>CM060676.1:191396918-192822560 GCA_030686995.1 Artemisia argyi
CGCGTAACCGTATTGGTTCAGGAGCGAATTCATGCATTATTGTCAGGGACACTTCATACGGACTAGAAATAGTCTGCATGTCATTATTAGGGCACTTGCATACTATTCCACTCGTAGGATATCTAAATTACTACTTTTGGTACGATTAACGAATTACGTACGTTTATTTTAAATAAACGCTAATACGCGAGCTAAAAAGGTATCTAACATGTCCGACACTCCCGATTTTGATCCTAATACGTTTTTATACTCATTTCTATAATATAAAAACTATTATATTAATTTACCCGGTATTTTGGAAATTTAACTATTACGTATCGTACGTTTAACTTAATAACGCCGGTTTTCATCAAAATTGAACAATAATCACCCTAACTCTCCGTACTTGTACCCGACTTATTTTTACAACTTTTATAACTTTATTACGTCCCGAATAACTTCAACAAAACTTATTTTTAACAAACCCGGTACCCGATTAAACTTTAAACCTAAACCTAACCTAACTATACTTAATTACTAACACTAATTTTACTTACTAACCACCCAACATCATCCCCCATTTCCCTCACCAAAACCGGCCAAGCCCCCCCCCCCTTGGTCATCAAGTTTTAAATGCCTCACCAAACTAATTTAATGCACACCAACCCAATTGTCCAAGTATATAATAAACTTTCTTAACCCATTTTCACATAAAAATCATTTTTACTTACAACTTAGCTAGTTTTCTCTCTTTTCTTGGTGTTTTGGTTCGATTTGGGTTAAACAAGGAGCAAGGAGAAGAAATTTTACAAGATCATTTCATAAACTAGTTAGTATAATCATCCTTGTTAGAGTTTTGAAATAAAAACTCAAGGATTAGTAAGCTTTTTATCATCTAAACTCTCTAAACCACCAAGTAAGTATACAAACTCATTTTTATGATTTTTACAAGTTATTATTATGTTCATATAATTTTCTTACAAGATCTTATACATGCATCATCTTGTACCACTTCATTTTTGTATATATAAACCTTGAAGCCCTAGAAATGGAAACATATGAAACTCTTGTTAGACCTAGTGGTTTGATGATATTTTAGGACCCATGACACCCTAAGAAGGTGTATGGTAGGATTAGATTAGTCTTGTGGTGTTTGTAAGTGGATTGATGGAGGATGGAACTAGTTTAGAGACTTGGAAATGATTTTTGGAACTTTTGAAATACCTACTGTCCTTATTTTAAATTCGTGGGAAAATCAGTAAGTGATGACTAAGTTTTGACCAAAGATTTAGAAAATACATTCAAAAACGAAACTTTAGGCGAAAGAACGGATTAAAAAGAGTTTATAACGAAAGAGATATGATTTTTACAAATTTAACGACGAAAACTACTTTTCAGAAAACTGCTTGCTGTATGGCAGAATACAATGGGTATTTTGAAGCATTAAACGTAACTTAAAAGAGCCGAGTTGTCTAAAATATACTAGTATACACAAAGACGAATCCGTGGACATAAAGAACAAGGAAAACGGGCTTGAAACGACAAAGTTATGACCATTCTAACATCGTCAAACTATATATATATATATATGGATACAAATAAAAATAATAACGTACGCGCTAAACGGTATATTTTCTAGTAAATATTACTAAGGACTATTTTCTTATTAAACGAATACGGATGACCTAAAAGAATACTTATACGACATAACGACATATTTCAAGGTTTTCAATACAAGGAATTTAACACTAACACTTTTTAACGAGATAGTACGACAAGTTATATACTCCTATATAAGGACTTATTTTCCTAAGTATGGAATCTATTTTTCTACGACGATAACTAGTATTTTCAAATTACGAGTGGTATGAGTATCATGTGCATGTGCATTCATTTCATTACGGCTTGATCTAAGTTAGATCATGGTTATTCATTTAGGTTGCGGCTAGTACTCGCGCCTCATTGTCCCGACTACTTTCACCTCATTGCACCATCTTTGTACCATCACTTCGAGGTGAGTTTTCATAGCCCCGTTTTAATTCTATATTTTGATTTCAAATCCCACGGGGGAGAATACAATTGCATTACTTGTTTTCGTGTACATGCCTAAGTATAAAATTCATACATTGCTTAAGTTGCCTATTTACCACGTCTTGACAAGTCCCCTTATTATATCATGGACCGTTAATTTCTAGTACTAAGCGAGAGTGAGTGGATAGATCTATCGAGGGTGACGCCTCCATTCGTGTTTGGGTTGCTCCAAATGGAACGAATGCATTTCATGTCTTTATTATTCGAGTGCCTGGTAAACACTCATTGGGGCCAAGTATCGTCTAGCTTCGGGGCCATGAGCTTAAGAGCCAATGTATACACTTTCCGGACATCCTAATTCATGGCAATACTTATGGCATTTATACACTTGATTTTACTTATAAACCTATGAATATTCACCAACTTTATGTTGACCGTTTTTCGCAATGTATTTCTCAGGTAACTAAGGCATTTCCTCATGGCATTGCATGGAGTCACTTTGTACATCAAGGATGACGCGTCACTTTTGGATTTCATGCACTTGAACTATCGTTTGATTGTATTAAACTTGTTTCCTTAAACCTTTTGAAACTTTTGGGACCTATGTTTTATAACTCTGAATATTTTGAATGAATCAAACGATGTATTTTCTAAACGACACTTTAGGTCGTTCAATATATCCTTGCTTGTGTGCTATGATCCGTTACACCCTCAGGTATTCCATTCCGCTGCCATTCAGGTATTTTGGGGGTGTTACAAATATTAAATGGACATGTGTATTAGTACTTGTTAGAGTCAAATGCTTGTATCGAGTCATAATGATGTTTTGTAGGATTTTCCAGGAAGTAGGACATAAGTTTTTTCAGAAATTTTCCAGAAACTTAACGTAAAGATTTCTGCAGGTCACTTCTGACGGCGTCATGTGTAAAATTCTGGAAATTTTGCTAGTTTTGTTTATACCGGAGTCTTAAAGTTTTTGTTAATTCTTTAGTTTTATAAACTCCAGGAAATCTGCAAACATTCATTTCACAAGCATTATATCTTTAATTATTTTATTTCTATTCATAAGTCTAGAATTACATCTAGTTGTGAGTTTTCTTTGTTCGGATTGATGCTTTGGGTTTTTGTGTTTGTTTTCTTAGGTTTAACAGGTTATGTATGACAAGAAGATGATTTATACTCTGGAAGGGAAGCTTTGATTGTTCATTTTCTTGGAAGAAGATCTAACTTGGCCACCTTATTATCCATACCAAGCGAATCAGGGGAGTATTTGATTTCATTCATTATACTTATTTCACTTTTACATTCTTTACTTGAACATTGGGGACAATGTTCATCCTAAGTGTAAGGGGAGGGTAAAATGATGATACCTTACAGATACACTTTCGCTTGAGTTTTTTTGTTTGATAGTAGATGTGTAATAAAACTATGAGAAATACTTGTTAGTGTAATTTTAGCGCCAAATTTAAATTTTTTTACAACATTTAGGAGTGAAACTTTAGCCATAGCAAGCGTCTCATGGATAGGAGATTGTATGACTAGCACATAACCGTACATTCAGAAAAATTTTCCACCCAAATATGTGAGGTTCGCCTTTAGATTTGATAGGAAAAGCATTCACTATTAGTGCTTATGAGTGTACCGGTAGCATTTAGAATCTAGAACTTGCGTTAGTGATGCATCCCGAGACCGCTAGTGAGACTACATTCGTGTAGTAGGATTTACTACATGATAAGAGGCATTAGGATCACCCTTGTGTTAAACCCGTATCAAAATTACTTGACCATTTAAGTCATATTACTTGGCTAGTTAAGTCAACTAATTTTTCCCACACCCTTAGCGTTGTACTCATTTTTAGTACACGAAACCCCTAGTACACCCCTCCGAGCCTATCTTTTCGTTTCTAACTTTAAGCATCTTACTTAAAGGAAGAATTTGTTACACCCCGCTTAAATGTACACCCAAATTGCCTTAGCCTTCCATGTATGCGCTCATCTTTAGTGCATTATTGTTATTTGTTAAACCCTAAGTTAACTATCTAATTGATTACATGGTTGGTAAGTCGAGTCATATCCTTGTACATATTGTTTTGGGACGATTGGGACTCATGGGTAAAGTACTTATTTTATGGAGTAATGGGGAAGAACATCATATTATTACCCCCGTATGTACGTTAATCTTAAAAGTACTCCAAGTGTTTTGATTTTCTTAATTCGAGTCATTAGAATAGTTTATTGTAAAGTATGTAAAAATTCAAGTGTAAGGGGAATGTTCATTCCCTATGATGTATTATTTTGGATGGTAGGGTAAGAGTGTATGTACAAAAAAAAAAAAAAAAAAAAAAAAAAAAAAAAAAAAAAAAAATTGAAAAAAATTAAGAAAAGAAAAAAACAAAAAAATAAATAAAAAGAGAAAAAAACATACGGACTACCATCCCTTTTCATTCTATGTTTATTTTGTGTTTTTGTTATTTTTCATTTATTAGCTTAAGTCGAGTCTAGTCTTGGCTTAGCAACGCCACATTGTACATGTAATTAACCAAGATTGTTAACTCGCCACCATAAAGACTGCCTTTATCCAACAAAACCGTATATTTCATATCCCTACACCTAACGTTACAACCCTTTAAAAGACCTCTTTGATAGTTTATCCTAGGTGCTTATGCCATGTGGTGGAGGTTTGATCCTTTCCCAAGCCTATGGTAATCTATTTTGCGATGACAGGTAGTGAGAGATATCTTCCGTTTCCATATTGTAATTTATACTTTATTACACCCGAGAGATGTGAGTATCTAAACACTATTTGTGAGGTGCTAGTATATGACCTCCGTGCTTGTCTTTGGTCTTTAGTGGAACGATTATTTGTTGTAATTACTTTTATATTAGTGTTAAATGACCCCTAACTTGTCTTTTGAGTAGAAAAAAAGTGCATTTTCTTGAGGACAAGCAAATCTCAAGTGTAAGGGTATATGATGAGGCGAAAAATGAACCACTTTTAGGGGGTCCTTTAAGCCCGGAATTGAATTTATTTGATCAAATATTGCCCTAAATCGTTCCTTTTGTGATTTTAGGTACTTTGGGAGTGAAATCTGGAAAAGGAAGCAATTCGGACGTTTTTGGAGCATAAAAGTGAAGAAAATGCCAAAGTCTTAATTTTCCTTGCTGAGAACAGTAGGTGACGGCGTCAAGAGTACCATCCTGACGGCGTCAAGAGTAAATTGCATGACGGCCCAGTGCAAACGTGAAGGCGTCACAAGGAAGAGCGTCAAGAGTTAACACGTGACGGCCTGGAAGAACCTAACACATGACGGCGTCAGATGTAGATCAAGGCAGTCCGAGAATTATTTTGGCACCGAGATGACGGCGTCACCTATTTGGTCTTGACGCTGTCAGCCTCAATTTCCTATATATAGTTTTCTAATTTTCATTCATAAAAGGAACAAGTTTGGAGAAACCCTAAGGCCGAACCTATTACAAATTTTACAGGTTTTTCAAGGGTTTTCAGCCCTTGAACCCTTACATGTGTAATTAAGATAAGTGTTCTTCTAATTCAATCAATATGTTTATGTGTTGGTTGTCTATATGTTGTGCTTGTCTTAATTCCACCATGCTAAGCTAGATTTATCTTGTGTTTGCTTAGATCTAATGAAACCTAGATGTTGATTATGTGTTGATTACTTGTTTATGGTTGTATTGGATGAATGATTTCGATGTTAGGCTTAAGAAAACTGGCAGATCTCCAAATGGTAACATGCTTGAACGTCTTAGGAAACATGAACCGATGTGTACTAGGTTTTATTGGTTGTATTTAATGCATGATTAAATTCTAATGATCCCATGTTAGGAGCTTCTTAGCCGGCTCGACATAGGAGTGAAGTAGGCACTCATAGGATTGGGGAGTTAAGTGCGCCACCCCATGAATGGTATTAAGGAATACAATCCGTCATCCACGCAACTTTAACAAGTAATTAACGTGTAAAAGATATCTAGGGAGTAGTGAAATCTAAGTAAACACAATTTCTCCACTTATCGCTCACAACTTTAGTTTAATTTAGTTTATCTTTATTTCTAGGATTTTATTTTGATTGCATCTTTAGTATTGGGTTAGTTGACTAGCAACTAATTCCGCCCAAATCCTTAAAACCCGAGATTTTTACTTGCTTTCTAAAAAATATAAAAATGCAAAAATAATCATCCTTCATCTTTAGAACTAGTATTTAGGTTTTCTAATCCTAGCGACACTATTCCTAGCTGAACGATCAATCCCCCGGTACTTGTCACTATACTATACTACAATGATCAGGTACACTGCCTGGCGGGGGTTGTAAGCTTCTCGAGATCCCTTGAGAGGTAAAGCCTGGTGCAATCCCTACGCATCAGTATCCAATGCCCAGACATCTGAAAGCACTTTCTTTCCTAGAGAAAAAAGATGCTACTATTTTATTTCTATGAAGAAAACGGAATATACGGTGTGCATGTTACTTTTGAGCAAAATAAAGAACATTATTGCAACAATATCGAGTTTTTATTTGGAGTCTTGAGTTACTAATTAAGATTCTCAATTTTTAGGACAGCTAGTCCATCACTTACCATCGTTGCCACTAAAAGTAACAAGATATCGTTGTGAGACTAAGTCCATGACATGACCATAACGAGGTCCAGGACCCTGCCCTTGAACAACAACTTTGCACTCGTGTAAAATAAGATGTCATATCAAAACTGTAGAATACTCTAATATAAGAACATGGATGGTTTAGTGATTAGATTGATTTTAGGTTATGTTTCTAGTGAGAAGTTAGAGAGAGAAAGTGAAGGAACCTTGAGAGAAACTTGTGATATGTTAGATTAGAATGAAAGGTCCAACCCTCTCCACTAGTGGAGAGGGGTATTTATACAACCAACTAAACGCCCTATCAAACGGGCTGTGGATCGAGCTGACAGTGGGTAAAGACCCGACCCGACTCCACAAGTGATTACTAAACTACTTCTAATATGATAATTAACTAACTACGAGCTAACATACAATGCCATTACAATAATTAGGTGACCGAGACTTTTATAGGAATATTTGTATTCCTAACAATCTCCCCCTAAGCGAAGTCACCATGGAAATTAAGCTTTTCTGATCTTTAGGCATTCTTTTGACTTTGTAGCTCGTAGGTTCTGATTCTTCACTTTTCTGCACACTTTGTACTTCAAGCAATGAACCTGTGAATTGGATTCCTTTGTGATGTGTGATCTTTGAGCTTCTTTGAGATCATCAGACACATTAAATCTCCAAGCTCATCCACAGTAGTATCGCCTTCATGTGATGTAGTGACTTTAGGACTGTCATGCTCACACCCTTCTGGATCAGGAGACTTTACCTCGGAATTGTGGTTCAGGAGACTTCTTATCAGAGTTACGGAAACGTTGTTGGTAGTCTCTCAATATTTGTTGTAGTAAGTCTCTCTTTATCATTGATAGTGAGTAGGATGTGTGAGCATGCGGTATGGATTGACCCGATTCAACTGGAGTAAAGAGCCATCAACGCCATCTTTATATGTGTCCCTGAAATAAAATAGTTAGCAATAAAGATAGAGAACGAATATGGCTTTGTCATTCGTTCAGCGAGGACAGACTACCCTCTGGTTCTGTGAGAACCGACCTGTGATCAGGTAGAGTTTCTTTTAAAGAAGACTCCCCTTGACAGGAATTTCCAGCTTGTAGTAATGAATTTTCCAAAGAATCCACTTCGGAATCTTCATACTTAGCATGTTCTCATATCGGAACGTCTCAAAGCAGACAGCACGATAGAGTGAATCGGTGAATAAATATTCACGGATTGATGAGAAATTGATTCATAGAAATCACTCGCGTGTCATATGATAAGCATTTTCGAGACACGACGAGAGTTTTAAGCATTGAATCATATTTCCATCAAAAATACTTTTGTTTGACAAGTTATACACAATCAATGTGCTTGAAAAATTAGTTTGTGAGCACATTGAAAGGTTTTAGCAAAAGTATCCGTCAATCCATATCCTGGAACAAGTTTGATTCAAATTTGAATCGTACCATTGTTGCTTTCCAGTTGTCACTTGAACATTGATCCAAAATGGATCTCACATGTCACCTACCAAGAGCTTGAGAGATGTTCGCTCTAGAAGGATTTCCATCTTCATTGTGACTATTTTAATATCACTCGGATGTTCTGGCAATACCACAAGGATAATGCGTAGGACTCTAAATATTTTATCTTATTTTCCACATTGTGTGAAACAATAAGCATATTTGTAAATGTGTCCTATTGAGATTTATGGATGATCTCATGGCTCTAGACTCAATAGTGCGTTTTGATCCGCTCCTGGAGATTGGGGAGGCGTCTCCTGTTTTAGGTATCAACATAGCTCACAATGAGTGATCGATACATTACACAGGGTTCCCCGTGAGAATGAAACAATCTCTTTTAAGAGAACTTGAGTGGTTGGGAAGTTAGTGCAGTGCGTCACTGGGTCCATGAAGACTTGTCTTCAATACCGGTGTTACCTTAGTAACCGCCAGTAGATTATGAATTGAACCCGGTTTCTGCCCTAAGGTTGAATATTTGGAGGGCTATTTCTTTTCACCCTTTCTCATTTCAATTCTTTTTAATTCTTCAACCCCTTCAGTGCTTACCGAGACTTCACCACTAGAACCTTGTTGGGTTTGTTCCAGTCCTAGCTCTATCTCAGTCCGCACTCTTCCCTTTCTCACTTTACTCCTTTTTTCAATCATTCCTAAGGACTTCTAATCTATCTAGAGGATTGTCCCTGGGAAGATCCTTCCGGTTCTGGTGGATCATGGGAATTCATACCTAACCTTAACCAACCTTATAACTCCATGCATAAAGATAAATGGTCGGTCTTTGGTATAACTTCCACAAACGCCTTTTGCTCCCCCTCAATATGTGCATCGATATTTAAATCACACTCATTTAAATCACATTCATCGATATTTAAAGAGTTTAGCACATATGTGGGAGCACATTTATTGAGTCCAAAAGATCACGTTTGATTATCAAATTTCATATTTAAAACACATTCTCTCCCCCGATCAAAAATTTCAAATCTTTCGAGATTTTTGATCTCAATTGATTTAAATAATTTAGAAAATATTTTGGAGAGAAATGCGATTAATTTTAACATTTTCTGATAAAAGGAACCTTTTACTTGCTCCCCTCAATTTGTAAGGGAGGTGGTTATGTGTCAGACATGAAGAGTTTACAAAAGATGTAAAGTTTTGACGAGAAACTCTTTGAAAAGTTCTCATACCGACACATAACCATCACAACTTGCCTTATTGCTTATTTTGTACAAATTGTTGCGTTTTGATGTTACATAAAATTTTGAAATCAATCTCCCCCTCAATCAATGATCCAGATTAATAATCTTTGAAGAAAAATTTATTGGCATTGATTGAGAGATAAATTGTATGAAATGTTTTCATTTTGATTTCAGAAAATTTCATGGTACTACCAAGTTTTTCACAAATACTTTCCTGAAGAATCATGGAAGGAAAAGTATTTGCGATAAAAGGAAGACTTCTCTTCCTTATCAAGAGATAATGCACTGAGGCGTACATTAAATAGAAAAGGCACGAATATAAAGTAATTCATGCCTTTGTTAGGAACAGTTGTCTTTTTGGCGACAAACTTTCCCCAATATAAAGCCCGGGTTGCTATCAGAAGTAATAGCAAACCATATGTTAATCACAAAATCAAGAACACAACCACATACTAGTTCACATGATAGTATAGTTACAGGCCACATATTACATAGAAAATTGTTACATATCATAGTGACACAAGATTAAATGGTGCGTTCCATGAGCCTGTAGTCCCCTTCACGAATTCTTCCACCAACAAAGCATTCCAAACTATGAAAAATGCGTCTTTCAAGCAAGAGTTTCCTGATGGCATGAAGAAAGTGCTTGTTTCTTTGGAACACCTCTGCAGTCCAGAAGGCAGTGTACTTCCCATCCTTTGCAATTCAGTATTCCTTGTCCCTGACATCCAGAGCAGCTTCCACCTGTGTAATCGGTCCATCACTGAAGTGGTGAATTTCATCAAGTCTCATAAGCATTCGAGTGTTGAAGTGATCAGTGAAGACCACTGCTCTTGGTGACTCAACGATCGAGTAATCTTTCTTGAATTCCATGTCTCTGGCTTCCCATCGAGGTCTAGTGAGATTGAGTTGTGTTGGATCGATATACTCTGATCAAACTACTATGTAGCTTGTAAAGGTTTAACAATATTGAGTAAACTCAATACTATTAATATTGAAACACTGTTTGACCTTGTAAAGTATGCGGAATCTACTAACACAAAGCTTAAGAAAAACTTTTATATTAACCAAACTTAGAACCTGCTTTGTTACACAGATTCACTAACAATCCCTAACTATTATCTTTGATCGACTTCTAAACTTATCTAAGACTTTTAAAACTTCTAAAACATATATATCGACCAATACCTCTTAAGGCTCTTTATATAGATAACCTTAAGTCGGTTTACAACATATAATCCTTGAACGACAAGTCATTATCCCTAACTAATTCTAGAATATTCTCTTAATATTACACAATAATCCTTATTTAATATTGCACATCAGTCCTTGCATCCTTCGAAGTACTTTAAGCATTTTTCATATCAGCAGTACTTTGACTTTATTCTTCAGCAGTACTTTGACTTTATTCTTCAGCAGTACTTTGACTTTATTCTTCAGCAGTACTTTGACTTTATTCTTCAGCAGCACTTTGACTTTTGTTCTTCACGCAGCAGTACTTTGACATCCAGAAGCACTTTGATATTTCATATCCCAACAATCCTCCCCTAACTTGAACTTTACTTGCTTAATTTCAAGTTTCTTTGTTATCTTGAATCTTCATATCTTTATTATTCAGTGAGATTGTTTCTTTATTCCTTTTCTTCTATCTGTCATCTGTCAAAGTACTCTTTATCAGCATCATATCTTCCATAGCATCTTTTCAGTAACTCAGCAACATTTAGGTACAAAGAATCATCAAATCTTAAAAGTTTCATACTATTCTCATCACTTCCAGGTGTGTTAACTCCTGTGAGAGGTGAATCATTGAAAATTATGATTTTTAGCAAATCATCAGCTATTAACGGATTTGATATGTCTTTACCATGAGCCGTTTGCTATGGACTAGCCAACTCTTGATCACTTAGATGTATGGTGAGTTGATAACCTAGTTTTTGGTAAACTATCAACCATCAACGGATTTGATAAGTCTTTACCAGTAGCCGTTTGCTCTGGACTAGTTGATTCTTATGTGGATTAGACATGGTGAATCAATAACCATTTGTTGTGTAGTATAAATACTAACACCATGTGTTTCTTTTCAAATCCTCTTTCCTTTTTATCAAAAAAATTTATTTTCCTGGACTTATACTGGTTTATATCAGCAAACAGTACTTTGATAAAATACTGTTTGTTATTGCAGTACTTAGAAAAATACTTTAACTTTATAAAACAAATCATACCAGTATTATGCAATATTACTCTTCAGACTTAACCCATCTGATAAATAGTTTGATAACATCCAAAGCTACTTCAGATTCCTCTTCAAGTTCCATTCCATGATCCAGCATTCTGAGCATGATTTCTCTGATCAATGGATATCTCCTCTCAGCCAACATATGAATCATGGTACCATATTCCATCTCTAATGTATGAACTCCTGATGACTCAAAGAATCTCCATCTTGTTATTTCCCAATTCTCTTGATCATTCCAGAGAGTATCAACACTTGTTTCTTCAGTATCCCAGATGGTAAATAAATCTCCAAGCAAAACTAATCCCACTTCTGAAGCTTCATTCTTTGTATAGTAAGTCTGCACTTGCACATATAAATCATACAGATCTTCCCTTGTAATACAGTGCAACAAATCCCATAACATAAAGAATGTTGTGAAGCTTTCATCTTCCCTGTGGATCATAAAATAATTACCCTCATTAGATTCTACCACAGAAAATGAGATTATCTTGGACTTATTTCCAGACTCTTCACTTCTTATGTTCTCAAAATCAATAACTCTAAAATAATTTCTGAGTTCATCAACAGTATCTTCATGAACTAGCTTCAGCCTTTTTGACAATTTTTCATCCTCAGCTAATTTCTTTCTTTTCAATTTCCTTTGCTCAGTGTCACAACTCACCATTTCACGTCATTTACCATTTCAGGTCATTTTCCCAAACTTCGACTTTTTACTATTCATAAATCACTATTCATCAAAACACTATTCATCGTTTTACTATTCATCATTTTCGAGGTCCGTTTGAAATTCTGAGAAACTTTTTGGAAATTTACTATTCACCGAACACTATTCATTTCCGGAAAAGTTTTCACCATTCACTTGCATTACTCATTTCATCGTAAATTTAGTTTACGGGTATTCAAATTCGCGTAACCGGATTGGTTTAGGTGCGAATTCATTTCATTAGTGTTAAGTACACTGCATACGGACTGGGGATAGTCTGCATATCATCATAACAGCATTTTCATGTTATACCACTCTCAGGATTTTCAAATTTCCATATCCAGTACATTTAACGTTTTTACGTATACGTAATTATAATAAACGTTAACACCCGGTTTATACACGACGAATATATCTAAATATTCCCACAATGGTCCCGACATATTTTTATATCCATTTTAACATCATAAAAGTTATAACATTCAGTTACCCAGTATTTTGGAAATTTATTTTATTTTTAACGTACGCGTATGAATATAGCGTCGGTTTTCGTTAAAACTAAACATTAATCACCCGATCACTCAGTAAATGTACCCAACATATTTTTAATATGTTTTTAACATTATTATAACTAATTTCATCCCGGTATACTTCGTGAACATTTATTTCTAATAAAACCGATACCCGATCGTAACTTAAAACGCTAACTAGTGCAAATTTCTTACAAGGTTTCTAATTAATTCCCAAGTACCCTAACCCCCCCCCCCCCCCCTACACCCCTTTGTAAAACCGGCCATGTGCCCTTTCTTTTAACCCTTGGCATTAATTTTCCTAAGTATAATACTAATAAACACTAAAACATAACTTTACTAAATTTTCACAAATCATTATCTCACTTTTCACCAAGATCATAGTTCATCATTTCTTCTTGCTCTCTTCTCAAACCCACGACCTCAAATCAAACTCCATGATCAAGTGATCATTTTTCATGAAGTAAAACACAAAAGTTGTTCATTTTACAAGTCTAATCAAGATACAAGCAACAAAAACACAAGAACACCAAGCATAATCATCCACTAATCATCTCTTTTGGTCAAGTAAGTTTTCATCTTTATTTTTTCATGAATCATCCTATTTTTACATGTATTACATAAGAATCATGCTAAAAACCATGTATAAGTAGCTATACTACACTTTATTTTGGCTAAAAAGAAACATACAAACCCTAACTTTCTTGTTATGAATCCCCTAACTCTAATAACTTGGTTAGGAGTCCATGGCACCCTAAGAAGGTGTATGGTAAGATTAGATTAGTCATGTGGTGATTACAAGAGGATTGGTGATGGTAGAAAATGGTTTTTAACCTTGGAAACTTGATTTGGAACATGTTTAGGACATGCTGTCCCGTTTTGTAAAAATCTGGAAAATCAGTAAACACCAAGGAAACTTTGGCAAAATTTTTAGAAAATACTTTCAAAAACGAATCCGTAGGCGAAAGAACGGATTAAAAAGAGTCTATAACGAAGGAGTTATGATTTTTACAAGATTGTAGACGAAAAGTATTTTTCAGAAAATGTTTGCTGTTGGACGTTTTTCATTGGACAAAAAGAGACTTTAAACGTAACCCGGAGGAGCCGAGCTTTCCAAAATATATTACTACATACTAAGACGAAACCGTGGATATAAAGAACAAGTAAAACGGACAAGTAACGACAAAGATATACTCATTTCAATATCGGCTAAAACCCTTTATTAATTGACAGCTTTTATATATTTTGGCGCAAAAACTACGAAGTGCATTTTCAAGTTAGAAGTAAATTCAAGTGCCGAGCTTTTAAACTAACGTAGTATTAGTTATTATGAGTACGTTTTCATCATTTCAAGGTTTACAACCCGAGTATTTCAACGCTTACACGAGAACTTACGTTATATATATATAAGTATATATATTATAACTAGCCATTTATATTTTCTAATAGCAATATTTTCCAAAGTTTTGGATTATATATTTTTGACAATACAAGTGTTTTTCCAAAGAGTAGAGTGGTATAGAAACATGAGCATGGACATTCATAAACATCATTTGGTGATCTTAACGAGATCATGCATCATTCATTATAGGTTGCAGCAGTTAACCGATCATTGTTGTTCATTTCAATTCATAGCAGTATCATCAGTTGAGGTGAGTATTCATAGCCCCGTACACATTTTTTATTGTTTTCAAATCCCACGGGGGAGAATACATTTGCACCATTTCAGTACGAGCCCAAGTATCAAAACCTATGTACATAGCTTAAGTAGCTTGTCTGCCATGTGATAAGTCCCCTGTAACATCATGAACCGTTAATTTACCGCTAAGCGAGAGTGAGTGGATAGATCTATCGAGGGTGACGCCTCCATCCGTGGTAGTGGATACCAACAGTAAGCGGATGCATGTCATGTCTTTTGCATATGAGTGTTTGGCAGAACATTCGGGAGGGGCATAGAATTTCATCAGTCATAGCTTCGGTGTCATGAGCTTAAGTCTATTGTACTATTTTACGTGACTTTTGTCATGCACTTATACTTGTGGTGGCCGTACAAACATGTTATTTCCTAAACCTATGATTATTCACCAACATTCGTGTTGACCGTTTTTGCAATGTATTTTCAGGTAACTAAGGCATCATCATCATATTTCATGCATGGAGTCATTAGGGTGTGCCAGGGATGATACACTACATTTTGGATTTTCATGCACTTGTGTAAATTATCGTTTGACATTTTCAGAACTTGTTTTCTGTAAACATTTCCAACAGTTGGGGACCTATGTTTTGTAGCACTTGATGCTTTTCAATAAATCAAACGATATGTATTTTCCAAACGACACTTTAGGTCGTTCAATATTTCCTTGTTGTGGTGCTATGACAGTTACACCCCCAGGCATTCCATTCCGCTGCAAGTCAGGTAAATTGGGGGTGTGACAGATTGGTACCAGAGCTAAGGTTATAGAGAACTAGGATGTATCATTGACCCTAGACTATAACCACACTATCATAGCATCTCATCATTTCATCATATGTGCATGTTCATTGCTTATAGTGATTTCATTCAGAGTTATTCATTTTATTTCACCTTGATTATCACAGAACCATGTCTGCAAACCCAAATGTTGTTGTATTGTACACCATCTCAGACTCCGATAGTGAAGACTCTATGTCTTCTACTGCCCGTTCACCACCACCCATTGAAGACTATATGTCTTCTACTGTCCGTTCACCACCTAGCCCTATTGTACCTGAGTTGCCACTTTTGGCAGATGATGACACAGAGCCTTTTGAGGAGGAGGAGACGGCCCCTACTCCTCCTGTCCATCCTAGTGTACCATTAGATGTTACCCGAGTGCCTACAGACACACCATCTCATACCACTACTATCCAGTCTGAGCCGAGACTTATGTTTCGTAGGGAAAAGACTATCCAGGTTGCTAGTAAGAAAGTTCGTTATGCCACATCTACTTATAGGACCCTACCTAGTCCTACTGTGCCTACACTACCAGCCATACCCACTGCTACCCCTGTATCCACCTCACTCTTGCCGCCAAGGAAGCGTGCAAGGTTTACCACTTCATATTCACCTACCACTACAGAGTCAGAATCAGCAGAACCACCACCAGTATACCACATAGGTGAGAGTTCTAGAGCAGCTGCGGCTAAGAGCCCTACAGCTGTCACTTTAGAGGATCAGTTGAGTGCTCAGCAGGAGCAAGTAGATAGGTTGGGGTACAGAGTTGATGAGATCATCACTACTCGACTGGAGACTGTCGAGGAGCAGGTGGAGGATCTGGTGCAGGGCAGGGTTGGCATTGATACGACATACCATGGACTTGAGGCCCGGCAGTTGAGGCATGAGGAGCAGCTCAATCTGCTCAGGGATGAGTTACCTGAGATCAGAGGTAGAGCTCAGGCTACGCAGGAGACACAATGGGAGCAGGTAGATCAGTTAGCACTGCTTCGAGAGAGGTTGGTTGTTTTGGAGGGCAGGGATGTTTCTTCTCAGTTACGAGTGCAGCATCTGGAGGAGATTGTGGTTGCGATGGATCGCGAGATTCGCCGCCTGAAGGGAGAGCCTGGAGCATCTGGAGCTCCTGGACCATCTAGAGCACCTGGAGGAGCATAGACATAGACTAGTATTATATTAGCTTTTACTATTTCCTAATCCCGAGGTGTGGGACGTAGTTCAAGAACTTGTAGTCTTTTGTTGTTGTACAAACAAATATATCAAGTGCGACTCTACTATGTTGGAAATGTTGTGCTATATATATATATCGGTCTATGTTGGCCGAAATTTTCATGAATTATATTCATGTGTTGTGATTATATTTATGATGTTTCATGGTTGCTCTTTATGGTTAACGTATTTATACTTGTTGTGGTTGTATCTATACGTGTCGTGGTTGGATTATTACAGGTTGTGGTTGTACTCGTACATGCCGTGGATGTATTTATACTTGTTGTGGTTGTATATATACATGTTGTGGGTGTATATTTTTGTACGATGACTATTCCTATTATAGTTTTCTCATGGTTGTTGTCGATTATTATTTGTCAGAAGTATGGCGCCAAAGAAGGCAAAGGCTACACCAGGAACACCCGCTATGACACAAGCAGCTATCCGCAAGTTGGTCAGGGATAGTGTAGCAGAAGCTCTAGAGACTGAGAGAGCTGAGGTTGCTGCCAGAGCTGCTGAGGTTCCACCTGTTGTACCTGTTGTTGAAGTGGTTCAACCCACAGTTAGGCGTGAATGTACTTGGCAGGATTTCAAGACTAGTGATCCTATCAAGTATAAGGGCAATGAGGGAGCGGTTGCTTTAATCCGCTGGTTTGAGAAGACTGAGAACGTCTTTCTCATGTGTGGTTGTCAGGATGTTCACAAGGTTAAGTTTGCTACAGGTATGCTGCTGGATGAAGCCATGTCTTGGTGGAATTCGTATGCTCAGCCCATTGGCATGGAGAATGCTTACAAACTCACATGGGCTGAATTCAAGAAGTTGATGACCAAGAAGTTTTGCCCTCGTACTGAGGTGCAAAAGCTAGAAACAGAGTTCTACCAATTGGTAACTAAAGGAGATGATATTGAAACTTATATCAGGAAGTTTCAGGAGTTGGCTACGCTGTGTCCAACTATGGTTCCGGACGATGAGAAAAAGATGGAGAACTTTACTGGGGGATTACCCGAAAGCATCCGAGGGGATGTGATGTCTTTCGACCCACAAACAATGGAGGAGGCCATTCGCATAACTCAAAAGCTTATGGTTCAAGTGTTGAAAGGAAAGTCTGTTGCAAGTAACAACAATAACCGTTCCAACAACACCAACTACAACAACACTCGAAACAACAACAACAACAACAACAACTATAACAATAACAGAAACCGCAACTACCCCAATAACCAAAACAACAATAACAACAAGAGGAAGTTTGATAATAACCAAGGTGGGAATGCTAACCAACCAGCACCAAAGAGGCAGGATGCGGCAAAGGTTTATGCTGCAGGACCAACAGAGGGAAAAGGATACAATGGAAAACTACCCAAGTGTAACAAATGCCGAACTCACCATAACCCCGGAAATTGTCCAAGAGCTTGTCAGAACTGTGGAAAGGTCGGTCATTGGACTAAGGACTGTAAAGCACCACGAGGGGTAATTAACCAGAACCAACCAGGAGCATGTTATGGTTGTGGAGAGTTGGGTCATTTCCAGTACAATTGCCCGAAGAGGAATGATCAAAGAGCTGGGAACCAGGGAGGAGTAGCTCGAGGAAGGGCTTATGTCATGGGAGGAGAAGATGCCCGTGAGGACCCTAATGTTGTTACGGGTACGTTCCTCGTTAATAATCGTTATGCATCCATTTTATTTGATTCAGGAGCGGATAGAAGTTTTGTTTCTATTACATTTGCACCTTTACTTAACATAGAACCAACTACCTTAGACATTCCCTACATTGTTGAATTAGCCGATGGGTCTTTAGTTAACACAAACACAGTTATCCGTGGTTGCACCATCAATTTCCTAAATCACCCATTCAATATAGACCTTATGCCCGTAGAACTTGGAAGTTTTGACATCGTTATCGGCATGGATTGGTTGTCTCGACATCGTGCAAGGATCATTTGTGATGAGAAAGTTGTGCATCTTTCTTATGGAGGTGAAACTTTAGTCGTTCGCGGGGAGCGAAGTGGAACTAGACTCAGTATCATATCATGCATTAAAACCGAGAAGTACATAAAGAAGGGTTGTTATGCATTCTTGGCACACATAACGGAAAAGAAGTCAGATGAGAAACGACTTGAAGATGTGCCAATTGTTAAGGAATTTCCAGAAGTTTTTCCGGAAGAATTACCAGGACTGCCACCTACACGTCAGGTTGAGTTTCAGATTGAGTTGGTGCCAGGAGCTGCACCAATTGCACGAGCACCATATAGACTTGCACCTTCTGAAATGCAAGAATTGTCTAACCAGTTGCAAGAGCTTTTAGACAAAGGATTCATTAGACCGAGTTCTTCGCCTTGGGGAGCACCGGTTTTGTTTGTGAAGAAGAAGGATGGATCTTTTAGAATGTGCATAGACTATCGTGAGCTGAACAAGTTAACGGTGAAGAATCGTTATCCATTACCTAGGATTGATGACTTGTTTGATCAGCTACAAGGTTCCTGTTTTTATTCTAAGATTGATTTAAGATCAGGTTACCATCAACTCAAAGTTCGGGAGGAAGATATCCCGAAGACAGCATTCAGAACACGTTATGGTCATTATGAGTTTCAAGTGATGCCTTTTGGATTAACCAATGCACCTGCGGTATTCATGGATCTCATGAACAGAGTATGCAAACCATATCTTGATAAGTATGTGATTGTGTTCATTGACGATATCCTGATTTATTCCAAGAGCAAGGAAGAGCATGAAGCACACCTCAGAACAATATTGGAACTACTCAAGAAGGAGCAATTGTATGCCAAATTTTCAAAGTGTGACTTTTGGATACAAAGAGTTCAATTTCTTGGCCATGTCATTGATAGCCAAGGATTACAAGTCGACCCAGCAAAGATTGAGGCAGTAAAGGATTGGGCTACGCCCAAGTCCCCTACAGAAATTCGTCAATTCTTAGGACTTGCAGGATATTACAGAAGGTTTATCGAAGGGTTTTCTAAGATAGCGAAGTCGCTGACTAAGCTGACACAAAAGAATCAGAAGTACGAGTGGGGAGAGAAACAAGAATCTGCATTTCAGTTGTTGAAGCAGAAGCTTTGTAGTGCACCGGTTTTGTCACTACCAGAAGGTATTGAGAACTTCGTGGTATATTGCGATGCTTCGCATAAAGGACTTGGAGCTGTGCTAATGCAAAATGAGAAGGTGATAGCTTATGCATCTAGACAGCTTAAGACACACGAGAAGAATTACACTACACACGACTTGGAGTTGGGTGCTGTTGTTTTTACACTCAAGATTTGGAGACACTACCTTTATGGTACTAAATGTGTAATTTTTACCGACCACAAGAGCTTACAGCATATACTTGATCAGAAGGAACTCAACATGAGACAACGTCGTTGGCTAGAATTGTTGAGTGATTACGATTGTGAAATCCGATATCACCCAGGAAAAGCAAATGTCGTAGCAGATGCACTTAGCAGAAAGGAACGACTCAAACCTTTGAGGGTCAGGTCATTAGGAATGACTATTATCTCACCATTACCATCAAAAATCTTAGAAGCTCAGATTGAGGCTCTCAAGGAGGAAAATCGGCCACAGGAGAAACTTTATGGTATGCCAGAAAACAAGAATGGCTTTGTTAAGAGAGCAGATGGAGTGTTATGCTTCAAGGAGCGAAGTTGGATACCACTCTATGGTGGGGTACGAGATTTGATTATGCATGAATCACATAAGTCAAAGTACTCTATTCACCCAGGTTCTGACAAGATGTATCAGGATCTCAAAAAGCTGTATTGGTGGCCGAACATGAAAGCAGAAATAGCTATGTACGTCAGCAAATGCCTTACTTGTGCTAAAGTGAAAGCCGAGTACCAGAAACCGTCAGGTTTACTCCAACAACCAGAAATTCCACAATGGAAGTGGGAACGTATTACAATGGATTTTGTTACTAAACTACCCAAGACGTCAGGAGGTTTCGATGCAATATGGGTAATTGTTGATCGTCTTACTAAATCAGCACATTTTATCCCTATTAGAGAGACTTATTCCATGGAACAGCTTGCCAGACTTTATGTCAAGGAAATAGTCTCGAGGCATGGAGCACCAGTTTCTATCATTTCAGACAGAGATAGTCGTTTTACTTCAAACTTTTGGAAGTCATTACAAGATTCCTTTGGATCCAAGTTAGACATGAGCACTGCTTACCATCCACAGACTGATGGTCAGAGTGAGAGAACTATTCAGACACTGGAGGACATGCTGCGAGCGTGTGTGATTGACTTTGGGAATGGTTGGGCTAACCATTTGCCATTAATCGAGTTCTCTTATAATAACAGTTACCATTCAAGTATTAAAGCAGCACCATTTGAGGCATTGTATGGTCGTAAGTGTCGTTCACCAGTTTGTTGGGCAGAAGTTGGAGAAGTACAATGCACAGGTCCAGAAATGGTTAGGGAAACAACAGAAAAGATAATACAGATTTGAGATAGGCTTGAAACAGCTAGAAGTCGACAGAAGAGCTACGCAGATGTTAGACGTAAACCATTGGAATTCCAGGTTGGAGACAAGGTCATGTTGAAAGTCTCGCCTTGGAAGGGCGTGATACGATTTGGAAAGCGTGGAAAGTTGAATCCGAGATACATTGGTCCATTTAAGATACTGGAAAGGATTGGTCCAGTAGCTTACAAGCTTGAACTACCATCAGAACTCAGCAACGTACATAATACATTTCATGTCTCAAACCTCAAGAAATGCCTTTCAGATGAGTCTTCAGTTATACCATTAGAAGAGATTCAGCTAGATGACAAGCTTCACTTTGTGGAGGAACCAGTTGAAATCATGGACCGAGAGGTCAAGCAGTTAAAGCAGAGTAGAATTCCGATCGTTAAGGTTCGCTGGAATTCTCGAAGAGGTCCTGAGTTTACATGGGAACGAGAGGACCAAATGCAACGCAAGTATCCACACCTTTTCACCAAACCTATTTCAGAGACCAACACTAGCTGAATTCAGGGACTGAATTCCTATCTGGGTGGGCGGATGTCACAACTCACCATTTCACGTCATTTACCATTTCAGGTCATTTTCCCAAACTTCGACTTTTTACTATTCATAAATCACTATTCATCAAAACACTATTCATCGTTTTACTATTCATCGTTTTCGAGGTCCGTTTGAAATTCTGAGAAACTTTTTGGAAATTTACTATTCACCGAACACTATTCATTTCCGGAAAAGTTTTCACCATTCACTTGCATTACTCATTTCATCGTAAATTTAGTTTACGGGTATTCAAATTCGCGTAACCGGATTGGTTTAGGTGCGAATTCATTTCATTAGTGTTAAGTACACTGCATACGGACTGGGGATAGTCTGCATATCATCATAACAGCATTTTCATGTTATACCACTCTCAGGATTTTCAAATTTCCATATCCAGTACATTTAACGTTTTTACGTATACGTAATTATAATAAACGTTAACACCCGGTTTATACACGACGAATATATCTAAATATTCCCACAATGGTCCCGACATATTTTTATATCCATTTTAACATCATAAAAGTTATAACATTCAGTTACCCAGTATTTTGGAAATTTATTTTATTTTTAACGTACGCGTATGAATATAGCGTCGGTTTTCGTTAAAACTAAACATTAATCACCCGATCACTCAGTAAATGTACCCAACATATTTTTAATATGTTTTTAACATTATTATAACTAATTTCATCCCGGTATACTTCGTGAACATTTATTTCTAATAAAACCGATACCCGATCGTAACTTAAAACGCTAACTAGTGCAAATTTCTTACAAGGTTTCTAATTAATTCCCAAGTACCCTAACCCCCCCCCCCCCTACACCCCTTTGTAAAACCGGCCATGTGCCCTTTCTTTTAACCCTTGGCATTAATTTTCCTAAGTATAATACTAATAAACACTAAAACATAACTTTACTAAATTTTCACAAATCATTATCTCACTTTTCACCAAGATCATAGTTCATCATTTCTTCTTGCTCTCTTCTCAAACCCACGACCTCAAATCAAACTCCATGATCAAGTGATCATTTTTCATGAAGTAAAACACAAAAGTTGTTCATTTTACAAGTCTAATCAAGATACAAGCAACAAAAACACAAGAACACCAAGCATAATCATCCACTAATCATCTCTTTTGGTCAAGTAAGTTTTCATCTTTATTTTTTCATGAATCATCCTATTTTTACATGTATTACATAAGAATCATGCTAAAAACCATGTATAAGTAGCTATACTACACTTTATTTTGGCTAAAAAGAAACATACAAACCCTAACTTTCTTGTTATGAATCCCCTAACTCTAATAACTTGGTTAGGAGTCCATGGCACTCTAAGAAGGTGTATGGTAAGATTAGATTAGTCATGTGGTGATTACAAGAGGATTGGTGATGGTAGAAAATGGTTTTTAACCTTGGAAACTTGATTTGGAACATGTTTAGGACATGCTGTCCCGTTTTGTAAAAATCTGGAAAATCAGTAAACACCAAGGAAACTTTGGCAAAATTTTTAGAAAATACTTTCAAAAACGAATCCGTAGGCGAAAGAACGGATTAAAAAGAGTCTATAACGAAGGAGTTATGATTTTTACAAGATTGTAGACGAAAAGTATTTTTCAGAAAATGTTTGCTGTTGGACGTTTTTCATTGGACAAAAAGAGACTTTAAACGTAACCCGGAGGAGCCGAGCTTTCCAAAATATATTACTACATACTAAGACGAAACCGTGGATATAAAGAACAAGTAAAACGGACAAGTAACGACAAAGATATACTCATTTCAATATCGGCTAAAACCCTTTATTAATTGACAGCTTTTATATATTTTGGCGCAAAAACTACGAAGTGCATTTTCAAGTTAGAAGTAAATTCAAGTGCCGAGCTTTTAAACTAACGTAGTATTAGTTATTATGAGTACGTTTTCATCATTTCAAGGTTTACAACCCGAGTATTTCAACGCTTACACGAGAACTTACGTTATATATATATAAGTATATATATTATAACTAGCCATTTATATTTTCTAATAGCAATATTTTCCAAAGTTTTGGATTATATATTTTTGACAATACAAGTGTTTTTCCAAAGAGTAGAGTGGTATAGAAACATGAGCATGGACATTCATAAACATCATTTGGTGATCTTAACGAGATCATGCATCATTCATTATAGGTTGCAGCAGTTAACCGATCATTGTTGTTCATTTCAATTCATAGCAGTATCATCAGTTGAGGTGAGTATTCATAGCCCCGTATACATTTTTTATTGTTTTCAAATCCCACGGGGGAGAATACATTTGCACCATTTCAGTACGAGCCCAAGTATCAAAACCTATGTACATAGCTTAAGTAGCTTGTCTGCCATGTGATAAGTCCCCTGTAACATCATGAACCGTTAATTTACCGCTAAGCGAGAGTG
The DNA here is from genome assembly GCA_030686995.1 of Artemisia argyi. Lineage (NCBI taxonomy): Eukaryota > Viridiplantae > Streptophyta > Magnoliopsida > Asterales > Asteraceae > Artemisia > Artemisia argyi. The sequence continues at coordinate 191,420,817 of CM060676.1, forward strand.
AGTGGATAGATCTATCGAGGGTGACGCCTCCATCCGTGGTAGTGGATACCAACAGTAAGCGGATGCATGTCATGTCTTTTGCATATGAGTGTTTGGCAGAACATTCGGGAGGGGCATAGAATTTCATCAGTCATAGCTTCGGTGTCATGAGCTTAAGTCTATTGTACTATTTTACGTGACTTTTGTCATGCACTTATACTTGTGGTGGCCGTACAAACATGTTATTTCCTAAACCTATGATTATTCACCAACATTCGTGTTGACCGTTTTTGCAATGTATTTTCAGGTAACTAAGGCATCATCATCATATTTCATGCATGGAGTCATTAGGGTGTGCCAGGGATGATACACTACATTTTGGATTTTCATGCACTTGTGTAAATTATCGTTTGACATTTTCAGAACTTGTTTTCTGTAAACATTTCCAACAGTTGGGGACCTATGTTTTGTAGCACTTGATGCTTTTCAATAAATCAAACGATATGTATTTTCCAAACGACACTTTAGGTCGTTCAATATTTCCTTGTTGTGGTGCTATGACAGTTACACCCCCAGGCATTCCATTCCGCTGCAAGTCAGGTAAATTGGGGGTGTGACACTCAGCTTGTTCCTTTCTTATCTCTTCTAATTTCTTTTCTTTATCAACTTCCATAGGTACAAAGCTATCTATTTCTCTTCTGATATCTTCTTGTACTTTGTCCCATAAAGCTTTTATTTCTGGATACCTTTCTTTATGCAATTTCTTGTATCCCTTCTTTCTTAAAAATTGCATCATCCAATTTCTTTCCTGAGCTTTAGTCATTGGCTTCTTTGTAATTGGCCTTCTGACTTCCTCCAAATACTCAGCATAAAATTCAGCTTGTTGCTTTTTAGCAAGCTCTAAATCACCTGCAGTTTCTAATTCTCTAATCTAAGCAATAGAAAATTTCTTCTTCTTCTTCTTAGATTCTTTCTGAACCATTATACCTTTCCCTTTATCTTTTGGATCTGGTTTTTCTGATTCAGAAGTGCTTTCATCATCCTTTTGTGCAGGCTCAGATATATGTATTCCTCCAGTAGGTTTTCTTAAATTCATCATAACCTGAGCAATTGTTTCATCATCACTAGCAGTATGTTCTCTTTCTTCTTCAGGTATAAAAATGGAAGGACCAGCTTCATCTTCATAATTAATTATAGAAGGTCCAACAGCAGTTCCAATAGTAGCAGAACCTTGTTCAGCAGTACTTTGCACATCTGTATCAACAAAAGTACTTCGAACATTATTACCTTCTAAATCAATTTCTTCTGTATCTCCACTTTTTACATTCTCATTCTCAACTTCAAGATTAATTTGCTCTGTCTCATCACTTTGTCTTTCAATACTGTCTTGAGCAACATTTTCAACTTGATCATTCTTTTCCTCTGAAAATTGAATCATATCATCTCTATCCAAATTATCATCCAGATTCCTCCCCAATTTGATAGATGATGACTTTCTAAGTTTCCTTTTAGTCTTAGACTTCTTCTGTTTAGATTGTTGCTTCTGAGACTGTTTCTTTTCTTTCACAAAAAGACTAAAATGCTTAATAAGAGGCCAAACAAATTTCTTCAATCTGATGAACTTCTTTCTAAGACGTTTAATCTTTGCATCTTGAGCAGTAACAATAGACTTGAGCTTCTCCAATTCTTTAGCCAAATCAGAAGTACCTTCAGTACCTTCTGTGGAAGTATAATCATTGGGAGCAGGTACTGGTGAATCCTCTGAAGCAGTACCTTGAGGATCAGTACTTTGAGGAGAAGTACCTTGAGTAGAAACAGATTGATCCAAAGAAGCTGTATCTGAGGGAAACTTTTCATCTGAAACATCATGGTGAGGAGAAACAATAGGTGGTGTGGGAGTATGCACTGAAGCAGAATGCTCAGCAGATGAATCATCATGATTAGTGTGTGCAGAACCACTATTTGCTTCTTCATCCCTAACAGCTTGAGCTACCTCTAACATATAAGCATTAAGAGGTGTATTCCTACCCGAAAAATTAACCCCCTTGTGTGACATAAAAGTGAAAACTTTAGGTGGCATTGTAATGGTAGGAACATAATCCTGAGGTTTGGGTATACCATCTAGTGGATTTTCTAAAAGCAGTTGAACAAACCTAGGATACATAAGAAAAGGTTTGCCAGCCTTAATATGAGTAAGCATACCCTCAAGAATCATGTAAGAAAAGTTAAAAGGCTGATTTGTGATTAAACCCACAAAAGCAGAAGCTATAGAATGACTGAATTGATCCCAAGCAGTACTCTTTGGACTTAGACAATGTAACAAAACATGAATAAGAAATTTTTGCAATGAGGACTAACCATAGCCTTCTGAAAAGTAAGCTTAGTCAAAGCACCTTCATACCCAATATCTCTGAGTGTATTCCAAATTTCGTGTTTCCCAAATAAAACAGAGCCTCCTTCATCATCAAATAACAAAACTTCTCTAATTGAAGCTTCTGTTACACGAACAACTCTCCCAGCAACTGTAGCAATAATAATATCTTCTCCATCCTCAACTTGCGACTGAGCTGTATCCCAAAAAGCTTGAATCCATGGTCCAATAACCTCAGGGTTAACAAGAATGGAGTAACAGATGTTGGTACCATTGAGAAAATCAATAATGCCATGAAAATCAATGTTTGCTTGGGTTTTCGCAAGGTTTGCAATCATGTTGTGTTTGGTGTTGGTTTGTCGATTAGCCATGATTAGGGTTTGAGTGAGCAAGGTGATAATCGAGGTACGGTAGGTATGAGTTTAAATAACAAGAAAGGTGAATAAGGTGAATAAAAGGAAAAGATATGAGGTTTTATATAAGGATAAGATACACAAAATCACGGTTAATTAATGATTTTACCGTTATTTTTGGAAGTAAATATCCCCAAATCTTTCGAAAGTTTGTTAGCCGCAAATCTAACCGTTGGAACAGTGTCAGACACGTCAGCGTACCCTTGAATAACACCAAGCAGTACGTTCCATATAATATGGAGCAGTACCTTCCGTTATAAGCTCACACAGTATGTTGACCAAAGTACTTTCCCAAAAGAAAATCTTGAATGTTGACCATTTGACCAAAATATTCTAGAAAGTCAACCAAGATTAATGACTATCTCCCCATAATAAATCCCAAAGCTACCATGGTAAGTGAACATCAATACACTTCAATAAATGCCCATTATCCTTTAATTGGATTATAAAAGCAACTTCATCACCAACTTGCAATCACCATAACTTTCTGTAACACAAAAACTAGTAAACATAATGAGTCACATCCCAATTGTGAACATCTCTTCAGACTCGGATGGCACCACAGATGCAGAGATAAGTTACTACTCTGATTCTGAGTTTGAAGATCCTGGATGGTTAGACTATTTTCCTCCTCATGTCCAATGGATGGGTCTCCAAGAATCTTCATCAGCAGTAAGTGCTGCCAACTCTACCATAACAGATGCATGTAGTACTACCAACAAAAAGCCTAAGAAGAAGAAAACTATCCCTGGTTCATCTTTGGCTAATGAGCTTCCACATGCTTTAACTCAAGCCCTGGAATCAGCAATACAGAACATGAAGTGGCCTCCTCCAAGAAAAGAGAGACCTCCCAAACAGATTCTTGGCTTAGCTTGCCCAAGAAAGCAGACTTCTTTTGATGACAAGAGAAAAACTGCTCAAAAAGGAAAGCATAACTATGAGGGCAAGGGTAAAAGGCCTATGGAGTAGGGATATGGATCTTGGTGGTAGTCTGTGATAGTCTTTTGTGTGGTTTGTCTTGTCTGTCTTGTGTCTGAGTCTGTAACTTGATAACAATGATGATGTATGAATCTTCTGAATAAGGAATAAAAAGCTTTTCCTTTGTATGATATATGTAGCCTCCCCTTAACTAATGATTAACTAAAAACTACTAAAGCCTCCCCTCAAAAATAGCTTACATATTAATCATTCCTATACTCACAACTAAGAAAGTAAATCTTGAGACATCAAAGCCTTTTGTGAGTAGATCTGCTACATTATCATCAGTATGAACTTTAACCACATTAATAAGCCTTTGTTCATAGCAATCTCTTATGAAGTGATGTCTAATCTGAATGTGTTTGGTTTTAGAATGATAGACTGGATTCTTAACAATGCAGATGGTACTCTCATTATCAATGTTGATTGGAGTATTCTTGAAATTGAAACCATAATCCAAAAGCTGATTTTGCAACCAAAGCACTTGTGCACAACAACTTGCAGCAGCTACATACTCTGCTTCTGTAGAAGAAGTGGCTGCAATTGTTTGCTTCTTACATTGCCATGAGACTAATCTGCTTCCAAGGTACTGGCATCCTCCAGTTGTAGACCTTCTATCATAGTTATCTCCAGCATAGTCACTATCTGAGAAGGCATGGAGATGGAAAGGTGAATCCCTAGGATACCATAATCCCAACTTAGGTTGTTGCCTAAGATACCTGAAAATCCTCTTGACAGCATTCAAATGAGATACTTTAGGATTAACCTGATGTCTTGCACATAAGCTTACAGCAAAAGTAATATCAGGTCTTGATGCAGTTAAATACATAAGACATCCAATCATAGACCTGTATAGTGTGACATCAACATCTTCTCCATCTTCATCTTTTCCCAAAGGTTTGTTAGTATCCACTGGTGTAGATGTAGGCCTAACAGTTGTAAAAGTGAATCTTTTGAGAATATCTGCAACATACTTATCTTGACAAATATAAATCCCACTACTTGATTGTTGTACTTGAAGGCCTAAGAAGAATGTTAATTCTCCCATGGAACTCATCTGAAATTCTTTCTGCATAAGATCTTCAAATTCCTTCACCATAAATTGTTTGGTAGCACCAAAAATAATATCATCTACATATACTTGAACAAGCATAATATCCTTCTTATCTCTCTTGATAAACAAAGTTTTGTCAATAGCTCCTCTTCTGTAACCATGTTGGAGTAAAAAGTTGGAAAGCCTTTCATACCAAGCCCTTGGAGCTTGATGAAGACCATAAAGAGCTTTTATTACCTTGTAAACTTTGTTTGGATGTGCAGGATCTTCAAAACCAGGAGGCTGTTTGACATAAACTTCTTCTGTGATTTTGCCATATAGAAAAGCACTTTTAACATCCATCTGATATACAGGAAATCCCATATAAGATGCAAAAGCCAAAAATAGCCTAATGGCTCTAAGTCTTGCCACAGGAGCAAAAACTTCATCATAGTCTACTCCTTCTTCTTGTCTATATCCTTGAGCCACTAATCTAGCCTTGTTCTTGATCACATTTCCTCTTTCATCTCTTTTTACTCTAAAAACCCATTTAGTTCCAATAAGTTTCTTTCCATCAGGTAGATCACATAATACCCAAACTTCTTGAAGTTTAAACTGTAGAAGTTCTTCTTGCATAGCTTCCACCCAGCTTTCTTTGGCTAGTGCTTGTTTAATATTCTTGGGCTCTTCCTGAGATAGAAAACAAGCAAATAGACACACCTTCTGATCCTTATGTTTCACCCTGTTTTGCTTGTAGATAAAACTAAGTAAAGAAGTATGTTGTTGAGACATATTCTTAGCCTTAGTCCTTGTGAGCACCCCTGATGATGAGGGTCCAATTATATTGGTAGCAGGATGAGTTTTATGAATTCTGAGTGTTGGAGTTGGTGGAACTTCAAGATTATCTTCCAAATTAGTGATATCTGGATCTTCATTAGAATCTGAGAAAATGCCTTCTTGATCCAATTCATCATCAGTATCTTCTAAAGTAATGGTGTGTGGATCAGCAGTATCTTCTAAGTCAGGCATATTAGGATCATGAACAACATCAGTATTTTTCCAATTTGAAGTATCCATAGGTTGAAAAGTACTTTCAAATGGATTAGAAGTGCTGGCTGTTTCCTTTGCTTTCTTCTTTTCTGCTTCATAGGCTCTCCTTTGTTCATCATCATATGACTTAGCCATTGTTTCTTGAAACAGCATTCTAGCAAGTTCATCTTGAATGGCTTGATCTTCGGCAGATACTGGTATTTGTGGTGGAACAGTACTTTGAGGATCAACAGTACTGTGAGGTACAGCAGTACCTTGAGGCTCAGAAGTACTTTTCTTCTTACCATTGGCATTATCTTTTGGCTCATCTTCAGATCTCAAATTAACATCATGAACAACGTACTGTGCTTCATCATCAGTGGTAGTAGCTTGATTTTCTTCCCTTACAGGTACATAATTCATTGATGAAGACATTAAATCAAGATCAAACATCCAATCAGGACCTTTACCTTTAGAGTTTTCTTGTTCTTCCAAAAAATCAATATGAAGACATTCTTGAACCTTCTTGGTGACCTTATTGTACACTCTGAATCCTTTGCTATTTGTACAATATCCCAATAAATATCCTTCATCTGACTTTCCATCAAATTTGCCCAAATTATCAGCAGTATTTAAAATGGTTAGGGGACATCCAAAAGGTTTCATAAACTTGATACTAGGCTTCTTCCCCATGAGTAACTCATAAGGTGTCTTCATTTGAGGTTTAGTCACTGATACTCTATTCAACACATAGCAAGCAGCACTTACAGCTTCTGCCCAAAATGGAACTGGTAGTTGAGAGTCTGCAAGCATTGTTCTGGCTGCTTCTATAAGAGTTCTATTCTTTCTTTCTGCAACTCCATTTTGTTGAGGAGTTCTAGCAATACTGAACTCTCTTTTAATTCCTTTCTTAGCACAAAATTCATCCATAAGCTGATTCTTGAACTCAGTCCCATTATCACATCTAATCCCTCTAACGTTGAGCCTTAACTGATTTTCTAATGCTATAATTAGTTCATGAATAGCATCAAAAGTTTCATCTTTAAAACATAAGAAAAAGACCCAGCTAAATCTACTGCAGTCATCTGTTACAACCAAACAGTACTTCTTCTTGTTCAGACTGACAACTGAAACAGGTCCAAACAAGTCCATATGCAGCAATTCCAAAGGCTCTCTAATAGTCTTCTCATCAATCTTTTTACAAGAGGCCTTATGCTGTTTACCCTTCTTATAAGCAAGACATGTGTGATCATTCTTAAATGTCTTAGAAGGTAAACCTCTAACTAAATTTCCTCTGACCAGCTTATTGATGTTCTTGAAATTCACATGTCCCAGTCTTCTGTGCCATTGATGTGCTTCCTCCATAGATGCTCTTGCAATTAAACATGTTGCTTTAACATCAGAATTCACATTCTTCAAATCTATGTTGTACACATCATTAGTTCTTGGTGCTCTCAGTAACACCAAATTTCTGTCTTCTAACTTGAAATCAGGAGAAAGTATGAGACATTCTGTGTCAAAGAATAACACAGGATACTTCTTATCACAAATCTGAGAGACTGACAAAAGATTGAATTTGAGCTCCTTCACATATCTAACATCTTCAAAATCAATGTTTCCTGCCTTGATTGTTCCTTTGCCAGTAATTCTTCCTCCATCAGGATCATTCCCAAATGCAACTTTTCCTCCATAATAAGCTTTAAAATCTGACAAGAGCTCCTTTTCTCCTGTCATACTGCCAGAGCAACCACTATCTACAATAAGATGATCTTTAAGCTCCTCTTCTGGGTTGCCCTGCATTTACATGAAAAAGGTTAGTTATTTTTAGGAACCCAAGCCATTACTGACTTATGTTCCCCTTGTGGAGTGACATACTCAAAAATTTTGAGTATGTAATCACCACTGTCTTTAAAAACATGATCAAGAATTAAGGTTTTTGTTTCCAAAACAGTTTGTTTTTCATGATCAATTTTCCCTTTTTCACCCTTAACCTCTGAAAGTACTGGTTCTACCCCAGCAGTACTTTCTTTCTTAACCCATTTTGTTGTGACTTTAGGAGTTGGGTTCTGTGTCCTAACATCTTTTCTTGTGTAGTAAGTCTTTCTAGGGTTGTAATGATTGTAACTCCTAGGTCTTACACTTGAGTGTTTGCTAAAAACATTAGGGACCTTTCTGTCAGTACTTTGTGAAGGTACTGATGGTTTGCAGTATGACCTTTTCTGATGAGGGTACCTAAAGTCTTTTAAGAAATTACTGTGGTTAACCCTATTTGAATAATTCCAAACTGGTTTGTTACCTTTTGGCCTATTCTCTGTATAACTTGGTTGTGCAGTTCTGGTCTTAGGATATTTACTAAGGTATTCTGAATGATAGTTGCAATCTTTAATCAGATGATTAGGACTATAACAAACATAACAGACCTTTGGACCAATATCCCCAAATCCCCTTCCATAAGTGTTTCTAAAATTAGCAGTATTTTCAAAGAATTTTCTTTGAGGTACTGCTGAGTGATCAGCAGTTCTTTGAAAAGTGTTTGAAGGTACTGCTTGTTTTGGAAACTTGATCTCTTCAACCTTAGGTGCTTCAACAGACTTTTCTAAAGTTTCAGGACTAAGTTTACTTATAAGCTTTTTCCTAAACTCTAGATTATCTACACCGTAACAATCAACATCTTTTCTAGGTGGTTGAAAGCTACCTGGGGGGTGAGGAACTGCATTGTAACCCTTTTCTTTCTGAAATACAGGAGGTGTTTGACTAGGGGATTCCTCATCACTAGAAGTGTTTTCATCAAGACTTAGGAACTCTTCATCACTAGTGGAGGTTTCAACAGTTAGATTTAGTTCCTTGCTCTTAAATGGAATTCCTTCGTTACTATCATAACCTAGGCCTGTCTTAATATTAGATGTTCTTTGCTTTTCAACAAATTGAACATGTGACACTCCTGCCTCATTCCAAACAGCAAGTTTTTCTAACAACTTATCCCTTTCAGCAGTCACTTTCTCTAGTTCAGACACCTTGCAACCTAGTTTCCATTCATTCAACTTAACTAGGTAATCCTGTTGTTTATATGTTTCAAGCCATGCTACTTCATTGTTTTCATGTGTAAGGATTTTGGCCTCCATTGACTCTAAAGTTAATTGATAACCTGTTATCTCAGCCCTAGCCTTTTGAAATTTATCTCTTTCAGCTACATATTCAGTAAGTAACTTTTGATACATATCATTACACTTAGAGCATACCTCAGATTTGGTGGATGGACTTGGTGAAGCAGCTACCATAGCAAGCTGAACTGTTTCTTCTTCAAACTCCATGCTCCAATCAAAGCTTCCTAACTCTTCTCTTGACTCCAAAGCAGCATATCCAGGCTCTTCATCAAATGCTGTGCTCCAATCTTCCAAGGCAACCATTGAATAAGTTATAGGTTCTTCATCAAACTCATTGGACCAATCAATCTCTGACAGATTCTCTTGAGCAACCAAAGCTTTTGGTTTTGGTTCAGTAATTGGAATCTCTTTTCTTTCAGGCTTGGGTGGTTCAATCATCTTGTTTGCTTGATACTTTGCAAATTTGCACTCCCTTGCAAAGTGACCAGTCCTTAGACAGTTGAAACATTCAATCTTGGATTTGTCAAATGTTATGCCTTGTTTAGCTCTGAAGTTGATGCCTTTACCAGTCTTGTTCACATACTTCTTGATCCTTGCAGTGAGCATAGCAACTTGCCATCTGATATCAATTTCTTCCAAAGCATCATCATCAATTTGCAATACATCTTCTTGATAGGTGACAGGCATAGATGCTTGTTGTGCAAAGAATGAACATAAAACTTCATCTGAGGTGGGGGTTGGTGATTGTGATGAATTGGTGGTGACCATTGTTGTGCAAGGAACCTGTGTTTCATTCACAGTACTTTGAGTAGGGTAAGCAGTACCTTTGTTAGAAGTACTGCTTCTCTTTTCAGAAGAGACAAAAGCAATGTTCTGCTGAGTGCTTGAACCTGTAGTACCATTCATCTCATGCTCATACACCTTCAGATTATTGTAAAGATCATCAAAGTCCATAGTATCCAGCCCTGATTGTCCTCTGATCATGGTAGCAACTACATGCCAGGCTGATGGCAAACTTCTTAAGAACTTCAAATTTGCATCTTCAACAGATACCTCAGCATCATATAGTTCTAACATGCTTAAAAGATGTTGAAATCTTTCATATGCAGAATCAAGACCTTCTCTTTCACCAACTGTGAAAGTTTTAAATTGTTGCTTCAGCAAATTCCTATGCATCTTTTTGGAAGCATCATTACCACCAAACTTCTTCTTTATTGCAGCCCACAGTTGTTTGGCATCTTTGGCATCATGAAACTTTAGTAGGTGACCATCAGGAATAGCAGAAAGCAGTATGTTGAGAGCTTTGTCTTGATTTCTTTTGGTAGCAGCAGGTACAGGTATTTTTGGAGGTGTTGGTTGTCCAGGTACTTCAATTGGTTCTTCAACTTGCATATTACCATTGACAATCACATCCCATAAGGCATGGTCTGTGATAGCAATGTACTGCCTCATCTTCATAGCCCATAGATTGTACTCTCCCTTCTTAACAATAGGAATTCTAACAGCAGTAATTGAGGGAGCAGGTGCAGCATCAGTCGACATCTTAAAAGGGTTTGTAGTGAAATCGGTTTAAAGGTTTTAAAGGTTTTAAAGGTTTGTCTTCTTAATTCAGAGTTTCCAACACAAGCTCTGATACCACTTGTTGGATCGATATACTCTGATCAAACTACTATGTAGCTTGTAAAGGTTTAACAATATTGAGTAAACTCAATACTATTAATATTGAAACACTGTTTGACCTTGTAAAGTATGCGGAATCTACTAACACAAAGCTTAAGAAAAACTTTTATATTAACCAAACTTAGAACCTGCTTTGTTACACAGATTCACTAACAATCCCTAACTATTATCTTTGATCAACTTCTAAACTTATCTAAGACTTGTAAAACTTCTAAAACATATATATCGACCAATACCTCTTAAGGCTCTTTATATAGATAACCTTAAGTCGGTTTACAACATGTAATCCTTGAACGACAAGTCATTATCCCTAACTAATTCTAGAATATTCTCTTAATATTACACAATAATCCTTATTTAATATTGCACATCAGTCCTTGCATCCTTCGAAGTACTTTAAGCATTTTTCATATCAGCAGTACTTTGACTTTATTCTTCAGCAGTACTTTGACTTTATTCTTTAGCAGTACTTTGACTTTATTCTTCAGCAGTACTTTGACTTTATTCTTCAGCAGTACTTTGACTTTATTCTTCAGCAGCACTTTGACTTTTGTTCTTCACGCAGCAGTACTTTGACATCCAGAAGCACTTTGATATTTCATATCCCAACAAGTTGAGTCTGATGGCTTTCAATACCTAGCTGGAAATCTTTCACTCTTTGTCTGATGACAAGTCCACGGATCCACTGAGTGACAACAGAAACGAGAGTTTTTCTCTCTAGTGCAGGAAGGAGATCCAATTTACCCTGGATATGTAGTAAGTACAGATCTTCAAAGTCATTAGGGTGTAGATGCTTGAAGTCACCTTCGGATATGACATGTTCCCAGTAGCTTGAACGTCTAAGAACGATCCTTTTCAAGTAGTTATATCCACATGTGGGGAAGATCTCAACTCGAATCACACTTAGAATCCTTTTCTTAGAGTAGGCGGCTTTGGGATCGCCAGCTGCAGTGGGAGATACCAAAGGATGCTGCAATATCATATTTGTGCCCTTCATCACACCACATAGTGTCCAGTACCATCTGTTCCAGGCCAACCTCGGTGTAGCGAGCTGCTTTCATCTTGATGATGGATAGTGCAATTTTTGTGCCAGACTGAAGATACTCAAGGTCTTTGTTGAAGAAGAAGTCAGCTTGTAGAGTAAGATTTCCAGGAGATCCTCCAAGAAGGAGTGGTTTTCCTAGATTGTAGTCCAGGATGTCGTCTTCAACTCGATCAGTAAGCATCTTGTGACATTCTTCCATTTGATACTGTAGATGCACTATATCAGGATGAAAAGCTTTGACAATCTCGTAAGCGGGTCCCTCCAAGTCCTTTTTGGTGAGTCTGGAGATTCCTTGTTTCCTGCAATACCATTGTATGAATGTACCCATGTCTCCTGTCTGAACTAGTAGTGAGTTTTTAGGGGGTGGAACATGATGATCTACTACAGCATAAGCCCAGTTATTATCGGGGACAGATAGATCGTCGGAGGTGATCATCCATTCAGGTTCAGGGGTATGAGACTCTATCTGCTTCATCTGGTTTCCACCAGGTGTTGATGACATCTTCAGTAATGGTTACAGGAGTACTAGGAGACCCGTCACTGCGTGTGAATGATTTCCACCATTGATCCCGTTTAGACTTGTGAGGGACATTGTCATCATTGTCATCATCTTCCTCCTCAGCAGACGAAACATCATCATCGGGTAATCCAGCATCATGACCCGAATCAGATTCCTCTACGACTGATGATACATGTCTCATTTCAGTTGTCGTCCATGCCTGGTAGGTGTCATGATGTGAAACCTTGGGATGTCTGGATTCAGTTGCAGTATCAGGTTGGTCCTTCTGAGAGGCAGACTGAGGAGCATGTGATGATGGCTGAGATTGACTAGTACCAGCTGCATTAGATGAACCAGGGGTTCCCGCTGAACCTGAAGGTGGAGGAGGAGGAGGTTGAAGAGGTGCCCCTGATGGTGGTTTTGGGAGGTTCACTTTACGTTTCTTCCTTCTCCGTTCTTCCTCCAAGTCTTTCTCAAGCTCAGCAGCGTTGTCAGCCTTTATAGAATGTTCTAAGGATTCATACAGCTGTTGATGTGCTATTTGAGCTTTGTGGTGGTCGGTTTCAAATATTCGCTGATGTAGCAGATCTTTCATGTCAAATGTAGACAAGTCTTCGAATCGAGCTTTGAGCGGTGCCTCCATTGCAAACTTAACAGCATCAGACACTTGTTCCTCAACGGCATCCCGTACTACTTGATGAGGCGAAAAATGATCCGTTTTTAGGGGGTCATTTAAGCCCGAATCCGAATTTATTTGATCAAATATTGCCCTAAATCGTTCCTTTTGTGATTTTAGGTGTTTGGAGAGTGAATTCTGGAAAAGAAGCCATTTTGGACGTTTTTGGAGCATAAAAGTGAAGAAAACGGCAAAGTACCAAATTTCCATGCTGAAGACACAAGGTGACGGCGTCAAGAGTTACATCTTGACGGCGTCAGCCATGAGGAATAAAATACCGAAGGTGGTGACGGCGTCAAACGTCATCATGACGGCGTCAAAGTGGCAAGAATAAAATACCGTGGTTGGTGACGGCGTCACATATGCCGTCATAAGTAGATCAAGGCCGTCCGAGGAAGTATTTGGTGGCGAGGTGACGGCGTCACATGGTGGTCTTGACGCCGTCAGCCTACTTTTCCTATATATAGTTTTCTAGTTTTTTTCATTAAAGGGAGAGAGAAGTTTTGGTGAAACCCTAAAGACGAATTTGGTGTATCTTTTACAGGTTTTTCAAGGGTTCCAAACCCTTGAGACCTTGCATTGTAATTGAGATAAGTGTTCTTCCAATTCAATCAATATGTCTATGTGTTGGTTGTTTATATCTTGTTCTTATCTCAATTCCATTATGTTAGGCTAGATCTCTTTTGTGTTTGCTTAGATCTAATGAAACCTAGATGTTGATTATGTGTTGATTACTTGTCTATTCTTGTTTTGGATGAATGATTTTATATGTTAGGCTTAAGAAAACTGGCAGATCTCCAAATGGTAACATGCTTGAATGTCTTAAGAAACATGAACCGAGGCGTCCTAGGTCTTTATTGGTTGTATTTAATGCATGAGCCACTGTTTACAATCCCTATAGTTGTGCTGGGTCATGGTGCAGGAGGAGATAAGAGCTCATAGAGTTGGGGAGTTATCTATGCCACCCCACGAATGGTATTAAGGAATACAATCCGTCATCCATACAAGTATAACAAGTAATTAACGTGTAAAAGATATCTAGGGAGTAGTGAAGTCTAAGTAAACACAATTTCTCCAATTACTTCTCACAACCTTAGTATAATTTAGTTTAATTTCATTTTCAGTATTTTATTTTAATTATATATTAGCTTTGGGTTAGTTGAATAGCAACTAATTCCGCCCACTCTTTCAAAACCCGAGATTTACTTGCTTTCATAAAAATATAAAAATACAAAAATAATCATCCCTCACCTTTAGAACTATTAATTAGGTTTTCTAATCCTAGCGACACTATTCCTAAGCTGAACGATCAATCCCCCGGTACTTGTCACTATACTATACTACAACGATCAGGTACAATGCCTGGTGGGGGTTGTAAGCTTCTCGAGATCCCTCGAGAGGTAAAGCCTGTTGCGATTCCCACGCATCAAGTTTTTGGCGCCGCTGCCGGGGAATAGTTATTGTCTAGGTTAGGATTTCTTTTTATTAGGTCTACTTGCTAGATTCCTTTCTAGTAAGATTTTTATTTTTATTTTTAGGTCTTCTTTAGTCTATCTTATTTCTTCGTGCCTTTGTTCGTAACTCTTTACCATCCGACATCATGGAAGGTGGTAACATCTTTGAACCCATCATCCCACCACAACAAAACCCACCATTAGAACCCCTTAGGCCCCGAACCTTAGGAGAGTATTCCCGACCTAGCCACCAAGGCTACCGAAACACCATTGAGCTCACCGGAGACAATGTGACCCCCTTGCGATCCGACACCATCCGGTTGGTGCAAAGCGGATGTGCATTCCATGGACTTCGTTCCGAAGATCCAAACCAACACCTTAAGGACTTCCTCAAAATCGTAGATTCCATAGACCTAGGTGTTGAAACTAGAGAGACTACCCGTTTACGCCTATTCCAATTCTCTCTACGGGATCAAGCTAGTCAATGGCTTGAGCGTTTACCCGCGGGATCCATCACCACATGGGATGATCTCACCACTCGTTTCCTTGCTCAATTTTTCCCACCGGGGAGAACTACTAAGCTTAGGAATGACATCTTGATGTTCCAACAACGTCAAAATGAATCTCTTTATGAAGCATGGACTCGTTTCAAGGACTTACTACAAAAAGTCCCTCATCATGGCATAGATCTTTGGCTACAAGTCCAAATCTTCTATGACCATATCGACATCTCCATGAGGCGAACCATTGACCAATCGGCCGGTGGTAAGCTACGTGATCTTAGTGCGGAACAATCATGGGAACTCATAGAAGATCTTGCTCTCTATGACAATGAAAGTTGGAATGATCCCCATGATTATAACAAAACGGTCAAGGCAATATCTTTGCCTTCGAACAATTCAAGCACTCCCGACCGTAGGATCATGGAACTTGAGGACCAAGTCAAGTTTCTCATGAAATCCTGCGAAGCTCCGAAGCATTCAAGCCAAGTGAACAAAATCACTTCTTCATGCGAATTATGTAGTGGTCCCCATGACACTCGTGATTGTGTGGAACTCCCCGGAACAGCTTTTGCGGACTACGCATCCACGCGTACCGACGAAGCGGGAGATAAGTGGTACACTTTCAAGCCTGAGCCAAACACATACGGTGATTCATACAACCCCTCAAGGAAAAATCACCCAAACCTTAGGTGGAAACAAAATCAACCCAATTCTTCCAATCCGCCTAATCGTTACCAACCAAACGGTCCACCATCCAACCGTACTTTCAACAACAATCCTTCTAACAACTATGGTAGTACCAACAATCTTGAAGGATTGATGTCAAAGTTCATGGCATCTCAAGAAGCTCGCATATCCAAGTTTGAAGCCGATTTCAAACAAAAGCAAAGCGAGATGACCACTAGAATTGATGCATTGTTGAAAGTTCTCAATGACCGAGAAATGGGAGCACTCCCAAGTGACACGATCAAGAATCTGAAACTAACCGTTAATTCCATATCATCCGTTTCGTCACCCGCTTCGTGTCCACAATATTACTCGGTCAAATCAACGAGCACGTGTTTCAAACAAAACCAAGTTCCCCAAAAGGACCAATCAACTAAAACCCCCACTATAGAGCCGGTCAAAAGCATTGTTGAAACACCTCTTACGCAAGACCTTGACGATGAATTCAAAGAACTTCACCTTGAACGCCCCGTCATTGACGTCTTAGCGCGTGCTCCCTACTATAGCGCCCTCCAAGAAAAATATGAGAAGTGTAAGCTAGGCAAAAATGGGACCGCCTTCTTTCAAAACAAGTTACCTAAAAAGCTTGATGACCCGGGTATATTTGTTTTGCCTTGTAAGATAGGAAGATCCGAAGCTTTCGACACATTAGCCGTGTTGATCCCAGTTGAGCTTAAACGATCTTGTATAGAAGTTAACTTAAATAAACACTTAAGCTTAAACGCGGAATATAAAAGCTTAACTTAAGAAGATTAATGATTCACTTTCAACACTTCAATATTATTAATACGAGCACTCAACAAATGCTAGGGTTTTACAACCATGAAGTGTAAACTAATACGTAATTCTGTCACATCTAAACTAACCCTAGGAACCTCCTTTTATAGGCCAAGGAGTCCTATTAGGTTTACAATACCTTTCTCTACAAGATAAGAATAATCTAAATAGATATACTATACACAGAATCTATTCCATAATTATCCTATCGTATACAATGTTAATCCTTTCAGCAGTAGTTTCACCAAGCAGCAGTTTGTCTTCAGCAGCAGAGTCATTAATACTAGCAGCAGTTTCATTGTAGCAGCAGTATTACTCAGTAGTAGTATCACATAGCAGCAGTGTCACTTGGTCAAAACCCAACAATCCTCCCCTAAACTTAATATTTATTTCTAAATATTCAAGTTTCTTCAAAGCTCACAATATTACTAGGAGGATGCTTCCAAACACTTCAACTCTTGAGAATTCAGTTGATCAAATATCTTCTTATACTTTGACAGCAAATTGAATGCTTGATCATCAGAATCATAATCTTTCTGCAGCTTAAGTGATTTATTACCATTAACCATCTGATTGACAATATTCCAGTATCTTACCACTGGGTAATCCACTTCAGCTAGCATATACAAAGTAATTGGTCCAATTTCTAACACATGAACTCCAGAATCTTGAAAGAGTCTCCATTTTCTTACTTTGTATTCTACTATCTCTGTCCATTCAGAATCATCCGTTGAAGGTTCAAACATAAGTTTAAGAGCTCTCCACAAAACATTATCAGAAGAAGTTAAGATATGATCAATTTGATCTATCTCATACTTTTTACCATCAAATTTCTTAGCTCCAAACTTTGCCTTGTACAACTTCCACAAGTCTTCAACATCCTCTCTATCAAAGTAATGTAGCATCTGTTGAAATCTAAGAAATCTGTAAGACTTACCATCAGATCTCTGGACATCATGAAATGCTCCAATATTAGTATCATAACCTGTAGTTACTTTGATAATAGGATATTTAACTCCTAATGGTTTAGCATCAACCACTTCAGGATCTTCCATCTTGCCAACCATAGTATAAACCTTCAACTGTTCTTTTTGATGCTCAGAAGGAATGTGATCAAGATCATATTTAAACTCATCTCCTTCAGGCATAGAACTACTACCTTCACCTATCTTTTTCTTCTTCTTTGCAATTGATTTTTGAACAACACCTTTTCTTTTGCCACTATGCACAGAAGAAGTAGTATTTGCTGCATCAATATCAAGCTGTTTAACAACATCGGTTTCTTGAACATGCTCTGCTTCAGCTACCTTTTCAGGTACCAACTTCTTGTTCATCTGAGCAATCTGTTCCAAGTCCTCAGCACATCCCATAGGATAGAAAGTATCTGTTCTTTTCTTAGCTTGTTGATACAAATCAAAAACCTCTTTATCAGAATAAGTTTTCAATTCTATCAATTTCCATCCAGCCATATTCTTTAGATATCTTTCATATTCCTTTCTTTGTTGTTTAACAGTTGGACCTTTAAGCATCTTTATCTTCTTTCTAGCAGCATCATTCTGCTTTCTCTTCTTGATAATGAACTCCTTGTACCAGGATTGCACATCAAAAGTTGAAGTTTCATTACCTTCCTCTTTGATCAACTTTTGGAGTTCAATATCAGCATCAATTCTGATCTTCTCATTGGCCCATTCATCATACTTCCTTAATTCTTCAGCCTGCCTTTTCTCTTCTTCCAAAAGTAACTGCTGATCATCATCATGTAATTTAAGTGCAACAACAGAATCATATTCACTTAGAAGTTCTTTAGGCCAAGAATCAAAAGGTATATCTGTGAAATCAATGCCTTTATACATCCACCTCTGAATATCAACTTGCTTGCCTTTACCCTTATCTGTAGAAGATGATATGATTGTCTTCCTTTGAGTAGCAGCAGGTTCTCTTATTGTTATTCCTTTTTGAGGTTTTCTTGCTGCTAATGTTGTGTTTGTTGTTGTGATAGGTTTTGATAATGATTGAGTTGGTAGTTGTGGTGTATGGGAGTCAGCAGTAGTCTTCTTACTTAGCAAAACCATTGCCTCTGCAGCAGCATTGTCCATAGATCCAGCAGCAGAGTCTTGTACTTCAGCAGTATTCACTATTCCACTAGCAGCAGAACCAGAAAAATTCTTAGCAGCAGAATTATGAACAGCAGTAGAGTCAGCAATAGCAGCATTTTCAACATGTTTTACCACTGAATCTTCCAAAGTCTTTAACACATTACCCATCAACCCTGTTGTATTCACTAGTTGCTCAGACTCCAAAGTTTTAAGAGTTTCTACCACCTTTTCTTGTGCAGCAACCATCTTTTCGATAACAACTTCATTCCCTGACTTATCAGCAACTACAAAGTCTTCATCATTCTGAGGACTATCCACATCCATTTCTTCAATCACTGGAACCTCCCCTGAAACTATTCCAGTATCCATATCTTGAACATTATCAACTTTTTCAAAATTTACCTCCCCTGAATCCATGATAGTTTCATTCCTCCCCTGTTTGGAAGCATCCTCTTCCAAATGAGTAGATGGTTCAGAAGAACTTACAACTTGATTAGTGCCCACTTTCTTCAATCGTTTCAAGGAGGTTGAAGATCTTGATTTCTTGAAGCTCTTAATATGTTTTCGCATTTTAATGATGATCTTGTCTTGACCAGCAACAACATCAGATAGATTAAGAACTTTCTCTTCCAAAGACTTACACTTCAACCCCAAATTGGTACAAGTAGCCGTCAATTCCTTTATAAGTTGCATTGTAGTCTCATCACTTCGACCTGTATTACCTGATCCAAGAGGTGAATCACTGACATTGTCATCATGTACAAGTGGATCCGTCAATTCATGAGTCACTGGCCTGTCCTCATCACTTCGACCTGTGTGACCTGGTCCGAGAGGTGAATCTTGGGACAAAAACTCAGTATCAAACCTAGTTTGATCATCTGAGCCCCCTATGTTTTCCGTTTGGCTAGGGTTACCATCCTGAGAATCAGACTCATAAGAATCCTTTTCTCTAGATGTTGCCTTGGTTTGGGTCTTAATGATGTTATCACTATCCTGCTCTACTGCTAAGCTAGAAGCAGTAGTGACAGCCCTTGCCAACATGTCCTCTCCATCACCTAGGACAGCCTCATCTGGTACAGCCATACTAACACTATCCTGAGGTAGATCAGTGTTCTTTTTGGTTTTCCTACGTGTATATTGTTTTGTAGGTTGTGTAACAGATGTAGTAACATTGGGTGTGTGATGGGAATCAGTGGGATTTCCTGATCCTTCACCCTGGATATTTTGCACAAGTTGTACCATGAAAGAAGTAAGATTTGTATGTGCACCGGAAAAACTTTTGCCATGCTTTGTCAAAAAGGTAAAAGTTCTTGAAGCCAATTTTGGAGCATCATATTCAGCAACATGGGTTCTTGTTTTAGAAATTTGATGTTCAATAAAGATCTGAATAAATCTTGGATATAGCAAATAAGAACCATCTTTAACACCTTTAAATAACCCCTCCAATATCATTTTAGAAAAATTAAATGGTTGACCTTTGCACAGACATATCATTGCAGAAGCAATGGTAGTACTGAACTCATGCCACCCAGATGTTTTAGGACTTAAACAATGAAGGAGTAGATGTACCAAAAACTTGTATTGAGGACAGAGGAGAGCTTTTTGAAATTTTAAATTGTTATGTTTCCCCTCATACCCCAAATCTTTTAAACCAGCAAAAATAGCAGAATTAGCAAGACAAGTGGTCTCTGTCTCATCATCTAAGAGAAGAGATTCCCTTATAGATGATTCAGTTACACGAACCTTTTGCCCATCTACTAAAGCACTGACATGTTTTTCCCCATTCATAGTTTTGATTTTAGCTGTAAACCAAAACTGTTTGATGTAGGAAACAAATATAGTAGGGTTCACAGTGAGTGCATACCTAAGAGAAGTAGCATTCAAAAACTTGACCATGTCTGTGAAACCTTCAGGAACTAACTCTTCATTCAAAACGACCACACTGTTGTGTTGCTCAGCCCAGATACGTGAAAGCTCCATGAATTAGGTTTTAGAGAATTTGGGGATTTGTGATTATTGGAATGATGAGGTGTAAGGGTTTGTGATAACTTCAATTGAGAACATATGAAAACCAATTATAAAGATCAATTAAGTTTTAAACTGATGGATGAAAGTTACACATAACACCCTCTTACTTACAACCATAGCAGCATAACCGTGTCATTCGCAACTAACAGCAGAGTGATAGAACTAGCAGCAGAGTGAACTGGAGCCAGCAGCAGAGTTGACTATAGACCTTGGTCAACGATCCATAACAATTAATGCACATATCACTCCGTAATCCCTATAAAACCGGCGAGATCTTTTCCCCAAATAATGCAGTCAAACCCTAATCTCTTTCAAAAAAGCCACACTCACAATCAATACTATCCATCTTAACAATCAAATCACCAAACAATGAAATCAACACCCGAAATTATCAATATATCATCCGATTCATCATCAGAGGATGAATCCCCAATGGAACCCTATGTCCCACCTTTTCGTCCTCCACGGTTTGGTTGTAGAACAAAAGAACAAGCACGTAAGAGGAAGCATGATCTTCCTGTGTTTAAAGATCTTCTCAACCTAAATCAAACTCCAAGCACCTCAAGAGGTAAGCAACCTATGTCCCCTGAGGCTCCAGCATCATCAGAATCATCAGAAGACCAAGCTTGGATTCCTGTGCAACCACCTCCTCCAGTGCATCATAATCAATCACCCTTCATCTACACATCATCAGATGAAGATGAGGAAGAACCAGCAACCAATCCACCTGCCACTCCTGAGAGGCCACAATCTTCAAGGCCAAGGCCACAACCATCACCTGGTCTTTCTCTTGGACCATCAAAACAAAACCCTCCTCTCCCAAAGGATAGAGAGGTTGTGCTTGGGCTTCCATGCCCTAGGAAGTGATGGAGATGTAGGTGTTAGGTTGTGATGTCTGCTTTTGTATTTTGTCTTTTGATGTTTGATCTTTGTACTTTTTGAATGAATGAATGATATGAACTTGCTTGTTTCAATTTCTTGCAAATCATCATTCGTATGCTTGCAAAATGTTAGACCAAACACCACAGAGCAAACAACCAACATTTGTACTAGCAGTAGAGTTAGAAAATCAAAGAGCAGCATAGTACATTATATCACAAACATATACTTATTAGCAAGCGGCAGAATAACAAGCAGCACATTCATTGTACAAACTTTAACAAAAACAAAGAGATAAGTTTTTCAAAGATTGATCATACCAATGTTTGCAATTAAAAATTGAAACCTCCCCACATCAAAATGTTTAGTGAGAAGATCAGCAACATTGTTATCAGTATGAATTTTAACAATTTGAATCAACTTCTTTTCATAGCAATCCCTTATAAAGTGATGTCTTATCTCAATATGTTTTGTTTTAGAATGAAACACATGATTTTTAATTATGCAAAGTGTGCTGTTGTTATCAATATGGATTTTAGTATTCATGAAATTGTACCCATAATCCAATAATTGATTCTGCATCCATAAAACCTGTCCACAACAACTTGAAGCAGCCACATACTCAGCTTCTGTTGTAGAATTAGCCACCACTGTTTGCTTCTTGCATTGCCATGACACCAACCTGCTTCCAAGGAACTGACAACCCCCTGTTGTAGACTTTCTATCCAAAGAAGCTCCTGCATAATCACTATCTAAGTAGGATACCAAATCAAAAGGTGAATCCTTAGGATACCAAAGGCCCAATTTTGGTTGATGCCTCAGATATCTAAAAATTCTTTTCACTACATTGAGATGTGATTCTTTGGGACACACTTGAAATCTTGCACAGGCACACACTGCAAACATGATATCAGGCCTTGATGCTGTAAGATACATCAATGATCCAATCATAGACCTGTACAAGTGTATATCCACTTCCTTTCCATATTCATCCTTCAGCAATGGTTTATCTTTGTCCATGGTAGTCTTGGCAGGCTTAGCATCTACAAAGCCAAACTTCTTCAAAATATCATTGACA
The DNA here is from genome assembly GCA_030686995.1 of Artemisia argyi. NCBI lineage: Eukaryota > Viridiplantae > Streptophyta > Magnoliopsida > Asterales > Asteraceae > Artemisia > Artemisia argyi. The sequence continues at coordinate 191,443,165 of CM060676.1, forward strand.
TACTTATCCTGACTGATAAAGATGCCATTTTCTTTCTGTGTAACTTGCAGACCTAAGAAGAAGGTGAGTTCTCCCATTGAACTCATAGCAAACTTGTCCTTCATAAGCTTCTCAAAACTAACACACATAGCTTTGTTTGTAGACCCAAAGATTATGTCATCAACATAGATTTGAACCAGCAAAATATCATCCTTTTGTCTTTTGAGAAACAAAGTTTTATCAATCTTGCCCCTGCTGAACCCATAATCTAGCAAGTATGTTGACAAAGTGTCATACCAAGCTCTAGGAGCTTGATGTAGACCATACATTGCTCTATTTACCTTGTAAACTTTGTCAGGATGATCAGGGTCTTCAAAGCCTGGTGGTTGAGACACATATACTTCCTCAGTAATGGTCCCATACAGAAAAGCACTTTTCACATCCATTTGATACACTACAAAATCTTTGTATGAAGCATAAGCAAGAATATTCTTATAGCCTCTATTCTTGCCACTGGTGCAAATACTTCATCATAATCAAGGCCTTCTTGTTGTGTGTATCCCTGTGCTACTAACCTTGCCTTATTTCTTATGACAATTCCTCTTTCATCTCTTTTGCATCTGAAAACCCATTTTGTGCCAATCACTCTTTTACCATTTGGCAGTTCAACCAAAGTCCAAACTTCTTGCAGCTTGAATTGTAAAAGCTCATCTTGCATTGCTTCTACCCAACTTGCTTCTTGTATAGCTTTGTAAGTGTTTTTGGGTTCAATTTGAGAAAGAAAACATGCAAACAGGCAATTTTGAAGATCTTTATGACTATTTCTTTGATGCAGAGATCTGGCAAAGAAACTTTGATGTTGATGATCTTTCAATGCTTTAGTCATCTGCCTAGTTTGAATGGATGATTGTGGATCACTTAGGATTTGTTCTTTTGGATGATCCTTGTGTATTCTTGTGGTAGTTGTAGGACTAACAGGAATATTGAGTTCCAAGTTAGTAAAATCAGCAGCAGCTCCAAATAATTGACCATCAAGTGCATCATTATCTGTGTCATAATAAATATTTTCAAGATCAGGCATATTTGGATCATCAGGATAGATAGTATCATCAATAGATCTACCCTGAGTGTCCAAATTAGGAAACAAGGAAGTAGCAGTAGAGTTAGTAGGCTTAGAAGCAGAATGTGGTGGAGCAGTAGTTGTATCTTTTGGCCTAGCAGTAGAGTCTTCTGAGTCAGCAGTAGAGTCTTCTGGCTGTGTAGGAGAGACATCAACAACTACCTTGGGAACTTCAGGAGTTTCTTGTTCTGCTTCATTTGGTATGACAATACCTTCTTCAGTTTCCTTAGGTTTTTCATGAGAAACAACATCATCTTGAGGGCTTTGTTCTTTCTGAAAGGGTACAAAGGTTGGACCAATCTTCAATTTCTCAATCACAACAAACTCTTCCTGTGGTTTATCAACATTGGCAATTACAGGAACATAGTTCATTGTTTTGGCAAGAATATCAACATCAAATAACCATTCTGGTCCTTTCCCTGCAGAATTATATGTGTTTTCACTAAACTTGATATGCAGATTCTCCTCTACATGTTTGGTTCTCTTATTATATACCCTGAAGGCTTTACTATTTACAGAGTAACCAACCAAATTTCCTTCATCAGCTTTTTCATCAAATTTGCCTAGCTGATCCTTTGTGTTTAAGATAGTAACAGGACATCCAAATGGTTTGAGAAAATCAATCATTGGTTTCTTTCCATGAAATAGCTCATATGGAGTTTTGTTATGAGGCTTGACTACCTTACTTCTGTTTTGCACAAAACATGCAGTGTTCACAGCTTCAGCCCAAAAAGGTACAGGTAGTTTTGAATCAGATAGCATGGTTCTTGCAGCCTCAATGAGTGTCCTGTTTCTTCTTTCTGCAATACCATTCTGTTGTGGAGTTCTTGCTACACTGTACTATCTAAGTATTCCTTTTCCCACACAGAATTGATTCATCTCACTGTTCTTGAACTCAGTACCATTGTCACATCTGATAATCTTTACCTTGTGATTGTGCAGGTTTTCAACTCTTGTAATGAAAGCTTTGAGTATTCCTGAAGTTTCATCTTTGGTGGCTAGAAAGAATACCCAAGTAAACCTGCTAAAGTCATCAGTGACAACAAGACAATATGACTTCTTATTCAGACTTTTTACAAATACAGGCCCAAATAAATCCATGTGTAGCAAGTGTAGTGGCACAGTATTTGTGTTTACAGTCTTGGACTTGAAAGAAACTCTGTGTTGTTTACCCTTTTGACATGCAACACAAGTTTCACAATTTTCAAAAATCTTTGTAGGCATGCCTCTCACAAGATTTCCTTTCACCAATTTGTTCATAGTCTTGTAGTTCAGATGTCCCAATCTTCTATGCCATAATTTGGACTCATCAATAGTGGCCTTTGCAATTAAACAAGTCAAAGCCCTCTTAGGAATAATATTCTTAATATGGTCACTGTATATATTTTCCTTTCTAGGGACCTTCAGTAACACAGATGTGTCATCTGGTAATTGAAAATCAGGAGAAAGAATCATACACTCAGTGTATGTAAAAAGAACAAAATTCTTTTTGTCACACATTTGTGAGACACTAAAAAGGTTAAACTTAAGTCCTTTCACAAGGAGCACCCTCTCAAAGTCCAAATTTCCAGTTCTTAATGTTCCTATTCCAACAATCTTTCCACCTTTTGGATCATTCCCAAAAGCTACATAACCACCATCAAAAGCCTCAAGATCTTCAAGTTGAGACTCATCTCCTGTCATGTGTCCAGAACATCCACTGTCAACAATAACCATATCCTTAAGCTCATCCAGTAGATTGACCTGCACATGAAAAATAGAGAAATCAGTTTCTCTTGATGACCCAAGCCATTACTGACTTGGATCTGCCCTGTGCATCAGTATAATCAAATTTCTTTAAATCACTTGATGCACTACTATTCTTGGAAACATTATTTGAAACATTAGATTTTGGTTTCCAAGTCCAGCAAGCTGAGGCCTTAACAGCATAAAAGTGATTACCAACAACTGTATTTGGAAGATGTTTTGGCTCAGAAGCAGAAAGTTTTGTACTAGCAGCAGGTTGCTTGCTAGCAGCAGAGTGCATACTGGCAGCAAAATGCTTACTAGCAGTAGAGCCAGTAGAAGAACTAGTTGTTGATTTGAAAACACCATTTGGTTTAGCAGCATAAATAGATCTAGTAGCACCAGATCTCAACAAAACAGCTCTTGGAACCATGTTTCTATTAGTATGTGGGTGAGTTTGTTTTGTAACATATTTGTGATTCACCCTTGTGTATTGATTCCAAACAGGTCTTTGGTGTTCAGGACATCTACCAATCAAGTGGTCAAAGCTACCACACTTATAACAAGCCTTCTTTTGTAATTCAAACTGGTTACCTAATCTCTGTGAAACTAGGTTGTTGAAGTTTCTTTGGTTACCTCTAGGCTTATTATCAAAACATCTCATTTGTTCTCTAGGCACCTCATTGTACTCTACCATTCTCCTAGCAAGTTTATTTCCTAACACAGGCTTGACAAACTTTATCTGTTCTACCTTAGGTTTAACCTGAGTAGGAATCTCTTCCTTTTTAACTGTTAGTTTTGGTTGAACCTGTTCCTCTTCACTGTTACTATCAGAATACCATTCTTCAATAGTTGGAGCCTCAGGAAACTTTCTAGTCTCAACCTTAGGTTTTTCTATAATACTTGTGCTACTTTCACCTACAGGTTTTCCAATTTCTAGCTCACTAATGAAGGATAGCTCTTTACCTGGTGGAGCATAAGCACTTTTGGCTGGAGGAGCCACTTCATTATATCCAATTCCACTGCCTTTTCTCATCAAGGTGCTCTCTATAGACTTATGAACCATATCAGAAGCAAATTGTTGTTTTTGTACTCTTACTACATGTTTTTCTTTTTCAGCAAGAGCAGCTTCTTTTTCTTTTTCAGCTTCTTCTAACTTATTTTTAAGAACTTCTACTTCACTGTTTTTCTTAAAAATTTCTATATCTCTGAGATTAAGTTGATCTACATATTCTTTTTCACACTCTTTGAGATATTCTAACCTCCTCTCAACATTTTGAATACCTACTTTATAACCTAAGTTATCAAGTTTTAGATGTTCAACTTCTCTATTTAGACTCTCATTCCTAGCCTTAAGTACTTCTATAGTGTCAGAACAAGATTTAAAAGAACATCCAGATGATTCAGAATCATTAGATACCTCAGAGTCAGAGCCTGATGATGAACCATATGCCATAAGTGCAAAGTTATGCACTTTGGGTTGAACAGCAGCAACCAAAGAGAAATTTGGTTCTTCTTCAGCCATATCACTCCAGTCATAGTCTCCCAGCCCATCACATGACAGAAGTGCAGTTACTTTTGATTCTTCAGTCTTCTTTGGAACATCAGCATTCTTCTTTGGAGATCTACACTCTCTAGCAAAATGTCCCTTCCTGTTGCAATTGTAGCATTCAATCTTAGACTTGTCAAACCCTGGACTCTCCTTAGCCTTGTATTTGACTTCTCTTCCAGTCTTTTTCCAGAACTTTCTTGCTCTTAAAGTCAACATTGCCATTTGCCATTTGAGATCAATTTCTTCAAGATCATCTGGATCAATATGATCCAAATCTTGATTTATGACATGTGATCTTATGGTAGTAGTAAGCTCAGCCAAGAATGCACATAAAGCAACATCACTGGTAGAAATCTTGTCATTTGAACTAGCAGCAGATCCATCAGTAGTAGATACTCCATAAGCAGTAGAGTGAGATTCTTGATTCTCTTTGGATTTTGAAGACACAAAAGCAAGATTTTGTGTACTAGAAGATGAAGTAGAAGAAGTAGCCAATTCAGATTCATACACCCTTAAATTGTTGTAGAGGCTCTCCAACTTCATTGTTTCAAAGTCAGGTTTATTCCTCCACACCACTGTATGCATACTCCATTCAGGTGCAAGACTTCTTAGGAACTTGAGATTCACATCTTCCTGTGGAACAACATAACCAACAAGCTTTAGATGACTAACTAGTTGATTTAGCCTGTTGTATGTGCCAATTATCTTTTCTCCAGATTCAGAAGTAAAATTTTCAAACTGATGCTTCAACATGTTCTTCCTGGATTTCTTAGTAGCATCATTCCCTCCAAACCTGAATTCTACTGCATCCATCAATGCTTTTCCTGTTTCACAATCATCAAAGTCCATTTGAAATTCATTAGGTATTCCCATTAAGAGAATACTATGAGCCTTGATTTCCAGCTTCCTTGTTGCATTAGCTTCAGCAGACTTAATTGGTATCTCCTTGCCATCAGCACTCTTCTCTGGTTCAGAATCACCATTAACAATCACATTCCACATGTTGAAGTCGATCATGCGAATGTATTGTCTGATCCTTCTCTTCCATAGCTCATACTCAGAAGGATTGAGCATGGGTACCCTAGAAGCAGTCACCATATGAGTTTCATCACCCATCTTAAGCAAACGATTTGGAACAGCAAACTTTAAAGAAACAAAATCTTCTTGATTATAACTTCTAGATCACAAGCTCTGATACCACTTGTTGATCCCAGTTGAGCTTAAACGATCTTGTATAGAAGTTAACTTAAATAAACACTTAAGCTTAAACGCGGAATATAAAAGCTTAACTTAAGAAGATTAATGATTCACTTTCAACACTTCAATATTATTAATACGAGCACTCAACAAATGCTAGGGTTTTACAACCATGAAGTGTAAACTAATACGTAATTCTGTCACATCTAAACTAACCCTAGGAACCTCCTTTTATAGGCCAAGGAGTCCTATTAGGTTTACAATACCTTTCTCTACAAGATAAGAATAATCTAAATAGATATACTATACACAGAATCTATTCCATAATTATCCTATCGTATACAATGTTAATCCTTTTAGCAGTAGTTTCACCAAGCAGCAGTTTGTCTTCAGCAGCAGAGTCATTAATACTAGCAGCAGTTTCATTGTAGCAGCAGTATTACTCAGCAGCAGTATCACATAGCAGCAGTGTCACTTGGTCAAAACCCAACAAGCCGACTTAGGGTCAAGCCTCAACTTGATTCCCTTATCCTTATTCACCACTCTTAAGCTAGGAAAGTTAGAGGAAACGGAGGTATTGATAGGTCTAGCGGATGGGAGTATTGCACACCCGGTTGGAATGATTAAGGATGTAGCTGTTCACGTAGGAAAGTTAACTATTTTAGCGGATTTTCACGTCCTAGACATGGTTAGTGACACTACATGCCCATTATTAGTAGGAAGAGGATTTTTAGCAACCGCTAGTGCCATGATAGATTGCAAGGAATCAAAGATAACGGTAGGTGAAGGCGACACTTGGTCGGTATATGATGTTAAGAAGCATAGTTATGATTGTGATGATGAACCAACACCATATTGGGTAGAGATGAATAGGAGACCGTCTAGATATGGGCCTTGGATAGAAAGGAATTTCATAGGACCTCAATGCCCATTCTATCTAGAGAAGGACTTTGTTGAGAAGACACATTCGATAGAACAACTCATAGCTAGAGATGAGGAGCTAGACCCCTTTGAGGATCCCTTAGTCTTTAGGAAGATGATTGAGTTATTAAGCGTAATGCCCATCAACATAGAAAGGAATAAATGGAAAAGAGAGGGAGATAAGTGTAAGTGGAGGTGGGACAAGCCACCTAAAGAAGGTGACGGGTCATGGCATATTAGAATGACCTTGTATGATCCGGATGGAGAAAAGTTTGAAAGGTCATACCATACTAAGGAAACCAATAGAAAGTTGAAACCTAAGTTTGATCCCAAAGATGTCCTCAACGAGGAACTCACCCGAATCACGTAGTAACCCATGACTTTGAGTCTAGCTACAAGACTCGTAAATAAAGAAAAGCGCTTCTTGGGAGGCAACCCATGTTTTGTGTGATTTTATTTGTTTGATTGTTATTTGCTTCCGTATGAATGTTTTATTTTTATTGTTGGTTGATCATGTTTCTCAATTAAAATGTGGAAATACTTTATTATGTTGTTTGGCCTAGTCTTAACTTCAACCTAAAGGTATTTTTGCAAAAGATAAGTGTAAGGGGAAACCCCAAATATGTTTTTAAGAAACAAACCGATCATGATTTTCCACAATATTAAATGAACATGTATATTTGTATTTGTTAGAGTCAAGTGCTTGTATTGAGTCATAATGAAGTTTTGCAGGATTTTCCAGGAAGTAGGACAAAGTTTTTCCAGAAATTTTCCGGAAACTTAACATAAGAATTTCTGCAGGTCCATTCTGACGGCGTCAGAGTATTACTCTTGACGGCGTCAGGAGTTAAAATCTGGAAATTTTACTGGTTTTGTTTTTCTAACGGATTCTTATGGTTTTTATGAATTATTAAGTTTTATAATCTCCAGGAAATCTGCAAACTTCATTCCACAAGCATTATATCTTACTTTGTTTTCTAGGATTTAGTAACTTATATAGGATGCCGCCGATTTTACGCGAGGTTGCCTTGTCTATTGTTGTCAGGATTTACAGGTTATTTATGACAAAAAGATGATTTATATTCTGGAAGGGAAGCTTTGATTGTTCGTTTTCTTGGAGGAAGATTTAACCTGGCCAACCAATAATCCATACCGAGCGAATCAGGGGAGTATTTGATTTCATTCTCTTTACTTCTTAACTTTTACATTCTTTACTTGAACATTGGGGACAATGTTCATCCTAAGTGTAAGGGGAGGGTAAAAAGATGATACCTTACATATGCACTTTCGCTTGAGTTTGTTTTGTTTGATAGTAGATGTGTAATAAAACTATGAGAAATACTTGTTAGTGTAATTTTAGCGCCAAATTTAAAAATTTTTACAACATTTAGGAGTGAAACTTTAGCCATAGCAAGCGTCTCATGGATAGGAGGTTGTATGACTAGCACATAACCGTATATTCAGAAAAATTTTCCACCCAAAAATGTAAGGTTCGCCTTTAGATTTGATAAGAAAAGCATTTACTATTAGTGCTTATGAGTGTACCGGTAGCATTTAGATTCTAGAACTTGCGTTAGTGATGCATCCCGAGACAGCTAGTGAGACTACATTCGTGTGGTAGGATTTACTACATGATAAGAGGCATTAGGATCACCCTTGTGTTAAACCCGTATTACAATTACTTGACCATTTAAGTCATATTACTTGACTAGTTAAGTCAACTAATTTTTCCCACACCCTTAGCGTTGTACTCATTTTTAGTACACGAAACCCCTAGTACACCCCTCCGAGCCTATCTTTTCGTTTCTAACTTTAAGCATCTTACTTAAAGGAAGAATTTATTACACCCCACTTAAATGTACACCCAAATCGCCTTAGCCTTCCGTGTATGCGCTCATTTTTAGTGCATTATTGTTATTTGTTAAACCCTAAGTTAACTTTCTAATTGATTACATGGTTGCTAAGTCGAGTCATATCCTTGTACATATTGTTTTGGGACGATTGGGACTCATGGGTAAGTACTTATTTTATGGAGTAATGGGGAAGAACATCATATTATTACCCCCATATGTACGATAATCTTAAAAGTGCTCCAAGTGTTTTGATTTTCTTAATTCGAGTCATTAGAATAGTTTAATGTAAAGTATGTAAAGATTCAAGTGTAAGGGGAATGCTCAAACCCCTATGATGTATTATTTTGGATGGTAGGGTAAGAGTGTATGCAAAAAAAGAAAAAGAAAAAAAATCGAAAAAATTAAGAAAAAAGAAAAAAAATAGAAAAAAGGAAAAAGAGAGAAAAAAACATACGGACTACCATCCCATTTTCATTCTATGTTCATTTTATGTTTTTGTTATTTTTCATTTATTAGCTTAATTCGAGTCTAATCTTGGCTTAGCAACGCCATATTGTACATGTAATTAACCAAGATTGTTAACTCGCCACCAGTAAAACTTCCTTTATCCAACAAAACCGTGTAATTCATATCCCTATACCTAACGTTACAACCCTTTAAAAAGACCTCTTTGATAGTTTATCCTAGGTGCTTACGCCATGTGGTGGAGGTTTGATCCTTTCCCAAGCCTATGGTAATCTATTTTGCTATGACAGGTAGTGAGAGATATCTTCCATTTCCATAATGTTATAATACTTTATTACACCCGAGAGATGTGAGTATCTAAACACTATTTGTGAGGTGCTTGTGTATGACCTCCGTGCTTGTCTATTGGTCTTTAGTGGAACGATTATTTGTTGTAATTACTTTTATATTAGTGTTAAATGACCCCTAACTTGTTTTTCGAGTAGAATAAAAGCTCATTTGCTTGAGGACAAGCAAATCTCAAGTGTAAGGGTATATGATGAGGCGAAAAATGATCCGTTTTTAGGGGGTCATTTAAGCCCGAATCCGAATTTATTTGATCAAATATTGCCCTAAATCGTTCCTTTTGTGATTTTAGGTGTTTGGAGAGTGAATTCTGGAAAAGAAGCCATTTTGGACGTTTTTGGAGCATAAAAGTGAAGAAAACGGCAAAGTACCAAATTTCCATGCTGAAGACACAAGGTGACGGCGTCAAGAGTTACATCTTGACGGCGTCAGCCATGAGGAATAAAATACCGAAGGTGGTGACGGCGTCAAACGTCATCATGACGGCGTCAAAGTGGCAAGAATAAAATACCGTGGTTGGTGACGGCGTCACATAGGCCGTCATAAGTAGATCAAGGCCGTCCGAGGAAGTATTTGGTGGCGAGGTGACGGCGTCACATGGTGGTCTTGACGCCGTCAGCCTACTTTTCCTATATATAGTTTTCTAGTTTTTTTTCATTAAAGGGAGAGAGAAGTTTTGGTGAAACCCTAAAGACGAATTTGGTGTATCTTTTACAGGTTTTTCAAGGGTTCCAAACCCTTGAGACCTTGCATTGTAATTGAGATAAGTGTTCTTCCAATTCAATCAATATGTCCATGTGTTGGTTGTTTATATCTTGTTCTTATCTCAATTCCATTATGCTAGGCTAGATCTCTTTTGTGTTTGCTTAGATCTAATGAAACCTAGATGTTGATTATGTGTTGATTACTTGTCTATTCTTGTTTTGGATGAATGATTTTATATGTTAGGCTTAAGAAAACTGGTAGATCTCTAAATGGTAACATGCTTGAACGTCTTAAGAAACATGAACCGAGGCGTACTAGGTCTTTATTGGTTGTATTTAATGCATGAGCCACTGTTTACAATCCCTATAGTTGTGCTGGGTCATGGTGTAGGAGGAGATAAGAGCTCATAGAGTTAGGGAGTTATGTATGCCACCCCACGAATGGTATTAAGGAATACAATCCGTCATCCATACAAGTATAACAAGTAATTAACGTGTAAAAGATATCTAGGGAGTAGTGAAGTCTAAGTAAACACAATTTCTCCAATTACTGCTCACAACCTTAGTATAATTTAGTTTAATTTCATTTTCAGTATTTTATTTTAATTATATATTAGCTTTGGGTTAGTTGAATAGCAACTAATTCCGCCCACTTTTTCAAAACTCGAGATTTTACTTGCTTTCATAAAAATATAAAAATACAAAAATAATCATCCCTCACCTTTAGAACTATTAATTAGGTTTTCTAATCCTAGCGACACTGTTCCTAAGCTGAACGATCAATCCCCCGGTACTTGTCACTATACTATACTACAACGCTCAGGTACACTGCCTGATGGGGGTTGTAAGCTTCTCGAGATCCCTCGAGAGGTAAATCCTGTTGCGATTCCCACGCATCACTACTGAATCAATATTGAGAAGTTCAAGCTTGGAGAGTCTAGATTCTTGGTGAGAGATAACAAGATGCAGATTGAGTTTTTGGAGATCCCGAAGTACATCCCTGTGTTGATTAAGCATTTTTCTGATATCAATAATCTCAGTATTTGCCTTCTCAGCAGTAGACAAGGCTCTTTCAACTTGAGATGACAGATTTACACGAGTGCTTGGGGACGTGGTGGTATCAGGTGTAGTGGTGGAGGTACCTCTTGGTGATGTATTGGTGGGAATTGGAATGGACATGGTGGGAGTAGCAGACGTGTCTTGTTGGATGGGAACACTAACCATTGAGATGGCTTCACTCTCATTGATATGTTTAGACGTATCCTTTCCATCATATTTTTCGTTAGCATCAAGGTCCCTATAGGTGAATTCATGATCTAGTTGCTTGTGTGAAGGTAGAGTTCCAGTTGAAGTGTCAGGTTCAGTGAGCAGCTTCTGATCGTCTGATTTCATCTTAAGGTTTCCTTGAACGTCAAGAAAGATGGATGCCACAAAATCATCTTCTAGGGTCGTGTGGGTTTCAGCCACGTGAACTACATCATGTGGTGGTGAATCCCTAGGTGACTTTTCCAACGGTGCATCGATGGTAACAGTTACTGGAACCTTTTCAACAATATTGGAAGCATTAAGATCAGATTCTGAGTCACTGGACTCAACGAAGAGTTCCTGACTACGTAGCTGCTCCTGAGTGTCTTCATAGGAAGCTTCCTTTGGCTTGAATGGTTCGGGAGATCGTTTCTTGAATTCGTATTGAGGGACTTTAGGTTTCGAGGCAGGTGATGAAATGTGTAGGAGTGTATGTGCAGCTTGTTCCTCGGTTACAACACTCTTACCTTTCCCGACAGTTTTAGGTAATTTCTTAAGTTTCCCTGACTCAGGCTCTTTAATACTGACACCTGCCAGAGGAGGACCCGGATGTGTCTTGCTATGTTTGAGACTTTCTTCTACCGCCTTCTGAATGTCAGCAGCTTCAGTTGGTGATATAGCTTCAAGTGGATTATCGTCGGTAACAGTAGCTTGTGCATTCTTGGTTTTCTTGGATCCGGATTTTCTGGTAGTTTTGCTACGTTTCTGTTTCTTAGTTCCACTAGATACCACTTCAGTGGTAGGAGCATCTTTGCATTTCTTCGATGCCGGTTTGTCTGTAGTCGTCTTTGCGGTTGATTGTTTACGATATGCAGCTACCTTGTTCATATAACTCTTGTAGTATGGTGCATCAAGGATGTTACTGGTGATGAGAGCATCTGGTATGTCCATTCCAAACATTTCTTGATCTATACCTTTAGCAACGAATTTGAGATTACCCACACAGTGTTCATCAGTAGCCAGATGTACTGAGGATTCCGGTCTTGGGTGTATATTATGAGATTGCTGAAGGCGAAGTATAATAAGTTTGGTGAATCTGATACTTGGGATTAGAGATTTGGATTTCCATTTCTTGCTTTCTTTGTGAGTTTCTAGCTTCATTCTGTCTTCCAGGAAGGTATTGACAGAGTGAGAAAATTCTTCCCAGATTCGTTCAGCAAAGTCTATATCTTTCCCTTTCACAATACCCCACAGTATCTGTAGTGCAGGGGCCCGTAGTCTCTCATGTCCAGATGTCTTCCCCGTAAGACATAAGTTGATAAGCGTGATCAGCACTCTCCATGGTTGATACATTTCATTGGTGGACATAGAGGACAGTGTGGTGACCTCCTTAGGATACCCCAGATCATTCACGAACTTTAGGAGGGCCTCGGGATTGGGAGGGGATGAGAAAGGTTTGTTGGGAAGTATTGGGTTGATCTGGAGTGCATTCCTGAGTTTTGCTTTGTTGATTTCAAACCATTGCTCATCGAGTTAACACCGATACGTGTTGTTGTCCTTGTTATGAGTCATGGTGTTCCAAAATTGCTGAATGTAAATGGATGGTATAGTAGATGAAACAGTGAAAGCCTTAAAGAAGGATGTGTTTCTCAGTATGTCCACAGCAATCTTGTAGGTGGGATTGTTCTGTGCTTTGTCCTCGTCTATGTAGAGATTGCTTTTCCCAGTAGAGACCCACTCATTGTGTGGAAGTATTTCATCGTCTGTGCGTGTGGGTGGAGGTGGAACTGACTCCAATACATTTGGTATATTAGTATTCGCCATTTATCTGCACAATCACCATAACATACCACGAAAGGCACACATGTATGGTTAGTATTTAGACAGCTCTTCAGATAGAGATTCACAATAGTGACATGGGGAGCAGCTGAGCCCATAAATCAGATAAATGATGCTTGAGTCACATTACACATTCATGCCACGAGACAACACACGTTCATTACATACGGACCATTCATACAATGTAAAGCCACATAACAGTAAGACATGTCTTTGTGAAACAAGAAATAGCTACACATAATCAAGGACTACATGAAATATGGAATTTCACTCAACGTGCTATCCGAGTGTTAACCAAATTGCTACTAAGAGGTTCAGTCAAGATGCTAGCGGGAATTCCTATCAACATCCTAACAAGAACATTAGTTGAAATCCTAATCAACTCGCTAGCATGAATATTCCTCAACTCGCTAATGGTAACAGTAGTTAACTCGCTATTAGTATTTTGTATCAAATCGCTACCAATAACAATGCAACTCGCTAGCCAGAAAGTTCAAACAACTCGCTATAATGATAAGTTAGTCAATACGCTATCAGAAGTTTGATCAACTCGCCATACCTCCATTCAGTCAACTCGCTAGCATGAATATTCCTCAACTCGCTAATGGTAACAGTAGTTAACTCGCTATTAGTATTTTGTATCAACTCGCTACCAATAACAGTGCAACTCGCTAGCCAAAAAGTTCAAACAACTCGCTATAATGATGAGTTAGTCAACACGCTATCAGAAGTTTGATCAACTCGCTATTCATACATTCAATCAACTCGCTAAAAATGATGAGTCAGTCAACTCGCTACCAAGAAATCTTATCAACTCGCTGCCAAGAAATTCTACCACCTCGCTAAAATGAACATTGGTCAACTCGCTATACTGATGAGTCAGTCAACTCGCTACCAGTAATTTGATCAACTCGCTACCAAGAAATCATATCAACTCGCTACCAAGAAATTTTACCAACTCGCTATGACGAACATATACACTACCCAATCTAGATTCCACCTACGCAGATAATCTTGCTAACAAGAGCATCACAAACTGACAAATGTATTCATCACAATATTAACTACATTTCACCCACAACACAAATAAGTCGAGAGACTCAATATAGGGCAAAATCACTAGGTATACATACACGCAGAGATAATCAAGGAGCAAAATGTGGAATAGAATCATACCGAATAAACAAGTAAAACCCAGCACAAATAACACAACAATGAGCACACACCACTTAATCACCGATCGCAGGAAGGGGGCAACCTATTAGAGTAACACGAGAAAGGATCAAAGAAGAGCAAGAGGGGGCAGCGGGTTGGAAAGGGTGGAGAGACAAACACAACTCGCTATTGCTCATTTTTAAATATATATACCCCTTTTAACTTTTACAAAATGACAAAACAGACCCTCTACATAATTGTACTCCTTTTATCTTACAACAAATGACCTATCAGCCCCTCTACTTGCAAACGACTCAACTAAAACATATAAGAATAATTTAATCATCAGACCTGAAACCACGATTGCATAGATATACCACATATTAACACCATAGATGCATAAGACAAGAAGACAAGAACCATGCATATTACAGAAAACACTCTCCCCGTCAATCAATGACCGTAGTGTACAAACCTACATAGAGGTTGTTGACTGATTGAAGGATGCATGAGTATTAAGTGAAAGAGAGGGTCGCTATCAGAGATAATAGCAAGCCATGATGGCAGGTTTTCAACTTCTGTTCGAACTTCATTTAAGAACCCGTGCCATTATTGAATGACATTTCTAGGACCGTAAATGTTATCGATGCCAGAAGACATGCCAATGCAAAAAAATTGTGAAACCACTAGGGTTTATGAGTAACCTATTACTACATTTATTAGTATATGTATACATATATATATGTACAAAGGATACCGAGTGAATGAACTCAATCGTTCTTACACATCACCATCGCTGAAGTCCGAGTCCTGATAAGAGAGTGACCAGGAGTCATCATGCACTGTTCAACATCGTCTGATTGCCTGAATCCCTGTCTCTGTAGAGAGAAGGCATTTAGGTCGCCAAACTTTGAGGTTCTCTGAAGTAGATCCTGCATATAGACCAGAAGACCCTATACCAACATGACAATAGTGCTTGTTTTGATATGAGTTAGTGTTATTAGAGTCCCGTGCAGTGGTGGTCACATAGTAACCATTGGGGTTTACCGTAACCCTCATTGGTATCCAACTACACCCGATCAACTTAAAGATTCTACCAGTAGGAACCCACTTAAGGTAAGTTTTGGAGTGCTTATAGTCTGACCTTCCAAGTCCACATGAGGATTGCCTTATAGAGAGTGAACTAAGCCCAATGAGATGTTTGTTCTTATAGAATTATGTTCTACCCACAGTTGGAATTCCTACATTGGCAACACAGTCTTTCCTGATGGGGTTATTGTGAAATGGCATACCCTTATGATGACGTTGTGAAGTGACTGGTTTTGATAATTCTTGTTTAGTATCAATTTGAGGAACACACCTTGATATATTAACCTTGGATCTATTAGTACGAAACACAGACAATTGCCTAGTAGATCTGGGCTTTCTATGTGACAGGTCTAAAGGTGCTCCCACAGTGGAAGATTTATCAAACTTAGTGTTCACATCTTTCATGGTCAGTTTGCACAATTCATGTTTTAATGTGGAAATCTCGAGGTTTTTCTTCTGCAGTTTAGTATTGACCTCATCATTTTGTGCAATCAGAGACTTTGTGTATGTGACAGTTTTAGATTTCTCATCTTTGATAAATTCATTAAGAGTTTTTCTGTGTCTTCTCAAAGATTCATTTTCATTCTGCAACACTTTTACCTTAAGTACTAGCTCAGCATAAGTTTTAGAGTCAGTGTTGTTATTGAGGGTGGCATTGACCTTAAGATTACTACACATGGCATTCATAACATTAATATGTTGCTTGAGGTGGTTGATTGTCTGATCCTTGGTTTCAATTTGAGCTTTTAACTCGTTAATAATGAAAAATTCGCAAAGTTCATGTAGTTCTGAGTACTTGCGTGGTTGGTTGAGTAGAAACTGTTCTTCATTTTGTTGCATTGCAATTTCAAGAGAAATGCAGTGCTTTTCCAATTGCTGTTGGACAATTCTTTAAAAACATGCATGTCAACCGTTTCATTTGATTTTGTGAGTTTGTTTGAAACCAAAGGATTTGACACATCACCTATTGTAGTATCCTGATCACAATTTTTCCAAACAGGATTCGTGTAGATTGAATTAGACGTGACATTATTATCAGTCTCTTCTAGTGGACATGAATCATAGATGGATAAATCCTGATCAGGATCCTTGTCACAATTAGAAGCATGAACCTCTGAGGCAGGGTGTTGTCCTGTGACCTGTTGATGTGAAGCATCCACCTCATGTGTAGAGAGGATATCGGGAGATTCAATGAAAGTACTTTCAGCTGCAGCAGTCTCACTTGTTGATAGGAGGTGTGTACGTTCCTTGATAAACTTCTTGACATTCCCCGAAATCTGAAGTAAAGTGACTCTGAAGGCATCCACATCTAATCCAGTGTGATCGACAAACCATTTACTCGTCATATGAGAGTCATGGTCATACTCCATTGTGAATCTTGAGTCAATGAATGCTTGGAATTGCTTAAGAATCACCCCCAATGCAGCAGTACAACTATTTCCAGAGAAGTCAGCATTGTTTATTTGTCGTTGTAGTTGATCTAAGTACAGGTTCATGGTGACTGTGAATGATTCAATGTCATGTCCAAATAGTGTCACAAATGCATGTTGATACCCTCTAGAGTAGCCTGATTTTTCAAAGAGTCTTTCAATGTGGGAGTGAAGTAGCTTGAAGCATTCAGCACCTCCTTCAGAGATTTGAGGCAGTCCAGTTGAATTCAGAACAACATTAGATTGAATACTTGTCATGATGAGGTGAATAGATAAGACTTAGTAACACAAATTACACAAGTTTGATCAACAACTCGCTACTACTTTCACCAATTCGCTGAACAGGAACCAACTCGCTAGAATGTATCAACACGCTAGTAGAGCAACTCGCTAATGTAACAACTCGCAAGTAGACAAGTCGCTAAGTCTGACAAAACGCTGACTGCTCAACTCGCTATTCCCAATTCGCTAAAGCCTCAACTCGCTAGAAGTGGTAACTCGCTAATCAGATCAAATCTCTAGTTATGCTAACTCGCTGGTTACTCAACTCGCTAGGCCACAACTCGCTAGACTAATAAGACAGAAACGTCACTGTCTAACGTTTTGTCTTAAAGTCTAAAAATAGCAACCCGCCAAACCTCTAACCTCAACTCGCTACAAAAATATGCCAACTCTCTACCAGGAAGTACCAACTCGCTAGCAAGAAATAACTCATGAAATACCACCAATGTCCACACAAGTGATGAAATGACTAAACCAAGGTTACTACAAGGTGTCTACACTACTTTTAAGCAAGAAAGTACAAGAAGAATGCCAAGAGAAACGCCTAACGAGATCAAACAAGTTAGGAAACTACTAAAACCATTCGAACCAAGCTAAACTCACAAACCAATCAATAAATCTGAGCACACCACTAATCCTAGGATAGAACCATGGCTCTGATACCAATTGTAGAATACTCTAATATAAGAACATGGATGGTTCAGTGATTAGATTGATTTTAGGTTATGTTTCTAGTGAGAAGTTAGAGAGAGAAAGTGAAGGAACCTTGAGAGAAACTTGTGATATGTTAGATTAGAATGAAAGGTCCAACCCTCTCCAAAAGTGGAGAGGGGTATTTATACAACCAACTAAACGCCCTATCAAACGGGTTGTGGATCGAGCTGACACTGGGTAAAGACCCGACCCGACTCCACAAGTGATTACTAAACTACTTCTAATATGATAATTAACTAACTACGAGCTAACATACAATGCCATTACAATAATTAGGTGACCGAGACTTTTATAGGAATATTTGTATTCCTAACAAATACCATATCAATGAGAAAAAGCATCCTAAACATATCAGTGGGAGGCGCTTACCGGTGCCATTTATATTTGTCGTTAGTCAAGTCAAGCACATAAAGATCATCAGTCGAATGGCCAGCTGGACCTCTGCCGCCCTAGCAATGCAGCATCAACTTTATCACAAATCACAAACAATGAAGAGTATTTAGTTCTCGTGTTTCTATGTTGGAACTAAATGTAGCATCTAATCACCTGAAACCAACAGCAGCAGCTGCATGAGTAGCCCTAGGTGAAGGGGGGTTCCCAGCTGGTGTCATTCTGAATTTATAAATCAGCATTTCATTTAAGTTTCATTATATAATACAACCAAGTTTCACATTTGTTCCAACTATTATGTATAAAAAATAATAATAATAATAATAATAATAACCGCTTGACGCCTTGACTTTAAGTTTGCTTTATTTATAAAAGTATTGACTTCCAACCTACCCAGGCTTCGTTTGTAAGTTGTATATAATAGCTGATGTGGCGTCTGAACTGTCAGCTATTTTACACAATGGACTTTCGTATCAATCAAATATACAACTAGCTAGGACATTGTTTGTCTATCCTATACTAGTATTAAATTAGTTAGAAGCGTGTATTACTATATATAGTAATTCAGCGTCAAATGACGCAAGATGACATCACTTGGGCTGTCGAAATTTTTTTTGGCCCAACAACAAGCCCACTTTGGCTCAGGTAAAAGCCTAAATAGTATTTACAAAACATACCCTCTAGAGGTGCAAATCCAAAACCGGGTTTCTTTTTAACTGGTGGTTAAACCGGACCCGGTTTTTTACAAAGCCGGTTATAAAAAACCGATCCGGTTTTTTTTAACCGAACCGGTTATGGGTTTTAGGTCCGATCGGTTTTTTACCGGTTCTATAACCGGTTTTACCCGGTTTTTAAATAAAACAGGTTTTATTTATTTATTTATTTATTTATTTATTTATATATATATATACACGTGGCCCGTTTAAAAAAAAGTTACCGTTATGTTATTTAACCGGTTTTACCCGTTTTTTTTAATTTATACCCGTTTTTTGAAATATATATGTATATATATATATATATATATATATATATATATATATATATATATATATATATATATATATATATATATATATATTTATATAGCCGTTAACCGGATTTACCCGGTTTTAACCGGTTAAACCCGGTTTTTTTCGGGTTTTTTTTTTTTTTTTTTTTTTTTTTTTTTTTTTTTTTTTTTTTTTTTTGATTTACCGAGGCTAACGGCTAGTTAGCCAAAGAGCCGTTTTTTTTGTTTTTTGTTAGATGGTGCTTTTTTTCTTTCCCGTTGTGTTGCTCATGCAAATTTATCCGTACAAGCGGCTTTAAAAATATGTGATAGTTTAAAGATGAAATTTAGGAATTTATTAGTAACTATATATAGTGTGAGCAACGAACGACAAACTAACTATAAACGTTTTCGAAAAATGTGTAATGAACAACCCCTAGGACCTTACTTTGATAATAATACTAGGTGGAATTCTACTTGCATAATGTTTGAAAATATATTACGACAACGAGCAACTTTACATGCTTTTAATGATAGACTTCTTAATAGAAATTGTTCCGTTATAATACTATCCGACCAAGATTGGGATCGACTAAATGAATTAACTATGTTTTTACAAGTTTTTAAAGAGGCAACAACTATATTATCGGGTGTTTATTACCCAACTAGCCCATTAGTTTTAAACCAAATTTATGCTATGACGGAAAAATTATATGAATTTAAAAACTCACCTACTCAAATGTTTAGAAAAATGGTTAAAATTATAAAAAATAAATTTATAAAATATTTTGCTAGTTTACCTTTGGTTTTTACTTGTTCCGCCGCACTTAATCCATGTTTAAATGTTGGAGGTGTAAAACTTTTAATAACAAAAATAATAGAAAATTTAGACTTATCTTTTGGGGTAGAAGGTGAAGACCCCAACTATATAACATCTCAAATTTTTAAATTTAACGATAATTTAAAAAAATTATTTGGAGTTTATGCAACAAAATATGGTCAACAACAAAACCCAATTGTTGACCAAATGCGGGCCGGATCGTCCCGAATGACAAGAGACATTAATATAAACCTTTATAATTCTTTATTTGAAGACGCTACAAAGCGTCAACGAACATCGGCTCCAACAAGCGAATTGGGGCAATATATGGCTACAAACTTTTTAAGAACTTTAAGTCCCGATGAGTTTGCAAACTGTGACATTTTGGCGTGGTGGAAAGAAAGGGAAATCCAATTTCCAATTTTATCCGCTATGGCTCGTGACTTATTAGCGGTCCAAGCTTCGACGGTAGCTTTCGAATCGGCCTTTTCTACTAGTGGTCGACTTATATCGGATAAAAGGACAAGACTAACCCCCGAAGCCGTGGAAGTATGTATATGTTTGAAAGATTATTTGGACGGAGTAGATAGGATACAACATGAATCATCGTTAGAAGGTCCAATATTAGATAAAGAAGTTGAAGAAGGTATATTAAGAGAAGAAGATGAAATGGAGATATAACCTGTCGAATACCGAAGGCGAATTAGATGAAGGTGAGCTTGAAGAATTTGATGTTGAAGATGTAGATGTACAAGATTTTTTGGAAGAAAATGATCTTGACTTGAGTAGTTGAGTATAACGGGTGATGGCAATGCTGAAGCTCGATATACTTGATTACACTAATATGTTTTCGGGTGATGGCCATGCCAAAGCTCGAAATGTATTAGTATTTATATGTTTTTATGATTGTATTGTTTAAATAAAAGTTATGATTGTATTGTATAAATAAAAGTTATGATTGTATTTTTTTGTTGTATAATTGTATTGTTTAAATAAAACTTATGATTGTATAATTGTATTGTTTAAATAAAAGTTATGAGAATATTGTTTAATTATATTTTTGATAATTAACAATTTTATTAAATAAATGTTCGAAGTTTTTAGTAAAATTCCAGAAAAAAACGAACCGAAAAAAAACGAACCGGTAAATAACCGATAAAAAATCCGAATCCGAACATTTTTAACCGAAAAAAGCGAACCGGTAAAAAACCGAAAAAACCCGATTCCAAAAATTTATAACCGAAAAAAACTGATTCCGAACATTAATAACCGAAGAAAACCGATTCCGAAAAACCAAAACCGAACCGAAACTGGTTATTAGAAAAATTGGTTTTTTATAACTAGTTATTAAAAAACCGAAAACCGAAAAAAAACCCGATTATTTTGCACCTCTAATACCCTCTACTATATAATGGCTTAAAAAATAGCGCAAAACACTATTTATGAAGCATACCCCCTACTATATAATGACTTGCGAAAACTACTTTAAACTTTTATCTATATATTTAGCGAGCCCCGCCGCCAATGTTTTAAAAAGCGTGCCTAAGGCGCGCCTACTCCCTAAATCTCACGAAGCTCTAGCCTTTGGGATTTTTTCAGATCGAGGCTCATGGCATGCTTGAATCCCGTAAAAATCTTAGCGCCTTAGGGATTTTTGAGCTTTTGCGCCTTGGGGATTTTTGCGCCTAGAAGATGTAACGAGGTTTTGGCCTTTTTTCTTAATAGTAAGATACATTTTGAGCTTACATGTTATATACATTGGAGCCTTTAAGTTATAAAGTATCTAATAACCCTAATATTTTAGAAAATAACTAAAATACACAATCAACAAAGAAATATATATTTTTTGTAATCTAATGTCTAAGAATGGTAGCTTATTAACAGATAAAAATGTCGTTTCTTTAGTATTAAGTGTTACCAAACAACTATAGATTTTTTGCTGTTGATAGTTGATAGAGATACATGGTAATTTATTAAATTTAATAAGTCATAAACTCATATATTGTAATGTATATTCAGGGATTTAGGGTAGTTCATAGATTCTGATATGTTGCTTGCTTGATATATTGGGTTTAAATGCAAGCTTTGTTAGATGTAATAACTATTAAGTGTCACATATGTTATAAAAAAACCCTAAATGTATAGTGCGCCTCATATTTATGAATCCCGCGCCTTGGTTTGCGCCTCGACTCGAGGCTCTTTGACCCCCTTTGCGCCTTAGTGCGCCTTGAGCCTTTCAGAACATTGCCCGCCGCAAAACACCATCATGAACCACGCCGTTTAATTTTTTTTCGGGCTTTTTAACCCCGCACCGAAAACCTGACCCACTTTCTACTTAACAAAAAAAATATTGTGCAATAATCAACGACATAAAACAACGCCCCGTCGTAACGCGGCGGACCGTTGCCCACCTCGTTTGTATCATGGAGCATCCCAACAAATGCTCACTATATGTTTGATGAAAATCCATTGATAATAATAAGGGTCAATTGCGTTTTTATGTATCTTACTTGCCACGTTTTTTAATTTTGTATTGTATTACGTATTAAAAATATTTCTTTTTGGTATATCATACTTTTAAATTTTATCATCTTGGTGTATCATAGACCAATTGTGTGTATCCCTTTTAACATTTTACCCCTAACCCGATTAATTTGATTGTGTAAATGGTATGGTTAGAATAGTCAGGTAATACACACAATTGGTCTATGATACACCAAAAAGACGAAATTTAAAAGTATACAACAGCAACAACAAACCTAATCCTGTCGGGGCAGGGTTGGGGGAGGTAGAAATGTAGACAGATTCTACCCCTACCTCGAGAAATTTAAAAGTATAATATACTAAAAAGAAACAAGCTCAAAAAGCTATACAAAGTTAGAAAATGTGACACGTAAGATACATAAAGGTGCAATTACCCCTAAAAGTAATGGATCAACATTTGCAATTTAACTTTATGAATTGTTTGGAGTTGGTAACGACATATATGAAAATGAAAAAAGTTGTTCATGGTTTTTTGCTTGCTCTGTAGTTGGTGTGCGTCCTACTATAAGTTTGAGGCATAGTGGCTAACTCGTTTACAGTGATATATTAAGAGTTTTGCTAACCTCTGTCTAGTGAGCATGGGTTAATCTCTTTATAAAAGGAATGTTTTAATTCATTTAATTAAAAATTAAAGTAAATTACCTGAAAATGTATTTAACTTGCCACTTTTTACCATTGTATGTAGCATTTTTTTTTTTTCAATCTGTCAATGAACATGCAAAATCCGTTCATTGCGTGTAGCGGTGACTTGTTTAACCTGTTGGGGCATGTTAAACTAACGATCGCTAGGTTTATCATTGCAATGTTAGTCCTTTAGACTAACGGTCGTTTATCATGGCTACATACAATGACAAAAAGTAACAAGTTAGACGACTTTTATTATTTTTAAAATTTATGTACGTTTTTTACACGTTTTTGCACATATTTTTATACACGTTTTTATACACATTTTTATACACGTTTATACACACATTTTTAAGCATGTTTTATACGGATTTTTATAAACACATTTGTATACATGTTTTTATACACATGTTTTTATGCACGTTTTTACACACGTTTTTAAAATATTTCAATACATACATTTTTATACGTTTTCATCGGTTTTTTTACGTTTTCATCCATTTTTTTACGTGTTCATCATTTTTTTTACGTTTTCGTCTGTTTTTCTTGCGTTTTCGCCCATTTTTTATGTTTTTGTCAGTTTTTACGTTTTCGTCCGTTTTATTATGCTTTCGTCAGTTTTTTACAATTTCGTCTGCTTTTTTACGTTTTCGCCCGTTTTTTTTACGTTTTCGTCCATTTTTTTACTTTTCGCCCTTTCTTTACGTCTTCATCCATTTTTTTTTACTTTTTCGTCCGTTTTTTTTTTTACGTTTTTGCCCCTTTTTTACGTTTTCATCTATTTTTATACATTTTCGTCCGTTTTTTTACGCGTTCGTCTATTTTTTTACGCTTTCGCCTGTTTTTTTTATGTTTTTGCCGTTTTTTTACGTTTTCGTCTGTTTTTTACATTTATGCACTTTTTTACGCTTTCGCCCATTTTTTTACCCTTTATCTTGTTTTATTGCGTTTTTGCCATTTTTTTACGTTACGTAAAAAAAAGGGCTAAAATGTAAAAAAAAAACAGAAGAAAACATAAAAAAAATGGACGAAAACGTAAAAAAAACGGATGAAAACATAAGAAATGGGCAAAAACGTAAAAAAATGGAAGAAAAAGTAAAAAACTGACGGAAACGTAACAAAACGGGCAAAAACGTAAAAAACATACGAAAACGTAAAAAAACGGGCGAAAACATAAAAAAACGGATGAAAACGTAAAAAAAGGACGAAAACGTAAAAAAAGTCGAAAACGTAAAAAAACAGGCAAAAATGTAAAAACTAGACGAAAACGTATAAAAATGTATGTATTGAAATATTTTAAAAACGTGTGTAAAACCGTGCATAAAAACATGTGTATAAAAACGTGTATACAAATGTGTGTATAAAAATCCGTATAAAAACATGCATAAAAAACGTGTATAAAAATATGTATAAAAACGTGTATAAAAATGTGTGCAAAACGTGTAAAAAACGTACATAAATTTTAAAAATAATAAAAGTCATCTAACTTGTAACTTTTTGTTATTGTATGTAGTCATGATAAACGATCGTTAGTCTAAAGGACTAACATTGCAGTGATAAATCTAACGATCGTTAGTTTAACCTGCATCAGCAGGTTAAACAAGTCACGACTACATGCAATGAACGGATTTTGCAAGTTAATTGACAGATTGAGAAAATAAAAAGAATGTTACATACAATGGTAAAAAGTGGCAAGTTAAATGCATTTTCAAGTAATTTGCCCTTAAAAATTATGTTCAAATATAATAATTTATAAGTTTATTTAATGTGTATTTAATGCATTTTTTAGTTAATTAAAAAAGTTTGTGTTCATTAATTACACATGAACCTCTGCTTAGTGGGCATTGGTTAGCAAAATCCATATATTAATATATCCAAGATGAAAAAAAAATCGAGTTTGATTTCAACAACTGTGGTACATTAATAAACACTTTTTCAGTTGATGCCGAGTACAAAATAGGATATCAAAACTAAATTGCAAATACTACAAAAAGATGGCTGGCACAGTTAATGTGAGTATCTTCACCCTTGAAACTCAGGAACAGGTAGTACCGAAAGTTTGCTCGATTGGTTCCATTAACTCACTAGAATAATTCACTAATTTGAAAAAGTATTTCATCATCAAGCATTTGGATTATTTATTTTTAAGTGATAAAGTATGTGTGTATGCTTAGTAATTTCATGTCTTTGGATTATTTATGTTTAGGTGATAAAGTATGTGTGTATGCTTACCAATTTCATGTCTCTTTGAGTCTTTTGGTCACATTTTCGCTGAGAATCTTTTTTTAGATGGTGGTAGGGCCGGTAAAGAATGTGTATTTTACAAAAAAAAAAAAGACAAGCATGATAAATTAAAATATCAACGACCAAAGACTTCATTGACACGGTTTTTTACTAGTTGAAAACACGGTACACATCTAATATGACAATATGTTGTAAGACCAACATTAATAATTAGTAAATCAAGATCTTGATTATATTATCATTTATTTGTGGATTTCTATATTCAAAATCATTTAAACAAATTTCATGTTTTGGGTAGCTAAAACCAAATATAGTGCCTCACTACCTCCACAATGAAAGTCTAATTACTTAGGTATTTGACGTCGTTGCCAAATACTGATCATTCTTTTTTCCACTAATAAATAAGATAGACAAGATCAATACATTACTCACTATTTTCAACAAAAATGTGTCTAGTAAGTAGACAGACGATTGATTAAACATTACATGCACTGAGGGAAGCTGAATATCCCATGATCCCGAATTTCATGACTAATCTAGCCATTTACCTTCCTATATTTATTGGAAATCCACAAAGAAAGACATTTAGCATATATTAGGCCCTCGTAAGACATTATCTAATAAATATTTTAATGTTAAAGTTGTAATAAAAAAACGCTATATATATTTATTTGTGATTTAATAGAGACCAAGTGGTTTATAAAGCTATGCTCCAACTAAGGCACGCGCACACTAACATCAATTCTAATTTTCCCAGTGTTGTTATTGTGCCTTTAAACACTAGTGCTTCCGGAATTATCCTGTTCTGGATATTGTGATAGATACCCACAACATAAATGGACAAAGAAATTACAACATGGAAGTGTTTAAAAACTATTCAAAGTTATTATCAAATATGCTTTTTTAATTAGCTATAAGCGTATACCATTAATAATTAAAAAAAAAAAAAAAAAAAAAAAAAAAAAAAAAAAAGCTATATTCATGCAAGTTACACACCCATAATCCAACAATTACGCTTATTAGTATTTGAATTGATTGAAGTGAGTAAACATGATTTTTACTTTCATGGGATGTTCTTTTGTCATTTTCTTTCAATAATCTTTTTGGGTAGACCATGAAGGTCTTGCTTTTAGAGAAAATAATATTTTCAGCGAAAGCACATGTAGAGAAATGATGAAGAAATGCACGCCGTGGTATTTATGTTGTTGAGTTCACAGTTAGGTATATTCAACATTTTTCTTGTAAATTTCCATATATCCTTTTGCTCAATTATAGCCGTTGATTATAACTGATTGAGTTTAGTTTTGGCATAAACGAATATTAGCACGAAATTTCCAGGAAATAAGATAAAAGTAATCTAGTTGCTTTTTGCTGATAAAAGTAAATAAAGTAGGAGTACTAAATTACCTGGAAAGAGACACGAACTTTGGATGCCAAAATCAAATACATGCACAAATTATTGGCCTCATTATATTGTATCTTTAAAAGTCCTAAGTAGAATCTGAGTAACAAATAACAAATATAACCTCCCTTCATCAGTTGCAAGAGTACTTGAATCAGTAACCTCACAAATTTCACTTTCAAAACTAAAAAATGGATCCATCCTCTTCATCTTCATCCAATAAGAGAAAAAGGGATATGGATTGTTATGCTGAACCACGTTATAAAAGGCCCAAGTTTGACGTGTTTGTAAATTACGCGTCTGAAGATCTTCGGAAACGCTTCGTAAGTCACCTCAAGGGAGCTCTTGGACGCGAAGGATTTACAATATGCGACCACACCATGCTCCCCAAAGGTGAAGACAAGAGTTCTGAGCTGTTGAAAGCTATCGAGGATTCCGAGATCTATCTTGTTGTATTCTCACCCAGCTATGCTGCTTCCAAAGAGTGTCTTAATGAGTTTGTCCTCATAATGGAATCCTACCCTAAGTTTAAAAAAAGAAAAGTTTTTCCCGTATTTTTTGATGTCGAACCATCTCATGTAAGAAATCAACAAGGCTCTTTCCTTGAAGCTTTCCAAGGTCACGACAAGAATGTCGATCCCGAAAGAGTTCAGATTTGGAGGCAAGCCCTAAAAGAAGCTGGTGATAAGTCTGGTCTAAACTTGAAAGATTGGTAAACTTCAAACACTATACCAAATTTTGTGGAACAAATTTATCATGCACCTTTTAGTTGGCTTAATTCTTAATTTTCCTGAATTTAGTTAGAGTATTTTATATGTTTTTAATATTAAATATTTAAATTATGTGTTAATTAGACCCGAAGCTATAAACACGATAACAAATACTATGGAAATTTAACCCCAAAATCAAGCATTAAGATGATACAAAAAACATACAAGTAATAATGTATAAGTAGGTGTAGGTACTAACATGCAAGTAATAGTAGTATTATATGAACAGTGCCATTGTTAATTAATCCTTGTTGTAATACAAGTACTAGTAGTTTAACACAATTTAGTTGGTTTAAACAAATCAATTTCATGAAAAGGTCGATCGGTAATGAATCTTTCTTTGGAATTTGGCAGGAGGGACGAAGATCAGCTGATACGAGAAATCATAAAATACACCAGCAAGATGAAAAATCCGCAACAGCTATGTGATGTAGAGAACCTTGTTGGGATAGATTCACGGGCACAGGATATAATTTCAGCATTAAGGTTAAGTGACCCAGGTTTTACCATGGTTGCAGTTCTTGGAATGAGTGGGTCAGGTAAAACGACTATTGTCAAAGCTGTGTATGACAGAATTGCTGCAGAATTCGATGTCAGTTGTTTTATCCAGGATATCAATAGTTACGTATACAGGGGTCCAAATTGGAAAGTTGATTTGCAGAAGGATGTCATTTCCTGTCTAACCGGAAATGATAAGTTTGTAGCTAGTCATAATGATGGAGCTGCAAAGATAAAGAAGTTGATAAGTGGTCAAAAGCTTTTCTTGGTACTTGATGATGTTTATACATTTGAGCAGTTGCAAGCATTAAGTATTCCTTCTGCCTCCTTCCATTGTGAAAGTAGAATAATTGTGACCACAAGAAATGCGCAGTCGCTTAGTAACCTGCAACACAGTTCGTACAACATAAGATTGCTGGACACAAGTGAGTCTTTTGAACTTTTCACTAGACTCATTGGAAAAGGCGACCCTATCAACATGGAGTTTGTAGAGGAAATAGTGCAGTGTGCTGGAGGCATTCCCTTGGTTCTTGAGGTCTGGAGTCGGCATTTTACAGATTATGATAGGAATCTCTGGCCAAGCATGTTGGAAACGTTAAAAAGAATTCCTCATGAAGATACTCAAAAGAAGCTGCGAATAAGCTATGATTCACTTCCTAAAAGAGCCCAGAATTTATTTCTGGATATCGCATGTTTCTTTCATGGAATGAGTAAAGATCTAATCATCAAAGTATTAAAAGATGAAGACTTCTTCCCAGATGTTGAAATTCAAATTCAAAATCTTGTTCATAAATTTTTGGTTAAATACAACGACGAAGACGAGCAGTTGTTGTTGCATGATGTGATAAGGGAGATGGGACAAGAGGTGGTCCGCCAAGAAGATGAGGATGAGCCTGGAAAACGTACTAGATTGATGGGTTATAGGGACGTGATTCGTGCACTTGGAGATTGTTCGGTAAAGTATCTTCAAGTTTATGACTAGTTACTTAATACATAGTAGTTCACTAAACCTAACTATAACTCTCTCCTCTGTTGTTCACCAGGGAACAGATTCAGTTAGAAGCATCCTGTTGGAAGAAGGTGACTGGATGGAAGAGGAGGCAACTTTTCAATTAGAGGCCTTTAAAAAGATGAGTAATCTGAGATACATTAAGTTGGCTAATCCTAACCTGCAATGGTCGTCTTCTTCAAATGATGACATGTCTTGCTTCTCATTCAAACATTTGAAATACTTGGAATGGAATTGGTTCCCTTGCAAAAGTCTTGACAACATTGATATGGGCAACGTGGTGGTTATTAAATTGCATATTAGCGAATTGGAAAAACTTTGGGATGGAGTCAAGGTATGATCATTTTCATTTCTCGTTTCGTTATATGACTTTGTGTTATACACTTATTGTCACACCGCCACCGGCATTTCAAAAAAAAAATTACAATGCTGTCCATTATTTTTGAAAAAAAATTATGAATTATATTGTAGCATCATATCAACGTCTATGAATTGTAGTTTTTCTTGTAATCTTATTTTGATGAAATAAAAATTAGGTTATTATTTTGGAGATCTGCTGTTTTTGGTTGTTAGAAAAAATAAATAAATCAAATTAAGAAATTACTCTAAAAGAAAATTATTTATCGAGAGATATAAACTTTTAAGAAGCGACATTGTTAATTATGAAGTTTAGCATATACACCGATTTAACACACATGGCATGTTAATTATGGAATTATGATCATAAAAAATCTTAAAATAAAAATTATAGTTTTAAACATTTAATTATTCAATATTTTAATCAATTTTGGTAAATTTTGAAAGTAAAGGGATCATTCATTTATGTTAGAACAATGAATTAAACTCTAAGAGGCATTTGGTAAATTTAGTTTTTAGTTTTGGCATGTTAATTTTATTATTTGAGTCAATTTAAAATTTGGCAGTTAGGTAATTAGTTTTCTTTGTACTTTTAGATTAGAACTTTGTAATGGTACCTTTGAATATGATTTTGTTTTGGGGATTGTTTAACGAATGCCCACAAGGCAGTGGTTAAGATACATTTATTAAACACGAATTTTCTTTTTATATTACAAATTGTATTTAATATATATAATTAATTTACAAATTACTATAATTAAATTTGATTTGTAATTTAATAAACTCAAAATTTGTAGGTGGTATAAAAATCACGTTTGAAACTTTGAATATTGTTTTTTGTTCGAATATTGGATTTGGTGAATTGGTCTTCAAAATAGATATTGAAGCAACTGTTTCTATTAAGGAATTGACGTTTGGGATTTGGGCCCAAATTCATTGAATCCGGTTTGCATTTTTATTGGGTAATTAGGTCTTTGAATTTTATTGGTTTGTTGTTTGGTATTGTTATTTGGGCAAATTGGTTTTTTAGAATTTGGTATTTTCTGTTTAAATTGGAAATATTGTTTGGGGTTCTTTAGTAGTTGGACAATTTGGAAATACTGAATTTGATGTATGTAAAATCAAACAATTTAGTTAGTCAAAGTCATTTTCTAACTTCTTGGTTGCTTCAAATCGCTGTTTAAACAAAAATTAAATTACTTAATCTTTTAATAATAAAAGGACCATTACATACTTTTTAAATAAAATATATATTTCTTGATTAAAAAAAAAAAAAAAAAAAAAAAAAAAAAAAAAAATTAACAAGAATTTATAACCATTTTTAATTTAACACATGTATTAAATCTGTGATATTGTAAATATGTTTTGTATAACTATTTGTTATATAGAAGCCCTCGTAAAATTTGTAAACATCAATGGTACAAATTTTTTTAATTTATACGCATATGTAAAAATTCTAGGAGATATATTTTGTACAAATACATATTATATAAACTTATGTAATGATACTCAAAATATTAACATGATGAAACAAATTTGTCAATAATTCTATGAAGTTCACGTTCAAAAAAATTATGTGTAAATCTGATTATTATACACTACGAGGAAGGTTAACGTAAGATAGTTGTTAATGTAGGAAGTGTAGGAAGTCACTTAAGCGCGCCATGTGTCACTTTTTTGCTGAAATATCAGAGTGGCATTTCAGTAAATAAGTGGATACTTAAGTGGCATTTTTGTCAAAACAATATTAGACAACATTTGCGGAACTATATCCTCGTTAAACATGGATTGGCATTTTGATAAATAGAGTCTTTCATGTATCAATTTTCAACCGAGCCGCACCTTTACGTCATTTTAATTATAGTAACAAAATAAATACACTGCGAACTAAAACAATATTTACATGTATTCAAAAACATTGAAAACTTTTAATGATATTTTGACACAATCAGTAACAATAATACAAAAAAAAATCAAAAATCAAAAATCCTTTCATTAATACACATGGGTTAGCTAGTTTATATTAATATACACCAAATATTGATTCGTTATAACACTTGTAAACACAGAAAATTGATAAGAGAGTGATACATGAATACAATTTGATACGTAGGCTGTTTATACACAGCTTCTTCACACATAAGAGTTGTATACAATTTAATAATAGTGATACATGGACTTACAGAACTTGATAGACACCTACCATGTAGAAAAAGAAAACTAAATATATCCAACAATACCCGAGAGGATGGTCCTTAATTGTTACGGTTTCGATGATAAGCATGCGCATGAAGATGGACGACAGTGGTGGATCTGAAAAGCCGATAACGGTTGTGGGTTTTTGATAGGACGCAGAAAGCGGAGGATATAATTAATGATGGTTATATTGTTGGTGGTTCTCGGTGCTCATGCTTAAAAACTTCAAACGATCATCAACATCATGATGTCATATGATGCAGACTACTATAAACATCGTCTACGATTGTGGCAGCGATCAACTGCTTTATCGATGGTTGTTGGTAGAAACCGATCATCCGCTACATTGACGTTAGAATTCATGAACAAAAAGAGAGAAGCAATCGGGTGGTCGCATGATAATTTAGTCACTGATAAAACGACGATGAACCATTGATACATGCATCGGAATTAAAAAAAAAAAAAAAAGAGGCAAACTCGTACATATCTACGAATTACACAAATAAAATTAGTCACTGACTCCAAACGTAATACTAGTAATAAAGAACTATATTTACACAGATGGAGAAGATGTTGACTTTCTTTCATAAGAGTAAAAGAAATTGAAAGGCCAATAGTTACGTAGTTATGGAGAGAAACAAGGAGTAATGAATTACCCAAAACACCCTTATATTTTAATTTTCAGTTTTGTTTGGAGTTAAAACTATAAAATCCACATGTCAACTTTTGATTGGCTTCTTACACTTCCTACATTAAAAACTCTCTTATATGAACCTCAATCTATACACTACCTTGTAAAAGAAAATAAGGGGGGTGGCAACCCTTCGGCAAATGGGGTTCGGCAAGAGGTGCCGATCGGCAAACCACATTGCCACCCAATCGACAAACCATAATCGGCGAGGCTTGCGGTTCATGATACCGAATCGGTATCGTAATTATCAAGAAGGAAGTAACTGTTGGCAATTAATGATGTGGGGGGGGGGGGGGGGGGGGGGGGAGCGTGTATTGGATTGAAAAAAAAAAAAAAAAAAAAAAAAAAAAAAAAAAAAAAACCCCGATTAAGTTTGGGACGTTGGTGATGTTCTCCAAAGCTCCAAACCAACCCGATTAAGTCCAAACCAACCCGAATCTTCATAAACCCCAGTTTAAATTACACAAGACTTGAAACCCAAAGCTCCAAACCAACCCGAATCTTCATAAACCCAATTTTCCAATGACCCAAATACTTGTAAAACCTCCAAGAATCAATGGTGGTTTGGTTGTTGTTTGTGGTGAAATGAGTTAGGATTAAGTAACTAGCATTTAAACCTTGAACAAAAGATGGTAATAACTTATAAGAATAAAAATGATGGATGGTTTATGGTGGTGTTCGGTGCAGCAACAAGGATAGGGAGCAAAGAGATTTGGTTTTGGTTAAGTGAATGAATGAATGAAGTGGAGTAACACAAGATATAAGAATGAAGTGGAATTAAAAGGACAAATCCAAAACAAACACAAAAAATCGTGGCCACAGTAACACAATGATATATCTGCTTTGAATTAAAATACTACGTAGTTGTTTTTTATTAATTATTTTTTTATAATTTAAGTATATAATTAATAAACATTTAAATGCTTGCCATTAGGCAAGATTGCCACTAAAATATAAAGATTAGGCAAGATTAGGCAAAAAATGAGTTTGAGGGTCATGATTCGTTGTTTGCTTTAAACTATGAGGCAACCTTAGCCAAGGTTGTCACCCCTAAAAGATGGAAAAAAAAAGAGCATGAATTTAGGAGGGCTTGATCGTGGGGTTAAAAGTGGTTTAGTGGAGTATTTTTCATTATAATAGTAATTCCTCGCCCCAAAAACACCCTTACTTTTGCTAAAATAAATTAAAGCTTATTATATTTGTGTTTCTAGAATTTTAAAAAGCTGAAGATTCTGGAAGTGAATTGGTCAACGTCATTAACCAAGACCGGAAATTTCACTGGGCTCGAAAATCTTGAGGAACTTAACTTAAGTGGATGTGAAAATTTGGAAGAGTTGGATAGCTCTATTGGTTGCCTCCAAAAACTTATTGAATTAGATCTACAAGGATGCCGGTTGAAGAGGCTCCCATGGGAAATGATAGGCAAGTTAACCTCTCTTCAAAATCTTTACCTCTTGGAGTGTCCCAACCTACTGGAGATCTCACATGAAATTGGTAGTCTAATTTCACTTAAAGAATTGGATTTAAGATTAAACACATTCAGTAGCCTTCCTAATAGCCTCTGCCAACTCCATCAACTGACGAGATTAAAATTATCTTATTGCACCAACTTAAAGTCGATTCCAGATCTTCCTCTCAACATTAAATATGTTTATGCGTATGATTGTAGAAACCTAGTGAATCTTCCTTCAAACTGTTCTGAGTTACAATTTCTGACGGAGCTTTGGTTGAGTAATTGCTGTAAACTTGGATCTGAAGGTTTCACACAAGTTACAAGACTGAGGAACCTACAAAAATTATCCATGAAAAATTGCAATATTTCGCAAGTGTCCAGTGGAATTGGGAATTTGGTGTCATTAGAGCATTTAGACCTTTCATATAACACATTTTCTAGTCTACCGGAGAGCTTCAGCAACCTTTCGCAACTGGAGACACTTCATATAAACGAGTGTTCTCAATTACAGTTGCTTCCACATCTTCCATCGCAATTGACAGATATAGATGCAACATATTGTACGTCATTAGATGTGATGCCATTTGATTCAAGGCAAAAGGCATGTACTTTTCCTTCCAAAGTGTTCAAGGTAAGCAACGTCTCCATTTGAAGCGTATACATATTTTGCAATGAAGAGGCTGTTTTCATGTATTATTAAATAATATGCTTTAATGCTATACAGGAATCCCTCACGAGTAATAAAGGATTATACATCTTTCTCTATGGGGAGGAGTACTTATCTGAGTCTGAAGAGGAGTTACCTGAGTGGTGTACTTATCGAAACAGTGGGAATGTTTTATCTTTTGTGGCACCATTAAAGCACTTTCATCATAACAAGATATGTGGAGTGATCTTCTGTGCAACCACAAACTACTATGGGGAGTTTTTAACAATACATAATAAAACGAAAGAAAAAAGTCATCGTATGAAGATTAAGTATCATGATGAATGTACCCTGAAGGTCGTGTTTTATCCACTTAATGATAAAACAGTTGTGGTGGAAGCAGGTGACACTGTGGAACTTCGGTTTGATTATGAGACGAATTGTGGGTTGCGTTTGGTATACGAGGATGAAGTGGTAGATTCGGGATTAGTTTTAAAAGATGTTAGGAAGCCCACACTCTCTCTGTTTCCATTATCATCAGAGCCAGAGATCATGACTGGTAATAGTATTACCGAATTAAATGCTGAAGACGTATGCTCCTTCCCCATCCAAAATGAAGAATACACCTATTATGACTTTTTCCCCATGGTATCTTAATTCCATATGTTATTCTATATAATAAAGGTTTACAATTTTAGCGAGTTATTTCAAAAAATCTCATGAGTTGCTATTTTGGGGTGTTCAAACGGAATGCCCACCAGGTGTTTGATGAATATCCCATGACAAGTATAATGGATCAATAAGTGTAACTGAATGTCCAATGATAGTACGTACTAATTGATTAATATATTTGAATGTTCATGTCTCTTTGCTTGTACTGTCTTTGTTTTAAAGAACCAATGCTCTGTTGTTGTTTGTGTTGTTTGTCTATACCATCAGGCATCACTTGTTTACTGAGTAATTTGGTTATATATTTTACTGTCGTGATGAAATCTGTTCATTGCTATGGCTGTTTGCACCTGTGAATTCACATCAGTACAAGTTGTTATATATATAAAGAAATCTGAGAAAAAAATTGCCTGCGAATCGACCCGACCCCTGATGTAAGTGGGTGACACTGTTGTACTACAATATGATGATGATGAAGTTTCGAGTTGTTATCATATTAAAAAGTATTTATCAGTTTCGAGTTGTTATCATATTAAAAAGTATTTATCAGTCGTATTGGCATGTGATGCCACTTTATACTATTTTATCAGCAATTGTTTTGTTTTTGCCCATGTCTATGCTGCTTCCGTTTGATTTCTAGCATGCAGGTGCATCGAGCTCTCGTTTCTGTACTCAAACTCAGCTGAGTTGTGTGGTGAGAAAATTTGATATATGAACCTCTGATGCCTAAACAGAAGGCTACTAAACAGTTTGTATCATCTCATGTGAATAATACTCGGTATGACGAAAAAGTTATTTACTTTTGTTGCACATTCTGTAGTGCTGATGCAATTATGTGTTATACAAATGTAGTAACTGCATAAGTGGGTTGATTTGATTAAAAGCAAGAGTATTAAGCTATAGTATCAAACTGACGGGTTAGATTTAACGGTCAGCGATACCTTTATTTTTTACTTTACTTATAGTTGGATCTATCAGACACTGTAATTAGTGGGTATTATCACTGTGCTAATTTTTCCAATCTGACCTTCTATAATAAAAAATCGAAATCGTAGTTGTCGAATTCAATTTGTAATTATCTCTCATGAAATTAACGAAGTACGTAGTACTACTTTAAAGACACTAAGTTATTGGTTGATTTAATAATTACCATTTGATATTACTTTTCTTAAGAAAATATCAAAAATAAACATGCTGCATATGTTGTTAATCAGTTGAGCACCATAGTCTGCAATGAGCACAATCCACAATGTTAAGATAAAAAGATTACACACTGCTACGCATTTGCTATAATCTTCAAAGATCAACAACAAAGTCCATAGTTTCAGTTAGGGATGATGACCAGGGGTCTGCTTTCTTTGTATCGATACATCGGGTATCACTTATTTATCAAGTAACCCGGTCATATATTTCATACTCCGTAACTGTTTAGCCCTCTGTTTTTTATATGTTTTTGCTAAAGCACTACACATCAGTAAAGGTGCTGTTGCCTAACATATGCAGTACAGATAGTCACTGGAACATGGTCACTCGTTGTTAAACAGATTGTCAATCTAGTTTTAAATCAAAACAAGCAAACCCATTAATATTTATTAAAAACCAACAGATAACTGAATTAAATCAAATTATCATTGGAACAGTCTCAAAAAATTAATTGCCGCCAAAGATAGTAATGTTTATCTATCATGAAAAAATATATATATTTTCAGAAGATCAACAAAAAGTACAAACACTTCCTTACATTTTTCTTGAAATGGATACAAAACTATGCAACCATTTTGTTGTCGTTAAAAAAAAACATTGCTTCTCGTGTACAATGACAACCTTTAAACAACAAGTGACCTATGCAGCTTGTTGTTGTAGCATTTCTGCAAACTAGACTGATAATCTGACCTTTCAGCAGAAAAAGCTCTGTTATATATTAAAGTGAATTCAAAAAAATGAACTTGTGCTGTTAGATATATGCAAGCGAGCTCCTATCGTGATCAGGTTGGGGCCGGCCCCGTGTAGGAGTAGAGGTGGTCTTTGATTATTTAGCTCCTACATACATCAATCATGATCATATTACAATCACAGCAGACGACTAAGTATTTTTAGCAAAGGTTAAAATGGGCCGAGCAGGTTCTCCTACCAGCTCTTTTTTTGTTTAATTTCATACTTTTATTATTGATTTAAATGTGCTAATTATGATTACCTGCATCCAGTGGCGTTCTTCGACATATTCTGGAGATGTTTCTGGTTCAAGTGGTGGGGGCAACGGGTGAATAAGTTTTGGAACAACTACTAATCCTCTTCCAATTACTAGTATAGCTCCGGCATTGTTGGCAGTTCCTGCACACAATTAACCCAATTTAAAAAGTCATTTGGCCACAAACAACCAAAGAAGTTCTAAGAAGCCAAGAATAGCTAATAGTTACCACAATAGTTTGTTGCTGAGAAAAGGGTAATTAACTGCCCTTGAGCAAATCTCTCAAATCCATCCATTACGCATTCGTGTGCTCTTATAATCAGCTGAAGTTTGTTTCTTTTACAGAAGTCTGTAACCCTGTCAGGCTGCATGTAATTACAATTCATTATGTGTGAGTCAGAATAGGCGAGTAGGATAGTCAAAATGGGTATTTTTCAATGCATGTTAAAATGGGTCGGGTTGACCAACCAACGTTGTCATTTCTTACTTTACTGGGCTTTTACTAGGCGAGTAGGAGTATTTGTGAATGACCAAAACATATATAAGCAAAAAATTACCATAGCCAATTAGCCATAGTTCTTGCTTATATACATTTTGGGTTTTGTTGCAAGGGTTCCTTCATTCCTTAAAGATAGACTTCATGAAGTTTTAACATTTTATATTGAATGAAGCTTACATGAATACATATTTTGGCAAGTAAAATTAGGAATAAGTCACCTAATACGAAAAGATGCATACATACCCCGAATGTAACAAGATCAGGTCCCCTTGCATTTGGTCTCAAGCCTTCCACGCTATCGTTTTCTGTGGGGTCAGACCTACAAGTAAAAATGTACCAAGAAGTGATGTAATCCATATTAAGTAATTACATTCACAGAAGAGTGAGAGCATGGCTAACGTGTGAGAACATACACAAACTTGAAAATAACCATATCTTTCGATTAAAATAAATTATGTTTTTCACTTAGTGTACTTCTTTCTTGCTAAATAAAAAATAAAAAAAAATTATATAAGCAAGGAAAAAAAAAAAAAAAAAAAAATATATATATATATATATATATATATATATATATATATATATATATATATATATAAGCAAGAACTTACCATAGCAAGTCCATTAAGACAACAGATCCAGCATCCATGTTTATGGGTCTCTCTATTTTCTCTATTTGTTCAACTGAATTAATCGATCTTCCTATGCCACCATGCATACATATTATCTTTTGTTCGATAAGTGCTGCGAGTGGAAGATGGTTAAACAACTGATTGAACCGTTGCCATGCCCAAATTCCATCATTCTCTCCCTATACATCATAAAAAACCATCATCAGATACCAAAAAGAATTAAAAATCATAACAAATGTTCAAAAGTTTCAATGTGTACCATTCTCTCAGCAGCCTCATGATTCCCACGTATTAAGTGAATATTTTCAGGATAGTTAATCTAAAAAGAGTATTAGAAAATAATAATAATAATAAAATAAAATAATCTCAGTCTTGAAATAGATTAGTGACTGGGAATATAAAGTAGAAACTTGCCTTTAGAGCTAGGAGCAAAGTGATTGTCTCTAAGCTATGTTGTCCTCTATCAACATAATCTCCAAGGAACATGTAGTCGATATATCTGAATGTAAAAAAGAATGGTTAAATAGTAAGTGTTCAAATAACGGTTATAAATATGTAAATAACCCAAAAGACAGGACTAAGAAAAGTCAAAACCTTATTTCAAGAATTTTGCTCTTTTTTTTATTTCTTAGCTTCTATCTGTGTAAATCGCTTGAAATCGGGATTTCTGTATGAACTTTTTTTCTAGAAAGCGAATATAGTTATTGTAAGCAATGTAGTATACGGACCCATTGTAAGCCTAGATAACAATTACAAATCTGAATGTTTGTTGATAGATCTAGTATATGAAGAATCAAACTGATTAATACAGATTTTAAGCTATGCAGATGAATGTATGGGCTTACGTTATGTCTCCAGCACTAGAAGGGAATCCATATTCGTCAAATACGCGCATGAGATCAGTGAACTGTCCATGTAGATCACCAAACACTTTAATTGGAGCTTTTAATTGAAGGACTGTAGTCTCACTGACAAATATCTGCTCAGCAGCATAACAAAGCTCTACCACTTCATAGGCGTCGAGAAAAAACCTCCTGTCAGCAGGCGGTATCCAGTTCCGAGGCTTAAGCAAAGTAGCAAGCACCTGAAAGAAAGACTCTTTATAATCTATACTTTGCATACAGAAATCCTATTTTGACCCATTATTTAAGCTTGGGTTAATTTGTGTTGTGTTTTATCTCAAACGTGGCCGAAAAATAGCTAAAAAGGGGAACATGTCAAACAGGTTGCAAGTTGGCCAGAACCTAATTTCATTTGATACAAGGATATATAAACCATCAATGTGATAATATTGTTTGAGTTTTTGTAACACATTTAACCAAATAAAGCACCCATATATATTTTTAAAACTGACGAAAAAGTATTTGTGGGTCAAGCCAACCCAATCCAATCCGACGTGTTTCAATCTGTACTAAGAACTGGTCTATTTCAACCCAGTCCCATTTTTATCCGTGACCGGTCCACTTGACCTTGTCATCTTGCCACCTTTAATATCAGGAAAAGAGCTACACAACAAGCACAACTTCTTAAATGTTACCTTTTTATGCAAGCCTTGAGGTGACTTTTGCCTCATGTACCACTTTGCAGGACATGATGACATGTCATTTGAAAAAGGCATCATACGTCTACTCTCATTTTCAAAATGATCCAATGATAACTGCCTTACCAACCCACCAAGGTTTCCTACTGCTTCTCTAGCAATCACAACCTGCAACATATAACTATCAAGTTCGTTTACCCCAAAATAAGAAAAAATCCCTAACATACATATTAATAGAGATGACACACACAGCTCTAGGGTGAAGTTGAACATCTCGGGGTGTTTCACTGCCCTCTGAAGTAGTCCCAGCAGCATGCGAATTCACATTTGGACCCATCATTTCGTTGGGAGTTGCAATACGTGATTGTGCAGCTTGCCACACACAAAGAGCAGCATCAACTTCTTTTTCCACACTGCAAATACAATTATGTGTTTCATTATTGAATTTCCAACGTGTAAAGGGTTGTAAGCATTGCGGATCCAGGATTTTCAACCAGGGTATGCAATACCTTAACAAAAGAATTGATATATTTCCTAATGCTATTAAATAGTACAATATATTTACTAGTAACCTATATTTTAATGTATGCACGCGCATACCCTGGATTCCATGTAGGTCCACCCATGATGGTAGGACCCAAAGGGAAAATGAGCATAACCTTGTGCCGGTGGATAATGGACTTTCAGATCCGTCATCATTAGATATAGGATCAAACAGGCATAAATTGTGTGTCCTAGAAGTTGTCATGTTTGAACCCTTTTCACTTGTATTATTAGCATCCGAATGAAAGGGAGAATTTTCTGCTGCAACAAAATCATCTAACAAGAGATCTGCAGCACAGGAAACAAATAAACTTATTATTGTCGGCCCGGTGCACCAAAAATCTTTGGCTTTGCAAAGTTATAATGTAAAAGAGGGAAGACTTACCTCCCCTAAGACCACCATATACATAAACACAAGAACCAACTGATGAAGTGGCATGCCGACACCGACGCATGAGCTCCA
Source organism: Artemisia argyi (assembly GCA_030686995.1). NCBI lineage: Eukaryota > Viridiplantae > Streptophyta > Magnoliopsida > Asterales > Asteraceae > Artemisia > Artemisia argyi. Next base: position 191,483,943 of record CM060676.1, read on the forward strand.
AAGACGGATCTTCAATTTGCTCGTTGCTACTGTGTGACGAAGTCACCAAACCATGTCTATCTAACCAAACTCCAGCAGCCGTGTCAAGCACTATATATAATATGTAATCGCAATAGCAAATATAACACTTTCTTCACTGAATTAATTGAAAATTTATATCTGCATGCAATTAACCTGCAACAGCTGCTTCACCCTCGACCACACGCTCTCCCCTAAGAGCTCCTCCTGTGACATGCAATCTAGCACCAACAAATACCTGATCACAAGCCAAATAGTTTCAAATTAACGACAATACTGAATAATATAACATTATCAGAATTTTAAAATCTTGATTTTTGTTTTTTTACTGCAAAAGGAAGTATTCAATTGAGGATTATAAACTAATACTTACAGCAGCATGTTGGTATCTTGATGATGGTGAAACACCAGGTGCAAGAGTCCATTCCCATTGTCCGTTTTTATGTATAAGTAGTGCGTAAGCATCATCTAAAGGCTGTAAATCATGCACATATACAATCAATCATCAGCAAAAAATGTAAGGTTGTATATGCATATATACACGTGTATTGTACGTGTGTGTTGGATATGACATGCAGCAGAACCAAATTAACATACCACGCCTGAGGTGTCTCTTCCACCACAAAGCAAAAACATACCATCCGAGCGTGCACTAGCTGTAGCATACCTATATACAAATAAATGATAAAATGAATATAACTCTACAATACTGGTTAAGATAAAAATGTGACATCTGCAGAATCGTAATGTAAATACCCCTGTGAATTTCAAAATGTTCACACAAAGAAAATGCATATACTTACATTCTAGCTGAAGGTTTGTCACCCCCTGTATCTAGCTTCAGCCACACATATGGTTTTTGAGCAGTATCCAATGCCCAGACATCTGAAAGCACTTTCCTTCCTAGAGAAAAAAGGTGCTATTTTATTTCTATGAAGAAAACGGAAAATATGGTGTGCATGTTACTTTTGAGCAAAATTAAGAGCATTATTGCAAGAATACCGAGTTTTTATTTGGAGTCTTGAGTTACTAATTAAGATTCAATTTGTTGGAAAGCTAGTCCATCACTAACCGTCGTTGCCACTAAAAGTAACAAGATATCGTTGTGAGACTAAGTCCATGACATGACCATAACGAGGTCCAGGACCCTGCCCTTGAACAACAACTCTGCACTCATGTAAAATATGTTGTCCCACTTTCTTTAGATCGATAATTAAGTTGCAAAGTAAATGAATAAGTAAAATCTAAATGTCATTAACCATTGTAACGAATGTAATACATATGTATATATAAGGTTTGAATCGACATGACCCAACCATTGTATCCTTTCGGTTATAGTTCCAACCGATTTAACTAATAACTAACTTTTCAATAACTAACTTCTGTAACTAACTTTCGGTTACAAAGTTTCTAACTAACTAGTTTGGTCCTTCGAGTTTTAAGAAGCAATGGAGTGAGATTATTTGGTTCACATTCTCCTCCTTAATCTTGATCGTTGCTTCTTGTTAAATCTTGAACTCCGAGCATTTGTCGCATTGTCATGAACTTCAATCTTGGTAGAGCCTTTGTTAGTATATCTGCTCTTTGTAGTTCTCCGCTGACATGTTCTATATTGATGTGTCCATTCTCTACGCATTCTCGAATGAAATGATATCGAATGTCGATGTGTTTACTTCTTCCATGAAAAACTGGGTTCTTGACTAGTGCAATTGCTGAAACGTTATCTACCTTCAACGTAATCTTCTTTTCTTCATTTCCAGTTAATTCACTAAGTAATCTTTTTAACCATAAGGCTTGACATGCTGCTGCAGTAGCCGCCATAAATTCTGATTCACATGATGATAGCGCCACTTTCGGTTGTTTGTGAGTACTCCAAGTAATGGGTGACTCTCCAAAATAAAATACTATGCCAGTAGTTCCTTTTCCTTGATCAGTGTTGATTCCATAACTACTGTCGCTGTAACCTGTAATCTTGCATCCGCCTTCTTTCTTGTAAATTATGCCATGCTCCTTTGTTCCTTTGATATATCGGATTACTTGCTTTACTGCCTTCAGGTGATGTTCCTTTGGGTCTTTCATCCATCTGCTGAGTAGTCCGACTGAATAACTAAGATCTGGTCTTGTATGTAGTAAGTACCTGAGACTTCCAATTAAGCTTCTGTAGTAAGTTGCGTCAACTGAGTTACCATCTTCCGCCTTGACCAACTTAGTACCGGGGTCCATTGGTATCTTCGTATCATTACTATCATCCATATTCGTTTCCTTCAAGATCTTGTTAATATAACCTGTTTGCTTGATTGTAATCTCTCCTCCTGTCTGTGTAACTTCTATCCCAAGGTAATAAGCTAACAATCCTAAGTCGCTCATTTCAAACTTTTCTTCCATCTGGGATTTGAATAATTCTACTTCCTTCTTTGGAGTGCCCGTGATTATCAAATCATCCACATAAACTCCGACTATAATTGTAGAATTCTTGTTCCTCTTTGTATATACTGCTTGTTCGAGATTACACTTCTTGAATTCTAATGACTTTAATGTTTGATCAAGCTTCACATTCCAAGCTCTCGGTGCTTGTCTTAAGCCATATAAAGCTTTAATAAGCTTGTACACTTTTCCTGAGTTTTCTGGTTGTACAAATCCTTCAGGTTGTGTAACATAGACTTCTTCTTTCAAATCTCCATGTAAAAATGCTGATTTTACATCCAAGTGATGAACTCGCCAACCATGATATGCTGCTAACGCTAATATTAACCGTACTGTTTCTATCCTAGCAACTGGGGCAAATACTTCATCAAAGTCTATTCCTTGTTCTTGTACATATCCTTTTGCTACTAAACGTGCCTTGTATCGTATGATCTTTCCTTGTGCATCCCTCTTGGTTTTAAAAACCCATTTGAGTCCAATTGCCTTTTGATTTTCTGGCAATGTAGTAAGAATCCATGTATTATTCTTATTTATTGAATCTATTTCAATTTCCATAGCCTCAATCCATTTCTTATCTACTGATGCTTCCTTATAGTTACGAGGTTCTTCTTCTGTGAAAAATAAACTTGGTGTTTCCACTACACTTGCAGTTTCGTAAATTTCTGCTAAACCTTTCAATCCTCGTACTGGTGTATGATCATATCTTTCGTCTGAGGTTTCTAATGAACTAATAGTAGCCTCTTCTTCTGCTGAGTTAGGGTCATAATTGTATGTTGGTGGTGTAATTGGTGAGTTTGGTTCTGATGTTGGATCTGGTAATGGATCCGGTGTCGGATACATATCATCATCATCTTCTATGTTGACAGGTATAGGAGTTGTATTGTCAACTTCGTCTACCACAAAACTAGTCCAAAATGTGTCTTGTGTACTTGTATCCTCTTCATTCTTCTCCCAATTCCACGGCTTTGTTTCCATAAACTTTACATCCCTACTAACATGTTTCTTTCTCCTTATTGGATCATATAACCTACATGCTTTTGATCCTTCCTCTACTCCTAAATAAATCATTGGTATGCTTCTATCATCCAGCTTCTTTAAATGAGGAATTGTTATTTTTGCATAAGCTGTGCATCCAAATATCCTTAGGTTCTCTAGATTTGGTTTTCTATTGTAGAGTGCCTCATATGGAGTTTTATCTATCAAGGCTCTTGTAGGTACCCTATTTAGTATGTAAATAGCATGTTTCACTGCTTCCGCCCAAAAAGTTAAGGGTAACTTCATGACTTTCATCATACTTCTCGTAGTTGATAACACTGTTCTATTCCTTCTTTCCACTACTCCATTCTGTTGTGGTGAATATGGTGCTGTCAACTGTCTTGCTATTCCATTATCTTTACAATATTTGGTGAATTCATTTGATGTAAATTCGCCTCCTCTATCTGTTCTTAGCATCCTCACTTTCAATCTTAATTCCATTTCTATTTTCTGCTTAAATTCCTTGAATATACTAAATGCATGATCCTTTGATTGTAGAAAGTAAGCCCACATAAAACGTGTACAATCGTCTACTAACAAGAATATGAGTTTCTTACCTGAGTGTGTTGCTGGACTAATAGGACCACAGAGGTCTCCATATATTAAGTCCAACGGGTTCTTTGATCTGAATTTAGTTTGGTTTGGAAATGGTGTTCTACTGTGTTTTCCTAATAAACATGCATCACAAATCTGTCCGGCATGATTTATTCTAGGTATTCCTTCTACTAGACCTCTTCTAGTCATCTTGTTGATATCTTCAAAGTTTAGATGACCTAATCTAGCATGCCATAACCATGCTTGGTTATCTATATTTGCTAAGAGACATATAGGTGTGTCTATCCGTAATCTAATACTGTAAAGTCTGTTCTTTGATCTTTCAACTTTCATCAACAACTTTCTGCTCTTATCATACAAAGTCAGTCTATTTCCCTCCATTATAACTTTACAACCTATTTCTGTAAGTTGTCCTAGACTTAGTATGTTGCTCTTAAGGTTTGGTATGTAATATACATCCGATACGACCTTTTGTTCTTGGTTTTTGCAACCTAACAATATAGAGCCTTTTCCCTTTATCTGTACATATGATCCATCTCCAAAACGTACTCGTCCTGATATGTTTTCATCCATATCTCTAAAATGACTCTTGGTTCCCGTCATATGATTACTTGCACCGTTATCTAAATACCATATACTTTCGTCCTTTGAAGCATATTTTCCTGGTTGAATTTGGCCTTCATTCAACAATACTTCCTCGTGTTTGGTTTCGTGCATAGTCATTAATAGTGATGGTTCTTCATCTTCTAAGATAAGGTTTGATTGTTCTTGATCTGTCATTTTTACTCTACACTTTCTCATAAAGTGTCCAAGTTTGTTACATCTGTAACATTTTAACTTACTCACATCCTTTCTATTTGTATTCTTATTAGGGTTTTCCTTATAATTGGAGTTTCCTTCTTGTGAGTTATTTCTGTGTTTGTTATTTCGCCAGTTTCTTCGTGAATAGTTTGATCTACCTCCACGCTTATTAAAATGCTTTCCTCTACCTGAGTGTTCACCGTGTGTGAATAATAAATTATCCTGGCTTTCAACTTGATCTCCCTTCCGGAGTTTTATCCTTTCCTCAAATGCTTTGAGTTTTCCAGTGATCTCATCTAGGGTAATGTTGTCTAGATCACTAGTTTGTTCTATGGATGCTACTATCTGAATGAATCTATCTGGTGTGGAATCTAATAGTTTTCTAACTATGAGTGATTCATCTATCGTTTTCCCTAGTTCTGTTGCCTTCGTGACATAACCATTTAACTTGTCTGCAAATACATCCACCTTCTCATCATCCTTTATCTGAAGGGCATTAAATCCTATCATTAAAGATTGTAGTCGTGCTTGTTGCACTTTCTCTTCGCCAACGTGTCTCCTTCTTAACGAATCCCATAATTCCCTTGCCGTTTTACAACTTGCTACTTGTAAAATTACATCCTCGGTCAACGCTTGATATAACAAGGCTGTTGTTGCCTTGTCTTTCTTAACATCTAATTCTGTGTATTCCGTAGGTTCTATTGTCTCTCACAAACCATGTGCTTCTAATATAACCTTTATTTGTATAGCCCATACCGTGTAATTTTTGTTTTTCAACTTAGGACATTGGTATTGTGCTATAGGTGTTAAGGGTTTTAATGTAGTTGTTGCGTTTGTATCATCGCCCATCTTGAAAGTATTAATGATCTTCACTTTCTATTATTCGCGGGAATTTTCTAATATGGTATCTTCTCTAATATGGGAATATATATAGTTTTCGGGAATTCCTAGTAATTACGGGATCAATAGTAGTTCTCGGGATTCCTAATAGTATAAACTAACAAAATCTATACTATTCTAATGTATTGAAATCCAGAAAATTAGAAACTTATGACCTCGTTATTCTATTGAGTATGAGATGTATTCCCTTGTCTCGTTAGTAAAATTCGTTCACCAACGTTTGTAATTCCCTTCGCTCCTTTTGTTTATTTTTGCCTCGTTATATTCTTTCCAAATCGACTTCAAATCTTCAAAGCAAACTCTCGGATTCTTTTTCCTTTTGTGTATGATTCGAACCAGTAAACAAACGCCAAAACATCCCTTTGTTCTCCTTGTCGAATTGTTGTTGTTGTTGTTTTTTTTAACGAGTCTAAACAAAATCAATATTCTTCTAGTCTTGTTCGAATTCTTTGTTGAACCAAAACAAGTCTCGACTTTTGTTGTTGTCGAATGTTGTTTCAGAAATTCGACACAAACAACAAATAATACCACACTACACGTTGTTATCTTCTTCTTGTGTGTTGTACTTGATCTCGTTTCTTGAAATCTTTAAGTCTCCTACACACTTCTCTTCGTTACCACGCCTTGGTAAAATTTGAATCAAATCAGTCTCGTCGTTTGATCCTTGCTGCAACGAAACAACCAAACTTTGGTTATACAGTTTCTTGCGCCTCTCGTTGTTGTTGTTGTTCTTTTGTGTTAATATCGACACAAATTCCACACTCTTCTTTCCAAATAATCAATAATACTACGTATATGCTTTTTCTCAACCAACAACGCCCTTGCTTTGTGTTTCTTCTCTTCGAACTAGTTCCTTTTTTTTTCTACACAAAGTCTTCTCTATCTTCCTCGACACCAATACGCTTGATGTTATGCGTTTGCAACCCTTACGTAAAACATATCGTGCACTATCTTTTCTACGCGTTTCCTTATTCAAAAACGTGTTTCCTTTGGAAGATTTAAAGAAAACAAGTTATATCTTTTCTCGCTCAAAGAGGAGTAACGAATTGTTCTTCCTCTTCTCCTGCGTCTTTCTTTGGCTTCTCTCTGATTTGTGTTGATTTCGTTATATGGAAATCGTTGTGATAATCTTGATGTATAATCCTTGCTCTTGATGCCAATTGTTGTCCCACTTTCTTTAGATCGATAATTAAGTTGCAAAGTAAATGAATAAGTAAAATCTAAATGTCATTAACCATTGTAACGAATGTAATACATATGTATATATAAGGTTTGAATCGACATGACCCAACCATTGTATCCTTTCGGTTATAGTTCCAACCGATTTAACTAATAACTAACTTTTCAATAACTAACTTCTGTAACTAATTTTCGGTTACAAAGTTTCTAACTAACTAGTTTGGTCCTTCGAGTTTTAAGAAGCAATGGAGCGAGATTATTTGGTTCACAAAATAAGATGTCATATCAATACCTTATCAATGAGAAAAAGCATCCTAAACATATCAGTGGGAGGCGCTTACTGGTGCCATCTATATTTGTCGTTAGTCAAGTCAAGCACATAAAGATCATCAGTCGAATGGCCAGCTGGACCTATGCCACCCTAGCAATGCAGCATCAACTTTATCACAAATCACAAACAATGAAGAGTATTTTATTTTCATGCTTCTATGTTGGACCATAAATGTTGTATCTAATCACCTGAAATACAACCATAGTCCCAACAGCAGCAGCTGCATGAGCAGCCCTAGGTGAAGGGGGGGGGGGGGGGGGGGGTGGTCCCCAGCCGGTGTCATTCTGAATTTATAAATCAACATTTCATTTCTAAAAGGTTAATGAAATTAAAGAAAAACAGTTAATGTAAAATAGAAGCAACCTGGTCCATTTTTTGGTAAGAACGTCATATGAATGAAGAGAGTTTGTCACCCTGCTAATCCTGAAATCCAAAATGTAACAAGCTGAGAAAGCATCATTTTGCATGTATTCGAAAACTTTACAGAATATATTCGTTGCATTGCCTAGCAACTAATTGTGTGTCTACTCACGCAACAAAAATATATAGCTACTAGGCCATGCAACGTATGCATCCCTAAAACTTCACAAAATAAGGAAAAAGCCACTAAATGGTAACCAAGTTCCATGTTTGTTCCAACTAGGTTTAGAAAATTTCTAGCGACTCGACTATAAGTTTGTTACTTTTATAAAAGTATTGACCTCCAACCTACCGCACGTTATCATCGTGTGTAAGTTTTGTATGATAGCTGATGTGTCATACAAACTGTTAGCTATAAAAGTAACGCTGTTAAAAAAAAGCTATCAATCAATTATACAACTGGGGCACTGTTTAATACAATGTGCATCCATTTCATGAAGGGGTGTTCAGAATTGTCAATGTAAACAACTTCTCTTCGCATTTTCAATGAAAATAAGCACTTTTAAGTGTTTAGATTAATCTAAATGCTTACGCTTATGCTTACTCTACAGTGAAATAAATTGTTTCAGTAAGCAGTTTGATATTGCTTATTTAGAATCTAATGGTGAAAATGATTACTGCCTATTTCCCAATACATGAAATTAAAGAGAGAGATATGATGATTACGAATGCCAGCCGATGCGCCACCTTCAATAGCGGTAGCACCACCAAATAAGATCAAATGAGGTCCATGAGATTTGGTTTGAGCAACCACGGTTAAAGTGTGGCCACAATGAGGGCCAGGGGCATCATCATCTGTGTCCCATTTCGCCTCCAACGAAAAATAATCTGGAGCTGGATGCAACAATGGTTTCAAATCCATCAAAACCAAAATGAATCAACTGTAACAAAAGCAGAACATATGCATGATCTGATTTGTTCAAAAAATATCAAATCACTTTGCTATATCACAAAATAATTTGTAAGTTTGGAATATTAAAACATACTGTAATAAATTTGCAATTACTCAAATGAAATTAATTTCATTAGAACTGATAGATCAAAGAAAAACAGGGGGATGAATGTAAGGCGAAATAAAATAAATATATTTTTCCCACCAATTGTTTGATGAAAGTCCAATGATGATAATGGATTTACATTCATATCCGGTAAGTGCTGTATGACATTTGATTGGTCTGACTTGTGTGGAGTGGGTAACTGGGTTATATAATTCATCACACTGATCGCATCTGTTTGTTATATGATTTATACCATTATTTCAATTCATTATCTAAACTATACACCAACACAGTATTAAAAGTAACGGATTAACATCCACATCTGGTGGTCAATTTGTCTTAAAAGGTACTACGTATTTATTTGCTTGCTAAATGAGAAGTTGAAGAAGATGCATGGAAGTTTATGTAACTTACACAAATCGTCCTTGTGGTTTATTATGTTTAGAAGGACTATTTTGCCCCTCACATAACGACCAAAACTAACAATCGTCCGGTTAAAGGATCGGTCAACTCAAAATGGTCAACCACATGGACGAATGGTGTACTTTTTAAGAGTTAAGGACAAAAGTTGCAATCTAAACTATACACCAACACAGTATTAAAAGTAACGGATTAACATCCACATCTGGTGGTCAATTTGTCTTAAAAGGTATTTATTTGCTTGCTAAATGAGAAGTTGAAGAAGATGCATGGAAGTTTATGTAACTTACACAAATCGTCCTTGTGGTTTATTATGTTTAGAAGGACTATTTTGCCCCTCACATAACGACCAAAACTAACAATCGTCCGGTTAAAGGATCGGTCAACTCAAAATGGTCAACCACATGGACGAATGGTGTACTTTTTAAGAGTTAAGGACAAAAGTTGCAACTTTAGGTAAACCACAAGGACGATTTATACCTTTCAAAAAAGAGTTTTGCTAAACAATGCCCAATAGGCAATAGTTAAGCAAAAGTAAATAACATATTATTTCTCAATTTAAAATGATTATGTATTTAATGCGCAATAAATGAATACAAAAATTACCTTAAATAACATATTATTTTCATATTTAAAGTAATTATGTATTTAATGTACAACAAATGAACTATAATAATTAGTGATTTATGTAATTAACTCTTTTTTATAATTAAGCCTTCCTTCAGCCTCAACAAGACCTCGTTCCTAACTGGTATGGAGTTACAACATTATCTTAACTACGTATAAAGAGAAAATGGTCAAGTGAAATGTTGAGTTTTCAACATTTGGTCATATGAGAGAGAAAAAAATAATGTAATTAATACTCTTATTAAAATACCCCATTACTTAAAAGTACAATGAGTTATTCACATTGTACAACACATTAAAAATATATCTACCAAATTAAATACAACCAATTAAACAATTAATACAAATGACAAACCGGGTTGACCCGGGACGCTTATAACCCGACGGGTTGAACCGGTTTAATTTGACCATTTTTTTACCCAAACTAGCAAGTTTACCCGATTTAAATCGACAAATTGTTCCACCAGAACGGTTCACGCTTAAAACCTGACGGGTTGAACCGGTTTAATTTGACCCGTTTTTGACCCAACCAAGCAAGTTGACCCGGTTTAAATCGACAAATTTTTCTACCGGAATGGTTCAACCGGTTGAACCACCCGGGTCGAACCGGGTTTGAAAACATTATGTTTAATTCTCAAATCTTCAAACTTTATATCTGCCAAATTAAATACAACCAATTAAAAGAATTAATACAAATGACAAACCGGGTTGACCCGGGACGCTTCAAACCCGACGGGTTGAACCGGTTTAATTTGACCTGTTTTCGACCCAACCTAGCAAGTTGACCCGGTTTAAATCGACAAATTTTTCGTCCAGAACGGTTCAACCGGTTGAACCACCCGGGTTTCAAAACATTATGTTTAATTCTCAAATCTTCAAACTTTATATCTACCAAATTAAATACAACCAATTAAAACAATTAATACAAATGACAAACCGGGTTGACCCGGGACGCTTCAAACCCGACGGGTTGAACGGGTTTAATTTTACCCGTTTTCGACCAAACCTAGCAAGTTGACCCGGTTTAAATCGACAAATTTTTCGACCGGAACAGTTCAACCGGTTGAACCACCCGGGTCGAACCGGGTTTCAAAACATTATGTTTAATTCCCAAATCTTCAAACTTTTATTATTTTTGATTTATAACTTATAAACTTTTTTTATCAATAAACTATCTGTCGATATAAAATCCCGTTGCTATGCACGGGTACTCGTCTAGTATATTATAGAGATTTTGGTCATTTAGTCAATCCAATCAACCAAGATTACACTTTAACTAGTTTGGTGTTATGAGTCTGAGGGGTATGTAGATGAAGTTGGTGATATGGGGGTAGCCACTGAAGATAATTCTTAGCAAACTTTTAACGACTCATGACATTATTGTTTGTTCAAGTCCTTGGAAAGAAAGATCAAGTTAGATAAAGAAGAAAGATCTTTCGTGCTAAATTATTGGTAATTTGTGGAGCATGCCAACGGAATGGACACCAAGTGTTTGAGTAAGTTTAACAGTAACATCTGATGAGTAAGTTTCTTAGGTTAGAGGGATCACTTGTTTAGTGGGTGATTGGATAACATATATTTCGTCATTGTGATCCAATCACATTTGTGATATAATCTTTGTCGTTTTTTGAATTGCAATGGCACTGCAGTTGAGTATAAGGTGTTATTCTTATAGCTCCGACATACTAGTTGAAAAGCTCTTGCTTCTGCAAATGAGCCATATTATTATATAAGATTAGTAAAATAAGTTATAGTTATACGAGTCTTTTGGGAATCATGATAAGATCAGATGTACACATAAATACATGTAAGGGATTTTGGTTGATTGGGAATCATGATAAGATTAGATGTACGCATAAATACATGTTATTGATTTGGGATTTTGGTTGATTTATACAGATTTATAGATACTGAAATGTGACAATTAATATTATTGCTGCAATATTTTATCACATTAGCTTCAGATTTTAATGGATTATTTTCAACACTGTAACTTAAACCAGCTATGATCTCTATTCTTTGTGTGAATAGCATATTGAGTATCATTAGGATTAAGTAATGTGATCATTGTTACTGTGAGACTGAAGCTTATACTAGTAAGATTTAAGGTAAAACCTTCATTAATTGCAGTCAAATAGCGACAAGTATGGAAAATGTGGAGTCGTGGACCTCAAAAAGGAGTTGCAGAAATACATGTAAGGGATTTTGGTTGATTTGGGATAGTTTGATGTTATTGACTTTCTTGCATTAACTTCAAAGTTTGACCCATGAGTACTTGGTCAAATGTATCTAACAACCATAGCATCATAGATTTATACAGATTCTTAGATATTAAAATGTGACAATGAATATTGTTGCTGCAATATTTTATTACCGTAGCATCAGATTTTAATGGATCATTTCAACACTATAACTTAAACTATATTGCAGCCGTGATCTGTATGCCTTGTGTGAATAGCAAATGAAGTATCATTAGGATGTTGTGTTTTGGGGCTGCTGTCTATTTTCGATGGCGAGAAAGGATCAACAAGCAGTTTATAAATGAGAGCAGAGGTTATGAAGTGTTACGTAATGTGATCCTTGATACTGTGAGACTGAAGCTCATGAGATTAAAGGTAAAACCTTCAATTGCAGTCAACAATGCTTAATAAACGTAAGAAAATGTCACCGGCCTTTTCAAAATGTAGCATTTCAAGTTGGTGATACAGCACTTACGGTGGAAGCAAGTGTTGACACTGTGGGTGCTTCAGTTTAATGATAAAGACCTTGTTCCGAGGAATGTTATTGACCTACATTCCCTGTCCCATTGGAGATGACTGCTACTATTAGTCAGTTAACGAGTATGAGGATTAATCCTCCGCCATCGAAGATGATGAAAAACATAGTAATACTTGCCGAGTTTTTGACTTACTTTATTCTGAGATAATTTGTCTATCGATCATATTAGAAAGTTAAACCCAAGTGGATACCCGCCTGTTTGATGAAAGTCCAGTGATACTAACTATTTAACACTAACATCTGATGAGTAAGTTGCTAGATGAAATTTGAATGATATGAGTCTCGTGGAGTGGGTAACGGAAAATTATGATGATTTAGAAATGACTGATCGAAAATATTTGTGTGGGAACATTAAGGACCAAGTACTTAGAACCTAATTTATCAGGGTATCATCCTTAATCGCTGATTAACTGAGTAAGGCTTTATACGTTATATTTTTGCCTAAATTGGGGAGGGTGTGGTTAATTTAAAGGTGTGTTCAATCACTCTTTCACTCCCATGTATGTAAGATCAGTAAAATAAGTTATAATTATATGAAGCTTTTAGGAATCGTACAGACATGTAAGGGATTTTGGTTGAACTGGTATAGTTTGATCTTTCTACATTCTACCTCCCCCCATACCCTGCCCCGGCGGGATTGGGTTTGTTGTTGTTGTTGTTGTTGTTGTTGTTGTTGGGATAGTTTGATGTTATTAGTATGACCTATGTGTATTGGGTCGTCAAATGTCTCTGACAACCATACCATCACAGTTTTATACAGATTCGTGGATATTGAAATTTGACAATGAATATTGTTGCTGCTAAATTTATCACCGTGACATCAGATTTTAGTGGATTATTTTCAGCACTGTAACTTAAACTATACTGAAGCTATGATATCTATGCCTTGTGTGAATAACATATGGAGTTTATCATTAGGATGTTGTGGAGCTGCTGTCTATTTTCTATGGCGAAAAAGGATCAACACGCAGTTTATAAATGAGAGCAGAGGTTATGAAGTGTTAAGTAATGTGATCAATGATGATGTCAGACTGAAGCTCATGAGATTAAAGGTAAAATATCCAATTGCAGTCATGCAGGCTAGTCATGTACGGAATGTGGACTTAAAAATGACCGAGTTGCATAATGAGGGATCATAACAGTTGCTGGTTTATAAGTTCAACTGGCATGCTTCTACCACAGCGAGATGCTCACTAGGAATATGTTGAATGCCATGTTGATTTTCAGAGTAATCAATGGGTAGTTGTAGATATCCAAGTGTGTTGCAAATGCAAGTTTTATTGGCATTGTGTTATCATGAGGTTTTAGACTAGTAAGTCATGAAAGAGGACTGCTTCTTATGTATGATACTTCTAATGCATCTGATGAATGTGTTGTTCTAGGAAATCTGAATAGTATGTATTCTATAGGCATATGTGTAGGCTTATATGCAGAATTTAGTTGGTATGATAAGTTGTTTGTTTTCAGTGTTAACTGCAGTAGCTATTTGAGCATGTCTATGAGTGGATTTATTGATGTTTTACATATTCTTGTGAGTAATATATATTACTCGGTAACCTTTTGTTTTATTCCTATAATATGTTAACGTCAATTCAGTTCAATTTTTCGGAATTAGGGAGCATTGAGTTCTAGTTGCTGTATTCAAGTTCAGCTTGTCGTTTAGTGACCAACTTTTATGAAATGTAAACAAAAGGCTACTAAATTGTCTGCTTTATCTCGTGTGAATAAAACTCGGAGTCATGACCAAGAAGGTATTTGAATTTTATTTTCTCTAGTGCTAATGTAGTTTTGTTTAATGAAAGCATAACAACAACATAAGTGGGCTTTGTTTGCTGAAGTGATTATTTAGTGCTCTGATTATAATTCTGTTTAGAAAATTCTTTGTTAATTATCATATTAATTACTGCATTCAGGTCTTTCTATATGACTTTTTAGTGTCAATGTTTTGAATCTTCAACTAGTTTATTGACTAATAAGTAATAAGATCCATCTCTTAATAGTACTCTTTCTTGTGAAAAAAAATAAAAATATGCATGCTTTATATGTTCTGTTACCTTGTGTCATTATTCAGTTGAGTGCGAGATTCAAAATCGCAGGTCTGATAATCACAGAATCGATAGTTCACAAAACAAACTAAAAAGACACGCTATAACTGGAATACGCTTTCCAATTAACAAAGGTAATAAGCTCAAAAACTTTGATGATCACACCTTACCACAGGCTCGGTAGGTTATGTATTTATAGAGATTGATGCATGCTCACCAATCCTTATCAAATTACAATTCTAATTCCATAAGATAATCCTTATCTAATTCCATAAGATAATCCCAGACTACAATTATGGAATCCTAATCAGACTATAATTATGACCGACCATTTGCTTGGATTCGGTCCAACTGCCCACTAGCTCGGGTCAGTAAATTAGACCAACATTCACCCCCCTAATTTGTGACTCGAGATGGAGAGGTCTTCAACTTCGAGTAGCTCTCTCATCTCCTTGAACTTAATCCTAGCAAGAGCTTTTGTCAGAATATCAGCACGCTGCAAATCACCTCTTACAAATTCAACTCGTACTTGGCCTCTTTCAACACACTCTTGGATAAAATGATAACGTGTGTTTATATGCTTGCTTCTCCCGTGAAAAACTGGATTTTTCATAAGTGCAATAGCCGATTTGTTGTCAATAAATAAGACCACCACTCTCTCTTCCATTCCGGTTATTTCACCCAACAATCCACGTAACCATATCCCTTGACACGCGGCTGAAGTTGCAGCCATGAACTCGGCTTCACAAGACGATAGAGACACCGTGTTTTTCTTTTTTGAGCACCAAGTAATAGGTGATTTACCTAGATAAAATACGTGCCCAGTTGTGCTTCGACCATCATCTTGATCCATAGCATAACTACTATCACTAAACCCCACCAACTCCTTGGTTTTCTCTTGGTTATATCGCACTCCAAATTTCAAACTACCTTGGATATACCGTAGTATTTGTTTCACAGCCGCCATATGTGATTCTTTTGGTTCTTGCATGTAACGACTAACCAAACCAACCGAATAAGATAAATCGGGTCGTGTGTGTAGCAAATACCTTAGACAACCAACTCGTCGCCTATATAATGTTGCATCAACCGGCTTTCCTTCCTTATCCAAGCTTAACTTGACTCCAGGTTCTAATGGACATTGAGTAGGATTCGCTTCATGCATTCCAGCATCTTTTAATATCTTCATTGCATAGCCTACTTGACTTATTGAGATACTCGAATCCTCTTGCTTTACTTCAATGCCAAGATAATAGCTCAATTTTCCCAAATCACTCATCTCGAACCTCTCTTGCATTTGTTTCTTGAATTCACCAATTTCGCCAAGCTTCGAACCGGTTACCAAAAGATCATCAACATAGACAGCAATAATCAAGATTGACTTGTTTGTCTTCTTCACATACACTGCTTGTTCGTGTTGGCATCGTTGAAATGACATTTGCTTTAGTACTCTATCAAGCTTTGTATTCCACGCCCTCGGGGCTTGTTTAAGTCTGTAGAGCGCCTTTTTTAACTTGTAGATTTTTCTTTCTTCTCCTTTCTTCACGAACCCCTCCGGTTGTGTAACAAACACTTGCTCTTCTAATTCTCCATGTAGAAAAGCTGACTTTACATCTAGATGATGTAACTCCGATGCTTCTTTTGCGGCCAATGAGATCAATAAACGCACCTGTGGACGTATAGTCTGGAATGGGTCAGGCCCGGCAGACAGCGGCCCACTCTACGACTAAACCCTATTGTAACACCCCCAATTCCGTGATAGGCAGCGGAATTCAAACTGGGTGTTACTCGACGGCACAACAGTCATAATAATAGAAAACGAACTGTAATTGAGTCGTTTTAAAAGATTTATCATTCGAATTATATAAATATCAGAGATTACAAAATGAGGTCCCAGATGGTTTCATGTTTACAAATTTCATTAAATGAGTTTTCGAATGATAATAAAATTTATAGCCCTCTTGAATATCCGTGCTCCTCCGTGCCAGCCTTGTTCATTATAAACCTGAAAATACATGCTAAAGTGTCAACACGAGGTTGGTGAGTTCATAGAGTTTAGTGACAAAAATGTAATGTAAAACATTTGAATGATGATTTCCCAGCAAAGGCATCGTAAATCCACTCAGTTCCAAGCCCCGCCCATACAAGACTTGCAACCTGTGTGTTTACAACCCACTGCCAAATATGATCTGGTTTATGTAAACAAAAGTAATACTTGTATCTAGATTCAAAGATAAATGTAGCAATACCGCTATATAAACAATGATGCCATATAAATAATGATGACAATGAAGTGGAAGCCATAATACTACGTTTTTGAATACTAGTGCAATGGGAAGATAATGAAGTATGTAACATGTAAGCACATAAAGCATTTGAGTAAACCACAAACATTGAGTAAGGCAATTGGTGTTTAAGTAAGCAAGTAGCACGTTCAAGTAAAACAAGTATTGCATTCATGTAAAATCGAGCATGTATTCTCCCCCAAAGAGTTGACAAAACAATTAAAAGAGTAGGGGCTATGACTCACCTTAAGTTATGTAGTGAGAAATGAAAATGGTAGTCGAATTGCGAAAGTCTCTAAGAGCAACCTATAATAGAACGTTGCTACTTAGGTTTGGAGTAATGTCAAAGAATACGAAGAATCGCCTATATATGTCTTGCATATTGTTCATGATGTAGTACTTAGTATGTTGTGTAAATCTTTGAAATAAAAGTGGTTTATGAAACATGTATAGTTTGTATATCTCTTACTACCGTTCGGGCCGACATAATTCAGAGGTCACGCAGTAAACGTTCGAGGAGCTAGGACACTTTAATTCGTAAATCCAGCAACTCGTCGATCCGTTTACCCAAATGAAACCCCTCACATGAAGCTCCCTAGTGTTGTAGTATTTGATAAAAATATATAAGTTTTTGATCCGAAAAGTTACATGTCCAAATAATTGAATAAACTTAGGAAAGTTTATTTTAAATGAAGATTGTTATTTCAATGAGTTTCTTAAGTCTAGAATGAATATTACTTGCAAAGTCTCATGGTCATTTTGATGGAGGAGATCCAAATTGTATGATTATGTTACAACTAACTCTTTAATTCATGTTTTCTCCTTAGAAATTTATATGGTCTTTAGCCGTGGCTTTGCCGTGACTTTGGTCATTGTTACCATGGTCTTGAGACTCATCCCTGGCCTTAGCCATGGTTGTGGTCTTGGCTTTAAGGTCATTAGACCTCTTGGTTTTACTTAACCATAACTATTATATAGTCATTTGAGTATTTAAAAGGGCTGTTAAGATTTTGAAGAAAATATCATTCGTTATGGATTTACTGGACCCGTGCTCCTGAGTTTTTGAAGAAAACCTCGTTCTGGACAACTTTCGTGCTTTACCTTTTTGATGAAACGGAGCATAAAAGCCTATTTTTGCGTGTTTTAGTTCTGTCACAGAAAGTTTTGGGACAGTTTTGCCGCAAGGTTTTAGTAACTTCTATTAGCCATAACTTTTGACTCATATACTCATTTTAGGTGGTTCAAATTGCTATGTTTTCCTTGTTAAGTACTCTACCACAATATGTAATTGTCCAATATTATGCTTATACCATTTTGGTCAAATTTCTCCATATAAGTCACTAGTTTTCTTGTTTACTTTACATAAGTTAACATATAGTTTCCATAACTTGTTTTACTAGTTTTTATACATCATGAACATAAGACAAAGACCATATATAGAATGAATGAAATATAATGAGCATTAAAATGATATTGAGCAAGAAAGTGTATTAGGGTTTCTTACAACTTTAGGCTTTCTAAGAAAGGAAAGTAACAAGTAAGGATAGGACTTTGATTGAACGAGCTTCTCTTCACTATGGCAATCCTTCTACACCCTTGTATTCTTGAAGGACTTGGTGTTGAGATGTTTTAGTGACTTGAATATATTTCAATTCAAGAAAATCACATAAACTTGCAAGTGTTTGAGATGGAGTTCACTTGGAGCTTGAAACTAGTTGAAATACTTGAAGTTGGAAAACAAATGAAGAGTGTATGTGTTTTTTTTGTGTTGTGAACGACTAGGAGAGATGGGGAGGGATTTTATAGTGAGTTGAGGAGGTGATAGGAAGGTGTTAGGAAGGTGCAATGAGGAGGTGCAAGTATTAGGATATTTAGGAAGCTTACTTAGGAAGTTTTACACATGTTTTCATCCTAGAGCTTAAGGCATGAGATCAAGCCACACAAGGGTGACTCCCCCCCTATAGGCGGTTCACAAGGGGATAGGATGGATGACTTGGTCATTGGTGGTATTATCCTACTTATAGAGTTAGTTTTGGTTCCGTAAATTGCTAACCGTAAATTGTTAAGCCATGAAACGTAAAACCGGGTATCGTAAAAATGTGAAACTTGAAAGAATGACTAAACTTGTCAATATACTCCATAATAAAATATAAAATGAGTGGTAAGTTCCATTGGGTTGCTCAAACCCTGCTAAAACTGGAAACGCGGGTCTAAAACGCGTAATACGTAAAACGTACGAAAGTTGCGTAAAATTGAGAAAAGTAAAATATAACTTTTCTAATAGGATAATAATGAATTAAAATGACTTATAATATCTAGACTGGGCTCAGTCTAGTGTCGGTTGGTATTTAATGTCTTTTAGACATAAAACCGTAAGCCTAAAAATAGAGGAATTTTATAAAATCAAGGAATGATTTTTGGTCAAGGGAGGAGGGAAATATGTTGACTTTTCCAAAAATATAAAAGCTTCTAAATGTCTTATAAAATGTGGTGCAGGTATAGGCTAAGGTTACGGATAAGTAAAAGTGCTTAAAACGTAAATTTCTGTTTCTTACGGCCCAGGGTCTATTTGGTAACATTTTTCTTAATCATCAAAAATTCTCTAATTAATCATGAGTGTACCAAACATTTATCTAATGCGGGGAAAATTGACGCGGTTGGTTTTCGTTGTGCGTAGGGTTTTTAAACAACGCTTAACCCAAATGTGTAGTTTCTTAATAACTTTCGCGAAAATGATCTGATAAGTGTCAAACTTTTATTTTATCATGGAAATGATTTATCACATGAGACTATGAAATAAAAATTGAATTTCGGAAAACGAATAGTGAAAGTGAATAGTAAAATGAATTGTAAAAATTCGGGATTGGATGGTAACCTGAAAATGCGAATTGTTACAGTCTCTACCCCTTAAGGGAACTTCGTCCCGAAGTTCTGTGTGTGTTATATGTTGGAGTGGTGTCGATGAAGAAGTGTGGTTACTTATGAGGACTAGAGTCTGGAATTACCAGTGATATAGTTTGATTTGTCTCAGAATATGGTGTGTCAATAGAAATTGATAACATTGTTGAATATTAATAGAGATTCATATTATAATCGAATATCAAAGGAAATTGATATAGCAGTCGAATATTAATAGAAATTGATATAGTAGTTGAACAGAAATTGATATAGTAGTCGAAATTCAAAATAGAAATTGAGATTGTAGTTGAGTATCAATGACAATTGATATGGTAGTCGAATAAAAATTGGTATAGTAGTTGAATTTTAATAGGAATCGTAATTGGATCAAGTCCTGTTTGAACACGTTGTTGGACCAAGTTTTATTTGAATTGTACGGCTGCCCATGCATATGGCTACATGGCCCCGTAATGAGTTCTGTATGACTGCCCATGCATATGGCTACATGGCTCCGTAATGAGTTCCCATGCATATGGCTACATGGCCTCGCAATGAGTTCTGTACGGCTGCCCATGCATATGGCTACATGACCCCGTAATGAGTTCTGTACGGCTGCCCATGCATATGGCTACATGGCCTCGCAATGAGTTCTGTACGACTGCCCATGCATATGGCTACATGGCCCCGTAATGAGTTCTGTACGGCTGCCCATGCATATGGCTACATGGCCTCACAATGAGTTCTGTTTGTTATTGCGCTATCATTATGAAAACCAAAATGTAAATCTCATACTAATAGAAATTGGGATAGTTGTTGCAATCATAGCCTAGTAGGTAATCTGTTGTTGTACCTAGTGTTTATTGACTTCATACTTATGTTATTTCGGATACAAATAAGCCCACTTGTTTATAATTCTTTATTTACATAGAGAGGTATCCCAAACAATGTAAATAAAGGAATATAAACTTATGGTTTGGTGATTTACAATTTCTTTATTTAAATGAAAAGGCATCCCAATCCATTCAAATAAGGACATTATAAATCATCCTACCTAAGAATTCCCAACACAACATTCATCCTTAGCCGGTGAGTTACAAGGTCGTGTATTACGAGATGATACTGGTGTTGATACGTGGGAATCGCACCAGGCTTTACCTCTCAAGGGATCTTGAAAAACTTACAACCCCCACCAGACAGTGTACCTGATCGTTGTAGTATAGTATAGTGACAAGTACCGGGGGATTGATCGTTCAGCTAGGAATAGTGTCGCTAGGATTAGAAAACCTAAATACTAGTTCTAGAGATGAAGGATGATTATTTTTGTATTTTTATATTTTTATGAAAGCAAGTAAAAATCTCGGGTTTGAAGGATTTGGTCGGAATTAGTTGCTAGTCAACTAACCCAATACTAAAGATGCAATCAAAATAAAATACTAGAAATGAAAATAAACTAAATTAAACTAAGGTTGTGAGCAATAAGTGGAGAAGTTGTGTTTACTTAGATTTCACTACTCCCTAGATATCTTTTACACGTTAATTACTTGTTATAGTTGCGTGGATGACGGATTGTATTCCTTAATACCATTCATGGGGTGGCGCACTTAATTCCCCAATCCTATGAGTGCCTACTTCACTCCTATGTCGAGCCGGCTAAGAAGCTCCTAACATGGGATCATTAGAATTTACTCATGCATTAAATACAACCAATAAAACCTAGTGCACGTCAGTTCATGTTTCCTAAGACGTTCAAGCATGTTACCATTTGGAGATCTGCCAGTTTTCTTAAGCCTAACATCGAAATCATTCATCCAATACAACCATAAACAAGTAATCAACACATAATTAACATCTAGGTTTCATTAGATCCAAGCAAACACAAGATAGATCTAGCCTAGCATGATGGAATTAAGACAAGAACAAGATATAGACAACCAACACATAGACATATTGATTGAATTAAAAGAATACTTATCTCAATTACACATGAAAGGGTTCAAGGGCTGAGAACCCTTGAAAAACCTGTAAAATTCGTACTAAGTTCGGCCTTAGGGTTTCTCCAAACTTCTCTCCTTTTATGAATGAAAATTAGAAAACTATATATAGGAAATTGAGGCTGACGGCGTCAAGACCAAATTGGTGACGCCGTCATCTCGCCGCCAAAAGAATTCTCGGACTGCCTTGATCTACTTTTGACGCCGTCACATTATAACATTTTCCAGGCTGTCACGTATTTTACTCTTGACGCTCTACCTCGTGACGCCTTCAATTCTGTACTGGGTCGTCATGAAAATTACTCTTGACGGCGTCAGGATTTTTCTTCTTGACGCCGTCACCTACTGTTCCCAGCAAGGAAAATTAAGTCTTTGGCATTTTCTTCACTTTTATGCTCCAAAAACGTCCGAATTGCTTCCTTTTCCAGATTTCTCTCCCAAAGTACCTAAAATCACAAAAGGAACGATTTAGGGCAATATTTGATCAAATAAATTCAATTCCTGGCTTAAATGACCCCCTAAAAGTGGTTCATTTTTCGCCTCATCATATACCCTTACACTTGAGATTTGCTTGTCCTCAAGCAAATGCGCTTTTATTCTACTCAAAATACAAGTTAGGGGTCATTTAACACTAATATAAAAGTAATTACAACAAATAATCATTCCACTAAAGACCAATAGACAAGCACGGATGTCATATACTAGCACCTCACAAATAGTGTTTAGATACTCACATCTCTCGGGTGTAATAAAGTATAAATTACAATATGGAAACGGAAGATATCTCTCACTACCTGTCATAGCAAAATAGATTACCATAGGCTTGGGAAAGGATCAAACCTCCACCACATGGCGTAAGCACCTAGGATAAACTATCAAAGAGGTCTTTTAAAGGGTTGTAACGTTAGGTGTAGGGATATGAAATACACGGTTTTGTTGGATAAAGGAAGTTTTTACTGGTGGCGAGTTAACAATCTTGGTTAATTACATGTACAATATGGCGTTGCTAAGCCAAGACTAGACTCGACTTAAGCTAATAAATGAAAAATAACAAAAACATAAAATAAACATAGAATGAAACGGGATGGTAGTCCGTATGTTTTTTCTCTTTTCCTTTTTTCTATTTTTTTTCTTTTTTCTTACTTTTTTCGATTTTTTATATTTTTTTATTTTTATTTATTTATTTTTTATTTTATTTTTTTTGGCATACACTCTTACCCTACCATCCAAAATAATACATCATAGGGAATGTAAATTCCCCTTACACTTGAATCTTTACATACTTTACATACTTTACAATAAACTAATCTAATGACTCGAATTAAGAAAATCAAAACACTTGGAGTACTTTTAAAATTAACGTACATATGGGGGTAATATATATATGATGTTCTTCCCCATTACTCCATAAAATAAGTACTTTACCATGAGTCCCAATCGTCCCAAAACAATATGTACAAGGATATGACTCGACTTAGCAACCATGTAATCAATTAGAAAGTTAACTTAGGGTTTAACAAATAACAATAATGCACTAAAGATAAGTGCATACACGGAAGGCTAAGGCGATTTGGTTGTACATTTAAGTGGGGTGTAACAAATTCTTCCTTTAAGTAAAATGCTTAAAGTTAGAAACGAAAAGATAGGCTCAGAGGGGTTTACTAGGGGTTTCGTGTACTAAAAATGAGTACAACGCTAAGGGTGTGGGAAAAATTAGTTGACTTAACTAGCCAAGTAATATGACTTAAATGGTCAAGTAATTATGATACGGGTTTAACACAAGGGTGATCCTAATGCCTCTTATCATGTAGTAAATCCTACCACACGAATGTAGTCTCACTAGCGGTCTCGGGATGCATCACTAACGCAAGTTCTAGAATCTAAATGCTACCGGTACACTCATAAGCACTAATAATAAATGCTTTTCCTATCAAATCTAAAGGCGAACCTCACATATTTGGGTGGAAATTTTTTTGAATATACGGTTATGTGCTAGTCATACAATCTCCTATCCATGAGACGCTTGCTATGGCTAAAGTTTCACTCCTAAATGTTGTAAAAAATTTTAAATTTGGCGCTAAAATTGCACTAACAAGTATTTCTCATAGTTTTATTACACATCTACTATCAAACAAACAAACTCAAGCGAAAGTGTATTTGTAAGGTATCATCATTTTACCCTCCCCTTACACTTAAGATGAACATTGTCCCCAATGTTCAAGTAAAGAATGTAAAAGTGAAAAAGTAAAAAGAATGAAATCAAATACTCCCCTGATTCGCTCGGTATGGATAATTAGGTGGCCAGGTTAAATCTTCCTCCAAGAAAATGAACAATCAAAGCTTCCCTTCTAGAATATAAATCATCTTCTTTTCATACATAACCTGTGTATCCTGAGAAAATAGACAAGACAACCTCGCGTAAAATCGACGGCAACCTATATAAGTTACTAAATCCTAGAAAACAAAATAAGATATAATGCTTGTGGAATGAAGTTTGCAGATTTCCTGGAGATTATAAAACTTAATAATTCACAAAAACCATAAGACTCCGTTAGAAAAACAAAACCGGTAAAATTTCCAGATTTTTACACGTGACGCCGTCAAGAGTTAACTCGTGACGCCGTCAGAAGTGACCTGCAGAAATTCTTATGTTAAGTTTCCGGAAAATTTCTGGAAAAACTTGGTCCTACTTCCTGGAAAATCCTGCAAAACTTCATTATGACTCAATACAAGCATTTGACTCTAACAATTACTAATATACATGTTCATTTAATATTGTGGAGAATCATGATCGGTTTGTTTCTTAAAAACATATTTGGGGTTTCCCCTTACGCTTATCTTTTGAAAAAATACTTTTAGGTGGAGTTAAGACTAGGCCAAAACAACAAAGTAAAGTATTTCTACTATTTAATTGAGAAACATGATATACCAACAATAAGAATAAAGCATGCATACGGAAGCAAATAACAAACAAACAAAATAAAATCACACAAAACATGGGTTGCCTCCCAAGAAGCGCTTTTCTTTATTTACGAGTCTTGTAGCTAGACACAAGGTCATGGGTTACTACGTGACCTCATCCCTTGAAATGATATACCCCATGTAGTTGTGATCATTACTGTTATGGTGGTAGTGCCTTAACCTATCGATACTTGCAATCACCATTCCACCTACTTCACTTCTCAAGTTAGCCATCCCATCTTGGCTCACGCCTTCAATTGTGAAAGGCCCATACCACCAAGGACTTGGTTTATCGGGTGGTATCTTTGTTTCCAAGTGTCTCAAGAGTACCAAGTTCCCTTCCTCAAATGGTGCATGATTTTCTGCGGGTTGAGTATGTTTGAATTTGACCTGAACCTTATTGCTTTTGCTTCTTTCATATTTAGCCTCCTTATAGCTTTTGATTCTTGCCTCCCATGCAAGAATTTTATTCTGAACACGAATGGGTGTCGTGCCAATGTTGTTTTTGATCTTTCTCCAACTCAAATTCTCATGCCCACTTCGCGGAGTCATGGGGAAGCTAATCTTTCTTTTTCCAGATTTAAGCTCAATTTTCCTACCTTCATACTTAATGACAGCCCTGGCGGTGGCGAGGAATGGTGCCCTAAGGATTATTGGCATGCATCCATCTCCTTTATCATCGATGATCATAAAATCAACGGGGTACATGAACCCTGCGACATTAACTAATACATCTTCTGCGATTCCTAGGGGGTATACGTACGAGTGTCCAGCGAGGGACAACCTAACACGAGTAGGGGTTGGCATTTTTGACGTTAGTTTGATGTAAATAGTTAGGGGCATAAGATTTACTTCCGATCCTTGGTCGGCGAAAGCACTAAGATATTTCAAGTCCCTGATGCTAGTTGGTATCTCAAAGTTCCCACACGCTATCTGCTTAGTAGCCACTTTTTGTACCAATAGCCTCTCGAATACTGATCCCCCAGGTAACGTATCATACTCATCTTCTGCCTTTTCCTCTTTCTCAGAACCCTGTTTGGAAGGTTGGTTACGCCCGTCACCCTTAATCCAATTTGTTATAATGTTTTCGTTTATATCATGTTTCAGGTAGTGACTCAAGGGTTGGGATTTTGGTGGTTTCTCTAAGGTCTGTTTAGTAGGGGCTTCTACCTTCTCGTTATCCTTGTGGACAATTGTGATGGAATTAACAAATTGGGTAGTGGGAGTGGCGCTTTCTTTCCTTAGTAGCATTCTTTCGGGGGTTCTCTGGTTGGCATACTCCTCTAATAGACTCATCATCTCATTCATTTTTTCCTGCATCTCCTCTTTTTACTTATAGACTGCTTCTTCGAATCTAGCAAGCCGATCTGAGTGAGTTGCCATATATTCTCTCATCCTAGCTTCAAACTCCGAGCTAAGCTCCTCGGGAAGGGAACAAGGTGGGGCATAGTTTTGAAAAGTCTCGACATTTTCTCTAGAGGGTGACTCAGATAATGGTGTTGAAGTTGGTTTCGAGACAGAATTGACAGTAACCCGTCTAGGACTTAAAGGTCTCCTTTGCCTTTCCTCAAAATAGTCAACTTTTGCCTCGAGTTTGCATAGGAGTTCATCGGGGATTTCGGTGGTTCCTCCAGATGTTGAGACTGCATTGATGGCCGCTTTTATTGTATGATTAAACTCCCACATCTCATGATTATCAGCGGCGAGCTCCTCGATAATTGCCCAAGACTCCTCGGCGTTCTTTTCACGCAGTTTACCTCCCGCGGCCCTATCGATTGTGCGCTTAGTGTGATAGTCAACATGGTCGTAGAAAATCTGGACTAATAACCAAAGGTTTATACCATGATGAGGGACCTTATGGAGGAGATCCTTAAAACGGGCCCATGCTTCGTAGAAAGTTTCACCCTGATGTTGTTCAAACATCAAAATGTCATTTCTAAGCATTGCAGTCTTCCCGGGTGGAAAGAATTGAGTAAGGAAGCGATTGGTGAGATTATCCCATGTGGTGATGGATCCCGCGGGTAAACGCTCAAGCCATTGACTAGCTTGATCCCGTAGAGAGAATTAGAATAGGCGTAATCGGGTTGTCTCTCTAGTTTCAACATCTAGGTCTATGGAGTCTACGATTTTAAGGAAGTCCTTAAGATGTTGGTTTGGATCTTCGGAACGAAGTCCATGGAATGCACATCCACTTTGCACCAACCGGATGGTGTCGGATCGCAAGGGGGTCACATTGGCTCCGATGAGCTCAATGGTGTTTCGGTAGCCTTGGTGGCTAGGTCGGGAATACTCTCCTAAGGTTCGGGGCCTAAGAGGTTCTAGTGGTGGGTTTTATTGTGGTGGGATGACGGGTTCAAAGATGTTCCCATCGTCCATGATGTCGGGTGGTGAAGAGTTACGAACAAAAACACAAAGAAATAAGATAGACTAAAGAAAACCTAAAAAATAAAAATAAAAATAAAATCTTACTAGAAAGGAATCTAGCAAGTAGACCTAATAAAAAGAGATTCTAACCTAGACAATAACTATTCCCTGGGCTGCGGCGCCAAAAACTTGATGCGTAGGGATTGCACCAGGCTTTACCTCTCAAGGGATCTTGAGAAGCTTACAACCCCCACCAGGAAGTGTACCTGATCGTTGTAGTATAGTATAGTGACAAGTACCGGGGGATTGATCGTTCAGCTAGGAATAGTGTTGCTAGGATTAGAAAACCTAAATACTAGTTCTAGAGATGAAGGTGATTATTTTTGTATTTTTATATTTTTTTGAAAGCAAGTAAAAATCTCGGGTTTGAAGGATTTGGTCGGAATTAGTTGCTAGTCAACTAACCCAATACTAAAGATGCAATCAAAATAAAATACTAGAAATGAAAATAAACTAAATTAAACTAAGGTTGTGAGCAATAAGTGGAGAAGTTGTGTTTACTTATATTTCACTACTCCCTAGATATCTTTTACACATTAATTACTTGTTATAGTTGCGTGGATGACGGATTGTATTCCTTAATACCATTCATGGGGTGGCGCACTTAATTCCCCAATCCTATGAGTGACTACTTCACTCCTATGTCGAGCCGGCTAAGAAGCTCCTAACATGGGATCATTAGAATTTACTCATGCATTAAATACAACCAATAAAACATAGTGCACGTCAGTTCATGTTTCCTAAGACGTTCAAGCATGTTACCATTTGGAGATCTGCCAGTTTTCTTAAGCCTAACATCGAAATCATTCATCCAATACAACCATAAACAAGTAATCAACAAATAATTAACATCTAGGTTTTATTAGATCCAAGCAAACACAAGATAGATCTAGCCTAGCATGATGGAATTAAGACTAGAACAAGATATAGACAACCAACACATAGACATATTGATTGAATTAAAAGAATACTTATCTCAATTACACATGAAAGGGTTCAAGGGCTGAGAACCCTTGAAAAACCTGTAAAATTCGTACTAAGTTCGGCCTTAGGGTTTCTCCAAACTTCTCTCCTTTTATGAATGAAAATTAGAAAACTATATATAGGAAATTGAGGCTGACGGCGTCAAGACCAAATTGGTGACGCCGTCATCTCGCCGCCAAAAGAATTCTCGGACTGCCTTGATCTACTTTTGACGCCGTCACGTTATAACATTTTCCAGGCCGTCACGTATTTTACTCTTGACGCTCTACCTCATGACGCCTTTAATTCTGTACTGGGTCGTCATGAAAATTACTCTTGACGCCGTCAGGATTTTCTTCTTGACGCCGTCACCTACTATTCCCAGCAAGGAAAATTAAGTCTTTGGCATTTTCTTCACTTTTATGCTCAAAAAACGTCCGAATTGCTTCCTTTTCCAGATTTCTCTCCCAAAGTACCTAAAATCACAAAAGGAACGATTTAGGGCAATATTTGATCAAATAAATTCAATTCCGGGCTTAAATGACCCCCTAAAAGTGGTTCATTTTTCGCCTCATCAGGTGTTCCAAAAGTACGAAATGAATATTCATACTCATCTTCGGAGATGGAGAGTAAGATAATCGGGGGAAATTGACGCAGTGTTCAAAATAGTTGGCGAGCAAAGAGTTGTGAAATAAGCATGATTTTTTATGGGAAATGATAGAATAATTACGTTGGAGGTTTAAAGGCATAACACATGATAGTGTAAAACAAGAGTTTTATTCATACAACGTTGGTTGATTTACAAAATCGAAACCTATTACAAGCTTCTTCAAAATTTACTAACTGATACTTTCAGTTTAGTAATTACAACGTTTTTACTATCACTAGTTTTTACATGGATTTCATAACATTTACTAACTGAGTCTAATCAGTTTAGTAATACAAAAGATAACTAGTATCATCACACTAATCTATTGCGGGTTAGAAGGTCCTAGCAACTCTGATTGATTGGCAACTTCTTGGTTTAGTGTGTCATGGAGGTACGAGTCGATGAAGTTTGAGAGGCTATAGTGTCTATGCTGGCTTTCTTGTTGGATCAATGGTGGTCGTGATATGATCCATAATGAGTGATCCAACTCATCATATGTAGGGATATAAAAGGGAAGTGATAGTGAGGGTGATAATGGCGCTAGTACATATTCATACTCATCATCCTCCTCGAAGTCTGCCTCAACCCAATTTTGTTCAAAATAATTAGAAGTATTCGACGCAAAAATAGTTGGCATTGGTTCCTCCTCTTCTTCGTTGGTTAAATCTTCGAAAGGTTCTTCTTCGTCATCAGAAGCGAAGGCATTTACGAAGTCAAATCCGAACTCGGGTGAGGGTGGTAAGACTTGGAAGTTATTAGGTAGAGTGGGAACATAATCGGGAGAAGTGGGTGCACACATGATTTCTATGAGAAGAATTACAATGTTAAAATAATTCTAACGTTTATGGGGAGTGCTCAAAATATGACAAGCGTATATATATCAATATACTAATATGTTCATGTAGCATAACATGCTTACGGGGAAATGCTCAATTCTGCTAAGGGTACATATATCCATATGCTAACATGTTTGTGTAATATAAAATGCATAATAAGTCCATAATCGTTTGGAGGATGGAAGGCACGGAGAGCGGAAGGCTATAAAAATGTTTTTGCTTGTAATTGTGGTTATAGTTTTGGTCTTAATTTGACCCGTTTCTCTATAACCATGGCTTTGGTACCAATCTGTAACACCCCCAATTTCGTAATAGGCAACGGAATTCAAACTGGGTGTTACTCGACGATACAACAGTCATAATAATAGAAAACGAACTGTAATTGAGTCGTTTTAAAAGATTTATCATTCGAATTATATAAATATCAGAGATTACAAAATGAGGTCCCAGATGGTTCCATGTTTACAAATTTCATTAAATGAGTTTTCGAATGATAATAAAATTTATTGCCCTCTTGAATATCCATGCTCCTTCGTGCCAGCCTTGTTCATTATGAACCTGAAAATACATGCTAAAGTGTCAACACGAGGTTGGTGAGTTCATAGAGTTTAGTGACAAAAATGTAATGTAAAACATTTGAATGATGATTTCCCAGCAAAGGCATCGTAAATCCACTCAGTTCTAAGCCCCGCCCATACAAGACTTGCAACCTGTGTGTTTACAACCCACTGCCAAATATGATCTGGTTTATGTAAATAAAAGTAATACTTATATCTAGATTCAAAGATAAATGTAGCAATACTGCTATATAAACAATTTTGACAATGATGCCATATAAATAATGATGACAATGAAGTGGAAGCCATAATACTACGTTTTTGAATACTAGTGCAATGGGAAGATAATGAAATATGTAACATGTAAGCACATAAAGCATTTGAGTAAACCACAAACATTGAGTAAGGCAATTGGTGTTTAAGTAAGCAAGTAGCACGTTCAAGTAAAACAAGTATTGCATTCATGTAAAATCGAGCATGTATTATCCCCCAAAGAGTTGACAAAATAATTAAAAGAGTAGGGGCTATGACTCACCTTAAGTTTGGTTGGTGGGTTTCCCCACCATACAATGACAATGATTGTCATTTAAAATGTTTGGTTGAGTTTTTATATACCAAAGAATAGAATTGATTCAGTGGGTCCGTAAGCCCATATTTTTTTCACTACAAAATTCAATTATCTATACACTTTTTCACACAACCAAACATTAACATTGGTAATGATAAACTTTTATTATATCTATTGTCATTCCACCTCATATCAAATCCGATACCCATTGTGATTAATAGCAACAAACCAAACGGCCCCTAAATTAAACACAATTTTGAAACATTAAATAACTCAAAACTTAAATATCAGCATTACATATCACAAATCTATGTTTACAACCATTTAATGCACAAATACATTAATTCAATACATATAATGAATACTCTTATTAAAACACACCTCACTCAAAAATACAACTTTATTAACACGTTGTACAACCTAAAAAACATATTAATCTATTGTTTAAAACATAACCAAGCACTAATCAGTAATCAAGATTGGCATGAAATAGTGGTTTCATGCGTGCATCGTCAGTAACTTTAATTTGTTTCTGTATTTTTTTTACTTGATCTGAACAATTGCATGTTTCACACAAACTAATCAAGATTGGCATGAAATAGTGGTTTCAGCTTTGCATCGTTGACCATAAAAAGAAAAACAACTTCTACAACTTAATCTTTCAACATCACACAACTACAACGATCAATAAACCATCTACTCAACAACTACAATTAGACCCAACTTCAAAGACATCCAACAACCCGTGGCGGAACCACGAAAATAAGATGCGGGTGGCATTTTTTTTAAACAATAGCAACAAAATGTGAAAGATAAAGTATGATCGAAATGATAAATCAAGTATTGTTACTTGGAAATGAATAAGGTTTGAGAGTGTTGAATGTTGGATTTTAGTATATAGGTTTGGGGCAATTTGAATTTTGGTTGGGGAACACTTTCGAAAAGAGGTCAAAATTAAAAAAAAAAAAAAAAAAAAAAAAAAAAAGGATTTACACTGAAATCATATGGGTCTGCCCTAAAAAAATTAAAAGAACAAGAAAAAAAGGGATCTCGGGTTGTATAATTTTATCCATAGTTCTTTCAAGATCTTTACAACAAACCTGTCATTGATCTTTTGAAACCAAGAAATGGAAAACAAATATTCGAGCAACAACATAGTTACTTGAGACCTTTGAACAAGATCTTAGCCAAATATCACCACAAGAACCAAACATTACTCGAGACCATTAAGATTTATAACCAAAACCATCACCGAGGAATGGACGAAACAAAAAAGGTGTTTATGGATTTGATTTAGATAAGAAATACAAGGGCGCGCATTCTTGGATTGTGTTTCATTTGTAACAAAGGAAAAAAAGAAATGATGTTTGAGTAAGAAATGAGATTGGTTGTGTGACTAAATGAAATGAAAATGAGTATAATTGGTGAATGAGGATAAGCGTGTTACTATATCTAGGGTTAGGGTTATAAAATTTGAAGTTGGCCGAGGATGGTAAAATTTGGAAGGTGGGATTAAGTTGATAAGAGTTAATGAAAATTGTGATAATTTTGGGTTGATAAAAAATTTTGGGTTCGTTTAAATTACGCTACCGTACTATTTTCCGTCAAACAAAAAAAAAGTGCGTTAACAGAAACAACTTTTGTTGAAAATAGTGAACCGAAGTTGTGGTACAATTTGGGTTATGAAATGAAAATGAAAAGAATTAAAATTTGAGTTTGCAAACACAACGGAGTAGATCAATATGCTCAAATGGTTTCAAAGTTTTGAAGAGAAAATTTTTGGGATTCACAAGACATCGAAAACATACAACTTAAAATTAAAACCAGTCATGGCGATTTCCGGCGTCTCCATCTTAAAACTTAAAATCTTATTTTTCAACCATAAGCCAATCGCTTCTTTTTCAATCTCCCTTTTTTAATCCCCAATATTTTTCAATCATAATCCTTTTTTTTTTCTTTCAATCCCTAATTTTAATTTAGCCCCCAATTTTACAACCCCCAATTTTAATTTTTTCACATCTTTTATTTCGTTGTGTTAGGGATTGATCCTACTGTTTCGATGGGTGATTCTGATTGGCATGTTGTTAATCGTAAGAATCGTCGATCCGTGTTCGAGAGACTGAAGCCCTCTCAAACATAAAAGTCAAATGTGGATGATTTGTCAGGGTTTTCCTTATCCGTGTACGTCTCAAATTTTCCTTCTCATCTTACGGAACGTGAGCTTTGGAATATTTGTGATAAGGTGGGCACCCTTGCGGATGTCTATATTGCTAAGCGTTTGACAGGAATTCGATTGTTAAACCATCTCATGATAGTCCGAAGGAATCTAATGCCGCTCAAACAAACAAAGTTCATAGGGGTCCTGTCTAGAACATGGGTAATAATAATAAGACTTTTGCTTCTGTCTTGAATGAGGGAGGAAAGAGTACCAATGTGGCTCCTAATTTAAAGCCTTCTATAGTTCTTGATGAGGCATGTTTTATGGAACGTGATTTTTCTTGCTCCTTAATGGGAAAAATCAAAGACATTAACGCTCTAACAAACCTATACTTAATTCTTTCTAACGAAGGTTTTGAGAATGTTACTGTCACTCACTTGGGCGGTATGTGGGTTCTTCTAGACATGGTCTCTGTTGCAACTAAAGATAAAATCCACAAACACGTTGGTATTGGATCTTGGTTCTCTGAGTTAAAGCCTGCTTGTAATTCGTTTGTGAGTGATGAACGTATTATTTGGATTTCCATTGAGGGTCTCCCTATTACTGCAATGACCCGTAACTCTTGTGCTAAAATTGTTTCTGCGTGGGGTGAAATTATAGATGTAGATGAACCTAAATGTATAAATTTTTCTTTCAAGAAGTTATATGTGAAGGTGAAATCTCATGTGACCATCAATGATAAGGTTAAAGTCATTGTTAAAGGAAAAGTTTTTTGGATAAGCATTAGGGAACTAGAACCTTGGGTTCCTAATTTCGCAGATGTAAAGGATGATGATTCTTCTTCTGATGACGAGATTAATGATGAGAACAAGGATTATCAAGGTGATTATGTTTTAGATAGTGATGATGAAATTGATCACGTTTCAGATTCGAGCTGCATGAATGACTTTGGCACTGATAAAAAAGCTCCATCCACTAATGAACAGGAGGCTTCTATTAATTCTGATGACCCTTTTGGAATTTATAAAATTTTGAAAAGAGGTGATACTAAGGCAGCCTTAGGAAGTGTCGACCCCCAATTCCCACCTGGGTTCACTCTAGAAGCTACTGAGTTTAAAGACGTTGATGACACTAAACCAGTCCAGGATAGTGTTGGTGAGGCTAATGATGTGCCTAGTGCTAATGATGTGCCAAACAACAATAATAGTGGCTCTAGTGCTACTAGTGGATACAATGGAATTCAGAAGATCAAATCGGGCGGCTCTTTATTGGAGATTATGGATGAAATGATTAAAGTGGGGCAAGTAATGGGCTACAATATGGATGGCTGCATAGATAATATTGAAGCTATTATTGGCGCACAAGGAGATGGTAATATTCTTAAATGAATATTTTGTCCTTAAATATTCAGGGTCTTGGCCAAAAGGCCAAGAAAGGGTGGATTCAAGAGCTGAATACGAAACACCGTGTTAACTTTGCAACTTTACAAGAAACAAAGATGGAGACAATGGACCTTTTTTCTGTTAAGGCTCTATGGGGAAACTCTTCTTTCGATCATGTTTTCAGTCCTTCTGTCGGCTATTCTGGAGGGATTTTATGTGTTTGGGATCCGAATATTTTCATCAAAGATAGCCATACTATTTCAGATTACTTTGTCGTTGTTAGGGGTACTTGGCTTGCTACATCTAATAAAATCCTTCTAATATCCGTTTATGCACCTCAAGATCTTTCTAAAAAAAGAGATCTATGGGACTTTCTTCATCAGTTGATTACTTCTTGGAATGGTGAATGCATCCTCAAGGGCGACTTTAATGAAGTCCGTACGGAACACGAAAGTTATGGTTCCATGTTTAATTCGCATAGTGCTAATGCTTTTAATAACTTCATTACTACGACGGGATTAGTTGACCTTCCCTTAGAAGGATATTCTTTTACTTGGTCTCATAAATCGGCTTCTAAGATGAGCAAATTGGATCGATTCCTCATTACGGAAGGTTTATTGTTGGTTTTTCCTTCTTTATCGGCTATATGTCTTGACAGACATCTATCTTACCACCGTCCTATTCTTTTGCGTGAGTTGAATGTGGACTATGGACCCATTCCATTTCGACTCTTTCATTCTTGGTTTAATATGAAAGGGTTTGATAAAATGGTGGAAGATTCATGGAACAACTTGACTATCTCGGATCCGAATAGTATTGTTTCTTTAAAGAAAAAACTTCAAGCCCTAAAGTCTTCGATTAAACAATGGTGTGTTGCTGTTAAATCTCATTCGAGTGAAGCCAAGGTTTCTATTCAGAAACAACTTACTGACTTGGATAAAATGATTGATCAAGGCATGTGTAATGACGAGGTTTTACTTACAAGGTCTAATCTTCTAAAAGAGCTTCAAGATATTAATTCATGTGTTGCGTCGGATATGATGCAAAAAGCTAAAGTTCGTTGGGCCATCGAAGGAGATGAGAATTCTAAATAGTTTCATGGGGTCATAAATAAAAAATGTTCTCAATTGGCTATACAGGGGATTTTCATTGATGGCGAGTGGATTGCGGATCCACCTAATGTTAAATATGAATTCTTAAATCATTTCTCCAATAGATTTTCCGCTCCTACATCGACTAGACTCACTCTCGATTCTCAGTTTCCCAATACTTTATCTCTAGATCAACAATCTGACCTTGAAAGGGATGTAACGTATAATGAGGTCAAGAACGCGGTTTGGGATTGTGGATCCAACAAATCTCCTGGACCTGATGGGTATACTTTTGAATTTTTTTCGTCGGTACTGGAGCACCATTGATAAAGATGTTGTAGCTGCGGTCAAGCAATTCTTTTCATCAGCTATCTTCCCACCTGGTTGTAATTCGTCGTTTATTGCTTTAATTCCAAAAGGCCATGATGCCAAGGTGGTTCAAGACTTTCGTCCTATAAGTTTAATAGGCAGCGTGTACAAAATCATTGCTAAAATATTAGTTAACCGCTTGAGTTTTGTCATTTCAAGTCTTATTAGTGAGATTCAATCGGCTTTTGTATCTAATCGACAAATTCTTGATGGTCCTTTTATTCTTAATGAGCTTCTTTCTTGGTGCAAGTATATAAAGCACAAAGCAATGTTTTTCAAGGTTGATTTTGAAAAAGCTTTTGATTCGGTGCGTTGGGATTATGTTGATGACGTGTTAGCTAAATTTGGTTTTGGAGACAAATGGCGTTGTTGGATACAAAGTTGTCTCCATAATGCTAAGGGGTCCATTCTTGTTAACAGTAGCCCGACTAAGGAGTTCCAATTTTACAAAGGCTTGAAGCAGGGAGACCCTTTATCCCCGTTACTCTTTATTTTGATCATGGAAAGTCTTCATCTCTCATTCAAGAATGTGGGAAATGCAGGTATCTATAAAGGTATTCCTATTGATAATAGTTTGTCTCTATGATTTAGTCGTTGTAGTATTGTTTTATTTTTCCAAAGAAATACTAGCGAAAGTATTTCCCGGGTCGTTTTCCCAACGAAAGTTGAATGGAATCTCGAATTATTGATTCGTGAACCGTGTCGTGAAAAGTTAAATGTGAAAATTTTGATCAAGAAATTCAAATTATAACAAACAAACACAGAATATGCAAATTGTACAAGCTAGGTATGCACTAAAGTGAAAAATGTAAAAACGGAAATGCAAACGCGTTTATTTAAAACGTAACTTTAATTGAAAAATGATCCTACAAACGTGAAACAATTTTCTAAAAATCTTAAACTAATAAGATGAATTTCCAGAAAAAGAAATTATTTTTTTTTACTTTTCTTTTATTTTCTATGAATTTATTTTGATTTTTGTAATTTTAAATGAATTAAAAATAAAGGAAAAATAGAAAAATAAAAAGGAAAAATGAAAATTAATTTCTGAGAAATCTAAAATATTATAAAAGAATTTCCTAAAATATTTTTAGATTTTTTATGGCTTTTTCTGAATTTTTATGAATTTTTGTTTATTAAAAAGTATTTAAAAATGATTAAAATCAAAGAAATATTAAGAAAAATATCTAAACACCTTAGAAAAATCTGAAAAATTACCAGAAAATCAAAAATATCAAAATGAACTTGGAGAAAAACTTTGAAAGAAAAATAAGCTGAAAAAGTGCTTTTTGGGCTAATAAGCAGTTTGTAATAAGTGCTTATAAATAAGCACTTATACCCAAAAATGCCCAAAACTCTTACAGATTATGTAGGAAACTCAAATAAGCACAACAAAACTCAAATCAGACCAGAAATCAAACAAAATCACTTAATTGGAGCAAAAAGCAATATGAAATAAACACTAAGGATAAGCAGAATCAACTCAGAATAAGCAACAAGCTCAAAGAACATGTAAAGCCTTAAACACACTAAAAGAAACTCATAATACTCGAACAAAACCTAGTGATCAAGCTAAAATGAACAGGTGCAGTTCTTATGAAAATTCAGCAAAACAGGGCTAAGGACTAACTCGCAGGCACAATTCAGTAGCTCAAATAAGCTATAAAATACAATATTATGGGGGCAAAAGCTAGCCTATATCACTAGCTACCTGAAAAACTAAAATGCCTAAAATCTATTCATGAAAGCATCATTATATTGAACTTAGTTCAGATGGCAGAAAACTGGTATGCAAACTAACTGATGAAGAATTGACTATCTAATAGGCACTTTAACTTTGACCAATTCTGATTTCAATTGCTAAAATCTATTTCTAGATGTAAAATGAACATGTTAAAACACAAAAATCATATGCATAATCACCAATTGCAACAAATCAACATGAATGCAAGATCAGATTATAAGAGTAGCCAACTGAAATTAAATGATAAGCCAAATTGACTTATATGATAAAACCTATCAATATTAAGCAACTACTAACCTATATATTCCTAAATGAGACTATTAAAGCAGTAATAACAACTAAATAACAATTACAACACCTAGCAATGAGCAGATCCAAACATCCCTATAAGCAACAGATAATACTTCAACTAGCAGCTCAAGGCTAACAATCTCAAAATTCTATAACAACCTAACTAAAGATTCACTAATAGAGATCAAATAAACAGTAAACAATCACCATGAGAACAACTACTACTCATTATCAAAAAAAAAAAATCAAAACAGAAAATGAAACAAAATCGACACAAAACAGATTACAAATGATCAAGTAATCTCAAGTAACACTATAACTAACTGAATACCATCTAACACTAACAATGAAACAGTAACTATTCAGTAACACAGATCTAATCTAAACAAGATGAATTGAAAATAATAAAAATGAAGTGAGATCTTACAAATTTGCAATCCCTTACTGACATAAGGTACAATCCAAACCAAAGCCTATCTTTAGATAGGCTTAATCTGCTCCAAATCAACCATATACTATCACTGAATTCGCCAAATCACCTTACCCCTGCTCCTTTGACTTTCGTTGACCAAAGGTTCATTAACTGATTAAAGCAGAAACAAAGTAATGACTCTCACTACTAGCTATTAATGAACTTGAATGAGCTTATTACATCAGTAGAGAAAGCTTATGAAACTTTAATCAACTATTAAGTAAACTTTATAAGAGCTTAAAAGTAAATTTGAGACAAGTATTTAAAACAAACTGAAATTGTATTGATTAAAACGGAATTACAATGCTTGAAAGAGTTACACTAAGCTGAGAAACGTAAATTTAAGCTAAGTATTACACTAAAGCTACTACTCTATGACTACTCCTACTCCTAGTGACTAACCTACTATCTAACAGCCTCCAATGTGAGGAGTGAAGAGGCTATTTAAAGGCTGAGGAGAGGAGCGTCTTCAGAAGGTCCTAGAACTCTCATCTCGTCCCTTGATCAATCACATCATGATAAGTATGGATATCATCCTTTGGATCAACTGATGACATGTTTTGCCCAATCAAATGGCTCTAATCCTCCACGCTGTCATTCCTTTGTGTCACATCTTTCTGACACGTATGTCAGGCTTCTAGAAGCATTAAAATACGGGTAATTGAGGTGGGAATCAGGGTAATTTTGGTGGAAAAGGTGAATGCACAGTAACTGGCGGGTTAGGTTGTTTTTATTGTTTATTTGACTAGTGAAATTGGGGGTTTGATGGGGTGTATAAGGTGGGTCGGGTTAGGATAAAAGGGATGGTGGGCTGGTGGTGATTGGGCTTATGGCTTTGGATTGGTTTTAATGAGATATAAAAGGATGTGATTATGTATTATAGTTTTAGGATTATTTAGGTTAAAACTCCAAGGACCAATTATGTAAATGCTGAATTTCAAGGACCATTATCGTCATCACTTCAAAATAAATCCAAGGGTCTTTCTTGACATTTTATAATTCTTAAAGGACTTGTTTTAACATCTTAAGCTCAAATAGAATCCAAACTCTTCCCCGACTCGGCTTTTATTCTCTTTTCCATTCCCGTGCTCGTGTTTGCCGGTTTTGACTCATTTTTGTCCATTTTCTCAATATCCATACCTGCACGTTTATAAACACAAAAACACAAAATATTTGGCATTTATTGTCGGGTTTTTGGTCTTTTGGTCCGTTTATTAAGGCTAAAAGTATGTGTAAAATAACACATACCACTCTATCTCACTTGTTTTATGCCGATGATGTGGTGTTTGTTGGCAAATGGGATACGTCGAATATCAATACCATAGTGAATGTGCTCAAGTGTTTTTTCTTGGCTTCGGGTCTCAAAATCAATCTTCATAAAAGTAAACTCATGGGTATTGGAATTTCTCATAACGAAGTGGTCTTAGCAGCGGAATCTATAGGTTGTTTGACGTTTTCCGCGCCTTTTAAATTTCTTGGTGTTAAAGTGGGTGGTATCATGTCGAGTCGTGGATCTTGGGACGACGTTATTGATAAACTTTACTCTTGGCTATCTAAGTGGAAACTTAAAACGCTCTCCATTGGAGGCCGGTTTACTTTGTTAAAATCGGTCTTAAGCTCTCTTCCGCTTTATCATTTATCCATCTTCAAATGTCCTATGGGAGTTCTCAACTTAATGGAATCAATCCGCCGAAATTTTTTCAATGGCGTGACTAATCCAGAAAAGAAGTTAGCTCTTATTGCTTGGAAGAAGGTTATGGCTTCTAAAAAGAATGGTGGTCTTGGCATTTCAAGTTTTTTCGCTCTTAATCATGGTTTACTTTTCAAATGGATATGGCGTTTCACCTCTAATAATCACTCTTTATGGGCTCGTCTTTTCAAGGCTATTCATGGTCCTCATGGTCTTCTTGATAGCTCTGTTTCCCCTCCTAGATGTTCTCCTTGGCTAGATATTGTGCGTGAGTTCAAAGGCCTAGCTTCTAAAGGTATCAATCTCTTCTCTTTTATAAAGAAAAAAGTGGGAAATGGGGAAGATACCTCCTTTTGGGAGGACCAGTGGCTCAATGATGTTCCATTCAAGATTTTGTTTCCTAGACTTTTCTTGCTGGAATTAAATCCTCATGTTACGGTTGCTAATAAGCTCAATGAACCTTCTCTAGTGTCGTCTTTTAGAAGAGCACCGAGAGGAGGCTTAGAAGAGGAGCAGTTGTGGAAACTTGAAGATAGCTTGAGTCAAATTCTTCTTCCGCAAGCTAATGATCGTTGGATTTGGAACCTTGAGTCATCTGGAGAGTTTTCGGTTAAATCAACCCGCATATTTATAGACAATGCTCTTCTTCCCAAGCTTGATACCCCTACGCGATGGATAAAAGTTGTCCCAATCAAGATTAATATTTTTGCTTGGAGAGTTTGCTTGGATAAGTTGCCAACAAGACTTAATCTTTCACTTAGAGGGGTTGATATCCCCTCTATTTATGCACTATTTGTAGTACCGCCGTGGAGTCTTCATCGCATCTTTTGTTCTCTTGCCATCTAGCTCGTCAGCTTTTGTTCAAAGTTGCCCGTTGGTGGGAGTTAGAGATTCATGATCTTAATTCATATGGAGATTGACTCACTTGGTTTAATAATATATGTTTATCTAAGCGGCTTAAGGACATTCTTGAAGGCACTTGCTATGTCGTGTAGTGGGCTATTTGGAACTTTCGCAATCAAGTTTTGTTCGGGAGTAAGCAGCCACACATGGATCTTATTTTTGATGATATTGTTCGTTTATCTTTTTTTTGGTGTTCAAATCGTTGTAACATTAACTTGGATTGGAACTCTTGGATGAAAATTCCTAGTTCCGTAGCTTTGTAAGTCTTTCTAGCACCTTGCTAGCTTAATAATATCGCCGTTCAAAAAAAAGTTTTGTAAACTGAAAATAACGATTGAAAATAACATGTTTTAATGACTTCCTACCGTGATAATATTATCGGTTACTGCTTTTATATTGTCTTCACATCATGGGAGTAACCTGCTATTTTTATATGGTATATAACATACCATTTTTAAAGTTATTTCAAATTAAACATCTCGCTCTCCGTAAAGTTAATGTCACGAAAAACTCATTATCGAAAAGTAATTAATCACCGAAAATTTACCCGCCGTCGCAACGTACGGGTACCCTGATAGTTTATACTATATACACGAGACATGATTCTTTACTATCCATTAAGTTTTTCAAAGTTTGAATGTTAACATCATGGTACTTTTTGTGATCATTATATGTTATAAAAATTACGCAATGAAAATTAAATATAAAAAAATATTGTGTATTAGATAATTGAGATGTGTGATTTATAAAGGTTCAATTTATTCAAAAGAAATGTCATTTTTTCTTATTTATCCTTCTACTTTTATAATTGTAATAAATTGATAAATTTATAAATCAAATTAAAATAGAGAATTTGCGCATAACACATATTGTATGGTAGTGTGAGTAGGAGTATGATTAGGAATATAATTTGGTAGGAAGATGTACAATCCTCTTATTCAAAACGTAAATTCATTTTAGTTTAGAAAATTAAATCATACAAGGAATTTGCGCATAACACATATTGTATGGTAGTGTGAGTAGGAGTATGATTAGGAATATAATTTGGTAGGAAGATGTACAATCCTCTTATTCAAAACGTAAATTCATTTTAGTTTAGAAAATTAAATCATACAAGGAAATTTGTAAATATTATTAAAAAAACATAAGATACATAAGAAAATGAGTTGAGTTATATCAAAAACCATACTTTACTCACATACCAAGGGACAAATATGGACCATTGATTTACTTTTGATCAATGGTTGAGATCAAAACAGATACTACTACTAAAAAACACGGAGGGGCAATTAAGTAAAATCACACATCCAACAAACACCACTAACGCATTTTCATTTCCTCACAAAATCGCTCACCAAACACACACTAAAAACATACACTAGTCATGCATATTCAAACCGATCAAAATCAAACCCTAGAAAACACCAGATCTACCAAAATCTCACCGGAAAAAATGGCGGAAAGCGGCGGAGATGATATAGCACAGAAAATGGCGGAGAAAAAGAAGAACAAAAATACAGTTAAAAAACCGATTAAAGGTATACTTATACATTTCAAACAACAAATTTACTATCTCTTACTATCATATATGTTTTAAATATTGATGCGTACTATGTATAGAGAGTATACTGAAGATGTTATGAATTTACATTGATTATTGAATGTTTATGCAAGTTATTGTGATTCTGTGAAGAAATAAGTAACTAGAAATTAGGTTTTCAAAATTAACATACTAAATAAGTGGATGTTGAAATAAAAAAAACAGATTAGAACGGCATGGCCGAAGGCGTCAGATGCGGCCAAGCCGCAGAAGAAGGAAAAGCCGAAGGCATCTTCTGCGGCTAAGCCGCAGAAGACGCCTTCGGCTATGCCAAAGGCGTTCGTTGCGGCTAAGCCGCAGAAGAAGGCATTGGCTGCGGCTAAGCCGCTGGAGAAGGAAATGCCGAAGGCATCTTCTGCGGCTAAGCCGCAGAAGACGCCTTCGGCTATGCCAAAGGTGTTGGCTGCGGCTAAGCCGCAGAAGACGCCTTCAGCTTAAATGAAGACACATTTGGCATACACAAAGGCATAGGATGCGACATATATGTAAATGCCTTCGGCATACACAAACACTATGACTTTGGAATAGAAAAAGCCATAGGATGCTGCTTAGTCTATAACACCCCCAAAATCGATCAATACAGCGGAAGACTTAAAATGTCAGCGGAAGACTTTTGGGGTATTATATTGTGGATCTTTCGTCACAATTATAGAAAACGATTCAAGTAATCGTTTTAAGTTTTATTTAAAATACCAAATATTCATAATTTCAAGAGAATTCATTATTTAACAACAAGTTTTATTTAAAGAGAAATAAACGTTTCTTTATTTGCCCACTTCGTGCCGTTGCCATCCATTCCATTTAGTTACCTGAGATAAACATGCTAAAAGTCAACAAAAGTTGAGTGAAATCCATAGGTTTATATTTAAGAATTTGAACACAAGAGATAGATGTTTATTGTAATATCGATACAAATAAACAAGTTAGAAAATCACATTCATTATTGCATTAAGCTCATGACACTCAACGATTCAACAGACATCAATATTTTCATAATAAAGATGTGAAATATATAGCCCCCAAGATAGGTATTTGCCAGTAACCTATTATATTCAAATAACGTGCATTTGGTGACTTTCCTCTAGCAACCAAATGGGGATTGTCAATCCCTAATAGATCTATTCACAATTATTTACGTTCACTTTTCAAGTGATTAAGGTTCATGATCGAGGGACTTTTGGCAATAGCTACTTAAGCAATAATACGATCAGGAAAAGACTTGTGTTCGGTTTTTAAGCATGTATCCCCCCCACAGAAATTAGTTAAATGTGGGCTATGAACTCACCTTAGTAGGATAGTAGAACAATTGTAATCTCAACGATGCAAGGCAACGGCTTCACACACAACCTAAAAGATATGGCACGTTTCAGTTCTTAAGTCTCGTTTTATTGCGAACGTTTATTATTAATTATAAGAAATCGATAAAGTGCATACGTGATGTGTTACGTCGTATAAAATGAATAATGGTTACGTATTGTTTTATTCGTCTAAATATAGTTTATCGTTATATAAGTTTCATTTGTATTATATATATATATATATATAATAAGTTACGTTTAATTATTTATCGT
Source organism: Artemisia argyi (assembly GCA_030686995.1). Classification (NCBI taxonomy): domain Eukaryota; kingdom Viridiplantae; phylum Streptophyta; class Magnoliopsida; order Asterales; family Asteraceae; genus Artemisia; species Artemisia argyi. The sequence continues at coordinate 191,527,877 of CM060676.1, forward strand.
TTTAATATTTATTCAAATAAATATAGAATTATTATTAAAAGTAATATTTCGATTCGATCCCTAATGTTTTCTCAATTTTACACTTTTTACCCTTAACGGAAAATATTTACGTCGTTAGTCCAAAAGTTATATATATTTACATTTTTAGTCCAAATATCGATATATACATTTATTATCCTTAAGTTTCAATAATTACAGTTTATACCCCTTAGAAAACAATTTTTATACTTTTCACTAAAGTTTACTAATTTGGCATATTTAGTCCCTATCCTTCGTTAATTTGCAAAAATAGTCCCAACTTTACCAAATTCAAAACTTAACAATTTTATTATTTCATTAAGCGCAAATCATTTAGAAAAGCTTATTTTCTCAGCTTATAAGCTTATTACTAGCTTATTTTGTTTATTGGGCTTAACGAGCCAAAAATAAGGGCCCGTTAAGGTTTAATGATCCAAGAGGTTAGGGGGAACACTAGGTTAGTCGAAATCCATAATTTCAAGTTATAATATCATTTCAAAACAGCTTATTCTCATAGCTTATCACAATAAGCTAAAACGAGCTTTTTGGGCTTGTAAGCCCACGTAGAGTTTTTAAGTTTCTGAAAATGGCTTCCATGGCGTTTTACTTTGGTTCTCGTTAGGTGCTTAGATGAAGTTATTAGGTCGACTTATCTTTCATTACTGTTAGTATTTCAAGTAAACAATTAGGTCGTGTGAAAATACTTAGGGGTCGTGTGTTGAAATTAAACATGGCGAGGCCAAAGTGTAGGCCAAAACTCATATCGTAAAAACAATATAAGTTGGAAAATAAACTAAGTGTTTTAGTAGGAATCGTATAGGTCCATACTACTTAGGAACGTGTGATTTTTAGTGTGTATATGTTAATATTAGTTCAAGATTATTATAGGTCCTTGTTAATAGACTTGCCAATACATGATACGATATATAAAATATATGTTGTGTTTATTATTTACGTGGTATATATATAGTAAGTGTTGGTGCAAAACGTGAACGTACGTATATATAAGTAGCAAGAAAGAAATCAAGGTCTCACCTCACCTCAAGAGGTGGAGTAAAACTAGACGTATGGTTCGTGTAATGGTTCAAAAGCTTCGTGGTTCACTTCACGTCCTTCCAAGGTTCAAGTAGTTCCAATCCTTGCTTCCTAGGTTCTCTTCTACTCGTGGTTCTCCTAGCAATCCGTTCGTCCCTTCATAGCTTTCCTCGTTGTTAATTTTTGTGGTAGTGGTTCGTTTTAGTGTGTGTAGCGTTTAAGGTTGCATGGGAGGTCTTATATGGGCTGTTTTCGAGGGTGTATGGACGAGATAAGTTCACAAGAAGAAGGGTAGCATGTTAGGCGAATAGTGTTGCCACAAATATGAACCAATCGTGAGTTTACATAGGCTTAGATTATGTAAGATTTGTTCCTGTTCATTCCTGATACTTCTTACATGTACATTGTTAGTTTACTTGCCATTGGAGAGCATGGGTGGTGAGAAAAGAATGTTGTGACACGTTGTGTATATTTTTCAAGGGTGCGTTTGGTGGTTTGCTTAGGCGTTTTCTAGGGTAGTAAACGAGGGTGAGTGAGCATAAGTTTTATCATTCCTGGTTCCTTGGCACTAGGTGAGACAAGTTAAGTAAAAATATATGTAGGTTAGATGTAGAAATCGTAAAATAAAGGGTGTGTTTTGGGTGTGGTCGCGACAGTGCAAAAGGAAGAAAAATTAATAAAAGTGCGTTTGGGCTTTAAAGCCTGTGGGCTTGTGGTTTGGTCTCGGCCCAGCAGAAGAAAGAAGAAGAAAAATTAGTACTAGTCCGTTTGGTTTGGTAATTGGATTCGTGGCCCATTGGGTGTTGGGGGCCCACCTGGGGTGTCTCGATTATCGTGTCGGAGTTCAAAAATATTAGTGAGCGTTCTCGGGAAGTTTCGTAGGTTCGGGGAATATATAAATAGTATACGTTATTTAGACGAAACGTATTATTAAATATAAACGCGTTATATAATTATTTATCGTTCGCAATAATTATAGGCAACCTAGGTTGTGTGTAAGCATCGTTCCTGGGTAAATGATTAATCACAGTTATCGTAGTGGTTCAATATCAAGCCATATAAAAAAAAAATTTTGTTACCCGTAAAATGGTGTTAATTCCTTGTAACATCGTTTTATTTATTTGTATGCATTTACTAATCGTATGGGAAATTTACGAGAGGTTACATTACCTACTTCTTACAGGGAATTCCGTCCCGGAATTGTAGTCTAAGATAGTTGTCGAGGGTGTCTTAGGTGAAGAGATGTGGGTACTTGGAGCGAATCTGATCCTCGCGCTCCCAGGTGTATTCCGGTCCTCGCTTGGAGTCCCAACGAACTTTGATAATAGGGATACGGTTTTGTTTTAGTTGTTTGACTTCTCTATCCATGATTTCAATAGGTTCCTCAGTAAAGATAAGGTTATCATCTAGTCGAATTTCCTTCAATGGAATCACGAGAGATTCATCGGATAAACACTTCTTAAGGTTTGACACATGAAAGGTGTCGTGAATCCGACTAAGTTCTTCGGGTAGTTCTAGTCTATAAGCCACGGGTCCTATCCTTTCTAGGATTTTGAATGGACCGATGTATCTGGGGTTCAACTTTCCATGCTTTCCAAATCGTACCATTCCCTTCCAGGGAGATACTTTCAATAAGACTCTGTCTCCTATTTGAAATTCCATGGGTTTCCTTTTTAGGTCTGCGTAGCTTTTCTGTCGGTCTCGGGCTGCTTGTAAGCGTTGCTTAATCTTAATGATTTTCTCGGTTGTTTCCCTAACAAGGTCTGGTCCTATAAGTTGTCTTTCTCCGACTTCTGCCCAACAGACGGGTGATCTGCACTTCCTACCATACAGTGCTTCGAATGGTGCTGCTTTTATACTGGTGTGGTAACTATTGTTGTATGAAAACTCTGCTAATGGTAAGTGCTTATCCCAACCTTTTCCAAAATCGATAACGCATGCTCGGAGCATATCTTCCAAGGTTTGAATAGTTCTTTCACTTTGACCATCAGTTTGAGGGTGGTACGCGGTGCTCATATCTGGTTTAGTTCCTAAGGCTTTCTGTAATGATTTCCAAAAGTGTGAGGTGAAACGACTATCTCGATCTGAGATAATCGAAATTGGTACTCCATGTCGAGTGACAATTTCCTTCACATATACTTGAGCTAGTGTATTCATCTCGTCGGTTTCTTTGATGGGTATAAAATGAGCGGATTTTGTTAGACGATCCACAATAACCCATATTGTGTCGTGTCCGTATGAGGTTCTTGGGAGTTTGGTGATGAAGTCCATAGTGATTCGTTCCCATTTCCACATAGGAAGTTCTGGTTGTATAAGTAAGCCTGACGGTTTCTGATGTTCTGCCTTTACCCTTGAACATGTTAAACATTTACTGACATATTCTGCGATGTCAGCCTTCATGTTTGGCCACCAATATAGTTTCTTTAAATCCTGATACATCTTGTCAGAACCTGGATGAATGGAGTATTTTGACTTGTGAGACTCGTACATGATGAGCTCACGAATACCTCCGATCATCGGGATCCAACTTCTGTCCTTGAAACATAGTGTTCCATCAGATTTCTTCACGAAACCATTCTTATTCTCGGGCATACCGTAAATCTTTTCTTTGGGTCGGTTTTCTTCTTTAAGTGCTTCGCTCTGCGCGGTAAGGATTTGGGATGGAAGGGGTGAGTGAATAGTCATCCCTAGTGATCTAACTCGAAGGGGTTTCAATCGTTCCTTTCGGCTTAACGCATCTGCTACTACATTAGCCTTTCCTGGGTGATAGCGGATCTCACAATCATAATCGCTGAGCAACTCTAGCCAGCGACGTTGCCTCATATTCAAATCCTTCTGATCCAAAATGTGTTGAAGACTCTTGTGGTCGGTGTATACGGTGCATTTGGTGCCATATAAGTAGTGTCTCCACAACTTGAGTGCAAACACTACAGCTCCTAACTCCAAGTCATGAGTTGTGTAGTTCTCCTCATGTTTCTTTAGTTGGCGGGATGCATAAGCTATTACTTTGCTTCTTTGCATCAAAACTGCTCCTAGTCCATGATAAGATGCGTCGCAATATACTATAAAGTCCTCGTTTCCTTCTGGGAGGGCTAATATTGGAGCTTCACAAAGCTTTTGTTTTAACATCTGGAAGGCTGCTTCTTCCTTTTCTTCCCAGATGTACTTCTCATTCTTTTGGGTCAATTTAGTCAACGGCTTTGCAATTTTGGAGAATCCTTCTATAAATCTTCGGTAGTAACCTGCGAGACCTAAAAATTGACGAATCTCCGTGGGGTTTGTAGGAGATGACCAACCTTTAACAGCCTCAATCTTTGCAGGGTCTACGTGAATGCCTTGACTATCGATGATGTGTCCTAAAAACTGTACGGTGTGAATCCAAAAGTCGCATTTAGAGAACTTAGCGTACAATTCTTCCTTTTTGAGCAGTTCTAAAATGATTCGTAAATGTCCCGCATGTTCTTCTTCGTTGTGAGAGTAGATCAAAATATCGTCGATGAATACTATTACAAACTTATCCAAGTAAGGTTTGCATACTCGATTCATTAAATCCATGAAAACTGCTGGTGCATTGGTCAGACCGAACGGCATTACTTGAAATTCGTAGTGACCATAGCGTGTTCTGAATGCAGTTTTCGGAATATCCTCTTCTCGAACTCTTAGCTGATGGTATCCTGATCTTAGATCAATTTTTGAGTACACACTTGATCCTTGCAATTGGTCGAACAGATCATCAATTCGAGGTAATGGGTATCGATTATTTACCGTAAGTTTATTCAACTCCCGGTAATCGATGCACATTCGAAAGGATCCATCTTTCTTTTTAACGAACAAAATTGGAGCTCCCCAAGGTGATGAGCTTGGTCGAATAAATCCTTTATCCGATAATTCCTTTAGTTGTTCTGACAATTCTTCCATTTCAGATGGCGCTAGCCTATAAGGTGCTTTAGCTACTGGTGCCGCTCCAGGCACTAGTTCAATCTGAAATTCTACTTGACGTACGGGTGGAATACCAGGTAATTCTTCAGGGAATACCTCAGGGAAATCCCTAACGATAGGAACGCCATCAAACTGTCTTTCGGATGACTTACTTTCCGTAACTTGAGCCATGAACACTTGACATCCTTCCTTCATGTATTTTATTACTCGCATACATGAGATAATTCCATATCGAGGTTTGCTTTTGTCACCCTGGACAATGAGTGTTTCATCCTTGAGTGGTATATGGACGGCCTTTTCGTCACAGTGAATCCTAGCACGATGGTGGGATAGCCAATCCATGCCGACGATAGCGTCGAAGCTACCAAGTTGAACCGGCATAAGATCAATGGCAAAAGGTTTTTCAGATAAGGTTAGGGTGCAATCTCTTATGATAGTATTGGTGTCTATTAAATTCCCGTCAGCCATTTCGACTTCGTAGGTGGTGTTTAGCTTAGAGGGGGTAACATTAAGTAAAGGGGCAAACGTATCCGATATAAAACTCTTATCGGCGCCCGAATCAAACAATACTCTAGCATTATGATGGTTTAGTAGAAACGTACCGGTGACTACATCGGGTCCGTTTCCATCTCCGAGTAGGTATACTCTAGCTTGGGCGTTGGCTGGTTCGTTTCCTTTTGGGCAGTTTCTCCGGATGTGTCCTACTTCTCCGCATCCGAAACAAGTGGGTGGTATAGCTAATGCGTTGCTTCCCGTAGCAGGATTTTTACAGTTCCTGGTTTGATGACCGATTTTATGACATTTGTCACATCGGATGGTACAACGACCCTCATGATGAAGTTTGCATCGCTGGCACAGGGGTTTCTGTCCGTTGTACCCTACACCTTCCGTAGCGGTGTAGACTCGGGGTTTTTCTTGTCTTTGGTTCTGCTGCTGAGTGCTTCGGGTGTTGTGATAGGGCTGGTGGTTCCGATTATTGTTGCGTTGATTGTTGTTGCGGTGATGACTGTTGTAGTCCTGCTGGTTATTGTTGTGATGATGAGTGGTCCTTTTATCGTCCAATTTCCTTTTTAGTTCATTGTATTTCACTTCTCGATCTAGAAGTTTCTGAGCAAGTTCCATTGCTGCTTCCAAGGTTGGCGGATTTGCTGAGGTGACATTTCCTTCAATACTCCTAGGGAGTCCTTCGACATATTTCTCTAATGTCTTCTCATAATCAGGTACCATGGTAGGGCATAGTATCTTAAGTTCTTGAAATCTCCGATTGTAACTTCTCAAATCAACTCCTTTTACTATTAAGGCATGGAACTCATCTTCGAGTTTTCGTAGTTCGGAACGGGGACAATACTTCTTTAGTATTTTAGCCTTGAACTCAATCCAAGTAAGCTGATGTGCTGCTTCTGCTCCTAGTGTTTGAACGGTAGAGTTCCACCAGGATAGAGCGTCTTGCATTAGCGTTCCCGTTGCGAAGCTCACTTTGTTGTTTTCCGAGCATCCACTTCTTTGGAAAACAGTTTCACTTCTTTCAAACCATTGAGCTAATTCCGACACTCCTTCAATTCCTTTGAAATACGTCGGTTGACATGCTATGAAGTCTTTGTAGGTGCAGTAGCGGGGTGCCGGTGCATTTCCGTCTCTATTACGGTTTTGTTCAGCTAAAACGGCATTAACGCCGTTAGCGATTGCTTGCTGGATTGCAGCCGGGGTCATAACTTCGGGGTTTGCTGGTGCGGCGTTCGTGGTTGTTCTCCTAGTCCTAGCCATATTGCTATAAAAGAAGGTATATTATTAGAACATTTATAATAATCTTATCACGTTGAAAATACATATCTAGTAATGAATAGTTAAATATAGGTCGTAGTTACAATGATTCAATCATCGTAAGTTTTTGTATGTTGGGATAACACACATAACGAATAAGTTTGACCTGTATGAACCAATAAATTACGATATAATGCAACGTAAATAAAGATAAAATAAACTTCCATAAATCAATGTCACGGTGTTACAACACTTATTTGTACTTGTGCAAATGTTTACAAAACACGACAAGATATTCTTATTTGTAGGACATTGATTTTTCTTAACAAAGTGGTGGTCTCATGGTTTTCCTAAGGCCTTGTCTAGGCGGTTTTGGAGTTCTTGAATGGCAGTGGACATGGTTTCCATGGTTTGATCTCGAGCTCTTTCCCTTTCTCGAGCTTCTAGCAGGGCTTGCCTAAGGCGTAGGTTTTCAGTGTTGATTCTCTCAATTTCTCGGTCTAAAGTTCCTAATGCTATTTCGGTTGAAGTGTTAGCCCCACAAAGAGCTCCTATGAATTCCAATGATTCCCAAAATAGAGAATCCAACTTTTCGACTTTATCCTCTACTGCAAGATGACCAATTATGAGACTGTTCATGTCATCTTCAAAGGTTTCTAGAAGTTCCTGTGGAATCTTGTTGAGTATACTTGTGATGGAATCAAGTCGGTCTTCGTGGCGAACCATTCTTGCAACTAACAATGGTATGGTATGGTGTATGGGTTCCCCAGTGACTGGTAGTATTCGGGAGGTAGAGTAAGAACTTTCCCCAAGTTCCCTTGTTGTTGGTGTTCCTTCTTGAGATCTCCAATATCGCATAATGGGCAATAAGAAAGACCATTTACGAGCATCTGCCCGTTTGTGGGTCCTTCGGCGACTACGGTGAATACTAGATTCTGAGGCAGTTGGGCGGATTGGGTAAATCTTTCGGTGAGGTGGTAGAGGGACACTTTGGTAAGGTACTGGTGGTGATGCTAGTGGAGGTGATACTATAGGTGATGGTGTTAGTGGTACAGTAGTAGTTTGGCTGTAAAAGATAGTTGGTACTGGTGGTATTACTGGTGGTGCAGGTGGTGATGGCACAACTGATTCAGGTGGTATGACAAGAGCTGGTGCTGGTACAGCAGTACTTGCTTCATACGGCTGAAGTTGTCTAATTTGCCTAGATCGGCGAATCGGACCAGATGTTGCCAGAGGAGAAGCCTCTGTGTCAGATGCTGGCAGAAATTGCTGGCTTTGCATGTATCTGTCGGTAGCAGGAGACATAGGCATAGGTGAGGTAGCATAAGCTGAAGTAACATCTTCAGTTCCTGAGTTTGAGGACAAGCTGATAGGGTAGGTGTTCGAAGACATGATACTGTAATAAATTTCCCGATTAGTAAATGTAAGCATAATTATAACCAATTTAAAAATGCTATAAAGGTAAATAATACTTTTTACCAATTACTGGGATGCGTAGGCACGAAGGGCGTAGGATGGTATTTTATGAAAATTTTGTCCCGTTTAAAGTGTAGTTATAGTCCAATGTTCCAAAAACACTTGGTTCACTATAACCGTAGCTCTGATGCCAATCTATAACACCCCCAAAATCGATCAATACAGCGGAAGACTTAAAATGTCAGCGGAAGACTTTTGGGTATTATATTGTGGATCTTTCGTCACAATTATAGAAAACGATTCAAGTAATCGTTTTAAGTTTTATTTAAAATACCAAATATTCATAATTTCAAGAGAATTCATTATTTAACAACAAGTTTTATTTAAAGAGAAATAAACGTTTCTTTATTTGCCCACTTCGTGCCGTTGCCATCCATTCCATTTAGTTACCTGAGATAAACATGCTAAAAGTCAACAAAAGTTGAGTGAAATCCATAGGTTTATATTTAAGAATTTGAACACAAGAGATAGATGTTTATTGTAATATCGATACAAATAAACAAGTTAGAAAATCACATTCATTATTGCATTAAGCTCATGACACTCAACGATTCAACAGACATCAATATTTTCATAATAAAGATGTGAAATATATAGCCCCCAAGATAGGTATTTGCCAGTAACCTATTATATTCAAATAACGTGCATTTGGTGACTTTCCTCTAGCAACCAAATGGGGATTGTCAATCCCTAATAGATCTATTCACAATTATTTACGTTCACTTTTCAAGTGATTAAGGTTCATGATCGAGGGACTTTTGGCAATAGCTACTTAAGCAATAATACGATCAGGAAAAGACTTGTGTTCGGTTTTTAAGCATGTATCCCCCCCACAGAAATTAGTTAAATGTGGGCTATGAACTCACCTTAGTAGGATAGTAGAACAATTGTAATCTCAACGATGCAAGGCAACGGCTTCACACACAACCTAAAAGATATGGCACGTTTCAGTTCTTAAGTCTCGTTTTATTGCGAACGTTTATTATTAATTATAAGAAATCGATAAAGTGCATACGTGATGTGTTACGTCGTATAAAATGAATAATGGTTACGTATTGTTTTATTCGTCTAAATATAGTTTATCGTTATATAAGTTTCATTTGTATTATATATATATATATATATAATAAGTTACGTTTAATTATTTATCGTTTTAATATTTATTCAAATAAATATAGAATTATTATTAAAAGTAATATTTCGATTCGATCCCTAATGTTTTCTCAATTTTACACTTTTTACCCTTAACGGAAAATATTTACGTCGTTAGTCCAAAAGTTATATATATTTACATTTTTAGTCCAAATATCGATATATACATTTATTATCCTTAAGTTTCAATAATTACAGTTTATACCCCTTAGAAAACAATTTTTATACTTTTCACTAAAGTTTACTAATTTGGCATATTTAGTCCCTATCCTTCGTTAATTTGCAAAAATAGTCCCAACTTTACCAAATTCAAAACTTAACAATTTTATTATTTCATTAAGCGCAAATCATTTAGAAAAGCTTATTTTCTCAGCTTATAAGCTTATTACTAGCTTATTTTGTTTATTGGGCTTAACGAGCCAAAAATAAGGGCCCGTTAAGGTTTAATGATCCAAGAGGTTAGGGGGAACACTAGGTTAGTCGAAATCCATAATTTCAAGTTATAATATCATTTCAAAACAGCTTATTCTCATAGCTTATCACAATAAGCTAAAACGAGCTTTTTGGGCTTGTAAGCCCACGTAGAGTTTTTAAGTTTCTGAAAATGGCTTCCATGGCGTTTTACTTTGGTTCTCGTTAGGTGCTTAGATGAAGTTATTAGGTCGACTTATCTTTCATTACTGTTAGTATTTCAAGTAAACAATTAGGTCGTGTGAAAATACTTAGGGGTCGTGTGTTGAAATTAAACATGGCGAGGCCAAAGTGTAGGCCAAAACTCATATCGTAAAAACAATATAAGTTGGAAAATAAACTAAGTGTTTTAGTAGGAATCGTATAGGTCCATACTACTTAGGAACGTGTGATTTTTAGTGTGTATATGTTAATATTAGTTCAAGATTATTATAGGTCCTTGTTAATAGACTTGCCAATACATGATACGATATATAAAATATATGTTGTGTTTATTATTTACGTGGTATATATATAGTAAGTGTTGGTGCAAAACGTGAACGTACGTATATATAAGTAGCAAGAAAGAAATCAAGGTCTCACCTCACCTCAAGAGGTGGAGTAAAACTAGACGTATGGTTCGTGTAATGGTTCAAAAGCTTCGTGGTTCACTTCACGTCCTTCCAAGGTTCAAGTAGTTCCAATCCTTGCTTCCTAGGTTCTCTTCTACTCGTGGTTCTCCTAGCAATCCGTTCGTCCCTTCATAGCTTTCCTCGTTGTTAATTTTTGTGGTAGTGGTTCGTTTTAGTGTGTGTAGCGTTTAAGGTTGCATGGGAGGTCTTATATGGGCTGTTTTCGAGGGTGTATGGACGAGATAAGTTCACAAGAAGAAGGGTAGCATGTTAGGCGAATAGTGTTGCCACAAATATGAACCAATCGTGAGTTTACATAGGCTTAGATTATGTAAGATTTGTTCCTGTTCATTCCTGATACTTCTTACATGTACATTGTTAGTTTACTTGCCATTGGAGAGCATGGGTGGTGAGAAAAGAATGTTGTGACACGTTGTGTATATTTTTCAAGGGTGCGTTTGGTGGTTTGCTTAGGCGTTTTCTAGGGTAGTAAACGAGGGTGAGTGAGCATAAGTTTTATCATTCCTGGTTCCTTGGCACTAGGTGAGACAAGTTAAGTAAAAATATATGTAGGTTAGATGTAGAAATCGTAAAATAAAGGGTGTGTTTTGGGTGTGGTCGCGACAGTGCAAAAGGAAGAAAAATTAATAAAAGTGCGTTTGGGCTTTAAAGCCTGTGGGCTTGTGGTTTGGTCTCGGCCCAGCAGAAGAAAGAAGAAGAAAAATTAGTACTAGTCCGTTTGGTTTGGTAATTGGATTCGTGGCCCATTGGGTGTTGGGGGCCCACCTGGGGTGTCTCGATTATCGTGTCGGAGTTCAAAAATATTAGTGAGCGTTCTCGGGAAGTTTCGTAGGTTCGGGGAATATATAAATAGTATACGTTATTTAGACGAAACGTATTATTAAATATAAACGCGTTATATAATTATTTATCGTTCGCAATAATTATAGGCAACCTAGGTTGTGTGTAAGCATCGTTCCTGGGTAAATGATTAATCACAGTTATCGTAGTGGTTCAATATCAAGCCATATAAAAAAAAAAATTTGTTACCCGTAAAATGGTGTTAATTCCTTGTAACATCGTTTTATTTATTTGTATGCATTTACTAATCGTATGGGAAATTTACGAGAGGTTACATAGTCTGTATTTTATCACATATGATATATCAAAAATATTCACCTATAAATAGATTAAGTTGATATTGAATGCATTTTATCACATATGATATTGAAAAAAAACACTTGTCTTAACTGTAGTGATAGCCTTCGGCTTTGCCGAAGGCTATCAATGCAGCTAAGCCTTCGAAAAAAAAACTGATAATGTATCTTAATTGGTCTACTTAAACATAATTACTAAACATGCGTGTTTTAAAAATGTACATAAAGGTAAAGCAAAGGAAACAGATGAGGTGGAAAAAGTAATCACAACATTGCCGTTCTTAAAGTCATCCGCAAAAGAAAGACAAGCTGCGAAAGGTATATTTTAAATGCTTTATCATATATGATATTTCATTTTTTTTTTCAAATAACATGCTTTATCACATATGATACTTGATTTTATTTGTATTTGTTATTGGTTTATCACATGTGATAAAATTTTAATATTTTTTTTGCAGTACATATAGAAGATGTAGAAGACATGGAAATAGAAAGGGAGGAAGATGATAACAACAAAAAGAATCCAGAGCCAAAAAAGAAGGAAATAAAAAAAGAAGTTGTTCAAAGAGAAAAAAAGAGATATGTGAAGACAAAGTGTATGACAAGAGAGCGTGCACAGAAAAAAAAAAAAAAGAAGCAGCAAAACCTGCTACATCTTCTAAGAGTTTCAAAAGGCAAAACACTAAAAAAACAAATGAAGAAGCAGAAAGTAGTCAAGAGCGTGAAGAGGAGGAGGAGGAAGGAAGCGAAACACAGGAGGAAGAGAAAAAGAGAAAAAAAAGAGAAAAATAGAAATTAAAGAAAAACAAGATGATGCAGACGAAGAGAATGAGGACGAGGAGGAGAAGGAAAGCAAGGTTGTCAAGGCCAAAAAGGAAAAACCGAAAAAAGAAAAACAAAGAAAAGCAACCAAAAAGGTGATATATCCATCCTGCATTACAAGGTCATCACCGAAAGCCATGTCTGATGCCATGGCTGGTTTAACAGAACTAAGAAAGAAATGTCTCAGAGATATTGGTTTCGAGAGATACATAAACTTCCCGATAACTGAACTTCCAAGTGCTTTGATATACCACGTGGTTGATAAATTCCATCCACCAAGCATGGAATTGAGATTAGAGAAGGGCTCAATAAAGGTAACAAGACAAAAAATCAATGACATGCTTGGTGTGCCAATGGGAGCAAACAAATTGGAAGAGCTAGAAGAAAGAGATCATGATGATCCTTTCATCAAACAATGGGAAAAACAATACTCTCAAGTGAACAAAATCACACCAGCTGCAATATCAACGGAGATATCTAGCACATTCAATGCTGATTTCATCTTCACAATAAACTTCTTGACACTCTTTGCTAGCACGATGGGAAAAGTTGATAATGGTGCAAAGGTGTTTAAGACAGTGTTAAAACATGTCAAAGAAAGTGATGAAATTTCAGATATCGACTGGTGTGGATACATAATGGATTGCTTAGAAACAAGTAAGCAGAATTGGGAAAAGGTGAAGATTGGTGACTACTTTTATGGGCCAGCAACCTTCCTATGCGTAAGTTGTTCTACATGTTTCTATACATTTATCAAATGTGATTAAATACTATACAAATATTACAATCTAACACAAATTTATTTTTTGTATGAAAAAGCTGTTGTACTTGGACTCAACAAACTTCCCAGCATTTCAAGTTATGTGTCATCGTCCAGCACTGAGAAGTTGGAACACGCAAGCAATGAGGAAGAGGATTGGGATGGAAATGAAGGAAGAATGCCTGGGGAAGCTTGATCATCACGAAGAATTTGATTCAGACGAAGAGCAAACAGGTCTCAATTTATAGAAGGGAAATGATGTGTACGATGAACCATTGCCACCAAAGAGACCAGAAACCATAGAGGTTAATTTTACCTTCTATTTTGATTGCTATATAAATTGATTGTGTTATAAATTGCAGCATAGCCTTCGGCTATAGCCGAAGGTTATGCCTGCGGCTTAGCCATAGTCAATGCCTTTGGCTAAAGACGCCTTGAATAAATGATTTGAAAAAAACATGTGAATTATCATATATGATAAACCTATAAAAAATACAAAAGAAAATCAAGTATCATATATGATATAACAAATGATTTGAAAAAACATGTGAATTATCATATATGATAAACCTATAAAAAATACAAAAGAAAATCAAGTATCATATATGATATAACAAATGATTTGAAAAAACATGTGAATTATCATATATGATACTTCAAATGTTTTTGTAAAATAAAAAATATCACATATGATTTTAAATATAGATTAAAAAAACTAATACATATTACTAATTTTACGGGAGTTTATTGAAAGAATAGAAGAGAAGTTTGAAATCATAATAGATGAAAGGAAAGAGCTAGCTGAGACGATGAGGGAGGGTATGATTACGTTCAAAGGAGACAAGCAGTTGTTAGGCTTATGTAAAAGATACAAATCAATGTTCAAAGAGATAGACATTTATATTGATGAAGAAAAAGAAGAAAATAGTGAAGAAAGCAATAGTGATGATGGAGACACTGATGATGGAAGTGATCATGGAAGTGATGATGAAAATGTGAAGGATAAGGAAGATAGATCTAAAGATAGAAAAGAAGAAAATGTCAGTCATACTACATATGAAAGCGGGAGTGAAGATGAGAATGGAAGTGACGAAGAGAATGAAAGTGAAGAAGAGAGTGGGATTGAAAATGAAGAACGTGAGAAGAAAAATAAAATGCAAAAGGAAGAAAAGAGTGAAGAAGAGAGTGGCAGTGAAGAAGAGAGTGAGACTGAAGGTGAAAAGAAAACAGGTGTTGAACAAGAAAAAATAGAGGAAAAAGAACATAGGGAAGAAGAGGATAAGATGGAAACAGAATTAGAGACGGAAAAACAAGTTTCGGTTGAGAAGGAAACAGAAGTGGAAAAGGAGATAGAAAAACCAGTTGAGAAGTTAAAGGGAAGCCCAATTGATTCTTTTGAGACACTAAAAAAACAGGGCATCAATCAAGAGAATCCAAACAAGATTTTGGAAAAAGAACAACCATCATCTATGACAGGAGGAGATGACCTAGATGCCTATTTCGCTGTGGATGATAATTATGAAGCCTTTATGAGTCAAGCACAAGAAAATTTGGAAAAGATTAATCAATCACAACAGAAATTGACAAAAACCACAGCAAGAAAATCCACCTCACCACAACAAAAAATGACAACAAGAAGAATGAAATCAATTTCACCACCAACTTTCAGTCTTGGTATAAGCCCAGTTAGCAACAAACCTGCAGTTCAAACTGACACGGTAGCAAAAGAAAAAACACCAATGATTGAAAAAGCGGCTGCAATTGAAACACCAAAGAATCCAAAAAGGACGAGAAATCAAGTTGCTGAAGAAGCTAAAGAGGAAGAAGAGCGACTTGAAAAAAGAGAAAAAAAGCCTTCAAGATATCTGGTTTCACGATATATGAACAAGAAAACTGTCATAAATACACCATCTCAGCCAGATGAATTGACGGTAACCAATGCTCTATTCTCCATGCAAGGAAATCCATAGTAAGCATGCTCTATACTATTAAAGAATCAAATGAATAAAAAGTGTGAAATTGTGCTAAAAATATATCTAACTATGCTTTTATCTATTTGTGTAGCGAATTTATATTTCAAACAGAATGGGCATGGGGCGCAGCAACACTCAGAGACAACATGCAAACACTAGCACCACAATTAAAAGTGGACTCTAGTGTAATCGACAGCTTTGCTTGTATTTTAAGCTATGAAGAAACAATCAACAACAGAGGAGGAAAGATCAAACAGTATTTTCACACGGGAATACTTGTAAGTTACCTAAAAAATTAGAACTTAATTGCTAAATTCTTAAATTTGTTTCTTTAACATATGTTGATTTATAAAAACAGACAACACAAATAGTGCAAGCAAAAAAGGAAGATGAAGAGAAGCAGTATGAAGAGTTTTGTGCAAACTTGACAACCGTGTTTAAAGGCAATCCAGAAGATAAATCAATGGATCATGTGGAATTGGTAAAAAAATAATTTGACTTATTATGAAAAAAGTTTTATTTGTATTAAAATGAATCTGATTGTTCTTAATCTATTTATACAGGCATTCTTCCCAATAATTGCACATGAACACTTTTATCTGGTATTTTTCAATCTAGTCAAAGGTACTTCTGTCATCCTTGACAACTCCAACTCAGGGGCGACGTATGAATCAAAATACTCGAAAGAATGTGATATTCTGGTAAGTAATTACAGATTATGCTCAAGTAACGACGCGTACTGATTTATTATTGTGTTTTCACTATCACATATATGGGGAAAAAAGTATCACATGTGATTTAACAAATGATTTGAAAAAACATGTGAATTATCATATATGATAAACCTATAAAAAATACAAAAGAAAATCAAGTATCATATATGATACAACAAATGATTTGAAAAAACATGTGAATTATCATATATGATAAACCTATAAAAAATACAAAAGAAAATCAAGTATCATATATGATATAAAAAATAAAAACAATGTGATATTCTGGTAAGTGATTAGATATTATAAATTTACATTGAAGGGTCTTATTCAGCTAAGCCTTCGGCTTAGCTGTAGCCGAAGGCGTCTTCTGCGGCAAAGCCGCAAAAAACGCCTTCGGCATATGAGATAATGAATTGTCTTTGTTAAAATGAATTTTCTATTTTGTGTAGAAAAAACTGTTTTCAAGATATCTGGAATCCCACAAGCATAAAAAAGCATCTGACATAGCGAAAAAAAAGACAACAGTGATGAAGCTAAAGTGGGGAACAACACAGAATGTCATTGACTGTGGTATTTTCGTAATGATGCATATGGAGCACTATGGTGGAGAAACTTTGAAGAACTGGAACTTTGAATTTACAAAAGAAGGAAAAGATCAGCTGTAACACCTAAAATCTGAGAACATGTGAAAAGACCAAATTGCCCTTACCAATTTGAAATTTAATTAAAAGCTTATTAGAGTACCAAATAAATCCCAAACTTCAAACAATGCACAAGTTATGTATCCAAATAATTTTAACAATTACATTTAACATTTATACAAGTAGTAAAATTACCAAAATACCCCTAAAGGGCCGAATGACATATAATTGATGTTATTTTGATTTAAAAATGGTTTTAATCCTTTTAAACATGGAAAGTAATCACCAAATACATTCCTTAACCTTATGGCCGAAACTTTTGGCCCAAGCCCTCCCCTAGGGTCGGCATTTATCACTTCAAAAGAGTCAAACCATATCTTTTCTCCAAAAAACCCTAAAACCGATTTCAAAATAACACAAACAATTCTCACAGCCCCCATTCGACACTCCCATCACTCTCAAGCATTTTTCTGTGATTCATCAACATCCTAAGAAGCCAAGAAAAATCCCATTCGAATTGTTGAAGCCTTACACGATCGTAGCATTTGTTTTCTTTTGTCGAGCCCTAAAAACAAGGTAATTAGCTTTCACCTCATTCGACCTCTATAAAAATTATTTCTAATTTTTCCTGTGATACTTACATCATATAAGATCCACGAAAATTGGTTTCAAGGTTGGAAGATCATTGGTGAAGTCGTGGTGATTTTTGGATCATTTGGCCTATACGCGTAGGCTATAAATCATACAGCCCTCTCCACACGTTCAAGTCTTGGTTTGGTATTTTTCTCAGGTCCCTTACACCCTATGAACATCATCTAAAATGGTTCATTCGATCCATGCATGCTCTACATCGTTTTGGTAAATTAAACCCTAAAAACATGTGTAAATCGTAAAATACACCATTCGATCCATAATAATTCTAAATATAATTTATTTACCCTTGTTATAATGTATAGTGATCTGTAAAAATGTTGGAAGAATTATCATGGCTTGAATCATGTGTTTCGAATTTATTTTGGTTTATTTAGTTTTGTATAAAACGTATAAGGAGAAAAAGAAAATAAAATCGTGGGATCTAGGGTTTGTGTTTAGGGCTGGAAACATGTGAATATTAATGATCTTTAATGATTTGGTAATGATTAAAAATGGATTGGATGGATTAGGGTTTCTAATTTCTTTATTTTCATGTTATACGATTTGGTATAAATGATTTGGGTGAGTTTCGTAAACTTTAAAACTTAAGGGTTATTTTTAGAACTTAAATTTGATCATTTATAATTCGAATAAAATATAACTTAAGGGTGCTATGTGTAAATTTTGTATTTAAATGGGTTAAAATGTATTTAATGATTAATTAGGGTTTGTTTTGAAAATAATTAAAGTAGAGGGACTAAAAGTGTAATTTCTGGAAACTTGGGACTGATTTGAGTAATAAAATATATTCAGGGGGGTTTTGTGCTAATTTGGTAATTTAATGGCTTAATATGTAATTATAGATAATTAAAAGTTGGAATTGTAAATTAAAAGGTTAAATATGTAACTTTAATAACTTGAGGGACTTAATGTGTAAATTATGAATATTTGAGGATTCATTCGAATAACTTAATAAAATAAGGGATCATTATGTAAAATGGATAAGTTAAGGGTTTAATGTATAACTTTGAATACTAAAAGGGTTTAAAGTGTAAATTTTGGAATGTAAGGGTATAAAGTGTAAAGTTATGAAACCCTAAGGACCAAATGTGTAAATATGTTAAAAGATACCTTGATTCCATTAATAATGATTCAACTTTCTAATTATAGAAACTTTCTAAAAGTGGAGACTTACTAATTATGGAAATCTGCTAAAAGTGGAAAGCCACCTTAAAGGGAAAGTTACTAAAACTGGAAAGCCGACTAAAATGAGAAGTCTGAATTGAATCAGTTATTAATAATAAGCCGATCATTAATTCGTGTAGATTCGTTGAAGAAGGAGTGTTTCCATATGCTTATGTATGTTATGATTTCGATGGCGATTGAGGTACAAATATTCTGACCTTTCTCAAAAGGTTTCTCATGATCTCTTTCATATTCTGATCCGTTAGTTCCCGAATTGATGCCATTGCTATGATCCCCTTTACTTGAACCTTCTCTGTTGATCCCACTTGATATGACCTCCGTTATGAAACCATGCTATGAAAACCTTTTAATTATGCCATGGAAATGTTTTGAGAAGAACCGATTTGAAAAGATGTTTATAAATGATGCTAAATTTCTTTTTAAAGAAAGGTTATTTAACTTTCATGAACCCTATATTTTGAAAGACCATTTTTATGAAAACTGTTTTAAAAAGATTATTTAAATTGGACTTCTAATAGAAACTTTTGAAACAGACTTTTGAACTGAACCATGAATTGATTTTTGAATATGAACCTTGACCTGATAAACTCTGATTGGACCTTGAATACTATTTCTGATATGAACCCTTTGTTATGAACTGCTATTATGAACCTTTGATATGATTCTGAGACACACCTTTGCTATATGACCTTTTGCATGACTTTGAGACCTGACTCTTAGTTTGATACCCGAGCCATTTCTGTTTCCCTACCTATGGAGGTACCATAGGCATGTCTGTGATGCACCACTGGCATGACTCATGTGTGGGTGAGTGATTTATCACGCCGTCCCTTTTTATGATTACTATTATGGCCATTATGACTTTGAGATTGACTTTGAGTAAGGGGCGTATGGATTGCAATCCTAGATCTGTTCTGTTAGTGGATTTAACTATGACTTTGAGTTGACTTTGAGGTGACTGGTACTGTGTGCTATACATGCCTTTCACAATTTCTGGGAGTTCGCTACTCCACCCATTTGAAGAATGAGGACACCCCTCATATTATCTGATTATCTGAGAGGACTCCCCTCTATATGATTATGAAGAATTATGGTATTGACGGCTTATATGATATGATATGTTTCTGGGCTCGTGGTAGATGACTATCCTTTCTTCTTTCTATTCTATTACTCTTTTATCTATTCCTTATTCTATTTCCCCAATGCACTATATTTCAGTTCTGTTCATTATCATTGCTTTGTATATGTATCTGTTCACTGGGCTTTTTAAGCTCAGCCGCATTTCCTTTTCCTGCGGCAGGTTTTAGTAGGAAGCTGGGTTATGGGAAGAGAGTGTGACTGGACTTAGAAGACTATGCTTTGGACTAGAGGCGATTAGATGAAGTTTCACTTTATTAGACATAGTATTTATTGTTTTGTAACCTTGTAGTTTCAGATTTTCATTTGTAACCCTTAATTTCGTTGTATGTATGAATCATATGCTTGTGTTTGTTCTGATATGTCACTGTAATGTAATACTTCTACCCTTATCGGGTTGGGGTGTTACAATTATGGTATCAGAGCCCAGGCTGCGATTCGTAATACATTTACCCTTGACCTGTGAAGTTTGGACCCCTAAGTTTCCACTGTAGGCGCTCATAAGACAACCTTTGAAACTTTACATTAGGATTCCCCATAGGAACCTAAGTTATTACCGGCGAGGAATGGGTAGACTAAGACATTTATGTAAGTATCATTTGCTTCCGTATCACTCTGATCGTGCCTTTGCTCTTAGATAAGCCTTATAAGGACCTTTGTTTCAGAAGTTAGAAGTTTTGCAACTTAAGTTTAGTAACCAAGTAAGTTTGGAATACCTCGGGAGGCTACCTGGATACCTTACACATTTAAGTTTCACCTTCAGATTTTGATCTCCGCCTCCGATTTGTTTGATAAGCTGTTTGACACCTTTTCGACCACATCGTAGGTCATTTCAACCACAATGTGTTCGACACATTCTGTAAATTCATTACTTATGCTGGGTATGAATGTATCATCCGATACTACTTAACTCTGTATGATCCATTATTACTCCTATGGGAATTTTGGTAATTATGAACCACGAATATGAGAAGTTTTGTTTCCTCTCTTTGAATGATGAACCTTGTTCTGCCAACCGTTTCCTTTGGAAGGGTATGATGTAAATACTATCTCTATATGGATTTGTTAACTAAGCATGATGATGCTGATAACTGAGATTCTGTACCTCTCACAATTGACGATTATACGATATTCGTATTACCAATGATACACATCCTACCTGCTACTTATGCTAAGAAGCTAAACGAAATTCCCACACATTGAACTGTTCGTTTATCCATCCCAACATTTTTTTTGAACCATGTACTTGACTCTGATATATGAACTATCTGTATAATTTGACGACTGTATTCACTCTATGAATCCTTTGACTTTGAGATGTCTGATTGTACGGTCTTTTGGACTGAATGGCTATTCGTGAAGATACCATAGACTACCATATCTGAAATGTGACCTTAAAAATCTGCTTCACCCTATTCCATTATGATGACTCTCTACATCTGCTAAAATTTCTGTCACTATGGAAACACCTACCCCAAACTCATGAGATTACCAAGTTGTCCTGAAAACCATTATTATCAACCCTTGGAAAGTTCTACTATTGGGAAATATTTTGTCATACGAAGATTTTCCGGTATTCTCTGATGAACCTTTTGGTACTCCTTCCTACTTAAGAAGTAGAGTGGACATTGAACTGATATCAGTGAAGAAACCATGGTGCCATAGAAGTTGAGAGATTGAAGGAGCTGATGGAATATGATTTTTAACCTTGGTGATTCTCCTTAGATGCTCTTGTTTGTTTATGAAGAAGAACGAGAGAAGTATGCGATGACGTATCGACTATCGTAAACTTAAACGTACCACTATCACTAATCATTATCTGTTTCCGCGTATCAATAATTAATTTGGTCTTCCTTTGAAACTCCGCGTCTGATTGCATCATTTTAGATTTGAAGGACTGAAGAAGCAACCACAAAAACTTCTAAGAAGGGGGTTAACTAACCGAGAGTAACCTTTGGGAAGTATTTCAGTTCCTGAAGAAGAAAGAAGGCGATGTGAAAATTTCCTGAGATGGTCTCTGAAGTTGCCTTTGCACTCGTTATAACATTTATGAACTTGAATGATGCCAATAGTGTTGGCTAGAATAATCATGTTTTTCGCGTGTTTTGGACAAATTGTCATAGTATGACATTGTGTTGTGTTCTAAAACGAAAGAAGAACATAGAGATTATTGGTGAGACGACCCTTTGTTCTGGAAGAGAAATTTGATTGACGTTCAGAAAGCATAATAAACAACACTACCCTGTATAATGTAAAGACAGAGCTTTCACAAGAGGGACCAAGATCGAAGACCGTTATCGGAGTTAGAAACCTGGTGGAAGAGTAGTAGGAGATGGTTGCGACAAGCATTACCATGGAAGAAGCATACAAGAAGAAGTGAGGAACTAGGATAATGCTCAATCATACATCATGCAACACGTGAAGATTTCAGTTTGGGCACCAAGACAACCAGACCAAAGAAGACGAACCATTCAACACACAACCTGGAGTCGACAACAAC
Organism: Artemisia argyi; assembly: GCA_030686995.1. Lineage (NCBI taxonomy): Eukaryota > Viridiplantae > Streptophyta > Magnoliopsida > Asterales > Asteraceae > Artemisia > Artemisia argyi. Next base: position 191,549,885 of record CM060676.1, read on the forward strand.
ATCATGTACCTTAAAACCTGGAGCTATGTTAGAAGACCTGTCGAAGAAACGCAGTCTTGTTTCTCTATTCATTTTAGTTGTACTAGATGAATTGAGAGCAGAAGCAGACCTGCGGATGGAGGGATGCACAGTGATCGTGTCAGAGACTGCCGCTACGACGCCACAGTACCAAGAAGAGTTGCTAAAGGCTTGAGGAACCAGACTCGAATTTTAAATTCTCTTAATCATGAGGTAAGACGGACAAGAATAAACAGACTACTCCAACTTGGAAGAAATTTTGAAATTTGTAAATGAGTGGACGGATTTGAAAGCGGACATTGTGTTTAGACGAGATGATGCTATAAAGAATTGACGTTACTGATGACGTACCTTAATTTTGAATGACATTCTCGGATCTCCGTTACTCTTCGAGTAATTTCATTCTCTTAGTTATGTTGTTTGATTTTGGTGACCTCTGAGACTATAGGTGGACTAGGTGGATTTAAATAAGTTTGGGTGTTCACGACTTGAGATAAAGTATGATCATCATGAGGGCATATGTATATGATGCCAGTATTATGACGCCTGGCCAACGTGATAATACTTACATCATATAACGTGCACTTATGGTGGGCATATGATATTTTAAGAAGTGCCTTAGAAGCTTTAGAATTCTGGCGTCCGATCAAGATCATCTGAGTTTAGTGAGACTTTAGGTTCATTCTACCTATACGTTTGATATGCTTCGATACGTGTTTTGCTGATCTTTGCAACTCCTGATAAGAATCTTAGGTTCCATTATGAAATTTATGCTGTTGACGATATCTAACGATATGCTTTCTGTCCGTATACGATTCGCATTCGTGAAGTTGTTCATTATGATCTGCTATGAGTAAAATATGTGATTGTGGACTTTGAGGAAATGAGACCTGTTTGTTTATGAGAATACCTTTGGAAGGTTATCTAAAAGCCGTGACTATTTGAGAAGCTGAAGAGTTAAACCGTATATCACCCCATGTTTGCTACAATTCAATGTATTCTCATCTGATTCGCCTAATCAATTCGATGAAAATCCTATGTATTTTTATACCTCTTCCTGGAGAATTCGTTTATCATCCGTTATGTTTGGTACATTATCCTTTTGATTCAAATTCAATATGATATGCCCTTCTGAGAAATCTGAAACTGTTTTGACAATAATTACGAGTCATGAGAAACCAGTTGGTCTGAATATCTTTTGGAAGAACCTCCCCGGGCGTGAGAATGTTGTGACGACTTTTGCGGTTTGCTAAGACTTCGTCTAACTTTGCGACTTCAAATTTCGAGGACGAAATTTTTCTTTTTAGAGGGGAAGAAGTTGTAACACCTAAAATCTGAGAACATGTGAAAAGACCAAATTGCCCTTACCAATTTGAAATTTAATTAAAAGCTTATTAGAGTACCAAATAAATCTCAAACTTCAAACAATGCACAAGTTATGTATCCAAATAATTTTAACAATTACATTTAACATTTATACAAGTAGTAAAATTACCAAAATACCCCTAAAGGGCCGAATGACATATAATTGATGTTATTTTGATTTAAAAATGGTTTAAATCCTTTTAAACATGGAAAGTAATCACCAAATACATTCCTTAACCTTATGGCCGAAACTTTTGGCCCAAGCCCTCCCCTAGGGTCGGCATTTATCACTTCAAAAGAGTCAAACCATATCTTTTCTCCAAAAAACCCTAAAACCGATTTCAAAATAACACAAACAATTCTCACAGCCCCCATTCGACACTCCCATCACTCTCAAGCATTTTTCTGTGATTCATCAACATCCTAAGAAGCCAAGAAAAATCCCATTCGAATTGTTGAAGCCTTACACGATCGTAGCATTTGTTTTCTTTTGTCGAGCCCTAAAAACAAGGTAATTAGCTTTCACCTCATTCGACCTCTATAAAAATTATTTCTCATTTTTCCTGTGATACTTACATCATATAAGATCCACGAAAATTGGTTTCAAGGTTGGAAGATCATTGGTGAAGTCGTGGTGATTTTTGGATCATTTGGCCTATACGCGTAGGCTATAAATCATACAGCCCTCTCCACACGTTCAAGTCTTGGTTTGGTATTTTTCTCAGGTCCCTTACACCCTATGAACATCATCTAAAATGGTTGATTCGATCCATGCATGCTCTACATCGTTTTGGTAAATTAAACCCTAAAAACATGTGTAAATCGTAAAATACACCATTCGATCCATAATAATTCTAAATATAATTTATTTACCCTTGTTATAATGTATAGTGATCTGTAAAAATGTTGGAAGAATTATCATGGCTTGAATCATGTGTTTCAAATTTATTTTGGTTTATTTAGTTTTGTATAAAACGTATAAGGAGAAAAAGAAAATAAAATCGTGGGATCTAGGGTTTGTGTTTAGGGCTGGAAACATGTGACTATTAATGATCTTTAATGATTTGGTAATGATTAAAAATGGATTGGATGGATTAGGGTTTCTAATTTCTTTATTTTCATGTTATACGATTTGGTATAAATGATTTGGGTGAGTTTCGTAAACTTTAAAACTTAAGGGTTATTTTTAGAACTTAAATTTGATCATTTATAATTCGAATAAAATATAACTTAAGGGTGCTATGTGTAAATTTTGTATTTAAATGGGTTAAAATGTATTTAATGATTAATTAGGGTTTGTTTTGAAAATAATTAAAGTAGAGGGACTAAAAGTGTAATTTCTGGAAACTTGGGACTGATTTGAGTAATAAAATATATTCAGGGGGGTTTTGTGCTAATTTGGTAATTTAATGGCTTAATATGTAATTATGGATAATTAAAAGTTGGAATTGTAAATTAAAAGGTTAAATATGTAACTTTAATAACTTGAGGGACTTAATGTGTAAATTATGAATATTTGAGGATTCATTCGAATAACTTAATAAAATAAGGGATCATTATGTAAAATGGATAAGTTAAGGGTTTAATGTATAACTTTGAATACTAAAAGGGTTTAAAGTGTAATTTTGGAATGTAAGGGTATAAAGTGTAAAGTTATGAAACCCTAAGGACCAAATGTGTAAATATGTTAAAAGATACCTTGATTCCATTAATAATGATTCAACTTTCTAATTATGAAAACTTTCTAAAAGTGGAGACTTACTAATTATGGAAATCTGCTAAAAGTGGAAAGCCACCTTAAAGGGAAAGTTACTAAAACTGGAAAGCCGACTAAAATGAGAAGTCTGAATTGAATCAGTTATTAATAATAAGCCGATCATTAATTCGTGTAGATTCGTTGAAGAAGGAGTGTTTCCATATGCTTATGTATGTTATGATTTCGATGGCGATTGAGGTACAGATATTCTGACCTTTCTCAAAAGGTTTCTCATGATCTCTTTCATATTCTGATCCGTTAGTTCCCGAATTGATGCCATTGCTATGATCCCCTTTACTTGAACCTTCTCTGTTGATCCCACTTGATATGACCTCCGTTATGAAACCATGCTATGAAAACCTTTTAATTATGCCATGGAAATGTTTTGAGAAGAACCGATTTGAAAAGATGTTTATAAATGATGCTAAATTTCTTTTTAAAGAAAGGTTATTTAACTTTCATGAACCCTATATTTTGAAAGACCATTTTTATGAAAACTGTTTTAAAAAGATTATTTAAATTGGACTTCTAATAGAAACTTTTGAAACAGACTTTTGAACTGAACCATGAATTGATTTTTGAATATGAACCTTTACCTGATAAACTCTGATTGGACCTTGAATACTATTTCTGATATGAACCCTTTGTTATGAACTGCTATTATGAACCTTTGATATGATTCTGAGACACACCTTTGCTATATGACCTTTTGCATGACTTTGAGACCTGACTCTTAGTTTGATACCCGAGCCATTTCTGTTTCCCTACCTATGGAGGTACCATAGGCATGTCTGTGATGCACCACTGGCATGACTCATGTGTGGGTGAGTGATTTCTCACGCCGTCCCTTTTTATGATTACTATTATGGCCATTATGACTTTGAGATTGACTTTGAGTAAGGGGCGTATGGATTGCAATCCTAGATCTGTTCTGTTAGTGGATTTAACTATGACTTTGAGTTGACTTTGAGGTGACTGGTACTGTGTGCTATACATGCCTTTCACAATTTCTGGGAGTTCGCTACTCCACCCATTTGAAGAATGAGGACACCCCTCATATTATCTGATTATCTGAGAGGACTCCCCTCTATATGATTATGAAGAATTATGGTATTGACGGCTTATATGATATGATATGTTTCTGGGCTCGTGGTAGATGACTATCCTTTCTTCTTTCTATTCTATTACTCTTTTATCTATTCCTTATTCTATTTCCCCAATGCACTATATTTCAGTTCTGTTCATTATCATTGCTTTGTATATGTATCTGTTCACTGGGCTTTTTAAGCTCAGCCGCATTTCCTTTTCCTGCGGCAGGTTTTAGTAGGAAGCTGGGTTATGGGAAGAGAGTGTGACTGGACTTAGAAGACTATGCTTTGGACTAGAGGCGATTAGATGAAGTTTCACTTTATTAGACATAGTATTTATTGTTTTGTAACCTTGTAGTTTCAGATTTTCATTTGTAACCCTTAATTTCGTTGTATGTATGAATCATATGCTTGTGTTTGTTCTGATATGTCACTGTAATGTAATACTTCTACCCTTATCGGGTTGGGGTGTTACATCAGCAGTTGGAGATAATAAGAATGAGAATCAAGTATGCAGCCAAGATGTTAACGCATGAACTGAACAATCACCGAGAAATGATAAATGAAGAAGCACTTGAGTTTGCAAAGAAACACACAAACAAGGAAGAGTTGCAGAAGTTGATAAGAGAAGAGATTGGAAACAAGAAGGAAGAGAAGAAAAAGGAGCATGTTGCAAGTGCAAAATGATGGAAAAGGTTAGCAGTTAGTGGTGGAAAATTCAGAAGTAGGACTAACAACACAAAGAATAGAAGGACGGGGGCGTACAACATCTTTTTGGGGCAACTAATGCAGATTAAGATCTAATTTCTTTAGATTTTATTATGTAATATCGTATGCCATATAATATGGCTTAAACATGTTAAAACAATGTCTTATTTCGTATGTCGTATGCTAGAATATCACAAGACAGTTTAAATTTCCAGGTAGGATAATGGTTTAACTTTCCAAGTACTACGTTGCCATCATTTGTCAAGAAATGAAAATGGCGAAACATTTCTGGATGGGATTTTGAATGTCTTGTTTAAGTTTTTATTGCACAAATTGATAAATCAATTCTAATGGCTGTTGTTTATCGATAATCGACTCTGTTTTATAGCACACTGCAAAAAAAAGTATCATACATAAATATCATATATGATAATACACTTAAAGAATTTGCTTCAAAATTTTATCATATGTGATAACTGAAATGAAAGAAACAAAAACACTTGAACACAATCATAATATACTCTTCTTTATAAGTTATCATATATGATAAATCAAAATGGAAAAAACCAAGTGTAAAATCGTATATGATATCGAAGAATTATCATATATGATAACACACCTAAAAAAATTACTTCTGGATTATCATATGTGATAACTCAAATGAAAGTAACTAAAACCCTAGAAAACAATCAGCAACAATCTATTTCATATAAAAACTCAGTAATAATCAAACAATCATGTCTAGGTCTGTTACTCAAATTTCTTCAACACAATCCGACAAAACAAATAATAATCAAAGAAATTAAAAAAAAAATATGAAGACAATTTATGTTGAAATTCATGCTTGATCCAAGACCTCTCCTCTTGTAACTTCTGATTGATCCAAATCCCCTTCCTTTGTAACTTCAACTTGATCCAACTTGGCCTCTTTTGCAAACTTTTTTGGGCACATCCTCCTGTTGTGACCATCTGTCTCTCCACATAACGAACATGCATTCCTATTCTTCGAATTCTTTTCAAGAGCTTGCTCTTTACCTCCTTTTATGCGCATCTTTTTATGGCCTTTAGGATTACCAAGAGCTGGATTGTTAATGGTTTTTTCAGCTGGCTTCGGGACTCCAACAAGTTCCTCCAAATTGTCAGCCTTGTTCTTAGAAGGAGGATTTGGACAATCAGCCTCGACATCAATCTTTAGCAACCTCAACTTTTCAACAAAAGAAGACAACCTCGCCTCATCTTTACTCAACATATGGATACAGTGATCAACAATGGAACTTGCCTCATTTGCATAATTCTCAACAATCTCATTCTTCTCACCATATCTGTTCCGTTTGTTCCTCAAAGCAGCAGGTATAAGGTTCTTTGTCCAACGCCTCATTATGTATTGACATGGAATCACTTCAATATTGGCGTTCTTAAACACACAAAAAACATGCCTGCATAATATTCCAACTCGAAGAAAAAGCTGACAGGAACATACAACTGATCCATCCTCTTGGTTACGCAACACCTTAATGGGCAAAAAAGAAAGAAGATAGTAAAAAATCATATATGATAAAACAAAAGAAATAAGGTAGTAAAAAATCATATATGAAAAAAAAAATAAACAATATTTTTTTAAGTAGCTAACATACCTTATATAATCCATCAACTCTATAAAACAGGTTAACTGGCTCTTCTTCTTCAGCTTTATCGTTATCCTTACCTTTATCCTTAACTCTCTTCCTAGCTTTCTCTCTCAACTTAGCTTTCTTCTTCTCCATTAGTGCATCAACAAATTTTGTTTCTCTAATAACAGAGACCTCAGATCCTTCAACCAAGCTTTTGGTTTCTATTTGACAATACCATGTGCCTGCAAAAATCTCTGCTTGAACAAGCTCGAACAGAGGACGAGTAAAAACCTTCAAAGCATGACGTTCAATCTTAAGATAGGTTCTAAACTTCGGAACATAATCAATAGTCTTATGATCAAGCCTCTCTTGTATATGCCTCTGCTTTTCCATTGCCGTCTCAAAACAATTCATAAAATTCATAAGAGTGGAACCTTGATTCGTAAAATGAGAGAAAAAGGAGTTCTCACTCTCAGATCTAGACGTCGTCCTCATCAAACCACACAAGGGGGAATCAATGAAATAAGCAGGAATCCAACACGAACGTATATTAAACATCTTTGTTAACCACTTATGATTCTGCAAACTAAACTCCTCCAATAACTTTGACCATCTATCCTCAAACTCCTCCGGACCGATATACATATTCCATACAATTTGATTAAACTTCTTTTTAAAGTCGGTATCATCATAGATTTTTGAACATATCTGTAAACAAAACAAATAACATCTGATTTAACAAATGATTTGAAAATAGATATATGTTACCATATGTGATAAACCAATAAAAAATACAAATAAAATCAAGTATCACATATGATTTAACATATTATTTGAAAAAAAGTTCAAATTATCATATATGATAAATCAATAAGAAATACACAAAGAATCAAGTATCACATATGATAAACAAAAAGGCAGAAAAATACCTTTCCAGGGAGCTTTTGAGTAATATGCCACATGCAAAGTCTGTGTTTAGAACCCGCAAACTCAGCTTCAATGGCATTTCTCATAGCCCCATCCTGATCAGTAACAACAATATTTGGAGCCCTACCAAACGCCTTTATGAACGCTTTCAGCAACTAAATATACGAAGTTGTAGTTTCGTTCTTCAACAAGCCTGCTGCGACTGTTACACACCTCCGATGATTATCTATGGCTGTAAAGGGAACAGACACCATTTTGTAGCTGAAAAACAAAAAACAAAAATACTTAAAATAACAGATTAAATAGAAACTCATATAATCAAAATATCATACTAAACATACATATACTTACTTGTTTGTTCTGTAAGTAGCATCAAACGAAACAACATCACAAAACTCTCTATAGTTGAACTTAGAAACTTCATCAGCCCAAAAAATAGCCGCAAGCTCAGCATTTTCGACCAAATAATCAAATGAAAAATCCGGAACGTGCTTCTTCATATTCTCCATCTTAGATATAAGCATCTGCGCATCACTATCACCTATATAGCAGTTCACACCCCTAAAAAAGTTCTTAAAATCAACAGTCGTTCCATGAACAAGCAAATAAGAACCCTTCAAACCAGTTAAGATGTGATGAGCTTTCGTTGCGCCTATATTTATGCTAGCAGCTTTAACAATGAACAATTGCTCAGCATACGTCAACTGCCTCTCAGTCTTTGACAAATGCTTATACTCTTCACGTTCAAGCTCGTGATTATGAATACTATCAAAGACATTCAACCTGTACTTAGAAGTACCAGGAATCAAATCAAAAATGACACGTGCTTTGCACCCTGTGATATGCAGGTTTGAACTTCTAACCTGCTTGTCACTATTCTCTAAGTCTAACGTGTCCACATGAATTCCCTTTGGACAACCTTCCCTATTACACACTAAATACTTTTGCTTCACAGTACCATTCCTCAACCTTTTCTGGCATGACTTCCTAACTACAAACCCTGCTTTAGCAGCATATTTCATATAAGCAGCAATGCACTCATCAATCGACTTATAAACTTTGCCCTTAACAAGTAATACATCCACAGGAACTTTCTGAATATAATAAACAGTTCCACCAGGAGTATCAAAATTAGAGTGAGTAGCAAATGATTCAGGAGTTTTCAAAGCATTCAAATCTGAAAAAAAAATAATAAAACAAAAAATTAAAAACAGAGGTTTACTAAAAATGAAATCACAGACACATGTTATAATTATATCATATATGATATAACACATGCAAGACAAAAACATTGATATATCACATGTGCTATATAATATATGATATGACAAGCTTAAAACTACTTATTCAAAGCCGAGATTAATATATCACATATGATATATCATTTGATACAAAAACATTGATATATCACATGTCATATATCATATATGATATCCAAACTACAAATATAATCAGCTACTCATTCAAAGCTTAAAACTACTTATTCAGAGCTTATAACATCTTAATAACATATTCAGAGCTTATAACATCTAAATAACATAGCTTATTAACACTAACAAACGGATTATAGAAAAAATTAAAATAATCAAAAAACTCAGTCCTAATTGCTACGGATTCATCACCGTGTTCATAAGCAACAATCTCCTCAGCATACTTAGCTGAAACATCATCACTAACAACAATCTCTTCAAAAGCAGTAGAAGAATCATTAACAGCGATCTCTTCAGAAGTAGTAGAAACAGAACTTTGAAGCGAATCCATAAAACCTGCATATAATATGAAAAAAAATAAGTAAGTTAACTCATAATTCAGCTTATAGAAACAGATAGCTTATAATGCAGCTTTGAATCAAGCTTAAATAAAAATAAACGATAAAAAATTAGGGTTAGGTGATGTACGAGATGAAGAATGAGATCAATTAATGAATTTAGAAGAAAAAATTAGGGTTTCTATGATGATCGCAATGAAGGAGATGGTTAGAGTAGCTCGTTACAAGAGGTAGTTAGATGAGAGAGAAGAAACAAACACACACTTTGTGTGTGTGAAAAAATGACGCATTAATTGAGAGATAAGAGTAAAAAAAAAAGCATTTAAATAGTACTAAAATACCCTTGTAGTGTAAATATTAACTCTAATCTAAGCCATTAGATCAAAATGAATGAAAGGTGGGGATTGATCCCTTGGTATGTAAAGAATGTTTAGTCCTCAAATGATCTTTGTTCTAAGAAAATATCCAAATATTTGACGATATTTAGACAAGAACTTTCTTGAAGATGAGTAAAAAAAACACTTATGAAAGAATGTCCAAAAAAAAGTAAAAGAGTTGGTGAGAAAAGTTCATTTAGGGACTAAGTTTTTGTTACATACTGAGGGACAAATCCTCACCATTCATTTAGTTTGATCTAATGGTAGAGATTAACATAAGATTAAATATGTAAACCTAAGTTCATGTCTTTTTTGTTCCTTTTTCTTTGTCTTTTTTATTATTCACTTTTTTTTTTTTTTTTTTTTTTTTCATTTTTTTTACCTTTTTTTTTCTTCTTCCAATTAACGTTATTTTTTTCCTTTTTTTGTTATTTTTTCTTTTTTTTTTCTCTAATTCACGTGTTTTTTTTCCTTTCATTCTTTCCTTTTTTTTTTCCTTTTTTTTTAAATCAAGCTTTTCTTTTTTAAAAAATTTACGATTTTTTTCACATTATTACGTTTTCGTCCATTTTTGTCTATTTTCACATGTTTATATACGTTTTCTGACGTTTTTGTCCGTTTCGAGATGTTTTTGTCCGTTTTCATATGTTTTCGTCCATTTTTTTACGTTTTCGTCTTTTTGATACGTTTTCGTCCATTTTTTTACGTTTTTGTCTGTTTTCAGATGTTTTTATCTGTTTTCGGCAGTTTTTATACGTTTTCAGACATTTCTGTCCATTTTCATATGTTTTCATCCGTTTTTATACGTTCTCGACTGTTTTCAGACGTTTTCGTCCGTTTTTATACATTTTCGTCCGTTTTTGTCTATTTTCAAACGTTTTCATCCGTTTTTACACAATTTTGTCCGATTTTTTACGTTTTTGTCCGTTTTCATATGTTTACATTTGTTTTCGTCTGTTTTCATACGCTTTCTTCCGTTTTCTTACGTTTTCGTCCGTTTTTAGACGTTTTCGTCCTTTTTCCTAAATATTCGTCTATTTTCTTACGTTGTCGTCCATTTTCATAGGTTTTGGTCCATTTTTAAATATTTTTTTGCCATTTTCAGTCATTTTCATACATTTATGAATATCACAAGTGATATTCTATGATACTCAGATGTTTTTGTCTGTTTTCGTCCGTTTTTGTACATTTTTGTCTGTTTTTAAACGTTTTCGTCCATTTTCATACGTTTTCGGCAGTATTTATACGTTTTCAGACGTTTTTATCCGTTTACATACGTTTTCGTCTGTTTTTTACATTATCGTCTGTTTTCAGACGTTTTCGTCTGTTTTTAAACGATTTCGTCCATTTTAAGACGTTTTCGTCCGTTTTTATATGTCTTCATCTATTTTTGTCCGTTTTCATACGTTTATAAATATTTTCGTCCATTTTTATGTATTTTTGTCTGTTTTCAGACGTTTTTGTTTGTTTTCATACTTTTCAGCAGTTTTTATACGTTTTCGTTTGTTTTCATCAATTTTTCATATATTTTCGTCCCTTTCCAGGCATCTTTTTACGCTTTCATACGTATTCGTTCGTTTTCTTATGTTTTCGTCCATTTTTATACGTTTCTGAATATCACAATTGATATTCTTAATATCACAAGTGATTTTCTGTGATATTCAAAATATCACTTGTGATATTAATAATATCAATTGTGATATTCAGAAACGTATGAAAACGAACGAAAACGAACAAAAATAGACAAAAACATAAGAAATGAAAAAAAACGTGAATTAAAAAAAAAGTGAAAATCACTTATGATATTCTGAATATCACTTGTAATTTTCTGAATATCACTTTTGATATTAAGAATATCACTTGTGATTTTCATGTTACAAAACATTAGTTGAAAATCACTTGTGATATTCAGAATATCACTTGTGATATTAAGAAAATCACTTGTGATTTTCTGAATATCACAAGTGATGTTCTGAATATCACAAGTGATTTTCAACTAATGTTTTGTAACATGAAAATCACAAGTGATATTCTTAATATCATAAGTGATATACAAAAAATTACAAGGGATATTCATATTACAAAACCTTAGATGAAAATCACTTGTGATATTTAGAATATCACTTGTGATTTTCATGTTACAAAACATTAGTTGAAAATCACTTGTGATATTCGGAATATCACTTGTGATATTTAGAATAACACTTGTGATTTTCTGAATATCACTTGTGATTTTATGAATATCATTTGTGACATTCTGAATATCACAAGTGATTTTCATGTTACAAAACATTAGTTGAAAATCACTTGTGATATTCAGAATATCACATGTGATATTCTGAGTATAAAAGAATAATACTTTTCATATTCAGAAGCGTTGAAAATGGCCGAAAACGTATGAAAATAGACGAAAATGTAAGAAAACGGACTAATATGTACGAAAACAAACAAAGATGTGTAAAAATAGACGAAAATGTCTGAAAACGGACGAAAACGTATAAAAACGGACGAAAGCATATGAAAACGGACAAAAACGTATAAAAGTGGACAGAAACATATAAAAACAGACAAACTCATATAAAAATGGACGAAAACATATGAAAACGGACGAAAACCTAAAAAACGAACGAAAACATATAAAAACAGATGAAAACGGACGAAAACGTATAAAAATAGACGAAAACGTTTGAAAACAGAGGAAAACGCAAAAAAATGGACGAAAACGTATGAAAACGAATAAAAACGCCTGAAAACAGACGAAAATGAAGAAAATGGACAAAAACGTATGAAAACAGACGAAAACGTATAAAACGGACGAAAACGTATAAAAACGGTCAAAATCGTATAAAAACATAAGAAAACGTATGAAAATGGACAAAAACAGACGAAAACGTATAAAAACGGACGAAAACGTATGAAAACAGACGAAAACGTCTGAAAACAGACGAAAACGTAAAAAAACTGACGAAAATGTATGACAACGGACAAAAACATATATAAACATGTGAAAACAGACAAAAACGGACGAAAACGTAATAAAGTGAAAAAAATCATGAATTTATTTAAAAAAAAAAAAAAAAAAAAAAAAAAAAAAAACTTGATTTAAAAAAAGCCAAAAAAAAAGACGTGAATTAGAGAAAAAAAAGGAAAAAAACAAAAAAAACAAAGATAAAGGAGAAAAAAAACGTTAATTGGAAAAAAGGCAAAAAAAAAAGAAAAAGAGAGAGTGAGAAAGAAATAAAGAAAGTGAATAATAAAAAAGACAAAGAAGAAAGAAAAAAAAAAGACATGGACTTAGGTTTTCATATTTAATATTAGGTTAATCCCCACCATTAGATCTACAAACGATGAATGGTAGGGATTTGTCCCTCAATATGCAACAAAAACTTGGTCCTTAAAATAACTCACCTCAAGAGTTGGTATAAAAGGGAGGAACAATAGTCAACATTGTTTCATAAAGTGAGATTTGGCACATTCTGAAAATTGAAACATTTAAGGGGCGTTTGGTTCATTGTAATATGACATAATTGAATGTAATTGTGTTCTTATTAAATTACGTAGCCTGCTTGGTTTGCATATTGGAGAGAAATGTAATTCATATTGCATTACGTAGGTTGTTAGGTTTCTATTCAGTCAATTCAATTATATCAAGTGAGGGACTTCAGATTACATAACATAGGAAGTTTGATGGAAAGTTTTGAATTACACTGTAATTCATAATTTTTACTTTAAAGCCTCAGTATTTAATATTTATATATCATTATTATTACCATTATTATATATTTTAATATTTATATATAATAATTATTACCATTATTTATATATCAGTATTTAATATGATGGAGGATCCCCATTCAATCCCAATTCTTACTAGTTACTGAAATTAATCATAGCTTATTATATTTGTGTTTCTAGAATTTTAAAAAGCTAAAGATTCTGGACGTGAGTTGGTCAAAGTCATTAACCAAGACCGGAAATTTCATTGGACTCGAGAATCTTGAGAAACTTTTATTAGAAGGATGTGAAAATTTGAAAGAGTTGGATAGCTCTATTAGTTGCCTCCATCAACTAACCAGCTTAACATTATCTAAATGCACCAACTTAAAGTCGATTCCAGATCTTCCTCTCAACATTGAATATGTTGAAGCGAATGATTGCATAAACCTAGTAAATCTTCCTTCAAACTGTTCTGAGTTACAATTTCTAACTTATCTTGAATTGCATAATTGCAAAAAACTTGGATCCGAAGGTTTCATGCAAGTTACAGAACTGAGGAACCTACATGAACTAGGAATAGTAAATTGCAATGTTTCGCAAGTATCCAGTGGAATTGGAAATTTGGTGTCATTAAGGGTTCTCTACCTTCCAGATAACACATTTTCTAGTCTACCTGACAGCTTCAACAACCTTTCAAAACTAAAAACACTTTATGTAGATGGTTGTTCTGAATTACAGTTGCTTCCACCTCTTCCATCGCAATTGACAGATGTAATTGCGAGCGACTGTTGGTCATTAGATGTGATGCCATTTGATTCAATGCAAAACGCATATATATTTCCTTCCAAGGTTTTCAAGGCAAGCAACCTCTCCATCTTTCTCAGCACATTTTGTAATGAAGAAGCTTTTTTTTTTTTTTTTTTTTTTTTTTTTTTTTTTTTTTATATGTATTACTAATAAATATGCTTGAATGCTATACAAGAATCACTCACAAGTACCAAAGGATTATACATCCGTTTCTCAGGGAATTGAAGGAGTTACCTGAGTGGTGTACTTATCGAAATAGTGGAGGAGTTTTATCTTTTTTAGCACCTATCCAAGTTGATCATAGCAAAATATGCGGTTTCATCTTATGTGCTACCAGAGACAACAAGGATGATGAATATGATGAGTGGGTTAATCCAACAATTTATAATAAAATGAAAGGAACAAGCCATCAATTCCGTGATTGTAGATATAATAGTGATTCCATGATGGTTGGTATGTGTTAATTCACATGCCTTTTCATAGTCAAAAACCAACCCAAATAGACTAATTATGCTAACAAATGCCAAAGAATGTGTGTTTTTATGTTTGTGAACGTGCAGGTACGGATATATCGTAAAAAGACGAAAAACAAATAAAAACCCGGCAAAACGAGCACGAGAGTAGAAAGAGTCAGAAAGTCAAGCTGGAAATCTAGTTGAGCTTTGAAAAGTCAAAAGAGATCCCTAAAGTTTGAATTTTTTAAAGATTCATCCTTTTCAAGAAAGTTTGAGGAAATGTCAGAAACAGTCCCTGCACTTTGAAAGATGACAGATTCAGTTCCTCATGGAAATTTATGAAGAAATGTCAACTCATGCCCTTCTTTTATTCTTGAATAGCCAAATTAGTCCCTTGAAGAAGAATGAGAAAATTACAAAAAACAACCTTTGCAGATTTGAAAGTTACACTTTTAATCCTTGTCACATTTCATAAACCAAATCTGAAAATAACAAACATAAGCCTTAGTCCAATACTTAATCCATCTCATAAATATTAAAAGCCCAAACCAATCACATAAAACCCAATACCCGACCCAAACCACTCATGGTCAAAGTATTACTACCAGGTCAAGAGGTCAAAGTGAGGTCAAACAAAGATAAAATAATTACCCCGCCCCTATTTCACCCCCAATTCCCCCAAACTTACCCAGATTAGAACCCTAAATATTAACCGTACAAATTGACCGTCATTAAGGGTGAATCCGTCAAATTAGAGGGCTTCTAGAAGATGTCAGTGGATGTCAGTATACGTCAGACTCAAAGAAGCACTAACGGGGCTACGTGGCAAGAATGTATTGGTGGAGACGCGTCACCAAACTTGATCTACGGGTGGATATTTGATGGGCAATGATTGAAGCTGATCAGAGGGTTCTCATTTGATGTAAACTAACACAACTCACACGGATTTCCAGCTTGGCAATCCGTGAGCTCACTCCTCACCTTTCCCTATAAATAGAAGTAGTTTTAGCCTTAGTTAGTGTGTAGATTTTAGGTAGCGAAGCTGTGCAAAAATTTCTTTTCAATTGTATTTAGCTTAGAGTTTGTATTGTATGGTTTAAATTTTTTTAATGAAATTTAGTTTTTCATAATAATTTCTCTATTAATTTCTGTCTCAATTCTATTAGTTAATCTTCTAGTATTGTTAAACTTAGCTTTTATATCAATTCCAATCTAGTTTATACAAGTTTCAGTTTCAAGTTTAGTGATAAAATTACTTGGGAAAATATATAAAAAAAATTCAGAAAAAAAAAAAAAAATATGTTCAATTTAGTTTTGATAAGTTTGAGATAAGCTGAATCAGTTTATACACAATATATACAAGCTCAGTAGCCTGTTATATAATTGTTTTCATTTCAATTCTCACAAGTATTTGGATAGTCAACAAAAGTCAACTACACTATTTTCATTGGTTTTGGAGGAGATTTGGATAAGTGTGGACATATTTGGAAGGTCCTACCTATCCTAGAGATAGGCTTGCATAGTGAACCCCCTCTGTTCATGCTGAGGGGGATTGTGTTGGTAATTTCTGATTTGTACCATTTAATTAAGTAATATTTGTTTCAGTTATGAAATTGAAGTAGTTGTAATTGTTGAATTGCTTTAGTTTGCTGTTATAGATTAGGTTGTTAGCATAATTGAGCCTGTTTGATTTATGTTTGATCCTAATTGATTACATCTGTGTGAGTATAGTTGATTTCAGAATCTGTTTTTGAGATCTGTGTTTTATAGCCTTTTTGTTAGGATATAAAATATCAAAGTACTTCAATATGTCAAAGTACTGCTGCATGAAGAATAAAGTCAAAGTACTGCTGCAGGAAAAAGTCAAAGTACTGCTGTTACTGAAGAATGTTTAAAGTACTTGGAAGGAAACAAGGACTGATGTGCAATATTAGATAAGGATTAATGTGTAATATTGAACGAACATTCTAGAATTAGTTAGGGATAATGACTTGTCGTTCAAGGATTATATGTTGTAAACCGACTTAAGGTTATCTATATAAAGAGCCTTAAGGGGTATTAGTCGATATAAGTTTTAGAGAGAAGTATTCATAAGTTTTAGAGTCGATCAAAGTTGATAAATAGTTAGGGATTGTTAGTGAATCTGTGTAACAAAGCAGGTTCAAAGTTTGGTTAATATAAAAGTTCTTCTTAAGCTTTGTGTTAGTAGATTCCGCATACTTTACAAGGTTAAACAATGTTTCAATATTAATAGTGTTGAGTTTACTCAATATTGTTAAACCCTTACAAACTACAAAGTAGTTTGGTCAGAGTATATCGATCCAACAAGTGGTATCAGAGCTTGTGTTGGAAACTCTGATTAAGAAGACAAACCTTTAAACCTTTAAACCGATTTCACTACAAACCCTTCAAGATGTCGACAAATGCTGCACCTGCTCCCTCAATCATTGCTGTTAGAATCCCTATTGTTAAGAAGGGAGAATACAACCTATGGGCCATGAAGATGAGGCATTACATTGCCATCACAGACCATGCATTGTGGGATGTGATTGTCAATGGTAACATGCAAATTGAAGAACCAGTAGAGGTACCTGGACAACCAACACCACCTAAAATTACTGTACCTGCTGCTACCAAAAGAAATCAAGACAAAGCTCTCAACATACTGCTTTCTGCTATTCTTGATGGTCACTTATTAAAGTTTCATGATGCCAAGGATGCCAAACAACTATGGGCTGCAATAAAGAAGAAGTTTGGAGGTAATGATGCTTCCAAGAAGATGCATAGGAATTTGCTGAAGCAACAATTTGAAACTTTCACTGTTGGAGACAGAGAAGGTCTTGATTCTGCTTATGAAAGATTCCAACATCTTCTGAGTATGCTAGAACTATATGATGCTGAGGCATCAGTTGAAGACTGATGAGTGCTCAAACACTCATCATTTTTGGTCAAATCTGAACTGCAAAACATACAAAAACACTCAGAAATGCATCAAAATACCAAAAATATTTCAAAATTGTGTTTTATATATTTTAGATGCAAAACGAGTAAAAACAGATGAAAAACGTACAAAGTTTGCAAA
Organism: Artemisia argyi; assembly: GCA_030686995.1. NCBI lineage: Eukaryota > Viridiplantae > Streptophyta > Magnoliopsida > Asterales > Asteraceae > Artemisia > Artemisia argyi. Next base: position 191,567,563 of record CM060676.1, read on the forward strand.
ATTGGCTGTTTCAGTCCCCCAACTTTCAAAAGTTGGCAAAAATAGTCCCTGAGCACTTATTTGAAAAGAAAAGTCACCAGAGGTCCTTTTGAAATCATAAGTTGTCATATTTAGTCCTTTGGTGAAAAATCTCAAAAGTTTTGGAAATTTGCAATTTAGTCCCTGAAGTTTCAGATTTAGGCAGATTTGGTCCCTGGTGGGATATTTTTGGATGAAAAATCATTTTTAGTCCTTGGAAATTCAAAAATATTCAATATTGGTCCTTGGATAAAAGTTTTTCACAGTTTGGCAAAAATGACCCCTAAACTTTGCAAATTGACATATTTGGTCCCTGGTGTTTTAAAAATGAAAAAAAAAATACATTTTGGGTCTTTGGGTTATTAAAGTTGTCAATTTTGATCCTTGTGATAACTTTGGGGAAGTTTCATTTCCAGTCCCTAAACTTTTGGTATTTTGCATATTTGGTCCTTGTGGTACAAATAAACAAACGGACCCTTATTTTTATTTTACCCAAGGCCAAACACTAACACCCCAGCCCACCTTGTTTAATCCTTGGCCCATACCAAACCAGCCCACCACCAAAAACACAAAACAAATAAATACTCCCTCCCGTTTTATTAACCCCTCAGTCAACCCCCAACCCTTGACCCTTCCACCTCACCCTCCTTTTCCCTGCCAAAACCTGCAACACCAACATACCATCATTCACCCTACCCCCTCAACCCTGCAACACTCCACCTCAATTCACTTTCCACCACTTAAATCCAAACCTTGCCCCCCATGCCAAAATACTAACTGCCAAATGCTATAATCCCTCTATCCCGCCAAAAACACCTTTGATGGCTGAGATGATGTCCAAGCAAACCAATGGATGGGATTTGATGAGGAGAAGCACAGAAGAGGACAAGACAAACAGTGAAACCCTAATTTTTATTATTTCAAGTATAAATAGGTCTCTTGTAGCCATTGTGTTGGCAGTAGTTAATTTTAGTTTGTAGTGGGTTTTAGTGTAGATTTGTAGTTTAAGTTTCCTTTAAAAAGCCTATGTACTCTTCACTTTTAATGAATGCAATTTAATTTTTATAAATCTCAAACTGCTTATTTATTTTTTTCTGCTTATTTACCACTGCTTAATTGTGCTTGAATCTGTTTCTCTTTGCTTATTATACTTGTTATATGCTATGTATGCTTGTGTTGAAGTTGGGAGTTGTTAGTTTAAGTAGTTTATTAAAACTGTCTCCATTTTCCTAGAGCTGCTTAACTGCACTTAATCCATTGTAACTGCTTATTTTTGGGTTTACAATAGCTTATTAGGTTCTAAGTAACCTAGTTCAATTGTTTTGATCAAAACTTGGCCTCAAAAATCTGTCACTTGCTTTGGAAAAATCCCACAGTTAATGCATTAGGGAGTGTTTGGCATAACTAGAAATTTTACCCCTTACCTTATTATTTTTAAACTCTTGAAATTCAAACATCTTAAGTTTGATTTTTGTAGTTGATTTAAGGTTGAATTTTTCAGTTTCAAAAGGTTTTAGAGTAGTTTAACTAGTTATCCATTTTCTTTTTGTCTTAACAGCCATAGCTAGTACTTAGGCTAAGTTTCCATTCTAAGTTTCTTTAAGATGTTCACTTACCTCAAGTTAGCTTTATTTAAGTGATTACCATGTAGGAAACCTGTGGTTGACTCCCCTGGGTCAAAACCTTACCATTCTAACCCAACTGTGCATCAGAAGCTAAGTGGCTCAACCCTACTTTAAACCCCATTTTTAATTTGCTCATCATTAGCTTTTAAGATCTGGATTTCTGCATGCTTGATCTTTGCCAGCTTGTGTGTAGGTACATACTTTTAGAATTATTTTAGGAATTTTCTGTAAGCCTGTGCATGCCCTTGAAGTGAGCCCCCTAGGTCTGCTAATACCCTGCACCCAGGTTTGGGTCAGGTTTCAATTGGATTTATCTTGATCAATTTTGAATCAATGGCCTTTATTTCTGTTGTTTTAGAATCTTTCTTGGGTAGCTTTTAGGTCTGTTAATTTAGTTTTTCCCTTAGCACTTATTCACCTAGCTTATTTTTCCCTTTAAAGTTGCCCATTTTGGACTGTTTGAGGTCTGCTGCTGTTTGATCAACTGATCTTGTTGATTTGTAGTTGGTAATAAGTTGTTTCTAGTTGAAGTTTGATCTTGTTGTTGCTATTCCTTGTTGTCATTGATTTTTGTAGTTATTATTGTTGTTGTTTGTATGCTTGCATCAGCTTTTGTAAACTTGTAGCTTATTTGAGCTTGTTGTTTTCTTCATTCTGTTGTCTGCTACTGCTGGTGATCTTGTTCATGTTTTTGTAGTTTGAATCTTGCTATTGTTGCTGTTCTTTCTTGTTGTTGTATTGATTGTTCAAGCTTGTGTAAGCTTATGTGCCTAACTGAGCTTATTATTGTTGTTCATGTACCACTGGCTGCTATATGCACATCTGTATGATCTGAGCTTGTTGATCTTGCATTTCTGTTGGATTTACTTGTTTTATTTGTTGCTGTTTTTAATCAAATTGAGTTGTCTGAGATTATGCTTGTTGATGGTACCCCTGATTTCTGCTCAGTTGTTTATTTGGCTAAGTGAGTTGTGAACGTAATCCCCACACTTTCCACTGTTGGTCTTTTGAAGTTCGCATAAGTTTGTTTTAAGTTTGTTTGCTTGCTAGTTGTAGCTTATAAAGATAGGTTAAGATAAGCTTTAGCTCCCTGCCCCCTAGGAACAGCTATTGGGCTTGTTGATTTCAAAAATCCACATTGAGTCAATCCACTGATGCAGTGGTGACTCAGCTCTTTTCACAGGCTCCCAACTTACTCTCTAAACAAGCTTACCCTGAGCTTGTTGGTATTTTGGGAAGCCAGTAATACTGGCTTATCATTTCCAGGTTCAATTTTGGCTTAGAAGCCTCAGCCACTAGCTTATCTTTGCCCTGCAAGTGCCCTCTCAGGCCTGTGTGGGCTGTTTAGCTGTGATGTGGATTTGGTTTGCTTATTTGCTTATTATTGTTCATGGGTCTGCTTATTTGCATGTTCTAGCTCATTTCCATAGCAATTAACTTATTAGTAGCTTGTTTTCACTTTGGTTCTGTCCTAGAAGCTTTTATTCAGCTTACTCTCTCAAATTAGCCCACTTTAAGCACTTTTGAGCTTATAAGCTCACTTATGGCTTATTCTTGAGTTCCACTGAGTTTGCATTTACAAAAGTTTCTTAAAATCAGTGTTAGAATAGTTTTGTAAATTAAAAATCCAAAAAACCAAATTTAATTTTTAGTGATAGCTCCTATTTAACATAATATAGCTTTTTAATTTTTCTTTTTAATTTTTGTCAAGTATTTATCTGTTTTTATATTTTTCTTAAATTCCTGGTATATTAAAGTATTTGTAGGAATTTTTCCAGATTTTTATCCTTTCGTTTAGTATTTATTATAATTAGTATTAGTTTAATAATAATTGAGTAATATTAGTTAATTAAATAGGTTTATTAATTTTTATTTAACAACAGTACTTTTTTATATTTTTCCTAGGTTTTATATATCATAAAATAATTTTAGGAAATTTTTCATAATTTTCCCTATTCATTTTCTATTTTTTTTAATTTAATTTAGTTTTAAGTAATTAATTAATAATTAATAGAGAAAAAGTAGGAAAAATATATTTTTGTTTTAAAATTACTTTTATATTATTTTAGAATTAAATTTTCATTTTTCTAGCTTTATTTCATAATTAGTGTAATTTAATTATTATTAATTAGTTATTAAATAGTAATTAATTAATAGTAATTAATTAAATAGTGTAAAAATTATTTTTTTTTTCTAAAATTTTTCTTTTATCATTAGGATTGTAAAAATGTAATTTTCATATCCGTAGGTATTTTATTTTACAAAACTCGCGTTTTATTTCGTACACTAACGTAACTTTAAATCAAACGAACGCGTTTTTAGACTTAGCTCACGTTTTTAGTATATCTGATCGTCAACAATTGTTTATATAGTGTTTCTAAGTTATTTTCATTCCTCATCTCGTAGTGTAATCATTCACAACCCTTTCTGTCCAAATTCTCCCGATCACAGACCCGTTTCGATTACCATCACACCTCGTCGGGACATAACGACCCGGGGAAACACTATATTCCGCGGAGCATTGAGCCTAGGCTGTTTGACCTTGTTGACCATTCCCTGGTCAGTTTAGGTTGACCGTTTAGCATCAGTTAAAGACGCTAACTTGAAGTTCTTGAGAAGTTTGCCATCAGCATGGCATGTAGTTGCTACTATGATCAGAGGACAACCAGGGCTGGATACTATGGACTTTGATGATCTCTACAACAATCTGAAGGTGTATGAGCATGAGATGAATGGTACTACAGGTTCAAGCACACATCAGAAACCTCAAAACATTGCTTTTGTCTCTTCTGAAAACAGAAGCAGTACTTCCAACAAAGGTACTGCTTATCCTATTGAAAGTATTGTGACTGAAACACAGGTTCCATGTACAACAATGGTCACCACCAATTCATCACAATCACTTACCCCCACCTCAGATGAAGTTCTATGTTCATTCTTTGCTCAACAAGCATCTCTACATGTCACCTATCAAGAAGATGTATTGCAAATAGATGATGATGCTTTGGAAGAAATTGATATCAGATGGCAAGTTGCCATGCTCACTGCAAGGATCAAGAAGTATGTGAATAAGACAGGAAAAGGCATCAATTTCAGAGCTAAACAAGGAATATGTGGAAAACTAGAAGGGGGGTTGAATAGTTTTACGTCTTTTTAATTTGTTGTAAAAATAGTTTTAGTGTTTTAAAACTTAGATTCGATAATTATGTGATCTCAAGTCTTGCACAATACAAACAAATATCAATACGAAATATATAACAATGATAAGTAACAATAATAAGTAAGAGATGGAAAGATCGAACCGCGAGACAAGAGATTTATAGTGGTTCGGCTACAAGGACACCTTCCTTGCCCTACTCCACTCCCCGATCACCTAACTCGAGAGTTTTCTTCACTATATCAACAAGCTCCCTTATGGCGGAGAAAACCTTACACACCAATTTACACACCAATATTCACACCAATCTACACACCAATTTACACACCAATCTACACACCAATAATCACACCACAACACCTTCACACCTAAGTCACAACTTCTACACACCTTCTTCAAATCAATCTACTTCACACCTAGCTTCTTCACACCAATAGATTTCCTAGCTTTTCTTCTTCTCACCAAGCTATCAACTAATCACACAATCTATATCTAACACAACTATCTACAAGCAAATATTCACAACAATCTTCACAAAGAGTATGTAAATAATCTTGATGATATACCAACAACTTGGATGTGGAGATCACAACAAGTTGTAATACTTCTTGTCTAGGAAGATAGAAGTATTCTTCTCTTGCACTTGAGAGGATGGAAATTGGATCACTTTGAAACAAAGAATATATTATACACTTATGATCAAAGGATGAGAGAATAGAGAAATAGATCTAGATCAGAAAGTTTAGAAGTGCAAAAGGTGAGGAAAAATTGTGAACTGATCCAGTATTTATAGGGGAGAAAAACACTGTTCTGGAGCGTGGCCGGTCCCCTTAATTAGTGGCCGGTCCCCTTAATGATTAAGGGGGCCGCCTAAGGAATTAAGGGGCCGCCCATTTCAGAACGTTGGTTTTTCTTGTCTTTTAGTGGGGAATATTTTTCTGGATAGAATTTGCCATTTTTGGTAGGAAATTTGAAATCATATATTTATTATGAATTAAACATATTCTTTTAATTCCAAAAGTAATTTTGTAAAAGATATAAGATGTTTAATACATTTTATAAAAACTCTAGTAATTAGAAAAATTTCCTTTGATCATGAAATGTAATAAACCCTTTGTTTATTCATACCTTAAGTGATATGGAAGCAAAGACAAATATTAAGCACTAAAAACTTGTTTACGTCATAAGTTTTAGATTAATGAGTTTATGCTTTGTAATTATCAAAACATAGAGACATTGTTAATATGCTAACAATGTTTTAAGACATTATTTATGTCAACAATCTCCCCCTTTTTGATGATTACAAAACCTTAAACTCATTAGGTCTAAAAAATAATTTTTAGACAAGAATTTAGAGTTTAACATTCTCTTCTCCCCCTTTTTGTAAAATCAAAAAGGTTAAAGCTCCCCCTTGATGTATACTCCCCTTCATTTGAGAGCACCAAGGAGATGAGCTATGGAAATCTTGGCTACACAAGATATTAGAAGAGAGCAAGGCAAAAATACATGCAAAGCAATAGTTATAAAAATAGATTCATTCAAGCATCATAGAAAGCATTACAACATTTAATATGCTTAAGGCATATTAATCATAATAAAACAAATGAAAAGACATAGTCCTATATTGCCTAGAAAGAGCACTTGGACTTGCTTGCAACTCATGGTTGATGTTTTATTTGCTTGAAGGATAACATAAGCATGAAGCTTAGTTTTTAGATGGAGAGGGATGTGGGGTGGAGTATGGAGCGGAAGAGGTGGATCTCACGATGTTGTATCGTGTTAAGGGTGGTATTGGATGATTACGAGTGAGAAGATATTCAATCCAAGAAATATCTTCACTCAAGTAGAGGATTTTTTTTTGAAGGAATATGCAACAAGGGCAAAAGTGAGTGTGGTTGGTAACTTGATCCAAATTGAGAGAGTGGGGAAGGCAATTTGCATAGGGTGATGATGGAGGTTGCCCTTTGTTGCGTTGTGCAAGATGCATAGCAAGGAGATCACTAAGATCATGGATTTGGTTTATTTCATCACGGAACTTTTGCTTTTCCGTGGCAATGTGGAGAGGATCATAGGTTTGGTATGGATGTGTTGGATTTGTGTAGTTGGAATTGTAGTTTGATAGTTGATCAAACTTGTATGGATCATTATAAGTGGTTGGAGGTTGAGAGGTGTAGTTTGGCTTGAAGGAAGATGGTTGGCCAATGTTGTATGGTTTGTAAATAGGATCAAATGAATGACCTTGTGGGTTTGAGGTAAAGTTTGGGAAGTAAGAAGTTGGAGGTGTTGAATGACTTCCAATCTCATTGGTTATGATGGATTTGTTTCGAGGGCTTTTTCTTCGCCAAACGGGTTTTTCCGTCATTCTTGCAAGCCTTGAGGCTTTTGGTTTGGGTTTGTTTGGAGAAGCCATGAAGGGATGAGTAAAGAGTCTTGAGGATTGGGGGTATTTATAGTGTAAGATTTGTGTGTTTATGGATGGATAAAGTTTGTTTGGGAGATTAGGACAAATTGTGTTGGTGAAAATTGGGAAATGTAGGTTGAAATGGGCTAAAAAGCAGAAAAGATTCTGTAAACCCGACCATCAGATGGCCGGTCCCCTTAATTAGGGGGCGGTCCCCTTAATGATTAAGGGGGCCGCCTTACAAAATTAAGGGGGCCGCCCGTCTGGTGATTTCCAGGTTGCCAGAATTGGGTTTTTGGCAGAAAATTTGCAGAAAGGTTATGTGTTTGGATTAGAATTCAAGCAAGTTCAATTCTCTTAGGCAATATAGAATCTAAGCTAATCAAGATATAGCATGCATGCAAAAACACATAGGCAAAGGAGCAAATAATCAACACATAATAAGCAATAGGGGGTAAGTAAATGCAAGCACACTTAAGCTTCCTAAGGCACCTATCTTGGATTAAAGGCAAAGGCAATTAGTGAGTGAAAATCTAGTGATGGATCAAGATGACACCATTATTAGGGAATTTGTCCTAGTGAGTGTCTATATGCAACAGGTGTGGAGTTGTGATTGTTTCGACTCCTATATGCAAAAAAAAAATTTTATAACGATCCTAAGAAACAATCCAAATGATCTCCTTGATTTAATATTTGCTCGATCATGAATGTCAAAGACATATATTAGATTATATACCTTGACAATTTATGTGAGAGTTTATGCATGATTTTGAAATACAATGTTTTTAGAATTAGTCAACAATGCAAGGAAAATAATCTTTATGTGATTCCTAGATTGTGAGAATAATTTTTAGAGAAAATTGATTGAGTTTTACAAAAAAAAAAATTTTATGCAAAGCAAATAAATTCTCCCAATCTTTAGTTTTGTGCGAAATAGATTCCTAGACTCAGAAAAGGTAAAGTGGAAGAAAAATAAATTTCATGCAAGTATTAATTTGAAATAATTCAATATAATTTAGTCAACTTTTTCCATCATTCCTAATCCTAAACGCAAGTGGTTGAATAATTCACACTTAAGGGGTTCTATGAATATATCCGCAATGTTATCTTCCGATGCAACCTTTTCTATAGATATATTTCCTTTTTGTACATTATCCCTAAGAAAATGGTGACGTATTTCTATGTGTTTAGTCCTAGAGTGTTGCACCGGATTTTTACTTAAATCTATCGCACCTTTGTTATCGCACATAATGGGGACATTTTCTAACCTAATGCCATAGTCTACGAGAGCTTGTTTCATCCATAGTGCTTGTTGACATGCCTTTCCGGCGCTTACATATTCGGCTTCGGTGGTAGAAATAGCAAGAGCGGTTTGCTTCTTCGAAAACCAAGACGTTAGACAACATCCCATAAACGTGCAAATACCGCTAGTGCTCTTTCTATCTACGTAGTCTCCCGCATGATCCGAATCCGCATATACAATGGTTTCTATGCCGGATTCCTTAGGATACCATAATCCTAAGTGTATAGTGCCTTTAATGTATCGGAAGATACGCATAACCGCTTCTAGGTGAGAGGTTTTGGGATCCTCTTGAAAACGGGCACAAAGGCAGACACTAAACATGATATCGGGTCTACTTGCCGTCAAGTATAGTAAACTACCTATCATTCCTCTATACTTGGAGTTATCTACGGACTCACCTTCATCGTCCTTTGTGAGCTTTACCTCCGTAGACATGGGTGTTTTTATGGGTTTTGAGTCTTCTAGGCCAAATTTCTTAAGCATTTCCTTAATGTACTTAGATTGGTTAAAGAATATTCCATCTTATAATTGTTTTATTTGTAATCCTAGGAAGAAGTTAAGTTCACCCATCATACTCATCTCAAACTCATCATGCATGATTTTGGCAAATTCATCACACATGTCTTGACAAGTCGATCCAAATATAATGTCATCAACATATATTTGAACAATGATGAGATTAGGGTCTTTCCTTTTAGTGAAAAGAGTGTTATCTACCATTCCCATGGAATAATTATGTTTAATAAGAAAAGCTTTCAATCGATCATACCAAGCTTTGGGAGCTTGTTTGAGTCCATACAAAGCTTTCTTTAACTTATAAACATAATCAGGTTTTGCGAAGTCAATGAATGCTGGAGGTTGTGCCACATATACCTCCTCATTGATAAAACCGTTAAGGAATGCACTTTTCACGTCCATTTGGAATAACTTAAAATCTAGGGAGCAAGCATAGGCAAGTAATAACCTAATTGATTCTAGTCTAGCTACGGGGGCATAAGTTTCATCATAATCAATTCCTTCTTGTTGATTATAACCTTGGGCAACTAACCTAGCTTTATTCCTAGTAACTATTCCATTCTCGTCTAACTTGTTCCTATATACCCATTTGGTTCCTATGATAGTCATATCCTTTGGATTTGGGACTAGTTCCCAAACATCATTTGCCTTAAATTGATTTAATTCTTCTTGCATGGCTATAATCCAACTTTCATCCTTTAAAGCCTCGCTAATATTCTTAGGTTCTATTGCTGAGAGGAAACAAAAGAAGTTGTTTTTATCTTGGGCTTGTGACCTAAGGGTTCTTTGGTTAAGATGTCCTATTATATTATCTAATGGATGTGATCTAGATTCTTTAATATTAACGGTTTCGTTATTTTCCAAGTGAATGTCTTCATTATCATTTCCTATGGGTTTTGTTTTACTAACCTCAATAGCTTCATCTTCGATTAAATCATCATCTTCTAAAGGTAGCATTTTAGGAGGTGGTGGTGTTTCATCAAATGTTACATTTAGTGATTCCTCTACTTTCATGGAGTGTTTGTTAAGTATTATATATGCTTTACTATTTTGTGAGTATCCTAAAAATATTCCTTCATATGATTTTGGATCAAACTTAGTGAGGTAGTCCTTAGTGTTTAAGATATAGTATTTACTTCCAAATACCCTAAAGTAGCTTAAGTTTGGTTTTCTATTTCTTAGTAACTCATAAGGAGTTTTTCCTAGAATTCTTCTAATTGATACCCTATTTAAAATATAAGTCGATGTATCTACGGCGTGACACCAAAATTTTTGTGGAATGGATTGTTCATTTAACATAGTTCTACTCATTTCTTGTAGTGACCTATTTTTTCTTTCTACTACCCCATTTGATTGAGGAGTACGAGGGGCGGAGAAATTGTGAGATATTCCATTTAACTCACAACATTTTCCGAATTGTACTTCGTTATCAAATTCCCTACCATGATCCGTCCTAATGGCAACTATTGAGCTTCCTAATTTATTTTGAATCATTTTACTAAATATTTCGAATTTTTCAAAGGCTTGGGTTTTGTCACTTAAAAACCTAGTCCACGTGTATCATGAGTAGTCATCTACTATTACTAAGGTATATTTGTTTCCTCCATAGCTCCGCACAGCGGATGGACCAAAAAGATCCATATGTAATAATTCTAGGCACCTAGTAGTGGATACTATATTCTTAGCTTTGTGGCTAGCATGAGCTTGTTTTCCAACTTTACATGCATCACAGAAATGTTTGTCATATTTTAGATTAGGCAAGTTTCTAACTAATTCCTTAGAGGCCAAAGATTGTATTTGTTGCATGTTAGCATGTCCTAATCTCCTATGCCACAATGTGGAGTTTTCGTCTAGGGTCGTTAGGCATATCCTATCTTCAGGTTTGTTTCCTAGTTTCATAACATATACACCTCCTTTCCTAATACCTCTACCTATAATTTTTCCATTCTTAACTATTTCGCTATCTTCTTCAGAAAAGATAACTCTACATTTATTATCGCATATTTGGCCTACACTAAGTAACTTATATGTTAAATTATTTACATGTTCAACATTTTCAATAGTAAGTGAGTCTTGAGAAATCGTACCTTTGCCAATAATTTTTCCACGCAAGTCACTACCAAAAATAACGTTACCTCCGTTGTATGCCTTATATGTAGAGAATAGCTTTCGGTTCCCTGTCATGTGCCTCGAGCATCCACTATCCTTGATCCATTCGTCAGGCTCCAAGTCAATTCCAAGGCATATTTCGTCGGTTGCTTTTGCCATGAGACACTTTTCTTCTCTTGGTTTTTCCACTTCTTCATTGTCACTATCACTCCATGTTCTACTAACAAATGCACCTTGATTATCATAACTCGACGGCTTTAGACATTCACCAACGAGATGATTTGGACTTCCACATCTAAAGCATTTTCTTTTCACGTAATTGTCATTTCTATTTCTTTGGAACGATTTTCTATCGTCATGTGATGATCTAGTGAATCTTCCTCGTCTTTTGAAGAACTTCTTGAATTCTCTTACGGCCATTGCATATTCTTCGTCTTCACTTTCGTCACTTGAATCATCATCATCATCACTAGGTTCCTTTTTGGCTTTTAGAGCAATGGATTTGATTTGTTCTTTCTTGACTTTGACCGTTTCCGAATCTCTTCTTATGATTTCTTCATGAACCTTTAAGTTGCCAATTAGTTCATCTAGTGATAACGTCATCAAGTTCTTTGATTCTTCAATTTCCGTGACCTTAGCTCGCCATTTTGGATGTAATGCCCTAAGAAATTTCCTAACACAATTTTTACTAGAAAATGTCTCATCAAGTGCTTTTAAACTTGTGATGATAGTGTTAAACTTAGCAAAAGCATTATCAATTGATTCCTCTTCCAGAATCGTAAATTGTTCATATTGTTGTACAAGAAGATCTATTTTATTATCTTTGACTTGGCTATTACCTTGGTGAGTAATTAGTAAAGAGTCCCAAATTTCTTTGGCGGTTTTACACATAAAAATTCTTTCATATTCTTTGCGTGGTAACGCATTATAAATTACCATTTTAGCCTCATTATTTTTTGCTAATTTCTTTTTCAAATCATCATTTTGTTCTTCAAAAGATACAATTTCATTCATTTTAGTTTCAACATTATATTGAATAGGAGGAAAATCACCAAAGGTAATATATGCCAAAGATCAAGATCTTTTAATTTCACATACGTTTCGAATCTATTTTTCCAATATAAAAATCCATCACTTTCAAATAGTGGTGGTCTTTGCATAGATTGCCCTTCTAAATATTTTTCAGATTCCATAGATCGTTACAAGTTTTAAAATACAATATATTTTAAAAATCTTGCTAGACATGGCTCTTGATACCAATTGTGGAAAACTAGAAGGGGGGGGGGGGGGGGTTGAATAGTTTTACGTCTTTTTAATTTGTTGTAAAAATAGTTTTAGTGTTTTAAAACTTAGATTCGATAATTATGTGATCTCAAGTCTTGCACAATACAAACAAATATCAATACGAAATATATAACAATGATAAGTAACAATAATAAGTAAGAGATGGAAAGATCGAACCGCGAGACAAGAGATTTATAGTGGTTCGGCTACAAGGACACCTTCCTTGCCCTACTCCACTCCCCGAGCACCTAACTCGAGAGTTTTCTTCACTATATCAACAAGCTCCCTTATGGCGGAGAAAACCTTACACACCAATTTACACACCAATATTCACACCAATCTACACACCAATTTACACACCAATCTACACACCAATAATCACACCACAACACCTTCACACCTAAGTCACAACTTCTACACACCTTCTTCAAATCAATCTACTTCACACCTAGCTTCTTCACACCAATAGATTTCCTAGCTTTTCTTCTTCTCACCAAGCTATCAACTAATCACACAATCTATATCTAACACAACTATCTACAAGCAAATATTCACAACAATCTTCACAAAGAGTATGTAAATAATCTTGATGATATACCAACAACTTGGATGTGGAGATCACAACAAGTTGTAATACTTCTTGTCTAGGAAGATAGAAGTATTCTTCTCTTGCACTTGAGAGGATGGAAATTGGATCACTTTGAAACAAAGAATATATATACACTTATGATCAAAGGATGAGAGAATAGAGAAATAGATCTAGATCAGAAAGTTTAGAAGTGCAAAAGGTGAGGAAAAATTGTGAACTGATCCAGTATTTATAGGGGAGAAAAACACTGTTCTGGAGCGTGGCCGGTCCCCTTAATGATTAAGGGGGCCACCTAAGGAATTAAGGGGGCCGCCCATTTCAGAACGTTGGTTTTTCTTGTCTTTTAGTGGGGAATATTTTTCTGGATAGAATTTGCCATTTTTGGTTGGAAATTTGAAATCATATATTTATTATGAATTAAACATATTCTTTTAATTCCAAAAGTAATTTTGTAAAAGATATAAGATGTTTAATACATTTTATAAAAACTTTAGTAATTAGAAAAATTTCCTTTGATCATGAAATGTAATAAACCCTTTGTTTATTCATACCTTAAGTGATATGGAAGCAAAGACAAATATTAAGCACTAAAAACTTGTTTACGTCATAAGTTTTAGATTAATGAGTTTATGCTTTGTAATTATCAAAACATAGAGACATTGTTAATATGCTAACAATGTTTTAAGACATTATTTATGTCAACAGAATAACATTTGACAAGTCCAAGATTGAGTGTTTCAACTGTCAAAGAACTGGTCACTTTGCAAGGGAGTGCAAATTTGCAAAGTATCAAGCAAACAAGGTGATTGAACAACCCAAGCCTGAAAGAAAAGAGATTCCAATTACTGAACCAAAACCAAAAGCTTTGGTTGCTCAAGAGAATCTGTTAGAGATTGATTGGTCCAATGAGTTTGATGATAAACCTGTAACCTATTCAATGGTTGCATTGGAAGACTGGAGCACAACATTTGATGAAGAGCCTGGATATACTGCTTTGGAGTCAAGAGATGGTTTAGGAAACTTTGATTGGATCATGGAGTTTGAAGAAGCACCTGTTCAGCTTGCTATGGTAGCTGCTTCACCAAGTTCATCCACTAACTCTGAGGTATGCTCTAAGTGCAATGATATGTATCAAAAGTTACTTAGTGAATATGTAGCTGAAAGAGATAAATTTCAGAAGGCTAGGGCTGAGATAACTGGTTATCAATTGACTTTAGAGTCAATGGAGGCCAAAATCATTACACATGAAAACAATGAAGTAGCATGGCTTGAAACATACAAACAACAGGATTACCTAGTTAAGTTAAGTGAATGGAAACTAGGTTGTAAGGTGTCTGAACTAGAGAAAGTAACTGCTGAAAGGGATAAGTTGTTAGAAAAACTTGCTGTGTGGAATGAGGCAGGTGTGTCACATGTTCAATTTGTTGAAAAGCAAAGAACATCTAATATTAAGACAGGCCTAGGTTATGATAATGATAGCAATGAAGGCATTCCATTTAAGGGCAAGGAACTTAATCTTACAGTAGATACCTCCACTAGTGATGAAGAGTTCATTAGTCTAGATGAAAACACTTCGAGTGATGAGGAATACCCTAGTCCAACACCTCCTGAATTTAAGAAAGAAAAGGGATATAATGCAGTTCCTCACCCCCCAGGTAGCTTTCAACAACCTAGAAAATATGTTAAATGTTATGGTGTAGATAATCTAGAGTTTAGGAAAAAGCTTAAAAGTAAATCTAACCCTGAAACTTTAGAAAAGTTTGTTGAAGCACCTAAGGTTGAAGAGAAAAAGTTTTCAAAACAAGCAGTACCTCCAAACACTTTTCGAAGTACTGCTGATCACTCAGCAGTACCTCAAAGAAAATTCTTTCAAAATACTGCTAATTTTAGAAAATCTTATGGAAGTGGATTTGGGGATATTTGTCCAAAGGTCTGTTATGTATGTTATAGTCCTCATCATTTGATTAAAGACTGTGATTATCATTTAGAATACTTAAGTAAATATCCAAAGACCAGAACTGCACAACCAAGTCATAGGGAAAATAAGCAAAGGGACAACAAACCAGTTTGGAATTATACAAATAGGGTTAACCATAGTAATTTCTCAAAAGACTATAGGTACCCTCATCAGACAAGTTCATACTCCAAACCCTCAGTACCTTCACAAAGTACTGATAGAAAGTTCCCTAACCAAGATGTCTCTAGCAAACACTCAAGTGTAAGACCTAGGAGGTACAATCACTACAACCCTAGAAGGCCTTACAACACAAGAAAAGATGCTAGAACACAGAACCCAACTCCTAAAGTTACAACTAAATGGGTTAAGAAAGAAAGTATTGCTGGGGTAGAACCAGTACTTTCATAGGTTAAGGGTGAAAAAGGGAAAATTGATCATGATAAACCAATAGTTTTGGAAACAAAAACCTTAATTCTTGATCATGCTTTCAAAGACAGTGGTGATTACATATTCAAAAATTTTGAGTATGTCACTCCACAAGGGGAACAAAAGTCAGTAATGGCTTGGGTTCCTAAAAATAACTAACCTTTTTCATGTGAATGCAGAGCAACCCAGAGGAGGAGCTTAAAGATCATCTTATTGTAGATAGTGGTTGCTCTGGCAGTATGACAGGAGAAAAGGAGCTCTTGTCAGATTTTAAAGCTTATTTTGAAGGAAAAGTTGCATTTGGGAATGATCCTGATGGAGGAAGAATAACTGGCAAAGGAACTATCAAGGCAGGAAACATTGATTTTGAAGATGTTAGATATGTGAAGGAGCTCAAATTCAATCTTTTGTCAGTATCTCAGATTTGTGGTAAGAAGTACCCTGTGTTATTCTTTGACACAGAATGTCTTATACTTTCTCCTGATTTCAAGTTAGAAGATAGAAACTTGGTGTTGCTGAGAGCACCAAGAACTAATGATGTGTACATCATAGACTTAAAGAATGCAAACTCTGCTGAAAGAGCAACATGTTTGATTGCAAGAGCAACTATGGAAGAAGCACATCAATGGCACAGAAGATTGGGGCATGTCAATTTTAAGAACATCAATAAGCTGGTCAGAGGTAATTTAGTTAGAGGTTTACCTTCTAAAACATTCAAGAATGATCACTCATGTCTTGCTTGTAAGAAGGGTAAACAGCACAAGGCTTCTTGTAAGAAGATTGATGAGAAAACCATTAGAGAGCCTTTGGAATTGCTGCACATGGATCTGTTTGGACCTGTTTCAGTTGTTAGTCTGAACAAGAAGAAGTATTGCTTGGTTGTAATAGATGACTGTAGCAGATTTAGTTGGGTCTTGTTGGGATATGAAATATCAAAGTACTTCTGGATGTCAAAAGTACTGCTGCATGAAGAATAAAGTCAAAGTACTGCTGAAGAATAAAGTCAATGTACTGCTGTTATTGAAGAATGTTTAAAGTACTTCGAAGGAAACAAGGACTGATATGCAATATTAGATAAGGATTAGTGTGTAATATTAAACGAATATTCTAGAATTAGTTAGGGATAATTACTTTTCGTTCAGGGATTACATGTTGTAAACCGACTTAAGGTTATCTATATAAAGAGCCTTAAGAGGTATTAGTCGATATAAGTTTTACAAGTCTTAGATACGTTTAGAAGTCGATCAAAGTTAATAGTTAGGGATTGTTAGTGAATCTGTGTAACAAAGCAGGTTCAAAGTTTGGTTAATATAAAAGTTCTTCTTAAGCTTTGTGTTAGTAGATTCCGCATACTTTACAAAGTAAAACAGTGTTTCAATATTAATAGTGTTGAGTTTACTCAATATTGTTAAACCCTTACAAGCTACAAAGTAGTTTGGTCAGAGTATATCGATCCAACAAGTGGTATCAGAGCTTGTGTTGGAAACTCTGATTAAGAAGACAAACCTTTAAAACCTTTAAACCAATTTCACTACAAACCCTTCAAGATGTCGATAGATGCTGCACCTGCTCCCTCAATCACTGCTGTTAGAATCCCTATTGTTAAGAAGGGAGAATATAACCTATGGGCCATGAAGATGAGGCAGTACATTGCCATCACAGACCATGCTTTGTGGGATGTGATTGTCAATGGTAACATACAAATTGATGAACCAGTAGAGGTACCTGGACAACCAACACCACCAAAAATAACTGTACCTGCTGCTACCAAAAGAAATCAAGACAAAGCTCTCAACATACTGCTTTCTGCTATTCCTGATGGTCACCTATTAAAGTTTCATGATACCAAAGATGCCAAACAACTATGGGCTGCAATAAAGAAGAAGTTTGGAGGTAATGATGCTTCCAAGAAGATGCATAGGAATCTGCTGAAGCAACAATTTGAAACTTTCACTGTTGGTGAAAGAGAAGGTCTTGATTCTGCTTATGAAAGATTTCAACATCTTTTGAGTATGCTAGAACTGTATGATGCTGAGGCATCAGTTGAAGATGCTAATTTAAAGTTTCTAAGGAGTTTTCCATCAGCATGGCATGTAGTTGCTACTATGATCAGAGGACAATCAGGGCTGGATACTATGGACTTTGATGATCTTTACAACAATCTGAAGGTGTATGAGCATGAGATGAATGGTACTACAGGTTCAAGCACACAACAGAACATTTCTTTTGTCTCTTCTGAAAAGAGAAGTAGTACTTCTAACAAAGGTACTGCTTACCCTGTTCAAAGTACTGTGACTGAAACACAGGTTCCATGCACAACAATGGTCACCACCAATTCATCACAATCACTTACCCCCACCTCAGATGATGTTCTATGTTCATTCTTTGCTCAACAAGCATCTCTGCCTGTCAACTATCAAGAAGATGATTGCAAATAGATGATGATGCTTTGGAAGAAATTGATATCAGATGGCAAGTTGCTCTGCTCACTGCAAGGATCAAGAAGTATGTGAACAAGACAGGAAAAGGAATCAACTTCAGAGCTAAACAAGGAATAACATTTGACAAGTCCAAGATTGAGTGTTTCAACTGTCAAAGGACTGGTCACTTTGCAAGGGAGTGCAAATTTGCAAAGTATCAAGCAAACAAGATGATTGAACCACCCAAGCCTGAAAGAAAAGAGATTCCAATTACTGAACCAAAACCAAAATCTTTGGTTGCTCAAGAGAATCTGTCAGAGGTTGATTGGCCCAATGAATTTGATGATGAACCTGTAACCTATTCAATGGTTGCATTGGAAGATTGGAGCACAGCATTTGATGAAGAGCCTGGATATGCTGCTTTGGAGTCAAGAGATGAGTTAGGAAGCTTTGATTAGAGCATGGAGTTTGAAGAAGCACCTACTCAGCTTGCTATGGTAGCTGTTTCACCAAGTTCATCCACTAACTCTAAGGTATGCTCTAAGTGTAATGATATGTATCAAAAGTTACTTACTGAGTATGTAGCTGAAAGAGATAAATTTCAAAAAGCTAGGGCTGAGATAACTGGTTATCAATTAACTTTAGAGTCAATGGAAGCCAAAATTCTCACACATGAAAACAATGAAGTAGCATGGCTTGAAACATATAAACAAAAGGACTACCTAGTTAAGTTGAATGAATGGAAATTAGGTTGCAAGGTGTCTGAACTAGAAAAAGTGACTGCTGAAAGGGATAAGTTGTTAGAAAAACTTGCTATATAGAATGAGGCAGGTGTGTCACATGTTCAATTTGTTGAAAAGCAAAGAACATCCAATATTAAGATAGGCCTAGGTTATGATAATAATAGCAATGAAGGTATTCCATTTAAGAGCAAGGAACTAAATCTTACAGTTGATACCTCCACTAGTGATGAAGAGTTCATAAGTCTAGATGAAAACACTTCTAGTGATGAGGAATCCCCTAGTCCAACACCTCCTGTATTTCAGAAAGAAAAGGGATATAATGCAGTTCCTCATCCCCCATGTAGCTTTCAACCACCTAGAAAAGATGTTGATGGTTATGGTGTAGATAATCTAGAGTTTAGGAAAAAGCTTAAAAGTAAATTTAATCCTGAAACTTTAGAAAAGTCTGTTGAAGCACCTAAGGATGTAGAGACCAAGTTTTTAAAACAAGCAGTACCTTCAAACTCTTTTAGGAATACTGCTGATCACTCAGCAGTACCTCAAAGAAAATTCTTTCAAAATACTGCTAACTTTAGAAACACTTATGGAAGGGGATTTGGGGATATTGGTCCAAAGGTCTGTTATGTTTTTTATAGTCCTCATCATTTGATTAAAGACTGTAACTATCATTCAGACTACCTAAGTAAATATCCAAATACCAGAACTGCACAACCAAGTTATAGGGAGAACAAGCTAAGGGATAACAAACCAGTTTGGAACTATACAAATAGGGTCAACCATAGTAATTTCTCAAAAGACTATAAGTACCCTCATCAGAAAAGGTCATACTCCAAACCCTCAGTACCTTCACAAAGTACTGATAGAAAGTTCCCTAATGTTTCTAGCAAACACTCAAGTGTAAGATCTAGGAGGCACAATCATTACATCCCTAGAAAGTCTTACAACACAAGAAAAGATGCTAGGACACAGAACCCAACTCCTAAAGTTACAACTAAATGGGTTAAGAAAGAAAGTACTGCTGGGGAAAAACCAATACTTTCAGAAGTTAAGGGTAAAAAGGGGACAAGTGATCTTGAAAAATCAACAGTTTTGGAAACAAAAACCTTAACTCTTGATCATTCTTTCAAAGACAGTGGCGATTACATACTCAAAAATTTTAAGTATGTCACTCCACAAGGGGAACACAAGTCAGTAATGGCTTGGGTTCCTAAAAATAACTAACCTTTTTCATGTAAATGTAGGGCAACCCAGAGAAGGAGCTTAAAGATCATCTTATTGTAGATAGTGGTTGCTCTGGCAGTATGACAGGAGAAAAGGAGCTCTTGTCAGATTTTAAAGCTTATTATGGAGGAAAAGTTGCATTTGGGAATGATCCTGATGGAGGAAGAATAACTGGCAAAGGAACTATCAAGGTAGGAAATATTGATTTTGAAGATGTTAGATATGTGAAGGAGCTTAAATTTAATCTTTTGTCAGTCTCTCAGATTTGTGATAAGAAGTACCCTGTGTTATTCTTTGATACAGAATGTCTTATACTTTCTCCTGATTTCAAGTTAGAAGATAGAAACTTGGTGTTACTGAGAGCACCAAGAACTAATGATGTGTACAGCATAGACTTGAAAAATGTAAATTCTGCTGAAAGAGCAACATGTTTGATTGCACGAGCATCTATGGAGGAAGCACATCAATGGCACAGAAGACTGGGACATGTTAATTTCAAGAATATCAATAAGCTGGTCAGAGGTAATTTAGTTAGGGGTTTACCTTCTAAGACATTCAAGAATGATCACACATGTCTTGCTTGTAAAAAGGGTAAACAACACAAGGTCTCTTGTAAGAAGATTGATGAGAAGACTATTAGAGAGCCTTTGGAATTGCTGCACATGGATCTGTTTGGACCTATTTCAGTTGTCAGTCTGAACAAGAAGAAGTATTGTTTGGTTGTAACAGATGACTGTAACAGATTTAGTTGGGTCTTTTTCTTATGCTTTAAAGATGAAACTTTTGATGCTATTCATGACCTAATTATAGCACTTGAAAAGCAGTTAAGACTCAAGGTTAGAGGCATTAGATGTAATAATGGGACTGAGTTCAAGAATCAGCTTATGGATGAATTTTGTGCCAAGAAAGGAATTAAAAGAGAGTTCAGTATTGCTAGAACTCCTCAACAAAATGGAGTTGCAGAAAGAAAGAATAGAACTCTTATAGAAGCAGCAAGGACAATGCTTGCAGACTCTCAACTACCTGTTCCATTCTGGGCTGAAGCTGTAAGTGATGCTTGCTATGTATTGAATAGAGTATCAGTGACTAAACCTCAAATGAAGACACCTTATGAGTTAATTATGGGAAAGAAGTCAAGCATCAAGTTTATGAAACCTTTTGGATGTCCCCTAACCATCTTAAATACTGCTGATAATTTGGGCAAATTTGATGGGAAGTCAGATGAAGGATATTTATTGGTATATTGTACAAATAGCAAAGGATTTAGAGTGTACAATAGGGCTACCAAGAAGGTTCAAGAATGTCTTCATGTTGATTTTTTGGAAGAACAAGAGAATTCTAAAGGTAAAGGTCCTGATTGGATGTTTGATCTTGATTTAATGTCTTCATCCATGAATTATGTACCTGTAAGGGAAGAAAATCAAGTTGCTCCCACTGAAGAAGAAGCACAGTACATTTTTCATGATGTTAATTTAAGATCTGAAGATGAGCCAAAAGATAATGCCAATGATGAGAAGAAAGGTACTTCTAAACCTAACAGTACTGTTGATCCTCAAAGTACTGTTCCACCACAAATACCAGTATCTGCAGAAGATCAAGCCATTCAAGATGAACTTTCTAGGATGCTTTTTCAAGAAACAATGGCTAAGTTGTATGATGATGAACAAAGGAGAGCTTATGAAGCAGAAAAGAAGAAGGCAAAAGAAACAGCCAGTACTTTACCCCAAAGTACTGCTAATTCATTTGAAAGTACTTTTCAACCATTGAATACTTCAAATTGGATAAATACTAATGTTGTTCATGATCCTAATATGCCTGACTTAGAAGATACTGCTGATCCAAACACAATTACTTTAGAAGAAACTGATGATGAATTGGATCAAGAAGGCATTTTCTCAGATTCTAATGAAGATCCTGATATAACAAATTTGGAAGATAATCTTCAAGTCTCACCAACTCCTACTCTCAAAATTCATAAAACTCATCCTATTACCAATATTATTGGACCCTCATCATCAGGGGTGCTCACAAGGACTAAGGCTAATAATATGTCTCAACAACATACTTCTTTACTTAGTTTTATCTACAAGCAAAACAGGGTGAATCACAAGGATCAGAAGTTGTGTTTATTTTCTTGTTTTCTATATCAGGAAGAGCCCAAGAATATCAAACAAGCATTAGCCAAGGAAAGTTGGGTGGAAGCTATGCAAGAAGAACTTCTACAGTTTAAACTTCAAAAAGTTTGGGTATTATGTGATTTACCTGATGGAAAGAAACTTATTGGAACTAAATGGGTTTTCAGAGTAAAAAGAGATGAAAGAGGAAATGTTATTAAGAACAAGGCAAGGTTAGTGGCTCAAGGATATAGACAGGAAGAAGGAGTAGACTATGATGAAGTTTTTGCTCCTGTGGCAAGACTTGAAGCCATCAGGCTATTTTTGGCTTTTGCATCTTATATGGGATTCCCTGTATATCAGATGGATGTTAAAAGTGATTTTCTATATGGCAAAATCACAGAAGAAGTTTATGTCAAACAGCCTCCTGGTTTTGAAAATCCTGCACATCCAAACAAAGTCTACAAGGTAATAAAAGCTCTTTATGGACTTCATCAAGCTCCAAGAGCTTGGTATAAAAGGCTTTCCAATTTTCTATTGCAACATGGTTATAGAAGAGGAGCAATTGACAAGACTTTGTTTATCAAGAGAGATAAGAAGGATATTATGCTTGTTCAAGTATGTGTAGATGATATTATTTTTGGTGCTACCAAGAAATCTATGGTGAATGAATTTGAAGATCTTATGCAGAAAGAGTTTCAGATGAGTTCCATGGGAGAATTAACATTTTTCTTAGGCCTTCAAGTGCAACAGTCAAGCAGTGGAATTTATATTTGTCAAGATAAGTATGTTGCAGATATTCTTAAGAGATTCACTTTTACAACTGTTAGGCCTACACCTACACCAGTGGATACTAAAAAACCTTTGGGAAAAGATGAAGATGGAGAAGATGTTGATGTCACACTATACAGGTCTATGATTGGATGTCTTATGTATTTAACTGTATCAAGACCAGATATTACTTTTGTTGTAAGCTTATGTGCAAGACATCAGGTTAATCCAAAAGTATCTCATTTGAATGCTGTCAAGAGGATTTTCAAGTATCTTAGGCAACAACCTAAGCTAGGATTATGGTATCCTAGGGATTCACCTTTCCATCTCCATGCCTTCTCAGATAGTGATTATGCTGGAGATAACTATGACAGAAGGTCCACAACTGGAGGATGCCAGTACCTTGGAAGCAGATTAGTGTCATGGCAATGTAAGAAGCAAACAATTGCAGCAACTTCTTCTACAGAAGCAGAGTATGTAGTTGCTGCAAGCTGTTGTGCACAAGTACTTTGGTTGCAGAATCAGCTTTTGGATTATGGATTCAATTTCAAGAATACTCCTATCAACATTGATAATGAGAGTACCATCTGTATTGTTAAGAATCCAGTCTATCATTCCAAGACCAAGCACATTCAGATTAGACATCACTTTATAAGAGATTGCTATGCACAAAGGCTTATCAATGTGGTTAAAGTTCATACTGATGATAATGTAGCAGATCTACTCACAAAGGGCTTTGATGTTTCAAGATTTACTTTCTTGGTTGTGAGTATTGGCATGATTAATATGTAAGCTATTTTTGAGGGGAGGCATAAGTAGTTATTAGTTAGTCATTATTTGAGGGGAGGCTACATGTATCATTCAAAAGAAAGGATTTTATTCATTCAAGTTCTTACAACTACCATTCAGAAGTACATCACCATTCTTGTTTTTAAGTAATAGACACAGATACAACAAAGACAACACAAACACAAGACTCCATCAACCTACTACCAAGCTCCACACACCTACTCCATAGGCCTTTTTCCCTTGCCCTCATAGCTTTGTTTTCCCTTTTGAGCAGTTCTTCTCTTGTCATCAAAAGAAGTCTGTTTTCTTGGGCAAGCCAGGCCAAGAACCTGTTTGGGAGGTCTATCTTTTCTTGGAGCAGGCCACTTCATGTTCTGGATAGCTGTTTCCAGGGCCTGAGTCAAAGCATGTGGAAGCTCTTTAGCCAGAGATGAACCAGAACCAACTTTATTTTTAGGCTTTTTGCTGGTAGTACTACCTGCATCAGTTATGGTAGAGTTGGCTGCACTCATTGTTGATGAAGCTTCTTGGTGTCCCATCCATTGCACATGAGGAGGAAAATAGTCTAACCATCCTGGATCTTCAAACTCAGAATCAGAGTAGTAACTTATCTCTGAGTCTGTGGTACCTTCTGAGTCTGAAGAGATGTTCACAATTGGTATGTGACTCATTGTGCTTACTTGTTTTTGTTAAGAGAAAATATGGTGTTGGCAAAATATTGGTGAAGTTGCTTTTATAAGCAAAGTGAAGGTAAATGGGTATTTAATGAAGTGTATTGAAGTTCACTTACCCTGGTTGTTTTGGAATTTAATTTGGTGATAGTCATTAATGAGGGTTGACTTTCTAAGATATTTTGGTCAAATGGTCAACATTCAAGATTTTTAGTGGGAAAGTACTTTGGTCAATCTACTGTTTGAGCTTATGGTGGAAAGTACTGCTCCATTCTTTATGGAAAGTACTGCTTGGTGTTATTAAAAGGGTTCGCTGACGTGTCAGATACTGTTCCAACGGTCAGATTTGCGGCTAACAACCTTTCGAAAAATATGGGATTTACTTCCAAAAATAACGGTAAAATCATTAATTAACCGTGCTTTTTTGTAATTTTATCCTAATATAAACCTCATATCTTTTCCTTTTATTCACCTTATTCATCTTTATAAACTCATACCTACTTTGCATCGATCGTCACTTTTCTTACTCTAACCCTACTCATCATGGCTAATCGACGTACCAACACCAAACACAACATGATTGCAAACCTTGAGAAAACCCAAGCAAACCTTGATTTTCATGGAATTATTGATTTTCTCACTGGTACCAACATCTGTTACTCCATCCTTGTCAACCCTGAGATTATCGGACCCTGGATTCAAGCTTTTTGGGATACAGCCACGTCACAGGTTGAAGATGGAGAGGATATCATTACTGCTACAGTTGCTGGGAGAGCTATACGTGTTACAGAAGCTTCAATCAGGGAGGCTTTGTTATTTGATGATGAAGGAGGCTCTGTTTTATTTGGGAAACAAGAAGTTTGGAATACACTCAGAGATATTGGGTATGAAGGTTCTTTGACTAAGCTTACTTTTCAGAAGGCTATGGTTTGTTCAACTGCTTTTAGAGAATCCACTAGATGGTATACCCAACCCTCAGGATTATGTACCTACCATTAGGATGCTATCTAAAGTTTTCACTTTTATGTCTCATAAGGGAGTTAATTTTTCGGGTAGGAATACACCTCTTAATGCTTATATGTTAGAGGTAGCTCAAGCTGTTAGGGATGAAGAAGATAATAATGGTTCTGCACATTCTAATAATGCTGCTCAATTTGATTCTGCTGAGCATTCTGCTTCAGTAAATACCCCCACACCACCTATTGTTTCTCCTCAGCATGTTGTTTCAGGTGAAAGGACTCGCTCAGTCACAGCCTCTTTGGATAAACATGCTTCTGCTCAAGGTACTTCTCCACAAAGTACTGATCCTCAAGGTACTGCTTTAGAGGATTCACAAGTACCTAATCCTAATGATTATACTTCCACAGGTGGGTTTCAAACACCTGGAGGAGATGAGGGAATTAAAGGTACTGAGAGTAATTCTGATTTGGCTAAGGAATTGGAGAAGCTGAAGTCAACTGTTAATGCTCAAACTGCAGAAATCAAAAGGCTAAGAAAGAAGTTCAGAAGATTGAAGAAATTTGTTTGGCCTCTTGTTCAGAATTTTAGGATTTATGTGAAAGAAACGAAGCAGTCTCAGAAGCCACAATCTAAAAAGAAGAAATCTAAGTCCAAGAGGAGGCATAGGAAATCATCATCTATCAAATTGGGGAGGAATCAGGATGATAATTTGGATAGATTTGATGATATGGTTCAATTTTCAGAGAACAAGAATGATCAAGATGAAAATGTTGCTCAAAACAGTACTGAAAGAAAAAGTGGTGAGATAGAGCAAATTAATCTTGAAGCTGAGCATGAGAATGTAAAAAGTGGGGATACAGAGGAAATTGATTTAGAAGGAAATAATGCTCAAAGTACTTTTGTTGAAAATACTGTTGTGCAAGGTACTGCCGAACAAGATATTGCTGGTCCTTCTATAAAGTATCATGAAGATGAAGCTGGTCCTTCCACTTTTATACAGCAAGAAGAAGAAATAGTACATACTGCTAGTGATGATGAAACAATTGCTCAGGTTATGATGAATTTAAGAAGACCTACTGGAGGAATACATATATCTGAGCCTGCACAAAAAGATGATGAGAGTACTTCTAAATCAGAAAAACTAGATCCAAAAGATAAAGGGAAAGGAATAATGGTTCAGAAAGATACTAAGAAGAAGAAGAAGAAGAAGAAGAAATTTTCTATTGCTCAGATTAGAGAATTAGAGACTGCAGATGATTTAAACCATGCTAGAAAGCAACAAGCTGAATATGATGCTAAATATTTGGAAGAAGTTAGTAGGCCAATTACAAAGAAGTCAATGACCAAAGCTCAGGAAAGGAATTGGATGATGCAATTCTTAAGAAAGAAGGGATACAAGAATTTACATAAACAAAGGTATCCAAAAATAAAAGCTTTATGGGATAAAGTACAAGAAGATATAAGAAGAGAAGTAGAAAGCTTTGTACCCATGGAAGTTGATAGAAAGAAGAAATTAGGTGATATCAGAAAAGAAGAAGCTGAGCAAAGGAGATTGAAAAGAAAGAAATTAGCTGAAGATGATCAACTGACAAAAAGGCTGAAGTTAGTTCATGAAGATACAGTTGATGAACTCAGAAATTATTTCAGAGTTGTTGATTTTGAGAACAAAAAGATTGAAGATTCTGGAATGAAGTCCAAGATAATCTCATTTTCTGTGGTTGAATCCAAAGAGGGAAATTATTTTATGATCCACAGAGAAGATGAAAGCTTCACAACATTCTATATGTTATGGGATTTGTTGCACTGTATCACAAGGGCAGATCTTTATGACTTATATGTGCAAGTGCAGACTTATTATGCAGAAAATGAAGCTTCAAGAGTGGGATTAGTTCTGCTTGGAGACTTATTTACCATCTGGGATACTGAAGAAACAAGTGTTGATCCTCTCTGGAATGATCAAGAGAATTGGGAAATAACAAGATGGAGATTCTTTGAGTCATCAGGAGTTCATACACTAGAGATGGAAGATGGTACTATGTTTCACATGTTGGCTGAGAGGAGATATCCATTGATCAGAGAAATAATGCTCAGAATGCTGGATCATGGAATGGAACTTGAAGATGAATCTGAAGTAGCTTTGGATGTTATCAAGCTATTTATTAGATGGGTCAAGTCTGAAGAGTAATATTACATAATACTGGTATGATCTGTTTTGTAAAATTAAAGTATTTTTCAAAGTACTGCAAAAACAAACAGTACTTTATCAAAGTACTGCTTGCTGATATAAACCAATATAAGTTCTTTAAAATAAAAATAAAATGTTTTGATGTTTAAAAGAAAAGGAAAAAGGATTTGAAAAGAAACACATGGTGTTAGTATTTATACTACACAACAAATGGTAATCAACTCACCATGTTTAACAAACAAGAAAGAGTTTGACTCATCATGAGGGTACGACTCTGATGTGATAATCAAATCCGTTGATGGTTGATAGTTTACCAAAAACTAGGTTATCAACTAACCATACATCCAAGTGATCAAGAGTTGGCTAGTCCATAGCAAACGGCTCATGGTAAAGACATATCAAATCCGTTGATAGCTGATGATTTGCTAAAAATCATAATTTTCAATGATTCACCTCTCACAGGAGTTAACACACCTGGAAGTGATGAGAATAGTATGAAACTTTTAAGATTTGATGTTCTTTGTACCAAAATATTGCTGAGTTGCTGAGAAGATACCATGGAAGATATGATGCTGATGAAGAGTACTTTGACAGATGACAGATAGAAGAAAAGGAATAAAGAAACAACCTCACTGCATAATTAAAGATTTGAAGATTAAAGATAACAAAGAAACTTGAAATCAAGCAAGTAGAGTTCAAGTTAGGGGAGGATTGTTGGGATATGAAATATCAAATTACTTTTGGATGTCAAAAGTACTGCTGCATGAAGAATAAAGTCAAAGTACTGCTGAAGAATAAAGTCAAAGTACTGCTGTTATTGAAGAATGTTTAAAGTACTTCGAAGGAAACAAGGACTGATATGCAATATTAGATAAGGATTAGTGTGTAATATTAAACGAATATTCTAGAATTAGTTAGGGATAATTACTTGTCATTCAAGGATTACATGTTGTAAACCGACTTAAGGTTATCTATATAAAGAGCCTTAAGAGGTATTAGTCGATATAAGTTTTACAAGTCTTAGATACGTTTAGAAGTCGATCAAAGTTAATAGTTAGGGATTGTTAGTGAATCTGTGTAACAAAGCAGGTTCAAAGTTTGGTTAATATAAAAGTTCTTCTTAGGCTTTGTGTTAGTAGATTCCGCATACTTTACAAAGTAAAACAATGTTTCAATATTAATAGTGTTGAGTTTACTCAATATTGTTAAACCCTTACAAGCTACAAAGTAGTTTGGTCAGAGTATATCGATCCAACAGGTCTTTTTCTTATGCTTTAAAGATGAAACTTTTGATGCTATTCATGATCTTATAATAGCACTTGAAAATTAGTTAAGACTCAAGGTTAGAGGCATTAGATGTGATAATGGGACTGAGTTCAAGAATCAGCTAATGGATGAATTTTGTGCCAAGAAAGGAATTAAAAGAGAATTCAGTATTGCTAGAACTCCTCAGCAAAATGGAGTTGCAGAAAGAAAGAATAGAACTCTTATAGAAGCAGCAAGGACAATGCTTGCAGACTCTCAATTACCTGTTCCATTCTAGGCTGAGGCTGTAAGTGCTGCTTGTTATGTGTGGAATAGAGTATCAGTGACTAAACCTCAAATGAAGACACCTTATGAGTTACTCATGGGAAAGAAGCCAAGCATCAAGTTTATGAAACCTTTTGGATGTCCCCCAACCATCTTAAACACTGCTAATAATTTGGGCAAATTTGATGGGAAGTCAGATGAAGGATATTTATTGGGATATTGTACCAATAGCAAAGGATTCAGAGTGTACGACAGGGCTACCAAAAAGGTTCAAGAATGTCTTCATGTTGATTTTCTGGAAGAACAAGAAAATTCTAAAGGTAAAGGTCCTGATCGGATGTTTGATCTTGATTTAATGTCTTCATCAATGAATTATGTACATGTAAGGGAAGAAAATCAAGTTACTCCCACTGAAGAAGAAGCACAGTACATTGTTCATGATGTTAATTTAAGATCTGAAGATGAGCCAAATGATAATGCCAATGATGAAAAGAAGAGTACTTCTGAGCCTCAAGGTACTGCTAAACCTAACAGTACTGTTGATCCTCAAAGTACTGTTCCACCACAAATCCTAGTATCTGAAGAAGATCAAGCCATTCAAGATGAACTTTCTAGGATGCTTTTTCAAGAAACAATGGCTAAGTCGTATGAAGATGAACAAAGGAGAGTTTATGAAGCAGAAAAGAAGAAGGCAAAAGAAACAGCCAGTACTTTACCCCAAAGTACTGCTAATCCATTTGAAAGTACTTGTCAACCTTTAGATACTTCAAATTGGATAAATATTGATGCTATTAATGATTCTAATATGCCTGACCTAGAAGATACTGATTATCCAAACAAGATTACTTTAGAAGATACTGATGATGAATTGGATCAAGAAGGCATTTTCTCAGATTCTAATGAAGATCCTGATATAACTAATTTGGAAGATAATCTTGAAGTCTCACCAACTCCTACTCTCAGAATTCACAAAACTCATCCTGTTACCAACATAATTGGACCCTCAGCTTCAGGGGTGCTCACAAGGACTAAGGCTAAGAATATGTCTCAACAACATACTTCTTTACTTAGTTTTATCTACAAGCAAAACAAGGTGAATCACAAGGATCAGAAGTTGTGTTTATTTGCTTGTTTTCTATCTCAGGAAGAGCCCAAGAATATCAAACAAGCATTAGCCAAGGAAAGTTGGGTGGAAGCTATGCAAGAAGAACTCCTACAGTTTAAGCTTCAAGAAGTTTGGGTATTATGTGATTTACCTGATGGAAAGAAACTGATTGGAACTAAATGGGTCTTCATGGTAAAAAGAGATGAAAGAGGGAATGTTATTAAGAACAAGGCAAGGTTAGTGGCTCAAGGATATAGACAGGAAGAAGGAGTAGACTATGATGAAGTTTTTGCTCCTGTGGCAAGGCTTGAAGCCATCTGGCTATTTTTGGCTTTTGCATCTTATATGGGATTCCCTGTATATCAAATGGATGTTAAAAGTGCTTTTCTATATGGCAAAATCACAGAAGAAGTTTATGTCAAACAGCCTCCTGGTTTTGAAGACCCTGCACATCCAAACAAAGTCTACAAGGTAATCAAGGCTCTGTATGGCCTTCATAAAGCTCCAAGAGCATGGTATGAAAGACTTTCCAATTTTCTACTACAACATGGATATAGAAGAGGAGAAATTGACAAGACTTTGTTTATCAAGAAAGTTAAGAAGGATATCATGCTTGTCCAAGTGTATGTAGATGACATTATTTTTGGTGCTACTAGGCAATCTATGGTCAAAGAATTTGAAGATCTTATGCAGAAAGAGTTTCAGATGAGTTCAATGGGAGAATTAACCTTCTTCTTGGGACTTCAAGTGCAACAGTCAAGCAGTAGAATATATATTTGTCAAGATAATTATGTTGCAGATATTCTTAAGAGATTCAATTTCACAACTGTTAGGCCTACATCTACACCAGTGGATACTAACAAACCTTTGGGAAAAGATGAAGAAGGAGAAGATGTTGATGTCACCCTATACAGGTCTATGATTGGATGTCTCATGTATTTAACTGCATCAAGACCTGATATAACTTTTGCTGTATGTTTATGTGCAAGACATCAAGTTAATACAAAGGTATCTCACTTGAATGCTGTCAAGAGAATTTTCAGGTATCTTAGGCAACAACCTAAGCTAGGCTTATGGTATCCTAGAGATTCACCTTTCCATCTCCAAGCTTTTTCAGACAGTGATTATGTTGGAGATAACTATGACAGAAGATCCACAACTGGAGGATGCCAGTACCTTGGAAGCAGATTAGTGTCATGGCAATGTAAGAAGCAAACAATTGCAGCAACTTCTTCCACTGAAGCAGAGTATGTAGCTGCTGCAAGTTGTTGTGCACAAGTACTTTGGTTGCAGAATCAGCTTTTGGATTATGGATTCAATTTCAAGAATACTCCTATCAACATTGATAATGAGAGTACTATCTGTATTGTCAAGAATCCAGTGTATCATTCCAAGACCAAGCACATTCAGATTCGACATCACTTTATAAGAGATTGCTATGAACACAGGCTTATCAATGTGGTTAAAGTTCATACTGATGATAATGTAGCAGATCTACTCACAAAGGGCTTTGATGTTTCAAGATTTACCTTTTTGGTTGTGAGTATTGGCATGATTAATATGTAAGCTATTTTTTAGGGGAGGCATTAGTAGTTATTAGTTAGTCATTATTTGAGGGGAGGCTACATGTATCATTCAAAAGACAAAAGTTTATTTATCATTCAAAAGACAAAAGTTTATTCATCATTCAACAAAGTTATTACAACAACCATTCAGAAAGTTTCTACATCATCATTGTTGTTACCAAGACACAGAAAACACAAGACTACACCAACCACCAACTATCACAACCTACTACCAAGCTTCACACACCTACTCCATAGGCCTTTTTCCCTTGCCCTCATAGTTATGCTTTCCCTTTTGAGCAGTTTTTCTCTTGTCATCAAAAGAAACCTGCTTTCTTGGGCAAGCCAGGCCAAGAACCTGTTTGGGAGGTCTCTCTTTCCTTGGAGCAGGCCACTTCATGTTCTGAATTGCTGATTCCAGGGCTTGAGTCAAAGCATGTGGAAGCTCATTAGCCAGAGATGAACCAGGGACAACTTTCTTCTTCTTGGGCTTTTTGTTGGTAGTACTACCTGCATCAGTTATGGTAGAGTTGGCAGCACTTATTGTTGAGGAAGATTCTTGGAGTCCCATCCACTGTACATGAGGAGGAAAATAATCTAACCATCCTGGATCTTCAAACTCAGAATCAGAGTAGTAACTTATCTCTGAATCAGTGGTGCCATCTGAGTCTGAAGAGATATTCACAATTGGAATGTGACTCATTGTGCTTACTAGTTTTTGTGTTATGCTAAAGAAAGAAAAGGTGATTGCAAGTTGTTGTTGGTAAAGTTGCTTTTATTAGAAAAATAAAGGTAAATGGGCATTTAATGAAGTGTATTGATGTTCACTTACCATGGTAGATTTGGGATTTAATTTGGGGAGACAGTCATTAATCAGGGTTGACTTTCAAAGATATTTTGGTCAAATGGTCAACATTCAAGATTTTTTTTGGGAAAGTACTTTGGTCAACATACTGTGTGAGTTTATAACGGAAGGTACTGCTCCATATTATATGGAACGTACTGCTTGGTTCTATTAAAGGGTTCCCTGACGTGTCAGATACTGTTCCAACGGTCAGATTTGCGGTTAACAAACTTTCGAAAGATATGGGGATAATTACTTCCAAAAATAACGGTAAAATTATTAATTAACCGTGATTTTTTTGTATCTTATCCTTATATAAACCATTCACCCTTATTCACCTTTCTTGTTATTTAAACTCATTCCTACTTTACATCGATCATAACTGATGGATCTTAACACCTTGAACTTGTGTTAGATTGATACTTTGAATTATATCACTAAGTATGCGGAATCTACTTAGTAACACTTAGAAGTTTGATTGTGAGTAAGACAGTTGTATATGAACAATGTATGTAAACAAACTATTAGCTCCAATATTATTAATGATAATAATACGAGTGATCTTGATATCACTAGGGTTACACCTTGAAGCTCTAGAAAAATGTATGTAAAACCTTTAACCTAGGATCTCCTTTTATAGCACAAGGAATCCTCTTCTACAAGATAAGTATAAAGCTAATAGAATAAGATATACACAAGATCTATTCTATATTTATCTATAACACGTTTCCTAACAGTTATCTAATAAGAAGTGGTAATGATGAGGCGAAAAATGAACCACTTTTAGGGGGTCATTTAAGCCCGGAATTGACTTTATTTGATCAAATATTGCCCTAAATCGTTCCTTTTGTGATTTTAGGTACTTTGGGAGTGAAATCTGGAAAAGGAAGCAATTCGGACGTTTTTGGAGCATAAAAGTGAAGAAAACGCCAAAGTCTTGATTTTACTTGCTGGGAACAGTAGGTGACGGCGTCAAGAAGGAATCCTTGACGGAGTCAAGAGCAAATTTCCATGACGATCCAGTACAGATTTTACGGCGTCACAAAGTAGAGCGTCAAGAGTAAAAGTCATGACGGCCTGGAAATGGATAACACATGACGACGTCAAAAGTGGATCAAGGCAGTCCGAGAAGAGTTTTGGCGGCGAGGTGACGGCGTCACAAGATTGGTCTTGACGCCGTCAGACCCTATTTCCTATATATAGTTTTCTAATTTTCACATTAAAAAGAGAGAAGTTTTGGAGAAACCCTAAGTACGAACTTGGTGCGAATTTTACAGGTTGTTCAAGGGTTCTAACCCCTTGATACCTTTCGTGTGTAATTGAGATAAGTATTCTTTTAATTCAATCAATATGTCTATGTGTTGGTTGTCTATATCTTGTTCTTGTCTTAATTCCATCATGCTAGGCTAGATCTATCTTGTGTTTGCTTGGATCTAATGAAACCTAGATGTTAATTATGTGTTGATTACTTGTTTATAGTTGTTTTGGATAAATGAATTTTATGTTAGGCTTAAGAAAACTGGCAGATCTCCAAATGGTAACATGCTTGAACGTCTTAAGAAACATGAACCGATGTGCACTAGGTCTTTATTGGTTGTATTTAATGCATGAGCCACTGTTTATAATCACTATGGTTGTGCTAGGCATGGTATAGGAGGAGATAAGAGCTCATAGAATTGGGGAGTTAAGTGCGCCACCCCATGAATGATATTAAGGAATACAATCCGTCATCCATGTAACTATAACAAGTAATTAACGTGTAAAAGATGTCTAGGGAGTAGTGAAATCTAAGTAAACACATTTTCTCCACTTATTGCTCACAACTTTAGTATAATTTCGTTTATTTTCATTTCTAGTATTTTATTTTGATTGCATCTTTAGTATTGGGTTAGTTGACTAGTGTCACAACTCGTAATTTTAGGTCATTGTCCAAACCTCGACAATTTACTATTCACAAATTACTATTCATTGAGCACTATTCATCGTTTTACTATTCACCATTTTTGAGGTCAATTTGACATTTCGAGAAACATTCAGAAATTTTACTATTCACTTGACACTATTCATTCCCGAGAGGAAGCCACTATTCACGTGCATTACTCATATCATCGTAAATTTAGTTTACGAGTGTTCAAATTCGCGTAACCGTATTGGTTCAGGAGCGAATTCATGCATTATTATCAGGGACATTTCATACGGACTAGAAATAGTCCGCATATCATCATTAGGGCACTTGCATGCTATTCCACTCGTAGGGTAATTAAATTTATACTTTTGGTATAATTAACGATTTACGTGTGTTTATTTTAAATAAACGCTAATACGCGAACTATAAACGTGACTAACATATCCGACACTCCCGACTATCATCCCAATATATTTTTATATTCATTTTAATAATATAAAAATTATAATATTAATTTACCCGGTATTTTGAAAATTTATTTATTACGTATCGTACGTCTAACTTAATAACGACGGTTTTCACAAAAATTAAACAATAATCACCCAAACTCTCCGTACTTGTGCCCGACATATTTTTACAATTTTTACGACTTTATTACGTCCCGAATAACTTCAATAAAATTTATTTCTAACAAACCCGGTAGCCGATTAAACGTAAAACCAAAACTACATAATACTACTACTAACTTTTAAAAATAAACCCAAGACAAACCCCCCCTTTCCCTCCTTTATGGGCCGGCAAACCCCCCCCCCCCCCCCCCCCCCCCCTTTTTTGGTCTTAATACTCAAAAACCTCACCAACTCACTTAAATGCTAACCTAACATTTGTCTCCTAAGTATAAAATACACCTTTTCATCCATTTTTATCACAAATCATTTTTTTTACAAATGCAAGTAAACTATTTTCTCTCATTTTCTCTTAAGGTAGAATCGATCTAGGGTGATCAAGAAGCAAGAACAACAAATTTTACAAGATCTAGGTGTACACTTGTTCATTTAGTCATCCTTGTTGGAGTTTTGAAATAAAAACTCAAGGATTAGTAGGTTTTCATCATCTAAACTCCTTAAACCTTCAAGTAAGTTAACAAACTCATTTTTATGATTTTTACAAGTTATTACTATGGTTATATACTTTTCTTACAAGAACTCATGCACATAATGATTTATACCACTCTATTTTGTATATATTTAACTTTTAAGCCCTAGAAAGTGATTTTTGGTTAGATCCTTGTTAGATCCACTTGGTGATGATGTTTAGGAACCCATGACACCCTAAGAAGGTGTATGGTAGGATTAGACTAGTTTTGTGGTGATTGAAAGTGGTTTGATTGAAGATGGAACTAGATTAGAACCCTAGAAATGATTTTTGAAACAATAGAAATACCTACTGTCCCTATTTTTGATTCGTGGGAAAATCAGTAGATGGTGGTTAAGTTTTGACCAAAGATTTAGAAAATACTTTCAAAAACGAAACTTTAGGCGAAAGAACGGATTAAAACGAGCTTATAACGAAGGAGATATGATTTTTGCAAATTTAACGACAAAAACTATTTTTGTAAAAACTGCTTGCTGTTTGGCAGATTTCAACGGGTAAATAGAGGTGTTAAACGTAACCTAAAGGAGCCGAGTTATCAAAAATATATTAGTATATACAAAAACGAATCCGTGGACATAAAGAACAAGGAAATCGAGCTTAGAACGACCAAGTTATACCCGTTTTAACATTGTCAAACTATATATATATATGGACACAAATAAAAATAATAACTTACACACTAAAGGGTATATTTTCTAGAAATGTTACTAAGGGCTATATCCTTAACAAATGAATACGTATGACCCAAGAGAATATTTATACGACTTAACGACGTCATTTCAAGGTTTTCGATACAAAGAATTTAACGCTAACATTTTTCGTACGAGATAATACGACAAGTTATATACTTCTATAAATGGACTTATTTTTCCCAAGTATGGAAACTATTTGACCATGACGATAACTAGTATTTCCAAATTACGAGTGGTTTTGGTATCATGTGCATGTGCATTCATTACATCACGACATGATCTAAATTAGATCACTATCATTCATTTTAGGTTGCGGATAGTGTTCGCTCCTTGTTGTCCTTATCATTTCGCATCTTTGTATCTTCACTCCAGGTGAGTCATAGCCCCACTTTTACTCTTTATACTTGTTTTAACTCTTTGGGGGAGATACATGCTCAACTACTTGCTTAATAGTATAAATACTCAAAACATACTTTCTTGATACTCAAAACATTTATACTTGATTTCTTTATACTTGATTGTTTTATACTTGATGTCATACATACGTGATTGTGCTATACTTAACTGTGTTATACTAAACTGTGATGGTGTATTCTTGAGACTTCCAATGGCCCCAGATTAAGTTGCTGGGCACAACCATGGAGACTTCCAATGGCCCCAGATTAAGTAGCTGGGCACAACCATTGAGACTTCCAATGGCCCCAGATTAAGTTGCTGGGCACAACCATTGAGACATACATACAAACGTGAGGTCTTCGGAGATGAAGTGTAGACTTACGACTAATTGCTTAACTGTTGTGATAAACTTATACATGTTTTACTCATACTATATATTGTAGCAGTGGGTTGTAAACACACAGGTTACAAGGCTCTTATGGCGGGACTTGTAACTGAGTGGATTTACGATGCCTTTGCTGGGAAACCTTCATACATATGCATAAACTTTATTTGTTAAACAAACTCTATGAACTCACCAACCTAGTGTTGACATTTTAAGCATGTTTATCTCAGGTTAGAAGGGCGATAGCAGGTATGTGGAGCTGAGAGTCTTAGGGCATGCATTTGGAGACTTTCGCTTTTATCGTTTACCATTCGATACTCTTTAAAAACTTATGTATTTTTCTACTTTGGGATCTTTTGGTTTGTAAACTATGACTTTTATCTATTCGAATGGTAACTTTTCAAAACGTCTCATTTAGAGGTCGTTTTCTATATCTTGTACTTTGTGCCCTGAAGTAGCATCCCAATGACACAGTCTTCCGCTGCGATATTTTGGGGGTGTTACAGATTCGTACCAGAGCCTTGGTTATAGAGAACTAGGTTGTTTTTAGAGTCTAGACTATAACTACATACATTTAGACTCTCCTTCCTATCGCCTTGCATTTTTTCATACACGTACGTTTGCTGATAATTTTCTTAGACCTACGCTATTAGATATTTTGTGGTACCGATGGGGAAGTCCCAAAATCTAGGCAAGTTATCAGAAATATGGAGCTCGGTAATAACTGATCATTTAACTTAATCTTGTGACAGTTCTTGTTTGATGAGATATGAGACTAAGTTAAATGAAGGTTATTACTTAGCTGTAGAGATTTGATGATTTACCCGAGGATGGGAGTTCTCTTGAAGATACTCTTTAGAAGCCTTTAGAAACTAGACTACCCAGTGACTTTAGCACTTAAGGGAGAATCCTTTGTTCCTTCGTACTGAGCGTGACATTCCCTAGATTCCCATTTAAGCAACGTCTACCACTGAGATATGTGTGCCTGGTGATATGTACACCTGTGAAAGGAAACATTTATAATTGTGGTGGCCAACATAATTATAAGTGCTTCACGACACACGTGGACATATGACTATGCATATGTAGATCGGTGTTGGTACAACTTAGGAGACAATTGGTGGCACGGTATTATATATGAGGATGTTAAGTATAGACTTTGGTTAATCAACGGTTTTCCCTCAACTCTGACGTTCACTAAATGTCCTTCCTCTCAGGAAATCATGGCACCAAAGAGAGTGACTCGTAGCTCTGGTCGAGGAGGCGCAACACCCAGGGGTGGAAGGACTGGTGGACGTGGAGGTAGAGGAGGTAGAGGAGCTGCTCATGACACTAGTAACCCAAGTAACGATGGTGGAAGAACTGGTGGACGTGGAGGTAGAGGAGGTGTTGAAAACAATGATAACAACGACAGTGGAAATACTGATTTTGAAGCCATCATCGCTCGACAACTTGAAAACTTTCTCCCCACTATTGTCACTCAAGTTGGCGATCATATGAATAACTTGGCAAACCACGAAAGCGGAATTAACAACACCAATGGTATAGGCCAGAATGGTAATGGCAACAACAACATTAGGACTGGATGTACGTATAAGGAATTTACATCATGTAAGACAATTGATTTCGATGGTGTAGGAGGCGCGTTAGGGTATACTCGATGGGTTGAAAAGATGGAGTCGGTGATCGACATTAGTAACTGTGCAGCACATCAAATGGTGAAGTACTCCGTATGCTTGCTGTCAGGAAAGGCATTGACATGGTGGAATACGCAGGTTCAAGCTAGGGGTAGAGAGGCAGCTGTAGGTATGACATGGGATGATTTTAAGGCATTACTGAAGGAGGAATACTGCCCGGACAATGAAATGCAGAAGCTGGAGGATGAACTTTATCATCACTCTATGATAGGGGCTGGACATGCAGCCTATACAGATCGATTCCATGAATTAGCCAGACTAGTTCCACACCTAGTTACCCCTGAGTCCAAGAGGATCGAGAGGTACATATATGGTCTTGTCCCAGAAATTCGTGGGACTGTGAAAGCAACTGAGCCTTCTACAATTCAGAGTGCAATATTGAGAGTAGGGACTCTGACAGATGAGATGGTTAGAAATGGAAGCTTGAGGAACAGTGATAAAAGGAAGGGAACAAGCGAGTCGAACAAGCATATGGGCGCGATAGCTGACAACAAAAGGGCAAGGACCTTTGCGGCGACTAGTTCTGGTCAGAGAGAGTATTTAGGCCAGCATCCTAAATGTACGAAATGTAATTTTCATCACCAAAATATTGTGCCCTGCAGTATGTGTGCTAATTGCAGACAGTCTGGTCATTATGCAAACCAGTGTAGAGAACCAGTAAATATGGGCAATATGGCGAACAACCAAAAGACATGCTATGAGTGTAACAGCCCAGATCACTTTCGGAACACCTGTCCTAAGTTAAAAAGGAATCTTAACCAAGGAGGAAATCGTCCAAAATTAGCAGCAGCAATTGAAGGGCCACAAGATGAGGCCGTTGAGATTCCACCCGCGCGTGGCAGAGCTTACTTCCTAGGAAATCCTATCACCCAACATGTCCACGATAGCACAACGGGTACATTCTCTTGAACAACTATCGTATTTTGTAGCACTTAAGTCTTAATATAGGACCTATACACAAC
The DNA here is from genome assembly GCA_030686995.1 of Artemisia argyi. NCBI lineage: Eukaryota > Viridiplantae > Streptophyta > Magnoliopsida > Asterales > Asteraceae > Artemisia > Artemisia argyi. Next base: position 191,607,059 of record CM060676.1, read on the forward strand.
ATTGACTAATCTGAGACCTAGCATCATTAACCTAGTTATATTGATAGTAGATGATTTGATTAGTGTAAGCAATTATAGCAAGCTGGGAAAGTTTACATTGTCGAATCAGACCACTAGGAACATATGTGGAATGAATGAGCTGAACTTCGGGACGAAGTTCCCTTAAGGGGTAGAGACTGTCACAACTCGTAATTTTAGGTCATTGTCCAAACCTCGACAATTTACTATTCACAAATTACTATTCATCGAGCACTATTCATCGTTTTACTATTCACCATTTTTGAGGTCAATTTGACATTTCGAGAAACATTCAGAAATTTTACTATTCACTTGACACTATTCATTCCCGAGAGGAAGCCACTATTCACGTGCATTACTCATATCATCGTAAATTTAGTTTACGAGTGTTCAAATTCGCGTAACCGTATTGGTTCAGGAGCGAATTCATGCATTATTATCAGGGACATTTCATACGGACTAGAAATAGTCCGCATATCATCATTAGGGCACTTGCATGCTATTCCACTCGTAGGGTAATTAAATTTATACTTTTGGTATAATTAACGATTTACGTATGTTTATTTTAAATAAACGCTAATACGCGAACTATAAACGTGACTAACATGTCCGACACTCCCGACTATCATCTCAATATATTTTTATATTCATTTTAATAATATAAAAATTATAATATTAATTTACCCGGTATTTTGGAAATTTATTTATTACGTATCGTACGTCTAACTTAATAACGACGGTTTTCACAAAAATTAAACAATAATCACCCAAACTCTCCGTACTTGTACCCGACATATTTTTACAATTTTTACGACTTTATTACGTCCCGAATAACTTCAATAAAATTTATTTCTAACAAACCCGGTACCCGATTAAACCTAAAACCAAAACTACATAATACTACTACTAACTTTTTAAAATAAACCCAAGACAACCCCCCCCCCCCCCTTTCCCTCCTTTATGGGCCGGCCAACCCCCCCCCCCCCCCCCCTTTTGGTCTTAATACTCAAAAACCTCACCAACTCACTTTAATGCTAACCTAACATTTGTCTCCTAAGTATAAAATACACCTTTTCATCCATTTTTATCACAAATCATTTTTTTTACAAATGCAAGTAAACTATTTTCTCTCATTTTCTCTTAAGGTAGAATCAATCTAGGGTGATCAAGAAGCAAGAACAACAAATTTTACAAGATCTAGGTGTACACTTGTTCATTTAGTCATCCTTGTTGGAGTTTTGAAATAAAAACTCAAGGATTAGTAGGTTTTCATCATCTAAACTCCTTAAACCTTCAAGTAAGTTAACAAACTCATTTTTATGATTTTTACAAGTTATTACTATGGTTATATACTTTTCTTACAAGAACTCATGCACATAATGATTTATACCACTCTATTTTGTATATATTTAACTTTTAAGCCCTAGAAAGTGATTTTTGGTTAGATCCTTGTTAGATCCACTTGGTGATGATGTTTAGGAACCCATGACACCCTAAGAAGGTGTATGGTAGGATTAGACTAGTTTTGTGGTGATTGAAAGTGGTTTGATTGAAGATGGAACTAGATTAGAACCCTAGAAATGATTTTTGAAACAATAGAAATACCTACTGTCCCTATTTTTGATTCGTGGGAAAATCAGTAGATGGTGGTTAAGTTTTGACCAAAGATTTAGAAAATACTTTCAAAAACGAAACTTTAGGCGAAAGAACGGATTAAAACGAGCTTATAACGAAGGAGATATGATTTTTGCAAATTTAACGACGAAAACTATTTTTGTAAAAACTGCTTGCTGTTTGGCAGATTTCAACGGGTAAATAGAGGTGTTAAACGTAACCTAAAGGAGCCGAGTTATCAAAAATATATTAGTATATACAAAAACGAATCCGTGGACATAAAGAACAAGGAAATCGAGCTTAGAACGACCAAGTTATACCCGTTTTAACATTGTCAAACTATATATATATATGGACACAAATAAAAATAATAACTTACACACTAAAGGGTATATTTTCTAGAAATGTTACTAAGGGCTATATCCTTAACAAATGAATACGTATGACCCAAGAGAATATTTATACGACTTAACGACGTCATTTCAAGGTTTTCGATACAAAGAATTTAACGCTAACATTTTTCGTACGAGATAATACGACAAGTTATATACTTCTATAAATGGACTAATTTTTCCCAAGTATGGAAACTATTTGACCATGACGATAACTAGTATTTCCAAATTACGAGTGGTTTTGGTATCATGTGCATGTGCATTCATTACATCACGACATGATCTAAATTAGATCACTATCATTCATTTTAGGTTGCGGATAGTGTTCGCTCCTTGTTGTCCTTATCATTTCGCATCTTTGTATCTTCACTCCAGGTGAGTCATAGCCCCACTTTTACTCTTTATACTTGTTTTAACTCTTTGGGGGAGATACATGCTCAACTACTTGCTTAATAGTATAAATACTCAAAACATACTTTCTTGATACTCAAAACATTTATACTTGATTTCTTTATACTTGATTGTTTTATACTTGATGTCATACATACGTGATTGTGCTATACTTAACTGTGTTATACTAAACTGTGATGGTGTATTCTTGAGACTTCCAATGGCCCCAGATTAAGTTGCTGGGCACAACCATGGAGACTTCCAATGGCCCCAGATTAAGTTGCTGGGCACAACCATTGAGACTTCCAATGGCCCCAGATTAAGTTGCTGGGCACAACCATTGAGACATACATACAAACGTGAGGTCTTCGGAGATGAAGTGTAGACTCACGACTAATTGCTTAACTGTTGTGATGAACTTATACATGTTTTACTCATACTATATATTGTAGCAGTGGGTTGTAAACACACAGGTTACAAGGCTCTTATGGCGGGACTTGTAACTGAGTGGATTTACGATGCCTTTGCTGGGAAACCTTCATACATATGCATAAACTTTATTTGTTAAACAAACTCTATGAACTCACCAACCTAGTGTTGACATTTTAAGCATGTTTATCTCAGGTTAGAAGGGCGATAGCAGGTATGTGGAGCTGAGAGTCTTAGGGCATGCATTTGGAGACTTTCGCTTTTATCATTTACCATTCGATACTCTTTAAAAACTTATGTATTTTTCTACTTTGGGATCTTTTGGTTTGTAAACTATGACTTTTATCTATTCGAATGGTAACTTTTCAAAACGTCTCATTTAGAGGTCGTTTTCTATATCTTGTACTTTGTGCCCTGAAGTAGCATCCCAATGACACAGTCTTCCGCTGCGATATTTTGGGGGTGTTACAACTAGCAACTAATTCCGCCCAAATCCTTCAAACCCGAGATTTTTACTTGCTTTCTAAAAAATATAAAAATATAAAAAATAATCATCCTTCACCTTTAGAACTAGTATTTAGGTTTTCTAATCCTAGCGACACTATTCCTAGCTGAACGATCAATCCCCCGGTACTTGTCACTATACTATATTACAACGATCAGGTACACTGCCTGGTGGGGGTTGTAAGCTTCTCAAGATCCCTTGAGAGGTAAAGCCTGGTGCGATTCCCACGTATCAAGTTTTTGGCGCCGCAGCCCGGGGAATAGTTATTGTCTAGGTTAGAATCTCATTTTATTAGGTCTACTTGCTAGATTCCTTTCTAGTGAGATTTTATTTTTATTTTTTAGGTTTCTTTAGTCTATCTTATTTCTTTGTGTCTTTGTTCGTAACTCTTCACCACCCGACATCATGGACAACGGGAACATCCTTGAACTCGTCATCCCACCACAACAAAACCCACCATTAGAACCCCTTAGGCCCCGAACCTTAGCAGAGTATTCCCGACCTAGCCACCAAGGCTACCGAAACACCATTGAGCTCACCGGAGCCAATGTGACCCCCTTGCGATCCGACACCATCCGGTTGGTGCAAAGCGGATGTGCATTCCATGGACTTCGTTCCAAAGATCCAAACCAACATCTTAAGGACTCGTCAAAATCGTAGATTCCATAGACTTAGGTGTTGAAACTAGAGAGACAACCCGATTACGCCTATTCCAATTCTCTCTACGGGATCAAGCTAGTCAATGGCTTGAGCGTTTACCCGCGGGATCCATCACCACATGGGATGATCTCACCACTCGTTTCCTTGCTCAATTTTTCCCACCGGGGAGAACTACTAAGCTTAGAAATGACATCTTGATGTTCCAACAACGTCAAAATGATACCTTTTATGAAGCATGGACTCGATATAAAGACCTGCTCCGAAAACTCCCTCATCATGGCTCCAGATTCAAATCTTTTACGATAAAGTTGGCTATCAAACAAGGAGAGCCATTGATTACGCAACCAAGGGCAGGTTAAATAGACTTAGCATTGACGAGTGCTTGAAAGTTCTTGAGGGGTTGGCACAATACGAAGAAGAAGGATGGGAGGACCCGATGTTTCCAAGCAAGGAAAAACTTGACTACGCACACGCCACCCAAGAATAGTTACTAGGAAGCATTGAGAAGCAGGTAAAAGAATTAATGAGTATTGAGAAACCTGCTGCTGAACCCATGTGTAATCCTAATTTACGTAGGAATGCGGTTATCGACCACGATTTTCCTGAACGTTCACGACAAGAGGAATTTGAAGGGATAATGGTAACCTTCATGGATAATCAGGAAAAACAAATCCAGCACCTGGAAGCACACATGGAAAGCACTTACAAAGCTTTTATGAATTTAGCAGACCAATTCATATCAAGGGTCAAAGAAAAGATCAAAGAAAATTCCGTACCTAAAAAAATTGAAAAGGTCTTCGAGGTCTCAACCCCTTTGGTGTTTGACCAAGAGGATAGCGAGAAATTTCCCCCAAGTGCTTCACCATTAACTACCCCCCGTTCTCGTGAGCATCCCCAGGAAGAGGAGAATTCGCAATTCCATAACATTTTCGTTGGATGCTTGCGAACCACATTCCCAAACCTATCCAAGAGACGTTCTTTTGGTTTTAAACCCGGTGTAAAGAGGTTGTACCTCAAAAACACCACTGACTTGAAACCTCTATGGAACAACATCTCTTTTTACACACTGGTGACCCGTGCGCAGATTACAACTTAGCCAAAACGTCACCCAACCCCATCTACAACCTCACCTTTTTCCGTGACAGTAATGAAACGTTCGACCCTGGTGGACTTCGTTAACGGAATAGCCACTCATGGTTTTTTCTAATGTTTAGCTATTCACACAAAGTGCAGGGACTAATTGTGGAATTACTCCATTTCTCACCTCACACGGGCATCTGACGGCGTCAGACTAATACTCTTGACACCGTCACCTCGATAGATCAGCAATATTAACCCAAAACCAATCACTTTCAACCCATACCCCACAAATCTCACCCAAAGTGCTGCTACTACTCCGAATCTCCACCCTTCAATTCAACGTCTTCCGCAACCAATCTTCACTTGGTAAGTGATTTTTTCTTCATTCCTTTTCGATCAATTGTCCTTAGGATCAATCAATTTGGAAAACCCCTTTCGCCCGAAACCCCATTCTTGACCCATCATTGACAAATCGTAATGCCATCCATTTGGTGATTTGTAAACATGGGGTTACCCATTGATTATGTTATCCCACTCGAATCATGCATTAGTTTAGGGAAAGCCACTCATGCCACAGATTTTTTGACCCCCCACCCATGTTTTCTGATTAAAGGAGCGTTTGGGTAATGGGTTAAGAGTTTGAAAATTGATTTTTCCCTCGCATTTGCATGATTCGGATTCTGATCAGTCTGACGGCGTCAGGACTACTCCTGACGGCGTCAGGACTACTCCTGACGGCGTCAGATGTGTCTGAAAGCATGAAAATCATTAGAATTCTTGTTCTAATCGTTTCCGTTCACTCTACCTTTTTCCAGGAAAATGAGCAAAAGATCTCGTCAACATCGGGGCAGTTCCTCTAGGTCCCAAAGAGTCAATTATGGAGAATTGGTCCATAGTTGGAGCGAGTTTGACACTGTTGGCGCCACCACCAAGTATGCGGAACTTTGTAACCACCATATTGATGCTGGGGCTGTGGTTGATTGGGAGTTTCTTAGGGCCCAAGGGTTGGAAGCTGCGTTTTTGGAAAGGATCCACACTGATGTGTTTGCGGGTCCTCAATGGGAGAGTTTGTTTAGGATTAGGTAGACGGTGTATAGTGAGTTGGTTAGGGAGTTCTTTGCGACTTTCCATTTTGATCAGGCTGAGGCTAGGACGGATGTGGGGGGCACCACTATCTATTTTAGGTTAGGAGGGGAGGTGCGGTCATGTTCGGTCACTGAGTTTGGTTGGAGGATTGGGTTGTATACTAGGGAGGAGGCGGTTGATGGAATTTTTAAGCAGAGGTTGTTGCATGGGGAGACTCAGAGGAGTGAGATGAGGTGTATCACTTTTTGGCCGACCATAGGGGACGGGGTTTACACCTCGACTACTGGGGCAGCATCCATCAGGGACCCCATAGTTAGGTTGGTCCACAGGTGCATCACATATAGCCTGTCAGGACGTCATGGCATCACTCACCGTGTCACTGCTTCAGATCTTTTCTACTTGTACGCCATCTTTTCAGCGGATGACTACTGCAACATCCCATTTTGGGTGGCTAGTTATTTGAGGACCAGTGTGGGTGAGAGGGATATCGACAAGGTGTATAGGGGGATGTTCGTGACCCGGTTGGCTCGTTCCTATGATCTTCTTACTCCTCCAATCATGGGTCGGGGAGACTGGCAGGCACACCAGGGTGCCTGGATGGGTCAGATGGACGCATGGCGGACCACCACTGACCAGCGCTTTGATTGGATGTATGATCACACCATCCCCCAGATGCAACACCTCTCCACCCGAGATCAGCTTGAGCCTCACCTGCAGATTGACCCATTCCCTGGCCGTGAGACTCACTACCCTCCCTACGGGTACACCGGACACCTCCCTCATGGCTATGACTACCGTTTCGGTCCTCCTCCCCAGTGATCTTTCTTGATATCTGTTATTTGTGAACAATTTATTGATGGTCATGTAATTCAAAACAATTGATGCTGTAATAGTTTAGGATTCGGCCTCTGTTGGCCTTGAACAATTTTATTTTCATGTTTATTTTTACTTGAAATAATTGAATGTGCTTGTGTTGACGTTCTTCGTTTTGTGTGATTTTATTTTTTTTTGTTTGATTATTTGCTTCCGTATGCATGCTTTATTTTTATTGTTGGTAGATCATGTTTCTAAACTAAATAGTGGAAATACTTTACTTTGTTGTTTTGGCCTAGTCTTAACTCCACCTAAAAGTATTTTTGCAAAAGATAAGTGTAAGGGGAGACCCCAAATGTGTTTTTAAGAAACAAACCGATCATGATGTGACACCCCGAAAACCGGATCAGCGGAAGCCTACAAGTCTGGGGGTGTTACTCGATTGTTATCATACCAAAGGGTACAAAGAGCGGTTTTTATATAAACCATTTTGGAGAAAATTTAATAATTGAAAATATTCAATTTACATCGATTAAAATAGTGCGGAAGCTATAGTTCAAAACTAGATTCAAAACAAGGAGTACAAAGAACGGTTTTACATAAACCATTTTAGAAAAAAACTTTATAATTAAAACATTTATTTTGCAATAGTTAAAAATAGTGCGGAAGCTATAATTCAAAATTTACTTAAAATAAGTCCCAATCGGTTTTCGGAGTCTTCTATGACCAAGCCATGCCCTTCGCCAAGCTCCTCCAATAAAAATATGTAGCGAAAATATTTAACACCTGAGATAAACATGCTAAAGTCAACACAAAGGTTGAGTGAATCCATAGGTTTAAAGTAAAGTAGTTGATCACAATATTTCAAATTTTAAGATAAAGGGGCTACGTTGTTATACGCCCGAAAAATACCACTGCACTAAGCTCATGAGACCAAAGCGTTAACCAACCAATCATAAGTCGACAATAACCGCGGAATTTCATAATATAACAAATGCCCCCAACGCCGGGTACCTGCCAAGTACCCAGCAAACCTCGAATATAGTACACCCAAATTGCCTATCCAGCAAGAGGGATGGGAGGGTCAATTCCTATAGGCCTATATCCCTATATTCGCGCTCACTCGCAAGTAACCCTCGCAAGTGATTAATGGCTCATGATCTGAGGGACTTAATAGTGGCAGAAATCGTACTTAGTGCTTATCAAAATGGCTACTGCTTCACTCACAGTACTAGAAAATATCAGTTTTCAGTTCCATAAACAGTTTTCAAACCATTGTGATCATAGTAAAAACAAAGCATGTATCTCACCCCAATTAGTTTGCAAAACAATCAAAATAGATCAAAGTGGGGCTATGAACTCACCTGAGTATGCAGCTATGCAAGATATAACGACTAGCACCAACTAGTCAACACAATGGCATCAAAGGTAGGAGAGCACAACGACATCAAAATATAGTCACACGGCATCAAGCAATATAAGTACAACAAAAACTGGATCGGCACAACCTAACGAGTAATATTTATTAGGAATAAAATTCAATGTATATATATATATATATATATATATATATATATATATATATATATATATATATATATATATATATATATATATAACGTACGTCGAAAACCCATGTTATTATGAAAAGGTTTAGTTTCCAATGGCGATAAAAGAAGTAAAACAGTTGTATCTCGTGTGGATGTTAAGAAAATATTGTTTCAAGAATAAGACGAAGGAAGGCGGCGAAACGAAATCAAACACATAGAAATGAATGACATAGGAGAGTAAAATGCTCTCGTGAAGAAGTCGTAAAAGGTATGACCAAAGAATAACTCACGCTAAAACAAATAGAAACTACAATGAAATAATAAACGGGAAGAGAAGGGAATAAAAGAATAGAAGGAATAAGATAAAATAAACGGAAGAAGACAATGATAGATAGTTTCGGCGTTTACCCATTTTCCCAAAATAACGTTAAGATGAAAAGGGTTTTGAAATAATAAGGTTTGGTAAAATAATTTAACGTTCATAAAGAAATTTTACGAAATTTCGGCATGACCCGTCCGTTTATAAAATATTTTCCCGAGTCAACGACTCTAAAATATATCCTAATCATCGCTGAAAGTCGCAAGTTATTATATACAATTGGACATATCATTCACGTTAATGTTAGTTGTTTAGATTTATCGACCATTTCGTATTATTCGTACCAAAGGGTCCATATAGTCCAAATAACCACACCGCAAATCCAAGACGTCCAATTCTTGTCCACAACATATATCGTCACAATATCAATATTCGGATCCAAGTCCAATGTCAAAACCGCTTAACTATAATCAACTGGTTTTATTATTATTTCATAATTATTATTCAAGTTTATTATATTTGTTACGTTATCCCATCTCCAAAAATATTGCCGAAACCGTATCAAAACACTAATAGATAAACAAATATAAATAAATAAACAACGAGACCTTGCCGTGACTCTCCACGAGTCACGGCTCGACTCGCCTCGAGCTTACGTAGCTTTCGGCTCAAACCGAATCCGAGACCAAACACAACAATAACCAAATCCCAACATAAACATAAACATAACATCACAACCTAAACAACAAATCCGAATCCCACTTCATTCGTCCATAACCACAACCAAATCCAAACACAACTCCAATCTATCTAATCCTAAACCTAACCCCAACAAACAATAACGACACCAGTAACATCACACCACAACACCACACGAGTCACGAGTCGAATCGGTGGTGGTGGTGAGTCCACTGCCGAGAACAAGAAACCCCAAACGGACCCTCAAAAACTAGTCCACATAGAGAAAACATTATTCTCCCTCGTCGCTATAACCCAAAATAATCAACAAAACAATGATAAAATCATCACCGAGCCACTGAGTTGTGACTGAGTCAACTGGGTCGCGAGTGAAAACAATAGATCCACACGATTTACAAGGTTTTAAAACGTTTTTGTAAAAGGTTTACTAATAAAAATCGGTTTGAATAAAGTTTATAAAATTAGGGTTTTGCAAAAATGATTAATCGCGGAAAAAGGGGCGCGTGAGTGGTCATTATCGTCAAAGAAGATGAAGGGGAAGATGGTGGTGTCTCGGTGGTGATGAGCAGCAGGCGGCGGCGGCGCGTGGTGATGCAACGGGGGGGAGCCAACAGCTCAAAAACTCCAGAAATGATGTAGATGTCCTGATCTATGCGTCGGCCAAACCTTGGAGGTGGCCGGAATTTTGGCCGGAATCCGATGCGGCGCCGGAACCCTTAATATTTCCGGTGAAGTGTTTTAGAGAGAGAGATGAGTGGTGTAAGGTGTGTGTTTATAATAAATAAAAATGAGTTTAATGTTATTAGTGAGGGTATTTATATTGGATAAGAGTCTAGGGTAGTTTTATTATTAATGAAAGTGTAGGGGAGTGAAATGAAAAATACCATAAGGGACCAACTCTGTCAACGTAGTAAACTTCTCGCGAAACGGTTCGGGGCTCATTCGATATAGCAAACGGTCTTGAAAAATTATTAAACTTACGCCATTGTTCACGAAATCATTTTTCCAATTAAATCAAGTATAAACTTCAACATTTTCCATGCAATCAATTTAATTCAATATTTTGACAAATGCGATACGATCCGAGTTTTCTAGGTTGTGCCGACTCATTTAGGGAATAACGTTCACGTTCAATAAGATATTTCACGGTTTACCAAACCAAAACATGTTCAAAGAATTTTGAAAGTTAATGAAAATCAAAAGTAAAGAGTTTGGCTCGTAAAATAGTTTTTGGAAAAGTACCGGGGGTTACAGCACATACCCCTAAAAGGAATCGCGTCCTCGTGATTAGGTTCAAGTTATAGATCGGAATAATGTTGGTGAAGAGGTGATGGTAATAACAGCCGATTTGAGTCTCAATAGATTGCTCTAAGGGCTTCTCTTGACTTGTGGGAGAGTATTTAGGTTGTTGGTTATAAGTTGTCTCCTTCTAACGTTTTGGTGAGGCACAGCGGTTTTCGAGATGGGCTTAATAATGGGAAACAGTTTAAGTCTTGACTACGCAATGTTTCACGATTTTGCTAGTAGGTCTTCTCTTAAATTTCTCAGAGTCTGAGCTCAATATAGGGTCTATACTCCAATGACACAAAATCCTAATCCGATACATGTAAAACGGTAGAGAAGATGGTGGGGTAACTAGTTTTCAAAATTTTTGTTTTGAAATTGCGCGTTTTTCCTTTTCAAAGGAAGGGATAAAATTTCGTTTGGAAACTCTACTTGGGTAAAAGTTTGTACAAAATTTGACCAATATAACTTTCCAAATATTTCAAAATTCTTTGTTGTGAATTAGTAATGACGCAAGATGACACATTTTCAAAAGATTTTATAATTTGTAAAAAGCGCGTTTCCGATCGTGGTAAGATAAATTTCGCAAAAATTGGCATTTGACACTTCTCAACAAAAGTTTGAAAACAATTTGACAAGCAATCTAACCCTCAAGTAGTTATTTTAGTAAATGTTACCACGAGTTTCGAGTTGTTATGAAAACATTTCATGAAAAACTTTAAAAGTTTGAACATCAAAGGAGAAGAGAAGTCGAGCATGAACGTCCACCTATGTTTCTAATCATACATGGGGAGAACCTAGTTGCCAGTGCTAAGTGGGGTTCAATGTCCAATATCAGGCGAAGCTCAAAGATGTAAGTATTCCAATATGTTAAATGGTACTAAAAGGTATCCTGATAGAATTTGTGGTACAGGTAGGCTGGAAAGCGTAATTTTGTGCTAAAGGTATCATAACGTCAACGGTTGCACTAGTGTCCCGAGAAGCTTGAATCAAATCCAACACCACGTAGAGAAAAGTCATTTCTTGTTTTTATGGTGAGATCGAACATCAATAATCGCCAAACAGGCTAAGTTCTCTTGGTATTCTGGGGCAGAAGTCGAGTCACATAAAAGAAACTGGTGTTGAGTCTATGTCATCTAGTACTCTTAGAAAGCAAGATATCATAAGTGAGAGGGTACATTGACAACCTAGCTCGTTGTCTAAACTCCAATCAGAGATTCTAATCGCACGGAACGAGTGGGTCTACTTTTTCAGTGATGAGGCACATGTGCGGGATCCACTTCCAGGGTTTGGTTTATTTTCAAAAAGGGGAAGTTATCGGTTATAGTATGAAAACACTTTTCATAGAAGTAATCGGTTCATCTAATGATTGCAAAATACTTTATAAAATAGTTTGTAGAACAACTTATAAAATAATAGAGAATGACTTATTATTTATAAAATAATGACAAAATCATAGTCAAATTTGTGATTTGTATCAGCAAAATAGCAACTCGGTTCATACAACGACTTATGAAAGGATTTGTAAAACAGTTCATAGAACAATTGTAGGACAGTTTATAGAGTGATTGAAAATAAAAACAAAACCATAGTTAAATAAAACAACAAATCAGTTTATGCAAAGATTTGTGTGATGATTTGTAAAACGGTCCATAGGTAAGTAAGAAAATCATGTGTCGTTTGTGAGGTGTTAAAAATTTCTGTAGTTTACCTAATGATTCAATAGCAAAATGGTTCATCGGGTTATAGTAAAATAATTTTGGAAAGGAAAGGGTGAAATAATTTGTAATGTAATAATAATAGAGTTTATCAAATAGTGACTAAATTATTGCACGACGAAGTGAAATGGTTTATAGGGCCGTAGAAAAATTTGTAGGATAATAGTTATGCAATTTACAAAATTTCAGAATGCTCGTTGGTTTATAGAGTAGTAGTAAAGTTGCGAGGTGTAAAAGTAATATAGCTTGTACAATAAGTTGTGAAACAATTTATAGACTAGTAGGAAAATAATTCAACATTTATAAAATAGTAACCAATTTTAGTTTGTAATATGCTAATAGGAAATAAAACATTTTTATTGGAAACCCTATGTTTATTAAAATAATTTAATTTATAAAAATTATTTTATAACAAAATATAAAAATAGTGATTGACATTAAGAATTTAATTTATTGTTTATAAAATAGTGATGGGATCCAAATTGTGTTTTCAAAAGATAGTGGTAAAGCATTTTATAGGTTGAGCTAAAAAAAATCGGTAAAGCAATTAAAATGGTTTGTGGGAATTTGTGTGTAGTGGTAAATAATAATGGAATATGAAATAATGTAGTAAAAGTGTTTTATTACTTACGGAAAAACTTGGATATAATCATTTAGGGTAAAGATATTTAAAGTGAAATAATGAGAAGACAAATAGGTTATTTTATGTATAACTATCATAATAGTATTTGGCACTTTGACTACTGAATGTTTAAAAAAAATAGTGAAAGTATAGACGTAGTTGAAATATGATAGTTCGTAAAAGTTGTAGAAGAATGATATCGCTTAAGTGCGTAGATAATTAAAATAAAATAAGTTTATATGAAGTCAAAATAAGGGTTTGAAACTATTTATTTTATTGCTAATATGCCCCATTAGTGGTGATTTTTAAAACAAACGTGTTTAAAAAGTGAAACATGCTTAGGATGTGAAAAAAGGATAAATAATGCTAATGAGTGTGCTATGTCTAATGACTTGTGGGTTATGGGCCCACAGTTAAAGTGTAAAGTTTAAATACGGAAAAAGTTGAGTAGGCAAAACGAGTTAAAAACACAAGTATTAAAATAGTTTAACAAAGATTAGTGAAAGCGAGTCATAGTGAAAAGTGCAAACACATAAATAGGGTATGAGTAAAATTAGTAGTTTTAATATACTATAAGATGCTTGTTTTAACTAGTCAAAGTAGTGGTAACAAAGTAGATGAAAAAAGGGTAAACGACGCGGATCCCTGGTTAAAGCGTAAATGTGTGAAACGGCTAATGGTCTATAGTCTTTTCAAGGTCTTGACCAATCAGGTTTCTAAACCAATATCAGCTTCGAAACACAATTTCTAGGGAAACCCCTATCATGGTCGTTACAAGCAACTCTTACTTATAAACTTAAGGTTGTTGTTTCCTTATGAGCACTATTATCTCGTTTATAGTCTCCACGGTCCAACTTATACAACTAAACCATTATTGCATCCATTTCAATCATCAAAGTGTTTACTAAGGCAACCAACAGTGTCATTCAACTCATCAGCTTATAGTGCGATATATTCTAGTCTCTCACAAACCGAGGGTTTCGGGGAAAACAAAGCATATGACCTAATGGCCTAGGGCAATACCAGATAATTCATGTTTTCAAAGTAGCTTTCGAATAGCAATCCAAGAATAAGGTTTTCAAAATAATACATTCAAAATAGTGCATTTCCAAAATAGAGGGCTCACGATAGTGTATCCAAAACCTTTAAAATAGCGAAACCAAAGTTAACTGTCGAAGACAGCATTTAAAATAGTATGCCAAGGTAGTGTATTTTCAAAATGGAGTGCCCAAAAGAGTGTTCCCAATTAGTTCTAAGTAGAGTGCATTAATAGTGTATCCAAAACAATTTTTCAAATTAGTATACCGATACGATTCGTCTTCTAAATAGTGAAACAAACGTTGACTATTCAAAATAGTGACCAAAATAGTTTGTCAAATGAACGCACCCAAAGCAACATACCCCTAAAAGAGTTTTCAAGTAGTATATCATTATAACACGTTTTCAAAATAGCTAAACCAATGTTTACCGTTCAAAATAGCATTTGGAATAGTATGTCAAATAGCGTTCCAAAATAAAGTGGCTAAGAAAATGGTTTTCCCGAAATAATATTTTCAAAACATCGTATCATTTACATGTGTATTTCGTAAAATAACGTATCGCAGTTTTTTTTTTTTTTTTTTTTTTTTTTTTTTTTTTTTTTTTTTTTTAAAGGAAGTAATAAGGTGGGTATCTGGTATTCCCAAGTGATAAGTGGAGGGTTAGGTATCCTTCCCTAAAATAGTGGCTAAAATTTCTACATACGTTCCTAAAACTTCTGCTAGGTTACAATTCAATCTTATCGTATGTTCTCTAGACCTTGCCAAGAATTTATCGATCCTTTCGTTGTTCACTTCCATCCAAAGGTTCATCTTACAAGTGTTATAAAATGATCGCACTAAAACGACTAGTGATCTAACCCGATTCGTCATTAGAGTGTAAAGTTTGGGCAATGAGGGTTGTAACATACCCCTAAAAAGATTTAAATAAACAATTTTCAGACGAGGCTCAAATTTATGGGATCAAGAAATCCAAAATCAACAAAGCCAACACCAAATACAAACGCTCTAAGAACTCAAATGTGTTTATATCGACATCGATCGAGTTAAAGAAAATAATGAGATCGAATTCAAAATGACGGCCAATCGGGGCTCACCTGACCCGGTACATACAGAATCTGACAGCGATGAATAAAAAGTCCATATAAGCGGAAAGCGCGTAACAATTCGAAGTGTCGTTCAATTCATGAAGTTTCGTGATGCCAGTGTGTCGTTCTCATATGCAAAAAATTTTCCACTTTTCCAAAATTTCAAAATCGAAAAATCTTCCCGGAACATAATCCTGTTATAACTACTCTTGGTATCGCAAAATTCATTTGTGAGACGTAAGTGATCAAGTCACGTCCCCACTATCCCTGGTTGATCATAGGTGATCAATCTACTCCCAACCAAGGATCAATGAATTTCGGTATACTTAGCTTAGTTATACTAGTACCATGTCCCTTGCTTTTAAAACCGTTTAGAAAACCACGACGAGTATCCAACTCGTAATCAATAATAAATTTACCAACGTAAGTACATGAAAATACTCATAGTAAAATAGTGAAAGTGGGGTGATTTTCAAATCGTTAAATATCATATCTCGTATCTCATTAAACATGCTATCAAGCATGACATCGAAATCATCAACTATAATCGCACGCGAGGCATCGGCTTGGCAGGAAGGCACGTTCTGGTCATAGGAAAAACGGTTATAGTCTGGGTTTTGTAAATACCAGTTCTCTATAACCTTGGCTCTGATACCATTCTGTGACACCCCGAAAACCGGATCAGCGGAAGCCTACAAGTCTGGGGGTGTTACTCGATTGTTATCATACCAAAGGGTACAAAGAGCGGTTTTTATATAAACCATTTTGAAGAAAATTTAATAATTGAAAATATTCAATTTACATCGATTAAAATAGTGCGGAAGCTATAGTTCAAAACTAGATTCAAAACAAGGAGTACAAAGAACGGTTTTACATAAACTATTTTAGAAGAAAACTTTATAATTAAAACATTTATTTTGCAATAGTTAAAAATAGTGCGGAAGCTATAATTCAAAATTTACTTAAAATAAGTCCCAATCGGTTTTCGGAGTTTTCTATGAGCAAGCCATGCCCTTCGCCAAGCTCCTCCAATAAAAATATGTAGCGAAAATATTTAACACCTGAGATAAACATGCTAAAGTCAACACAAAGGTTGAGTGAATCCATAGGTTTAAAGTAAAGTAGTTGATCACAATATTTCAAATTTTAAGATAAAGGGGCTACGTTGTTATACGCCCGAAAAATACCACTGCACTAAGCTCATGAGACCAAAGCGTTAACCAACCAATCATAAGTCGACAATAACCGCGGAATTTCATAATATAACAAATGCCCCCAACGCCGGGTACCTGCCAAGTACCCAGCAAACCTCGAATATAGTACACCCAAATTGCCTATCCAGCAAGAGGGATGGGAGGGTCAATTCCTATAGGCCTATATCCCTATATTCGCGCTCACTCGCAAGTAACCCTCGCAAGTGATTAATGGCTCATGATCTGAGGGACTTAATAGTGGCAGAAATCGTACTTAGTGCTTATCAAAATGGCTACTGCTTCACTCACAGTACTCGAAAATATCAGTTTTCAGTTCCATAAACAGTTTTCAAACCATTGTGATCATAATAAAAACAAAGCATGTATCTCACCCCAATTAGTTTGCAAAACAATCAAAATAGATAAAAGTGGGGCTATGAACTCACCTGAGTATGCAGCTATGCAAGATATAACGACTAGCACCAACTAGTCAACACAATGGCATCAAAGGTAGGAGAGCACAACGACATCAAAATATAGTCACACGGCATCAAGCAATATAAGTACAACAAAAACTGGATCGGCACAACCTAACGAGTAATATTTATTAGGAATAAAATTCAATAATATATATATATATATATATATATATATATATATATATATATATATATATATATATATATATATATATATATATATAAATAACGTTCGTCGAAAACCCATGTTATTATGAAAAGGTTTAGTTTCCAATGGCGATAAAAGAAGTAAAACATTTGTATCGCATGTGGATGTTAAGAAAATATTGTTTCAAGAATAAGACGAAGGAAGGCGGCGAAACGAAATCAAACACATAGAAAGGAATGACATAGGAGAGTAAAATGCTCTCGTGAAGAAGTCGTAAAAGGTATGACAAAAGAATAACTCACGCTAAAACAAATAGAAACTACAATGAAATAATAAACGGGAAGAGAAGGGAATAAAAGAATAGAAGGAATAAGATAAAATAAACGGAAGAAGACAATGATAGATAGTTTCGGCGTTTACCCATTTTCCCAAAATAGCGTTAAGATGAAAATAGTTTTGAAATAATAAGGTTTGGTAAAATAATTTAACGTTCATAAGGAAATTTTACGAAATTTCGGAATGACCCGTCCGTTTATAAAATATTTTCCCGAGTCAACGACTCTAAAATATATCCTAATCATCGCTGAAAGTCGCAAGTTATTATATACAATTGGACATATCATTCACGTTAATGTTAGTTGTTTAGATTTATCGACCATTTCGTATTATTCGTACCAAAGGGTCCATATAGTCCAAATAACCACACCACAAATCCAAGACGTCCAATTCTTGTCCACAACATATATCGTCACAATATCAATATTCGGATCCAAGTCCAATGTCAAAACCGCTTAACTATAATCAACTGGTTTTATTATTATTTCATAATTATTATTCAAGTTTATTATATTTGTTACGTTATCCCATCTCCAAAAATATTGCCGAAACCGTTTCAAAACACTAATAGATAAACAAATATAAATAAATAAACAACGAGACCTTGCCGTGACTCGCCACGAGTCACGGCTCGACTCGCCTCGACTCGCCTCGAGCTTACGTAGCTTTCGGCTCAAACCGAATCCGAGACCAAACACAACAATAACCAAATCCCAACATAAACACAAACATAACATCACAACCTAAACAACAAATCCGAATCCCACTTCATTCGTCCATAACCACAACCAAATCCAAACACAACTCCAATCTATCTAATCCTAAACCTAACCCCAACAAACAATAACGACACCAGTAACATCACACCACACCACCACATGAGTCACGAGTCGAATCGGTGGTGGTGGTGAGTCCACTGCCGAGAAAAAGAAACCCCAAACGGACCCTCAAAAACTAGTCCACATAGAGAAAACATTATTCTCCCTCGTCGCTATAACCCAAAATAATCAACAAAACAATGATAAAATCATCACCGAGCCACTGAGTTGTGACTGAGTCAACTGGGTCGCGAGTGAAAACAATAGATCCACACGATTTACAAGGTTTTAAAACGTTTTTGTAAAAGGTTTACTAATAAAAATCGGTTTGAATAAAGTTTATAAAATTAGGGTTTTGCAAAAATGATTAATTGCGGAAAAAGGGGCGCGTGAGTGGTCATTATCGTCAAAGAAGATGAAGGGGAAGATGGTGGTGTCTCGGTGGTGATGAGCAGCAGGCGGCGGCGGCGCGTGGTGATGCAACGGGGGGGGGGGGGGGGGGGCAACAGCTCAAAAACTCCAGAAATGATGTAGATGTCCTGATCTATGCGTCGGCTAAACCTTGGAGGTGGCCGGAATTTTGGCCGGAATCCGATGCGGCGCCGGAACCCTTAATATTTCCGGTGAAGTGTTTTAGAGAGAGAGATGAGTGGTGTGAGGTGTGTGTTTATAATAAATAAAAATGAGTTTAATGTTATTAGTGAGGGTATTTATATTGGATAAGAGTCTAGGGTAGTTTTATTATTAATGAAAGTGTAGGGGAGTGAAATGAAAAATACCACAAGGGACCAACTCTGTCAACGTAGTAAACTTCTCGCGAAACGGTTCGGGGCTCATTCGATATAGCAAACGGTCTTGAAAAATTATTAAACTTACGCCATTGTTCACGAAATCATTTTTCCAATTAAATCAAGTATAAACTTCAACATTTTCCATGCAATCAATTTAATTCAATATTTTGACAAATGCGATACGATCCGAGTTTTCTAGGTTGTGCCGACTCATTTAGGGAATAACGTTCACGTTCAATAAGATATTTCACGGTTTTCCAAACCAAAACATGTTCAAATAATTTTGAAAGTTAATGAAAATCAAAAGTAAAGAGTTTGGCTCGTAAAATAGTTTTTGGAAAAGTACCGGGGGTTACACATGATTCTCCACAATATTAAATGAACATGTATATTAGTACTTGTTAGAGTCAAATGCTTGTATTGAGTCATAATGAAGTTTTGCAGGATTTTCCAGGAAGTAGGACCAAGTTTTTCCAGAAATTTTCCGGAAACTTAACATAAGAATTTCTGCAGGTCACTTCTGACGGTGTCAAGAGTTAACTCTTGACGGCGTCAAGTGTAAAAATCTGGAAATTTTACCAGTTTTGTTTTTCTAACGGAGTCTTATGGTATTTGTGAATTATTAAGTTTTATAATCTCCAGGAAATCTGCAAACTTCATTCCACAAGCATTATATCTTATCTTGTTTTCTAGGATTTAGTAACTTATATAGGATGTCGCCGATTTTACGCAAGGTTGTTTTGTCTATTTTCTCAGGTTTTACAGGTTATGTATGACAAGAAGATAATTTATATTCTGGAAGGGAAGCTTTGATTGTTCATTTTCTTGGAGGAAGATTTAACCTGGTCACCTTATTATCCATACTGAGCAAATCAGGGGAGTATTTGATTTCATTCTTTTTACTTTTTTCACTTTTACATTCTTTACTTGAACATTGGGGACAATGTTCATCTTAAGTGTAAGGGGAGGGTAAAAAGATGATACCTTACATATGCACTTTCGCTTGAGTTTGTTTTGTTTGATGGTAGATGTGTAATAAAACTATGAGAAATACTTGTTAGTGCAATTTTAGCGCCAAATTTAAATTTTTTTACAACATTTAGGAGTGAAACTTTAGCCATAGCAAGCGTCTCATGGATAGGAGATTGTATGACTAGCACATAACCGTATATTCAGAAAAATTTTCCACCCAAATATGTGAGGTTCGCCTTTAGATTTAATAGGAAAAGCATTTACTATTAGTGCTTATGAGTGTACCGCTAGCATTTAGATTCTAGAACTTGCGTTAGTGATGCATCCCGAGACCGCTAGTGAGACTACATTCGTGTGGTAGGATTTACTACATGATAAGAGGCATTAGGATCACCCTTGTGTTAAACCCGTATCATAATTACTTGACCATTTAAGTCATATTATTTGGCTAGTTAAGTCAACTAATTTTTCCCACACCCTTTGCGTTGTACTCATTTTTAGTACACGAAACCCCTAGTACACCCCTCCGAGCCTATCTTTTCGTTTCTAACTTTAAGCATTTTACTTAAAGGAAGAATTTGTTACACCCCACTTAAATGTACACCCAAATCGCCTTAGCCTTCCGTGTATGCGCTCATTTTTAGTGCATTATTGTTATTTGTTAAACCCTAAGTCAACTATATAATTGATTACATGGTTGCTAAGTCGAGTCATATCCTTGTGCATATTGTTTTGGGACGATTGGGACTCATGGGTAAGTACTTATTTTATGGAGTAATGGGGAAGAACAACATATTATTACCCCCGTATGTACGTTAATCTTAAAAGTACTCTAAGTGTTTTGATTTTCTTAATTCGAGTCATTAGATTAGTTTATTGTAAAGTATGTAAAAATTCAAGTGTAAGGGGAATGTTCAACCCCTATGATGTATATTTTGGATGGTAGGGTAAGAGTGTATGCAAAAAAAAAAAAAAAAAAAAAAATAGAAAAGGAAAAAGAGAAAAAAACATACGGACTACCATCCCTTTTCATTCTATGTTCATTTTATGTTTTTGTTATTTTTCATTTATTAGCTTAAGTCGAGTCTAGTCTTGGCTTAGCAACGCCATATTGTACATGTAATTAACCAAGATTGTTAACTCGCCACCAGTAAAACTTCCTTTATCCAACAAAACCGTGTATTTCATATCCCGACACCTAACGTTACAACCCTTTAAAAGACCTCTTTGATAGTTTATCCTAGGTGCTTACGCCATGTGGTGGAGGTTTGATCCTTTCCCAAGCATATGGTAATCTATTTTGCTATGACAGGTAGTGAGAGATATCTTCCGTTTCCATATTGTAATTTACACTTTATTACACCCGAGAGATGTGAGTATCTAAACACTATTTGTGAGGTGCTTGTGTATGACCTCCGTGCTTGTCTATTGGTCTTTAGTGGAACGATTATTTGTTGTAATTACTTTTATATTAGTGTTAAATGACCCATAACTTGTATTTTGAGTAGAATAAAAGCGCATTTGCTTGAGGACAAGCAAATCTCAAGTGTAAGGGTATATGATGAGGCGAAAAATGAACCACTTTTAGGGGATCATTTAAGCCCGGAATTGACTTTATTTGATCAAATATTGCCCTAAATCGATCCTTTTGTGATTTTAGGTACTTTGGGAGTGAAATCTGGAAAAGGAAGCAATTCGGACGTTTTTGGAGCATAAAAGTGAAGAAACGCCAAAGTCTTGATTTTCCTTGCTGGGAACAATAGGTGATGGCGTCAAGAAGGAATCCTTGACGGCGTCAAGATCAAATTTCCATGATGATCCAGTACAGATTTGACGGCATCACGAAGTAGGGCGTCAAAAGTCAAAGTCATGACGGCCTGGAAATGGATAACACATGACGGCGTCAAAAGTGGATCAAGGCAGTCCAAGACGAGTTTTGGTGGCGAGGTGACGGCATCACAAGATTGGTCTTGATGCCGTCAGACCCTATTTCCTATATATAGTTTTCTAATTTTCACATTAAAAAGAGAGAAGTTTTGGAGAAACCCTAAATACGAACTTGGTGCGAATTTTACAGGTTTTTCAAGGGTTCTAACCCCTTGATACCTTTCATGTGTAATTGAGATAAGTATTCTTTTAATTCAATCAATATGTCTATGTGTTGGTTGTCTATATCTTGTTCTTGTCTTAATTCCATCATGCTAGGCTAGATCTATCTTGTGTTTGCTTGGATCTAATGAAACCTAGATGTTAATTATGTGTTGATTACTTATTTATAGTTGTTTTGGATGAATGAATTTTATGTTAGGCTTAATAAAACTGGCAGATCTCCAAATGGTAACATGCTTGAACGTCTTAGGAAACATGAACTGATGTGCACTAGGTTTTATTGGTTGTATTTAATGCATGAGCCACTGTTTATAATCCCTATGGTTGTGCTGGGCATGGTATAGGAGGAGATAAGAGCTCATAGAATTGGGGAGTTAAGTGCGCCACCCCATGAATGATATTAAGGAATACAATCCGTCATCCATGCAACTATAACAAGTAATTAACGTGTAAAAGATGTCTAGGGAGTAGTGAAATCTAAGTAAACACATTTTCTCCACTTATTGCTCACTACTTTAGTATAATTTCGTTTATTTTCATTTCTAGTATTTTATTTTGATTGCATCTTTAGTATTGGGTTAGTTGACTAGCAACTAATTCCGCCCAAATCCTTCAAACCCGAGATTTTTACTTGCTTTCTAAAAAATATAAAAATACAAAAAATAATCATCCTTTACCTTTAGAACTAGTATTTAGGTTTTCTAATCCTAGCGACACTATTCCTAGCTGAACGATCAATCCCCCGGTACTTGTTACTATGCTATACTACAACGATCAGGTACACTGCTTGGTGGGGGTTGTAAGCTTCTCAAGATCCCTTGAGAGGTAAAGCCTGGTGCGATTCCCACGCATCAGGTAATATATGTTCTTGCAGTGGTAATGAGTTTCCACTGCAAGTACAATCTTCTGCAGTTGTAACTTCTTCTCTTAGCCGTGGTAACTGTTAGTATAATTCCCAACAATCCTCCCCTAACTTATGATTAATACATAAATCAATAAGTTTCTTCAAGTATTCAGTAAACATGAGGATATGGGAATTCTTCCAAACACTTATCTTCTTCTTCTTAACTCTCTATCAGCTCTCACACTTTGATCATAAATCCTTTGTAGTAAATCATCTATGACTTCAGTTCTTTCCCAACACCTAAGCTTCTCTGACAACATCACTGTTAATACTCCAGCTCTCAATGGATATTCTTTCTCAGCCAGCATAAAGACATCAACTCCATCTTGAGTAGAAACATGATGCACAGAACTTAAATCATAGAATTTCCACAAAGTTCTTGTACCATGAGCTTCAAATCTCCAATACCTATCACTTGGGTCAGGTTCATATAATCTTCTGAAGTGAACCCATAACTCCTTAGCTTTGACATCAACAAGTTCATCCTTCTTAAACTGGTCTTGAACAATTCTCCACAAAGTATCCAAATCTTCTCTATCACAACATTTAACAATATCTTCAAAGTCTCTGCAAATGTTTGTGACACTTCGATTTCTGATGATCTTCCAAGCAACACCAAAACTATCAGAAAAGATCTCCCAACCAACTACTGGATATTTTGCTTGTAGAGGTTCAATGTTAAGTAAATCAGTCTCTATAAATAACATATTTGTAACTTGCTCTTCAGTCAACTTGCTAGGATCTTCTTCTGCTTGAGATGATTTCTGAGTCTTCAACTTCTTTGCTTCTTTTGATTCAAGACTCACTCCAGTCCTTTTTGCCTTAAATGTTATTGGTTCTTGATCCATTGGAATGAATTTACTATCTTGTCTTTTGATCTTGTAATAAATTCCTTCAATCTGATCATGTGACATTCCTTTGAATTGAGCCATCTTCATATTACCAACATGACAACAAAAAGTCTTCATCTCAGCAATAATTTGTGCCTTTGTAGGTTTTCTTGGCTTCTTTTGACCTTTTCTAACATCCCCAATGATTTCATCAAGAGCCTGCTGATTCTTCATCTGAATGAAATCTTTAAGTTGAGCATACCTTTGTTCTTCATTCAAGGTTGTATTAGCAATTAACTCAATAGCCTTCTTTCTAATTATCTGATCATTATTAACCAAGTAGTCAATCTCATCTTCTGTAGGCACATAAGTAAACAATGGAGGTTTCTCATGCATGATCATAGGTGAAACAACTGAAAGTGGTTGTGCCATTACTGCTTCAAGTTTATCTAACCTAGTTGCTTCCATAAAGCTAGCAACTTCATCTTCTTTAAGCTTTTTCTTTCTTTCATACTATTCAGCTTGTTGTTGCTCTGCTAATCTTGCATCAAAATCAATCTGAGCTTGATCATACTTAGAAATCTTTCTTGACTCTTGATCTGAAGCAATTACAATAGCCTTTCCTTTAACTGATCTTATTCTGGCAGCTTCTTCCTCTGCAGTGGTAATTTCTTGACTAGCAGTGGGAACATTTTCACTTGCAGTGGTAATTGGTTGATCAGTGGGAACTTGTTCTGCTTCAGTGGAAATTGGTTGAGCAGTTCCAACTAAATCATCAAAGTTAAAACCTGCATCAGCATCCATATCTTCAGAATCCAATTTCCTCCCCTCAGTCTCAGCTACATCATCTTTTGCTTGAGCATTATCAGAATCATTGAGCTCAGCAAAATCTTTATCAAAATTTTTACTCCTCCCCTTAAGCTCTGCATCTATTTTCCTCCCCTGTTTGGAAGAATCTCCCAAAACTTTAGTAGAACTTGCAGAAAACTCATCTGAAGGTGAAGACGATGATGATACAACCTGAGGTCTTTGCTTCTTGAGATTCTCAACTTCAATCTGCAATCTTTGAATCTCAGCCTTCAAAGTATTCAGCTCTGTGGCATGTTGTTCTTTGGTCTGTGCCAGATCTTTCTCTAGAGCTTGAACCTGCTTGACTAATTTGGTACAAATATCCATCAATTCATTTTGTTGCACACTGCCTTCATCACTTCCAACTGTGTAACCTGCTGGGAGAGGTGAATTATGAGGCATTGATTCAGGCTCTTCCCTAGTTGGACTAGGATTAAGCCTTGAACCACCACTGCTTGTTCCTAAACCAAAAGGCTCAGCAACATGCAATGTTGAGATATGAGAAGTTGGCTGTTTATACCTTCTCTCATAACTGTGAGTGACTGCAGGGGTATGTTGAATTGGTGGAACAACAATAGTGGGTGTGTTCTGAGATGCAACTGGGATTGGTGCATCCTCACCCTGTATTTGAGAAATTTTAGCAAGCATTTGAGGGAAAAGTGGATGAACCTCCCCATTCCAAAGTTCTGAAGCCTTAGACATATTTTGAAAAACTTTTGGCTTAAGAGTGGAAGGTTCATAAATTCTTTTGTGAGGGTGCAGTTGAAACTCATTTAACACTGCTTGCACAAACCTTGGATACATCAAAAATTTATATTGACTCTTTACATTGCCATTCATATTATTGAAAAGAAACTTTGAAAAATTAAAAGTCCTATCTGTTGCCAAACAAACCAAAGGATAAGCCATGGTTGATGCAAATTGTTCATAAGATGTTTTCTTAGGACTAAGGCAATGTAAAAGAGTATGAATTAAAAATCTCCAATGGGGACAAAAACATCCTTTTCTAAAAGTGACTTTTTGTTCAGATGTATCATACCCCATTAAAGCAATATTGGCAAAAATATCTGAATTGGGTAATGTGATGATACCATTGAGATCATCCAATTGGAGAATTCTCCTCAAAGATGACTCAGTAACATCAATAGTTACCCCATCAACTGTGGCTCTTAGAGCATCCACAGATTCTTGTATGTCTCCCTGTTCAAGAGTTATGGACTCCACAGTGTTCCAGAACTGTTTGATATGAGAGACATAGATTGTGGGATTAATAGTTAAGGCATACCTTATATGAGTTGTGTTTAGAAAATCCACAATCTGATGAAAAACAGGGCCACTCTTCTCATTCGACTTTTGTAAGTAGGCCACTTGGTTGTGCTCCTCGACAAATTTTAGAATCGCCATGATATTTGTGAAAAAGAGAATAAAAGTATTAGTAATCAAGATAAAAAGCAAGCCGTATGAAGATAAATTTATACTAATATGGTTTGAGGAGGTTGCGCAATGGGAATTATCTTTGGAAAGAATTATCTTTGGAAAAAGAATAATTTATAATAAGTAAGTAGATAATTCACAAAAGATTTTACCCTATTAATAAGGAATGACGGTTATTTTTACAACGGCTAGTAAAAAATGGATTACTGACACAAAAGTTGTAATGGCTAGTTCATCAGTGGAAATATTACTCTTGTAGTGGTAACTAATGAACTAGCAGTGGAAAAATTTTCACAACATATCAAAGAGCAGTGGTTAATAAAACATGAAAATCTGCTGCTCTTATCATAGTTTTTAGCAAACTACCAGCTATCAACGGATTTGATATGTCTTTACCATTAGCCGTTTGCTATGGACTAGCCAACTCTTGATCACATGGATGTATGGTGAGTTGATAACCTAGTTTTTGGTAAACTATCAACCATAAACGGATTTGATAAGTCTTTACCAGTAGTCGCTTGCTCTGGACTAGTTGATTCTTATGTGGATTAGACATGGTGAATCAATAACCATTTGTTGTTTGTCCATGAAACACACCTTATTACACCAATGACTCCAATAATATGGGTTGTATTCAGAAAGGCACTCTTAACATCCATTTGATAGACTGTAAAGCCCATAAATGATGCATAGGCTAAGAATAATCTAATAGCCTCAATCCTTGCAACAAGAGCAAAACACTTCTTCATAATCAATACCCTCCTCTTGAGTGTATCCTTGAGCAACCAATCTAGCTTTGTTCCTGATTACAATGCCTCTTTCATCTTTCTTGTTTCTGAAAACCCATTTAGTACCACTGACCTTCATACCATCAGGCAAGTCACAAAGAACCCAAACCTTTTGAAGCTTAAACTGCAGCAACTCATCTTGCATAGCTTCAACCCAGCTAGATTCTCCTAGAGCCATATACACATTCTTAGGCTCCACTTGTGAGAGAAAGCAGAAAAACAAACACTCATTCTTCTTGCTATGTTTCTTGGACTCATACACTTCACTTATGAACCCATGAATATCATCTTTCTTTGTCTGTCTTCTAGTCTTCACACCTGATTGAAGTTCACCAATAAAATTATCAAGTGGATGCACTTTGTTAATTGTAGACTGTGATGTGTTAGGAATATCATATGTTGTAGGCATGTTTGAGATCTCTACATCATCACTTGGTGATTCCTGAGAAGGATGGTCCACATTTGGGCTTACAGTGGACACTTCTAGTGTAGCAGTGGGAATTGAGTTACCACTGCTAGTAGGAATTTCTTTATTCACACCATCTGCATCACTTGGTTTTTCAGAATTATCACCAAAGTCCCAAAGTGGCATAACAATTTGATCTTCATCATCTTTGCAAGCTTCATCTTCATCAATGAATTCTTCTGAATCTTCAAGATCTTTGTCTCCAGTACTTGAAGTGAGAGGAACATAATTCATTGTATTTGATAATGTTTCAAGATCAAATAGCCAATCTGGTCCTGAACCTGCCATGTTTGCTTTATTTTCAAGAAACTGAACATGCAAGTTCTCTTCAATCTTCTTTGTTCTTAAGTTATAGACTCTAAAAGCCTTGCTAACCATAGAGTATCCAACAAAGAAGCCTTCATCTGACTTTTCTTCAAATTTACCCAGATGATCAATGGTATTGAGAATAGTAACATGACACCCAAATGGCCTCATAAACTCCAAAGTAGGAGGTCTTCCTCTGAACAACTCATAAGGTGTCTTGTTCTTTGTTTTGACCACTAAAACCCTATTCTGAATGTAACAAGCAGTGTTAACTGCTTCAGCCCAAAAAGTCACTAGAAGCTTGGAATCAGCTAACATGGTT
Organism: Artemisia argyi; assembly: GCA_030686995.1. Lineage (NCBI taxonomy): Eukaryota > Viridiplantae > Streptophyta > Magnoliopsida > Asterales > Asteraceae > Artemisia > Artemisia argyi. Next base: position 191,635,108 of record CM060676.1, read on the forward strand.
CTAGCAGCCTCAATTAGTGTTCTATTTCTTCTTTCTGCAACTCCATTTTGTTGAGGAGTTCTTGCAACACTAAATTCTCTTTTAATACCTTTGTCTCTGCAGAAATCATCCATAACTTTATTCTTGAACTCTGTCCCATTGTCACACCTGATGATCTTGATTTTCTTTTCAAATTGATTTTCAACCTGAGTGATGAATGTCTTAAGGATGCCTGTGATTTCATCCTTGGTACTCAAAAAGAAAACCCATGTGAATCTACTGAAGTCATCAGTCACAACAAGACAATACTTCTTCAAATTGATGCTGCTCACAGAGGTAGGACCAAACAAATCTATATGGAGCATAAAGAGTGGATGATTGATTGAATTGAATGCATTGGTCTTGCATGAAGCTCTGTGTTGCTTTCCTTTGAGACAGGCAACACAAGTTTGGTCATTTTCAAATCTTTTCTCTGGTAGACCTCTGACAAGTCCATCTTTCACAATCTTGTTGATGGTCTTGAAGTTAACATGACCAAGTCTTCTATGCCAAAGCATTGATTCATCCAAAGTGGCTTTAGCAAGCAAGCAAGTAACATCATTATTAGCCACAATGTTCTGCATGTCAATGCTATACAAATTTCCTTTTCTAGGGATTTTAAGCAAAATGTCACTTTCATCAGGAAGCTTATAATCCTTAGATAAGATATAGCATTCATCTTCTGTGAATAGAACTCTATGCTTTTTGTCACACATCTGTGACACACTAAAGAGGTTGTACTTGAGTTCTTTCACATACTGCACATCTTCAAAGTCAATGTTTCCAGCCTTGATTGTTCCTTTGCCAGAAACTTTGCCACCAATTCCTCCTCCAAAGCTGAAAAATTATCCATCATAAGGTTGAAAGTCTGAAAGATAGGACTTATTGCCAGTCATGTGCCTGGAACATCCACTGTCTGAGTATCCTTGATCATTATTAGTCTTTGAATGTCCCTGCACACAAAATAAAGGAATTAGTTCCTTTTGGGGACCCAAGCCACAAATGACTTGGATCTGCCTCGTGTATCAATATAATTATATCTTTCAAAGGTCATTGATACACCATTGGGATTGTTTGAGGTGATGGTTCCTTTTGGTTTCCATTCCCAACGTGCTGAGGCCTTAACAGCATTTCCCACATTTACCCTTTTCTTGTTAACAGACCTACCAGTGGTAACCTTTGGCCTTGCAGTGTTAACTGCTGCCTTAGCAGTGGAAACTGCTGGCTTAGTAATTTTAGGTACCCACTTCTGAGTATTGTTAACTTTCCTTTCAAAATTGGTCTTTTTCCCTGTTTGAGTAGCTTTAACAAAAGTAGTAACAGGGGGCTTAGGGTAAACTCTGTTTTTATTTCTGGCAATGGCAACTGCTGGTCTAGTAGTGGAAATTGGTTTAATGCCAGTATGAAGCACAACAGACCTGGGAATCATCTTGCTAAGTGGATTTGGGTGAGTTAAGTTATTAGCATTTTGTCCATTCACCCTAGTATTCCCAAACACTTCCCTTCTTCCCAAGTGGTAGGTACAGCTATAAGATAAATGGTCAAAGCTACCACATATATGACAGGGTTTGTTATTGAACACAAAGTCACTACCAAATTGCTTGGATTTAACATGATTCCAACTCCTCATATTACCTCTAGGAGTTGGTGACCTGCTTCTGTACATCTCTGCATATCTAGTAGTGGGCCTAGTAAAATTAGGTTGTGACCTAGGCTTCTCTTTGACAACATCAGGAATACTTCTCTTAACCTCCACTTTAACATTCTCAGGAACACTAGGTTTAGACTCAACATTTAAATTTTCATCTTTAAGAGATGAGTCACTAGCACTATCAAATACATCAACCTCAACCTGAACCTTTTCAATTTCAACTGGTTTAACAAATTTTGGTCCATAGGTCATAGGTGGTTCCTGGAATTCTTCTAAACCTGTGTGAGCTAAGTCAATGCCAGGAGGTGATGGAACACCTCTTAGAGGTGGTGGAACAGTTTTGTATCCAAGACCTGATTTAGCTTTGCTCACAATTTGGGCTTCCCAAATTTTATCAATACACTTGGATTGATGATCCAGTGTTTGTTGAGTTATCATTATATTCTCACTAGCCACTTTAACCTTTTCTAGTTCTTCTCTAAGAACCTTATTAACAGCAACCTGATAATCTAAGTCTCTTCTTAATACTGCAATATCATCATTGAACTTAGATTCATTTGCCCTATAATGCTCTAATTGGGTTTCTAAAACTCCTAGGCCTCTTTTATGATTTGCTAAGTTATAATTGGTATGAGTTAACTCTATGTGTTGCTCATTAAATTGTGCTTTAAGTTTCTCATACTCTTTTAAGGCCTTACAAGATTTAGAACAAGCATTATCAATTTGTACCTCATAGTCAGAATAAGCCATTAGTGCAAGCTCTATAGCAACCATTGCAGACTCTGAATCATCATCCTCTTCCTTAGTCATAAAGCTCCAATCAAAGCTCACTCCATCAATGGCCAATAGCCCCTTTGGCTCATCAATATTAGGTTCCTTCTTCTTGTCCTGCTTGTACCAAGTTGACCTATTTTCAGACTTCCTTGGCTTCCTACACTCTCTGGAAAAGTGCCCCTTCTTATGACAATTGCAGTACTCCACCTTCTTTTTGTCAAAACCTACTGTTTCATTGCCACTGATGTTGATCTTTCTTCCAGTCTTCTTCCAAAACTTCTTTGTCCTCAAGCTTAGTAATGCCACTTGCCATTTAATGTCCATCTCCTCCATATCATCTTCATCAATTTGATCCAGATCCTCATGATTGAGGATTGAACCACCCGCTTGACTTGATATAAAGGCATAAAAGGTAGTATCACTAAGCTCTGCAATCTGTTTCTTTGAGCTACCAGTGGAAACACTTCCACTACCAGTGGAAACAACAATGTTAGCACAGTCATCATCACTATCACTTTCTTCATCTGAACTATCATCAAGAGATGATGATATGAGTGCTACACTTCCTGAACTTGAGCTTATCTTGCCAGCTTTCTTTAATCTTTGTTCAATAACCTTGAAGTTATTGTACAAGTCATTAAGTTTCATGGTCTCCAACTCTGGCTTATCTTCCCACACAGCAACATTGGTTCCAAACTCAGAGGGTAAGCTTCTTAAGAACTTTAGATTGAGGTCTTCCCTTTCAACCTTAATTCCAAAAACAATGAGTTGAGTAACAATCTTTTGTAGCCTTGTGAAGATGCTATCAAGAGATTCATTACTTGATGAACCAAAGTTTTCATAAGTCTGCTTCAGCAAGGTCTTTTGAGTCTTCTTGGTGGAATCATTACCACCAAAAACTTCACAGATCTCATCAAAGAGAGTCTTTGCAGTCTTGTACTTGCTGAATGCTAGAACTTGGTCTCTGGGAAGTGTCATCAGCAACAAACCTCTGGCCTTGAGGTCATTCTTCAACTGAAGTCTTTCATCATTGGTAACAGGTCCAGTGTTGACCTTAATTACTTCCTTGCCACCAATCATCTCTGAAGTAGAACTTGGTTTGAAAGAATTTCCAACCATAAGGATCTCCCAGAGTGTGTAGTCTTGGACCACAAAGAATTGTTCTATCATTAGCCTCCACATCTCAAAGTCATTCAACTTAAGCTTTGGAAGCTTAGCAGCAATGTTTGAGTTACTGGTTTCTGTCTCCATTGATTCTTCTGAGTGAACTTGAGTCTTCTAAATCAAAGTATCAAAGCCTGGCTCTGATACCACTTGATGGATCTTAACACCTTGAACTTGTGTTAGATTGATACTTTGAATTATATCACTAAGTATGCGGAATCTACTTAGTAACACTTAGAAGTTTGATTGTGAGTAAGACAGTTGTATATGAACAATGTATGTAAACAAACTATTAGCTCCAATATTATTAATGATAATAATACGAGTGATCTTGATATCACTAGGGTTACACCTTGAAGCTCTAGAAAAACGTATGTAAAACCTTTAACCTAGGATCTCCTTTTATAGCACAAGGAATCCTCTTCTACAAGATAAGTATAAAGCTAATAGAATAAGATATACACAAGATCTATTCTATATTTATCTATAACACGTTTCCTAACAGTTATCTAATAAGCAGTGGTAATATATGTTCTTGCAGTGGTAATGAGTTTCCACTGCAAGTACAATCTTCTGTAGTTGTAACTTCTTCTCTTTGCCGTGGTAACTGTTAGTATAATTCCCAACAATAACTTTTCTCACTCTAACCCTAATCTCCATGGCAAATCGACGCACCAACACCAAACACAACATGATAGAAAACCTTGAGAAAAACCAAGATAACCTTGACTTTCATGGTATTATTGACTTTCTCACTGGAACCAACATCTGTTTCTCAATCCTAGTCAACTCAGAGATTATTGGGCCTTGGATTCAAGCTTTTTGGGATACAGCAAGGTCACAGGTTGAAGATGGAGAGGATATTCTTACTGCTATAGTTGTTGGGAGAGCTATTCATGTCACAGAAGCATCTATCAGAGAGGCTCTGTTATTTGATGATGAAGGAGGCTCTGTTTTGTTTGGAAAACAAGAGATTTGGAACACACTCAGAGATATTGGGTATGAAGGTCCTTTGACTAAGCTTACTTTTCAGAAGGCTATGGTTAGTCCTCATTGGAAATTTCTTATTCATGTTTTGCTTCATTGTTTGAGTCCAAAAAGTACTGCTTGGGATCAGTTTAGCCATTCCATAGCTTCTGCTTTTGTTGGTCTTATTACAAATCAACCTTTCAATTTCTCATACATGATCCTTGAAGGTATGCTTACTCATATTAAGGCTGGCAAACCCTTTATAATGTATCCTAGATTTGTTCAATTGCTTTTAGAGAATCCATTAGATGGGATACCCAAACCTCAGGATTATGTACCTACCCTTAGGATGCCACCTAAAGTGTTCACTTTTATGTCTCATAAGGGAGTAAATTTTTCGGGTAGGAATACACCTCTAAATGCTTATATGTTAGAGGTTGCTCAAGTTGTTAGGGATGAAGAAAACAATAGTGGTTCTGCACGCTCTAATAATGATGATCAACCTGATTCTGCTGAGCATTCTGCTTCAGTACATACTCCTACGCCACCTATTGTTTCCCCTCAGCATGTTGTTTCAAGTGAAAGAACTCCCTCAGTGTCAGCTTCCTTGGATAAATCTGTTTCTGCTCAAGGTACTTCTCCACAAAGTACTTCTTCTAAAGGTACTGCTTCAGAGGATTCACAGGTACCTACTCCCAATGATTATACTTCCACAGGTGGGCTTCAAACACCTGGAGGAGATGAGGGAATTGAAGGTGCTGTGAGTACTTCTGATTTGGCTAAGGAATTGGAGAAGATGAAGACAACTGTTAATGCTCAAGCTGCAGAAATCAAGAAGCTAATAAGGAAGTTCAGAAGATTGAAGAAATTTGTTTGGCCTCTTGTTCAGAATTTTAGGCTTTATGTGAAAGAAAAGAAGAAGTCTCAGAAGCCAAAGTCAAAATCTTCAAAGAAGTCTTCTAAATCCAAGAGGAAGCATAGGAGGTCATCATTTACCAAATTGGGGAGGAATCAAGATGAGAATTTGGATAAAGATGATGCTGAAGTTAAATATTCAGAAGATGCTCATTTGTGGCAATATCCAGAAAGTCCAAAGACTCTTGTACCAGAAAGCTATATTGAAGAGGATATAAATATTGCACAAGAAGATGTGAATATTGCACAAGATAAAGATAATGAGCAAGAAGATGTTGAGCAAGAAATTGTTAAGCAGGATGTAGATGCACAGAACATTCAAAGTGTTGGTGTTCAAAGTACTGCTGCAGAAAACATAAGTCTGCAAGGTACTGCTGAGCAAGGTACTTCTTATAGGAATATTGATGAAAGTGGAGTCACTGCAGCTGGACCTTCTACAATGAATTATGAAGATGAAGCTGGTCCTACTACTCTTGTACAGCAAGAAGGAGTAAGAGTACATACTGCAAGTGATGATGAAACAATTGCTCAAGTTATGATGAATTTGAGGAGACCTACTGGAGGAATACATATTTCTGAGCCTGCACAAAAAGATGTTGAAAGTACTTCTGAATCAGAAGAGCTAGATCCAAAAGATAAAGGGAAAGGGATCAAGGTTCAGAAAAATACTAAGAAGAAAAAGAAGAAATTTTCTATTGCTCAGATTAGAGAATTAGAGATTGCAGAAGATTTAGAGTTTGCTAAGAAGCAAAAAGCTGAGTATGATGCTGAGTATTTGGCAGAAGTTAGTAGGCCAATTACAAAGAAGCCAATGACTATTGCTTAGGAGAGGAACTGGATGATAAGTTTCTTGAAAAGAAGAGGATACAAGAATTTACACAAAAAGAGGTATCCAGCAGTGAAAGCTCTGTGGGATAAAGTACAAGAAGATATCAGAAAAGAAGTAGAAAACTTTGTGCCTATGGAAGTTGATAGAAATTAGATATCAGAAAGGAACAAGCTGAGCAAAGGAAATTGAAAAGAAAGAAATTAGTTCAAGATGATCAACTGTCAAAAAGATTGAAGATGATTCATGAAGACACAGTTGATGAACTTAGAAATTATTTCAGAGTTGTAGACTTTGAGAATAAGAAGATTGAAGATTCTGGAAAGAAGTCCAAGATATTCTCATTTTCTGTGGTTGAATCAAAAGAAGGGAATTATTTTATGATTCACAGAGAAGATGAAAGCTTCACAACATTCAATATGCTATGGGATGTGTTGCATTGTATTACAAGGGCAGATTTGTATGACTTATATGTGCAAGTGCAAACATACTATGCAGAGATTGAAGCTTCAGAAGTGGGATTAATTTTGCTTGGAGACTTAATTACCATTTGGGAAACTGAAGAAACAAGTGTTGATCCTCTGTGGAATGATCAAGAGAATTAGGAAATAACAAGATGGAGATTCTTTGAGTCATCAGGAGTTCATACATTAGAGATGGAAGATGGTACCATGATTCATATGTTGGCTGAGAGGAGATATCCATTGATTAGAGAAATTATGCTTAGAATACTGGATCATGGAATGGAACTTGAAGATGAATCTGAAGTAGCTTTGGATGTTATCAAGCTATTTATCAGATGGGTCAAGTCTGAAGAGTAATATTGCATAATACTGGTATGATTTGTTTTGTAAAATAAGTATTTTTCAAAGTACTGCAAAAACAAACAGTACTTTAACAAAGTACTGCTTGCTGATATAAACCAGTATAAGTCCTTTAAAATAAAAATAAAATGTTTTGATGTTTAAAAGAAAAGGAAAAAGGATTTGAAAAGTAACACATGGTGTTAGTATTTATACTGCACAACAAATGGTAATCAACTCACCATGTTTAACAGACAAGAAAGAGTTTGACTCATCATGAGGGTACGGCTCTGATGTGATAATCAAATCCGTTTATGGTTGATAGTTTACCAAAAACTATATGGTTATAACTCACCATACTCCAAGTGATCAAGAGTTGGCTAGTCCATAGCAAACGGCTATTGGTAAAGACTAATCAAATCCGTTGACATCTGATGATTTGCTAAAAATCATAATTTTCAATGATTCACCTCTCATAGGAGTTAACACACCTGGAAGTGATGAGAATAGTATGAAACTTTTAAGATTTGATGATCACTGTACCAAAATGTTGCTGAGTTGCTGAGAAGATATATTGAAAGACAAGATGCTGATGAAGAGTACTTTGACACATGGCAGATAGAAGACAAAGAAATAAAGAAACAATCTTTCTGAATGATTAAAGATTTGAAGATTAAAGATAACAAAGAAACTTGAAATCAAGCAAGTGGAGTTCAAGTTAGGGGAGGATTGTTGGGATATAAAATATCAAAGTACTTCTGTATGTCAAAGTACTGCTGCATGAAGAATAAAGTCAAAGTACTGCTGAAGGAAAAAGTCAAAGTACTGCTGTTACTGAAGAATGTTTAAAGTACTTCGAAGGAAACAAGGACTGATGTGCAATATTAGATAAGGATTAATGTGTAATATTGAACGAATATTCTAGAATTAGTTAGGGATAATGACTTGTCGTTCAAGGATTATATGTTGTAAACCGACTTAAGGTTATCTATATAAAGAGCCTTAAGGGGTATTAGTCGATATAAGTTTTAGAGAGAAGTATTCATAAGTTTTAGAGTCGATCAAAGTTGATAAATAGTTAGGGATTATTAGTGAATCTGTGTAACAAAGCAGGTTCAAAGTTTGGTTAATATAAAAGTTCTTCTTAAGCTTTGTGTTAGTAGAGTCCGCATACTTTACAAGGTTAAACAATGTTTCAATATTAATAGTGTTGAGTTTACTCAATATTGTTAAACCCTTACAAGCTACAAAGTAGTTTGGTCAGAGTATATCGATCCAACACTTTTTAATATCTGTCTTACTACTTGATTCTTGAGTTTGTGATAGTTTGGAATTTGAGATCTGTATTTCTAGTTTGTATAAGCATCATTGATCATAGATATCACTGATTGGGTGATTGGGAGTGCTTTAACACTGATTTACTTTGTAATTTAATGAGACAGACTCACTAAAGGAGTGTTTGGATCTATTGATTGTAGAGTTTAACTGTTGTTGTATTGCTGCTTTTCTGTTTCATATATATAGGTTTCATTAGTGATATAATAAAGATTTAAATCAATAAAACAGTAGGTTAGTTTAGAATATAGTCATAGTTAGAGTTAAGTTTTATTAATTGCTAGTGTAATTGAAGACAGTTAGTGAATTTGAAATATTAGGTGCAATTTAGTTTAAGTTAGTGTAATTTAGCATAATTGTAGTGAAATAATACGTGTAGGAGAAGTAATAATAAGTTGAATTTGAAATAAGTCAAAGTAGTATAGCATTCAATTAGTCAGCTGTCACTCTCTTGTAATTAGTTCTATAGGCTGCTGAACTTGGCTATATTTAGAGTAGCATATGGTTGTTATTGGTTAAGTATTTAGTTGTTTGTGAATCTCAGTAGTTCAAGCTTTGATTTGCCCCCATTTGATTGCATTTTATAGCTTATTGGAAGTGCTTTTGTAAGTCTGCAAGTTAGCACCATTGAGACAAAGTGTCTGTTTGATCATTGAGGCCTGCAGTTGAGTTTTTGAGCTTATATCTGAGAATTTTTTATTGTATCTGAATCATTCATAGCTACGTAAGCTTGGTGCATGATAATATAGCTTCTGGATCTGTCTGCACTTAGATTGCTTATTGTGTAAGCTTATTGCATAAGCTTTAATATCTGTTTGTTTGATTTCTGGGATTATGAGCTTATTTTGATCTGTAATTGGCATAATTGGGTTTACATTAGCATCATACATCATTGTTTGGAGTTTCAATCAGTTTGGATCGCAAGTGCTTAAAAATAAGCACTTGTGATAAGCAGTTTTACCATAATAAGCACTTTTCTGTCATTCAAGTTTCAAAATTTTATTTCAAGTTACTTTTATTATTTTTGATTTTCTGGAATTTTTTCAGATTTTTCCAAGTAGATTTGATATTTTTCTTAATTTTCCTTTGATTTTAATCATTTTTAAATAGTTTTTTATTAAACAAAAATCAATAAAAAATTAGAAAAAGACATAAAAAATACAAAAATATTTTAGTAAATTCTTTCATAATATTTTAGATTTTTTCAGAAGTTAAATTTCATTTTTCACTTTTACTTTTCTATTTTCCTTAATTTTTAATTCATTTAAAATTACAAAAATCAAAATAAATTCATAGAAAATAAAAGAAAAGTAAAAAAAATTAATTTTCTTTTTCTGGAAATTTATTTTCATTAGTTTAAGATTTTTAGAAAATTATTTCACGTTTGTAGAACCATTTTTCGTTAAAAGTTACGTTTTAAAAAACGCGTTTGCATTTCCGTTTTTACGTTTTCAATTTTAGTGCATATCTAGCTTGTACTTCTTTCATAATTCATCATTGTTTGCTATTATTTGAATTTCTTGATCACTATTTTTACTTTCACCACTTTTCAATTCACGATTTACACGAATCAATATTCCTTGATTCCATTCACCTTCACTCGGAAACGACTCGGGTGATCCTTATTTTGAGCGGATCATTTCGATACTATACTACTATATTATAATAAGTTGATTTACACATAATCAATTTTTGGCCCCGCTGCCAGGGAAGGTCGAAGTGAGTTTTTGAATATTCGTTTTGAAAAAAAATCGTGTTTTGTTAAGCCTTCATCTATTTTGTATATATATATACTATCTATAATGGAAAAATGGTCAAACTTGAAAAGTTGAGTCTTGAAAGTTGAGTATTGAAAGTCAAATGTGAGACAAAATTAATGTAATTAATACTCTAATTAAAACAGCCCATTACTTAAAAGTACAATAATTTATTCATATTGTACAACCAATTAAAAACATATCTGTCAAATTAAATACAACCAATTAAAACACAAACCGGATTGACCCGGTAATTTGACCCGTTTTCGACCCAACCTAGCAAGTTGACCCGGTTTAAATCGACCCATTTTTCGACCGGAGCGGTTCAACAGGTTAAACTACCCGGGTCGAACCGGATTTCAAAACATTATCCATTACTTAAAAGTACAATGATTTATTCACATTGTACAACCAATTAAAAACATATCTACCAAATTAAATACAACCAATTAAAACACAAACCGGGTTGACCTGGGATGCTTCAAACCCGGCGGATTGACCCGGTTTAATTTGACCCATTTTCGACCTAACCTAGCAAGTTGACCCGATTTAAATCGACCCATTTTTCGACCAGAACGGTTCAACCGGTTGAACCACCCGGGTCGAACCGGGTTTCAAAACATTATCCTTTACTTAAAAGTACAATGATTTATTCACATTGTACAACCAATTAAAAACATATCTACCAAATTAAATACAACCAATTAAAACACAAACGGGGTTGACCCGAGACGCTTCAAACCCGGCGGATTGACCCGGTTTAATTTGAACCGTTTTCGACCCAACCTAGCAAGTTGACCCCGTTTAAATCGACCAATTTTTCGACAGGAACGGTTTAACCGGTTGAACCACCCGGGTCGAACCGGGTTTCATAACATTATTTTTCGTTTATAACCTATAAACTTTTTTTTTCTCAATAAACTATTTGTCGCTATAAAATCCCGTTGCTATGCACGGGTACTCGTCTAGTTTCTATAAAAATATAAAAATTGAAAAATTCGAGACACTTTTCCTAAAGTGTTTACAAAAAGACAAAAATAATAAATTTACAGCCTCGACTCTCCCGTGGAAGGGAGGGCGTTGTAAACCAAATAAGTCTCACAACATAACAAAAACGTGAAATTAGTTGTTTATCGGATTATTTCAATTTCTACGACCGATTAAGCGGGAAATACGGAAGCTAAGACATTAAATTGCTAGCTGAAGAGAGAAACACTCTTCTTTCCCGTTCCGTCGCGAGTGGTTTTGAAAGAAACGGTTTCAATTAACATAACGTTTTATAAAAAGAAAAACAAAAGAAATAAAAAGTTTTTGAGATTTGTTTTAATAAAAAAATAAAAATAAAAAGATTTTCCTTTTTCTTTTCTTATTATTTTTCTTTTTGATTTTTTTTTTGGTTTATACACACCCGTTCTTCTTTTGAGAGTCTTACGTCTCCGTTTTCAAACCCCGAGCGGGTTTTACGACATAATAGTCGGGTTCATTTCCTTGACGACGAGGAGATGAACCAAAACGAACAACACAATGGACCCCCGCCGATGGGTGGTCCTCAACACAATGTTATCCCTCTGATGGGACAACAACCGGCTTTTGATCCACGTCCGATGGAAGAACAACTCCAATCACCATTCAATGGTGTGAGAAGAGCTATTGTGATTCCGGACATCAATGCCAACTTTGAGATCAATCACGGATTACTCAACTTAATCACGGGTATATCGTTTCACGGGTTTGATAACGAAGACCCATATGCTCACATCAGAAATTTCACCGACATCGCTGAGACCATTAGAATGAACCAAGTTCCTTATGATGTGGTGAAATTGAAGTTGTTTTCTTTCTCCCTAAAAGGGGCAGCCCGGACTTGGCTGGAAAAGGAACCGCCTAATTCGATTCACACTTGGAATGATCTTGCTTCCAAGTTTGTGAATTATTTCTATCCTCCCTCTAAAAATTCTAATCTACGATCCCAAATCTTTTGATTCCAACAAGCTTTTGATGAGTCATTTAGTGAAGCTTGGGATCGATTCAAAGATTTGTTGGAAAAATGTCCTAACCATGGGTTCACCGACCTTCAGCAGATTGACACTTTCTATAATGGGCTATGTCATGTTGACCAAGACTCACTCAATTCTGCTGCGGGTGGGAACTTGTTGGCTAGAAACACGAATGATGCTTTCACGATAATTGAGAATAAGGCTCGTGTGAGAATGTCTAGAAACAAACCTCAAGTGTCTAATAATGGTAAAAACCAAGGTTGTCAGGATCGCGATCCTGATCGTAGGATCGTACGATCCTACGATCCTACATATAAAAAACGAGCAGGATCGTCGTAGGATCTTAATTCTATCAGGATTGGTATAGGATCGTAGGATCGCACGCAGGATCGTAGGATCGTAAACGATCCGATCCTACTACAAGTCCATGTTTTTATCTTGAGGGGAGCAAGATCGTTGTAGGATCGTAGGATCGCACACAGGATCGTAGGATCGTGAACGATCCGATCCTACTAGAAGCTCATGTTTCTTATTGTTTTTTCTTTTATCATTCATTTAAATTCATTTATCATATAAAATATTCTATAAAAGTATAAAACTACAACTCTTATACAATAATATATACATTTTCATAGGATCTTACGATCCCGATCCGATCCTACGATCCTGATCTTGTGAAGCCGAAAACGATCCTAGGTAGGATCCCGATCCTGACAACCTTGGTAAAAACAATGATGAAATGATGAGTATGCTTGTGGCTTTAATAAAGAAAGTTGATGCTATGTCTATGGAAAAATCAAATCATCAAGTCAATGTTGTAAATCAAGGTTGTGTTACTTGTGGTGGTCCACATCCGTATTACGAATGTCCGTCAACAGGCTCTTATGCTCATGAGAACGTGTATACCGCAAACATGGGTGGCAACGGTTACCCACCTCTTCAAGGAGATCGAAATCTTCTCAATTACCGTTCGAGCAATTATCTTGGACCACCCGGTTTTCAAAATCAGAATCATAATAACAATGTGCAAAACCGTACACATCAAGTTAATCAAAATCAAAATCGACAAAATCAAGGTTTTCAAAACCAAGGTGTTAACCACAATCGGAATTTTCAGGGAAATCAAAACCAAGCCCCGATTCAAGAGAATTTTCAGAATAATAATCATGGGATTTTTAATCATGGAAATCAGAATAATGGCAATTTTCAAAACCGTGGGCAGAATTTCAATAATCAAAATCAAGGTGTTATTCCAAATCCATCGCCCACGGATGAGTTGATTAAGCAATTAATTCAAAGTCAACAAGCTTTAATGGCAAAACATGATGAAACAACAAGGTTATTTGCTACCCAAATCAACGATATCAACAAATGGTTAAATGATCGAACCTTAGGCTCTGGAACTTTGCCAAGCAACACGATCGCTAACCCGAGGGGCGATGCAAAGGTGATCATAACAAGGAGTGGTGTTTCTTATGATGGACCAACGGCTCCGACTGCCTCTTCTTCTCTTCCTCCTAAGGTAGTCGCCCGTGAACCCGAGGTGACAACGGATACGGAAATTCCTAGTAATAATGGAAGGACCGAAGACATCCAACCTCCGGTGGTCCCGACGTCTAAAGGAAAAGAAAAAGTTGTTAATGAAACTGAAAAAGAAATGCCCGTTAAAACAAAGTTTCCTTATCTGTCACGCTTAAACGAATAAAAGCACCGCGAGAAGGATAAAAACCAAATGGAAAAGTTTTATCAGATTTTTCAAGAATTACACTTTGATATAAGTCTCGCGGATGCTATACTTTTGATGCCAAAATTTGCTTCAATGCTAAAAGGTCTTTTGAATAATAAGGAAAAGTTGTTTGAAATGTCAAAGACTCAAATGAATGAGAATTGCTCAGCTGTTCTTCTTAAAAAGCTACCCGAAAAGCTTGAAGACCCTGGAAATTTTCTCATTCCATGCAATTTTCCGGGTATGGTTCAATGCTTCGCATTGGCCGATCTTGGTGCTAGCATTAACCTAATGCCATTGTCAATTTGGAAAAAGTTGTCTCTTCCTAACTTGACACCGACGCTTATGACCCTCGAGCTTGCTGACCGATCCACGTCTCGTCCAATTGGTATAGCCGAGGATATTTTTGTCAATGTTGGGAAATTAAATTTCCCTGCCGATTTTGTGGTTGTTGATTTCGATGCCGATCAACGGGTTCCTCTCATTCTCGGGAGAGGATTCCTACGAACCGGCCGTGCTTTAATTGATGTATACGACGAAGAGATTACTTTACGTGTTGTAAATGAAGCCGTTACTTTTAACCTTGATCAAACCGCGAGATACTCCTCCGATTACGATGTTTCTTCCGTCAACCGAATCGATGTAATTAATGAAGCCACGGAGGAGTATTCTCAAGAACTTCTTGGTTTTACCGACAATGCTTCGAGTGGCAATCCCACTCCTTCTTTTGAACCAATCGTCTCCGATTCTTCCCTTTCCCTCACTCCGTTTGAGGGAAGTGATCTCGCTTGGGAAGAAATCAAAGCTTGTCTTTCAAATGATTCAGTTTCACCAAAAATTGATAATTCTAAGTTTGATCCGGAGGGGGACATTTTATTTATTGAGAAATTGTTAAATGAAAACCCGATTGTTTCTTCCCCTTCGATGGACCTAAAAATGGCAGACGTAAAAGAAGTAAAGCCGTCTATTGAGAATCCTCTGGATCTCGAGCTCAAGGATTTGCCTCCTCATCTCGAATACGCATACGTGGAAACTAATGATAAATTACCCATCATAATATCAAAAGGCTTAAAAGATGAGGAGAAGACACGACTCTTAGATGTGCTTAGGAAGCATAAAAGTATGATTGATTGACAAATATCCGAAATTAAGGGAATCGACCCTCGATTTTGCACTCATAAGATTCTACTTGAAGATAATCACAAAGCTTCCGTCCAACAACAACGACAGGTTAATCCACAAATCCACGAAGTGATAAAAAAGGAATTATAAAACTCCTTGACGCTAGAATGATTTATCCGATCTCAGATAGTTCATGGGTTAGCCCTGTTCATTGTGTTCCAAAGAAGGGCGGAATCACTGTTATGAAAAATGATGATAATGAGCTTATACCGACTCGAATTGTGATTCGATGGAGAGTTTGTATCGACTACCGCAAGTTGAAGGACGTAACCCGTAAAGACCATTTCCCGTTCCCTTTTATGGACCAAATGCTTGAACGATTAGCGGCAAATGAGTTCTATTGTTTTCTGGATGGCTTTTCTGGGTACTTTCAAATTCCCATTGATCCCCAGGATGAAGAAAAAACCACTTTTACTTGCCCGTATGGAACGTTTGCCTATCGTAGAATGCCCTTTGGCCTTTGTAATGCTCCAGGAACGTTTCAACGGTGTATGATGGCCATTTTCTCCGATATGATTGAAAAAACCATGGAAGTGTTCATGGACGACTTCTCCGTTTATGGAAATTCTTTCGACTCTTGCCTCTCCCATTTAGAGAATATGCTAATTCGGTGTGAAAACACTAACTTAGTTCTAAATTGGGAGAAGTGCCACTTCATGGTTAATGAGGGCATAGTCCTCGGCCATAAGATCTCCAAATCAGGGATTGAGGTAGATCGTGCCAAAGTTGATGTTATTGCTAAGCTACCTCATCCTACGACCGTCAAAGGAATCCTAAGTTTCCTTGGTCATGCTGGCTTTTACTGACGTTTTATTCAAGACTTCTCTAAAATAGCCCGGCCTCTAACCCACCTTTTAGAGAAATATGCTCCGTTTAACTTCACAAATGAATGCATCAATGCATTTAATTTCTTAAAGAAGAAGTTAACGGAAGCACCAATCTTAGTTGCCCCCGATTGGAGCTTACCATTTGAGCTAATGTGTGATGCTAGTGATTATGCCATTGGTGCAGTTCTGGGGCAACGTAAAAATAAGTACTTTCAACCGATACACTATGCAAGTAAGACTATGACCGAGGCTCAACATCATTACCCAACTACCGAAAAAAAAATGTTAGCCGTCATATATGCCTTTGAAAAGTTTAGACCTTATTTACTCCTTAAGAAAAGCATAGTGTATACGGACCATTCAGCCCTGAAATACTTAATGGCAAAGCAAGATGCTAAGCCACGCTTAATGCGGTGGGTTCTTTTGCTCCAAGAATTTGATGTCGAAATACGAGACAAGAAAGGAGCTGAGAACCTTGCTGCTGATCACCTTTCACGACTTGAGAACCCCCATCAAAGTGCTCTTGAGAATAAGGAAATTACCGAAACATTTCCTCTCGAGACACTTGGGAGTATGACTAAAATTGACCAAAGTACCCCATGGTTCACCGATTTTGCAAATTACCATGCGGGGAACTTCATTAGGAAAGGGATGTCGTCCCAACAAAAGAAGAAATTCTTTAAAGATGTCCAACATTACTTTTGGGACGACCCCTATTTGTTCAAAGTCTGTGCGGATCAAATGATCCGGCGGTGTGTTCACGGTACAGAAGCCGTTGAAATTCTTAAGGCATGCCATAGTGGACCCACGGGGGGACATCATGGTGCCAACTTCACCTCAAAGAAAGTGTTTGATTCCGGCTTCTATAGGCTGACGATTTACCGGGATGCCCATGAATTGGTGAAATCATGTGATTCTTGCCAATGTCAAGGGAAACTTTCTCAAAAAGATGAAATGCCACAAAATGCTATTCAAGTTTGTGAAATTTTTGACGTTTGGGGCATCGATTTCATGGGGCCATTCCCGTCATCAAGAGGAAATAAATATATTCTCGTGGCCGTTGATTATTTGTCCAAATGGGTTGAAGTGAAGGCGCTCCCCACCAATGACGCTCGAGTAGCTGTTAAATTCTTGAAAAGTCTCTTTGCTTGATTTGGTGCACCTCGAGCCATCATAAGTGATCGTGGGACCCATTTTTGCAATGATCAATTTACCAAAGTAATGCTTAAATATGGTGTCACACATCGTCTTTCTACGGCTTATCATCCACAAACTAGCGGTCAATTGGAGGTGTCCAATCGTGGCCTTAAAAGAATATTAGAAAGGACAGTAGGAGAGCACCGCCGAAAAACTAGAAGATGCTTTATGGGCTTTCCGGACCGCTTACAAAACTCCCATTGGGTGTACTCCATATAAGCTGGTTTACGAGAAGGCTTGTCATTTGCCCCTAGAACTTGAGCACAAGGCCTGCTGGCCTTAAAACATGCCAATTTTGACTTGAAAACCGCGGGTGATCACCGAAAAGTTCAATTGAATGAATTAGTCGAACTTCGTGATCAAGCTTGCGAGAATTCTTTGATTTACAAAGAGAAAACAAAAAGACTTCATGATGCCAAGATCAAAGACTGCGTTTTTAACGTTGGTGATCAAGTGCTTCTTTTTAACTCCCGGTTAAAGATTTTTTCGGGTAAGCTTAAAACCTGTTGGTCTGGACCATTCACCATAACCCAA
Organism: Artemisia argyi; assembly: GCA_030686995.1. NCBI lineage: Eukaryota > Viridiplantae > Streptophyta > Magnoliopsida > Asterales > Asteraceae > Artemisia > Artemisia argyi. Next base: position 191,652,783 of record CM060676.1, read on the forward strand.
GTATTCCCTTACAAACCATTGAGTTAGCTCAACCCGAAAGTACCAAGTTTAAGGTGAATGGTCACCGTTTGAAACACTATTTTGGAGGGGACATACCAACCATGGTAGTCCCGGATCTCCAAACTTTCCCCAAGGACGGTTGAATTCGGGGATCGAGTCAAGATACGTGACTCGGAAATCAAAAACAAAGCGCTTCGTGGGTGGCAACCCATGCTTATCCAATTTCATCTTCTTATTTTTCTTATTTCTAACCAATAACATAAGGAGGGGGTGCCTCTTCTACTCTTGTGTTATGTGGTTGTTTGTGATGTTTGCTTAGGATTGTCTGCGATTTATGATGACTCTCGTGCTCGTTATCTTTTCTCCACTCGAGTCTCATTTCATTGATGCTTTTGGAAATCCTATATTCGTGAATCTTATCGACTAACGTTTTCTTTGGCATAATTAATAAATGGCCCTAGAATTTTGTTAGGATTGCCTTAACCCACAAAACATTGAGGACAATGTTTAATTCTAGTCTGGGGGAGGGTGAATCTTCGATTCGATTTGACCTTGCATTTTTCACATGTCGTGTAATCTTGCAACTCCGTTTTTCCACCAAAAATAAAAAAAATTGAAAAAATTGAAAATTTCAAAAATTTTGAAGAAAAATGAATGAAAAAAGTCATGAAAAAGCACAAAAAGATGAGAAAAGTTGAAAAAGTCGTACAAAAATATAATAAAGTTTGAATAAGAGTTTTGACACCTTGTTGACTTTCCAGTTGGCGAGAGTAGGAATAAATATTTTGACTTGACCGGGCGTCTTGAGCCCTAGTTTGTTCCCTTAACCAATGATAATCACATAAGCTTGTGCTAGTTTTGTACACCAGGAGCTATAAAATGCGAATTCTTTCTTAAGAATCTGCAAGTTCCAGTACTTGACTTTATACATGCGCAGCTTAAAAGCTTTTGCTAGTCTTTTACATAAGGAGCTAGAAAACGCGAATTCTTCTTCTAGAATTTGCAAGTTTCCGTATCTGACTTTATATATGCGTGGCTGATTATCGGCTAAGTATTCGCTGGTTTCATTATTTGGAATCTTAAATTGCGAAGAGCGAGAAATGATAGAGTTTATTTAGAAGTTGGATGCTAAACGTGGAGTAGTTGGTTCTCTTTAGAGCTCATAAGAGGTACTTGTGGCTTTTTGCTCCCATAAAATACGTCACCGATATATAATAGATGTTCTAGGTTAATTAGTGGTATTTAGGTTTGAATAATATTTAGTTCTTTATTTTCTTAAGAGAATCTTTGCTTTAAAAGTTGGGTACATATCAGGGAACATAAAAAATAAGAGCAAAAATGAGAAAAATCAAAAGTCAAAAGTTGATTATGTATGTGGTTTTGGAGCTACCCGATAAGCTTCCATTGATGTTATGAGAAAAAGTAAAGAAAGAAAAAAGTATGAAAAATATGAGAAAAAGAAAGAAAGAAAAAAAATGAAAAAGTGAAAAATGAAAGAAAAAAAAAGTGAAAGTTGAAAGTTATGATGAATAAGAGCTTGAATGTAAATTAGTTGTTGGCGCGTGAGGTGTATGTGGATGATTCTGAATTGGACACATGAGGTGACGTGTAGTACTCCGCAACTTATATATGATATTGTATGTACCCAAATTCATTGATGTGGACCGAATTTCTATTGCAGTGGTTCTTGAGAGAAAATGGAAAACTACTTATCGTTTAAACTTAGGTATTGATTGATCCCAAACGGTCAACCTAAACTGACCAGGTGATGGTCAACCAGGTCAAACTGCTCAGAGTCAATGCTCCGTGGAAGTATAGTGTTTCCCCGGGACGTTATGTCCCGACGAGGTGTGGATGGTATTTAAAACGGGTTTGTGATCGGGTGAATTTGGACAGGAAAGGGGTAATAAAGGGGTTTGAATGATTACGCTAAGGAAATACGAATGAGAACGATTAAACACACTATATTAACAATAACGTGAAACCTAGTTAACTTAAAACGTAAGCTAAAAATTTAAAACTAGAATTTGCTTATAAATAAGCAGAAAAATAAGCCAAACGGCTTAAATAGAAGCTATCACTTTATTTATGTTTTTGGTTTTTCTTATTTTACAAACTACTTTTACAAACGTAACCTAAATTTAAAAACGTAAAAGTTATTTAAATAAAACACGAGTTAAAATTAAAATAAACGCGAGTGTGCGAAATAAAAAGTGAAATTTGAGCTACGCTAACCCTACGCACATGAAAATAATTTTTTTACGAACCTAATGATAAAAGAAAATTTTAGAAAAAAGAAAATTATTTTTTTGACTTTTTAATTATTTATTATTAATTAATTGCTAATATAACTAAATTAAATTATTAAAAATACTAAACTAAGTGGGAAAATTACAAAACTTTTTCTAAAAATGCTTAGTAGTATCAGTTAACTAATAAAAATATAAAAGTGCTAAAAAGTTTGCTAATAAGCTGAAAAATAAGCTAGATAAGAAAATAAGCTAAAAAGAAAATGTTCTAGTATAAAAATAAAAAAAGGAAACACTAAACATTAAGATTGCTATAGGGGAGATGGTGCATGGGGTTGGTTTGGTGTTGACCTGTTTGACCAAGAGGTCACAGGTTCGAATCAGGCTAGGGCCAAATTGCACAAATTATTTTTCTTTTTGATTTTTCTCTTTACACAACTAATTAACAACTCACAACTAACAACTTTTGTAAAACCAAGTCTTATGACAAGCTTAAATAAGCTCTGGATGAGCTAATTCTTTCAACAGTGAAGCTTTTATAAGCTTAACTTGGATTTTTGAGGTCAAAAGCTAATTAACAAGCTGCAACATAAGAAACCAGAGTGTAATAAGCTACAAGCTAGTGATAGGAACTAGAAATAAGTAAAAACAATTAGCCAAGCTCACTGAATAAGCCTTGATAAGCCAAATAAGCAATACCAAATATCCTGAATAACCAAACAGGATTTATAGGTATTTTTAAGACAAATTTCAGCTTATACAATAAGCTAGGAACCAAATACAAGCTAGGACTAGAAAGATAGACCATTGAGCTTATCAAAGAACCCAAATTCACAAGGTGGGACCCACTCACAAGCTCTCAATGAGCTTATGAAATAAGGTCCATATACTGATTGCTCAGAGTACATGTGAGATTGGACCAACTTGAGAACACTAGCAGACTTAGTAAATTAGGAAATAAGCATGAAATAAGCCCATAATCCCCAAGACCAGCTTAATGGCTTCTTAAAAAGCTAAACACCATGGGGTGGGGCCCACTAGGGAACTAGCTAAGAACTATGGAAGTTGGGTGAAAAATCTGATGCCCTGTTGCAGGGGAGTTCATTTTCAGACAGGCCATAAAGAGCTTATGAATAAGCACTGAGATAAAATCCTAAAAATAAACCAAAAGTGAATTTCAAGAGCTGAGCTGGTGGACTATGATTTCTAAAAGGCTCAGGGCTTAGTTTGTAACACAAAAATCATAAAAAATCAGTGAACATTTGAATTTCTGCCAAAGGTTACAATTTTGACTTTTTAAATTTACACTACAAGTTTGACTAAAATGAGATTATCATGATTCCTAAAGACTAAATAAGTAACAATAAGTTATAATAAGATAAATTTAATCTAATAAAACAACTAATAAACACAAAATGATGATTGTGCAGCTGAAAAACACCAACAGTGAACAAATGAGACCCCTATTGTGGATTTTTGACTTTTATGTAAATGACACCTAAATTTTATGCCTATACTAACCTAAATGCCTATAATACAGTTTGCTCATGCTCAATTAACATCAGAATAACAACAGGAACAAGGAGTACACTTCTAATCCAAACACCCCCTTAGGAAACTATTTTTGTGATTTTCTTGTTTAAATGAGATTTGAACTAAACTATTGATGTTTACTGATTAATAATACCATATAAGATATATAATAGATAAAATGATGCAGAAACAAGCTATAAATCACAATTTTACCTACTAAACTCAATTTATGCAATTATTGTACTAAAACTTGAAACTGAGAAGCAATCTGTTAAACCTTTTGTCACTAGCTCAACTAGGACTTCTTGAAACTGCAACAAGCACCTAGCTTGTTATAAAACAAGCTAGGTATAATCCCTGTATCAATCCCATAATTTGATACTTTCCTTGCTTTCCAATCCAGTGTATAGGGTACTGACTTAGGATTTTTGATTAAGTCCAAGTCCTTTTGTTTTTATGCTTTCTTTTATATCTCAGAACCAAAATGAGCTTTTGAAAGTATTTGATACAAGAAAAGAATTTAAATAAGGTTCATGCTTAACAGTTGAAATTTTCTATCAATACTAAAAAAAAGAGTAACAAGCTTGGATTAAACTGATAATATATTATTTGGAATAAAAGGATTACAAGATTGAAACTAAGAGTACATGGAAGCTTAAAGTATTAAGATAAACAGATAATTCAACATAACTAAAATTAAACTAAAATCTACATTAACTAACTAACTCTCTCAGCTCCTTTCTCTTTCTTTTTATAGTGACCCATTAGGGTTTCCTATACCCACTTGAGCTTTCCCACTTGAATTCATGACCCTTGGATGGGCTCAATTGATCTTGGCCGTATAAGGTGTTTAGGCGGGAAACTTGGGATTTAGCAATTTGGCAGTTTGCTTGTTGGAAGAGGGTGAGGGTTTGGAGTTTTGTGGAGGACAGGTAGTGAGGGTTTGAGTGTAGGCAGAGGAGGGGGTGGGAGTGTCATGATGGTGTTGGTGTTGCAGGGGAGTTGCAGGGCTAGGGCGAAAAGGTAGGGGGTGAGGTGGATGTTGACCTTAGTTGACTGGGAGGGAGTATATAAAAAACGGGGTAAGGTTTATATTAGGGAGTGGGCTGGGGAATTCATGGGCTGATGGTTTGTAACTTTGGGCTTGGAGGGGTGGGCTGGGAGTGTGTTTTATTATTTTGGATTTTAGGGAGTAGTATATATTGGATCCGGTTTGGTTTTGTAGAAATAATTCTCAAGGACCATTTTGCAATTAACCCAAAACTTAGGGACTGAAATGGCAATTTTTCCAAATATAATATAAGGACCAAACTTTTTATTTGAGAATAGTACATGGGTGATTTTTGACATTTTCCATTTTGAAAACTCCCAGGGACCATTTTTGCCAAATTGCAAAGTACAGGGACCAAACTTGTAATTTTCTCAAACTTTTCACCCAAGGATCGTTTTTGATAATTTTTGACTTTATAAAACCTTGGGTTGACTTTTCTTTCGTTTTAAAACTTCAGGGACTAGTTTTGTCAATGTTTGAAACTTGAGGGACTGAAACTGCCAATTATGCAAACTTTGTTCGTTTTTCATTTGTTTTTAAACATTTTGCATCTAAAACGTATAAAACATAATTTTGGAATATTTTTAGTATTTTGATGCATTACTGAGTGTTTTTGGACGTTTTGGCAGTTCAGATACGATAAAAATGATGAGTATTTACACACTCATCAGGTATCACTATCGGACTAAAAAGTATTGAAATGAGAAAATATGAAGCAATTCATTTCTCAACAAAAATAAAATATTGAGATACAAAAACTTAGGACATGGGAGTAAGGAGTTTCCACAAGTAACTATTATGAGTAGTGTTAGCATCTAACTTGTAGATAAGTTGTGATTTCATTTGTACGCTTTAGTTTGGGAGCTTGTGAAAAATCAAGGATGACGATTTTTATCCGTATGGTCACTTTTCCATGAGAAGTGTTTCTACTCGTTGACTGATACGTGGGAATCGCACCAGGCTTTACCTCTCAAGGGATCTTGAGAAGCTTACAACCCCCACCAGGCAGTGTACCTGATCGTTGTAGTATAGTATAGTGACAAGTATCGGGGGATTGATCGTTCAGCTAGGAATAGTGTCGCTAGGATTAGAAAGCCTAAATACTAGTTCTAAAGGTGAGGGAAGATTATTTTTGTATTTTTTTATATTTTATGAAAGCAATTTAAAACCTCGGGTTTGAAGGATTTGGACGGAATTAGTTGCTATTCAACTAACCCAATACTAAGATGCAATCAAAATAAAATACTAAAAATGAAAATAAACTAATTTATACTAAAGTTGTGAGCAGTAATTGGAGAAAATGTGTTTACTTAGATTTCACTACTTCCTAGACATTTTTTACACGTTAATTACTTGTTATAATTGCATGGATGACGGATCGTATTCCTTAATACCATTCATGGGGTGGCACACTTAACTCCCCAATTCTATGAGCTCTTATCTCCTCCTACACCATGCCCAGCACAACTATAGGGATTGTAAACAGTGGCTCATGCATTAAATACAACCAATAAAGACCTAGTGCGCGTCGGTTCATGTTTCTTAAGACGTTCAAGCATGTTACCAATTGGAGATCTGCCAGTTTTCTTAAGCCTAACATATAAATCATTCATCCAAGACAAGAATAAACAAGTAATCAACACATAATCAACATCTAGGTTTCATTAGATCTAAGCAAACACAAGATAGATCTAGCCTAGCATGATGGAATTAAGACAAGAACAAGATATAGACAACCAACACATAGACATATTGATTGAATTAAAAGAACACTTATCTTGATTACACATGCAAGGTATCAAGGGGTTGGAACCCTTGAAAAACTTGTAAAGTTACACCAAAATCGTACTTAGGGTTTCTCCCAAAACTTCTCTCTTAATGTGAAAAATTAGAAAACTATATATAGGAAAAGGGGTCTGACGGCGTCAAGACAAAGCTTGTGACGCCGTCACCTCGCCACCAAAACTATTCTCGGACTGCCTTGATCTACATTTGACGCCGTCAAGACTTAATTATTTCCAGGCCGTCATGAATTTTACTCTTGACGCCCTACCATCATGACGCCGTCAAATCTCTTCTGGATCGTCATGGAATTTTGCTCTTGACGCCGTCAGGAAGTTGCTCTTGACGCCGTCACCTACTGTTCCCAGCATGGAAAATTAAGACTTTGGCGTTTTCTTCACTTTTATGCTCCAAAAATGTCCGAATTGCTTCCTTTTCCAGATTTCACTCCCAAAGTACCTAAAATCACAAAAGGAACGATTTAGGGCAATATTTGATCAAATAAATTCAAATTCGGGCTTAAATGACCCCCTAAAAACGGACCATTTTTCGCCTCATCATATACCCTTACACTTGAGATTTGCTTGTCCTCAAGCAAATGCGCTTTTATTCTACTCAAAATACAAGTTAGGGGTCATTTAACACTAATATAAAAGTAATTACAACAAATAATCGTTCCACTAAAGACCAATAGACAAGCACGGAGGTCATACACTAGCACCTCACAAATAGTGTTTAGATACTCACATCTCTCGGGTGTAATAAAGTGAAAATTACAATATGGAAACGGAAGATATCTCTCACTACCTGTCATAGAAAAATAGATTACCATAGGCTTGGGAAAGGATCAAACCTCCACCACATGGCGTAAGCACCTAGGATAAACTATCAAAGAGGTCTTTTAAAAGGGTTGTAACGTTAGGTGTAGGGATATGAAATACACGGTTTTATTGGATAAAGGAAGTTTTACTGGTGGCGAGTTAACAATCTTGGTTAATTACATGTACAATGTGGCGTTGCTAAGCCAAGACTAGACTCGACTTAAGCTAATAACTGAAAAATAACAAAAACATAAAATGAACATAGAATAAAAAGGGATGGTAGTCCGTATGTTTTTCTCTTTTTTTTTTATTATTTTTTTTTCTTTTCTTGATTTTTCGATTTTTTGCATACACTCTTACCCTACCATCCAAAATAATACATCATAGGGAATGGGAATTCCCCTTACACTTGAATCTTTACATACTTTACAATCAACTATTCTAATGACTCGAATCAAGAAAATCAAAACACTTGGAGCACTTTTAAGATTAACGTACGTTTGGGGGTAATAAATGATGTTCTTCCCCATTACTCCATAAAATAAGTACTTACCCATGAGTCCCAATCGTCCCAAAACAATATGTACAAGGATATGACTCGACTTAGCAACCATGTAATCAATTAGAAAGTTAACTTAGGGTTTAACAAATAACAATAATGCACTAAAAATGAGCGCATACACGGAAGGCTAAGGCGATTTGGTTGTACATTTAAGTGGGGTGTAACAAATTCTTCCTTTAAGTAAAATGCTTAAAGTTAGAAACGAAAAGATAGGCTCGGAGGGGTGTACTAGGGGTTTCGTGTACTAATAATGAGTACAACGCTAAGGGTGTGGGAAAAATTAGTTGACTTAACTAGCAAAGTAATATGACTTAAATGGTCAAGTAATCATGATACGGGTTTAACACAAGGGTGATCCTAATGCCTCTTATCATGTAGTAAATCCTACTACACGAATGTAGTCTCACTAGCGGTCTCGGGATGCATCACTAACGCAAGTTCTAGAATCTAAATGCTACCGGTACACTCATAAGCACTAATAATAAATGCTTTTCCTATCAAATCTAAAGGCGAACCTCACATATTTGGGTGGAAATTTTTTTTGAATATACGGTTATGTGCTAGTCATACAATCTCCTATCCATGAGACGCTTGCTATGGCTAAAGTTTCACTCCTAAATGTTGTAAAAAAATTTAAATTTGGCGCTAAAATTACACTAACAAGTATTTCTCATAGTTTTATTACACATCTACCATTAAACAAAACAAACTCAAGCGAAAGTGCATATGTAAGGCATCATATTTTTACCTTCCCCTTACACTTAAGATGAACATTGTCCCCAATGTTCAAGTAAACAATGTAAAAGTGAAAAAGTAAAGAGAATGAAATCAAATACTCCCCTGATTCGCTCGGTATGGATAATAAGGTGGCCAGGTTAAATCTTTCTCCAAGAAAATGAACAATCAAAGCTTCCCATCCAGAATATAAATCATCTTCTTGTCATACATAACCTGTAAAACCTGATAAAATAGACAAGACAACCTCGCGTAAAATCGGCGGCATCCTATATAAGTTACTAAATCCTAGAAAACAAGATAAGATATAATGCTTGTGGAATGAAGTTTGCAGATCTCCTGGAGATTATAAAACTTAATAATTCACAAAAACCATAAGACTCCGTTAGAAAAACAAAACTGGTAAAATTTCCAGATTTTTACACCTGACGCCGTCAGAATTGACCTGCAGAAATTCTTATGTTAAGTTTCCGGAAAATTTCTGGAAAAACTTGGTCCTACTTCCTGGAAAATCCTGCAAAACTTCATCATGACTCAATACAAGCATTTGACTCTAACAAATACGAATATACATGTTCATTTAATATTGTGGAGAATCATGATCGGTTTGTTTCTTAAAAACATATTTGGGGTTTCCCCTTACACTTATCTTTTGCAAAAATACTTTTTGGTGGAGTTAAGACTAGGCTAAACAACAAAGTAAAGTATCTCCACTTTTTAATTGAGAAACATGATCTACCAACAATAAAAACTAAGCATGCATACGTAAACAAATAACAATCAAACAAAATCTTCCACAATCATAAAGTCGGTGACAAAAGTGAAATTACCAACAAAGACAATCAATAACATTAGCAAGATCTTCCACAATCATAAAGTCGGTGACAAAAGTGAAATTACCAACAAAGACATGTAGACCCTTGACTCTCCTGACAAAGTTACAAACTCCACCGGGGTATTTGGGATCTCTTCTAGCTTCAAGTCTTGTTTTCACTATATCATTATAAACAGTTGAGGACATAATGTTGATTGGAGATTTAAGGTCAATGTAAGCATTGCTAACGTGCCTATACCCAATCATACATGGTATCTTAGCATTCTTAGGATCGCCTCTCTTTATCTTAGGTTCAATTATAGTAAAAGGAGATCGCGGGTTATCGATAAGATTATTATAATATGCAATCTCTTCCTTTGTGGGATATAGATTAAAATAGTCATTAAGCTTCGGATCTATTTCCCCCTCTTCAAATCCCTCAATAACGTTCACAAAGTCATTAGGCCCTAGGTCCTCATTTGAATACAAGGCGGTTGCTAGGTCACTAAATGCATGTTCGAGCTCAACCTTAATCAACTTATTAAGCTCCCTAAGTTCCCTAATCTCACTCTCAATTTGTTCACGTAACACAGCCACTTCACTAGGGGAAAGGGGTGGATTCGCGTTTTCCATATTGGTCAACGGAATAGTCAATGAATTTTAATTTACTAACAAAGACACAAAGAAAAAGATAGACTAAAGAAAACCTAAAAATAAAAATAAAATCTTACTAGAAAGGAATCTAGCAAGTAGACCTAATAAAAAGAAATTCTAACCTAGACAATAACTATTCCCCGGGCTGCGGCGCCAAAAACTTGATACGTGGGAATCGCACCAGGCTTTACCTCTCAAGGGATCTTGAGAAGCTTACAACCCCCACCAGGCAGTGTACCTGATCGTTGTAGTATAGTATAGTGACAAGTACCGGGGGATTGATCGTTCAGCTAGGAATAGTGTCGCTAGGATTAGAAAGCCTAAATACTAGTTCTAAAGGTGAGGGAAGATTCTTTTTGTATTTTTTTATATTTTATGAAAGCAATTTAAAATCTCGGGTTTGAAGGATTTGGGCGGAATTAGTTGCTATTCAACTAACCCAATACTAAGATGCAATCAAAATAAAATACTAAAAATGAAAATAAACTAATTTATACTAAAGTTGTGAGCAGTAATTGGAGAAAATGTGTTTACTTAGATTTCACTACTCCCTAGACATTTTTTACACGTTAATTACTTGTTATAATTGCATGGATGACGGATCGTATTCCTTAATACCATTCATGGGGTGGCACACTTAACTCCCCAATTCTATGAGCTCTTATCTCCTCCTACACCATGCCCAGCACAACTATAAGGATTGTAAATAGTGGCTCATGCATTAAATACAACCAATAAAGACCTAGTGCGCGTCGGTTCATGTTTCTTAAGACGTTCAAGCATGTTACCAATTGGAGATCTGCCAGTTTTCTTAAGCCTAACATATAAATCATTCATCCAAGACAAGAATAAACAAGTAATCAACACATAATCAACATCTAGGTTTCATTAGATCTAAGCAAACACAAGATAGATCTAGCCTAGCATGATGGAATTAAGACAAGAACAAGATATAGACAACCAACACATAGACATATTGATTAAATTAAAAGAACACTTATCTTGATTACACATGCAAGGTATCAAGGGGTTGGAACCCTTGAAAAACCTGTAAAGTTACACCAAAATCGTACTTAGGGTTTCTCCCAAAACTTCTCTCTTAATGTGAAAAATTAGAAAACTATATATAGGAAAAGGGGTCTGACGGCGTCAAGACAAAGCTTGTGACGCCGTCACCTCGCCGCCAAAACTATTCTCGGACTGCCTTGATCTACATTTGACGCCGTCAAGACTTAATCATTTCCAGGCTGTCATGACTTTTACTCTTGACGCCCTACCTTCATGATGCCGTCAAATCTCTTCTGGATCGTCATGGAATTTTGCTCTTGACGCCGTCAGGGAGTTACTCTTGACGCCGTCACCTACTGTTCCCAGCATGGAAAATTAAGACTTTGGCGTTTTCTTCACTTTTATGCTCCAAAAACGTCCGAATTGCTTCCTTTTCCAGATTTCACTCCCAAAGTACCTAAAATCACAAAAGGAACAATTTAGGGCAATATTTGATCAAATAAATTCGAATTCGGGCTTAAATGACCCCCCTAAAAACGGACCATTTTTCGCCTCATCATTGCCCCTAAAAATTATTGCAAAATAATGAAAGTTCAATAAACCGTCACAAGTATGAAGTAAGAAAAGTCCAAAAATAGAAGTAAAAGTGGAATAAAGGAAATTTTTTGGAAAACGGATCGTTTGCGGGAATAAATGATTTTATTACTTCTTTTGAACCTCCTTGCTACTTTACAAAGTCAGTAGGAAGAGATATGAAACTATTTTTCCCAAAAGCGTGAATTGATTACATTGCGTGAGGACACGACAATACCTTAGTCTGGGGGATTTTGGTATGTGTTAATTCACATACCTTTTCATAGTCAAAAACCAACCCAAATAGACTAATTATGCTAACAAATGCCAAAGAATGTGTGTTTTTATGTTTGTGAACGTGCAGTTACGGCTATATCGTAAAAAGACGAAAAACAAACAAAAACCCGGCAAAAACGAGCACGAGAGTAGAAAGAGTCAGAAAGTCAAGCTGGAAATCTAGTTGAGCTTTGAAAAGTCAAAAGAGATCCCTAAAGTTTGAAGTTTTTAAAGATTCATCCTTTTCAAGAAAGTATGAGGAAATGTCAGAAACAGTCCCTGCACTTTGAAAGATGACAGATTCAGTTCGTCATGGAAATTTATGAAGAAATGTCAACTCATGCCCTTATTTTATTCAAGAATAGCCAAATTAGTCTGATGAGTGTGTAAATACTTATCATTTTTATCGTATCTGAACTGCCAAAACATCCAAAAACACTCAGAAATGCATCAAATACAGAATTTATCCCAAAAGTGTGTTTTATATGTTTTAGATGCAAAATTTTTAAAAACAAATGAAAAACGAACAAAGTTTGCATAATTGGCAGTTTCAGTCCCTCAAGTTTCAAAAACTGGCAAAACTAGTCCCTAAAGGTTTAAAATGAAAAAAAAGTCAACCCAAGGCATTTAAAAGTCGAAAATTATCAAAAATGATCCTTGGGAAAAAACTTTGAGAAAATTACACAAATGGTCCCTGTAGTTTGGAAAATTACACAAATGGTCCCTAGGGTTTTGAAATATAAAAAATTATCAAAAATTGCCCTTGTACTATTCACCTATGTCAAAAATAGTCCTTATTGCAACTTTGGATTATTTACAGTTTGGGTCCTCAAAAATCAGGTAATAACAAAATTGGTCCTTGGGCTAAATACCATTACAAACCAAACCGGACCTAAAATTATACTACTCCTTAATCCAAATCCCACCCCAATCCATTACCCCCCAAAGCCCACCACATCCAAACCTTGGCCCATCACCACAAAAGCCCACTCCCTCCCGTTTTTAATATAACCCCCTCAGTCAACCCCCCAACTTTGACCCTGCCCATTAACCCTTTGACACCACCTCCTCCACATCACCCCCCCACTAACTACAAAACTCCAACACACCATCATCACTCTAGCCTCCTTCACCCCTGTAACACTCCAACCCCCCTGCCTACTAAAACAAATACTACACTCCAAAGAACCCTTCTGGCTTCAATTATCAAAGAAAACTCCAAAAAGCCATTTGGGCGCCAAAAGTGTTTGAACGGACGAGATTGAATTAGGAAATCCAATGGTCAAAGAGATTGCTGGGAAGAGTCCAAAGGTCTTCTAGAAACCCTAATATGAAGATATCAAAGAAGGAGGGAAGCAGTGAAGCAAGTTAGTTAGTTTTTTAGTTGTAATTTCATTTTCTTTATGTCGAATTTATAATTTTCAGTTTAAAATTAGTTATGAAAGTTGTAGTCTCAGTGTAATGTTGTAAGATTGAAGTTTTAATTAATTGAATGCAAGTTTCAATTCATTCTCAGTACATGAAATTTCCTTTTGTTTCAAAATAATCAAAAAGATCAATTGTTGTTTGCAGTTGTTTCTTTGGATCTTTTAGGCTCATATAAGTTCCAATAAGCTTATTCAAGCTCTTAGAAACAATAAAAAACAGATTAGCATAAAAAAAAGAAAAATACAAAAAAATAAGAAAAATAGAAAAGAAAATAAAAAAAAATATGCAAGGAGAGTTGAAGAAGCTTGGAGCAGGATGAATTAAGGATGGTCCTGGGTTAGAATTCCTTGGGGAATATTAGGTTTGGTAATGTGGTCCTTGGTTTCATGTTTAAGGCTTAGAAGCACATTGTGAGCCTATTCTTAATCTTTCCTTTTCTATTATTCATAGCTTATAATCTGCTCTTGTTTGTTTCCTTTTGCTATTTCTGAATTAGGTAGTGATAATATATAGTAAAATCTGTGGTTTGTTAATTAGTTTGGATAGTTGTTCAAAATTTCAACTTGGACTGCCATTTGAGTATTCTTTTGTAATCTTTGGTGTCTGTGATATTAGCATGCATTTTCAAGTTTATTTAGACTTGTTGGATCATAAGTTGTCATTGAAAAACAATTTCATTAAGTCTTAGCCTCATTTGCTTACTAATTCAAAGGCAATGTTTGTATCAAGGGGTGTTTGGCATTGCTGGTTTCCCCTAGTTATTGCCTATATCATCTCATGTTTTTGGTTGCTACAACTCACATTAGGTGCTATTAGATCAGTTAGAGTTTTAAAACGTAGTGTCTTTTGTAGAAAAGTCAAAATCTCTTTCATATGTTCCTTGTGGTTTAACTGTTAAGGATTAAGGCGACAAATCATTGAGATTAGTTAAATAAGTTATTAAAGTAGCTTGATCTCACCTCATTTTTACTTGAAACATAACTTTTAATCAATGAGGATCAATCCAATCTCACTTAAGTCAAAGTTCTTCAAAGAAGTTAAAAGTCAAAACTTGTATACTAGTGAAGAAACTCATTTCTTGTGATGATTTTTATGAATTTTGTAGTCGGAATTGGACCTTGAAATTTCTTGTGGTCAAAGAACACCAGCTAAAATGCAAGAATCTATGTTTGTTTTATTTTTGAGATTTTCTGAGTAGCTTGTGCAAGCAGCTTTTTGAGGCTGCAGGGAAAGGCACCTCCCCTGCATCACCCAGTTGACCCATTTTCTTTTTGACCATAGCTTGTTTGTCAATTGATCTTATAGCCTGTTATTGGGTGATTTGGGAAGCCTGATAGGAGGGCTTGTTTGGTTTGTATGTTGTTTTCCCTTATTAGCTTATTAGACAGCTTATTTTCACCCTTGAAATTGACCTTTGGACCACTATTCATGCTGTATGCAATCAGTGTGTACCTAGCTTGTTGATTTCTTTGCTTTAATTTGAATCAAGCTTAGTTGTTGTGTATTGGAAGTGACTTGTGATTGCTTGAGCCTGTGACACTTGTGTTTGCCCCTAAGTTTTTGCTTCTATGTTTGTTTGATCCACTGCTTATCATTTTGTACATCAGCCTGCTGAACCAATTTCCCAAGACCACAACAAGCTCAAACCTTGAGCTTAATCCTTGGTCTTGGGCATTCTGAGAAGCCCTCCTAGCAACCTTTTAAGTTCCAAGCTTACTTTGTACCCTGGGTTACCCCTGTGGGCCCCACCTTGGGCTGCAAGTCCATTTCCAGTCCTGTTTGGATCTGTGCATCTAACCTGCTTGTAACCTGCTTGTGTACTAAACTACCTTTGGGTCTCACTGCATAGCCCTTTTAAATAGCTTTTGCTTCATTAATAAGCTCAATATGCTCACTGTTTGGCTTTTTTACTTAGCACACAGCTTATTTCCAAGTTTCATAGGAAGTCCCTTCACAAAAGTTTCATATTTTAAGTAGTTTAAGAGTTTTGTAAAAGAAAATTAAGAAAAAGACAAATTTAAATAAAGTGATAGCTTCTATTTAAGCCATTTGGCTTATTTCTCTGCTTATTTATAAGCAATTCTCATTTTTAAATTTTCTTAGGTTTATTATTAGTTAAAATAATTTTAGGAATTTTTTCAGATTTTTCCTTGGTCATTTAGTATTTTTATAATTTATTTTAGTTTAAATCAATTAAATAATTAGTTTTAATTAATAATTAATAATTAAAAAGTAGAAAAAATAGGTTTTCTGTTTTAAAATTAGCTTTATAATATTTTAGATTTTTCTAAATTTAATTTTTATTTTTCTAGTTAATTTTCATAATTAATTAATAATTAGTGTAATTTAGTTAATTAAATAGTAATTATTAATTAGTAATTAATTAATAGTAATTAATTAAATAGTGTAAACATTATTTTTCTTTTTCCAAAAATTTTCTTACATCATTAGGATTGTAAAAATATAATTTTCACGTTCGTAGGACTTTATTTGCTCTCGTTTCACTTTTATTTTTGCGCGTTCGCGTTTATTTTAAATTCAAACGCGCGTTTTTAGGTTTCACTTACGTTTTTAGATATCTGATCATCAGTAATTGTTCCAATAGTGTTTCTAAGCTATTCTCAATCATAATCTCGTAGTTTAATCATAATAATCAAATTCCTGATCCTCCTGTTAAATCACCTGATCACTTTAAACATTTTTTAATACAATTGCTTACCTCGCTGGGACATAACGACCCGGGAATACCCTGTACTCCTTGGTTAGTTGGTTTTAGACGTTTGACTTGGTTGACCATCACCTGGGAAACTTAGTTGACTGTTCTGAGCCAATCAAAATTTGGCGCCGCTGCCGGGGAGGTAGCTGCATATTCAAAACGTTTTTTAGAGATTAGTGGTTTTTCATTCATCATTGTATAAACCCACCACCTTTTTGTAAATTTAAATCATAAAACAAAAACGTCATTAACACTTTTCCTAAAGTGTTAACAACACCAAAAAAATCAAAAACAAACAAAACATATCGTTACGTTTTCTATATCGTGTTTCTTTTAAGGTGATTCTTAAAGAGATACAATTTTGGTAAACGAAACAATACCAAAAATATTGTCCAAAAGTTTTCAACGAACACAAAAACACAAAAACATTTTCTTCCTTATTTGTATATAAAATGTCTTTCCAAAAATCCAAAAATATTCATCCTTACCCTCCTACCCTTTTGATTCTTCATCCCTTTACCCTCTATCCTTTTGATCCTAACTTCTTCCACTTCTCCTGTAATTGATTCTAATGGCATCTCTCGATGACGATTTCTTTGAACAATAGGCCTTTGAAAGCAAAATTGAAAAACTTGTGGCCTTGTCAAAAATTTCGAGATGTCGTGTTGATCATGATGGACCATCGATCCCTATTCCCTCTCCGGTGAGGGAAATGGAACGAGAAACCAGGGTGACAAAGGACCCAGTACTTTCCTCTAACAATGAAAGTGCTAAATACGTCCAACCTACGGTTGTCCAAAAATCTAAGCTCACAATTGCTCCTAAACCGTCAAGAATTGATCCTAACCTTTCATGGTTTACGGTTAAAAGT
Source organism: Artemisia argyi (assembly GCA_030686995.1). Taxonomy (NCBI): domain Eukaryota; kingdom Viridiplantae; phylum Streptophyta; class Magnoliopsida; order Asterales; family Asteraceae; genus Artemisia; species Artemisia argyi. Next base: position 191,669,856 of record CM060676.1, read on the forward strand.
TTGTCAAGCAAACGTACAAAGCTTAGAGCAGTGACTGAAAAGAACGACTTACCTAATCTTCACGTTTATCAAGAACAAAAACCCGAAACCATAACGGAAGTGGTGGAAATTCCTAGCTCTAAGAGCACACCACTTGTCCCACCTCCAGGTTTTATTCCTTGTGTTGGTTGTGGTGAGCCGCTTTTTGGTTTACCATGTCGATGGTGTACATGTGAACAATGTGGTAATGACATTCAAAATGGAAGTTGTTTGTTTTGTGCTTCGAGGAATTCATTTGCTTATGATCCTAATCAGAACTCATTCAACAACTCTTCAAATTTTTCCAATTACCCATCACATTCATACAAGCAAGAATCATATTATCCAAATCACAATGGTGCTTCGTATCAAAATACACCAAACTTTTCGTGTGAATATTGTGGAGGTCCTCACCAAGGTTTTGATTGTCAAAATAATCAAAATTTTGGTTATGACCAATATCCGTACAATTCACCAAACCAGACTCAACAGTTTAACTGTTGTGAGTACTATGGTGGCCCACACTACAGTTCTGATTGTCAATCGGGCAACACGCTTGTCTATGAGCAGTTTCCTGATAGCAATTATGACTCTAGCACATACGACTCACAGCCACATCAGTTTTACTGTTGTGAATACTGTGGAGGTCCTCACTGCAGTTCTGATTGTCAAACAAGGAATCCATTTCCTTGTAACAATTACGACTATTCGTTTCAAGACCAACCTCCACAGTACCAATTGACTCAAGCAACTCCTCTTGAAACTCAACAAGACCTTTGTCTAAAGGCTCTTGAAGCATTGAAAGAATTTAAGGAGGGGTTGGCTACTACATCGTTTCAAGATTCTCGTGAGAAATCAATGGCAGAATTACTTGCTGAAGAACGAGATGCTAAAAACGAAATGAGCATGGAAGAATTACTTGCTGAGCAAAGAGCGGCTAAAATACGTGCCAATCTTCGCTATGCTGCTCTATATGATGATGATGATGATGATAGTGATGATGATGAAGATAACATTGTTATTATTCAAAAAGATTCATCAGATTCATCAGTTGTGATTACTTCCATGGATAATCAGGGAGAAAATAATGTGACAGAGTCACTAGCCGTTGATCAAATGGAACTTGAAAATTCCATAACTGCTAGTACTTCTAAACTCCCTCAGTCTATTAATATCACACCCGAAGTTCACACTCACTCTCTAAACATGGGGGATGAGCATCTTAGCACTGTTTCTAATAAGGAATCGCACGAATTAATAAAGTCTAGTGTTGAGATCCTTGTCCCAATCCCGAGAGAGTCACAGGGAACTTTTGATCAAGTGTGTGATATTCCTTTCCACCCTGATAATCCAGATGATCAAATTGAGACTGTCTCTGATTCCAGTGATGATTGTTTATCTTATGGAGACATTGAGTATGTTGATGCATCCCTTCCCCACTCTTATGTTGACTTTCTTCTTGAGGAGTTCTCCTATGAACTCACTCACACCAATCCACTTCCATCGGGATGTGATGATGATTTCTTTGATTTCAAAGATGATCTGGAAGAAGTCGAAGCATTCCTTGCCCTAGATAGTTCAACTTCGTATGAAGTTGATGATAACTATCATGATTCTGAGGGGGATATTATTTTCCTGGAAAGCTTATTGAATGATGATCCGTAACTTAATTCCTATCTCAACACCGGGCTTAGTGATTCAAACACTGATGAAAATTCTTTATCTTATGAAGACATCAGTGATGTTGATGAAATACCTTTTGAGCCCACCATTAATCACCTTATCATGACTCCTCCGGAGTATGATGGCAAGAAACATCATGATCGGGGGGAAAGATTCTCAATCATGAGAATTTGTATTTTTATGACAAATTATCCCACCCTCCCTCCCGGGATGTTTTCTAACCCTAAGAGCTTAACGGACAAAACCCAAATTCAGGAAACAAAACTTGATCTTGAGGATGAGCATCCTTTCATGATTATTCTCATGACATTCTCGGTGCCTTCCTCTCTTCTTCACTCCTTCGAGAATGAAGACACTATCTTTGACCCCGGCATCACCACTTATAGTTTATACTATCTTAAGCCAGGGTCTGTATATCTCATCGGTGTGGAACTTTCACGTGGTTCAAATGTTTGTCCAAACACTTGAATGAAAGTCCGATTGAGATTGTTTCTTCCACATCATGCTTCCCCAAGGACAAATGAATTCGGGGTCGAGTCAAGCTAGCGACTCGGTAAACAAAAATAGTAGCATGCTTATAGGGTTTTCACCCTAAGTGTGGGGGAGTGCCCCACTGTGGTTACAAATAAAGTGAAAAAACAAAAATGGTATTTTCCACATTTAGCTTGTAATGTTGCCCTTTTACGTTCAAAGAGTCGGCATAATAGCCGGGGCTTTGAATATTGAGGACAATATTCATTCTAAGTGTGGGGGGGGGGGGGGGTATTTCGCTATTCTAGCGAATTTTATCACATTTTACTATCTAATACCCCCGTTTTTGGCAAAAAAAAATTAAAAATTTTCACTAAAGTTCAAAATTTTTTGTGGTTATCAGTCCGCCATGTCTAACCGACAAAAGGATTGGCTAATCCAGGAGCAAACAGTTCTTGGTAAAGATATCTCAAACCCGTTGATGGCTTGCAATTTGCCCAAAATTGTATGGTACCTCAACTCGCCATATCCTCAAAAGTAAATGAGTTGGCTAGCCCACAAGATTATGCTTGTGGTAAAGGCAGTGGAAAAAACATAATTGGTAATCAGCTCACCAAGATGTTGACTATTCCATCAAGAGTTGGCTAGTCCAGAAGCAAACGGCTTTTGGTAAAGACAAATCAAATCCGTTGACAGCTGGTGGTTTGCTCAAAATCACATGGTTACCAGGTGGACCATAGTTCTTACTTGAATCGATACATCTGGCTACTCCAGAAGTGATGGCTTTTGGTAAAAAGTTTAAAATCCATTAAGTTTTTCTCAAAAGATTGCTAGGGACTAGCAATAGTTTAGTGTGGGGGATTGACGAGTGTGTAAATACTCATCATTTTTATCGTATCTGAACGGCCAAAACATCCAAAAACACTCAGAAATGCATCAAAATACAGAATTTATCCCAAAAGTGTGTTTTATATGTTTTAGATGCAAAATGTTTAAAAACAAATGAAAAACGAACAAAGTTTGCACAATTGGCAGCTTTTTGAGGCTGCAGGGAAAGGCACCTCCCCTGCATCACCCAGTTGACCCATTTTCTTTTTGACCATAGCTTGTTTGTCAATTGATCTTATGGCCTGTTATTGGGTGATTTGGGAAGCCTGATAGGAGGGCTTGTTTGGTTTGTATGTTGTTTTCCCTTATTAGCTTATTAGACACCTTATTTTTACCCTTGAAATTGACCTTTGGACCACTATTCATGCTGTATGCAATCAGTGTGTACCTAGCTTGTTTATTTCTTTGCTTTAATTTGAATCAAGCTTAGTTGTTGTGTATTGGAAGTGACTTGTGATTGCTTGAGCCTGTGACACTTGTGTTTGCCCCTAAGTTTTTGCTTCTATGTTTGTTTGATCCATTGCTTATCATTTTGTACATCAGCCTGCTGAACCAATTTCCCAAGACCACAACAAGCTCAAATCTTGAGCTTAATCCTTGGTATTGGGCATTCTGAGAGGCCCTCCTAGCAACCTTTTAAGTTCCAAGCTTACTTTGTACCCTGGGTTACCCCTGTGGGGCCCACCTTGGGCTGCAAGTCCATTTCCAGTCCTGTTTGGATCTGTGGACAACTGGAATTGCTTATATCCATTTTGACCTTATTCTGTGGGATTTTTTGGTTGTTATAACTCATTCTCAGTGCATCTAACCTGCTTGTGTACTAAACTACCTTTGGGTCTCACTGCATAGCCTTTTTAAATAGCTTTTGCTTCATTAATAAACTCAATAAGCTCACTGTTTGGCATTTTTGCTTAGCACACAGCTTATTTCCAAGTTTCATAGGAAGTCCCTTCACAAAAGTCTCATATTTTAAGTAGTTTAAGAGTTTTGTAAAAGAAAATTAAGAAAAAGACAAATTTAAATAAAGTGATAGCTTCTATTTAAGCCATTTGGCTTATTTCTCTGCTTATTTATAAGCAATTCTCATTTTTAAATTTTTCTTAGGTTTTTTTATTTGTTAAAATAATTTTAGGATTTTTTTCAGATTTTTCCTTGGTCATTTAGTATTTTTTATAATTTATTTTAGTTTAAATCAATTAAATAATTAGTTTTAATTAATAATTAATAATTAAAAAGTAGAAAAAATAGGTTTTCTGTTTTAAAATTAGTTTTATAATATTTTAGATTTTTCTAAATTTAATTTTCATTTTTCTAGTTAATTTTCATAATTAATTAATAATTAGTGTAATTTAGTTAATTAAATAGTAATTATTAATTAGTAATTAATTAATAGTAATTAATTAAATAGTGTAAAAATTATTTTTCTTTTTCCAAAAATTTTCTTATATCATTAGGATTGTAAAAATATAATTTTCACGTTCGTAGGACTTTATTTGCTCTCGTTTCACTTTTATTTTTGCGCGTTCGCGTTTATTTTAAATTCAAACGCGTGTTTTTAGGTTTCACTTACGTTTTTAGATATCTGATCATCAGTAATTGTTCCAATAGTGTTTCTAAGCTATTCTCAATCATAATCTCGTAGTTTAATCATAATAATCAAATTCCTGATCCTCCTGTTAAATCACCTGATCACTTTAAACGTTTTTTAATACAATTGCTTACCTCGCTGGGACATAACGACCCGGGAATACCCTGTACTCCTTGGTTAGTTGGTTTTAGACGTTTGACTTGGTTGACCATCACCTGGGAAACTTAGTTGACTGTTCTGAGCCAATCATAGTCCCTTGAAGAAGAATGAGAAAATTACAAAAAACAACCTTTGCAGATTTGAAAGTTACACTTTTAATCCTTGTCACATTTCATAAACCAAATCTGAAAATAACAAACATAAGCCTTAGTCCAATACTTAATCCATCTCATAAATATTAAAAGCCCAAACCAATCACATAAAACCCAATACCCGACCCAAACCACTCATGGTCAAAGTATTACTACCGGGTCAAGAGGTCAAAGTGAGGTCAAACAAAGATAAAATAATTACCCCGCCCCTATTTCACCCCCAATTCCCCCAAACTTACCCATATTAGAACCCTAAATATTAGCCGTATAAATTGACCGTCATTAAGGGTGAATCCGTCAAATCAGAGGGCTTCTAGAAGATGTCAGTGGATGTCAGTATACGTCAGACTCAAAGAAGCACAAACGGGGCTATGTGGCAAGAGTGTATTGGTGGAGACGCGTCACCAAAGTTGATCTAAGGGTGGATATTTGATGGGCAATGATTGATGAGGCGAAAAATGAACCCTTTTTAGGGGGTCATTTAAGCCGGAATTGGAATTTATTTGATCAAATATTGCCCTAAATCGTTCCTTTTGTGATTTTAGGTACTTTGGGAGTGAATTCTGGAAAAGGAAGCATTTTGGACGTTTTTGGAGCATAAAAGTGAAGAAAACGGCAAAGTCTTAATTTTCCTTGCTGGGAACAGTACCTGACGGCGTCAAGAAGGATTTTTTGACGGTGTCAGGAGCAAAATGGATGACGGCCCAGAGAAAACGTAACGGCGTCAGAATAAGGGCGTCAATAGTAATTTTGGTGACGACCCAGAGCAGAATTATACATGACGGCGTCAGCTATGGATCTAGGCAGTCCGAGAACTTTATTGGCGGCGAGATGACGGCGTCATATTTTTCCTCTTGACGCCGTCACCTCCTAAAATCTATATATACTTTTCTAATTTCCATTATAAAGGAGGAACTTGTGTGGAGAATATTAGGGTCGAACTTTATAAACCCTAACTCATTTGTAACAGTATTTTCAAGGGTTTTCACCCCTTGAAACCCTTCATGTTCAATTGAGATAAGTTTTATTCCAATTCATTCAATATGTCTATGTGTTGTTTGAATATATCTTATGCTTGTCTCGATTTTAACATGCTAGGCTAGATCTATTATGTGTTTGCTTAGATGTAATGAAACCTAGATGTTGATTATAGGTTGATTGCTTGTTTATAGTTGTAATGGATGAATCATTTCAATGTTAGGCTTAAGAAAACTGGCAGATCTCCATTGTGTAACTTGCTTGAACGTCTTAAGAAACATGAACCGATGTGTACTAGGTTTTTATGGTTGTATTTAATGCATGAGCAAATTCTAGTGATCCCATGTTAGGAGCTTCTTAGCTGGCTCGACATAGGAATGAAGTAGGAGCTTATAGGATTGGGGAGGTAAGTACGCCACCCCATGAATGGTATTAAGGAATACAATCCATCATCCACGCAACTGTAACAAGTAATTAACCTGTAAAAGATATGTAGGGAGTAGTGAAATCTAAGTAAACACAATTCTCCCATATATTGTTCACACCACTATCTCAATTTAGTTTATTTTCATTTTTGTTATTTTATTTTGATTGCATCTTAGTTATTGGGTTAGTTGACTAGCAACTAATTCCGCCCACTCTTCCAAAACCGAGATTTTATTTGCTTTTATAAAATATAAAAAAATACAAAAAGAATAATCCCTCACCTCTAGACCTAGTTCTTAGGTTTTCTAATCCTAGCGACACTATTCCTGAGTTGAACGATCAATCCCCTAGTACTTGTCACTATACTATACTACAACGATCAGGTACACTGCCTGGTGGGGGTTGTAAGCTTCTCGAGATCCCTTGAGAGGTAAAGCCTGGTGCAATTCCCACTCATCAAGTTTTTGGCGCCGCAGCCCGGGGAATAGTTATTGTCTAGGTTAGAATTTATTTTTATTAGGTATACTTGCTAGATTCCTTTCTAGTAAGATTTTATTTTTATTTTTTAGGTTATCTTTAGTCTATCTTATTTCTTCGTGTTTTTGTTCGTAACTCTTTACCATCCGACATCATGGAAGGTGGTAACATCTTTGAACCCATCAATCCACCACAACAAGACCACCCACAAAATCCACCACTAGCAAACCAACCTCTTAGGCCCCGAACCCTAGGAGAGTACTCCGGACCTAGCCACCAAGGCTACCGAAACACCATTGAGCTCACCCAAGGAGCCAATGTGTCTCCCTTGCGATCCGACACCATCCGGTTGGTGCAAAGCGGATGTGCATTCCATGGACTTCGTTCCGAAGATCCAAATCAACATCTCAAGGACTTCCTTAAAATCGTAGATTCCATAGACCTAGATGTTGCAACTAGAGAGACGACCTGATTACGCCTATTCTAATTCTCTCTACGTGATCAAGCTAGTCAATGGCTTGAACGTTTACCCGCGGGATCCATCATCTCATGGGATGATCTCACCACTACCAAGCTTAGAAATGATATCTTGATGTTCCAACAACGTCAAGGTAAAACTCTATATGAAGCATGGACTCGTTTCAAGGACTTAATCCAAAAAGTCCCTCATCATGGCATAGATCTTTGGCTCCAAGTCCAAATCTTCTATGACCATATCGATCTCTCCACAAGGCGAACCATTGACCAATCGGCCGGTGGCAAGCTACGTGATCTAAGTGCGGAAGAATCATGGGAACTCATAGAAGATCTTGCTCTCTATGACAACGAAAGTTGGAATGATCCCGGTGATTTGAACAAAACGGTCAAGGCAATATCTTTGCCTTCGAACAATTCTAGCACTCCCGACCGTAGGATCATTGAACTTGAAGGTCGAGTCAAGTTTCTCATGAAATCTTACGAAGCTTCTAAGCCTTCAAGTCAAGTGAGCAAAATAGCTTCTTCATGTAAATTGTGTAATGGCCCTCACGAAACTCATAACTGCATGGAGCTTCCAAAATGCGCTTATAATGAATTCACATCGTCACACGTTGGTCGAGGTCCTCGAAACTTTGACGAGGCCTATGAGGTATGGAAGGATAAACCTAATTTCAGAGGGTACCAAACTCGGAGCGTATCCTTCAATGACTCCTCCCCACTCGAATGGTCCGAGCATTTTCCGTCACAAAGCACTCCTAGGCAAAGCTATGAAGATGCCTTGCAAAAGTTCATTCTATCTCAAGAATTACAGCTCTCTACGCTCGAGACTAAATTTAGACAACAGCAAGCCGATATGAATAACAAGATTTGTAATCTGTTAACTGCTATTAAAGAGCACGCTGTTAGTAAACCGATTCAAGCTGAAGAGGTCAAATCTGTTACCGTCATGAATCAGCCAACTTCTCATGTGAAAATAAAAAGTCCTAGTAAGTTATTTAAACATCTATCACCAAAAGTGAAAGATCCTGTTAACCCCCTAGGACCAACCCATTTTGTAAATACCATCACCACAATATCCGCTCCCACACCTAACTAGAGCCAACAACCAGCTGGACATATGGGTAATAAAGCTAAGGATGAAACCTCAAGGTTAGACCACAAATTGACCAAGAGCCCTACCAACTCATTCGAGGATTCTGTCAATCAAGAGTCTAGCAAATTGGATGATGTAAAACAGAGGTCGAAAGAGCACACGAGAAATCCAGCAATCTCGGGTAAATCTATTATAGAGGAACCCGAGAAAGATTTGGTGGGTGTGGCTAATAGGAGTAGTGATAGGACTGAGGGAAGCAACTCTAAAGTTTTCAAGATTTCCTGCACTCTTAGGAAAAGGCTCTTTACCAATACTCATATAGATCCTAGCCTCCCTGTTAACATAATCCCCCTTTCCCTTTACCATGAAGCCTTCCCTGAACGCACGGTGTATGATAGAGTCAACAACGAGGGGGTAATATAATATTTATCAGTTATGATTGGGGAATTCGTCTATATCACCGACCTCACTGTGGTCGATAACATAGACCCTATCACTAATCTAACATTAACCAACCTTGTTCTCGGGAAACCATTTGTCAATGATTCAGGAGTAATCCTTGATGAGAAGGATGGTAGTACATTATTCACCAATGGCGTCCAGAAGGTGATTTTTCAGAAGGTTAATGAGGAGGTGTACGAGTACTGTCCATCTCTGGAAGGGAATCTATATGGATCAAGGGATGGAGGATCGGGGAGGACAAGGCGACGTGATCCGAATAATCTCAAAATCCCCTGCATGATCGGTCATAAGTATTTCGATAGTGTCTACATTAACGTATTCCAACCTGTTGAGAATTATACTTTGAGTTGATATTGACAAATATGAAAGATGAAGGACTTATGGAGACAAAGGAAGAAACTTGCAAAGAAAGAAAAAGATTACAGCATATCTTTTATTATTCTAGTTTATTCCTTGTAACCCTAGTATCTCTATTATATAAAGAGATACAGGGAATATGTTTTATTAGGTCTTCCACAATGTAAAATCAGAAAGACGTGTGTGTAAGTCTAGGGCTGGAAAAACGCCTAGACTAGTGTACAGGTGTTTAATGGGAAACACCTAGGGTAGATTGTGTTAAGCCTCAACTATCTTAGATAGCTGTTAGGATGTAACCGTGCTACACTTGATCACGTAGAATTGGGGCTTTGATGTATGTTAGAGTAGAGATGATGACGAGAAACCTTGTTAGCAATAATAAAGATGTTTTGTTTATTCCGCTGCGTACATGTTCTTTATCTTTATTATTGTGCAATCCCTAGATGAGGTTTATCCAACCTCGAGCTATAAACGATCTTATAAATTGGTATCAGAGCCATGGAGCTCGTGATCGTGGGATTAAACAAGGTTTGGTTTGTCGAAAATTGAAGAAAATTCGTAACTGGTTCGTATCTTCAAAACTCACTGCAGGTCAGTTTTCAAACATCGATATCTCCTTCGTTAACCGTTGGATCGGGCTGAAATTTTTATTGGAGCTTCTCAACATATCAAGGAAGAGTTCCACCGGAGGGATCTTCAATCTGAGCTTCCAATAAAAAGATAAAAATTCTTGAAAACTGCTGCAGAGAGGTATATTATTTCGAATTTTTAGGGTTTCTAGTGACTCTAAAAAGTGTCACTAAAGGCTAAAAAGTGTCGTCTTTATACTTAAAAAAAAAAAAAAAAAAAAAAAAAAAAAAAAAAGGAAAAGGACGACTACAAAAGAAACCCTAATTGGTGAGAGGAGTACGATTAATAGGGCTTCTGGATCTGCTATACATGCTTCTACTGGTACTTTCATTAGACTTGGTGAGCAGGTTTTAAAACCTGTGATGAACCCTAATGATGATGCTGGAACGAGTTATGATGAACCCTAACGATGCAAGAAGGATGGATATGTGGTCGATGCTGATTGGTGAATAATTGTGATTGTTACCTCGTACCTAATTAATTAGTACATAGGTGACTTTAATTCATTCGTGGGTCAGTATGTGCAATTATTATTGTTCTATTATAAAGGTGAATCACATGAGGCTGTTGCTGTTTGATATATGTGGCGACAAGAAAATGAAAAAGGTTGTGGATCACATGGACAGTAGGTTGGTAGTTTGTTGCAACTGTTGTACGATATTGGTCTTGGCTGCAACATGAGAAAAATCAGAAGCTACATGTTTATATGATTTGTGTTGTAGTGTGTTGATGTCGAGAGAATCATGGGATTGGTGGATTCGAAGTATTTACAGGTTGAATTTTACCACTGCACGTTCCTCGTTTCCACTGCAAGTCTTATACGTTACCACTGCAAGGCTAAATTTTACCACTGCACGCTTAATAGTTACCACTGCATGCTTATACGTTACCACTGAAGCCAAAATTTGTTTCCACTGCTCATACATGGTTTCCACTGGTAGTGTATTTCGCTTTCACTGCTGTGTTTATTTGTACTAGTGGCTTATCAAGTATTGGAAAATAGTTTTATGGGCATGAGTTATGAGCAGTGAGGGGAAGTATTTATTAGATTTGGAGCAGGTTGGTTCCAACACACACATAAGAAGATACACACACAAGAAAGATTTTTGGAGTTTGATTTATTGGTGCTTACACATAATACAAAGGCTCGTTTTTATTTGTTCTAATTGGTTACGAAGAAAGGTTTTTATCACCTATTTGAAGTTGAAGTGGAGGTTCTTGGATGCGTGTTCTTATCATATTTCAAAGTGAGTATGGCATTTTGAAGATAACTTGTTTGTTCGTTCAGGTGACTACGAATTGGCAAAACACTTGAAGGAGTTACGTTATTGTGCTCAGTGATTTTTTGTCAAGAGGTCGCGATCTCCCTATACGTTAGGTATACGTTCGAAGTCAATTTTAGTACAAGATATAAGACACAAGTTTGGGTGGTTCTACTTCAGCATCAAGTTGGTTATACTTAGTTTTCTTCATTAGTAATCATTACATAAGAGCCTACAGAATTGAAGATTTAACAAATGGTTAACATATGGGTTTCAGGGGAAGCTTTAGTGTTCAAATGTTTAACCATTTATGTGCTACATCGAGGTGAAGGTTTTTACTACTGCTGGTTATTATTACTACTTCTAGTTTTGATTTCTACTGTTTCAAGTCCATTTTTAGATGCGGAAAACTTAATGGTGGGCGACTTAGAAACATTAGAAAGATAGATTGGATGTGTAATATTGATTCGTGGTTGTGAAGATCAAGGTTGCTTACATTTGTCCCCTATTTGATGATGACAAAAAGGGGAAGAAGATATATATAGAAGATTGCAGTTTGAAGATCCTTGATGATATGCATGGTTTGAGGGGAAGACGACATCTTTCATATACTTGGCTTTGTCATATCAACTAGGGGAAGATTGTTGAGAATTATACTTTGAGTTGATATTGACAAATATGAAAGATGAAGGACTTATGGAGACAAAGGAAGAAACTTGCAAAGAAAGAAAAAGATTACAGCATATCTTTTATTATTCTAGTTTATTCCTTGTAACCCTAGTATCTCTATTATATAAAGAGATACAGGGAATATGTTTTATTAGGTCTTCCACAATGTAAAATCAGAAAGACGTGTGTGTAAGTCTAGGGCTGGAAAAACGCCTAGACTAGTGTACAGGTGTTTAATGGGAAACACCTAGGGTAGATTGTGTTAAGCCTCAACTATCTTAGATAGCTGTTAGGATGTAACCGTGCTACACTTGATCACGTAGAATTGGGGCTTTGATGTATGTTAGAGTAGAGATGATGACGAGAAACCTTGTTAGCAATAATAAAGATGTTTTGTTTATTCCGCTGCGTACATGTTATTTATCTTTATTATTGTGCAATCCCTAGATGAGGTTTATCCAACCTCGAGCTATAAACGATCTTATCACAACCTAAGAATTTTATGTCCCTATTTCACTATAACAATATCTGCAGATGGGGAATGATTTATAAGGGAGAGAATGTGGTTGGTAGAGATCATGAAATCCAGGTATTCGTAGGAAATATGGCATTCACTATGGAATTTACGATCGTGGACAACATCAAAGATTATGTCGACCCAAGGTTGTCACAAGTTGTTTTCGGAGCACCCTTTTGTGAAGTCACTAATTTAATAATTGATGACCGGAACGGAATCATGACCTTCGCTGATGGAATTAGGAGGGTGTCATACCAAACGCCATACAAGAGAAGAGATCTAAAAGAAATCGATTGTGACGGGCTTGATAAGCTAAGTTCTCAACTTATCTTATGTGATGAAGATGTTCGGAGGGGATGTAAGAACACTTCTGATTTATCATGTGGATTCTTTAAGGATGTTAGTAAACTTGGGTCCAAGTATCGAACAGATGTCTTTGAGTTCGAAGACCCAAAATACCTACACTATGAATGCGATACCGATATAGGAGATGACCTAGAGAGTGAAACCAACGATGAGGTCACGTAGTAACCCATAACCTTGAGTCTAGCTACAAGACTCATAAATAAAGAAAAGCGCTTCTTGGGAGGCAACCCATGCTTTGTGTGATTTTTATTTTGTTTGATTTTTATTTGTTTCCGTATGCATGCTTTATTTTTATTGTTGGTAAATCATGTTTCAAACTAAAATGGTGAAAATACTTTATTTTGTTGTTTGGCTTAGTCTTAACTTCATCCAAAGGTATTTCGCAAAAGATAAGTGTAAGGGGAAACCCCAAATATGTTTTTAAGAAACAAAATTGATCATGATACTCCACAATATTAAGTGAACATGTATATTTGTATTTGTTTGAGTTAAATGCTTGTATCGAGTCATAATGATGTTTTGCAGGATTTTCCAGGAAGTAGGACCAAGATTTTCCAGAAATTTTCCAGAAACTTAATATAAGAATTTCTGCAGGTCACTTCTGACGGCGTCAGGAAGAAATTCCTGACGGCATCACGTGTAAAATTCTGGAAATTTTGCTAGTTTTGTTTTACTAACGGAGTCTTAAAGTTTTTGTTGCATCTTTAGTTTTATAATCTCCAGGGAATCTGCAAACATCATTCCACAAGCATTATATCTTACATTGCTTTCTAGGATTTATTATCATATATAGATTGCCGCCGATTTTACGCGAGGTTGCCTTGATTGTTTTCTCAGGTTTAACAGGTTATGTTTGATAAGAAGATGATTTATTTTTCTGGAAGGGAAGCTTTGATTGTTCATTTTCTTGGAGGAAGATCTAACCTTGTTACCATACTATCCATACCGAGCAAATCAGGGGAGTATTTGATTTCATTCTTTTACATGTTTTACTTTTACATTCTTTAATTGAACATTGGGGACAACGTTCATCCTAAAGTGTAAGGGGAGGGTAAAATGATGATACATCATAGTATACACTTTCACTTGAGTTTGTTTGTTTGAGGGTAGATGTGTAATAAAACTATGAGAAATACTTGTTAGTGTAATTTTAGCGCCAAATTTAAAATTTTTTACAACATTTAGGAGTGAAACTTTAGCCTTAGCAAGCGTCTCATGGATAGGAATCGTATGACTAGCACAAAACCGTACCATTCAGAAAAATTTTCTACCCAAATATGTGAGGTTCGCCTTTAGATTTGATAGGAAAAGCATTTACTATTAGTGCATATGAGTGTACCGGTAGCATTTAGATTCTAGAACTTGCGTTAGTGATGCATCTCGAGACCGCTAGTGAGACAACATTCATGTAGTAGGATTTACTACATGATAAGAGGCATTAGGATCACCCTTGTGTTAAACCCGTATCATAATTACTTGACCATTTAAGTCATATTACTTGGCTAGTAAAGTCAATTAATTTTTCCCACACCTTAGCGTTGTACTCATTTTTAGTACACGAAACCCCTAGTACACCCCTCCGAGCCTATCTTTTCGTTTCTAACTTTAAGCATCTTACTTAAAGGAAGAATTTGTTACACCCCACTTAAATGTACACCCAAATCGCCATAACCTTCCGCGTATGCACTCATCTTTAGTGCATTATTGTTATTTGTTTAAACCCTTAGTTAATTATCTAATTGATTACATGGTTGCTAAGTCGAGTCATATCCTTGTACATATTGTTTTGGGACGATTGGGACTCATGGGTAAAGTACTAATCTTATGGAGTAATGGGGAAGAACATCATTTATTACCCCCGTATGTGCGTTAATCTTAAAAGTACTCCAAGTGTTTTGATTATCTTAATTCGAGTCATTAGATTAGTTTATTGTAAAGTATGTAAAAATTCAAGTGTAAGGGGAATGTACATTCCCTATGATGTATTATTTTGGTTGGTAGGGCAAGAGTGTATGCAAAAATAAAAAATAATAATAAAAAAAAATAATAATAAAAAAAAATCGAAAAAAAATAAGAAAAAGAAAAAGAAAATAGAAAAAGAAAAGAGAAAAAACATACGGACTACCATCCCGTTTCATTCTATGTTTATTTTATGTTTTTGTTATTTTTCATTTATTAGCTTAAGTCGAGTCTAGTCTTGGCTTAGCAACGCCATATTGTACATGTAATTAACCAAGATGATTAGCTCGCCACCAGTAAAGATTGCCTATTATCCAACAAAACCGTGTATTCCATATCCCTACACCTAACATTACAACCCTTTAAAAGACCTCTTTGATAGTTTATCCTAGGTGCTTACGCCATGTGGTGGAGGTTTGATCATTTCCCAAGCCTATGGTAATCTAACTTGTATTTTGACTAGAATAAAAGCGCATTTGTTTGAGGACAAGCAAATCTCAAGTGTAAGGGTATATGATGAGGCGAAAAATGAACCGTTTTTAGGGGGTCATTTAAGCCGGAATTGGAATTTATTTGATCAAATATTGCCCTAAATCGTTCCTTTTGTGATTTTAGGTACTTTAGGAGTGAATTCTGGAAAAGGAAGCATTTTGGACGTTTTTGGAGCATAAAAGTGAAGAAAACGGCAAAGTCTTAATTTTCCTTGCTGGGAACAGTACCTGACGGTGTCAAGAAGGATTTTTTGACGGCGTCAGGAGCAAAATGGATGACGTCCCAGAGAAAACGTGACGGCGTCAGAATAAGGGCGTCAAGAGTAATTTTGGTGACGGCCCAGAGCAGAATTATACATGACGGCGTCAGCTATGGATCTAGGCAGTCCGAGAACTTTATTGGCGGCGAGATGACAGCGTCAGATTTTTCCTCTTGACGCCGTCACCTCCTAAAATCTATATATACTTTTCTAATTTTCATTCATAAAGGAGGAATTTGTGTGGAGAATATTAGGGTCGAACTTTATAAACCCTAGCTCGTTTGTAACAGTATTTTCAAGGGTTTTCACCCATTGAAACCCTTCATGTTCAATTGAGATAAGTTTTCTTCCAATTCATTCAATATGTCTATGTGTTGTTTGAATATATCTTATGCTTGTCTTGATTTTAACATGCTAGGCTAGATCTATTATGTGTTTGCTTAGATGTAGTGAAACCTAGATGTTGATTATAGGTTGATTGCTTGTTTATAGTTGTAATGGATGAATGATTTCAATGTTAGGATTAAGAAAACTGGCAGATCTCCATTATGTAACTTGCTTGAACGTCTTAAGAAACATGAACCGATGTGTACTAGGTTTTTATGGTTGTATTTAATGCATGATCGAATTCTAGTGATCCCATGTTAGGAGCTTCTTAGCCGGCTCGACATAGGAGTGAAGTAGGCGCTTATAGGATTGGGGAAGTAAGTACGCCACCCCATGAATGGTATTAAGGAATACAATCCGTCATCCACGCAACTGTAACAAGTAATTAACCTGTAAAAGATATCTAGGGAGTAGTGAAATCTAAGTAAACACAATTCTCCCATATATTGTTCACACCACTATCTCAATTTAGTTTATTTTCATTTTTGTTATTTTATTTTGATTGCATCTTAGTTATTGGGTTAGTTGACTAACAACTAATTCCGCCCACTCTTCCAAAACCGATATTTTATTTGCTTTTATAAAATATAAAAAAATACAAAAAGAATCATCCCTCACCTCTGGACCTAGTTCTTAGGTTTTCTAATCCTAGCGATACTATTCCTGAGTTGAACGATCAATCCCCCGGTACTTGTCACTATACTATACTACAACGATCAGGTACACTGCCTGGTGGGGGTTGTAAGCTTCTCAAGATCCCTCGAGAGGTAAAGCCTGGTGCAATTCCCACGCATCAATGATTGAAGCTGATCAGAGGGTTCTCATTTGATGTAAACTAACACAACTCATACGGATTGCCAGCTTGGAAATCCGTGAGCTTACTCCTCACCTTTCCCTATAAATAGAAGTAGTTTTAGCCTTAGTTAGTGTGTAGATTTTAGGTAGGGAAGCTCTGCAAAAATTTCTTTTCAATTGTATTTAGCTTAGAGTTTGTATTGTATGGTTTAAAAAGTTTTAATGAAATTTAGTTTTTCATAATAATTTCTCTATTAATTTCTGTCTCAATTCTATTAGTTAATCTTCTAGTATTGTTAAACTTAGCTTTTATATCAATTCCAATCTAGTTTATACAAGTTTCAGTTTCTCGTTTAGTGATAAAATTACTTGAGAAAATATATAAAAAAATTCAGAAAAAAAAATATATGTTCAATTTAGTTTTGATAATTTTGAGATAAGCTGAATCAGTTTATACACAGTATATACAAGCTCAGTAGCTTGTTATATAACTGTTTTCATTTCAATTCTCACAAGTATTTGGATAGTCAACAAAAGTCAACTACACTATTTTCATTGGTTTTGGAGGAGATTTGGATAAGTGTGGACAAATTTGGAAGGTCCTACCTATCCTAGAGATAGGCTTGCATAGTGAACCCCCTCTGTTCATGCTGAGGGGGATTGTGTTGGTAATTTATGATTTGTACCATTTAATTCAGTAATATTTGTTTCAAATCTGAAATTGAAGTAGTTGTAATTGTTAAATTGCTTCAGTTTGCTGTTATAGATTAGGTTGTTAGCATAATTGAGCCTGTTTGATTTCTGTTTGATCATAATTGATTGCGTCTGTGTGAGTATAGTTGATTTGAGAATCTGTTTTTGAGATCTGTGTCTTATAGCCTTTTTAATATCTGTCTTACTACTTGATTCTTGAGTTTGTGATAGTTTGGAATTTGAGATCTGTATTTCTAGTTTGTATAAGCATCATTGATCATAGATGTCACTGATTGGGTGGTTGGGAGTGCTTTAACACCGATTTACTTTGTAATTTAGTGAGACAGACTCACTAAAGGAGTGTTTGGATCTATTGATTGTAGAGTTTAACTGTTGTTGTATTGCTGCTTTTCTGTTTCATATAGGTTTCATTAGTGATATAATAAAGATTTAAATCAATAAAACAGTAGGTTAGTTTAGAATGTAGTCAAAGTTAGAGTTAAGTTTTATTAATTGCTAGTGTAATTGAAGACAGTTAGTGAATTTGAAATATTAGGTGCAATTTAGTTTAAGTTAGTGTAATTTAGGATAATTGTAATGAAATAATACATGTAGGAGAAGTAATAATAAGTTGAATTTGAAATAAGTCAAAGTAGTATAGCATTCAATTAGTCAACTGTCACTCTCTTGAAATTAGTTCTATAGGCTGCTGAACTTGGTTATATTTAGAGTAGCATATGGTTGTTATTGGTTAAGTATTTAGTTGTTTGTGAATCTCAGTATTTCAAGCTTTGATTTTCCCCCATTAGATTGCATTTTATAGCTTATTGGAAGTGCTTTTGTAAGTCTGCAAGTTAGCACCATTGAGACAAAGTGTCTGTTTGATCATTGAGGCCTGCAATTGAGTTTTTGAGCTTATATCTGAGAATTTTTTATTGTATCTGAATCATTCATAGCTAAGTAAGCTTGGTGCATGATAATATAGCTTCTGGATCTGTCTGCTCTTAGATTGCTTATTGTGTGAGCTTATTGCATAAGCTTTCATATCTGTTTGTTTGATTTCTGGGATTCTGAGCTTATTTTGATCTGTAATTGGCATAATTGGGTTTACATTAGCACCATACATCATTGTTTGGAGTTTCAATTAGTTTGGATCACAAGTGCTTAAAAATAAACACTTGTGATAAGCAGTTTTACTATAATAAGCACTTTTACTGTTCATTCAAGTTTCAAAATTTTATTTCAAGTTACTTTTATTATTTTTGATTTTCTGGAATTTTTTCAGATTTTTCCAAGTAGATTTGATATTTTTCTTAATTTTCCTTTGATTTTAATCATTTTTAAATAGTTTTTTATTAAACAAAAATCAATAAAAAATCAGAAAAAGACATAAAAAATACAAAAATATTTTAGGAAATTCTTTCATAATATTTTAGATTTTTTCAGAAGTTAAATTTCATTTTTCTCTTTTACTTTTCTATTTTCCTTAATTTTTAGTTCATTTAAAATTACAAAAATCAAAATAAATTCATAGAAAATAAAAGAAAAGTCAAAAAAATAATTTTCTTTTTCTGGAAATTCATTTTATTAGTTTAAGATTTTTAGAAAATTATTTCACGTTTGTAGGATCATTTTTCGTTAAAAGTTGCGTTTTAATAAACGCGTTTGCATTTTCGTTTTTACATTTTCAATTTTAGTGCATATCTAGCTTGTACTTTTTGCATAATTCATCATTGTTTGTTATTATTTGAATTTCTTGATCGCTATTTTTACTTTCACCACTTTTCAATTCACGATTTACACGAATCAATATTCCTTGATTCCATTCACCTTCACTCGGAAACGACTCGGGTAATCCTTATTTTGAGCGGATCATTTCGATACTATACTACTATATTATAATAAGTTGATTTACACACAATCAATGGTCATGTTTTATCCACTTAATGATACAACGCTAGTGGTGGAAGCGGGTGATACTGTGGAACTTCAGTTTTTTGATGATGAACACGTTGTTAAAAGATGTGGGTTGCGTTTGATATACGAGGATGATCTGGTAGATTCTGGATTAGTTTTCAAAGATATTAAGAAGCCCACACTCTCTCTGTTTCCATTATCATCAGAGTCAAAGATCATGACTAGTAATAGTATTACCGAGTTAAATGATGAAGGCGTCAGTTCTGTAAGTTATTTCAACAAAAATCTCGTGTTTATTTGCTTTGTATTAATAAGCGTTTATAAGCTATTATTGTGGGGCATTCAAATGGAATGCCCACCAGGTGTTTGATGAATGTCCAATGACAGTAATAATAGATTAGTATATTTGTTTAAAGAATCAATGCCCTGTTGTTGTTTGTCTGTGTCATTCTGTCAGCTTGAGGCATCACTTGTTGACAGGGTAATTCGGTTACATATTTTACTATCGCAATGAAATATGTTCGTTGCTATCATTCTTTGAACCTGTGAATGCACTGCGTATTAGTACAAGTTGTTATATACATATAAAGAAATCTGAGGAAAAAATTGCCCGCAAATTGACCCGACCCGCCAGTTTAATTTTGACGCAACTTTATTTCATTGTTGAGTTTCCATGTGTGTCATGAATTATCCACTTGATGATACAAAACTTGTGGTATAAGCGGGTGACACTGTTGTACTACAATATGATGATGATGAAGTTTTGAGTTGTTTGGATGTGTTTCATATTATGAGGGTAAATTGTTGCTGCAATGTTTAGTGTTGCTGCAATGTTTTATAATCGTAGCATTCTAGCATTTAACAGATTATATTTCAACACTTTAAACTAATTTATCTGCAATTGTTTTGTTTTTGCCACTGTCTATGTTACTGCCGTTTGATTTCTATCAAGTGCATCGAGTTCTCGTTTCTGTATATAAATTCAGTTGAGTTGTGTCATGAGAAACTTTGATATATGAAACTCTGATGTCTAAACAGAAGGTTAATTAAACAGTTTGTATCGTCTCATGTGAATAATACTCGGTATGACGAAAAAGTTATTTACTTTTGTTACACTTTCTGTAGTGCTGATGCAATTATGTGTTATAAAAACGTAGCAACAGCATAACTAGGTTGATTTGATTAAAAGCAAGAGCATTAAGCTATAGTATCAAACTGATCCTGGACGGGTTAGATTTAACTGTCAACGATAACTTTATTGTTGAATTTACTTATAGTTGGATGACTAGATCTATTAGCACTCTAATTAGTGGGTATTATCACTTTGATAGTTTTTCCAATCTGACATTCTATAATAAAAAATTGAAATCGTAGTTGTTGAACTCAATTTCTAATTATCCGTCTCATGAAATTAACAAAGTCCGTAGTACTACCTTAAAGACTCTAAGATGTTGCTTGATTTAAGAATTACCATTCGATATTACTTTTTACTAAAGAAAAAATAAAAATAAACCTGCTGCATATGTTATCTTACTGTATGTTATTATTCAGTTGAGCACCATGGTCTATTGGTCTACAATCAGCACAATCCACAATGTTAAGATAAAAAGATTACACACTCCTACGCATTTGCTATAATCTTCAAGGATCAACAAGAAAGTCGATAGTTTCAGTTAGGGATGATGACCAGCTAGTTGGTCTGCTTTCTTTGTATCTATACATCGGGTATCACTTATTGAACTTTGCTAAAGCTCTTTTATATATTAAAGTGAATTCGAAAATATGAACTTGTGTTGTTAGATATATGCAAGCGAGCCCCTATCGTGATCACGCTAGTGCCAGCCCCGTGTAGGAGTAGGTGGTCTTTGATTATTTAGTTCCAACATACATCAATCATGATCATATAACAATCATAGAGACAACTAAGTATTGTTAGCAAAGGTTAGAATGGGCCTTGCAGGTTCTCCTACCAGCCATTTTTTTTGTTTATTTACAAACTTCTATTATAGATTTAAATGTGCTAATTATGCTTACCTGCATCCAGTGGCATTCTTCGACATATTCTGGAGATGTTTCTGGTTCAATAGGTGGGGGCAACGGGTGAATAAGTTTTGGAACTACTACTAGTTCTCTTCCAATTACTAGTATAGCTCCGGCATTATTTTTTTTTGAACGGCAGAAATTATATAAAGCAAAACTAGCAAGAAGCTAGACAAAAAATGAGATTACATAGTTTTTGTACAAGCAAGTTTTGGATCGATGATCCACTCAAACCAATTAGAAATGAATTTCCTATTTCGATGAAGGATCCAAGTGTGTGAAAAGGATTTTTTTTTTTGGTTGCAATGGTGAGAAATATATTATTGATCAAAGAAATTACATCATACTAAGAAAGAATAGACATACCTATTCTTTCTATGAATTCAGAAACTTACAACATACTATCAAACTCATGAACCATACTATATATGATGATATATTACAACTATATCAGATAGAACTAGCTTCCATATCATCTGACAACAATACCAAACACACTTTAAACTGCTAACTCCAGCAGTACAATGAAATTCTCACCAAAATTGCACCAAGACCATAACCTCTTGACTACATTTCCATACTTGATTCATCCTCTAAACACTCAACCTGCCACCACAGTATATAGAGGAGAGATCAAGCAGGCATCATCAAGCATGTTATCGCCCCCATTCACTGTATTTGAGGGGCTATATCTACCCTAGCTACATTTCCCGTCCATTAGCTTCAAAATTCACCTAGCAGCTACATCCTCACTATAGTGAATAAGAAGCTAAGAGGGAAAGGCATCACTAGGAAGGGAACACACACCCTCAAATAGCACAACCCGTTTCCTCCTATGTTAATGTATTGAAAGGACCAAGAAGGATCATCTTTCACTCCTCTCTATTCCTTTCATCATACATTGACCACCCAGAACCATTACCCTTTACAGTGAAAAGCCCTACATTATGGTACATTCATCCAGACCAGACCTCTTACTTTCCCAAACACAGATATCTATATTCCTCCCAAGGCAAAAATAGAACATCTGTGAGGAAAGTAACTACAGTCATGCCAGATAAACTCTAAGGTACAAGTAACTTTTCACTCTATGGTCTGCATATGCTAAGTGGATGTTGTTGCATTATAATAGTCATCACTTATGTCCCATATCATGAAAATTCTCTGAATAGCAGCTGTTTTCTTTACTTTTAAGCTCATTAATTTCCATCTCAGCTCCTCTTTAATACATTGGATCACTTCCTCCTCATTTCTCTTGCTTCCTTGAAATAGCCTTAAATTCCTTCTCTCCAAATGTTGCACACACAAGCAGCTAAACCAAGCCTTCCAAGAATACTTCTGATGCTATTATTATAGGGACTATTCTGAATAGAATTAAGGATATCTTGCCAAATATGATTAGTTTTCCCAAGACAGGTTGAATCTTTAATTTGATACCACACCTTTGAAGCATATTGACATTGGAAAAACAAGTGTTGCACTGAGTCATTAGAGGTTAAGCATAAAGGACACTTCAATACTACACCACTGTTCCATTTCTCCATTCTATCTTGAGTTTGAAGCTTATTGTGCAAAGCAAGCCACATAATAAATGCATGCCTAGGAGTGCATTGAGAAAACCACACAGTCTTGAACCAAACAACCATAGGATACTCACATCTCATGCTCTTCCAAACACCCCTTATAGTGAATTTTGACTTCTTTTTATCCTTATCCAACCATACCACTTTATCAGGACTATAAGAAAGTTTAGGCACTTGAATTTCATGAAGCAAAGGGTATTTATTCAGCCAAATCTCAGGCCAGATCCATTTATCATCAATAATCATCTCAACAACTTTTAACTCTTTATTCAACCTGGCATCATATAGATCTGATGAGGCGAAAAATGAACCATTTTTAGAGGGTCATTTAAGCCCGAATTTGAATTTATTTCATCAAATATTGCCCTAAATCGTTCCTTTTATCATTTTAGGTACTTTTGGAGTGAATTCTGGAAAAGGAAGCATTTTGGACGTTTTTGGAGCATAAAAGTGAAGAAAACGGCAAAGTCTTAATTTTCCTTGCTGGGAACAGTACCTGACGGCGTCAAGAGTCTTCATGTGACGGCATCGAGACTAAAAAGTGGTGACGGTCCAGAGAAAATGTGACGGCGTCACGTATGGCCGTCAAGGTTCAAGACATGGTGACGGCCCAGAGTGATATTACACATGACGGCGTCAAATATGGATCTAGGGAATCCGATCTCATTATGGGCGGCAAGTTGACGGCGTCAGACATTTCTTCTTGACGCCGTCACCCTGTAAAATCTATATATAGTTTTGCAATTTTCATTCATTAGTATGTAACTTTAGAGGGACAAGTAGGGTATAACTTTGGAGAAACCCTAGCACGAATTTTACTTCCTTTTCAAGGGTTTTTACCCTTTGAAACCCTTCATGTCAATTTGAGATAAGTACTCTTTCAATTCAATCAATATGTCTATGTGTTACTTGAATATATCTTACGCTTGTCTTGAATTTAACATGCTAGGCTAGATCTCTTGTGTGTTTGCTTAGATGTAGTGAAACCTAGATGTTAATTATGGGTTGATTGTTTATAGTTGTTACAGATGAATGATTTCGATGTTAGGCTTAAAAAAACTGGCAGACTTCCAATGGTAACATGCTTGAATGTCTTAAGAAACATGAACGTATGCGTACTAGGTTATTATGGTTGTATTTAATGCATGAGCGAATTCTAATGATCCCATGTTAGGAGCTTTTAACAGCTCGACATAGGAGTGAAGTAGGAGCTTATAGAGTTGGGGAAGTACGTACGTCACCCCACGAATGGTATTAAGGAATATAACCCATCATCCATGCAATTGTAGCAAACTATCAACCTGTAAAAGATATCTAGGGAGTAATGAAACCTAAGTAAACACAATTATCCCTATTATTGTTCACACCACATTAGTAATTAGCTTTATTTTCATTTCTGTTATTTTATTTTGATTGCATCTTAGTTATTGGGTTAGTTGATTAGTGTCACACCCCCAATTTACCTGACTTGCAGCGGAATGGAATACCTGGGGGTGTCTGTCATAGCACCACAGTTACAGTTACATTGAACGACCTAAAGTGTCGTTTGGAAAATACTGCATTTGATCATTGAAATTATTCAGAGTTTACAAAATGAGGTCCCCAAAATGTGTTGCATGTTTACGAAAACAAGTCATACTAGATCAAACGTTTACATAAGTGCATGAAATAATGATGAGACGCGTCGACTCCGCGACTCCATGAAGGTCCAAATGCATGTCACATGAGCTACCTTAATAACCTGAAATACATTGCTAAAACGTCAACACGAATGTTGGTGAATTCCATAGGTTTGTAAAATGTACTGATGTACGGCCACCACAAGTAAAAGTGCAAGATAAAAATCTCGTGAAAATTGTACAATAGCCTTAAGCTCATGACACCGAAGCTATGACTGATGAAACTCTATGCCCCTCCCGAATGTTCTGCCGAAACATTCAAATGTAAAAGACA
The DNA here is from genome assembly GCA_030686995.1 of Artemisia argyi. Lineage (NCBI taxonomy): Eukaryota > Viridiplantae > Streptophyta > Magnoliopsida > Asterales > Asteraceae > Artemisia > Artemisia argyi. Next base: position 191,694,607 of record CM060676.1, read on the forward strand.
TGACATGCATCCGCTTACTGTTGGTAATCACTACCACGGATGGAGGCGTCACCCTCGATAGATCTATCCACTCACTCTCGCTTAACGGTAAATTAACGGTTCATGATGTTACAGGGGACTTGTCACATGGCAAGGCAACTTAAGCTATGTACATGTTTGAATACTTGGGCTCGTACTGAAATAATTGATGCAATGTATTCCCCCCGTGGGATTTGAAAACAATCAAAAATGTTGAATTGAAAACGGGGCTATGAAAACTCACCTTAACTGATGAAACCGTGATGAAATGAAATGAACACCAATGAACAGTTAGCTGTCGCAACCCAATATGATGGTACCATGAACATGTACTGAGCTGAAAAACAAGGCGCGCACACTAGCCGCAACCTAATATGAATGATGTACGATCTACTTTAGATCATGAAATGATGTTATGAATGTCCATGCACATGTTTCCTATACCACTCTACTCTTTGAAAAACACTTGTTGTTATCAAAAGTATATATTCCAAAACTTAGGAAAATATGGCTATTAGAAAAATAAACTAGTTGTAATATATATACTTATATATATATCGTATGTACCAATGTTTGTGTTGAAATCCTCGGTTAGAAATCCTTGAAATAACGCCTTGTACTAATGAAAATATACTTGTAATAACTAATACTTCATTAGTTATAAAATTTGGTACTTGGTTAATATTTCTAGAAAATCTAGAATTTAGTACGTAGAAGTATTATTACTTCTATTAGTGACAAAACGGTCTCATAAAACTAGTCGTGAAATAGTGAATATTAGGAGTTAGGAAAGAAGCTCAGTAGTTTTGAGAAGATTTTCACCATATCTAAAAAGTCACAGAAGTGAAGTTCGTCCATACAGGTCTCGATCATAAAGATAATTAGCCGTCAAGTGAGGTGTTTGGGCTGTTTTGGCAGATTCTGGGCAGTTGTCGGGAAAGTTTGGAAGTCCATAAGTTGTTCGTTATAAATCCTTTTGACGAACGGCTGGATGTTTTGAAAACTAGGCTGGGTGACTAACTTTTTGTCAATGATGCAAATTTTCCAGAAATGAGTTTATCAATGAGTAAATTGGCTCTCAACATGATGTCTTACAAAAACTGTTTTTCTATACTTAGAAATATTTGCTAAAAAGCTGATGGAAATAAATAAAGTTTCGCCGATTTTGAAACGTGTATATCTTGGTCGTTATAAGTCCGTCTTACTTGTTCTTTATATCCACGGTTACGTCTTAGTATGTAGTAATATATTTTGAAAAGCTTGACCCCTCCGGGTTACATCTAAAGTCTCTTTTTGTCCAATGAAAAACGTCCAACAGCATGTATAATTTTCAGAAAATACTTTTCGTCAACAATCTTGCAAAAGTCATAACTTCTTCGTTATAAACTCGTTTTAATCCATTCTTTCGCCCACGGCTTCGTTTTTGAAAGTATTTTCTAGATCTTTAGCCCAAAGTTACCCGGAATTCCCTGATTTTTCTGGATTTACAAAAATGGGACAGCATGTATATATACTTGTTAGAAATCCATTTTTCATGTCCAAAACTAGTTTCTACTTCAACCAAATCTCTTGTAAACTTCACAAAGCTAATCTAATCCTACCATACACCTTCTTAGGGTGTCATGGACTCCTAACCAAGTTATTAGAGCAAGGGGATTCATAACCAAAAAGTTAGGGTTTGTATGTTTCTTTTTAGACAAAATAAAGGGTGGTATAGCTACTTGTACATGGTTTTTAGCATGATACTTATGAAATACATGTAAAAATAGGATGATCCATGAAAAAATAAAGATGAAAACTTACTTGATAAAATGAGATGATTATTGGATGATTATGCTTGATGTTCTTGTGTTTTTGTTGCTTGATTCTTGATTAGGCATGTAAAATGAACAAGTTTGTAGCTTTAGCTTTTGAAAAACCATGGATGGATCATGAATTTTATGTTGGGTCGTGGGTTTGGGAAGAAAATGGAAGAGATGAGCAAGCTTTTTGGATCTTGAGAAAGTGAATATTATGATTCTTATAATTTAGTAAAGTTTAGTTATTATGTGTTTATTAGTTAACTAATGAAAATCAATGCACAAGGTTAAAAAGGTGTGGTCTTGGGCCGGTTTTGGGTGTGAAAAGGAGTAGCCAAAACGGTTTTGATCACTTAGAAAATATAGTGTAGCGTTAAGTGTTATTACGCGTTATTCGTTAAAATCGGGTACCGGGTTTAATAGCAATAAACGTTCACGAAGTTAACCGGGATGAAATAAAGTCATAATAATGTTAAAAACATATAAAAAAAATATGTTGGGTACATTTACTGAGTGATCGAGTGATTATTGTTTAGTTTTCACGAAAACCGTCGTTATATTTATACGCGTACGTTATAAATAAAATAAATTTCCAAAATACTGGGTAACTGAATGTTATAACTTTTATGATGTTAAAATGGATATAAAAATATGTCGGGACCATTGTGGGAATATTTAGATATATTCGTCGTGTATAAACCGGGTGTTAACGTTTATTTAGAAATCATAATACGTAAAACGTTAAATATACTGAATATAGTAATTTGAAAATCCCTAGAGTGGTATAACATGTAAATGACCTACTGATGATATGCAGACTATCCCCAGTCCGTATGAAATGTTATTACTGATAATGCATGAATTCGCACCTGAACCAATACGGTTACGCGAATTTGAATACCCGTAAACTAAATTTACGATGAAATGTGTAATGCATGTGAATGATGAAATCTTTTCCCGCAATGAATAGTGTTTCGTGAATAGTAAATTTCCCAAAAGTTTCTCAGAATATCAAATTGACCTTGAAAACGATGAATAGTAAACTGATGAATAGTGTTTTGATGAATAGTGTTTGATGAATAGTGTTTTTCCAAAATTCGGGAAATGACCTGAAATGACCTGAAATGGTGAGTTGTGACAGTCTTCCCCCCTAAAAGGAACTTCATCCCGAAGTTCAGTTTATGTTGGTCTCTGAGAATGTATTGGTGAAAAGGTGATGATATTCGAGAATTCCAGCGAACTCTAACGATAGGAATTCGACTCTGTTCCAACTGTTTGACCACACGGTCCATGATTTCTGTTGGTTCTCTTACAAGGCCTGAGATTGTTATTTGGGATGGATCCCTTCCAATGGAATCATGAGTGACTCATCTGAAAGTCATTTCTGGGGATCTGAAAGTGTGAAATATGTTCGTGTAATCCTGTTGTTCTATGACAATGTTCAAGTCTGACGGCCACTATGCCTTCTCTGTCAAAATATAAATGGTCCAGTGTATATTGGTGTAACTTTCCAAGTTTTCTGAACGATAACATGCCTTTTCTAGGCAGAACTTTCTGTATAACTCTGCAGAACTTGAAGTTTTAATGGTTTACGACTTATTGAACTTGTAACTGATTCTTGACTTGTAGAAAATTTCTGGTTATCTCATGAATGCCTACTGAACTAATGAGTTGAGCTTTTTCCAAGTCTGGCCCATCAATAGATGGTCTGCGCTTCTTAATGTTTTAAATGTGGTACTGGTAATATATACTGCTGAATTCTGCCAGAACTCAAGTTTGTATGCTAGTTGGTCGATTCTAAAATGAATCTTAAATAGTCCAATATGCTAAAGGTTCAACCTTTCTTGTTATCCAATTTGTATCGTGCCAATCCAAGGCAATGCTTTTAACTTAGTTTATTCTCCTACCTGAATCTGGATGGTTTGTTGTTCAGGATATCCAATCCAAATGATGTGTGTTATGTACCAACCTAACTTCTGCCAGTTTCCCGTTGTTGGTGTGATAACTATTGTTGTAGATGAATTTGATTTATGTTGAGTGATTAGTCCAACCATTTCTAGGGTCAATCACTCATGCTCTGAGCATACCTTCCTATATTTAAATTGTTCTCTCGCTTTAACCATCGTTCTAAGGGTGATAGGTGATGTTCACATCTAAATGGGTTTCTGAAGGAAATCCTGAAATGATTACCTGAAGTCCAAGTTGAATCGGTTTCCTTAACAGGAAATACTGAAATGGGTACAATAAACCTTTGTGACTAATTCCATAACGTTCGGTCCTTCGAACTTGGCGTTATCTGAAGGGATAGAATATAGGTAACAATTTGATTCCTTGTGTTTTGTTCCAACGGATGATAAGACATATGTCCTTCTTTGTCTAGTGGGTTTGGTCTTCACTACTGAAGTTCGTGATCAATTTGTGATGTTCCTCCTAATTCCTTCATCACATATTCCAAATATTCTTTATTGTCAAGTCACAAATCCTAAATGCATAAGCGATGTTGTAGGGAAGTTGGTTCTGGAAATTTGTCTCGCGATTGTGAGTTTTGGTTGAAATCTTTTTCTGAATAAACGAATTTAGAAAATGGAGCAAATGATTTATTGGGTAATATTTTCTTGATGATTCAAAATCCAGTAGTTATGAAATAGGAACTGTTTTCAAACATGTTGTGATTAAGACTGCTTACCAAAGTTTGATGTTTATGTATATTTCTCATTGTACAATAGTGTTGCTAAAGATTGACCAAAAAGGATCGCACTGGTTCAAAATAGGAATTTCAGAAATCAGTTTTCCACAAGGTATGTGATTTATGTAAACGCATCAACTTTATTTAAAAGTGAAAACACTGAAAAGGATAAAATGGTAGAATAGGAAATGTTCGCTTAAATGCATAGATGTCTAACACTTAGTTCCTGAGGTTGCATAATGTCTATTGATGGTTATCTGGCATAACTACAAGCATAGGTATTTAGACTAACTTAAGTCCTGAAATAGTTTATCGTTGTAATTGGCAAGACGAAGGTATCACTTGATGTTGTGTCGATGAATGTCTATTCTGTTTTCCCATGTAGATGAGGAGATATGTTCTGGTTTGATCCCTTGCTTGGTATGAAGGTGAGGTTATCTGAAATTTCTAGACATAATGCCTTAGAGGAAATTACATCTATATTCTTGTTTCAAACAATTGTCCTTTGTGAAAACTTACTGCAGGAAAGTTCATGTATGGATGAGGCCATGTTTAAATGAAATGCTCTACAGTCTCAATTAGAAGCTTGGTTTATTTCTATTGTGTTGTCCTGCGGACATCTATATTGAGTTCAATCCTGTAGCTCAGTCTAGCTAGTACCCTTGAATAATGACATTGGACAACTAAGTCAGAGATGGTGATTAGGATGGTCTCGCAGTATCTTAGGATTTGTTGTTGAGTTATGAAGTCTCTCTCTATATACTTCTAGTTCTGTAATCCTTTCATTGCTTTTATTGTATAAAGGAATCCTGCATGTAATTGATATGGAAAGTCTCTTCTAGGGAAGTCAATGGGAAAATCCAACTTAATGTCTGAATGAGTGACAGGTAGGGTAAGTATCCAGGGATAGTTCGGCAAAAGGGATGTTTATGAAAGAGTTCCTTTGTTTACAAAACTTTTGGATGAAGATTGTTATTAACAATCCTTTGAAAAGGTAATTATTTCCTTCATGGCATAATCCTTCCTGAATTTTACATAGGTGATCAGGCTATGTATAATTGAGGACTAAAGAATGCGATGTTGGATTTTGTCAAAATATCATAACTTTCCTCAAAAGTTTTAGATGGTGTTCAACGCATTGTTATTAAAATGGTATCCTGATGTTTTGTTTCAAGTAACATGAAAATTACTTCGCGTAATAATAGTAAATACTTGGTGTAATGACAGAAAAATCAATGTATAGGATGGTAATAAAATAGCTTACTTCAGAAATTTTTCTGTAAAACAGCTTCCCCATATGATAGTAAAATAGCTTGAATGGTGTATTGGATACGTGGGTGAATCTTGTCGAATGGTAATAGTCTACTAATTCGTCAAAAACGAAATCAACCTAATTTCTGATGAGACAATGCTAAAATGTCGTGAAACGATGGTTATGTTTATCTCCTAGGTAACAAAGGATAAATACTACATTGGATAGGAAAGTGCTTAATACCACTAGGTCATGTCATCGTACCAACAGTAAGTACAAAAGGAAAGATACAACCCTAAAGGCTCGAACTACGGTTTATATATTGAAACAAAGCTCCTCCTGCTGAAGCATTGTTGTTATCCTTGATGTTGCTAATATCCTGACGGTTCTCTTTCAACAGCTCACGCTATTCCTTGAGTGATTCAGTCTTGATTTCAAGTTCCTGATTTTTCCTTGTTCCTTAACTCCGGGCAGTCATTCTTGAAATGCCCTAAGTTTCCACATTTGAAGCAACTCCCTGGGATTTTCTGATTTGTGAGTTTCCTACAATTTTCAGTCCGATGACCCCGCTTCTTGCACACTACACACGTTTTACTGCAATGACCTCGGTGATATTGATTACACAGGTTGTAGTAAGGTAACTTTCCAATATACCTTCTCTTTGTGTACGGTTCTTTGGGTGATTGTTGAGCAGTATTGCAACCTAGGTTGTTGTTCCACTTCCTTTTATTGTCACTATTGTTTCCTGATGTCTCGGCGTGAACTATGAGTTCCTTTGCTTCGATCGCCATTTTGATAATGTACTTTTCAAGTTTCTTGCTTTCTGGTTCATCCATTGCAGGACTTAGTCGTGTTGATTCATAAAAATGAGTAATGTACTTGTCAACATCATTTCCTACCATGATAAAGTTTAGTGTTTCCTGTTCCCTTGCTCGTAATTCACTTCCTACACAAAATGTTATACCCATCATCCTTCTTAGTTTCTCCCAAGAGTGTGAGTAGGCAGTATCAACTCCTACCATCTTAATATGTTTGGTCCACCATTCCTGGGCATGATTTTGAAAGGTGCATGTGGCGAACTTAACCTTGTATTCCTTACGACAGTCGCCACATTGAAATATTGTTTCTATGTCTTCGAACCATTTGAGAAATTCCTTTGTGTTTCTAATTCCGCTAAAGGAGGGAGGATATAAGTCTAGTCTAGGGACTTCCTGGTGTCCCTCTGTGTGAAATCAGGTTTGTGGCATCATAAGGTTGGGATAGTCCTGAAGTGGTATCTGAAGTTATGCATCTATCAAATCTTAGATAATGTAGGTTCTGAACCATTCCTGAAGAATCTGCGGATGTTTCTGTTGAGTCCGTGTTATTGGTATTATCTACTAGGTGTCATCTAGTTCATGGCAAGTGGGAATGGAAAAGGGAAATGACAATGATGGTACCAGTGAATGAAATATTACCCTCTTTCGCGCTACCTCGCGACATCCAAAAGGTAAAACTAAAGTACACACTGTGGGAAGGCCAATAGTGTAATAAGTAACTGATGGTGGTGATAGTACCTGAGTAGTAAGTGCCCTACTAGTGATGGAAAGAAAACACACTATCTTCCTTGCAATAAGCATCCTAATAAGTCCATTAAGATTAATTCTGAATACACTACCAAAAGGCATTCTATGTACGGGCTGAAAGATAGGAAAAACCCTGTTCCTATGGCAAATCAATAGTACTAATGGTGGTGTAAGTGCAACTGATGGTATAATGGTAGTGGAAGATGACAAGGCATCTTCAATGTCGGAATCCGATAAAAGGATGTCAGGGTGAGTATCTGAAGACATGTCACTTGTGAACCAGGTCAATAAAATGATATACATATACGGATATGAGTATAATTAACTCGCACAGGGGATGTATAAAACAACATGTATCATGATTATGCACTTATGATGAAATGATGAGATGCTATGATGATGTGGTTATAGTCTAGGGTCCAAGATACATCCTAGTTCGCTATAACCTTAGCTCTGATGCCAATCTGTCACACCCCCAATTTACCTGACTTGCAGCGGAATGGAATACCTGGGGGTGTCTGTCATAGCACCACAGTTACAGTTACATTGAACGACCTAAAGTGTCGTTTGGAAAATACTGCATTTGATCATTGAAATAATTCAGAGTTTACAAAATGAGGTCCCCAAAATGTGTTGCATGTTTACGAAAACAAGTCATACTAGATCAAACGTTTACATAAGTGCATGAAATAATGATGAGACGCGTCGACTCCGCGACTCCATGAAGGTCCAAATGCATGTCACATGAGCTACCTTAATAACCTGAAATACATTGCTAAAACGTCAACACGAATGTTGGTGAATTCCATAGGTTTGTAAAATGTACTGATGTACGGCCACCACAAGTAAAAGTGCAAGATAAAAATCTCGTGAAAATTGTACAATAGCCTTAAGCTCATGACACCGAAGCTATGACTGATGAAACTCTATGCCCCTCCCGAATGTTCTGCCGAAACATTCAAATGTAAAAGACATGACATGCATCCGCTTACTGTTGGTAATCACTACCACGGATGGAGGCGTCACCCTCGATAGATCTATCCACTCACTCTCGCTTAACGGTAAATTAACGGTTCATGATGTTACAGGGGACTTGTCACATGGCAAGGCAACTTAAGCTATGTACATGTTTGAATACTTGGGCTCGTACTGAAATAATTGATGCAATGTATTCCCCCCGTGGGATTTGAAAACAATCAAAAATGTTGAATTGAAAACGGGGCTATGAAAACTCACCTTAACTGATGAAACCGTGATGAAATGAAATGAACACCAATGAACAGTTAGCTGTCGCAACCCAATATGATGGTACCATGAACATGTACTGAGCTGAAAAACAAGGCGCGCACACTAGCCGCAACCTAATATGAATGATGTACGATCTACTTTAGATCATGAAATGATGTTATGAATGTCCATGCACATGTTTCCTATACCACTCTACTCTTTGAAAAACACTTGTTGTTATCAAAAGTATATATTCCAAAACTTAGGAAAATATGGCTATTAGAAAAATAAACTAGTTGTAATATATATACTTATATATATATCGTATGTACCAATGTTTGTGTTGAAATCCTCGGTTAGAAATCCTTGAAATAACGCCTTGTACTAATGAAAATATACTTGTAATAACTAATACTTCATTAGTTATAAAATTTGGTACTTGGTTAATATTTCTAGAAAATCTAGAATTTAGTACGTAGAAGTATTATTACTTCTATTAGTGACAAAACGGTCTCATAAAACTAGTCGTGAAATAGTGAATATTAGGAGTTAGGAAAGAAGCTCAGTAGTTTTGAGAAGATTTTCACCATATCTAAAAAGTCACAGAAGTGAAGTTCGTCCATACAGGTCTCGATCATAAAGATAATTAGCCGTCAAGTGAGGTGTTTGGGCTGTTTTGGCAGATTCTGGGCAGTTGTCGGGAAAGTTTGGAAGTCCATAAGTTGTTCGTTATAAATCCTTTTGACGAACGGCTGGATGTTTTGAAAACTAGGCTGGGTGACTAACTTTTTGTCAATGATGCAAATTTTCCAGAAATGAGTTTATCAATGAGTAAATTGGCTCTCAACATGATGTCTTACAAAAACTGTTTTTCTATACTTAGAAATATTTGCTAAAAAGCTGATGGAAATAAATAAAGTTTCGCCGATTTTGAAACGTGTATATCTTGGTCGTTATAAGTCCGTCTTACTTGTTCTTTATATCCACGGTTACGTCTTAGTATGTAGTAATATATTTTGAAAAGCTTGACCCCTCCGGGTTACATCTAAAGTCTCTTTTTGTCCAATGAAAAACGTCCAACAGCATGTATAATTTTCAGAAAATACTTTTCGTCAACAATCTTGCAAAAGTCATAACTTCTTCGTTATAAACTCGTTTTAATCCATTCTTTCGCCCACGGCTTCGTTTTTGAAAGTATTTTCTAAATCTTTAGCCCAAAGTTACCCGGAATTCCCTGATTTTTCTGGATTTACAAAAATGGGACAGCATGTATATATACTTGTTAGAAATCCATTTTTCATGTCCAAAACTAGTTTCTACTTCAACCAAATCTCTTGTAAACTTCACAAAGCTAATCTAATCCTACCATACACCTTCTTAGGGTGTCATGGACTCCTAACCAAGTTATTAGAGCAAGGGGATTCATAACCAAAAAGTTAGGGTTTGTATGTTTCTTTTTAGACAAAATAAAGGGTGGTATAGCTACTTGTACATGGTTTTTAGCATGATACTTATGAAATACATGTAAAAATAGGATGATCCATGAAAAAATAAAGATGAAAACTTACTTGATAAAATGAGATGATTATTGGATGATTATGCTTGATGTTCTTGTGTTTTTGTTGCTTGATTCTTGATTAGGCATGTAAAATGAACAAGTTTGTAGCTTTAGCTTTTGAAAAACCATGGATGGATCATGAATTTTATGTTGGGTCGTGGGTTTGGGAAGAAAATGGAAGAGATGAGCAAGCTTTTTGGATCTTGAGAAAGTGAATATTATGATTCTTATAATTTAGTAAAGTTTAGTTATTATGTGTTTATTAGTTAACTAATGAAAATCAATGCACAAGGTTAAAAAGGTGTGGTCTTGGGCCGGTTTTGGGTGTGAAAAGGAGTAGCCAAAACGGTTTTGATCACTTAGAAAATATAGTGTAGCGTTAAGTGTTATTACGCGTTATTCGTTAAAATCGGGTACCGGGTTTAATAGCAATAAACGTTCACGAAGTTAACCGGGATGAAATAAAGTCATAATAATGTTAAAAACATATAAAAAAAATATGTTGGGTACATTTACTGAGTGATCGAGTGATTATTGTTTAGTTTTCACGAAAACCGTCGTTATATTTATACGCGTACGTTATAAATAAAATAAATTTCCAAAATACTGGGTAACTGAATGTTATAACTTTTATGATGTTAAAATGGATATAAAAATATGTCGGGACCATTGTGGGAATATTTAGATATATTCGTCGTGTATAAACCGGGTGTTAACGTTTATTTAGAAATCATAATACGTAAAACGTTAAATATACTGAATATAGTAATTTGAAAATCCCTAGAGTGGTATAACATGTAAATGACCTACTGATGATATGCAGACTATCCCCAGTCCGTATGAAATGTTATTACTGATAATGCATGAATTCGCACCTGAACCAATACGGTTACGCGAATTTGAATACCCGTAAACTAAATTTACGATGAAATGTGTAATGCATGTGAATGATGAAATCTTTTCCCGCAATGAATAGTGTTTCGTGAATAGTAAATTTCCCAAAAGTTTCTCAGAATATCAAATTGACCTTGAAAACGATGAATAGTAAACTGATGAATAGTGTTTTGATGAATAGTGTTTGATGAATAGTGTTTTTCCAAAATTCGGGAAATGACCTGAAATGACCTGAAATGACCTGAAATGGTGAGTTGTGACAATTAGCAACTAATTCCGCCCACTCTTCTAAAAACCGAGATTTTATTTGCTTTTATAAAAATATAAAAATACAAAATGAATCATCCCTCACCTCTAGACCTAGTTTTTAGGCTTTCTAATCCTAGTGACACTATTCCTGAGTTGAACGATCAATCCCCCGGTACTTGTCACTATACTATACTACAATGATCAGGTACACTGCCTGGTGGGGGTTGTAAGCTTCTCGAGATCCCTCGAGAGGTAAAACCTGTTGCGATTCCCACACATCAAGTTTTTGGCACCACAGCCCGGGGAGTAGTTATTGTCTAGGTTAGAATTTCTTTTTATTAGGTCTAATTGCTAGATTCCTTTCTAGTAAGATTTTTATATTTATTTTTATAGGTCTTCTTTAGTCTATCTTTTCTTTGTGTCTTTGTTTGTAAAAACCTTTCCATTGACTATTTCGTTCGCCATTATGGAGAACGGGAATCCACCATACTACCAACCACGTAATTCACCCACTCCAAATGACATCTTGATGTTTAAACAACATGAGGATGAACCTATCTATGATGCATGGGCTCGTTTTAAATATTTACTCCGAAAAGTCCCTCATCATAATTTCGATATGTGGTCCCAAATTGAAATATTTTACCATCATGTCGACCACTATACCAAAATGGACATTGACCATGCCGCATATGGGGACCTTTGGGGATTAAGTGTTGATGAAGCATGGGAAACCATGGAGAATTGTGCCATACTTGCCAAAAAATGGACAACCCAATAAATGTTGTTACGGATCAATTGATAGCAAGTTTAAGGGAACAAGCAAGAAGATTGTTTGGGGATAAGCCTATAGATGAGATACCTAGGTGCACGGAGTGGTTTGATTTTACCACAATACAGGATGAACACATATGTGACCTTGATGTGATGGAGGATTTAGCCGAACATGATCACATTGATCAAAAAGACCTAGGTTTTATGATCGGTGATGATGAATCTCAAGAAACACATGATGAATCTTTTGGGCAATTTAAATATAGCAGTCAGAATATTGAGAATGATCCTTATGATTCGGATATAGAAGTTGAGATGCCTAGAGAAGCACTTGAGATACTTGGGAAAATGTTAGGGTTAGATTATAATGAAACACATGTTGAGGATATAGGTGATCTTGACACAAGGAATGATGAAGTGAATAACATAAGCTCACTAAGTACCCCACAAGTCCTACCATCATTTGAGGCACACACACCGCCCGAGACTTACCCAGAAGAAGTAGAAGAGACTATAGGAACCCCAATTGAGGTAGAACCCTTGGACCAAGCACAACTAGAGAATATAGGTTTTAACACTTATAGTGATGACCTTTCTTTTAGTTCTAGGGAAGTTCCTAGTTTTGATGAACCGGAGCCTCAACCAAAACCGTTACCTAATCTTCCATCCTTGGATGAAAATTTAGGAATTGAAATAGGTCCCGATCCACCCATCAAACCATATAATCCGGGTAGTCTTAGGATGAAGGTAGTGGACTCTAAGCCTTGTAGAGAGGAAGCCACTATAAGAGTGGAAAATGACCTTACATGCTTACATCACCCATTTAAGATTGATCACAAGAAACATTATGGGTTTAAACCGGGTATATTAGGTCAAGATGGATCCCCAACTAGTAATCTCTTGAAGTTGATTGAAAATGATCCCTTTCTAGGAGAAAATCTTAATCCACCCATTAACCCGATTGAATTAGGTAAGGTTATGATGATAGGAGCACACCCCTTTGAGCATATAATTCATCCACCACCCTTTCCTCACGAGGCATATTTCTACCCTAAGGCTGTGTATCGCTACTTCCACCCGCACTTAATCCTAAGTGTAGGGGAAACCTCACCTATTTCCGTTAAATAAGGGTAGAGTCAGGCTCGTGACTCAAACAAAAACAAGTGCTTCTTGGGAGGCAACCCATGTTTTATTTGTTTGATTGCTATTTGCTTCCGTATGCATGCTTTATTTTTATTGTTGGTAGATCATGTTTCAACCTAAAATTGTGAAAATCCTTTATTTTGTCGTTTAACTTCGTCATAACTTCATACAAAGGTATTTCGCAAAAGATAAGTGTAAGGGGAAACCCCAAATATGTTTTTAAGAACCGAAATTGATCATGATTCTCCACAATATTAAATGAACATGTGTATTAGTATTTGTTAGAGTCAAATGCTTGTATCGAGTCATAATGATGTTTTGCAGGATTTTCCAGGAAGTAGAACATAAGTTTTTCCGGAAACTTAACATAAAGATTTCTGCAGGTCACTTCTGACGGCGTCAGGAGTTAACTCCTGACGGCGTCATGTGTAAAATTCTGGAAATTTTGCTAGTTTTGTTTTTCTAACGGAGACTTGAAGTTTTTGTTAATTCTTTAGTTTTATAAACTCCATAAAATCTACAAACATTCATTCTACAAGCATCATATCTTAATTTGTTTTCTAGGACTTGTTAGTAAATATAGATTGCCGCCGATTTTACGCGAGGTTGCCTTCTTTGTTTTCTCAGGTTTAACAGGTTATATATGACAAGAAGATGATTTATATTTCTGGAAGGGAAGCTTTGATTGTTCATTTTCTTGGAGGAAGATCTAACCTTATTGACACACTATCCACACCGAACGAATCAGGGGGGTATTTGATTTCATTCTTTTACCTGTTTTACTTTTACATTCTTTAATTGAACATTGGGGACAATGTTCATCCTAAGTGTAAGGGGAGGGTAAATGATGATACCATATAGGATACACTTGCATTTGAGTTTGTTTGTTTGATGGTAGGTGTGTAATAAAACTAAGAGAAATACTTGTTAGTGTAATTTTAGCACCAAATTTAAATTTTTTTACAACATTTAGGAGTGAAACTTTAGCCTTAACAAGTATCTCATGGATAGGAGTTGTATGGCTAGCACAAAACCGTACCATTCAGAAAAATTTTCCACCCAAATATGTGAGGTTTGCCTTTAGATTTGATAGGAAAAGCATTTACTATTAGTGCTTATGAGTGTACCGGTAGATTCTAAAACTTGTGTTAGTGATGCATCCCGAGACCGCTAGTGAGACTACATTCGTGTAGTAGGATTTACTACATGATAAGAGGCATTAGGATCACCCTTGTGTTAAACCCGTATCATAATTACTTGACCATTTAAGTCATATTACTTGGCTAGTAAAGTCAATTAATTTTTTCCACACCTTAGCGTTGTACTCATTTTTAGTACACGAAAACCCTAGTACACCCCTCCGAGCCTATCTTTTCGTTTTTAACTTTAAGCATCTTACGTAAAGGAAGAATTTGTTACAACCCACTTAAATGTACACCCAAATCGCCTTAGCCTTCCGTGTATGCACTCATCTTTAGTGCATTATTGTTACATGTTTAAACCCTTAGTTAATTATCTAATTGATTACATGGTTGCTAAGTCAAGTCATATCCTTGTAAATATTGTTTTGGGACTATTGGGACTCATGGGTAAAGTACTTATGTTATGGAGTTAATGGAGAAGAACATCATATTATTACCCCCATATGTGCATTAATCTTAAAAGTACTCCAAGTGTTTTGATTATCTTAATTCGAGTCATTAGATTAGTTTATTGTAAAGTATGTAAAAATTCAAGTGTAAGGGGAATGTTCATTCCCTATGATGTATTTTTTTGGATGGTAGGGTAGGAGTGTATGCAAAATATATATATATATATATATATATATATATATATATATATATATATATATATATATATATATATATATATATATATATATCGAAAAAAATAAAGAAAAAAATAAAGAAAAAGAAAAAAAAAAGAAAAAGAAAAAAAATATATAGAAAAGAGAAAAGAGAAAAAACATACGGACTACCATCCCGTTTTCATTTTATGTTTGTTTTAAGTTTTTGTTAGTTTTGATTTATTAGCTTAAGTCGAGTCTAGTCTTGGCTTAGCAACGCCATATTGTACATGTAATTAACCAAGATGATTAACTCGCCACCAGTAAAGATTGCTTATATCCAACAAAACCGTGTATTCCATATCACTACACCTAACGTTATAACCCTTTAAAAGACCTCTTTGATAGTTTATCCTAGGTGCTTATGCCATATGGTGGAGGTTTGATCCTTTCCCAAGCCTATGGTAATCTATTTTGTTATGACAGGTAGTGAGAGATGTTTTCCATTTCCATATTGTGATATATACTTTATTACACCCGATAGATGTGAGTATCTAAACACTATTTGAGAGGTGCTAGTATATGACCTCCGTGCTTGTCTTTGGTCTTTAGTGGAATGATTATTTGTTGTAATTACTTTTATATTAGTGTTAAATGACCCCTAACTTGTATTTTGATTAGAATAAAAGCACATTTGCTTGAGGACAAGCAAATCTCAAGTGTAAGGGTATATGATGAGGAGAAAAATGAACCGCTTTTAGGGGGTCATTTAAGCCCGAATTTGAATTTATTTGATCAAATATTACCCTAAATCGTTCCTTTTGTCATTTTAGGTACTTTTGGAGTGAATACTGGAAAAGGAAGCATTTTGGACATTTTTGGAGCATAAAAGTGAAGAAAACGGCAAAGTCTTAATTTTCTTTGCTGGGAACAGTACCTGACGGCGTCAAGAGTCTTCATGTGACGGCGTCAAGAGTAAAAAGTGGTGACAGTCCAGAGAAAACGTGACGGCGTCACGTATGGCCGTCAAGGTTCAAGATATGGTGACGGCCCAGAGTGATATTACACATGACGGCGTCAAATCTGGATCTAGGCAATCCGATCTCATTATGGGCGGTGAGTTGACGGCGTCAGACATTCTTTCTTGACGACGTCACCCTGTAAAATCTATATATAGTTTTGCAATTTTCATTTATTAGTGTGTAACTTTAGAGGGACAAGTAGGGTATAACTTTGGAGAAACCCTAGCACGAATTTTACTTCTTTTTCAAGGGTTTTTACCCTTTGAAACCCTTCATGTCAATTTGAGATAAGTACTCTTTCAATTCAATCAATATGTCTATGTGTTGCTTGAATATATCTTACGTGTGTCTTGAATTTAACATGCTAGGCTAGATCTCTTGTGTGTTTGCTTAGATGTAGTGAAACCTAGATGTTAATTATGGGTTAATTGTTTGTTTATAGTTGTTACGGATGAATGATTTCGATGTTAGGCTTAAGAAAACCGGCAGACTTCCAATGGTAACATGCTTGAACATCTTAAGAAACATGAACCAATGCGTACTAGGTTATTATGGTTGTATTTAATGCATGAGCGAATTCTAATGATCCCATGTTAGGAGCTTTTAACGGCTCAACATAGGAGTGAAGTAGGAGCTTATAGAGTTGGGGAAGTATGTACGCCACCCCACGAATGGTATTAAGGAATATAACCCGTCATCCATGCAATTGTAACAAACTATCAACCTGTAAAACATATCTAGGGAGTAATGAAACCTAAGTAAACACAATTATCCCTATTATTGTTCACACCACATTAGTAATTAGCTTTATTTTCATTTCTGTTATTTTATTTTGATTGCATCTTAGTTATTGGGTTAGTTGATTAGCAACTAATTCCGCCCACTCTTCTAAAAACTGAGATTTTATTTGCTTTTATAAAAATATAAAAATACAAAAAGAATCATCCCTCACCTCTAGACCTCGTTTTTAGGCTTTCTAATCCTGGCGACACTATTCCTGAGTTGAACGATCAATCCCCCGGTACTTGTCACTATACTATACTACAACGATCAGGTACACTGCCTGGTGGGGGTTGTAAGCTTCTCGAGAGGTAAAATCTGTTGCAATTCCCACGCATCAAGATCCCTGCTAGTGATAAAATTGGATAGAGGACCTTTAATGTTCCATTTATTAAACCATACAGAGGAGTTGTGACCATTACCCAGCTCATACCAAACAAATGGTTTCATTTTATCTCTTATAGCCAAAAACCTTTTCCAGCTCCAACTATCCCCATTTTCAACCTCTACAGTCCAAAAGTTCCTTAGTTTCAACTTAACTCTTTTGACCCATTGGACCAAAGAGTTTGCTTATTGATAATAATATTCCAAACATGCTTCATAAGTAGAACTTCATTCCACCCTTTCAGAGGTTTAATCCCCAGGCCTCCTTGATCTTTAGGTCTGCACACCATTTTCCAAGCTAACTTTGATTTAACATTCCCTTTATCACCCCTATTCCACAAAAACCTTTTCAAGACTTTATCAATATCTAGAATAACAGTTTTTGGTAAGAAATACACTGATGCCCAGTAAATTTGCATAGATGCAAGAACAGATGTGATTAACTGCACTCTTCCTGCATAAGATAGCCATTTATTTTTCCAATCATCCACTTTCTCTCTAACTTTATCAATCAAGACCTTACAATCAGCTACATTTAGGCATTTGTATAGAAGAGGTACCCCTAAATACTTCATAGGAAGCTTGCCAATACTGAATGCTATAACACTCAGAATTTCACTCCTTTTCTGAGCATTAATGCTACCAAAAAATATAGTAATTTTTGCCATATTAGGATGAAGACCAGAATAGCCACTAAATTCCTCAAGAGTGCTTTTAATAATCTGAACTGACCTCTTATCACCATGGAAAAAAACCATAACATCATCTACAAAGCATAAGTGAGTCAGTTTCATTTCCTTACAGCCCAAGTGAAATTTAAAACCAGAGTTATCTTGAGTATTCTTAGCCATTAATAGTGATAAATCCTCCATCACCAAAGTAAATAGATAAGGATATATGGGGTCTCCTTGTCTAAGACCTCTAGCCCCTTTGAAGTATCCATAATAGCAGCCATTCACACAAATAGAGAAGGTTGTTGATGAGATACAGGTCATGATCCAACTCACCATTCTAGCATGAAAGCCAAACTTGTGTAAAATATATTCTAAAAAGGTCCAACTCACAGTATCATAAGCCTTTTGAAGATCAATTATTAATCCACATCTTTGAGCTCCATTTTTCCTATTATACCCTCTCAAAAGCTCTTGAGTAATCAAAATGCTATCTTGAATACTTCTACCAGGGACAAATGCACTTTGATTCATGTTCACCACTTTATCCAGCCCATTCTTAATTCTTTCTGTAAGGATCTTACTGATGCATTTGTATATAACATTACAACATGCTATTGGTCAAAAATCAGATACCTTATGAGGTGTATTAACTTTGGGAACCAGTGAAATAATTGTAGAGTTGATTTCCTTAAGAAGCTTTCCATTTAAAAAAAATCTTTAATAGCAGCACAAACCACTCTTCCCACAATGGACCAAGCTTTTTTGAAGAAGCATGCAGTGAAGCCATCAGGACCTGGTGCTTTCACATCAGCTATATCAAACATAGCCTTCTTGATTTCACTATCACAAACATCTTGTATCATTTCTTCTGCAACTTCCCTACTGAGAACATTAGTAAAAAGATCATCTCTACCTTCAAAAGATTGGACAACAGTTGCAGTACCCAAAAATTTTTGAAAGTGCTTAACAAATTGCTCAGGAAGTTGATTGCCAACATATCTCTGTCCAGTCTCATCACACACACTTTCAATTCTACTTCTATTCAGCCGACTCTTAAGAACTTTATAGAAATAAGCTGTATTTCTATCTCCCTCTTTTAACCATTCAATTTTAGTTTTCTGCATAAGAAGTTTTCCTTCATCGGCCACAGCATCTCTGTCATGTAGAATTTTAACACCCTCTTTTTTGACCTCATTATTACTTGGATCTCTATCTATCTTACTCTGCCATTCTCTAAGTTTATTTTTAAGATTGATTACCTTCTCAAAAACATTCCCATTCTGCCAGTTAAGCCTCTTCAAAGGTTTCTTCAAACTTCTCAACTTTTTAACAACCTTGAACATTTTAACACCTTGCACATCTTCCTTCCAACATTGATCCACAACACTCAGAAAACTGTTTTTATCAGCTATATGATTTGCAAATCTAAAAGGCTTAGGCATAAATTGCAGACCATCAGGAATAATCAGTAATGAAGGGCTATGATCAGAAATTATGTAAGGGAGAAATATAGCATGAGCTTGACTAAATGTATTCATGAAATTTTCATTAACCATAACTCTATCTAACTTCTTGAGAGTACTTGCCATAGGATTTTGAGGAGACTTGGACCATGTGAATTGGAAACCAGAAAAACAAATATCCTCCACTTCAATTGAGTTAGCACAAGCTTTGAATTCCTGCATATCTTGTGTAACAAAAGAACCACCAGCAGAATGCTCACAAGGTGCCATAGTAACATTAAAGTCTCCAAACAGAAGCCAAGGATGCCCATTTGTGATATTACTTTGATAGCTTAACTCTTTCCATAAATTCCTTCTCTCCCTTCCATGATTAGCAGCATAAACAATTGAACAGAAGAATTTGGATTTTTGTTGAGTAGACTCCACCACACAGAAAATACTTTGCCATGTCATACTAAGAACATCAATCTGTACATCATTACTATTCCAACCCAATACAATTCTACAACCTTTAGTACAAGTATTCACATTAGAAACCCAACTCCACTGCCAAAAATTCTTTTACAAACCTTATCAAGATCACTAGCTTTAGCATGAGTTTCTAGGACAGCACAAATACTAAGCTTATGGTCATGATGAATCAGATTCTTAACTTCATCTTTTTTATCCTTTGTTCCAGTACCCCAAATATTCCAGGAAGCCATTTTAAACTCCATATTTATTCTATTTTTGGACTTTTTTTAATACAAAAGCATCAAAGGAATTAGCTAGAAGGCTGTAAACAGCCATCCACCCCGTCTAATTCATTATCAGTCATACATCTACCTTCAAAAGAATTATCTTCTAAAACATCCTCCTCTTCCCTATTACATTCAACAATCATTCTCCACCTAGTATTAAAGTATTCAACAATTTTATCAGGCCATTTACTCTGTTCACTAGGGGTGGGCTGCAACTTCTTATCAACAAACTGGTTTACTTCCTTCCTATGTTCTTCATTCAAGTCATCCCCAACACATTCTTCATAAGATCCTAACACAACAAATTGATTACTTGTACTAGGTGAGTTATTCACAGTATGTTTACCCTTAGGACTATATTCCTGACATTAATCTTTCATCTTATTAACATTTTCCATACCAGCTTTCTTACCCTGATCATAACTCTGTTTAGGTCTGTACTCAACTCTATTTTGAAAAGTATCACTCTTATAATACATTCCATTCTTATTAGCATTCATATTACCCTTGCCAACAGGATTAGTTCTCCTACTTTGTGGATTATTATTCACCTGATTATTGTCTTTTGCCATTTTGTCATTATCCTTTTGCCTCACATTGTTATCAATTTGCAACTTATTGACCTCTTTAGTAGACCTAGGCCTTTTGTTACATTGTTCAAAACTATGTCCAAATACACCACAATGCTTACAAACAGGAGGTTTCTACGTATACTCAACTCTAACAATTTTAGTCCTGATAATACTTCCTAAAGCATTCCTGTATTGTACAACAATATTGTCCTTAAACTCCTTTTTAGCATCAACTTCAACTAGAACTCTAGCATAACCAAGTCTACCCTTACCATATTGACACATCCTTGTTGTCATATCATCCATTGACAATGGTTTACCTAGGCTGCTAGCCAGAGAGCTAATACCTTGTACAGTCCAAGCCTCCAAAGGGACATCATACATCTTAATCCATAAAGGAACAGTCATAGGTTCAGACTTAACCAAGCAAACATCAGGACTCCACTTTTGGACAAGTAAAGGTCTACCCCCAACTAACCAAGGACTACTGTCTAATACCTGATTCATCCCATGTTCATGCATAAATTTGAAACAAAATACCTCATCATTAGTTGAAAAAAATTTAGCAAGCCCAAATTTTCCCCACATTCTCATCAGGTTATACCTAAGCTCCCCAATAGGGATTTTACATCCAACAAAATAACCACATATAGTCAAATTCCACCTAACACTACCTAATTGAACTAACTCTTCCTCAAAAATTACACATTCAGTACCATCTTCATTAGTCACGGTAGGAATAAAATTCAATTTCTTATCCAGAATTTCCTCCTTATTACTAGCAACTTTAGCATAAGACAATTTTTCAGCAGTTTTAACATGAACATCATTACAAGTACTATCATTCTTATCTTGTTTCTCTATAGAAGGAGTTAAAGGAACAAAGCTTACATTGCTTTCAGCAGTAACAGTACTCCTCAAAACATCACTAGCAGACTTATTCAAGCTTATCTCCTCATCCTCAATATTCAAGACCTCCTTCTCAACATTATCCTTTACCACATTCTTACTTTTTTCCCCTGAACAATCACTAGCAACCTTATCCTCTACATCACCTAAATCAGTATCAATCTTATCCTCAACATTCTTCTTCTTTTTATCTAACTCACATACAGTATTTGCATACTTGTTAGGTCTACGTATATTCCTTTTTAGGGTTTTCCTTTTATTATTCGACATACTAGCTATAGAAACTACTAAACTACACTAGAGGTGAAGGATTGCATTATACTGTGAAAAATCACCAAAATGAAATTAGCGCCAAAATCAACGAATTGGGGGTTTCCTCAAAACTCAACAAAAACCTAATCAACAACCATCATTACATGCGCAACAATGAGACGAGTCGATTGGTATATTCAGAAACGAAATTCGTTAAGAAATGATGGGGAAATAGTGAAATTATATTAATTTTGTTAATGGGGAAAAAAGATGAAAACTGTTGGGTTTGTTAGAGGAGAAAGAGGGTAGAGAGAGAAATTTTTTACTCCTTTTCTTAATGTGTCTTTCCTTGGTCTTTTTGCATCAAAGCACAACCTGTTTCGGTACCTCCAAATGATCCAGAACGTTGTTTGAACAACCGCATCAAAGCATATCTTTTCTAACATTTGAATTGGGACCGAGTCTCCCCACTTGATTAAGCTAGAAAGGTCCTTTGGGTAGTTATCCAAGCCCCACCATCTAGTCACCATGGTCCATAATTCTGTAGCGATTGAGCAATCTATAAAAAGATGTTGCTAGTCCTCGAGTGCTTGATCGCAAATTGGGCATCGAACCGAGTCAATATCTATACCGCGGTGATCGAGATTGCACCTTGTTGGAAGCCGGTTATTGCATAGCCGCCATGTATGTATGTTAATCTTAATGGGGATTGACTTGTTCCATCGAATATTTTCTTCAATAGACGAAAACGTTTTTTCTTCAATTATCTTTCGCATGGAGGTGACATGATAAACTTTGGAACAGTCCACATTACATTCCCATACATTAGGTGCTTGATTTAATTCAATGCCATTGAGCATATCTACCAATTCATTGAATTGTTCCATTTCTGAACCATCACGTGGGTTTCGTCTCCAGGACCAAACAAGTGAAGAATACCTATTTGAAGAGATGCATCTTTCACTAATATTACACAGTGGGTTAGTTTCCAAGGCAAAGATACGTGGGAATTTTGATTTGAAGTCAAAGTCACCAAACCAAGAGTCAATCCAAAATTTGAAAGTAGACCCATTACCCACTTTTTTGGAGAACAGTGAGTGAAGATTGATGTTAAGACCCAAAAGTTGTTTCTGTAACCCCATTATTGATTTCCAAGGACTCCAAGGAAGTCTAATTAAGCATGATTCACTCATATTAATACCACCTTGATCCCCATAAATGGAGATAATTACCTTCTTCCAAAGAGAGTTTCCTTCTAAGTAGAAACGCCACCACCATTTGGTGAGCATGGCAATGTTTGATGCTTGTAGTGAGCCAACCCCAAGGCCTCCACAATTTGTAGAAGCACATATTTTATTCCAAGAAACGCATGCTATTTTTTTGTTTCCTTTGAACCCTCCCAAAAGAATTTTCTCCTAATCTTTTCAAGAAGAAGCAATACATTTTTGGGGGCTTTGAAAAGTGAGAAGAAATATGTACCTAAAGCTCCGAGAACCGACTTGATTAACGTTAATCTCCCACCATAAGAAAGCATTTTTGCTTTCCAAGAAGTGAGCTTTTTTAGAAATTTATCAATGATACAACTCCAATTGACACCTTTATTCAAGTTAGCGCCCAATGGGAGACCAAGGTAGGTGAAAGGAAGCGAGGGAGGTTGGAGCTTAAGGATGGAGGCAAGGTTTTGGACTTCAACATTTGTAACACCAATGCCAAAAAGTTTGCTATTCAAAAAGTTAACTTTTAAACCCGACGACAATTGAAAACATCTAAGGACGCGACATAGGTTCTTTGCATTTTCGAGAGACCAAGAGCCCAATATAAGTGCATCATCCGCAAATTGTAGGTGAGAGATGTCAACTTTATTATGACCAACTTCAACTCCTTTAAAAATATTTTTCAACTTTGCTTCTTGGAGTGAGATATGCAAAGCTTCAACCGCAATAATGAAAATAAAAGGAGATAGAGGGTCACCTTGACGAAGTCCTTTTTGAATTTTGAATTCTTTTGTTGGTGAGCCATTGAAAAGAACCGAGCCAAAAGATGAATCCAAACACCCATTAATCCATTTTCACCACTTTTGAGAGAAACCCATTTGCTCCATTGTGTGGTCCAAGAAGCTCCAATTGAGAGAATCGAACGCTTTTTCAAAGTCCACTTTCATGATGAAACTACGCTCATTCTTCTTGGAAGCCTAAGAAATAATTTCATTCACCATCAATGGACCATCAATGATTTGCCTACCTTTTATATAAGCTGTTTGGACCTCACTTACCACCGAATGAATAACTTTCATAAGTCTATTAGCAAGAACTTTCGCTATGACTTTGTATTGACACCCAATAAGACTAATAGGGTGGTAGTCTTTGACATAGACGGGATCATGAATTTTAGGAACGAGTGCTATAAATGAGGAGTTTCAACCGCGTGGAATGAATCCATCCAATTCAAACCGCATAACCATTCTGGTGAAGTCCGTTCCAATAGTGTCCCAAAATTCTTTTATAAACTTGAACGTGAATCCATCAGGCCATTGGCAGTTCCTATACACAATTAGCCTAAATTAAAATGTCATCTGGCCATAAACAGCCAAAGCAGTTTAAAGAAGCCAAGAATAGCTGATAGTTACCACAATAGTTTGTTGCTGAGAAAAGGGTAATCAACTGTCCTTGAGCAAATCTCTCAAATCCATCCATTACGCATTTGTGTGCTCTTATAATCAGCTGGAGTTTGTTTCTTTTACAGAAGTCTGTAACCCTGTCAGGCTGCATGTAATTACAATTCACTATGGTTGTATGATTTCAAATAGGCGAGTAGGATAGTCAAAATGGGTATTTTTTAATACATGTTAAAATGGGTTGGGCTGACCCACCAATGTTGTCATTTCTTACTTTATGTGGTAACCTAACCATAGTTTGTTTGATTTTGATATACTTATTGGGCTTTTACTAGTATTTGTGTATGACCAACACGTATATAAGCAAAAAATTACCATAGCCATAGTTCTTGCTTATATACGTTTTTGGTTTTGTTGCAAGGGTTGCTTCATTCCTTAAATAACTTCATGAAGTGTTTAAAATTTTATATTGAATGAAGCATACATGAATACATATTTTCATTGGGCAAGTAAAATTAGGGATAAGTCACCTAATACGAAAAGATGCATACATACCCCGAAAGTAACAAGACCAGGTCCCCTTGCATTTGGTCTCAAACCTTTCACGCTATCGTTTTCTGTGGGGTCAGAGCTACAAGTAAAAATGTACCAGAATTTGAAAATGACCATAACTTTCGATTAAAATAAATTATGTTTTTCACTTAATGTACTTCTTTCTTGCTCAAAAGAACTAGCAACAAAATTCAAAACTTATATAAGCAAGAACTTACCATAGCAAGTCCATCAATACAACAGATCCAACATCCATGTTTATTGGTCTCTCTATTTTCTCTATCTGTTCAAATGAATGAATCGATCTTCCTATGCCACCATGCATACATATTATATTTTGTTCGATAAGTGCTACGAGTGGAAGATGGTTAAACAACTGATTGAACCACTGCCATGCCCAAATTCCATCATTCTCTCCCTATAAATCATTAAAAAAACTATCATAACAGATGTTCAAAAGTTTCAACGTGTACCATTCTCTCTATGCATTCAAGACGAAAACCAAAGAATGCATTTACATCAGCAGCCTCATGATTCCCACGTATTAAGTGAATATTTTAGGATACTTAATCTAATAAGTGTTTATCGGTTTTATTGTGAAGTAATCAAGAGAAATGGCTACCAAGTGTTTGATGAAAGTCCAATGATGATAATGGATTGACATTCATATCTGGTAAAGCGTTGTATGACATTTGAATGGGCTGACTTGTATGGACCGGATTGGGTATGGGTCATATAATTCATCACATTGATCGAATCTGTTTGTTAAATGAGTTATATCATTCTTGAGCTTGCTATTGCACAGCAAAACAGTATTAAGTTATATTTACCAGGGTATCATCCTTAATCACTGATTAACTAAGATTAAGGCTTTATACGTTATATTTATACATTAAGAGCATTGGGGAGGGTGTGGTTATTTCAAAGGAGTTTTCAATCACTCATTCATTGCCATGTATGTATAGTAAGTTCAGTAAAATAGGTTATAATTATATGAAGCTTTTAGGAATCGTGATAATAGGAATCATACAAACATGTAATGTATTTTGGTTGAACTAGTATAGTTTGATATTATTGACTTTCTTGCATTGAAGTCAAAGTATGACCTATGTGTATTGGGTTGTCAAATGTCTCTGACAACCATACCATCACAGTTTTTATACATATTCGTAGATATTGAAATTTGACAATGAATATTGTTGCTGCTAAATTTAGCACCGTAGCATCAGATTTTAGTGGATTATTTTCAGCACTGTAACTTAAACTATACCACAGCTCTGATATCTATGCCTTGTGTTAATAACATCTGGAGTATCATTAGGATTTTGTGGAGCTGCTGTCTATTTCCTATGGCGAGAAAGGATCAACACGTAGTTTATAAATGACAGCAGAGGTTATGAAGTGTTAAGTAATGTGATCAATGATGATGTGAGATTGAAGCTCATGAGGTTAAAAGGTAAAATCTCCAATTGCAGTCATGCAGGCTAGTCAAGTATGGAATGTGGACATAAAAAATGATCGAGTAGCAGAATGAGGGATCATAACAGTTGTCTATCCTTCTTTACTATGTGTCTGGAAGTTTGGGTGCTGGTTTATAAGTCCAATTGACATGATTCTATCACAACGCGAAGCTCATGAGGAATATGTTGAATGTCATGCTGATTTTCAGAGTAATCCATGGGTAGTTGTAGATATCCAAGTGTGTCGCAAATGCAAGTTTTATTGGCATTGTGTTATCATGATGTTTTTTACTAGTAAGTCATGAAAGAGAACTGCTTCATCTGTATGATAAATCTAATGCATCTGATGAATGTGTTGTTCTAGGAAGTGTGAATAGTATGTATTCTATAGGCATATGTGTAGGCTTATATGCAAAATTTAGTTGGTATGATAAGTTGTTTATTTTCCGTGTTATCAGCAGCAGCTATTTGAGCATGTCCTATGAGTGGATTTATTGATGTTTTACATATTCTTGTGAGTAATATATATTAACCTTTTGTTTTATTCCTATTCTATGTTAACGTCACTTCAATTCAATTTTTTGAAATTATGGAGCATTGAGTTCTAGTTGCTCTATTCAAGTTCAGCTTAGTCTTTAGTGTTGGGTCACTGAATTCCCCAAGCTTCCTTTAAACTTGGATTTGAACATAAAATAACCTAAGTGTCTATTATCCGTATATAGAAACAAGTCACTGAGTGAACAGTACCTCAGTGAGTCATCTTCAGGATGCTTGCAGCGAGTCTATGTTAAAAGGTTCACCATTCAGTGAGGCGGAACTCAGTGTATGGAATCTAAGCCAAGAAGAAGATGATGGGTTCAGTGAGGATGACAATAACTCACTGAACCCCCAGGACTCCTCAACAACTACTACATACTGAAGACTGAAGACCTGAAGACTGAAGTATGGGCGGGACAAGGCGGGAAAAGTTTGAACGTATCAACAGGTTACCTCATCTACCTGAAGTCAAACTTTCCCTGAAAGGCATCATGTCATGATGGTGTCATTAATGTGCATTGGAAAGGCACATTGTCTTTTACCCTAAATAGTCTAATGTAACAGAGACAAAATACGTAAGTATTTTTGTCTCTACTAGTTAGGTCATCTTTTGTCGTTATCAGTAAAGTTTTAAATCACTTGTGTATAAATAGGTAGCATATGTGAGGAGTAAAAGTGGACAAGTTTGTGCATTTAATGCGAAGCATTCACAAACCACTTTTACTTCTCCAAAGAAAAACACAGTCCCTGAGATAGCCCAGTGTGACCTTATAGTTATCACTCAACGTAGTTTGAGTTTAGAGAGGAGTCCACACCATACTTGTCATTTCAATCCCAAGTGTTATTCCGCAAACACTTGGGTATAATTCTTTTGATTAACTTCTAATAATAATTAAACGTTGAAAAACCTTGTGTCTCTTTTCTTACGTATTATCTTTGTTGTTAATCTACTTATCTGAGTGAAAAGTCATGGAACTTGGTTAGGTTAACTCTTTAGTTAACTATTAACTTAGTAAACGGGATTAACAAGTGGTATCAGAGCCTCTGGTTTATAAAATTGTTTCCTTAACTTGTTTTCAAAACAAAGAGTGCTCAAAGTTTTTAAAATCAAGATCCCAACATGGCTGACTCAGATGTTCCCCAACTTGTCGATAAAAAAGGTGGAAGTTACTCAGCTACTGCCCCTCGACTTGAGGTTGGAAAATTCAATAAGTGGAAAAAGCGAATGCTTTGCTACTTAACTGGGATTAAACCATACTACATTAAGTTAATTAATGATGGTCCATATATCCCAACAACTGCTCAGGGTTTAGTCAAACCTGAAGCTCAGTGGATCCAAGATGAGAGGAGGGTGGTCAATCAAGACCAGCGCCTAAAAAGCATCATTATATCCTGTCTTCCTGACGATATAATGGAATCAGTGATCAACTGTCCTACTGCCAAGCAGACTTGGACTGACCTGGATCATAGCTATGAAGGCCCTTCTAATACCAAGGAGAATAGAATCATGGACCTGAAACTTGAATACAATACCTTCAAGGCAAGGATTCTGAAAGTCTCTCTGAGACCTATACTTGGTATAAGACCCTCCTGAATGAACTGACCAATGATGGTGTCACCCTGTCCAAACATGAGACAAAATGTTGGCTTTGTCGACAGTTTCCCTGAGAAGTGGTTAAACTTCTCTCAGGGTCTTAGAAATGCCAATCATATCCAGAATCTTGAGCTCCCTAAAATTTATGGGAAGTTTGTCTATGAAGACAACTTGATCACCAAGAGATACCCTGGTAAAGCTCAAGAGGTTAAGAAGACCCTTACCACACCACCCATATCAACTGCTTTCTATTCTAACAGTGTTGTGCAGCATTTCCAAGATGGTTCAGATGATGAGGTTGATACAAGAACCTGTGAGGAGTACATGAATGATCTTCAAATTAAATTTCATGAAAGGGCACTCCTTGCTAACTCAAGAAGGTTCATCAAAAGAAACAAAAATTTTTCTAACTCAAAAGCAAATGACAATTCTGAATGTTTTAAATGTGGCAAAAATGGTCATTTTGCAAAAGATTGTTTCTCAAAAACCACCTCAGAACCATCTTACAAATGTTCTGGAAACAACTTTTCTTTAGGAACTAGCAAGTTTCAGCCTAAGTTGCTTCAATCAAATCAATTTGTTCAAAACAAAATTGAAAAAATTCCTCAAAAAGATTTTGAAGCTAAGTATAAAAAGGCCAAGGCCAAACTTGCACTTCTTGAGTCTGCTTCCTCAGTCACTCAGCCTCCTCAGGCTCCTAAACAAGCACAGGCTAAAAAAAAGGGGCTAGTTGCTGAAACATATGACTGGGATGAGGTTGAGGTGTCTTCTGATGATGATGAGGTTCATATCAGTGCCTTGATGGCACTCTCTGAAGATAACAAGCTGGCAGTGGGAAAGAGCCACGCAAGGAATGGTGAATGGGTCAACATCACAATGAGAAAGGTAAACATTTTACTTTATGTGGATGATGATGCTTACTGGAAGTCATACTTAGATTATATCAATGTTGATCTTAAGTTTGTTAAAGAGCAAAGGTTAAACTTGTTTTCAAAATTTAACAAACTAAGTTTTGAGTTAAATCAATGTAGGGATGAACTCCTTACTTTAAAATAGGCCAAACTTGAAAGTGTTACATTACAAATTCTGAATTCTGAACTTGAAAAACAAAACCAAGCTCTTCAGGAAGAACTTAAGAAAGAAAAGGCAATTATTTGGAAATGGACTCAAAAGAACCCAAAACTCTATGAATCAATGAATCTCACACCCAGCAACAAAAAGGCTTGCTTGGGTGAAGACCAACTCACTAAAGATTCTGGGGAGAGTAGTCATCCAAAAGCCTTTCTGTCAGCAAACATGCTCTCTAGCAAAGAACTAGCTCCTAAGCCCAGTGACTGGATTGAGAGAGTCAATCCTGAAAGTAAATTGCCTAATTTCAACACTGGAAGAATACTAGAGCCTGAAAGTCAGGCTATTAAGGAGCTTCTAGGAGTCACTGATGAACCCAGTCCTACTGAGTCCATCACTGAGTCTAAGTCTGATGCACAAGCACCACTCCCTCTACTGAAACATCTTCAGGGAGCAGCACCTAGTACAGACCTTGCACCACCTTTTTATCAACCTCACTCTCCAAAGGAGAAAGCAAATTTAGGGATAACCATCCTGAAGAGACCCACTGTACCTTCTGAAAAACAAACACCGTCAGTATCCACTGAAGCAAAACCTGAAAGCCCTGATTAAAAATTTGATCAGTTGGTTGAACTTGTCAGGAAGCTGAGTGAAAAGATTGAATCCACTGATAAACTCACTGGCTCAAAATCTAAACAACCATCAGCTTCCTCAAGTACCTCCAAACCAAAAACATCCAGACCTTCTGTGAGATGTGAACTGTGCAATCAGCCTAATCACCCCACTGATAAATGCTACAGAGTCCTCTTTTGCATGATTTGCAAGCAGGAAGACCACAGAACCTGTGATCACATCTCTCACACTGCTTCTACAAAAGCATAAGGTCAATACAGTACTCAAGGCTACCAGTATGCCTCATCTTCCAAACAGAGACTGAAGGCTAAGCCTTTCTTGCCATGTCCTCACTATGGATTCAACGATCATCTTCCTGATGATTGTATGATGAAAGACTGTTGTGACATCTGTGGAGATCCCTCCCATGAAACCAAAGGGCATGAAAAAATCATTCAGTCTAGAAGGAACACCTCTCAGTCTACTAAGTCTTCATCCACCACTAAATGCAATACATGTGGAAGCTCAGTACACTCTACTTCTGACCATGACTCACTGACTAAGTTTAAGAAGTCCCTGAGGACTAAGTCCACTAGAAAGTGGGCCAACAAGAAAAACTAACCCCTGCTTGGTATTTGTGCAGAAACACATCAGGGATCCTGCTTGGCACCTCGATAGTGGATGCTCAAGAAGTATGACTGGTGTGAAGAGTTATCTGCATAAATATGTTGAAGAACCAGGACCCAAGGTAGTTTTTGGTGACAACTCATCAGCTCCCACTGAAGGTTATGGTTCTGTCAACTGTAATGGGATAGTTTTTACAAGAATTGCTTATGTCAATGGTCTGAAGTACAATATGATAAGTGTCTCTCAACTATGTGATGCAAAATACATAGTTCAGTTTGATGATAAGAGAGGGACCATCTTCAATGCCAACAAGGAAGTTGTGTTGATTTCTCCCAGGAGGGATGATGTTTATGTTCTTGACATGTCATCCCTTACTCAAAATGGGACTTGCCTATTCTCTAAGGCAAGTGAGACAATCAACTGGCTTTGGCATAGGAGACTCTCTCATCTCAATTTCAAAAACATCAATAACCTTGCCAAACAGAACAAAGTTCTTGGCCTTCCATCCCTGGTGTATACCAAAGACTAGCCTTGTTCTGCTTGTGAGAAAGGAAAACACCATAGGGCATCTTTCAAAACCAAACAACCATTCTCCATCAAAAGCTGCCTGCATCTTCTCCATATGGACTTGTTTGGACCTATCAGTCCCATGTCCATTCATCATGAGAAATATACTCTAGTCATTGTGGATGAATACTCAAGATACACTTGGGTTTACTTCCTGACCAAAAAGAGTCAGGCAGCTGACACAATCATGTCATTTGTCAGGAACGTTGAAAATCAAAATGATGTCAAAGTTAAACAAATCAGAACTGACAATGGCACTGAATTCAAAAACCATGACCTTGAGTGTTTCTGTGATGAGAGAGGAATCTCTCAAAATTTCACTTCTCCCTATACTCCTGAACAACATGGAGTAGCTGAAAGGAGAAATAGAACACTCATTGAGGAAGCAAGGACAATGTTGAATGGCTCAGTCCTCTCAAAACACTTTTGGACTGAGGCAGTCAAAACAGCCTGCTACACTCAAAACAGGTCCATTATTGTGAAAAGACACAATAAGACTCCCTATGAGGTATTCAAAGGAAGGATTACCTAGGTAAATTTGATGCCAAAGCTGATGATGGATACTTCCTGGGATACTCTCTGTCTTCAAAAGCCTACAGGGTGTTTAACAAAAGGAGACAACAAACTGAGGAAACTTATCATATAACTGTTGATGAAAGCACTAAATCCATCAGGTTCTCCAGTTCCTCAGTTGAAGAAATTGGTACTTGATGGATCTAAACACCTTGAACTTGTGTTAGATTGATACTTTGAGTTATATCACTAAGTATGCAGAATCTACTTAGTAACACTTAGAAGTTTGATTGTGAGTAAGACAGTTGTATATGAATAAGAACAATGTATGTAAACAAACTATTAGCTCCAATATTATTAATGATAATAATACGAGTGATCTAGATATCACTAGGGTTACACCTTGAAGCTCTAAAAACGTATATCAAACCTTTAACCTAGGATCTCCTTTTATAGCACAAGGAGTCCTCTTCTACAAGATAAGTATAAAGCTAATAGAATAAGATATACACAAGATCTATTCTATATTTATCTAAACACGTTTCCTAACAGTTGTCTAATAAGCAGTGGTAATATATGTTCTTGCAGTGGTAATGAGTTTCCACTGCAAGTACAATCTTTTGCAGTTGTAACATCTTCTCTTAACCGTGGTAACTGTTAGTATAATTCCCAACAATCCTCCCCTAACTTATGATTAATACATAAATCAATAAGTTTCTTCAAATATTCAGTAAACATGAGGATATGGGAATTCTTCACTTATCTTCTTCTTCTTAACTCTTTATCAGCTCTCACACTTTGATCATAAATCCTTTGTAGCAAATCTTCTATGACTTCAGTTCTTTCCCAGCACCTAAGCTTCACTGTTCTCATCACATCCAATACTCCAGCTCTCAATGGATATTCTTTCTCAGCCAGCATAAAAACATCAACTCCATCTTGAGTAGAAACATGATGCAGAGAACTTGAATCATAGAACTTCCACAAGGTTCTTTGATCATGAGCTTCAAATTTCCAATATCTATCACTTGGATCAGGTTCATATAGTCTTCTGAAGTGAACCCATAACTCCTTAGCCTTGACATCAACAAGTTCATCCTTTTTAAACTGATCTTGAACAATCCTCCACAAAGTATCCAAGTCTTCTCTATCACAAGATCTAACAATGTCTTCAAAATCTCTGCAAATGCTTTTGACACTTCCAGTTCTGATGATCTTCCAAGCAACACCAAAACTATCATAAAAGATCTCCCAACCAACAACTGGATATTTTGCTTGTAGAGGTTCAATAGTAAGTACATCAGTCTCTATGAACAACATGTTTGTAACTTGCTCTTCTGTCAACTTGCTAGGACCCTCTTCTGCTTGAGATGATTTCTGAGTCTTCAACTTCTTTACATCTTTTGATTCAAGACTCACTCCAGTCCTTTTTGCCTTCATTACAATTGGTTCTTGATCCATTGGAATGAATTTACTATCTTGTCTTTTGATTCTATAGTAAATTCCTTCAATCTGATCATGTGACATTCCTTTGAATTGAGCCATCTTCATATTACCAACATGGCAACAAAAAGTCTTCATCTCAGCAATGATATGTGCCTTTGTAAGCTTTTTTGGCTTCTTTTGACCTTTTCTAACATCCCCAATGATTTCATCAAGAGCCTGCTGATTCTTCATTTGAATGAAATCTTTAAGTTGAGCAGACTTTTGGTCTTCATTCAAGATTGTATTTGCAATAAGTTCAATGGCCTTCTTCCTGATTATTTGATCATTGTTAATCAAGTAGTCAATCTCTTCTTCTGTAGGTACATAAGTGAACAATGGAGGTTTATCATGTATGACAGTTGGTGAAACACTTGAAATTGGTTCTGCCATTACAGCTTCAAGTTTATCCAACCTCTTTGCTTCCATAAAACTAGCAACTTCATCTTCCTCTAGCTTTCTTTTTCTTTCATTCTCTGCTGCTTGCAGTTGCTCTGCCAATCTTGCATCAAAAGCAATCTGAGCTTGTTCTTTCTTAGAAATCTTTCTTGTTTGCTCTTGATTTGAAGCAATCACAATAGCTTTTCCTTTGACTGATCTTATTCTGGCAGCTTCTTCCTCTACAGTGGTAACTTTTTGAGTAGCAGTGGGAACTTTTTCACTTGCAGTGGTAATTGGTTGATCAGTGGGAACTTGTTCTGCTTCAGTGGAAATTGGTTGAACAGTTCCAACTATATCATCAAAGTTAAAACCAGCATCAGCATCCATATCTTCAAAATCCAATTTCCTCCCCTCAGTGTCAACAACATAATCTTTTGCTTGAGCATTGTCAGAATCAGTCAGCTCAGCAAACTCTTTTTCAAAATTTGTACTCCTCCCCTTAAACTCTGCATCTGTTTTCCTCCCCTGTTTGGAAGAATCTCCCAAAACTTTAGTAGAACTTGCAGAAAACTCATCCTGAGGTGAAGATGATGAACATAACACAACTTTAGCAGATCTTTTCTTCTTGAGATTCTAAACTTCATTCTGCAATCTTTGAATCTCATCCTTCAATTGATTCAGCTCTGTGGCATGTTGTTCTTTGGTCTGTGCCAGATCTTTCTCCAGAGCTTGAACCTACTTGACTAATTTGGTACAAATGTCCATCAATTCAGGTAGTTGCACACTGCCTTCATCACTTCCAACTGTGTAACCTGTTGGGAGAGGTGAATCATGAGGCATTGATTCAGGCTCTTCCCTAGTTGGACAAGGATTAAGCCTTGAACCACCACTTCTTGTCCCTAAACCAAGAGGTTCAGCAACATGCAATGTTGAGATGAGAGAAGTTTGCTGTTTAGACCTTCTCTCATAAGTGTAATTTACAGCAGAGGTATGTTGAATTTGTGGAACAACAATAGTGGGTGTGTTTTGGGATACAACTGGGATGGTTGCATCTTCACCCTGTACTTGAGCAATTTTAGCAAGCATTTGAGAAAAAAGTGGATGAACCTCCCCATTCCAAAGATCTGAAGCCTTACACATGTTTTGAAAAACTTTTGGCTTAAGACTGGAAGGTTCATAAATTCTATTGTGAGGGTGCAGTTGAAACTCATTTAACATTGCTCTGATACCACATGTTAAGATCGTTTTAGCTCGAGGTTGTTTAGACCTCATCTAGGGATTACACAATAATAAAGATAAAGAACATGTACGCAGCAGAATAAACAAAACATCTTTATTATTGCTAACAAGGTTTCTCGTCATCATCTCTACTCTAACATACACCAAAGCCCCAATGCTACGTGATCAAGTGTAGCACGGTTACATCCTAACAGCGATCTAAGATCGTTGAGGCTTAACCACAAATCAACAAGTCTAGGCGTTTACAATAACTATACGCCCTAGATACAAACACACACTTTTTCTGGACTTTACATCTTGTACATACTTAATATCAATTCCCTGTATCTCTTTATATAATAGAGATACTAGGGTTACAAAGGATATTCTAGAATAATAAAAAGATATGCAGTAATCTTTTTCTTTCTTTGCAAGTTTCTTCCTTTGTCTTTATAAGTCCCTCATGTTTCACATGTTTTGTCTTATCAACTTAATTGTAATTCCCAACAGTATTGATGACTCATCTAGGTATCCTCCTGATGAGTATCTCCCTGAGAATCATACTTCAACCCAATACCAAGCTGATGCTGATGTCTCCTACTACATCATTCCTCACAATCTACCCCAACCAACTGTCGGTGAAGTCACTGAAACTCAACCTGCCTCCAATGAGACAACACCCACTGAACCAATTGTTCAGGAATCCTCAGAACAAACTGTTCCCTCTAATGTCACTGAAGTACATAATCTTGAGTTACCTCAGGTTCCTGTAATTGAACCTACTCCTCAAGTATATCAGGCTTCTACAAGCTCTAACTCATATCCTAAACCTCAGCATAGTTGGACCAGAGCCAAAGTTATTAAGCTTGTGAACATTATTGGTGAGCCCACTGAAGGCATGCTTACCAGAAGCATGGCTGCTAAACTTAAGGCAGCCACAGCCAATATATGTCTTTATGCTGACTATCTCTCAAAAATTGAGCCTAAAAATATCAAAGAAGCCCTGACATATGAAAGTTGGGTTCAGGCCATGAGAGATGAATTGGAACAGTTTGACAGAATTTATGTCATGACCCTTGTTGAATGCCCTAATGGTGTCCTAGTCATTGGCATGAAATGGGTTTTCAAAAATAAGACTGATGAGAATGGCACAAACATCAAAAACAAAGCAAGACTTATTGCCAAAGGATATAACCAACAGGAAGGTATAGACTATGAGGAAACCTTTGAACCTGTTGCAAGAATGGAAGCCATCAGGATCTTCCTAGCCTATGCAACTTACATGAACTTTAAAGTCTACCATATGGATGTCAAAAGTGCATTCCTGAATGGTAACATTAAAAAAGATGTCTATGTGCAAAAACCTCCAGGCTTTGAAAGTAGTGAATACCCTCACCATGTCTACAAGCTTAACAAAGCCCTTTATGGACTGAAACAAGCACCCAGGGCATGGTATGAAACACTTTTAGCCTTCCTGATCCAAAACAAATTTGTCAGAGGAATGATTGACAACACTCTGTTCATCTACAGAACAAAAAGTGAGGTCATCCTGGTTCAAGTGTATGTTGATGACATCATCTTTGGCTCAACAAGTTACAAACTTTGCAAATAGTTTGAAAAACTGATGACCACAAAGTTTGAGATGAGCATGATGGGTGAACTCACTTACTTTCTTGGACTACAAATCAAACAAACTGACAGAGGATATCCATTTGTCAAGAAAAATACCTAAGGAACCTACTCAAGAAGTTTGAGCTTACTGACTGCTCTTCAGTGAAGACTCCTATGGTTCCTCCAAACAACCTTGGCCCTGATCTCACTGGAAAATCAGTGAACCAAACCCAATACAGCGGAATGATAGGCTCCCTGATGTACTTACTTGCATCTGGGCCTGATATCCAATTCTCAGTCTGTCTGTGTGCCAGATATCAGGTTGATCCTAAAGAGTCTTATCTCACTGCTGTTAAGAGAATCTTCAGGTACCTTAAGGGTACACCAAACCTTGGTTTATATTACCCAAAGTGCTCAGGATTTGATCTTAAATGGTACACTGACTCTGACTATGCAGGATGCAATATGGACAGAAAAAGTACCTCAGGATCCTGTCAATTCCTTGGTGGTAAACTTATGTGTTGGAGTACAAAGAAACAACAATCAGTGGCCATGTCCTTAGTTGAAGCTGAATATATGGCTGCTGCAGGATGCTGTGCAAATGTACTCTGGATGAAGAGCCAACTGAGTGAATATGGCATTCAGTACAAGATGGTACCCATCTTTTGTGATAACACAAGTGCCATAGCCATCTCAAACAACCCAGTACTTCATCAAAGAACCAAACACATTGACATCAGATACCATTTCATCAGGGACCACATCATGAATGGAGAAATTGAATTACATTTCATCCCCACTGAGTATCAGCTAGATGATATCTTCACCAAACCCCTGGATGAGCCCACTTTCACAATACTGAAAGCTAAGTTGGGCATATTTGATATTAACTCAGGCAACTGATCAAAGTTATTCCAACTGAATGTAAATTCTCTTAGGTCCCTGATTAAAACCCATGTCTCAGTGATAAACACCTCTTCACTGATCATCAACACACTGAATGATAAACTCATTCAGGGGGCTCATGATATCATATGACATTAATACCCTAACTAAATGCTCTAAGTACTTAGTTAGTAAATGTCCCAGGTAGGTAACTGATTCCTATTAAATATAGGAATATATGTTACTTATACAACTGGCATACACATCATGGGCCCCCACATTTCTCACCAATACCACTGAGCATTAAATGCTCTCTCTCTCACACAAATACTTGTATGACAACATCACTCTGCAAAAGTGTCTTTTGCAGAGCCACATAACCATCTCTCTAATCATATTGAGAGAAAAACGGGTAATGGGAATCGTGCCAGTTAATGCGGATTTCAAACATACTTTAAATTACCATTTTGTATTAATACCAAAACGTTTGATATCCGCAATGGCACAACCCTATTTCTTTCCCTATAAATACCCCCACAAAATCAAAAACACATACGCTTTTAAAACCTTATCAAAACTCTTGCAAAATTGTTTTCAAAAAAAATGTTTGATTAAACTGTGTGTGTTTCTTCTTTGATACCAATTTTTCCTCAAAAACCAGACCTTTCTCAAAAACAAATGGCTTCTTCTAGGGTCATCAAATACGCACCCAATGTGGATTTCCAAATGTAAAGCATAGACCTCACCAAAAACAATGTGGTGGGGAACGTTTCCTACCCTGAAGGATTCCCTAAATACAGGGATGTGGTGAAGTTCCTTCAAAACTGTTTTCTCACCACCACATTCACAAAGACCCCCTCAGTCATCTATCATGACTACTTGAGGGAATTTTGGTGCACAGCGGTGGTTGAAAACCCTGATGCACCAAAGGAGGCCAAAATAAGGTTCTCAGTGAAAAATGGAACTAAGTTCCTAACTCTTGATTACAAAACCTTTGTCAAAGCCACTGGCTTTGACTACACTGAGACCTTCACTACCCAACCCACTGAGAAAGATGTGAATGAATTTTTACTGGAACTTGGGCCCTATGACAAAAATCACCCTGAGGTGACACCAGGGGCCCTCCTGTCCAAAGCCCCTATCATCAAAACCTGGTTTCCAGCCCCCTGGATGATTCTGATGACCTTTATCATTCAGGTCCTCTGGGGAAATAAATCCTCCACTGAGTAATTGAACACTACTCAAGCAATGATAGTGTACTGTCTCATAGAGGGTAAAAAGATAGACCTTGGAGAAATAATCTTCAGGGACGTCATAGAAAAGTTAGGGGAAGTCTAGGCAAAAACTCATGTCATACCCTAGGTTCATTTCCTACGCCCTACAAGACTTGCTTGGGTCTGAGTATGCTAAGCCTGATGCAGTAGGCTTTGAGCCTGATGTCTTACATCAGGCTAATTAC
This sequence comes from Artemisia argyi, assembly GCA_030686995.1. NCBI lineage: Eukaryota > Viridiplantae > Streptophyta > Magnoliopsida > Asterales > Asteraceae > Artemisia > Artemisia argyi. Next base: position 191,733,534 of record CM060676.1, read on the forward strand.
TCTCGTGACCCTCTTGAGGTTACACCTGTCACCCTGACAATGTATATGCTTACTGCTATCCAGGGTGATAACAAAATTTCACCAGTTCCCTCTCCCACCAAAAAGGTGAAGAGGAAGAAGGGACAGGGGTCCAGGAAGGTGACTCAATCCAATTCACTCGCCACTGAGACCTCTGCCCCTAAGCCTGAGAAAAAGGGGCAACAACAACAGACCCTGACTGCTAACACCCTCAGGATCATAAGCCAATCTTTGACCCCAAAACAAAGGCCAATAGAGGGCACTGAGACATTACACTCAGTGTCCTCGGGCGAACCCGTTCCCAAAGGCTCTGCTGACATAAACAAGTCAGTGAAGTTGGAACCAATCCAACCTCCACATCCTGCTAAAGGTTCTGGTAAATCACAACCAGGGTCTCAGGGAGCAAGGGGTCCTATATCCTTGGTGGGGCAGCACTACTCCACTGAGAAGGGGACCCATAAACAATCACATCCTGCCAAAGGCTCCGGTAAATCACAAACCAAGCAACAGGGAGTTCTCGCCCCTAAACCTTCGATAGGCCAGTACAAGCCTGTTGGAAAGGGGGCATAACCACTCAGGTGCCTGATGAGGACATTCACAAATCAAAGCTTTTGTCAGAGGGCACAAAAACTCATCCCAAAGACTCAGAGGGAAACATACAACCCGCTGATAGGGACACAACATTCACGACTCCTCAGGATGACATTGAAAAACACCCATCAGTGTCTGAAGGGGTCACGGGGGACAAAGATTCAGATGGACAAAGGCCACCCGCTGATATGGAACCTATAACCACCCCCGGAGGTGCGCATAACTTGGGAACTGACCTTGAGAACCAGGCAGATAAAACCTAGTCTGCTGGATTTGAGAGGTCAAGACCTGGCCATAATGAAGGCAAATCTTCTTATGAGAGGAGCCGGATAACCTTTTGTTGCAGATTACCTCACTGGCTGATGCTCAGGCCGCCCTGTTCCCTGATGATGAATTTCACAGTGATGAGGAGATTTTTGAAGCTGGAGATGATATGGTGGTTGAGGAGACAGTCCCTGAACCAATTCCTCAGTCTCCTCAACCCTCTGATACTGAGGCTACTGAAACTAACTCCACATCAGAATCCTCAGAAGATGATCAAGCTCCTTTCACTGAGAAAGTTTTCACCAAATTCATCAAGAAGATCACCAACATTTTGTACAGGGGGGTCACTGATGAAGTGTTCAACATGTACACTGAGCAAGCAGTCCATTACCACCTACTCAAGGATGTTGTTAAAGACTTTAATGATGATGTCAGGGAACAGAATTCCACAGTCACCTACTCCCTGACACAAATTGTCTCTCAACTCAACCAGTTTTTGGAATTCCTCAACAAGTTGAATACAGGGGTTCAGTCTGTTCAAGAATCAGTCAAAGATGATCCTGAGCTAACCAGGAAGCTTCTTCAGGCATCTGAGACTTATCAGGTAAACTCAGTGACCCTCACTGAGTTACTTGGCTTGCTAAAGGGATCTAATGTTCAGAATCTCAGCTCAATAGTGGAGTCTCTCAAATCTTCCTTTACAACATTGTAAGAATCAGTGGCAGCTCAATCCCAAAAGTCCACTTTTCTGGCATGGACAATAGGATCCAGGATGACAGTCCTTGAAAATTCTCAGGCTGCACTTGACTCCAAAGTATCTTCCATTCAAAAGGATACTGCGGAAATCAAGTCCATGATGACGGAAATTTTTCAGGCCTTCAAGGGTACATCTACTTCTTCTTCAGTACCTCCAACACTTGCCATCACTGACGCTCAGGCAAATGTTGAGGGGGAGAATGTTACTGAAGCCCCTAATACTGAAGAACAAGAGGCTGGACAGCCCTCTCACACTGAGGGGGAGCATGTCACTAAAGCCACTCCAATCACTGAAGTTCCACCACAAGAGGAACCAGTCTCCTCCACTCTCAGGCAGGACAGAGGAAAAAGTATTGCTACCACCTCTGAACCTGAAATTGTGCTCAAACCTGCCTCAACCATAGTTAGATATGACCCTGATGAACCTATCAGAGTCCCGTTTGAAATTAATGGAGTAGTACATCATCTCACCAATGCCGAAATTCAAGCTCACATGGAAAGAATTGAGATACTACAAAAGGTGGCTGAAGAAGAGAGGATGAGCAAGCCTGCGCTTATACAGGTTGTTCATGAGGAGGCTGAAAAGATTGGTTTGGATACTGAGGATCTTGCCACTGAGCAAGCCGGTGTAGCCTTTAAAAAGGCTTAGGAGGAAGAATTAAGTGCTCTAATAATGGAAAGGGAAGCGAAGCTTAGGAACGATGCTCACATATGAAAGACCAGGATTGAAAGGTATACTTGGGTGATGAAAGAGAGGCTGAAACCTAAAACCATCACTGACATTCAAATTCATCGCAACACCAATCCTGCAGTGGTCACTGTCTTCAGGGGACCAGATAAAAGAGTGATGGACATTCACAAACCATTCAGGTTTGCTGACTTTGGGATCACTGAACTTGATGAGCTTCATCCCATCATTGCCAAGAAGAACAATGTGGTGGTACCTGAAATCAAGGTCCCAGGATTGGATTGTGACAGGTCCCTTCCAGAAGGTATCGTCTTCATGAACAATGTGGTGTTTGAATTCCCTGAAAGAGGTCTATGCTTTACCGATGAGTATAGGAACCCTGCATTCCAAAGATGGTCAGACATGGACAGGGCAGGGATTAAGGCGATGCTGATGTACCTAATGTTGGCCTCTCCTGTTAGGTTTGCTGAAAATGTAAGGTTCTGCCAGGACCTTAAAGCTATGATTGAGGAGCACCCTGAGAGACATCTCCTGAGATCTAAGAAGGCTAAACTTGATGCACTTGGCTATCAACTGAACATCAAATCTGCAACAACAACTATCTTTTTTATTTTTTGTAATTTGTAGGACTTGTAATATTTATTAATGAACAATGATGTTTTTTTAAGTTACAAGTGTCCTAAGATAATTACATCAACACTCAGTGAAGAGAAGAAGAACCCTACCTACTCACACTGAATCAATACACACTTAGGCTATTTGTATATCCAAATAGGGGGAGACTGTTGGGTAACAGAATTCCACAAGCTTCCTTTAAACTTGGATTTGAACATAAAATAACCTAAGTGTCTATTATCCGTATATACAAACAAGTCACTGAGTGAACAGTACCTCAGTGAGTCATCTTCAAGATGCTTGGAGCGAGTCTATGTTGAAAGGTTCACCATTCAGTGAGGCGGAACTCAGTATATGGAATCTAAGCCAAGAAGATGATGGGTTCAGTGAGGATGACAATAACTCACTGAACCCCTAGGACTCCTCAACAACTACTACATACTGAAGACTGAAGACTGAAGACTGAAGACCTGAAGACTGAAGTATGGGCGGGACAAGGCGGGAAAAGTTTGAACGTATCAACAGGTGACCTCATCTACCTGAAGTCAAACTTTCCCTGAAAGGCATCATGTCAGGATGGTGTCATTACTGTGCATTGGAAAGGCACATAGTCTTTTACCCAAAATAGTCTAATGTAACAGAGACAAAATACGTAAGTATTTTTGTCTCTACTAGTTAGGTCATCTTTTGTCTTTATCAGTAAAGTTGTAAATCACTTGTGTATAAATAGGTAGCATAAGTGAGGAGTAAAAGTGGACAAGTATGTGCATTTTATGCGAAGCATTCACAAACCACTTTTACTACTCCAAAGAACAACACAGTCCCTGAGATAGCTCAGTGTGACCTTATAGTTGTCACTCAACGTAGTTTGAGTTTAGAGAGGAGTCCACACCATACTTGTCATTTCAATCCCAAGTGTTATTCCGCAAACACTTGGGTATAATTCTTTTGATTAACTTCTAATAAGAATTAAACGTTGAAAAACCTTGTGTCTCTTTTCTTACGTTTATCTTTGTTGTTAATCTACTTATCGGAGTGAAAAGTCATGGAACTTGGTTAGGTTAACTCTTTAGTTAACTATTAACTTAGTAAACGGAGACCAACATTTAGTGACCAACTTTTTATGAAATGTAAACAAAAGGCTACTAAACTGTCTGCTTTATCTAGTGTCATATTTTCTCTTGTGTGCTAATGTAGTTTTGTTTAATGAAAGCATAACAACAACAACAACAACAACAACATAAGGGTGGGCTTTATTTGATGAAGTGATGATTTAGTGCTCTGATTATAATTCTGTTAAGAAAACTCCTTGTTAACTATCATATCAATTACAGCATTCAGGTCTTGGATGATGAAATTTGGATACTTGTTCAAACTGTCAGCAGTAGCTATTTTGTTGATTTATGAGACACTTTAATAAGGAAGTACCAATGGGTCTTTCCATTTGACTTTTTAGAGTCAATTTTTTGAATCTTCAACTAGTTTATTGATTAATACTGAGTAATATTTATCTCGTAATAGTACTCTTTTTTGTGATGAAAAATAGAGATGCTGCATATGTTTCGTTACTTTGTATTATTATTCAGTTGAGTGCGTGATACCTCCAATCAGAACAATTCATGATGGATCGATTTTAACCAGCTACAAAGTCCATTACTTGAGGTTTTGTGAAAACATTTTCCAAACTTAACACCATCGAGAGAGAGATGGACTAAATGTTGTATCATACAAGCAATAGCTTATTTTTCTGGTAATATCAAGGACTAAAGAATGGTACCTGATCCGTTATGCTGTTTGATTATAAAAATTTTAAACAGATACTTAACAGAAAGTGATTAATAAAAAATAAATGGGAATTAAATAAAAGAATATATGATAACTGATCACTTAATGCCATTTGGCTTATAAACATTTTGTATTTTGTTGAGCCTACCTCCCCAATTTCTTTCCTTTCATTCCTATTTATAATCTAAAAGAAGCTAATAAAATGGTCCTCTCCCTACGTAATGTGCACAAACGAATTTATTGTTTTATTTTTTTCCCCAAATAAAGAAGTACTTAAGGTTTTATTAAATAATAATAATAATAATAATAATAATAATAATAATAATAATAAATAAATAAATAATCTGTACAAAGATATAACAAAAATTTATTTGTTTCCTAAGAAAACATTCTTTTTTCCGAAATACAAAAGTCCACACTTAAGGTTTTCTTTTATTATATAAAAGATAAGAAGAGAACAATAAAGAACAAGAATAAATAGTGAAACACAAAAGAATTGTATTCTTTATCTCACAATGGAGGGATGTATATTACAACCAGGAGTATTCTAGAAGATACAATACTCTAATTAAGATAATTACTAATATTAAAGGATGAGCAAAAATCATTTGAGGACCAAACTTTTTTTCCATACCAAGAGACTAATCTCCTCCCTCATCTTTATTTGATCTAATAGATGAGATTAATCCCAACAATTTAAAAAATTCACTTTCATCCTTTTTTTCCAAATATTAATATCTTTCACATCGTTAATCGTTAAGCGAAAAAAATTATACCATTGGCATTTAATTATCTTTCTATAGATAAGCACTTTGACATATTTTCGACAAAAAAAAAAAAAAAAAAAAAAAAAAAAAAAAAAAAAATCGTATTTTTCACGTTTTTTTCGTGGCCGAAAAAATCATATATGATATTACATATCATCTACCACCTATATATAGAAATGAATTGTAGAAAAAATCTCCCCCCATCCACTAAAAAAAAGACACCTGGAAAACCCCAAAAAAAACAACCACCGTTGGATCAAAAGTAGGGAAGATTTTGATGGACTTCTTTGGCAGCCTTCATTTGTGTTAAATCCCAAACACAATAATAAACATACACAGATTCTCACAAAACCCTAACAAAAAATTCGCCAAATACAAATGAGATCCTAACCAGCCAATGAATCAAAAATCGTTCTCTAATAAATTAACCAACAATTAATCAAATTCAATTGATCATTACCCCTCACAAATTCATTTAAGAATCAGAAAACCAAAAAAAAGGAATGAAAACCATTCTCGGTAGTTGTCGGATGTATTCGTTTATTAATAACAAACAGCTCAAAAATCTATTCGGATGATCCAAAAAATGTTTTGATGATCAAAGATTTTGTGGTTTCTTTAACAGCAAATCGCCCGAAAATTATTGTAAGTTTGTTTGTGATTTCTTTTTTATGTTCATTGTTCATGTTCTTATTTTTATCTGTTTTGGGATATATTTCTAACCCTAATTTGAATTGCAATGTCTTGAAATCAGTTATCTGTTTGACATAACTGTTAAAATTTGTTTCTGATTTTTTATTTTTTGGAAAAGAATTAATTAGCGGTTCATATAGATAAGCGCCTAATAAGCAATCGTATACATCCATTGATCTTTGGCACTGTATTATTTTAGGTTACGGTATAAAGCCTTGGACGGTAAACTCAAGGTAGTGTTCTAAATCGTTTGACGGGGGAAGTTTTAATTTGGATAGGAGTTTGATAAGATATATATGGTGAGTTTGGGGTTTGAACTTATAGTGATTTTATTGGTTTTTGTTGTTGCTGGTCTGTCGTGGGATACTGATAATATGAGCTTGCGATATGATTTGAGCGCGTACAAGAAAGTAATTAAAGGTATGGATGTTAATGTATAAGGTATGGTTAAAGTAACCTCATAGCTTTGATCAGCCAGGTATTTATAATATTAGTGTCATCCAAAATTAAGTTGCACAATAGTGTGGAATATAATTACATATTAAGAAGGTTGCCATCTGCTAATAACTTCGCTTTAACGATACATCCAAGATGGTAGAACCATATGGTTTCTTGCATCAAGATTTAGATATTTGATTGGGTTTGGTATCCTTTAAAACTGAGAATGCGATGTATAATTGTGATAAAGATACTAAATTTATGTAGTTTACCCATAGTGTAATATTACCAGTAGTGTGATAAAGATTGGAGTAACTATTGTTTAATTATTTGATACCAAGAGTTATTATATTTTATTTTATGAAATCAATTCCATGAAATAGGTTGATAATTCTCATTGGTCGCATCTAACCATAATCTTCTCATTAACAGAAAGTTGATGATTGCCTGACATTGAGACGCGCTACAGACAAGTAAGCACACTATATTCTCTTTATGTTGTGGAGCTTACATGTAGTAAGTTTCAAGCAATATTATAGGAGTCTTTCTGGCTAATTATGTTTATCTTCATGTTTGTTAATCCGTATGTTAATGTACAGATTATGGAATTGATTTCTATGATATAGGAACTGGATTTGGGCATTTTGTAATTGTTACTGCTGATTACAATTATATATTACTTAATGTGATGTCAAATTTCAAATATAGATTTGATTTTTTTTGTGGCTAAATTGGTACATTTTCGTAGGTCTACAAACTTTCTGAGCACATCAAGACTAAAGGTGGAACTATTACAAGGGAGGTAGGTCCAGTTAAAGGTGGGACGAGTGTAATTGCATTTGCTATAGATCTCGATGGTTGAACTGGATTGGAAGATGAAATAATTTCGTAAAGAACTGTATTGGCAGATGAAAGGTGGATCTTTCGGGGGATATTATTGAGCCATTCCTGATCATTTTGGTGATTTTTTCGTTTTGGATGAAACTGCGTATCTGAATCATTGAATGTTTAACTTGATTGAACGTATTTCCTTATGATTTGGTGTATTCTAATGGATATTATTTTAATAAAATAAGGAGGTGGCGTGTAGCCTTTTTAGAGTTGTGTCATAATAGGCGCTAATTTATGGATATTCGGAATATATTTTGGTGTGATTTGATATTCTTTTTGGAATATTTGCAGGTAACAAGTGTTGGCTTGAAAGAGCAAGAGAGGATTATTTTTTGCAGCCAAAAAGTGATCAAATATTCATGGTGATAATGTCACAGGTTACCTCCTATATATCTTTAACGATTCATCCAAGATGCCACAACCACCTTTGCCATGGAGATTTTCGAAAATGAGGTGGTCCCCGCAACCCTCCAACAATTTCCTTCTTATGTGCAATAATTTCCTTCTAATAATGTTCAATAATATCCTTCTTATGTGCTCATTATTGGCCTTGCAGATTTGACATTGAAACTGACAAATCTGCTGAGGATGAGACCTACAACCAAGTTCTTGAAAGTGTGTTAGTGAGGCCTACTAATGTTGGAAACTATCATTTTATATTTGAGGTAACTTCCAAATGATTTCATTCCTTACTATTTATTGAATGTTAGGAATAATGATCAAGTGAAAGCTTACCAGTTATGTTTCACAGCAAGTCTTACATACCGCTTCACATTTCTTTATCTAAATTTGTGTTTGGATTTACAGTTCTATCTGCAAAGTACAAGCCAAGTTATGGTCACATGTGCGGATTCACATGTGAAAATCCTCCATGGTGCCAGCTTGATTGGAAAATTCAGAGGTATAGTATTTAGCTATTTACATGTCAGTTAATTATTTGACTTTTTTTTAATTTAAATCATTATCCAGTTGCAAATGTTCACCTTGAAATCCTTTTTGTGTGTCGTTCACCTTAGATGGGAAACATATTGTTTCCACAAGTAAGGATTCTAATGTATATGTCTGGAACTGCGACAATCACTGTTGACATTCATTTACAAAACATTATAAAAGTATAATGTCATTTGATAGAAAGTATAAACTGGTTAAAACTCCCGAGTCATATCATTGTTCACGTTCTACTATATTTGTGCTCTAATTTATTATTGTTTTTTTTATCTTATTAGTTCGCAAAGTCGGCGACAAAGGTGGAAGCCGATCGAAGTATAAAAAGGATGAACCCAATATGAATAAAGAATGCCGCAAATGCTATTGAGTGGTTCCGTTATGGCTGTGATGAGCTGAAAGAGCAATCCAAAGGAGAATGCTATTTTTGTGTACGTTGAATTACCAAACTATTTCATCACCATAGGTGACAAATTCTCATTTCTTTTTAATCTTTTATTAAAAGTGTGTTTGGGTAAGCCTTAAAAAATGCTTATTGTTTCAGTAGAAATCTATCTCTAGCTCTATCAAAAAGCTATTTTTCACATATTAAAATGCTCTTAAGCTCTTTTTAAGACATTTTTGTGTTAGCTTATTGTAAATAGATAATACCATAAGCTAATAACCTTATTAAATAAGGTTAGACAAACACCTTAGAAATTTTGTTGTTTCGTTATTCGTTTTGACCAGTTACCAACGAATTACAATATGTGTTTGACCCGTTCCCTTATGAGGTGTTTAAATTTACCACCCTTGGCTCCATTATTGTTTCAATAACGTGTTGGAGGTTAAAAGACAATTCTTTCTAAAGTATGTTAGTAGTTGCGTTCAATAACATGATTATGTTTTATAGTTTAATATTTTGTAACCATGGAAAAAAAATTACTGCAGGAGGAATGCTACAGGTATTTGTTCAGTCTTATAAGTTTTACATACACTTTAAAGTTAAAAAGAAAAGAAAATAAAATAAAATGTGTTGTCAAGTTTTACGTGCTTATGTAGATGAGAGTTTCAGATTTAGTTTTGACTTTTCACTTTGTATTGTGGCACTTGACTGAGATATAATCTTCATGTGTGTGCATGTGGCTTTGTTAGCCTTTGATGTGATGCATATGTATAAGAATGAGTACCACACGTACATAAGGTATCTGTAATTTTTTAGTTCCAACACACTTAAGGCATGCATTTCAATTCATCTACTTGCAATGACCCGTTTCATCTGAACATTTGCAACTGGATAATGCTACATTCGATAGAACCGTTTCATATTCCGCATAGAGCATTTCATTCTATTATCTTTTAAAATATAATGTGTTCATTTAGTATGCAACTGAATACTAATTATTGGTTATCCAATATGTTAGTTTTGTTGATTGTTATGCCCATTTTTGTTCTGCATCAACTCCATCTTAAAGTTAATTTGTATACATGTAATGTAGTAAGAGAACTTATTGACTGTCAAATGAGGATGAACTTATTGACTGTCAAATGAGGATGAACTTATTGACCGTCAAATGAGGTTTTTCTTTCTTTTTTATTTTTTTTAATTTTTTTTTATTTTAATTTAATTTATAATGATTAATTAGTCTTTTTAACCTTAACTTTGATTTGTTATGTGTGTATAGATAACTCTAACACTCTGTTCCCGAGTTTTTATTTGGAGAGAAAAGAAGAGAGGGGGAGAGGAAATGACAAAATATTTATGTTCCCGAGTTTTTTTTGGAGAGGAGAGGAGAGGAAATTATGCCAAAACTTCTCTCCTAATCTTCTTCCCAAATTGGGATGATTTGGAGAGAAGATGATTTTTGTGCATGATTTTATTTAATCTCTCTTCTTTTCTCTCTAACTTGGGAACACAGACAAAAAATCAATATTTTTTCCTCTTCTCTTCTTTTCTCTCGTTTTTAACCTCTTCATTTCTCTTCTTTCGATTTTATATCTCGGGAACACAGTGTAATGGTTTATTTAACCCATTTACTTTATCATATATGATATATAATGCGACTTTGGTCTTTTGTATGGCTGTAGGTACCAAGCATTGCCCTTACACTTGAAGGAGACCAACATAACAATCGCATGGAAATATACACTTCTCGCGCTGCAATATAGTTCCTGATGTTTTTGTAGCTAAAGAATAATTCCAAGTAAAAACCGAACATAAATGAAGGATACGTATAAGTGTGACATATGAGATAAATAAAATAAAAATTATGTGGCCTATGTCTACTATGTCTAAAATATCAAAAGCCTATTCGATTATTCGTTTGCCATGAAAGGTATTAGAAATTCTTTATGTTCTCAAATTTTAATGAAGTTGCCTTAATTTTCTACTATTATTTATACCATCCCTAATGGTTTTAAATATTAGAGCTAAATGGTATCAACTTTCAATATGCATTTCGGTGGTGGTGTTTGAATTTTGAAAGATTGTTGCAGAAGACGTAAAACAAAAATATGAAATCAGGTGGTAAATTGGCCACCGTTTGCGCTTTACTTGGAATAATAATAAGCCTATCCGATAAAAAGATGCCTTTTTTAACTTAATAGGAGGCATTTCCCCATTTCCGTTTGTTTTGCCGTGACAATAAATAAAAATCAAGGTCAAAATTTGTCTAAGGTGGGACTCTATTTAGAACGGTCTTTATTTTTATTTTTTTTTACACGGATAACTTTATGTAGCCTTTTCAAGGGTAAAAAACAAGAAATGTCTAAAAGTGGTGTTGTGACAAAGATGTCAACTGCACCAACGATACAACCGATGTTGTATACCATGAAGTTCTTTATAGATTATAAGTTTTATTTATTATCTTTTCGTACAGAATAAAAAAATTTCAAATATTTGTGCATTTAATTTCAATATATTATGCATTTTATAATTTTTTTTTATGTTATAAATAAATCATTAAAGCTAGCCGCCCCATCGGGGCGGGCCTTGAGTCTAGTATCATATATGATATTACATATCATATATGATATGATATGTAATATCATACATATCATATATGATATATGGTATTACATATCATATATGATATGAAATATCATATATGATTTTTTTCGGCTACGAAAAAAAACGTGAAAAAAATGATTTTTTTTTTCGAAAGTATATCAAAGTGCCCGTCTATAAAAAGATAATTAAATGCCCGTCGTGATGGTGTAATTATTTTCGCTTAACGATTAACGGTTTGAGAGATATTTAAATTATAAAAAATGGGTGAAATATTAAAATGCTTTTAATCTCAACCATTGATTTTCTTTTTAGATAGATGGTGGGGATGAGTCCCTTGCTTGGTATGTGAGGAATGTTTGGTTTGTAGAATAATCCCTAACAAATCACCACTCAGATTTATTCAAATCTGATCTTCCCCGATTAAATGACAATAAAACACGTGTCCACTACTCTCCCAAAAATCCTCAACTATATCCCGCCTAAAAATTCACTTTATGTAAAAATTCGCATTTTCAGGTTAACTTTTATTCCCGAAAATTTTACTATTCATTTCTACTATTCACTTTACTATTCACTTTATACTATTCACTCCTAAAATTTTTATTTCATATTCTCGTAAGTTAAACTATTTTAATGACAATCCGAGAGTTTGACACTCGTCGGATCATTTCTGCAAAAATCACGAAACCGTGTCCGAGATTTACTTTTAGGTTTAAACGTCATTCCAACATCCCGATATGTCCATAAAACACTATAAACAATAGAAATATGATTTTCTCCCATTTTACGACAATTCCAAAAGTTTTGGAATTTTACGTTTTCCAGTTCAGCGTTTTACGCGAATTACGCGTTTTAGACCCGCGTTTCCAGTTTTAATAGCGTTTAAGCAACCCAATAGAACTTATCACTCATTAAATATGCTAAGATAGTTATATTAATAAGTTCTAACATATTTATTAGTTTCATATTTTTAGGATACCCGATTTTAAGTTTCATGACTTAACGACTTATCGTTAGCAATTACCGGGACCAAAACTCACTCTGTAAGTCTAGATAAGTATCCAAGTCATACAAGACTTCCCAAAATTCCATCCAAAGCCACATGGGGCGTTTTTGAATGAGTCACAAGGATAAGATCATAGGAAACTTACATAGGAAGCTTTAGCATGTTAAGTAAACTTCATCCTTAAGTCTTAGGAAATATCCTAATACTTGCACCTCCTTAATGCACCTTCCTAGGCACCTTCCTAACCTCCTCTTCATGCTATAAATGCAAGGCTCATTCCTTCCTTTCTCTTCATTCCAAACGACACACACACAATCCATAAACCTTGATCCTTTGATTTCCAAGTTCCAAGTTACACATAAGAGTTGAAGGCCTAGTTAGTCTCTACATGAATCAAGAGTTTGTTTGGTGATTCCATGGTTGAATTAGGAGCTACACAAGGTGATTTGGGGCTGAGGTTAATTGGTTTTCACAAGGGTTATGTAAAGGTTAGCAAGGGTTTACAAGAGTTGTGGTGAAGGGTTTACAAGCATAGGTTTAGAGTCCCAGTTTCATACTTGACTTCCTTTCTTTAGAAAGCCAAAAGTTATAAGAAACCCTAATACACTTTCTTGCTCAATATTATTTTCATGCTATTTATATTTCATTCATGTTATATATGGTCTTGTTATTATATTCATGATGTATAAAAACTATTAAAACAAGGTTTGGAAACTATATATTAACTTATGTTTAGTAAACAAGAAAACTAGTGACTTATATTGAGAACCACGACCAAAATAGAGTAACCATGATATGAAACACTTACCTACTATTATACAGGACTTAAAAAGGAAAATATAGCAATTTGAACCACCTAAAACGAGTACACGAGTCAAAAGTTATGGCCAAAAGAAGTTAGTGAAACCAAAACGCCGAAACTGCCTAAAACAAACTGTTAACGATCTGACCATTTTGAAAGAGGCCCTTTTGTTCCAATTCATCAAAAAAGTTAAAACACGAAAGCTGTCCGGAACGACGTTTTCTTTTAGGAGAAAAGAAGCTCGAGCCCTGAAAACACTTAACGAGTGATATTTTTCTTCAAATTCTTAACAGCCCCTTTTTAAGACCAAATGACCATATAATGGCTATGGTTAGTTATAACCAACAGGTCTAATGACCTAAATCCAAGACCACAACCATGGCTAAGGTCAAGGTTGAGTCTCAAGCCCATGGTAACAACGACCAAGGTCACGGCAAAGCCATGGCTAAAGACCATATAAACTTACCAAGACGAAAACATGAACTAAAGAGTTAATGGCAACATAAACATCCAATTTGGATCGACTCCATCAAAACAACCATGAAACTTTACAAGTAATATTCATACTAGACTCAAGAAACTCATTGTAATAACAATCTTCATCCAAAAGTAAACTTTCCTAAGTTTATTCAATTATTTGGACATGTAACTTTTCGGATCAAAAACTTATATATATTTTATCAAATACTACAATAGTAGGGAGCCTCATGTGAAGGGTTCATTAAAGTAAACCATCGAGATGAGTTGTGGATTTACAAATTAAAGTGTCCTGGCTCCTCGAACGTTTACTACATGGCCTCTGAATTATGTCGGCGCGAACGGTGGTAAGCGATATACAAACTATACATGTTTCATAAACCATTTTTGTTCAAAGACTTAAACTATACTAAGTACTACATCATGGACTAAATGCAAGACATATATAGGCAATTCATCATATTCTTTGATATTACTCCAATCCTAAGTCGCAACATTCTATTATAGGTTGCTCGTAGAAACCTTCGCAATTCGACCATCATTTTCACTACTTACTACATATCTCACATTGAGTTCGTAGCCCCACTTTCTATTGTTTAACTATTTTACAAACCCATGGGGGGATACATGCTATTATTTTCCTACTCGAACACAATGCTTTCTACTGTATGCTTACCCGACTATGTTTTATTGTCACTAAGTAACGATTGCCATGTTCGAAGTCCCTATATCATGAACCATTAGTCACTAGCTATAGTGAGCGCGAATATTATGAATAGATCTATTGGGATTGACGGATCCCATTTGTGTTGAACAACTACGAGTTCAAACAAATGCACTATATTTGATATTTAGAGGTATAATGGCAATATTACCTTGGTAGGGCTTCTATAATGCCAATTTTTGGTTCGATGTTAATGCTTTGGTTGCATGAGCTTAGTGCAATAATAACGGTTTTGTTTTCTAACTATGAGTGTGAGGCTATAGCTCGCACTACGATTATTGTGTTCAACGATTTAACTACAAACTCTACGAATTTCACTCAACCTTTGTGTTGACTGTTTTAAGCATGTATTTCAGGTCCATAATGAACGAGGCTGGCACAGAGGAGCACGGATATTCAAGAGGGCTATAAATTTTATTATCATTCAAAAACTCATTTAATGTAAATTATAAACATGGAACCATCTGGGACCTCATTTTGTAATCTCTGATATTTATATAATTTGAATGATAAATCTTTTAAAATGACTCAATTAGAGTTCATTTTCTATTATTGTGACTATTGTGCCGTCGAGTAACACCCAGTTTGAATTCCTCTGCATCATTGAATTGGGGGTGTTACAGATTGGTACCAGAGCCATGGTTATAGAGAAACGGGTCTAATTGAGACCTAAACTATAACCACAATTACAAGCAAAAACATTTTTATAGCCTTCCGATCTTCGTGCCTTCCATCCTCCAGAAGATTATGGACTTTTTATGCATGTTATGCTACATGAACATATTAGTATATCGATATATAAACGCTTGTCATATTTTGAGCACTCCCCATAAATGTTAGAATTGTTTTAACATTGTAATTCTTCTTATAGAAATCATGTGCACACCCACTTCTCCCGATTATGTTCCCACTCTACCTAATAACTTCCAAGTCTTACCACCCTCACCCGAGTTCAGATTTGACTTCGTAAATGCCTTCGCTTCTGATGACGAAAAAGAACCTTTCTAAGATTTAACCGACGAAGAAGAGGAGGAACCAATGCCAACTAATTTTGCGTCGAATACTTCTAATTATTTTGAACAAAATTGGGTTGAGGCAGACTCCGAGGAGGATGATGAATATGAATATGTACTAGCACCATTATCACCACTACTATCACTTCACTTTTATATCCCTACATGTGATGAGTTGGATCACTCATTATTGATCGTATCACGACCACCATAGATCCAACAAGAAAGTCAGCATGGACACTATAACCTGTCAAACTTCATCGACTCGTACCTCCATGACACACTAAACCAAGAAGTTGCTAATCAATCAGAGCTGCTAGGACCTTCTAACCCGCAATAGACTAGTGCGATGATACTTGTAACACCCCCAATTCAATGATGCAGCGGAATTCAAACTGGGTGTTACTTGACGGCACAACAGTCATAATAATAGAAAACGATCTCTAATTGAGTCATTTTAAAAGATTTATCATTCAAATTATATAAATATCAGAGATTACAAAATGAGGTCCCAGATGGTTCCATGTTTACAAATTACATTAGATGAGCTTTCGAATGATAATAAAATTTATAGCCCTCTTGAATATCTGTGCCCCTCCGTGCCATCCTTGATCATCATGGACCTGAAATACATACTTAAAAGGTCAACACAAAGGTTGAGTGAAATTCATAGAGTTTGTTTAATGGTTGAACACAATATATTGGTAGTGTGAGCTATAGACTCACACCAATGGTTGGAAAACAAAACAGTTATTATTATTACACTAAGCTTATGACACCAAAACGTTAACGGGTACCAATATCAATAGACGGAGTTATCCCGGTAGGTACTTTGCCGTCATACCTATGTTTCAAATATTAATGCATTTGTTTGAACTTAGTCAATACAAATGGGATTCGTCAATCCCAATAGGCCTATTTACAATATTCGCGCTCACTATTACTAGTGATTAAATGGTTCATAATAAGGGATCTTGGATTGGCAAGGATGGTACTTAGTGATAATAAAACAATCAGGCAAGCATACAATTGAAAAGCATTGTGTTCGATTGAAAAACAATAGCATGTATTTCCCCCAAGGGTTTGTAAAACAATTAAGTAATGGAAAGTGGGGCTATGAACTCACCGTGAGTTGGATGACGTATAATGAGAATGATGGATATGCCGTGAGAACTTCTACGAGCAACCTAGAATAATTGTTGCAACTTAGGTTTGGAATAATGTCTAAGAATACGAAGAATTACCTATATATGTCTTGCATATAGTTCATGATGTAGTACTTAGTATATAGTGTAAGTCTTTGAATAAAAATGGTTTATGAAACATGTATAGTTTGTATATCACTTACTACCGTTCGGGCCAACATAATTCAGAGGCCATGTAGTAAACGTTCGAGGAGCCAGGACACTTTAATTCGTAAATCCACAACTCATCTCGACGGTTTACTTGAATGAACCCCTCACATGAAGCTCCCTAGTGTTGTAGTATTTGATAAAAATATATAAGTTTTTGATCCGAAAAGTTACATGTCCAAATAATTGAATAAACTTAGGAAAGTTTATTTTAAATGAAGATTGTTATTACAATGAGTTACTTAAGTCTAGAAAGAATATTACTTTCAAGTCTCATGGTCGTTTTGATAGAGTAGATCCAAATTGGATGTTTATGGTACCACTAACTCTTTAGTTCATGTTTTCGTCTTGGTAAGTTATATGGTCTTTAGTCGTGGCTTTGCCGTGACCTTGGTCATTGTTACCATGGTCTTGAGACTCATCCTTGGCCTTAGCCATGACTGTGGTCTCGGCTTTAAGGTCATTAGACCTCTTGGTTTTACTTAACCATAACCATTACATGGTCATTTGGTATTAAAAAATGGGCTGTTAAGAATTTGAAAAAAAATATCACTCGTTAAGCGTTTTCAGGGCTCCAGCTTCTTTACTCCTGAACGAAAACTTCGTTCCGGACAACTTTCATGTTTTAACTTTTTGATGAATCGGAACAGAAGGGCCACTTTCAAAATGGTCAAATTGTTAACAGGTTGTTTTAGGCAGTTTCGGCGTTTTGGTTTCGCTAACTTCTTTTGGCCATAACTTTTGACTTGTGTACTCGTTTTAGGTGATTCAAATTGCTATGTTTTCCTTTTAAAACCCTATACCACAGTAAGTGATTGTCCAATATCATGTTTATACTATTTTGGTCGAATTTCACAATATATGTCACTAGTTTACTTGTTTGTTTTATAAATGATAACATATAATGATATATAAGTTTAGACTTGTTTTAAGGATTTGTACATCATGAGATCAATATAACAAGGCATATATAGCATATAGAGCTTATGAAAATATAGTAAGGATGATGAGTATAAGTTTTCTTACAACTTTTGGCCTTAATGAAAAGGGAAACATGAACTAGGACAAGAACTATACACTTCAATCGAAAACCCTAGCTTCTAATCCTTCACCACAACTCTTGCAAACATTGCTAGCCTTGATATAGACCTTGTGAAAACCTTATTAACTCAGCCCTAGTACCCTTGTGTAGCTCCTAATTCATCCATGGAATCACCAAATAAACACTAGTTTCATGTAGAGAATAACTAGGCCTTCAACTCTTATGTGTAACTTGGAACTTGGAAATCAAAGATGAAAGGTTGTGTGATTTAAGTGTGTTATGTGTGGTGAACGAATAGGAGAGGATGAGGAAGGGTATTTATAGTGCCTTAAGGAGATTAGGAAGGTGTTAGGAAGGTGCAATGAGGAGGTGCAAGTTTAGGATATTTTAGGAAGCTTAGCTTAGAAGTTTACTTGCATATACATGTATCCTAAAGTCCAAGGCTTATCACCAAGCCACCAAGGCTTGGTGAATCATCATATGGCCGGCCAAGATAAGGCTAAGGTGACTAGATGTGTTGCCTTGGTTTTATCTAGCTTACGGAGTCAGTTTTGGTTCCGTTAATCGCTAATTGTAAGTCGTTAAGTCACGAAACGTAAAACCGGGTATCCTAAAAATATGAAACTTATAAATATGTTAGAACTTATTAATATAACCTTTCTTAGCATATTTAATGAGTGATAAGTTCTATCGGGTTGCTTAATTCGCGTAAAACGCTGAACTGGAAAACGTAAAATTCCAAAACTTTTGGAATTGTCGTAAAATGAGAAAAAATCATATTTCTATTGTTTATAGTGTTTTATGGACATATCAGGATGCTGGAATGACGTTTAAACCTAAAAGTAAATCTCGGACACAGTTTCGTGATTTTTGCAGAAATGATCCAATGAGTGTCAAACTCTCGGATTATCATTAAAATAGTTTAACTTATGAGAATATGAAATAAAAATTTCGGGAGTGAATAGTAATAGTGAAAGTAGAAATGAACAGTAAAAATTTCAGGAATAGAAGTTAACCTGAAAATGCAAATTGTTACAGTCTCTACCCCTTAAGGGGAATTCCATCCCGGAATTCAGTGTATATTATCTAATGTTGAATATTTAGGAGTGAGTGTGGGTATATGCTGCGAATTCTAATATCCGCTTTTCAAAATTTCTAGTCATAAAATGTGTTATGTACCATTCTAAGTTTTTGGTGGAGACTTAAGTTGGTAATCTAAAGATTTTGTCAGAATTTTATAGAGTCCAATATATCTTAAGTTTGGCTTTTCATGTTTCTCAAAACGAATAATAACGTATGGTATCGAGGCTGTCAACATAACCTTAATTCCTAAAATGGAGTTTTTAAAAGTTAGCTCCTTACATCTTTGTAACTTTTGGGATGATTGTATGTGGCATGCAGTTTGCAATATTGTGATAACTATTGTTGTAGGGAGGTTTAGCTAGAGGAAAGTGGTTATCCAAACCTTTTACAAAATTGATTATGTCTTAGGTAGTTTTGGGATGAAGGCAATATCGTATAATGTCTATGACAACTAGTGTTTGAAAGAAACGTGGTACTGTGAAGTTTTACATACTGACTTATAATGGGTTTTCAGGTAATGATGTGATATATGAACGATCAGAAGAGTGTAGTGTATGCTTACCATTAATATTGGTAGAGATGTCAAGTTTGCTTTAAAATTTTAAGAGATTTTAAAGGTTTATGACGGAATGGTATCCTTAGGACCTAAACAGGCTAGTACTTCAACGGGATAAAGAGAAGAATTGATAACTATCCCAAGATAGTAGTTCGGATTATCCTATAAATGAAAACTTTCAAGAATGAAATTAGATAGTACAAATAAGGTGTTAAGATTTTGCTGAGTGGTAAGGCACTATCGTGTCTCTAGATCGTTTTAAAGTATTCTGGTGGTACATTGAGTTCAAGTAGGAAATTAATCTGAACATAACCCTAGTACAACTAATCTTAGTATTTGAAAATTTTAAGTCAAATATAGTTAGTCATACTATGTTCCACTGTCCCTAGGTTAAATATAGGTGACTAGTCTATATTTAGCCAAGGTTCGATAAAATTTTCAAATACCTAAATTAGGTATACTTGTGATATGTCCGATGCTTTTGAGAAACTGTCCACTAAACAAAGGCGATGTCAAACCATTCAGTTGCAAGTCCCGCCCATACAAGACTTGTAACATATGTTTTCACATTCCATTGCATAGAAGATAGTACGGGTAGATACGTGTGGAAAGGAAGTTTTAAGTAATTCTAAAACAGTCCATACTTGGCCAGGATCACGAACTTTTAACAATGAAGGTTTCAGAAGAAAACTTTGATGAATGTAGAGAAAGTTGCTAAACTTTGATGAATGTAGAGAAACTTCAGCTTTTGTAGATGATGGATTAGTTTGTCCTTTAGAAATCTCATATCTTTTGTTTCCATTAGGAAAATTGATAGACTGTGACGGGTTTTATGTAAAACAATATCATGTAAGGTTTATAAGATAATTTCTAGAGACTATAAAATGTCTGAGAAATGGGAGAGATGATTGTGTAGTTCACAATGTTTGGGAAGTAGACTAGACCATTGTGTGACTCAAAACATTTGAGAAATGATTAAGACCATTGTATCATACAATGTCTGAGAAATAGGAAAGATCATTGCAATCAGTTACAATGTCTTGGACATAAAATGTTGGAATAGGAACATGATTGGGAGAATGGGGTTGTGTCGAAATGCCCTAAAATAGGCATACGCAGATATGTTTAGTCCATTGTTTATAAAAATGATTGAAAGTACGTCGAGTGTGTATATATCAATATACTTATATGTTCATGTAGCATAAAATGCTTACGGGGAAATGCTCAATTATGCTAAGGGTACATATATCAATATGCTAAAATGTTTGTGTAATATAAAATGCTTAATAAGTCCATAATCGTCTGGAGGATGGAAGGCACGAAGAGCAGAAGGCTATAAAAATGTTTTTGCTTGTAATTGTAGTTATAGTTTAGGTCTCAATTAGACCCGTTTCTCTATAACCATGGCTCTGATACCAATCTGTAACACCCCCAATTCAATGATGCAGCGGAATTCAAACTGGGTGTTACTTAACGGTACAACAGTCATAATAATAGAAAACGATCTCTAATTGAGTCGTTTTAAAAGATTTATCATTCAAATTATATAAATATCAGAGATTACAAAATGAGGTCCCAGATGGTTCCATGTTTACAAATTACATTAGATGAGCTTTCGAATGATAATAAAATTTATAGCCCTCTTGAATATCCGTGCCATCCTTGATCATCATGGACCTGAAATACATGCTTAAAAGGTCAACACAAAGGTTAAGTGAAATTCATAGAGTTTGTTTAATGTTTGAACACAATATGTTGGTAGTGTGAGCTATAGACTCACACCAATGGTTGGAAAACAAAACAGTTATTATTATTACACTAAGCTTATGACACCAAAACGTTAACGGGTACAAATATCAATCGGCGGAGTTATCCCGGTAGGTACTTTGCCGTCACACCTATGTTTCAAATATTAATGCATTTGTTTGAACTTATTCAATACAAATGGGATTCGTCAATCCCAATAGGCCTATTCACAATATTCGCGCTCACTATTACTAGTGATTAAATGGTTCATAATAAGGGATCTTGGATTGGCAAGGATGGTACTTAGTGATAATAAAACAATCAGGCAAGCATACAATTGAAAAGCATTGTGTTCGATTGAAAAATAATAGCATGTATTCCCCCAAAGGGTTTGTAAAACAATTAAGTAATGGAAAGTGGGGCTATGAACTCACCGTGAGTTGGATGATGTATAATGAGAATGATGGATATGCCGTGAAAACTTCTACGGGCAACCTAGAATAATTGTTGCAACTTAGGTTTGGAATAATGTCTAAGAATACGAAGAATTGCCTATATATGTCTTGCATATAGTTCATGATGTAGTACTTAGTATATAGTGTAAGTATTTGAATAAAAATGGTTTATGAAACATGTATAGTTTGTATATCGCTTACTACCGTTCGGGCCAACATAATTCAGAGGCCATGTAGTAAACGTTCGAGGAGCCAGGACACTTTAATTCGTAAATCCACAACTCATCTCGACGGTTTACTTTAATGAACCCCTCACATGAAGCTCCCTAGTGTTGTAGTATTTGATAAAAATATATAAGTTTTTGATCTGAAAAGTTACATGTCTAAATAATTGAATAAACTTAGGAAAATTTATTTTAAATGAAGATTGTTATTACAATAAGTTACTTAAGTCTAGAAAGAATATTACTTGCAAGTCTCATGGTCGTTTTGATGGAGTAGATCCAAATTGGATGTTTATGTTACCACTAACTCTTTAGTTCATGTTTTCGTCTTGGTAAGTTATATGGTCTTTAGCCGTGGCTTTGCCGTGACCTTGGTCGTTGTTACAATGGTCTTGAGACTCATCCTTGGCCTTAGCCATGACTGTGGTCTCGGCTTTAAGGTCATTAGACCTCTTGGTTTTACTTAACCATAACCATTACATGGTCATTTGGTATTAAAAAATGGGCGGTTAAGAATTTGAAAAACCATATCACCGTTAAGCGTTTTCAGGGCTCAAGCTTCTGTGTTCCTAAACGAAAACGTCGTTCCGGACAAATTTCGTGTTTTAACTTTTTGATGAATCGGACCAGAAGCGCCACTTTCAAAATGGTCGGATTGTTAACAGGTTGTTTTAGGCAGTTTCGGCGTTTTGGTTTCGCTAACTTCTTTTGGCCATAACTTTTGACTCGTGTACTCGTTTTAGGTGATTCAAATTGCTATGTTTTCCTTTTAAAACCCTATACCACAGTATGTGATTGTCCAATATCATGTTTATACTATTTTGGTCTAATTTCAGAATATATGTCACTAGTTTACTTGTTTGTTTTATAAATGATAACATATAATGATATATAAGTTTAGACTTGTTTTAAGGATTTGTACATAATGAGATCAATATAACAAGACATATATAGCATATAGAGCTTACGAAAATATAGTAAGGATGATGAGTATAAGTTTTCTTACAACTTTTGGCTTTAATGAAAAGGGAAACATGAACTAGGACAAGAACTATACACTTCAATCGAAAACCCTAGCTTCTAATCCTTCACCACAACTCTTACAAACAGCTAGCCTTGATATAGACCTTGTGAAAACCTTATTAACTCAGCCCTAGTACCCTTGTGTAGCTCCTAATTCATCCATGGAATCACCAAATAACACTAGTTTCATGTAGAGAATAACTAGGCCTTCAACTCCTATGTGTAACTTGGAACTTGGAAATCAAAGATGAAAGGTTGTGTTATTTAAGTATGTTATGTGTGGTGAACGACTAGGAGAGGATGAGGAAGGGTATTTATAGTGCCTTAAGGAGGTTAGGAAGGTGTTAGGAAGGTGCAATGAGGAGGTGCAAGTTTAGGATATTTTAGGAAGCTTAGTTTAGAAGTTTACTTGCATATACATGTATCCTAAAGTCCAAGGCTTATCACTAAGCCACCAAGGCTTGGTGAATCATCATATGGCCGGCCAAGATAAGGCTAAGGTGACTAGATGTGTTGCCTTGGTTTTATCAAGCTTACGGAGTCAGTTTTGCTTCCGTTAATCGCTAATTGTAAGTCGTTAAGTCACGAAACGTAAAACCGGGTATCCTAAAAATATGAAACTTATAAATATGTTAGAACTTATTAATATAACCTTTCTTAGCATATTTAATGAGTGATAAGTTCTATCGGGTTGCTTAAACGCTGTTAAAACTGGAAACGCGGATCTAAAACGCGTAATTCGCGTAAAACGCTGAACTGGAAAACGTAAAATTCCAAAACTTTTGGAATTGTCGTAAAATGAGAGAAAATCATATTTCTATTGTTTATAGTGTTTTATGGACATATCGGGATGCTGGAATGACGTTTAAACCTAAAAGTAAATCTCGGACACAGTTTCGTGATTTTTGCAGAAATGTCCGACGAGTGTCAAACTCTCGGATTATCATTAAAATAGTTTAACTTACGAGAATATGAAATAAAAATTTCGGGAGTGAATAGTGAAAGTGAATAGTAATAGTGAATAGTAGAAATGAATAGTAAAATTTTCGGGAATAGAAGTTAACCTGAAAATGTGAATTGTTACAATACTAGTTATCCTTTGTACTACTAAACTAAATAGACTCAGTTCGTAAACTCTGTAGAATCCATGTTATAGCTAGCAGTAGTTGTAAAACGTTGTAAATTACTAAACTGAAAGTATCAGTTAGTAGATTTTGAAGAAACTTGTAATAAGTTTCAATCTTGTAATCAATCAACGTTTTATGAATAAAACTCTTGCTTTATGCTATCATGTGTTATGATTCAAACCTCCAACGTAATTATTCTATCATTTCCCATAAAAAATTATGCTTATTTCGCAACTCTCTACACACGACGTATCTTTTATATAATAGAATCATGGCGCCAACGAAGAAAACACAACACCATTATCAAAAACCCTCTTATCATATCTCCCATGTCTTCTTTACCCAGCTTCATCTCAAACCTTAGAAACCATTCGCCACAAGAAACCCTACCTTTTCACCAACGTCGCTTCAACCCCTGACATAAACTGAACTTCGGGACGAAGTTCCCATAAGGGGTAGAGACTGTAACAATTCGCATTTTCAAGTTAACTTCTATTCCCGAAAATTTTACTATTCATTTCTACTATTCACTTTCACTATTCACTCCTGAAATTTTTATTTCATATTCTCGTAAGTTAAACTATTTTAATGATAATCCGAGAGTTTGACACTCGTCGGATCATTTCTGCAAAAATCACGAAACCGTGTCCGAGATTTACTTTTAGGTTTAAACGTCATTCCAACATCCTGATATGTCCATAAAACACTATAAACAATAGAAATATGATTTTCTCTCATTTTACGACAATTCCAAAAGTTTTGGAATTTTACGTTTTCTAGTTCAGCGTTTTACGCGAATTACACGTTTTAGACCCGCGGTTCCAGTTTTAACAGCGTTTAAGCAACCCAATAGAACTTATCACTCATTAAATATGCTAAGATATGTTATATTAATAAGTTCTAACATATTTATTAGTTTCATATTTTTAGGATACCCGATTTTAAGTTTCATGACTTAACGACTTACCGTTAGCGATTACCGGGACCAAAACGAACTCCGTATGTCTAGACAAGTATCCAAGTCATACAAGACTTCCCAAAATTCCATCCTAAGCCACATGGGGCGTTTTTGAATGAGTCACAAGGATAAGATCATAGGAAACTTACATAGGAAGCTTTAGCATGTTAAGTAAACTTCATCCCTAAGTCTTAGGAAATATCCTAATACTTGCACCTCCTTAAGGCACCTTCCTAACCTCCTCTTCATGCTATAAATGCAAGGCTCATTCCTTCATTTCTCTTCATTCCAAACGACACACACACAATCCATAAACCTTGATCCTTTGATTTCCAAGTTCCAAGTTACACATAAGAGTTGAAGGCCTAGTTAGTCTCTACATGAATCAAGAGTTTGTTTGGTGATTCCATGGTTGAATTAGGAGCTACACAAGGTGATTAGGGGCTGAGGTTAATTGGTTTTCACAAGGGTTATGTAAAGGTTAGCAAGGGTTTACAAGAGTTGTGGTGAAGGGTTTACAAGCATAGGTTTAGTGTCCTAGTTTCATACTTGACTTCCTTTCTTTAGAAAGCCAAAAGTTATAAGAAACCCTAATACACTTTCTTGCTCAATATCATTTTCATGCTATTTATATTTCACTCATGCTATATATGGTCTTGTTATTATATTCATGATGTATAAAAACTATTAAAACAAGTTTTGGAAACTATATATTAACTTATGTTAAGTAAATAAGAAAACTAGTGACTTATATTGAGAACCACGACCAAAATAGAGTAACCATGATATGAAACACTTACCTACTATTATAGAGGACTTAAAAAGGAAAACATAACAATTTGAACCACCTAAACGAGTACACGAGTCAAAAGTTATGGCCAAAAGAAGTTAGCGAAACCAAAACACCGAAACTGCCTAAAATAAACTGTTAACGATCTGACCATTTTGAAAGAGGCCCTTCTACTCCGATTCATCAAAAAGTTAAAACACGAAAGTTGTCCGGAACGACGTTTTCATACAGGGGTTAAGAAGCTCGAGCCCTGAAAACGCTTAACGAGTGATATTTTTCTTCAAATTCTTAACAGCCCCTTTTTAAGACCAAATGACCATATAATGGCTATGGTTAGTTATAACCAAGAGGTCTAATGACCTAAAGCCAAGACCACAACCATGGCTAAGGCCAAGGTTGAGTCTCAAGCCCATGGTAACAATGACCAAGGTCACGGAAAAGCCATGGCTAAAGACCATATAAACTTACCAAGACGAAAACATGAACTAAAGAGTTAATGGCAACATAAACATCCAATTTGGATCTACTCCATCAAAACAACCATGAAACTTTACAAGTAATATTCATACTAGACTCAAGAAACTCATTGTAATAACAATCTTCATCCAAAAGTAAACTTTCCTAAGTTTATTCAATTATTTGGACATGTAACTTTTTGGATCAAAAACTTATATATATATTTTATCAAATACTACAATAGTGGGGAGCCTCATGTGAGGGGTTCTTTAAAGTAAACCATCGAGATGAGTTGTGGATTTATGAATTAAAGTGTCCTGGCTCCTCGAACGTTTACTACATGGCCTCTGAATTATGTCGGCCTGAATGGTAGTAAGCGATATACAAACTATACATGTTTCATAAACCATCTTTATTCAAAGACTTACACTATACTAAGTACTACATCATGGACTAAATGCAAGACATATATAGGCAATTCATCATATTCTTTGATATTACTCCAATCCTAAGTCGCAACATTCTATTATAGGTTGCTCGTAGAAACCTTCGCGATTCGACCATCATTTTCACTACTTACTACATAACTCACGGTGTACATAACTCACGGTGAGTTCGTAGCCCCACTTTCTATTGTTTAACTATTTTACAAACCCATGGGGGGATACATGCTATTATTTTTCTACTCGAACACAATGCTTTCTACTGTATGCTTACCCGACTATGTTTTATTGTCACTAAGTAACGATTGCCATGTTCGAAGTCCCTATATCATGAACCATTAGTCACTAGCTATAGTGAGCGCGAATATTGTGAATAGATCTATTGGGATTGACGGATCCCATTTGTGTTGAACAACTACGAGTTCAAACAAATGCACTATATTTGATATTTAGAGGTATAATGACAATATTACCTTGGTAGGGCTTCTATAATGCCAATTTTTGGTTCGATGTTAATGCTTTGATTGCATGAGCTTAGTGCAATAATAACGGTTTTGTTTTCTAACTATGAGTGTGAGTCTATAGCTCACACTACGATTATTGTGTTCAACGATTTAACTACAAACTCTACGACTTCCACTCAACCTTTGTGTTGACTGTTTTAAGCATGTATTTCAGGTCTATAATGAACGAGGCTGGCACGGAGGAGCACGGATATTCAAGAGGGCTATAAATTTTATTATCATTCGAAAACTCATTTAATGTAAATTGTAAACATGGAACCATCTGTGACCTCATTTTGTAATCTCTGATATTTATATAATTTGAATGATAAATCTTTTAAAACGACTCAATTAGAGTTCGTTTTCTATTATTCTGACTATTGTACCGTCGAGTAAGACCCGGTTTGAATTCCGCTGCATAATTGAATTGGGGTGTTACACTTTAGGCAAAACCCAAACAAAGAGGACCATAATTAATTCAATCCCCAAATTTATTCACACACTTAATTCAATCCCCCGAAACCGGATCTCATATTCTAAAAAAACCACACATGATTTGCTGCCATTAAATTTCTAATTCGATTTTGTTTTTTAGGTCTTGACAGAATCGAATTTGGGCGTGCCTATTGCCATAATCTGCTCGGAGATGTTATACGTATGTTTAATTTATATATTTTGCTAAAACTATAATAGTACTCGATTACATGTTTCGTTAAAATTATGGTTAATGAGAGATTAATCATGGTGATGACACACCCATTAATCTATAATCAGGTATCTTTGATTTCCGGTAAGTGTTTTTTTTTTTTTTTTTTTTTTTTTTTTTTTTTTTTTTTTAAATGTGCGATTTTTTGATAATATGACTGTCTGAGTGTTTTTTAGTTTGCAATTGTAGGTTTTGATTCACAGCCTATTTTAATGTGGACGTAAATCAATACCCCGGTTTGATTAATCAAAGGTATGTTCTTCAATGAATGAATCTAATTTATATTAATTACCGGCTTATTGATTAATGGACTGATTTAGGTATTTCATATTTTTTGTTAATGATAATGATAATCTTTATGGTTGGTTTTCTGTTTTTAAAGGCAAACAAATGAATCTTGATCAATTTTGAAGGTTGTTTGTTATAAAGGCATGTATTTTTTTTCTCTTGACAAGTTGAAACATGTACTTCTAGGAAGGCAGTAGTTTCCTGTTTCGCCAATTAAAATGATCTTTTGAACAAATATTTTCCTATTAAAGGTCCTTCTAATGTAGACCAATTGACTACCCGGGCTTATGTTTCACATTTTTCAAATAAAGGTGCCCTTTCCGTTGCCGCGTTTCAGGTGCCTTTTTGTTTTCTCAACGAATATTTGATAATATTTGTTGAACAATTAAATTAAAATAGGTGCCGTGGTTGGTTACTGCTGTAAACAAGTAATTTTTTCATCTGTAACAGGGAAGCCACATTAAGATTTATAATGTCGAAAATGGGTGGAAACTTCATAAGAATATTGTTGCGAAAATGGACAGATACTGATACATCTCTTTTCACCAGACAAATGTTCCCTGGTGAGTTTTATCATCCCCTGCAGTTGACATGTATTAAGCACCTATATTATTTGTATTTGACGACAGTTTCGTTTGAGAGTCCATAAGTCACTTACTAAGTATGAAAGCTAAATAAATAAACAAGTTGCTCCAATATTAGTACCGCTTCTTAAATTTTATTTTCATGAAGAAGTTAGTAAAGCTGTAGTTTTAGGTACAAATTCCTCCCGAATAAACTTAAAATTAGCTAAATATGTTGTTCTAAGCATTGACTTTTTCTTTTACCTATAGATATGCCTGAGTTACTTCATTCAGCAAAATTAGCTGTTGAGAAGGGCAGTCCCAGGGTCACAATGAGTCCTATGTAAAGCAATTGTCTGACTATATCATACCAGCTCTAATAGAGGCGTTACACAAGGTTTAATTTTGTCATTTTTCCCTCTTATTTCAGGCTGTTTCCATTATTTACTAAACTTTTGTTTACAGAACCATAGACTGAAATATGCGCAAGTATGCTAGATGCAGTCAACGAGTGTGTTCAGGTGTGCATCATCTATTTTTCCAATTATATATCATCTATTTTTCCATTATGGTTTTCAATCTATTGTTATTTTTGGGTTCAGATACGTGGACCTCTTTTGGATGAAACCCAAGTTAGAAGCATAGTGGAAGAGCTAAAGCAGGTCATTACATCATTATTATTATTCATGGATTATGAGTACTAACAACACCTTTATTATTTCGCAAAAATTATTATTTTATTTTATTTTTATTTTATTTTTTTTATAAATCTAGGTTGGTGATTGTTTGGGCACTCTACTTATGACCTATAAGGCTCCATTTTTCCCTCTTTTTGACGAACTGCTGCCTTACTTGATGCCTATGTGGGTAAGTATTGCGTTCCATTATATATGCCGGGTTCATATAATTTCAGTTTTCTGGCATGATATTAATAAACTGAAACTTTAGGGCAAGGATGGACATCTGAGGAGAAAAGAATAGCCATTTCCATATTTGATGATCTTGCAGAACATTGTAGACATGCAGCATTCAATTATTCAAGTGAGCCTTCGAAATTATCAAGCACCACATTGTTCTAGATGTTTTTACTCTTACGATATTTATTCTTATTTTTTTTATTATTTTATTATAGGTTTTATGAAACTTTTCTATCAGTTGTGTTGGAAGAATGTAATGATACAAGCACAGACATCCGTCACGTATGCATAATGCTGTCATGGTGCTTTTGAACATATGGTGATAAATTTCATGGGTAATTAATACTTCGTACTAAGCATATTAAGTATCTATTCAGGCTGCTGTTTATGAGGTTGGCGTATGTGCTTTTGGCCCTTTCCAAATAAAAAAGTTAACTGAAGTCTCAAAAATTATCAAGTGATATGAATGTGAAATCTTTGGAGAATGTTTATGAAATTTTTTTGCCTTTAAAACTTATGAAAATTGTTTCTTATGAAAAACCACCAGCCTTGAAATCATATATCAAGAAAACAATAACAACAATACCCCTACTCGAGGGAGGTAGAGGTATTGCTGTAAACAGTCTGACCCCTACTCGAGGGTTCAAGAAAGTCCCTGGAAAGAATCTGTGTGTGTGTGTGTGTGTGTGTGTGTAGATTTCATGTGGCCGTGTATGTCTAAATGGTAGGGGCACGAGCACTAAGATAAAAGATAAGGGTAAAGGCATATAAGACTAACAATATAAAAGCGTAGCATAGATATCAACGTGTAAAGACATAATATCATAAAAGCATGCAAACATAAATCCTCAATATAACACCAGCTATGGCTATAGTTTCTAGCCTATAATTTTGTCTTTGTTATATATTATAATCCTTTTTCTAATAAGTTTTATTAGAGCACTTAGAATCTCGGGTCTTAGGGACTTATCTTAAATCCTGATAAAACCAAAAAGTTTGTGAGTCAAGATACAGGCAAGTCAGACAACAACAATTATCGAGGTCGAGATTGTTAGAAGTCATTATAGGTAATAAAGACAGAAGTTTATGCACACCATTTACATATATGTTATTTTGGAGTACTAATTTACTATGCTGTCGTCTGATAAATGAAACATGCCTGAACCAAATGGTCATTTATATTAATCTTGGTACTGCTCTCTATTCATAAATTATACTATTCTTATATTTTTTTATTTATTGTTCCTCAAGTTTACCCATGTGACCCGTAGTCATGTATCAGGCTGTATAGTACATGCATATTACTTAAGCAAATCATTGACTTGAACTAAACTAGGCCAAACACCCCCTTAAGACTATATAACCTTCCTATGTTTGGGTATTATGAGACCTGATTATGATTATTTGTATATTTAGGGGTCACTTATTGGGTTTAGTAATAGTTACAGTAGTAGTGTCATACTGTCATGTTACTATATCGATTCTCATTATTAAGTATCATGTTACATATCTTTATATATATCATTTATGGGTTTAGCATAAACACATGGCAATATAATGATATTAGGAACAGTTAATTATTCATCAAATCATGAAAAATCCTACTTTTCTTAAGCAATCTATTAACTTATGATTTTCTGCATTTTCATGAGAAACTCATCAAGTGACCCGATTTGAGGTGTGTAAAAATCTTTGAATCAAGACCATTATTAGATAAGTTGGTGAGTTCTAACTCAGGTAAGCTGTTATATGTTAGACATGTTAAAAAGGTAAAGACATGAAATTACAACCAATAGCATTTGGGTAATATGAGTATGTATGTTATTTTTCAAATGCATTTTATTATCATATTTCCTTTCAAAAGATGACATATTTCATAATTCATGCCAAGTACCTTCAAAAGCCCGAATTGTAATGCAATAATGAATCTCCCCTCTATATAAAGCAGGGTTTTATGAAAGTAGATCTCCCCCTAAAATCCCATAAAAATGACACGTAGTCCAGTAGTCCACTCTACTTGGTGGTGTGTAAGTTGTGTCACCACTATTGAATACAAAAATGAGATGGGAATAGTATTTGTTTCTGTGCATGATGAATTTCTTATTTCTGCCTATGGTTTCTGTCATATGGTTGTCAATCTAATGTCATACTGACATAAGCGCCACATTATCTTTAAACATCTTAGTCTGACCCAAAATATGCTGAAGACACACATACACACACAAACGAGAAAAAGGAAACAAAATAGCTTCATCGTGAATTCATGATACATCTTATCAATGAAAAAAAGTGCATCAGTTATAGGAGTAACTAGAACATCAATTGTAGGAGTATATATTGTTAGGAGGATAAGGGAAACAACAGAACTCAATATATCAGATCAAGGAAACCAAAAGTTGCATTAGTAAAAGGAATGTGAATTGACAGGAAATAAGGGAAACAACATAACTCAATATATCTGATCAAGGAAACTCAATATATAGTTGCTTTCGGTTCACCCACTTGAGATTGTCATGGGGTATGTTCTTACAGAATTAATATGTTGTTTGGATAGCATAATTAAAGTAGTTTGTATGTACATTGAAAAAGATAGATATCGACTTTAGTCTTGTGTCTCCAATTTTATGAGGATTTATTTTTGTTGTGTCACAGACTCACAGATTATGGTTTGGTGAGACAGATAATTTCTTGATCAGTTTACAACTTGCACAATGTCTTTTGCATTTAGTGCAGCTAAACGTCAACAATCCGCATTTTTAAGATAAGGTATGAGTTATCAAACCTAACATATAGATGCTTGAAGAATCGGTTGGATCAAGAATGCATGAAAACAAACAAGGATGCTTCTTTGAAATTCCTTGAGAAAATGTAAGGTAGGGTTGATGTGTAAGTGTAAGTACTAATTTTGGTGATAATGATTTAATTTATATGTTGGAATAATATGGATGAATATGTTTCTGGACATGTACTCTTTGGGTTCTTAAGCATCCTGTGATGTATGTTCTGATTTTTGACAATAATTACTATTTTTATTTATATGGGTGTTATTTAGTTGTTATAAAAGAACAATGTTCTTTTGAAGGATGGCATATATGACAACTTTACTTGACTGTTTTAAAGAAATTTGAGTACACGATGAAACACATAAACTTGGATGGCCTTTATCGATTTTAATAAATAAACGGTGGTGATGTAAGGCTATGTTTCAGTTTTGGTTGTAACGTATCATGCGAACATTTTTATAACGTGTTGTTCAACGGTTTCTTATATAAAAACTGTCAACAGTTTCTTAACGAAAATCAGAACATTGCTTATCTCATATAATTAGATTATAAAGATTGCATTTCTGTTTCTTTCTACCAGAACTTGAACTCTCTGATGATCAAAGATACAATATATGTCTAACTCTATGTGGCTGTTTCACGAGTGAAGAGCAAAAAAGGTTTTAAGGTGTTGTGTTGTGACAAAGATGTTAATTACACCAATGCTATCACAAACGTTGTGTATCAAGAGGTGCTTCATAGATTATGAATTTTTTTTACGTGTATGGTTTCAAATTTTTCAATAATTTCCTTTATTTCAAGACTTGATGTTACAATTATTTTATACAAGAGTTTTGTTTTATGTTATTTGTATCGATATCTTAAAAAACTTACTAATATTTTTCTTGAAGATATATAAAAGGTAGCCGCCCAGCGGGCGGGCCTGTAGCTAGTAATTTATATATGCCCATCTTTAAGGTTGGGCACAACGGTGACCCAGGTCATCTCTGCCACATCAGCTTTTTCTCTCCGATAACCAGATACGACCAAGTTGCCATAGTGAGTGACCAAAGGACTAGACCGATAGAAAGAAAGAAAGAAAGTGTTTGTAAAGTCGGTTGAGATTTCGACCGATAGTTATTTTTTTTTTTCACTCAACCGATGTTTGCCCCTACACCCACAATGGGCATAACCGATTCAATATCGGTCAAATATTGAGGTCGACCGAAGTTTTCCCGGCCCACTGTGCCCAGCCTAATGAAACTTCCCCCTGATGCATTCAACAAAACAATACAATAATAATTTATATATGCCAAAGTCTTTAATGAAACTTCCCCTGATCATTCAACAAAACAATACAATAATAATTTATATATGCCAAAGTCTCCCCCTGAAGCATTCAACAAAACAATACAATAATAATTTATATATGCCAAAGTCTCCCTTGATGCATTCAACAAAACAATACAATAACAATTTATATGTGCCAAAGTCTTTAATGAAACTTCCCCTAATGCATTCAACAAAACAATACAACAATAATTTATATATGCCAAAGTCTTGAATAAAACTTCCCCCTAACGCATTCAACAAAACAATAATAATTTATACATGCCAATGTCTTTAATAAAACTTCCCCCTAATGCATTCAACAAAACAATAATAATTCAATGATGATGATATCTTTCTTGACACGGTTTGATCGAATGAAAACACGGATTGACTGAATGAAAACACGGTTTGTACATCAATTGATGACACATATTGTGTCCATAAAATTCTTAACTGTAAGTAACTATAAGATTAGTTTTTTTTTTTTTTTTTTTTTTTTTTTTTTTTTTTTTTTTTTTTGAACGGTTAGATAATAGTTAGTGGTTTGAACATCGCAGTATGCCTTCCTCGAACCTTTGCCTTTGAAGAATAAACCCCACTCTTTTTTTTCCGCTTCAATTTTAGGAGGAAAACCCCATTGGCAAACGTCAAACTCGAGACCTCCAAGTGAAACAACTCCCAATGTTACCCTTGGTAAATGCATTCGTATTGCGTATTGGGAATCCACAAAGACAACATTAGCTTTTACATCGTTTCCTAACGTGTTGGCTCTCATTAGACATTTCTTTAATTAAGGAATATTGTAAGTTAAAGCTGTAACAAAAACGCTGTATCTATTTGTGATTTAATCGAGACCAAGTGGTTTATAAGGAGCAAAGCTCCAACTGAAACACACACAAACAATTTCTAAGGTTCCTATTCTTTTGGTGCCTTAAAACGTTAGCGCTTTTGAGAATTATGCGGTTGTGGACATTATGATAACCACGGCATAAATTGACGAAATATTACAATCTTGAAGTGTTTACGATTCAAATTATTGTCCAAATTGCTTCTTCTTCTTCTTCCTTTTTTCTTTTTTTTTTTTTTTTTTTTTTTTTTGAATAAAAAATAATAATAAGCTATATTCCTCCATATACACCCAAAATCCAACAATTACTGTGGTCACTAATAGTCTAATATATTATGCAGGGGCGAAGCTTGGAAATTTCGAGTGGGGGGTCGGGATCTAAAATTTTTTTTCCTAAAACTATGGGGGGTCGAAACCGAATTAAATTGGGGGGGCGAAACCGAAAATACCGAAATTTTTCTACACGAAAACTATATACCCCTACATCGCAAAAAAAATTTCGAGGGGTCGGCCGCCCCCGGCCCCTTAGAAGCTGCGCCCCTCATATTATGGAAATGATGCAGTCATAATTAGTATTTGAAATGAAATTGGTGAAGGATCCTTACTCAAGTGCGTAAACATGCTTCTACTTTAACTTGAAGAAATGCCCGCCGTGGAATTAATGTTGTTAAGTTCACATTACACATTTTTACTTCTTTTTAAAATATTCAATGATTTTTTTAGAAATTAAAAAACCAATTTGAGCAGGAAATTGCCGGGAAGTGAGATGAAAGTTAGTAGTAATAATATATTGTTGCTTATTGCAGATATAATTAAAAATGAATAAAGTACCGATTCCGAAATTACCAAGAAACAAACTTCGATGCCAAAGTCAAAAACATGAAGTAACCACACATTTCACTTTAAAAACTGCAAATTTGGATCCATCCTCCTTCACTTCAATTTTCCATAGCAACTAAATATTGATTCATCCTAGTTTTCTAAAGTAACCCCACAAATTTCACTTTTAAATTAAAAGAATGGATCCATCCTCATCATCTTCATCCAATAAGAGAAAAAGGGGTCTGGATTGTTATGATGAACCACGTTATAAAAGGCCAAAGTATGACGTGTTTGTGAATTACGCGCCGGATGATATAGGCAATGGCTTTGCAAGCCACCTCACCAGAGCTCTCAAACGCGAAGGATTTACAATATGCGACCATAACGAGCTCCCTAAAGGTGAAGAAAAGAGTTCTGAGCTGTTGAAAGCTATCGAGGATTCCGAGATTTATCTTGTTGTATTCTCCCCCAACTATGCTTCTTCCAAAGAGTGTCTTAGTGAGTTTGTCCTCATAATGGAATCCTACCCTAAGTTTAAAAAAAGAAAAGTTTTTCCCGTATTTTTTGATGTCGAGCCATCTCATGTAAGAAATCAACAAGGCTCTTTCTTTGAAGCTTTCCAAGGTCACGAGAAGAATGTCGATGCCGAAAGAGTTCAGATATGGAGGCAAGCCCTAAAAGAAGCTGGTGATAAGTCTGGTCTAAACTTGAAAGATTGGTAAACTTCAAACATTATACCGCATTTTGTGGAACAAATTTATCACCTTTTAGTTGGCTTAACTCTTAATTTTCCTGAATTTAGTTATTTTATATGTTTTTAATATTAAATATTTAAATTATGTGTTAATTAGACCCGAAGCTATAAACACGATAACAAATACTATGGAAATTTAACCCCAAAAATCATATCACTTTATTAATAGTATATATTTACTTCGATAAAATCAAGCATTAAGATGATACAAAAAACATACAAGTATTAATGTAGAAGTACGTACTAACATGCAAGTAATAGTAATATACTAGTAAGGTACCCGCGCGTTGCAGCGGCGGGTACCCTAAAATAAATGTTGACGACATCAAAAGGCAAAAGTGGTAGCTAGGAGTTGTAAACCATTTGGGCTCGAGCCCGTTGGCCCGTGCTCGTTCGGGCTCGAGCCCGTTTGGCCCGTGCCCGTTCAGGCTCGAGCCCATTTGGCCGTTGTCAGTTTGGGCTTGAATATTTGTATAATGTGCTTTATTATTTATATTAGTGACATTTAATGCACGAATTGTGATTAAGTTAGTTGTACAATAAGTTTGATAATTTGTATTTTTTATGTAAAGGGTGTTTTAATAACTGCATTAATTGTAATTATTGACCAGTTAATTGATGTTAGTAAATGTGTTTTAATTAGTTGTATTTTTAGCTTAATAACTTGTAATGCTGAATTTTAAGTATTTCTATTTAAAGATTGTATTTAATGTTAGAAAATGTGTTTTAATTGGTTGTACTTTTAGCTTAAGAATTTGTAATTGTATTTAATGTTAGAAAATGTGTTTTAATTTGTTGTACTTTTAGCTTAAGAACTTGTAATGCTGAATTTTAAGTATTTCTTTTTTTAGAAGGCCAAAATGTTTTGTAAGATAGTATGATATGAACAGTGTCATTGTTAATTAATCCTGGTTGTAGTTTAACACAATTTAATTGGTTTAAACAAATCAATTTCATGCAAAGGTCGGTAATGAATGTTTCTTTGGAATTCGGCAGGAGAGATGAAGATCAGCTGGTACGAGAAATCATAAAATACGCTAGCAAGATGAAAAATCCGCAACAGCTAAGTGATGTAGAGCACCCTGTTGGGATAGATTCACGGGCACAAGATATAATTTCAGCATTAAGGTTAAGTGACCCAGCTTTTACCATGGTTGCAGTTCTTGGAATGAGTGGGTCAGGTAAAACGACTATTGTCAAAGTTGTGTATGATAGAATTGCTGCAGATTTCGATGTCACCTGTTTCATCCAGGATATCAATAGTTACGTATACAGGGGTCCAAAATGGAAAGTTGATTTGCAGAAGGATGTCATTTCTTGTCTAACTGGAAATGATAAATTTGTAGCTAGTCATAATGATGGAGCTGCAAAGATAAAGAAGTTGATAAGTGGTCAAAAGCTTTTCTTGGTACTTGATGATGTTCATACATTTGAGCAGTTGCAAGCATTAAGTATTCCTTCTGCCTCCTTCCATTGTGAAAGTAGAATAATTGTGACCACAAGAAATATGCAGTCACTTAGTAACCTGCAACACACTTCATACAACATAGAATTGTTGGACACAAGTGAGTCTTTTGAACTTTTCACTAGACTCATTGGAAAAGGCGACCCTATGGACAAGAAGTTTGTAGAAGCAATAGTGCAGTGTGCTGGAGGCATTCCCTTGGTTCTTGAGGTCTGGAGTCGCCATTTCACAGATTATGATAGGAGTCTCTGGCCAAGCATGTTGCAGACGTTAAAAAGAATTCCTCATGAAGATACTCAAAAGAAGCTGCGATTAAGCTATGATTCACTTCCTAAAAGAGCCCAGAATTTATTTCTGGATATCGCATGTTTCTTTGATGGAATAGACAAGGATACAATCGTCAAAGTATTACAAGATGAAGACTTCTTCCCAGATGTTGAAATTCAAATTCAAAATCTCGTTCATAAATTTTTGGTTAAATATGGAAGTTACAACCAGGTGTTGTTGCATGATGTGATAAGGGAGATGGGACAAGAGGTGGTCCGCCAAGAAGATGAGGATGAGCCCGAAAAACGTACTAGATTGACGGGTTATAGGGACGTGGTTCGTATATTGGGAGATTGTTCGGTAAAGTATCTCCAAGTTTATGGCTAGTTACATTTTTTTTTCCTCCCTGGCTAGTTACTTAATACATAGCAGTTCACTGAAACCAACTATAACTTTCTCCTCCGTTGTTTACCAGGGAACAAATTCGGTTAGAAGCATCCGGTTGTTGTACAACTCTAAGAAGAAAGAAGTGGCAACTGTTCAATTAGAGGCCTTTAGAAAGATGAGTAATCTGACATTCATTAAGTTGGCTAATCCAGAATTCTTTAAGTTTGATCATTCTAACAACCTTGAATGGTCGTCTTCTTCAAAGGATGACATGTCAGCTTGCTTCTCATTCAAACTTTTGAAATACTTGGAATGGGATGGGTTCCCTTGCAAAAGTCTTGACAACATTGATATGGGCAACGTGGTGGTTATTATATTGCAAAATAGCAAATTGGAAAAACTTTGGGATGGAGTCAAGGTATGATTATATATGTCTTTTTCATTTCTCGTGTGGTTTATTATATACGCTTGTTGTGCAGTTACAGTTACATACTTATTTGAGTGTCTTATAATGACATATAGAAATAGAAACCCTGATCACCGGCTATATAATAATAATAATAATAATAATAATAATAATAACACACACACACACACACACACACACACACACACACACACACACACACACATATATATATATATATATATATATATATATATATATATATATAGTTATGATCAAATATGAAGAATAATTAAAATAATTCGGTATGGTATTGCATAACAAACTAAAATACACATTCTATATATATATATGTGTGCGCGCGCGTGTATATTTATATATTTGTATATGTGTATATTTTATATATGCATATATGTGTGCATCAAGCTTTGATTTTAAAGCTTTATATATAGATGATGAAAGGTGTTAGGTATGAAAGTTAAGGGTGCGTTTGGTTTAGTACTAAGGGAATGAAACTATCACTATCATAGTGATAGTTGGTGTTTGTTTTGGTTAAGGGGGCCCACCACTATGACTATGAAAGTTTAATATTATCCATACTCCATATACATCAAAACTAGGGGGAATGAAACTTTCATAGTTGAGGGACCCACCACTACTATCAAACTCATACCCATTGTCATTCCCCGCAGCATACCAAACGCACCCTAAGTATTCATCATATCAATGATGTAGTCTAAGTACTTAGATGCTTGAAGGGATGGTCAAGACATTTAAATCATGTACTTAGATGCTATATAACATGTGATGGGAAGAGTTATTCAAAGGTGTTATGAGTGATTTAGTTAGTGTTTAGTTGTGGTTGAATGATCTAGTATCTCATGCTAGTTCCCATAATTAAGCATGCATGCACCATAATTTGTTAAGTCATGCATGATACTTCCAATTAGGGTTGGATGAGTTAAGTTGCTAGGTCATCATTTTGGAATTAAATGATTCTATTAAACACAATTTAGAACCTAAATCTCATCATACATGAAACAAGTGCAAGTATTTCATGTAAGTCATCTCAAGAATGTAGTTGTTTGTGCATAGAGATCAACTGTATATTTTATTAATGGATACACAAGTTAGATTCTACGAACCATCACACATTGTATAGAAAGTCAATATACAATGCTAGATATCTCCGATTTGTAGTTTATTGTGTAGTGTGTCGACATTAATAATCCTTATTTGTTACGTGCATTAACAAAATAAGTTTCTAAGATTTCGGATGAAATACTTAGCATATTTAGTCTATTAATTGTGTATTTTAGTTTGTTATGCAATACCATACCGAATTCAAACCACGAGAATTATCTTCAACTACGTAAGTAGTTTGTATGTTTGCATAAAATCTTATCTTTTCTTTTCTACCCTAAACACATAGCATGCAATTTTCACATAAATTGAACAAGTAGAGATAGATACAAAATCTTCAACACAAGTGTAAGTTGTGATCCAAAATTTTTATCTAGTCTTGGTAATTTGACACAATTGACTTTCAATTCTAGCATATGTAGTAGAATAATTTGTATCAAATTTTCTTGTTTATCACGTATAGTATAGACATGTAGGATCTAGGATATTATCAATCATAGTTTGAAAAATTCATTGATAGATATATTTCCTCTCGGAAATCATATATTTGAATTTCCTTCCATGCCTTCACATAAGTCCTAGTCACATAAGCTCTAAGAGCACCTAAGTAGGACATTGCAAACAACTATCTAGACATCTAACTTATCCTAGAAGATTGTTTCCCTAAGATTTATGTCAACCATGAACATCTAAACCTATCCCAAAAACAATTTGGATTTTTGAAAAATGTCATGCCAAAACCTAGTCTTGTTTAGTTTGTGACGTAAGTGTTCTTTTATTCTAATCACCAATGACTTGTTCTATAGGATGACTCTTCACTTCTCTCACTTTCTTAGAATTTCCTTCATCCGAAACATTAACTTGTAGTGACGGCGACCTTTCTTGATCTTGAACTATTTGTTCGTTGATCACATCATCTTCTACCGAAGGAGATGATTTAGGCTCAGGCATGCTCTCATCAAAGGTCACATTGAGAGATTCCTCAATCCTCATTGTTTCCTTATTAAGCACTATGTATGCTTTACTAGTTTGAGAGTATCCTAAGAACACACCTTCATACGAATTTGGGTCGAATTTGGTGAGATATTCTTTGGTGTTAAGCATAAATACTTCACAACCAAATACCCTAAAATATTCTAAAGAAGGCTTCCTATTTCTAAGTATCTCATAAGGTGTTTTATTGATAACCTTCCTAATATAGACTCTATTAAAGATGTAACAAGCGGTATCTAGGGCATGACACCAAAACTTTTGTGGAATGGATTACTCGTCAAGCATTGCACGACTCATCTTTAGTAACTTACGATGTGTTCTTTCAACAATCTCAAGCGATTGAGAAGTGAACGGGCATGATAAGTTATAAGATATTCCATGTTGTTCACAAAAGCTACAAAATTGTAATTTATCAAATTCACTACTATGATTTGTTTTTATTGAAACATTAGAACAATAAAGTAGGTTTTCAAGCTTTTTCCTTAGTATATCAAATTTTCCTAACACTACATCCTTAGATGATAATACCCAAGTGTAATCTGAATAATCAAAGTGTAGAAGTTTCCTCCATAGCTTTGGATTGGAGATGGGCCATATAAATCTAAGTGTAGCAACTCTAAAACCCTATTAATTGACACTTCATTTCTATTCCTATTGTTTGCATGTCCTTGACTCCCTAGACTACAAGTATCACAATAATGCCTTTCAAAGCTCAACTTTGGTAAATTCCTTACTAGCTCGTTGAAAGCTAGACTTTGGACTAACCTCATATCGGCATGACATAACCTCCTATGCCAAAGCATTGAGTTATCCACCATGGATGTTAGACATATGCGTTGTTTGGAGTTATCTCCCAACTTGCAAGTATACAAGTTATTTCTCGTATGACCTCTAGCTTATACTACACCATTTTTACTAATAGTGCAATCTACTTTAGTAAAATTAACCTCACAATCATCATCACTTAAGTGACTAAAACTAATCAAGTTAAAGTTTAAACCACTAACATGCTCAATACTGGTAATTTCTATGGAGTCATGAAGGACATTACATTTACCGATGATTTTCCCACTAAGTTTTCTTCCAAATATGACTTGATTACCGTCATACGCCTTGTATGAAGTGAACAATCTCCTATTCCCGGTCATGTTTTAGTGCAACCGCTATCCACTATCCACTCATCCGGTTGTAGATCACATTTGAGGAAAACCTACAACCAAAGATGCAATTCAAGTTTTTGGTACCCATTGCTTCTTGGGTCTATTTGGTTAGCATTTAAAGTGCCCAAGTTAAACATTCTTGGGTCTTGAAGCAAAATACATAATTTCTCAATACCAAATCTAGAGAAAGTAGACCAAGGATTGTCTTAAAAATCATTTTGGTTTTGATAGCTTGGTCTATAGCTTTGATGTGTTTGAGGTCTAAAGAATCTTTGGTTTATATAGGAGTTGTCTCTCCTTTGGTATGAGTTATATTGATAGATTGAAGACCTTTGATTGTTGTTATAAAAGTTTCTCCTTGGAAATGATTGATTATATTGAAAAGAAGATCTTTGGTTGTATAAGGATGAAGGTCTCATATTGAGTGTAGGTAAGAGTGGTCTATGATTGACTCGAGGTTGTGTGTAACCAAGGCTATTACGTGAACCCGAGTTATAAGATTGTTTTGGGTTTTCTCTTCTTGTAATGGGTGCTTGATTACCTCGAGTACTTGCAAAATGAGCTTGAGGAATGATTGGTTTAACAAAATTATTTGACGAAGCTCCATTATCCCTCAGAGACCTGGCGCGCGGCGTGTCACCCAGCGCGTCAGACTCGGAGGTTTTTGGAGTTTCGTTTTTGCTTCTTTTACAAACGCTATTGGTTTGGTTAGACTCGGAAGTGGTTTTCCCATATTTTGGAAATCCAATACCTTCCTTATCTTGGGACACTTTTTGACAGCTTAACATGTCATCCATAATATTCAATTTATAAATAGATGATAAGTTTCACTAATTTTAAGATTTTAATTTTGTATAAAATAGTTGGATAAATATGCAATTTTGAAGGCTTTGAAATCACATAATTATCGCTTACTATCACATTTGTGTTTCTAGAGTTTCAAAAAGCTGAAGATTCTGGATGTGAGTCAGTCAAGGTCATTAACCAAGACAGGAAATCTCACTGGTCTCGAGAATCTTGAGGAACTTAACTTAAGTCGCTGTGAAAATTTGGAGTTGGATAGCTCTATAGGCAAATTAACATCTCTTCAACAATTTAACCTTGATGAATTCCCCAACTTAACCCGATTAGATCTGTCTTGCTGCCCAAACGTAAAGTCGATTCCAGATCTTCCTCCAAGCATTAAAGAGTTAATTGCGGAGGGTTGTGTAAACCTAGTGAATCTTCCTTCAAACTGTTCTGAGTTAGAATTTCTAATCAAACTTTCTTTGAATGGTTGCTGTAAACTTGGATCTGAAGGTTTCACACAAGTTACAAGACTGAGGAACATACGAGAATTACACATGACAAATTGCAATATTTCGCTAGTGTCCAGTGGAATTGGGAATTTGGTGTCATTATCGTTTCTCGACCTTTCAAAAAACACATTTTCTAGTCTACCGGAGAGCTTCAGCAACCTTTCGAAACTGGAGGAACTTGGTATAAAAATGTGTTCTGAATTACAGTTACTTCCACCTCTTCCATCGCAATTGAGAAAGATAGATGCAATATATTGTTATTCATTAGATGTGATGCCATTTGATTCAATGCAAAAGGCATATATTTTTCCTTCCAAAATTTTCAAGGTAAGCAACCTCTCTCCCCCTCCTTGTCGCATATATATTTTGGAATGAAGAGGCCTTTTTCATGTATTATTAAATAATATGCTTGAATGCTGTACAGGAATCACTCATGAATAATAAAGGATTATTCATCGGTCTCTCGGTGGAGGAGTTACTCGAGTGGTGTTGTACTTATCAGAACAGTGGAAATAATGTTTTATCTTTTGTGGCACCTATCCAATTTGATCATAGCAAAATACGTGGTCTCATCTTTTGTGCCACATACGATGAAGACTGTACGGAATATGTTGTTCTAGCAATTTACAATAAAACGAAAGGAACAAGTCATACGCTCGTTGAAAATGACAATGAGGATCATTTATATGGGAAGTTGCTTATCTTTTGTCCCCTTAATGATACGACACTGGTGGTGGAAGCGGGTGATATTGTGGAAGTTGAATTTACTGATCGATACGATTTTAAAAGTTGTGGGTTGCGTTTGGTATACGAGGATGAAGTGGTAGATTCGGGATTAGTTTTAAAAGAAGTTAGGAAGCAAACACTCTCTCTGTTCCCATTATCATCAGAGTCAGAGATCATGACTGGTAATGATGATGATGATGATGATGATGAT
Source organism: Artemisia argyi (assembly GCA_030686995.1). Classification (NCBI taxonomy): domain Eukaryota; kingdom Viridiplantae; phylum Streptophyta; class Magnoliopsida; order Asterales; family Asteraceae; genus Artemisia; species Artemisia argyi. The sequence goes on from CM060676.1 coordinate 191,777,801, forward strand.
GATTATGATGATGATGATGAGTAGTGAGTTGCGTTTGCTATACGAAGATGACGTGGTAGATTCGGGATTAGTTTTAAAAGATGTTAGAAAGCCCACACTCTCTCTGTTTCCATTATCATCAGAGTCAGAGATCATGACTGGTAATAGTATTACTGAATTAAATGATGAAGACGAATGCTCCTTCCCCATCCAAAATGAAGAATACACCTATTATGACTTTTTCCCCATGGTATCTTAATTCAAATGTTCTTTTTTATTATAAAGGTTTACAATTGTGTGGCGTTCAAACGGAATGCCCACCAGGTGTTTGATGAATGTCCAATAACAGTACTAATAGATTAATATATTTGAATGTTCATGGTTCTTTTGCTTATAATCTCTTTGTTTAAAGAATCAATGCCTTGTTGCCGTTTGTCTGTGCCATCCTGTCACCTAGAGGCATCACTTGTTTACTGGGTAATTCGTTTATATATTTTACTATCGCGTTGAAATCTGTTTATTGATATCGTTGTTTGAACCTGTGAATGCACTGCGTATCAGTACAAATTGTTATTTATACATACAGAAATCTGAGGAAAAAAAATTTTGCAATCAAACTGACCCGGCCAGTTTTGACCCTTACTTTTGTTACTGTTTACTTAAACTTTTGGATTTTGATTTATTTGCTATTTTGCTGTTAGTCTATCTTATTAAAATGATAAAGCCATTGATATTAGAAAATGTTTGTATATCATATTAGAAAGTTTGTCTATCTTATTGCTGGTAGGAATCTTCAGTTCAGTACCCCAAAAGTTTGTCTATCATATTAGAAAATGTTTATCAGTCATATTGGAATACCTTCCACGATTTTGGTGAAAGTCCAAAGCTAGTTGCGCAAACAGGTGGTGTGTAATGTGTTCTACATTCTTGTACATGTTCAATCTAGTTTAAGATTATGTAGAAAATGTCGAGTTCAAATGATGCTCTGAGATGATGTTTTTTATACTCTGGTTTGACCAATCATAGGAACACTGTAAGATGGAAATATATGTTTTCATTTGGAGCTAACTACTTGATTAAGTTTAATAAACTTAATGTCACAAAACACTTTTAGTTAACACCCTTGACCCTTAGATATTGTGATGCTATAGTGTGTATTGTTGTTGCAATGTTTTATAAATGTAGCATTTAACAGATTGGAGTATATTTCAAGACAGTAAGCTATTATATCTGTTCTCATTGTTTTGTTTTTGCCCATGTTATGTTACTGCAGTTGGAATTCTAGCATGTAGGTGCATCAAATTCTCGTTTCATCTGCATAATACTCGGATGAAAAAAACTATTTACTTTTGTTACACTTCTTGTAGTGCTAATGCAGTTTTTTCTTATGAAAACGTAGCAACAGCATAACTTTATTGCTGAATTTACTTATAGTTGGATCCATTAGAGACTCTAATTAGTGAGTATCATCACTGGGCTAAATTTTCCAATCTGACCTTGTATAATCAGAAAATAAAATCCGTAGTTGTCGAACTGAATTTGAAGTTATCTAATGAAATTAATGTAGTACTACCTTGAAGACACTATCTTATTGCTTGATTTAATTATTACTACCATTTTATATTACTTTATCTTGAAAGAAAAAAAATACATGCTACGGCATATGTCGTCTTACCTTCTGTTATTACTCAGTTGAGCACCATAGTCTGCAATCAGCACAATCCGCGACATGGAGATAAAAATATTACATACTGCTACAAATTTGCTATAACCTTCAAATATCAACAAGAAAGTCCATAATTTCAGTTAGGGATGATGACTGGCTAGTTGGTCTGCTGTTTTTGTATAGGGTATCACTTATTTAGTAAGTAACTCGTTCATATATTTCACAACTGTTTAGCACTCTGTTTTTGATATGTTTGCTATCATTATTTGAACTTTGCTAATGCACTACACATCAGTAAAGGCGGTGTTGCCTAACAGATTGTCAATCTAGTTCAAAATCAAAACAACTAAACCCGTTAATATATATTAAAAACCAACAGATAATTGAATTAAATCAGATTGTCAATCTAGTTCAAAATCAAAACAACTAAAACCAACATATAATTGAATTAATACAAGTTGTCATTGGAATAATCTAAAAAAAAGTCCCAAAAAAATTAATTGCCACCAAATAGTAATGTTCATCTGTCACGAAAAAAAAAAAAAAAAAAAAAAAAAGAAAAATCTCGGAAGATCAACAAAAAGCACAAACACTTCCTTACATTTTTCTTGAAATGGATACAAAACTATGCAACCATTTTGTCGTCGTTAGAAAAACACTGCTTCTCGTGTACAATGACAGCTTTTGAACAACAAGCGGCCTATATTGCAGCTTGTAGTTGTAGCATATCTGCAAACTAGACTGATAATCTGATCTTTCAGCAGAAAAAGTTCTCTTATATATTAAAGTGAATTCGAAAATATGGACTTGTGTTGTTAGATATAAGTAAGCGAGCTCCTATCGTGATCAGGTTGGGGCCGGCCCCGTGTAGGAGTAGGTGGTCTTTGATTATTTAGCTCCTACATACATCAATCATGATCATATTACAATCACAACAGACGACTAAGTATCATTAACAAAGGTTAAAATGGGCCACGCAGGTTCTCCTACCAACTTTTTTTTTTTTTTTTTTTTTTTCAAACTTTTATTATAGATTTAAATGTGCTAATTATGATTACCTACATCCAGTGGCGTTCTTCGACATATTCTGGAGATGTTTCTGGTTCAAGCGGTGGGGGCAACGGGTGAATAAGTTTTGGAACAACTACTAATCCTCTTCCAATTACTAGTACAGCTCTAGCATTATTGGCAGTTCCTGTACACAAATAGCCCAATTTAAAAAGTCATCCTGCCATAAACAACCGAAGCAGTTTAAAGAAGCCAAGAATAGCTAATAGTTACCACAATAGTTTGTTGCTGAGAAAAGGGTAATCAACTGCCCTTGAGTAAATCTCTCAAATCCATCCATTACGCATTCGTGTGCAGTGGCGAAGCTTGGATTTTTCGAGTGGGGGATCGGGATCTAAAATTTTTTTTTCCTAACACTATGGGGGGTCGAAACCGAATTAAATTGGGGGGGCGAAACCGAAAATACCGAAATTTTTCTACACGAAAACTATATACCCCTACATCGCAAAAAAAATTTCGGGGGGTCGGCCGCCCCCCCCCCCCCCCCCCCCCCCCCGCCCCTATGAAGCTGCGCCACTGTTCGTGTGCTCTTATAATCAGCTGAAGTTTGTTTCTTTTACAGAAGTTTGTAACCCTGTCAGGCTGCATGTAATTACAATTCATTATGGTGTATCAAAGGTATGAGTCAGAATAGGCGAGTAGGATAGTCAAAACGGGTACATTTTAATACATGTTAAAATGGGTCAGGTTGACCCACCAACGTTGTCATTTCTTTATGAGAAAACCTAACCATAGTTGTTTAATTTTGATATACTTATTGGGCTTTTACTAGCATTTGTGAATGACCAAAACGTATTTAAGCCAAAACTTACAATAGTCTTGCTTATATACGTTTTGGGTTTTGTTGCAAGTGTTGCTTCATTCCTTGAAGATAGAGTTCATGAAGTGTTAACATTTTATATTGAATGAAGATTACATGAATACATGTTTTCATTGGGCAAGTAAAATTGGGAATAAGTCACCTAATACGAAAAGATGTATACATACCCCGAAAGTAACAAGACCAGGTCCCCTTGCATTTGGTCTCAAACCTTCCACGCTATCGTTTTCTGTGGGGTCAGACCTACAAGTAAAAATGTACCAAGAAAGTGATGTAATGCATAAAGTAATTTATTCATGGAAGAGTGAGAGCATGGCTAACGTGTGAGAACATACACAAACTTGAAAAAGGCCATAACTTTCGATTAAAATAAATTATATTTTTCACTGAGTGTACTTCTTTCTTGCTAAAAAAAACTAGCAACAAAATTCAAAACTTATATAAGCAAGAACTTACCATAGCAAGTCCATCGAGACAACAGATCCAGCATCCACGTTTATTGGTCTCTCTATTTTCTCTATTTGTTCAATTGAATAAATCGATCTTCCTATGCCACCATGCATACATATTATCTTTTGTTCAATAAGTGCTGTGAGTGGAAGGTGGTTAAACAATTGATCGAACCGCTGCCATGCCCAAATTCCAGCATTCTCACCCTACACATCATTAAAAAAAACCATAATCAGATGCTTAAAATATAGAAATGCATTGCCAGTACTCCAATGTTTCCATACATACCATTCTCTCTATGCATTCAAGACGAAAACCATAGAGTGCATTTACGTCAGCAGCCTTATGATTCCCACGTATTAAGTGAATATTTTTTGGATAGTTAATCTGAAAACAGTACAAAAAAGAAAATAAGAATCAGTCTTGAAAAAATAAGTGGGAATATGTAACACCCCCAAAATTTGGGTCCAGCGGAAGCATACATATTACTGCAGTGCTACGAAATCGGTATCATAACATAAGGTACAAAGAATGGTTTTTATTTCATTCGTTGAGAAAATTCATTAACAAAAACATTAGGTTTACATTTTATAAAAGAAGTGCGGAAATAGGCCCATAAAACAAATAAAGCGGTCCCAAATATATATCAGAGTTGCCTATGACCAATGCCCCTTGCCAAGCGCCTTCAAATAGTGAGCTAACGCCTTGAACCTGAAAATACTTGCTAAAACGGTCAGCTTACGCTGGTGAGTCCATGGAGTTTAATCAAATTCGCACTTGTGGACCGATAACCAAAAACCCTTGCTATGCTAGACTAGGTCATGAATCAAAACATCGGATGCATACACAAGCATCACTATTCAAAACCCTATAGGTACTCCCTATAGTTCCAACATATAATCTCAAGCAATGGCGCCATGCTAAAATCCCTGTAGGTACTCCCTATAGGCACTATAGATACCCCCTATAGTCCAAACCTATAAACTCATAAATATCACAACATAACGTAGTCAACAGCATTGCAAGTCATAAAAATATAACATAAAGCATGGTCCACATAAAATGGTTTTGCATGTTCCTCACATGTAAACCTGATAATCACATAACACCTTCAAACAACCAATCTAGATATACCAGTTAACCAATCAAAACTCAGTCAAATATTTCATGTTTTCAGATAAACAATCATGGAGTTTAGTTGAAAACGAGCATGCATTCCCCCCCAAAAATAGTTATGAAAACTATTGAAAAATGAGGGGCCATGAACTCACCTGGGCCACAACAATGCAATATACACGACTGACACGACTGGCATCTAACAGATTCACAACAGCATCAAAGAGGCGGTACAATGGTAAGGAAACGACGCAGTCTTCTATATATATAAGCCTTATCTTGATACCCGATCCTCAGCGATGAACCAAATCTTCCATAAGCTAACTACTTCCAAGTAATACCCAATTCTTAAATCTTCAATCTCTCATTATACATTTATTTGTGTTTGGTATCATGGTGTGTGCAGTGAGGACACGACATAGACTCAAGTGAACTCACACCAAATAATAAACATGTGAAATCAACGCGAACGAGACAAGACTCATGAGTACTCATGCCAAGAGACGAATAATTGACAACATTGACAAGAAACGAGACAAAACTTAACATGAGATGATTGAGCCTAATTCACTATAAACCTCAATATTCCTATAAATGGTATGTCTCGATAAATGTGCCCTCAAAACGACTTATAACCCGTCCGTATTAACTCAAGAATATTAACGAACGTTAATTAATACTCTTTATTAATTTGAAAACGACATATGTATAACGTACCTTTCGTCTTCTAGAATTTATTATCGTTAACTTGTAAATATCGAATAATGTTTATTATTCGTTATTAATATTTAGAAGTTAATTACATTTATATATATACAAAATTTATGTCATTAATCGTCACTTAGTTATTATATTGTTCGGGTTATTACTCGTTTCGAGTTCATTTTTACTACGGGTCAAATAGTCAACAACATAGAATAAGTCCATTTCAGCTCGTCGGGGGTCACACGGGACTAGGATGTCACAACTCACCATTTCACGTCATTTACCATTTCAGGTCATTTTTCCAAACTTCGACTTTTTACTATTCATAAATCACTATTCATCAAAACACTATTCATCATTTTACTATTCATCGTTTTCGAGGTCCGTTTGATATTCTGAGAAACTTTTTGGAAATTTACTATTCACCGAACACTATTCATTTCCGGAAAAGTTTTCACCATTCACTTGCATTACGCATTTCATCGTAAATTTAGTTTACGGGTATTCAAATTCGCGTAACCGGATTGGTTTAGGTGCGAATTCATTTCATTAGTGTTAAGTACACTGCATACGGACTGGGGATAGTCTGCATATCATCATAACAGCATTTTCATGTTATACCACTCTCAGGATTTTCAAATTTCCATATTCAGTACATTTAACGTTTTTACGTATACGTAATTATAATAAACGTTAACACCCGGTTTATACACGACGAATATATCTAAATATTCCCACAATGGTCCCGACATATTTTTATATCCATTTTAACATCATAAAAGTTATAACATTCAGTTACCCAGTATTTTGGAAATTTATTTTATTTTTAACATACGCGTACGAATATAACGACGGTTTTCGTTAAAACTAAACATTAATCACCCGATCACTCAGTAAATGTACCCAACATATTTTTAATATGTTTTTAACATTATTACGACTTTATTTCATCCCGGTAAACTTCGTGAACATTTATTTCTAATAAAACCGATACCCGATCGTAACTAAAAACGCAAACTAGTGCAAATTCTTTCAAGGTTTCCTAATTAATTCCCAAGTACCCTAACCCCCACCTTCACCCCTTGAAAAACCGGCCCCAAGACCACCCCTTAACCTATTGCATTAACTATCCTAATTATTTAACTAATAAACCTAATATAACATAACTTTACTAAATCTAAAAATCATAATTCTCACTTTTCATCAAGAACAAAGCTCATCTTTCTCTCCTTCCCCATCTTGAAACCCACGACCCAAAATATTTACCAAGATCAAGTGATCATTTCCCATAAATTAAAACACAAAAGTTGTTCATTTTACAAGTCTAATCAAGATACAAGCAACAAAAACACAAGAACATCAAGCATAATCATCCAATAATCATCTCTTTTGGTCAAGTAAGTTTTCATCTTTATTTTTTTCATGGATCATCCTATTTTTACATGTATTACATAAGAATCATGCTAAAAACCATGTATAAGTAGCTATACTACACTTTATTTTGGCTAAAAAGAAACATACAAACCCTAACTTTCTTGTTATGAATCCCCTAGCTCTAATAACTTGGTTAGGAGTCCATGGCACCCTAAGAAGGTGTATGGTAAGATTAGATTAGTCATGTGGTGATTACAAGAGGTTTGGTGATGGTAGAAATTGGTTTTTAACCTTGGAAACATGATTTGGAACCTATTTTAGACATGCTGTCCCGTTTTGTAAAAATCTGGAAAATCAGTAAACACCAAGGAAACTTTGGCAAAATTTTTAGAAAATACTTTCAAAAACGAATCCGTAGGCGAAAGAACGGATTAAAAAGAGTCTATAACGAAGGAGTTATGATTTTTGCAAGATTGTAGACGAAAAGTATTTTTCAGAAAATGTTTGCTGTTGGACGTTTTTCATTGGACAAAAAGAGACTTTAGACGTAACCCGGAGGAGCCGAGCTTTCCAAAATATATTACTACATACTAAGACGAAACCGTGGACATAAAGAACAAGTAAAACGGACAAGTAACGACAAAGATATACTCGTTTGAATATCGGCTAAAACCCTTTATTAATTGACAGCTTTTAATATATTTGGCGCAAAAACTACGAAGTGCATTTTCAAGCTAAACATAATATCAAGTACCGAGCTTTATAACTAACGTAGTATTAGTTATTACGAGTATGTTTTCATCATTTCAAGGATTACAACCCGAGTATTTCAACGCTTACATGAGAACTTACGTTATATATATATAAGTATATATATTATAATTAGCCATTTATATTTTCTAATAGCAATATTTTCCAAATTCTTGGATTATATATTTTTGACAATACAAGTGTTTTTCCAAAGAGTAGAGTGGTATAGAAACATGAGCATGGACATTCATAAACATCAATTGGTGATCTTAACGAGATCATGCATCATTCATTATAGGTTGCGGCAGTTAACCGATCATTATTGTTCACTTCATTTCATTTCAAGTACCATCAGTTGAGGTGAGTTTTCATAGCCCCGTTTTTCAATTACTTATTTGATTTCAAATCCCACGGGGGAGAATACATTGCATCAATTACTTTCGTACATGCCCAAGTATTACAAATTCCATACATTGCTTAAGTTGCCTTTATACCATATCATAACAAGTCCCCTTTTCAATATCATGGACCGTTAATTTCAAGTACTAAGCGAGAGTGAGTGAATAGATCTATTGAGGGTGACGCCTCCATTCGCGTTGGGTTGCTCCAACGGGACGAATGCATTTCATGTCTTATCAAGTGAGTGTCTGGTAAACACTCTGTTGGGGCATTACAAAGTCTAGCTTCGGGGTCATGAGCTTAAGGGACAATGTAGCATTTTGACATTTATGTCGGTTTACTTTATACTTGTGGCTTATGTACATACGATTTAACTTACAAACCTATGATTATTCACCAACATTCGTGTTGACCGTTTTCGCAATGTATTTTCAGGTAACTAAGGCATTATCATATTACATGCATGGAGTCACATTAGGGTGTGCCAGAGATGACGCACTACATTTTGGATTTTTCATGCACATGTGTAAACTATCGTTTGACATTTCCTGAACTTGTTTTCTGTAAACCTTTCATGACTTTTGGGACCTATGTAATATATTCTGAATGCTTTTAAATAAATCAAACGATATGTATTTTCCAAACGACACTTTAGGTCGTTCAATATTTCCTTGTTATGGTGCTATGACAGTTACACCCTCAGGCATTCCATTCCGCTGCAAGTCAGGTAAATTGGGGGTGTGACAGATTGGTACCAGAGCTAAGGTTATAGAGAACTAGGATGTATCATTGACCCTAGACTATAACCACATTATCATAGCATCTCATCATTTCATCATATGTGCATGTTCATTGTTTATGGTGATTTCATTTCGAGTTATTCATTTTATTTCATCTTGATTATCACAGAACCATGTCTGCAAACCCAAATGTTATACTGTACACCATCACAGACTCCGATAGTGAAGACTCTGTGTCTTCTACTGCCCGTTCACCATTACCTATTCCTCATGTTTCCCCTACTGCACCACCCGAGATTACCTGTACACCCGCTGATACATCATCCCCTGCTATCACTGTTCCATCAGAACCTAGACTTATGTTTCCACGCAGTAAGACTACTATAGGTCCTAGGAAGAGAGTTTGCCCTATTACATCTACCTTTAAGGTACCCACTATTCCTATGTTACCTACACCACCACCAGCCATACCCACTGCTACCCCTATATCCACCTCACCCTTGCCGCTTAGGAAGCGTGTTAGGTTTACCACTCCAGATTCACCTACCACTACAGAGTCAGAATCAGCAGAACCACCACCAGTATACCACGTAGGTGAGAGTTCTAGAGCAGCTGCGGCTAGGAGCCCTACAGCTGTCACTTTAGAGGATCAGTTGGGTGCTCAGCAGGAGCAAGTAGATAGGTTGGGATATAGAGTTGATGAGATCATCACTACTCGACTTGAGACTGTCGAGGAGCAGGTGGAGGATCTAGTGCAGGGCAGGGTTGGCATTGATACGACATACCATGGACTTGAGGCCCGGCAGTTGAGGCATCAGGAGCAGATTGAGCTGCTTAGGGATGAGTTACCTGAGATTAGGGATAGAGCTCAGGCTACACAGGAGACTCAATGGGAGCAGGTAGATCAGTTAGCATTGCTTCGAGAGAGGTTGGTCATTTTGGAGGGCAGGGATGTTTCTTCTCAGTTACGAGTTCAGCATCTGGAGGAGATCGTGGTTGCGATGGATCGTGAGATTCGCCGCTTGAGGGGAGAGCCTGGAGCATCTGGAGCTCCTGGACCATCTAGAGCACCTGGAGGAGCATAGACATAGACTAGTATTATATTAGCTTTTACTATTTCCTAGTCCCGAGGTGTGGGACGTAGTTCAAGAACTTGTAGTCTTTTGGTTGTTGTACAAACAAATACATCAAGTGCGACTCTACTATGTTGGAAATGTTGTGCTATATATATATATCGGTCTATGTAGGCCGAAATTTTCATAGTTATATTTATGATGTTTCATGGTTGCTCTTTATGGTTAATGTATTTATTACAGGTTGTGGTTCTACTCGTACATGTCGTGGTTGTATTTATACTTGTTGCGGTTGTATATATACATGTTGTGGGCGTATATTTTTGTACGATGACTATTTCTATTATAGTTTTCTCATGGTTGTTGTCGATTATTATTTGTCAGAAGTATGGCGCCAAAGAAAGCAAAGGCTACACCAGGAACACCTACTATGACACAGGCAGCTATCCGCAAGTTGGTCAGGGATAGTGTAGCAGAAGCTCTAGCGACTGAGAGAGCTGAAGTTGCTGCCAGGGCTGCTGAGGTTCCACCTGTTGTACCTGTTGTTGAAGTGGTTCAACCCACTATTAGGCTTGAATGTACTTGGCAGGATTTCAAGACTAGTGATCCTATCAAGTATAAGGGCAATGAGGGAGCGGTTGCTTTAATCCGCTGGTTTGAGAAGACTGAGAACGTTTTTCTCATGTGTGGTTGTCAGGATGTTCACAAGGTTAAGTTTGCTACAGGTACGCTGCTGGATGAAGCCATGTCTTGGTGGAATTCGTATGCTCAGCCCATTGGCATGGAGAATGCTTACAAACTCACATGGGCTGAATTCAAAAAGCTGATGACCAAGAAGTTTTGCCCTCGTACTGAGGTGCAAAAGCTAGAAACAGAATTCTACCAGTTGGTAACTCAAGGAGATGATATTGAAACTTATATCAGGAAGTTTCAGGAGTTGGCTACCCTGTGTCCAACTATGGTTCCGGACGATGAGAAAAAGATGGAGAACTTTACTGGGGGATTACCCGAAAGCATCCGAGGGGATGTGATGTCTTTCGACCCACAAACAATGGAGGAGGCCATTCGTATAACTCAGAAACTTATGGTCCAAGTGTTGAAAGGAAAGTCTGCTGCAAGTAACAACAATAACCGTTCCAACAACACCAACTACAACAACAACCGAAACAACAACCCAAACAACAATAACAACAACAAAAGGAGGTTTGACGATAACCAAGGTGGAAATGCCATACAACCACCACCTAAGAGGCAAGAAATGGCAAGGGCCTATGCTGCAGGACCTACTGAAGGGAGAGGGTATGCTGGAAATCTACCCAAATGTGATAAGTGTCAGAAACACCATAACCCAGGACGTTGCCCAGATATATGTGGCAACTGCAAGAAGGCTGGTCACTACACCAGGGATTGCTGGAATCCAAACTTGGGTGGAAATCAGAAACCACCAGTAACATGTTTCGACTGCGGAGAAATTGGACACTATAGGAGTGAGTGCCCAAAGAGGAAGAATCAAGGAGCTGGAAATCAAGGAGGAGTAGCTAGAGGAAGGGCTTATGTCATGGGAGGAGAAGATGCCCGTGAGGACCCGAATGTTGTTACGGGTACGTTCCTCGTTAATAATCGTTATGCATCCATTTTATTTGATTCAGGAGCGGATAGAAGTTTTATACCTATTACATTTGCACCTTTACTTAACATAGAACCAACTACTTTAGACATTCCCTATATTGTTGAATTAGCCGATAGGTCTTTAGTTAACACAAACACAGTTATCCGTGGTTGCACCATCAATTTCCTAAATCACCCATACAATATAGACCTTATGCCCGTAGAACTTGGAAGTTTTGACGTTGTTATCAGTATGGATTAGTTGTCTCAAACCTTAAGAAATGCCTTTCAGATGAGTCATCCGTTATACCATTAGAAGAGATACAGTTAGATGACAAACTTAACTTTGTGGAGGAACCATTTGAAACCATGGACCGAGAGGTCAAACAGTTAAAGCATAGTAGAATTCCGATCGTTAAGGTTCGCTGGAATTCTCGAAGAGGACCCGAGTTTACTTAGGAACGAGAGGACCAAATGCAACGCAAGTATCCACACCTTTTCACCAAACCTATTACCAAGACCAACACTAGCTGAATTCAGGGACTGAATTCCTATTTGGGTGGGCGGATGTCACAACTCACCATTTCACGTCATTTACCATTTCAGGTCATTTTTCCAAACTTCGACTTTTTACTATTCATAAATCACTATTCATCAAAACGCTATTCATCATTTTACTATTCATCGTTTTCGAGGTCCGTTTGATATTCTGAGAAACTTTTTGGAAATTTACTATTCACCGAACACTATTCATTTCCGGAAAAGTTTTCACCATTCACTTGCATTACGCATTTCATCGTAAATTTAGTTTACGGGTATTCAAATTCGCGTAACCGGATTGGTTTAGGTGCGAATTCATTTCATTAGTGTTAAGTACACTGCATACGGACTGGGGATAGTCTGCATATCATCATAACAGCATTTTCATGTTATACCACTCTCAGGATTTTCAAATTTCCATATTCAGTACATTTAACGTTTTTACGTATACGTAATTATAATAAACGTTAACACCCGGTTTATACACGACGAATATATCTAAATATTCCCACAATGGTCCCGACATATTTTTATATCCATTTTAACATCATAAAAGTTATAACATTCAGTTACCCAGTATTTTGGAAATTTATTTTATTTTTAACATACGCGTACGAATATAACGACGGTTTTCGTTAAAACTAAACATTAATCACCCGATCACTCAGTAAATGTACCCAACATATTTTTAATATGTTTTTAACATTATTACGACTTTATTTCATCCCGGTAAACTTCGTGAACATTTATTTCTAATAAAACCGATACCCGATCGTAACTAAAAACGCAAACTAGTGCAAATTCTTTCAAGGTTTCCTAATTAATTCCCAAGTACCCTAACCCCCCCCTTCACCCCTTGAAAAACCGGCCCCATGACCACCCCTTAACCTATTGCATTAACTATCCTAATTATTTAACTAATAAACCTAATATAACATAACTTTACTAAATCTAAAAATCATAATTCTCACTTTTCATCAAGAACAAAGCTCATCTTTCTCTCCTTCCCCATCTTGAAACCCACGACCCAAAATATTTACCAAGATCAAGTGATCATTTCCCATAAATTAAAACACAAAAGTTGTTCATTTTACAAGTCTAATCAAGATACAAGCAACAAAAACACAAGAACATCAAGCATAATCATCCAATAATCATCTCTTTTGGTCAAGTAAGTTTTCATCTTTATTTTTTTCATGGATCATCCTATTTTTACATGTATTACATAAGAATCATGCTAAAAACCATGTATAAGTAGCTATACTACACTTTATTTTGGCTAAAAAGAAACATACAAACCCTAACTTTCTTGTTATGAATCCCCTAGCTCTAATAACTTGGTTAGGAGTCCATGGCACCCTAAGAAGGTGTATGGTAAGATTAGATTAGTCATGTGGTGATTACAAGAGGTTTGGTGATGGTAGAAATTGGTTTTTAACCTTGGAAACATGATTTGGAACCTATTTTAGACATGCTGTCCCGTTTTGTAAAAATCTGGAAAATCAGTAAACACCAAGGAAACTTTGGCAAAATTTTTAGAAAATACTTTCAAAAACGAATCCGTAGGCGAAAGAACGGATTAAAAAGAGTCTATAACGAAGGAGTTATGATTTTTGCAAGATTGTAGACGAAAAGTATTTTTCAGAAAATGTTTGCTGTTGGACGTTTTTCATTGGACAAAAAGAGACTTTAGACGTAACCCGGAGGAGCCGAGCTTTCCAAAATATATTACTACATACTAAGACGAAACCGTGGACATAAAGAACAAGTAAAACGGACAAGTAACGACAAAGATATACTCGTTTGAATATCGGCTAAAACCCTTTATTAATTGACAGCTTTTAATATATTTGGCGCAAAAACTACGAAGTGCATTTTCAAGCTAAACATAATATCAAGTACCGAGCTTTATAACTAACGTAGTATTAGTTATTACGAGTATGTTTTCATCATTTCAAGGATTACAACCCGAGTATTTCAACGCTTACATGAGAACTTACGTTATATATATATAAGTATATATATTATAATTAGCCATTTATATTTTCTAATAGCAATATTTTCCAAATTCTTGGATTATATATTTTTGACAATACAAGTGTTTTTCCAAAGAGTAGAGTGGTATAGAAACATGAGCATGGACATTCATAAACATCAATTGGTGATCTTAACGAGATCATGCATCATTCATTATAGGTTGCGGCAGTTAACCGATCATTATTGTTCACTTCATTTCATTTCAAGTACCATCAGTTGAGGTGAGTTTTCATAGCCCCGTTTTTCAATTACTTATTTGATTTCAAATCCCACGGGGGAGAATACATTGCATCAATTACTTTCGTACATGCCCAAGTATTACAAATTCCATACATTGCTTAAGTTGCCTTTATACCATATCATAACAAGTCCCCTTTTCAATATCATGGACCGTTAATTTCAAGTACTAAGCGAGAGTGAGTGAATAGATCTATTGAGGGTGACGCCTCCATTCGCGTTGGGTTGCTCCAACGGGACGAATGCATTTCATGTCTTATCAAGTGAGTGTCTGGTAAACACTCTGTTGGGGCATTACAAAGTCTAGCTTCGGGGTCATGAGCTTAAGGGACAATGTAGCATTTTGACATTTATGTCGGTTTACTTTATACTTGTGGCTTATGTACATACGATTTAACTTACAAACCTATGATTATTCACCAACATTCGTGTTGACCGTTTTCGCAATGTATTTTCAGGTAACTAAGGCATTATCATATTACATGCATGGAGTCACATTAGGGTGTGCCAGAGATGACGCACTACATTTTGGATTTTTCATGCACATGTGTAAACTATCGTTTGACATTTCCTGAACTTGTTTTCTGTAAACCTTTCATGACTTTTGGGACCTATGTAATATATTCTGAATGCTTTTAAATAAATCAAACGATATGTATTTTCCAAACGACACTTTAGGTCGTTCAATATTTCCTTGTTATGGTGCTATGACAGTTACACCCTCAGGCATTCCATTCCGCTGCAAGTCAGGTAAATTGGGGGTGTGACATAGAAAGTCTCGGTAGCACCCGGCTTAGCTCAAACATCACAAGTATATTATTACGCCCACCATATATCTATATTCGCAATCACAACTTCAACAATAACGGCCGAACCTACGGCACGTTTCTATTCCTAATATTCGTTCCTCTAATTCACATCACCAATAACGACATCAACAATCACCAATCAACAGTAACTAATTTTCCGAGACCATTACGGTCTCGGCCACAGCTACACTAACCAAACGGACCCAAGACCACCATATCGACATAACAACAATAGGAAACAACAACAAATCGACAACAACAGGAATCGATGAAACCACAATGACCATTGTCGAGATCCTAGCGGTCTCGGCCTTAGCTCTCGGCTGTTATAACCACACGACAACAGTAAGAGCATGCGCAGCGATAACTCAAAGGGGTGCATTAAGGTGCTTTTAACGCACGTTAACGTGCGTTATTGATGTGGGAGGCCAAGTTAGAGCCACATTAACGTCGCAAGTTAAGCCACTAACGTGGCGTTAAGCCACATTCGGTTAAAAAATAAATTACACTTCTGGTCCATGTATTTATGTTTGTGTTTTGACAATTTTGGCCCTTGCAATTCTTAAACGATACTGATTTATTCAAACACAGACGATACGGAAATACAATTACAAACGATACGAGAAACAAATACAACAAATACGATTTATATAGCTTTGTAATTATCGATTAGATCTGACTTCTCCTCCCACACTTGCAATACTTGTTCCCTAACCATTTTCAAGGCGACCTGAAGTTGCAAATCTGTTTTATCATTTCTTAATAGAGTTTCTAGCCCGACGCTGATAATTGGATGGTCTTGAGGCATATCACGTAACCTTTCGACCTCAAGAGCACGACTCTGCATCTGCATTATACAACGAGTTATCTCACCAAGCAAACTGTTAACCAACTTGAGTTCCTTCTCTTGTTCGTTGCGTAAACGGGAAAGAATAGATTTTTGCACCTCAGCTAGGTTGTTTGCCATTTTTTGTGTGTGTTAATTATATGATAATGTATACTTTATATAGGAAAGTTTAAATGTTTAAAATTCAAATTTCAAAATCTGAGCGGGATAAACGTTTAAAATTCAAATTTCAAAAAAAAAACGTGTTTAAATTTCAATATTCAAATTCAAAAGAGGGATTATTTTTAAATGTTTAAAATTCAAAATTTGAAATGAATTGGCGGGATTTATGGGCTTATTTAACACCCTTTGACAGTTCACACAACTCACACACAATTATCACACAACTCTAACACAATTCTCTCAAACAATGTCTCGAAAGGATTTCTCCCAACAATTCCCAACTCACCGTGACTTCTCCCAACAATTTTCAACTCACCGTGACTTCTCTCAGCAATTCCCAAGCTCTAGCACGATTCAGAATGCAACTGCACCGGTGAACACTCCACCGGAAGACATCTTTCTGGTATTCACACCGGAAAATCAACCGGTGCCCAATCAACCTGTTGTCCAACAACAACCAGATCAACCGGTGAACAATCTACCAGAGAAAAACCAACCCATTTGGAGAGGGTTGACTGATGAAGAATTTGAAGAACAAAATATGCAATAATTGTTACGTGTTGAATATGAGGAAGTAATGGAGGCAAGTGCTCGTGAGCAGCGAGCAAAAGCTAAACAGGATCGGCGAAACCGTCGAGCACAATGGCGATGGGAAATAGGAAAAGACCGTGTGCCAACGAGTGAAGACGATTCGAGTGCCTCCTATTCGAGTCATGAAGGGTGGGTGTCCGACGATTCGTTCTATTGATTCGCAGTTTTATGTTTAATTATTTTAGTTTTATGTTTAATTATCGTACTTTATGTTTCATATTTAATGTAACTTGCGTTTAAGTTTAATGTATGTATAAATTTTAAGTATTAATATAAGTTGTTTTTATTAGTTATTAAATGAAATATTAGTTTTAGTTGACGGTAGAATTTGAAAATATTTGAGTTAAAGCTGAGTTAATGCTGAGTTATTGTTGTGGGTGTTTTTTTCTGAGTTAAAGTTAAAGTGTTAAAGCTGATGTGGCGCTGACGTGGCGCTGCGTTAACTTATAACTTGAGTTATTGATGGGAATGCTCTAACAAACAACATGAATAATAACGAGAACCACAACAAAATTTCAACACCCAGAACATCAACAAAAACTCTCGATAACAACAACTAAAATACCACGATAGCAATCGACAAGAACAACAACCATTCGGAAACACCAAACCAATATCAATCCCTACTCCACCCTCGACTTCAACAACCCTTTCCACAATCACATCAAAATCCAAATCCGACTGCTATACTACTCTTAATCCTTCGACAGGACCAACAAGATGACTCGACATCATCACGACTTGATTGTCAAGACCACAAAAACACAACCATGGAGTAAATGATACCAAACAACAATTTAACCACGTTTTTATTATCATTATTTCGATATATACAATAACCCTTCAAGATTCGTGGGTTAAATCCAGAGAAAAGAAGTGTTATGGTGAGATTGAGAGCGCGTGTGATAGCTCAAAAGAAAGAGGGAAAGATTTGGTGAATGACGGTGGTGGCGGTGTGTGGTGACGCTCGAAGGTGGTGATGTTTGGCCGGTTTATCTCGCCGGAAAAGAGAGAGAGGAGGGAGGTGGTGTCGGCTAGGAAAAAGAGAGAAGGGGTCCATCCCTAACTAGTTATATATATATATATATATATATATATATATATATATATATATATATATATATATATATATATATATATATATATATATATATATATATAGAGGAAGGTTAATGTGAGAACTTTCTTAAAGTTCTAAAATACCATTAAAACATTGATAGATAACCATTTTAGCAAAGATGCACCAAAATATTATATATTAATACAAGTTAACATTAAATGGACAAATAACCAACTCATACATGAGAAACGGATTACTGATACACAATTAAATTTTTGATACATATACATTAAAATCTCAAAAAACTAATTTCTTATACATAAATTGATACACCTAATACATAAAACCACCAAAAACTTAATACACAATACTAAACCTTGATACACATTACACGTTGAATTAAAGTGTATCAGTTAGTTTACGTCAATTTTCATAAGAAAACCCATCAAATCTTTAACAATTTTAGTTGTAATTAATTACGTTTTTATTTTCTTGTAAGTTGAGTGTCATTTGTGAGATTTTGGTTGGTTCTCATTTTTACAACTTTAAGAAAGTTCTCATTTGATCTCAATTCTATATATATATATATATATATATATATATATATATATATATATATATATATATATATATATATATATATATATATATATATATATATATATATATATATATATATATATATATATATACTAGTCTCATGACCCGTCCGATGGACGGGCTAGTGTCAAATAAATTGGATAATATTATTACTTATGAGGTCCATACTTATCAGCATCCATACTTATGAGATTGTTATAATGATAATAAGTTTATCATTCATAGTTATAAGTTGTTAAAGGTTTAGCAATGTGCCTGACATATAATGTGCTCAATATTAAGTTATTATGTTGTAACATATATACAGTGATACCATGTTACTATTGAGCATCATGTGAAATCTTGTTAATTATTTATAAAATGTGTATGTTGTTAATATTATAAGTTTTACAATCATAAACGGTAGCATAATATAACAAAACATCCTTAAAACATATTGATTTGATCCAAAAAAACAAATGTTAATTGGTAGGACGCGCATTGAGAAACCAACTTTGAGGTTTTGTTTTCATGGTTTTTGACACTTAAAACGTCCTTAAGCTGGACTGAATCCACATGATCGTCTTAATATGTTTGCTAAATAATATATATATATATATATTTTTTTTTTTTTTTTTTTTTTTTTTTTTTTTTTTTTAATGTTAAGAGAAAAATATGTTTTAACAATGCTTTGGTACTAATGTACTATCAACCAATAGTGGAAACGTAACTTTTTTCCATAGGTAAGTTACTTTAGTTGTTTAGCAAAAGTGTAAGAAATAAAATATGTCTTCAAACATGTTGCAACATCTATGAGATGTACAATATTTAGTCTACAATATTTCAAATAAGCTCATAATCTAATTATACAAAATTACAAACATCCCTCAAACATATGGCATTGGTGTTAATTTACAATGGGTTTTCTTAAGTACAAAACATTTGTGTGTCGCAACCTTGTTGTTTGGTTTGTAATGTTGCAAACTCATTTTAAGAATTCTGAAAGACACTTACTCAATCGTTATCAAAATATGACAATGAATAGTATTGCATGTATTTTTACCCCTTACGTTATATGGACTCTTTTTTACAACAGTGCTGCCAACCCATTTGCATATATCAGCATTTGGTTAAAAAAACGATGAATAAGATGCATACAATTTAGAATACTCTAGTAAAAGTTTTATGTTCAAAGAATAACATTATGATACTTATAACAGGATATCTCGACTTTTTTTACCCATTAAGAATAATGTTACATAACATTGTAACTATCAGTATAACAATGTGAAACAAACACAACCTGGTACAGTGAAACCCAAATAAAAGGTAAAAATAATAAGAGGAAAGTGAATATGAGGTTGTTGTGCATCTAAGCTTACATGCGAAACCTCAAAACTATCTTGTTTGATCATATTTTTTTTTCATCTCAATCTATGATTTATTACGTTCAATCTCAGTATTCTAGTTTCAGTGCCCTCGATTTTGGATTTTGTTGTCGTCTTATCTCTTCAATACAATTTTCATGATTAAATATTTAAGTTAAAGACATAGTTTCAATTAATAAGACGAATGCATACTGAAACCACTTACGTACATATAGATTGATCTTCAAGAGATTGAGAAAGAATATTAAAAGATTCTATCCTCTAAAATTGATCGAATGATTTTTTTTTATCAAGAACTTATATGATCTGGTTATATAGGTATGACTACTCATTCAGGTATAACCATTCCTTTCAGTTGCTTTGCCTAATCATTAAGGAACGTCAATGGTGGTAGAGATTCAAACTAAATAAGAGTGAATTTAGGAAGGTTGGTTTTAGAGAACATTGATATAAAACTATGTAGTTTTGACGGTCGCATCTAAGCTTACATGCATAACAGCCTCGTATTCACTTTCCTCAAATAATAATTCGAAACATTTCTAAACATCTCGATTATGTATTCATTCATCTCTTTAATAAGAGACTCGATGTTTTTCCTTGGAGAGCCGCACAAGTAGTGTATCAATCTTGATCAGTTACTCGAATTTCCAGTCTTCATTACAAACCTTGTTTTGTCCTTATGACCACCTCAGCATACTTGTTTGCTCAATCAACAAAATTTTCACTTTGTCAACCATATATTCTTCCTGATAAAGTAGCATTGAAATTACACTTCACTCAGCAAAATCAAAGTAGGCCAAATAGCATTTCCTCAAAATTCCAGCTTCATGTAATCAATGAACAATCTCCTTTTTACCTTTTTCTTTGAGTACTCATTATCAATTAATCCATCGACTGCAACTTTTTTTCTCGTCAAATAGATTACCCAGTATATTTGACTTATAAACATATGATCTTTCGGTGGGTAAACCAACTCCATACATAGAACAAATTTCCATAGCTGGGGCGTCTGGTAATCTGAAAAGATATCAAAGAAAATACTGAAGTTAAGCTGAAATAACCCAGAAATCATTAATGTTTTCACTCTAACTTAAAATACTTGTTTTGCCCATTTTTACTCGTTACTAATCTAAGTGACCAACTCATTCTGCCACCTATACCTTAAAATACTTGATGGCATGATACATAATAAAAATGTTTGCTGGTGCATGCGGGTTCATGATAGTTGTTTGCTGGTGTTGCAAGCTTTTGTTTTCTGTTTGGGACATTAGCTTCTTCATTTCTTTTTTGTCGTGTTTCCTTGGGGCTTGTTTGGGTCTTCATCAAAAACACTCCGGAGTGAAAACCGGTGGCTCGGCCTCCGTGAGTGGGGATTTTTTCATCCCTTTTGTAGGCCTCGCAGTTAAAGCCTCGGGTAGAGTCTAGTTCATGTTATTCGTGTCTAGCTTGTAAAGTTCTTGCTTCTAGCGCCTTGCTAGTAGCCTCATTTTTTTATTTATATATTTTTCTCTTTGCCGTTCAAAAAAAAATAAAAATGTTATGTATGCCTTAGTTAAAGAACTAATAGAAAGGACGAAGATGAGAACAACATAAAGATAAATAATGTCGAAACTGGTTTCTAAGGGATTTGACCAGTACTTCCAATGTCCATATTTTTTATCCTCTATATTGTCAACGCTCCCATAAGAATAATGAGCACCACCGTGCTTGATCATCCTTTTGGACAAAAATTGCAGAAGTTCCAAAGCAAAATCAACAGTAAAAGCTTTATTATATGCAACAACTTTGATACCCACAATTCCCATTCATATTGTTCTTATGGTAGTGAGTTGAATTTTCATGTAGCATAACTGATGTTACTCAAGTAGCATCCTCATGCAGCATCTATCACTTTTTTTTTTTTTTTTTTTTTTTTCCTCTTTACATAATTGATGTTATTATGAAAGTGAGTTGAATTTTACACACACACACAAATACAACTAAATTTAAGTCCACTCGAGCACAACCTCAAAAAGTTCCATAATTGTTGATTTATTTCCAACGACGTACAAAAGAAGAATATTATATTGTTCATAATGTTCTTTGTTTTTCTCCACATCTTCTTCATATTGTTGAGTTTGTAATGGCACAAAATAGAGACATGTGGGTACATGAGGGTATTTAGACTTGCATGGAAAATAAAGTTGATGAATGATGGACCAACTATACCTCGGGCTCAACTTTTAAAGGAGGTACCACTGTCCTCAGTACATCATACAAAACTGATGCAATCTGATAAATCATAGCCATCTCTTCACTTGCAGATTTTAGAAAGTGAATAACAATATCAGCTAGCGATTAAATTAGCTAAAGCATTGTGTTGGGTCACTGAATTCCCCAATCTTCTTCTAACAAGGATTTGAACGTAAAATAACCTAAGTATAAACAAGTCACTGAGTGAACAGTAACTCAGTGAGTCATCTTCAGGATGCTTAGACCGAGCCTAAGAAGAAAGGTTCTCCATTCAGTGAGGCGGAACTCAGTGAAGTGTGATCTAAGCCAAGTAGAAGGTGATGGGTTCAGTGAGGATGACAATAACTCACTGAACTCCATGACTCCTGAACAACTTCATGGTACTGAAGACTGATGACTAGAAGACTGAAGTTTTGGTGGGACTGGGCGGGAAAGTTTGATCTGTTTCACTAAAGTGCTTTATCACTTTAAGGTCAAACTTTCCTCAAATGGCTAAAACCAGGCTGTCATCAGAAAGTGCCTTTTGGACTTAACCCAAAGAAGTTTCCCTTGCCAGAGAATAAAATCTATCAAGATTTTATTGAGGAACACTTAGGTCCATTGTATAATAGACTTGTTCACATTTGTGTATAAATAGGTAGCATAAGAGAGGCGTAAAAGTTGACAAGTTTGTGCAATTAATGCAAAGCATTCACAAACCACTTTTACTCCTCCAAAGAACAACAAACCCCTGAGATAGCTTAGTGGGTCCTGAAAGTTGTCACTCAACATAAATTGAGTTTAGTGAGGAGTCAATACCATACTTGTCATTTTCAATCCCAAGTGTTATTCTGCAAACACTTGGGTACGATTCTTTTTGATTAACTTCTAATAAAGAATTAAACGTTGGAAAATATTGTCTCTTATGTTTACGTTTCTTTATTGTTAATCTTTTTATACATTTTTGTTTAATGTCATTGTAACACCCCAACCCGTGCAGGGTAAAGATATCACAATAAATAGTGTCCAACAGAGCAAAACACAAGCTTTATACTTTAACAATACGATGAGTACAAGGTTACAAATAAATTCCAAGATAAGGGAATTTCAATAATAAAACAATATCCATAGAGTGAAGGAACTCTAAGTTTGGTCCACGCTCTCTCATCCCAAAGCTAAACCCCGCATCCTAGCTTAAGTACCTGCCACATGGAAAAGAAGACGCGGCTGAGCTTAAAAAGCTCAGTGAACAGATATGAAGATAACAAGTACATCAAGTAATACGATAAGAGAGTATGAATAGAATGTACATATGGTGTCACTAGGTATATCAAGGAAATTTCAAGGTTTAATATGAAACGTCATCAAGGTTAAGTATCAAGAATCGTCAAGTGTAATAGTAAGGGTTAACTAGTTTCAAGGATCGTCAAGTATAATGCAAAGGTTTAGGTATAGTATCAAAGGTTTCCAAGTCCCAAGATTCCCAAGAATTAAGCAAGGTCAAGTATCAATAGTTTGCAAGGTCAAGTATCAAGTGTCAAGTACCAAGTATTAGGTATCAAGTGTCAAGTGTCAAATGTCAAGTATCAAGTGTCAAGGTTACCAGGTGTCAAGTGTCAAGGCTATCAAGTATTTGGTATCAAGTGTTAAGGCTATCAGTATTTAACCCCCAGGCACACAAGTCAAGTCAAGTATATCAAGTCAAGTATCCCAAGATGGAGTGATCAACTCCCAAGATGTGAGGGGCTGTAATGCACACACGCCCAGTCACCAAGTAATATATATCATGTAGTCCATATCATAATCAAGATGGCCGTAGCCCAAGACAAGTCAAGACAAATCTAGGATGCATCCATATGCCCCTGCTGGCCAATAACAATAATCATAATAATCATAGCAGCAGTAGATCACAAGAATCAGGGACGGTGGGGGACATCTCTCTAGCCCCACTAGAGTACATAACATTGGTGCATCAATGCTATGGTTGTGGCTACTCCACAACAAGTAGCTCCTGGGTAAAATACTGATGGGTCAAGGGTCAAGGTTCAATATCAAGTACAAGTGGTCAAGTCATGATCAAGGGTTCAAGTCAAGGTTCAATAACAGGGGTTCAATATCAAGGGTTCAATATCAAGGTCAATGTCAAGGTCAATATCAAGGGTCAATATCAAGGGTTCAATATCAAGGGTTCAATAATAAGTAATATAAAAGAGAGAGAAAGGTCATGAGAGAAGTAGGTTGTACTCTTGCTGAAAGAGTACGGAATATCTGTACCTTAGTCCAACACAAAGCAAGGTCACAAGACAATCAAGAGAGAAATGGATCACTCCCGCTTCACCGAACCTTGACGAGAATGGAATACGAATCAAGACGAGTTCATTACACATAAGTTACCTCTTTTAGTTATCTTCCATTTTTAGAAACTTTCCATATTTAGCAGCTTTCTATTTTAGGTAACTTTCCAGATTTAGTAAGTTCCCACTTTAAGTAGTTTAAGTATTTTATAAGACTTTCTATTTTTAGTAAGTTTCCTTATTTAGAAGGTTTCCGATTTTAGAAGTTTCCATAAATAGTACTTTCCAAAAAAAATAGCAGGTTTCCATAATTAGCAGATTCCCAAGATTAGCAAGTTCCCAAATATTAACATATTCTTATAGGTTAGTTTTATCATATTATCAAGTTCCCATGTTTATAAATGTCAAGGGTTTCATTTTATACACGTTTTCCAAGATTAGGGTTTCGTATGATCTCCGAATATGTTTTAGGGTTTAAAATGTTAATAACACAAGTTAAGGGTCACAATTGGAAATATCCACATTATACACATAAACATGAGTCAAGGAAGTCAAATATGCCAATATTACACTTCACACCCTTAAGTTTACAAAGTTTCCATTTTAATCCTTTTAATTATCAAATTAACGTATAAATCACATAGCTAACCGAATAACCACATAAGTCCACCAAGTATCACAAAATTACCAATTAGGCCAAACATACACACCAACAAGTCAACACGACATTTCAGAACACACTCCATGTGGGACATGCATTAGGGCACCAAACCATCAAAATAACACCTTAGACATACGGTTGACACATGCATATAAAATGACCGGTTTTCTAACAGAATTTATCCCACTAAACGAATTTTTAAACCGTATCAGAAGCTCAAAATAAAAATCACCAAAATTCTCACAGAAGTACATATGCCTTTAGAGTCTACATGAATTTTTACAGATTTTATTTTTAAGTTTAACTCCATATGAAAAATCGTTTTTCCCATGCCTACCCAGAAAATTAACTGCACAAACATGCAGAAAGTTTGCACTTAAAATACCCATTTAAACACCTTAGAAAAATCCACAAACATTCCAGAAAGTCACAACTAACCCAAATATTATCACAGTAAAAGGAGAGCTCCTAAATCCTTACGGTTTGAAAATGAAAAATCAGAAACCACGACTGAACTTAATTTTCTGAAAACGCAGTTTTGACATATCATCGCACAAAATTCAAAAACTTGACCAAATCACCATAAATCACCTCCAAACCAATTGGAACATTTAATTAGGACCCTAAACTGAGTTTACAAACAAAAATTATGAATTAACCATTTACCAAACTCGTTTGATGATGCATACATATTCAGCTAACGAATCTGTCCCAAATCACAACGACATAAACCCTAATCCCTTTACCACTTTTAATCCAATAATTAACAAACTAATCATCTAATTCATATCATATCATCATTACAAACATGTTATCATCATCATCCCATCAAAGTTAATCCATTTTATCATCATATGAATTTATGGCCGATTTGTATATGTATGTATAGATCAATTCGTATCTTTTTGGTTTTTCACGTATCATGATTATCGTAACGAAAGGAATTATAAGAGATGAACAATAATCAAAATGGAAGACAACAAAAACCTTCTAAGACTAAAATTGAAGTCGATTGGTGATAAAGAACAAGAACCGAGCCTCCAAATGCTTCCAAACAAATTCCTACGTGCACCAAATCATCCCACGAACGCGTACGAATAATCACCAATGATCAAGAGTCAAGAATTTTGATGTAAGGGTGTATGGTGGTCGTTGAAATGGAGAGGGAGGAAGAAATATGGTATAAATTTGTGTTAATGAAATTAATGAGAAGATAATTGTAGTTTAATTTGATTTGTAGTATACTAGGAAAGTCCAATCAATTACCTTACATCATGGGCGGCATAATGGGAGAGTTATGGATGAGTTTTGACCAAAATTATGTAAGAAAATACTTTAGGATATGTTATATAGTTTATTTTATAAGTTGTGCACAAATTATATTAGTTTTTGGACTCGTTAGGTCATGTAACGTGCAACATTCGTTTCTTAGTCCAAATTTCATATTCTTGAGTTCTTCTAACATTGTAGTAGCTCAAATGAAGTTTACTTGAAGTTTCATGTTCATACTTGTGATCGTACGATACTCGTTTTTGTTTTCGGGCTTGTTTGGTAAACGTACTTAATTCTTCAAAAATTTCAAATTGGAGGGTATTTTAGTCATTTAATCATGATGTGAAAATGTGGGTTTTACAGTCATAGAACTTGGTTACTTTAGCTTTGTAGTTATAGTTAACCAAGTAAAAGGGACCAACAAGTGGTATCAGAGCCTCTGATTTGTAAAACTTAAACCTGTTTTCAAAACTTAAGAGTGCTCAAGTTTTTAAAATCAAGATCCCACTATGACTGACATAGATGTTCCCCAACTTGTCGACAAAAAGGGTGGAAGTTATTCAGCAACTGCCCCTCGACTAGAAGTTGGCAAATTTAATAAGTGGAAAAAGCGAATGCTTTGCTACTTAACTGGGATGGAACCATATTACATTAAGTTGATTAATGATGGTCCATATGTCCCAACAACTGCCCAAGGTTTAATTAAACCTGAAGCTCAGTGGACCCCAGATGAAAGGAGGGTGGTCAATCAAGACCAGCGCCTAAAAAGCATCATTATATCATGCCTCCCTGATGATATAATGGAATCAGTGATCAATTGTCCCACTGCCCAGCAGACATGGACTGACCTGGTTCATAGCTATGAAGGGCCTTCTGATACCAAAGAGAATAGAATCATGGACCTGAAGCTTAAATTCAATACCTTCAGGGCCAAGGATTCTGAAAGTCTCTCTGAGACTTATACTCGGTATAAGACCCTCCTGAATGAGCTGACCAATGATGGTGTTATACTGTCAAAACATGAGATCAATGTTGGTTTTGTCAACAGTCTCCCTGAGAAGTGGTTAAACTTCTCTCAGGGATTGAGAAATGCAAACCACATTCAGAACCTTGAGCTCCCTGCCATCTATGGGAAGTTTGTCTATGAAGACAATCTTATCACCAGGAGATACCCAGGTAAAGCTCAGGAGACCAAAAAGGCCTTGACAATTTCACCCATATCAACTACTTTCTATTCAAAAGGTGTTGTGTAGGATTTTCAGGATGGATCTGATGATGAGGTTGACCAAAGAACCAGTGAGGAGTACCTAAATGATCTTCAAATTGAATTTCATGAAAGAGCACTCCTTGATAATTCAAAAAGGTTTTTTAAGAAAAACAAATTTCCTTCAAAAGCAAATGACAACACTGAATGCTTTAAATGTGGCAAAATGGGCCATTTTGCTAAAGATTGTTTTTCAAAAACAACCTCAGAACCATCCTTCAAATTTTCAGGAAATAACTCTTTTTCAGGCCCCAGCAAATTTCAACCAAAAATGCTTCAGTCTAGTCAAAGATTTGAAAAAGTCCCTCAAATTGACTTTGAAGCCAAGTACAGAAAGGCAAAAGCTAAACTTGCCCTTCTTGAATCATCCTCAACAGTCTCTCAGCCTCCTCAGGCTCCAAAGCCTTCTCAAGCCAAGAACAAAGGGCTTGTTGCTGAAACATATGACTGGGATGAGGTTGAAGTGTCCTCTGATGATGATGAAGTTCACATCAGTGCCCTGATGGCTCTGTCAGATGACAACAAACTTGCTGTGGGGAAGAGTCATGCAAGAAATGGTGAATGGGTTAACATCACTATGAGGAAGGTAAATCTTTTACTTTCTATGGATGATAATGATGATTGGAAATCTTACTTAGATTATATTAATGTTGATCTTAAGTATGTTGAAGAGCAAAGACTTAATTTGTTTTCAAAATTTAACAAACCGAGTTTTGAATAAAATCACTGTAGAGATGAATTACTTGCTTTAAAACAAGCCAAGCTTGAAAGTGTTACACTTCAAATTCAAAACTCTGAACTTGTAAAACAAAATCAAGCTCTTCAGGAAGAACTTAAGAAAGAAAAGGAAATTATTTGGAAATGGACTCAGAAAGACCCCAAACTTTATGAAACACTGAGTCTCACACCCAGCCCCAAAAAGGCAGGTCTGGGTGATGATCAACTCACTGAAGTTTCTGGGGAGAGTAGCCATTCTACAATTTTTCTATTAACCAACATACTATGTAGCAAAGAACTTGCTCCCAAACCCAGTGATTGGATTGAAAGAAACAATCCTGATAGTAAAATGCCAAATTTTAATACTGGAAGAATCCTGGAGCCTGAAAGTCAGGCTATCAAGGAGCTGCTAGGAGTCACTGATGAACTTAGTCCTACTGAGTCCATCACTGAGTCTAAGTCTGATTCACCACTCCCTCCACTGAAACAACTTCAGGGAGCGGAACCCAATTCTGACCTTGCACCATTAGTCTATCAACCACATTCTCCCAAAGAGAAATCAGGGTTAGGAAAGACTATTCTGAAAAGACCTACTCCTGCACCCACTGAACACCAAAATCCTTCAGTACCCACTGAAGTGAAGCATGAAAGCACTGATTCAAAGGTTGATCAGCTTACTGAACTTGTTAGGATGCTGAGTGAGAAAATCGAGTCTACTGAGAAAAACTCTGACTCAAAATCAACAAAGCCCTCAGTATCCTCAGGTTCTTACAAACCAAAAACCACACCCAGACCCTCAGGGAGATGTGAACTGTGCAATTATCCAAATCACAGCACTGATAAATGCTACAGAGTCCTGTTTTGTATGATATGCAAACAAGAGGACCACAGAACTTGTGATCACATCCCCCACACTGCTTCTTTAAAAGCAAGGGGTCTATACAAAAACCAAGGCTATCAGTATGCCACACCTTCCAAACAAAGACTGAAGGCTAAGCCTTTCTTACCATGTCCTCACTGTGGTTTCAATGATCATCTTCCTGATGATTGTATGATGAAAGATTGCTGTGACATCTGTGGAGATCCCTCCCATGAAACCAGGGGACATGACAAAGTTATTCAGTCCAGAAGGAAAAACCAGACCAACACTTCTCAGTCACCTGAGGCATCAACCTCCACAAAATGTAAAACATGTGGAAGCTCAGGTCACACAACTTCAGACCATGATTCACTAACTGAGTTCAAAAAGTCCCTGAGGACCAAGCCCACTAGAAAGTGGGCCAACAAGAAAAACTAACCCAGTTTACTGT
Source organism: Artemisia argyi (assembly GCA_030686995.1). Taxonomy (NCBI): domain Eukaryota; kingdom Viridiplantae; phylum Streptophyta; class Magnoliopsida; order Asterales; family Asteraceae; genus Artemisia; species Artemisia argyi. The sequence continues at coordinate 191,807,528 of CM060676.1, forward strand.
TTGTGCAGAAACACATCAAGGATCCTACTTGGCATCTAGATAGTGGATGCTCCAGAAGCATGACTGGTGTTAAAAGTTTTCTGCACAAATATGTGGAAGAACCAGGACCCAAAGTAGTATTTGGTGAAAACTCATCAGCTCCCACTGAAGGTTATGGTTCAGTAAACTGCAATGGTATAGTTTTTACAAGAATAGCTTATGTTAATGGTCTCAAGTACAACCTGATAAGTATTTCCCAACTATGTGATGCCAAATACATAGTTCGGTTTGATGACAAGAGAGGGACCATCTTTAATGCCAATAAGGAAGTTGTGTTGATTGCCCCTAGAAGGGATGATGTATATGTCCTTGACATGTCATCCCTGACTCAGAATGGGACTTGTCTATTCTCAAAGGCAAGTGAGACAATCAACTGGCTATGGCATAGGAGACTCTCTCATCTCAACTTTAAGAACATCAACAACCTGGCCAAACAGAACAAAGTTCTGGGCCTTCCATCCCTGGTGTATACCAAAGACAAGCCTTGTTCTGCTTGTGAAAAAGGAAAACACCACAGGGCATCATTCAAAACCAAACAAACCTTTTCCATCAAAAGCTGCCTACATCTTCTTCATATGGACCTTTTTGGACATGTCAGTCCAATGTCCATTCACCATGAGAAGTATACTCTGGTCATTGTGGATGAATACTCAAGATATACTTGGGTTTACTTCCTGACCAAGAAGAGTCAGGCAGCTGAAACCATCATGTCATTTGTCAGGAACATTGAAAATCAAAATGATGTCAAGGTTAAACAAATCAGGACTGACAATGGCACTGAATTCAAAAACCAAGACCTTAAGTGTTTTTGTGATGAGAAAGGAATTTCTCAAAATTTCACTTCTCCCTATACTCCTGAACAAAATGGAGTAGCTGAAAGGAGAAATAGAACACTCATTGAGTCAGCAAGAACAATGTTAAATGGCTCAGTCCTCTCAAAACATTTTTGGACTGAGGCAGTTAAAACAGCCTGCTACACTCAAAATAGGTCAATCATTGTGAAAAGGCATAACAAGACTCCTTATGAGATATTCAAAGGAAGGATTCCTGACATCAGCTACTTTCATGTATTTGGGTGTCCTGTGTTTATACATAATCACAAGGATCACTTGGGTAAATTTGATGCCAAAGCTGATGATGGATACTTCCTGGGATATTCCCTGGTTTCTAAAGCCTTCAGGGTGTTCAACACAAGGAGACAACAAACTGAGGAAACTTATCACATTACTGTTGATGAGAGCACTGAATCCATCAGGTTCTCAAATTCCTCAGTAGAAGAAATTGTTATTGATGACTAATCAAGGTATCCTCCTGATGAGTATCATCCTGAGAACAATCCCTCAACCCAATACCAAGCTGATGCTGACGTCTCCTATTATATCATCCCTCACAACCTACCCCAACCACCTATCAGTGAGTTCATTGAAACTCAGCATGTCTCAAATGAGACTGAGACCACTGAACAAATTGTTCAAGAACCCTCAGAACAAATTGTTCCTACAGTAGTCACTGAAGCACATAATGATGAGTTACCTCATGTTCCTGAGTCTGAACCTAATCAGGCTCCTTCAAGCTCAAATTCTTATCCCAAACCTCAGGATAGCTGGACTAGATCCAAAATCATTGAGCTTGTGAACATCATTGGTGAACCCACTGAAGGCATGCTCACAAGAAGCAAGGCTGCTAAACTCAAGGTTGCCACTGCCAATATATGTCTTTATGCTGACTATCTCTCAGAGATTGAGCCTAAAAATGTCAAAGAAGCCTTGACTTATGAAATTTGGGTTCAGGCCATGAGAGATGAATTGGAACAATTTGACAGAAATGATGTCATGACCCTTGTTGAATGCCCCCAGGGTGTTTTAATCATTGGTATGAAATGGGTCTTTAAGAACAAGACTGATGAGAATGGCACAGTCATCAAAAACAAAGCAAGACTGGTTGCCAAAGGATATAATCAACAGGAAGGTATAGACTATGAGGAAACCTTTGCACCTGTTGCTAGAATGGAAGCCATCAGGATCTTCCTTGCTTATGCAACTTACATGAACTTTAAAGTTTACCAAATGGATGTTAAAAGTGCATTCCTGAATGGTAACTTCAAAGAAGATGTTTATGTGCAACAGCCTCCTGGTTTCGAAAGTAGTGAATACCCTAACCATGTCTACAAGCTTAACAAAACCCTTTATGGACTGAAACAAGCACCCAGGGCATGGTATGAAACTCTTTCAGCCTTCCTGATCCAAAACAAGTTTGTCAGAGGAAGAATTGACAACACACTGTTCATCTACTGAACAAAGGATGATGTCATTCTTGTCCAAGTATATGTTGATGACATCATCTTTGGCTCAACAAGTTACAAACTTTGCAAATAGTTTGAGAAACTGATGACCACAAAGTTTGAAATGAGCATGATGGGAGAACTCACATACTTTCTTGGACTCCAAATTAAACAAACTGAAAAAGGAATATCCATTTGCCAAGAAAAATACCTCAGGAACCTACTGAAGAAGTATCAGCTCACTGACTGCTCTTTAGTAAAAACTCCTATGGTTCCTCCAAACAACCTTGGCCATGATCTGTCTGGAAAATCAGTGAATCAAACCCAATACAGAGGAATGATTGGCTCCCTGATGTACTTACTTGCCTCAAGGCCTGATATCCAATTCTCAGTCTGCCTGTGTGCCAGATACCAGGCTGACCCTAAAGAATCAAATCTCACTGCTGTCAAGAGAATCATCAGGTACCTAAAGGGTACTCCAAACCTTGGTTTGTATTACCCAAAATGTTCAGGATTTAATCTCAAAGGGTGTACTGACTCTGACTATGCAGGATGTAACATGGATAGGAAAAGTACTTCAGGATCCTGCCAATTTCTTGGTGGTAAACTTGTGTGTTGGAGTACAAAGAAACAACAGTCAGTAGCCATGTCCTCAGCTGAAGCTGAATATATGGTTGCTGCAGGATGTTGTGCAAATGTACTATGGATGAAGAGACAACTGACTGACTATGGCATTCAGTATAAGATGGTACCTATCTTTTGTGATAATACAAGTGCCATAGCCATCTCAAACAATCCAGTATTTCATCAAAGAACCAAACACATTGACATCAGATACCACTTCATCAGGGACCACATCACTAATGGTGAAATTGAACTACATTTCATCCCCACTGAATATCAGCTAGCTGATATCTTCACAAAACCTCTGGATGAACCCACTTTCACAAGATTGAAAGCTGAATTGGGCATGTTGGACATAGAATCAGGAAACTGATCAAAAGTGTTCCAACCTGATGTAAATTCTCTAGGTCCCTGATACGTGGGGATCGCACCAGGCTTTACCTCTCAAGGGATCTTGAGAAGCTTACAACCCCCACCAGGCAGTGTACCTGATCGTTGTAGTATAGTATAGTGACAAGTACCGGGGGATTGATCGTTCAGCTAGGAATAGTGTCGCTAGGATTAGAAAACCTAAATACTAGTTCTAAAGGTGAGGGATGATTATTTTTGTATTTTTGTATTTTTTAGAAAGCAAGTAAAAATCTCGGGTTTGAAGGATTTGGGCGGAATTAGTTGCTAATCAACTAACCCAATACTAAAGATGCAATCAAAATAAAATACTAGAAATGAAAATAAACTAAATTAACTAAGGTTGTGAGCAATTAGTGGAGAAGTTGTGTTTACTTAGATTTCACTACTCCCTAGATATCTTTTACACGTTAATTACTTGTTATAGTTGCGTGGATGACGGATTGTATTCCTTAATACCATTCATGGGGTGGCGCACTTAATTCCCCAATCCTATGAGTGCCTACTTCACTCCTATGTCGAGCCGGCTAAGAAGCTCCTAACATGGGATCATTAGAATTTACTCATGCATTAAATACAACCAATAAAACCTAGTGCACGTCAGTTCATGTTTCCTAAGACGTTCAAGCATGTTACCAATTGGAGATCTGCCAGTTTTCTTAAGCCTAACATCGAAATCATTCATCCAATACAACCATAAACAAGTAATCAACACATAATTAATATCTAGGTTTCATTAGATCCAAGCAAACACAAGATAGATCTAGCCTAGCATGATGGAATTAAGACAAGAACAAGATATAGACAACCAACACATAGACATATTGATTGAATTAAACGAATACTTATCTCAATTACACATGAAAGGGATCAAGGGCTGAGAACCCTTGAAAAACCTGTAAAATTCGTACCAAGTTCGGAGGTATGGTTTCTCCAAAACTTCTCTCTTTTTTATGTGTGAAAATTAGAAAACTATATATAGGAAATAGGGTCTGACGGCGTCAAGAACAAATTTGTGACGCCGTCATCTCACCGCCAAAATACTTCTCGGACTGTCTTGATCTACTTTTGACGCCGTCATGTGTTATGTGTTTCCAGGCCGTCATGCATTTTCCTCTTAACGCCCTACCTTGTGACGCCGTCATTTCTGTACTGGATCGTCATGGAAATTACTCTTGACGCTGTTAGAATTTTCTTCTTGACGCCGTCACCTACTGTTCCCAGCAAGGAAAATTAAGACTTTGGCGTTTTCTTCACTTTTATGCTCCAAAAACGTCCGAATTGCTTCCTTTTCCAGATTTCTCTCCCAAAGTACCTAAAATCACAAAAGGAATGATTTATGGCAATATTTGATCAAATAAATTCAATTTCGGGCTTAAATGACCCCCTAAAAGTGGTTCATTTTTCGCCTCATCATATACCCTTACACTTGAGATTTGCTTGTCCTCAAGCAAATGCGCTTTTATTCTAGTCAAAATACAAGTTAGGGTCATTTAACACTAATATAAAAGTAATTATAACAAATAATCGTTCCACTAAGACCAATAGACAAGCACGGAGGTCATACACAAGCACCTCACAAATAGTGTTTGGATACTCACATCTCTCGGGTGTAATAAAGTATAAATTACAATATGGAAACGGAAGATATCTCTCACAACCTGTCATAGCAAAATAGATTACCATAGGCTTGGGAAAGGATCAAACCTCCACCACATGGTGTAAGCACCTAGGATAAACTATCAAAGAGGTCTTTTAAAGGGTTGTAACGTTAGGTGTAGGGATATGAAATACACGGTTTTGTTGGATAAAGGAAGTTTTACTGGTGGCGAGTTAACAATCTTAGTTAATTACATGTACAATATGGCGTTGCTAAGCCAAGACTAGACTCGACTTAAGCTAATAAATGAAAAATAACAAAAACATAAAATGAAAATAGAATGAAAACGGGATGGTAGTCCGTATGTTTTTTTCTCTTTTCTTTTTCTATTTTTTTTTCTTTTTCTTGATTCTTTTCGATTTTTTTTTTTTTTTTTTTTTTTTTTTTTTTTTTTTTTTTTTTTTGCATACACTCTTACCCTACCATCCAAAATAATACATCATATGAAATGAACATTCCCCTTACACTTGAATTTTTACATACTTTACAATAAACTATTCTAATGACTCGAATTAAGAAAATCAAAACACTTGGAGCACTTTTAAGATTAACGTACATATGGGGGTAATAAATGATGTTCTTCCCCATTACTCCATAAAATAAGTACTTTACCCATGAGTCCCAATCGTCCCAAAACAATATGTACAAGGATATGACTCGACTTAGTAACCATGTAATCAATTAGATAGTTAACTTAGGGTTTAAACAAATAACAATAATGCACTAAAAATGAGCGCATACACGGAAGGCTAAGGCGATTTGGTTGTACATTTAAGTGGGGTGTAACAAATTCTTCCTTTAAGTAAGATGCTTAAAGTTAGTAACGAAAAAATAGGCTCGGAGGGGTGTACTAGGGGTTTCGTGTACTAAAAATGAGTACAACGCTAAGGTGTGGGAAAAATTAGTTGACTTAACTAGCCAAGTAATATGACATAAATGGTCAAGTAATTATAATACGGGTTTAACACAAGGGTGATCCTAATGCCTCTTATCATGTAGTAAATCCTACCACACGAATGTAGTCTCACTAGTGGTCTCGGGATGCATCACTAACGCAAGTTCTAGAATCTAAATGCTACCGGTACACTCATAAGCACTAATAGTAAATGCTTTTCCTATCAAATCTAAAGGCGAACCTCACATATTTGGGTGGAAAATTTTTCTGAATATACGGTTATGTGCTAGTCATACAATCTCCTATCCATGAGACGCTTGCTATGGCTAAAGTTTCACTCCTAAATGTTGTAAAAAAATTTAAATTTGGCGCTAAAATGGCACTAACAAGTGTTTCTCATAGTTTTATTACACATCTACCATTAAACAAAACAAACTCAAGCGAAAGTGTACATGTAAGGTATCATCATTTTACCCTCCCCTTACACTTAAGATGAACATTGTCCCCAATGTTCAAGTAAAGAATGTAAAAGTGAAAAGGTAAAAAGAATGAAATCAAATACTCCCCTGATTCGCTCGGTATGGATAATAAGGTGGCCAGGTTAAATCTTCCTCCAAGAAAATGAACAATCAAAGCTTCCCTTCCAGAATATAAATCATCTTCTTGTCATACATAACCTGTAAATCCTGAGAAAATAGACAAGACAACCTCGCATAAAATCGGCGGCATCCTATATAAGTTACTAAATCCTAGAAAACAAGATAAGATATAATGCTTGTGGAATGAAGTTTGCAGATTTCCTGGAGATTATAAAACTTAATAATTCACAAAAACCATAAGACTCCGTTAGAAAAACAAAACCGGTAAAATTTCCAGATTTTTACACGTGACGCCGTCAAGAATTAATTCTTGACGCCGTCAGAAGTGACCTGCAGAAATTCTTATGTTAAGTTTCTGGAAAATTTCTGGAAAAACTTGGTCCTACTTCCTGGAAAATCCTGCAAAACTTCATTATGACTCAATACAAGCATTTGACTCTAACAAATACGAATATACATGTTCATTTAATATTGTGGAGAATCATGATCGGTTTGTTTCTTAAAAACATATTTGGGGTTTCCCCTTACACTTATCTTTTGCAAAAATACCTTTAGGTGGAGTTAGGACTAGGCCAAAACAACAAAGTAAAGTATTTCCACTATTTAATTGAGAAACATGATCTACCAACAATAAAAATAAAGCATGCATACGGAGGCAAATAACAAACAAACAAATAAAATAAAATCACACAAAACATGGGTTGCCTTCCAAGAAGCGCTTTTCTTTATTTACGAGTCTTGTAGCTAGACTCAAGGTCATGGGTTACTACGTGATACGGGTGAGTTCCTCATTGAGGACATCCTTGGGATCAAACTTAGGTTTCAACTTTCTATCGGTTTCCTTAGTATGGTATGACCTTTCAAACTTTTCTCCATCCGGATCATACAAAGTCATCCTCATATGCCATGATCCATCACCTTCTCTAGGTGGCTTGTCCCACCTCCATTTACACTTGTCTCCCTCTCTTTTCCACTTATTCATCTCTATATTAATAGACATTACGCTCAAGAACTCAATCATCTTCCTAAATAGTAAGGGGTCCTCAAAGGGATCTAGTTCTTCATCTCTAGCTATGAGTTGTTCCACCGAATGTGTTTTCTCAATGAAATCTTTTTCTAGATAAAATGGGCATTGAGGTCCTATAAAGTTCCTTTCTATCCAAGGTCCATATCTAGACGGTCTCCTATTCATCTCTACCCAATGAGGTGTCGGTTCATCATCACAATCATAACTATGCTTCTTTACATCGTACACCGACCAAGTATCGCCTTCTCCTACCGCTATCTTAGACTCCTTACAATCTATCATGGCGCTAGCGGTTGCTAAAAATCCTCTTCCTACCAATAATGGGCATGTAGTGTCACTAACCATGTCTAGGACGTGAAAATCCGCTAATATAGTTAACTTTCCTACGTGTACAACTACATCCTTAATCATTCCAACCGGGTGGGCAATACTCACATCCGCTAGCCCTATCAATACCTCCGTTTCCTCTAACTTTCCTAGCTTAAGAGCGGTGAATAAGGATAAGGGAATCAAGTTGAGGCTTAACCCTAAATCGGCTAGTGTGTCGAAAGCTTCGGATCTTCCTATCTTACACGGCAAAACAAATATACCCGGATCATCAAGCTTTTTAGGCAACTTGTTTTGAATGAAGGCGGTCCCATTTTTACCTAGTTTAAACTTCTCATATTTTTCTAGGAGGGCACTATAGTACGGAGAACGCGCTAAGACATAAATGACGGGGCGTTCAAGGTGAAGTTCTTTGAATTCATCATCAAGGTCTTGTGTAGGAGGTGTTTCAACTATACTTTTGATCGGTTCTTTATCGGGTGTTTTACTTGATTGGTCCTTTTGAAGAATTTGGTTTTGTTTGAAACACGTGCTCGTTGATTTAATCGAGTAGTATTGTGGACACGAAGTGGGTGACGAAACTGAAGATATGGAATTAACGTTTAGTTTCGGATTCTTGACCGTGTCGCTTAGGAGTGCTCTCATTTCTCGGTCATTGAGAACTTTCAACAATGCGTCAATTTTGGTGGTCATCTCGCTTTGCTTTTGTTTGAAATCGGCTTCAAACTTAGATATGCGAGCTTCTTGAGATGCCATGAATTTTGACATCAATCCTTCAATATTGTTGGTACTACCATAATTGTTAGAAGGATTGTTGTTGAAAGTACGGTTGGAGGGTGGACCGTTTGGTTGATAACGATTAGGCGGATTGGAAGAATTGGGTTGATTTTGTTTCCACCTAAGGTTTGGGTGATTTTTCCAAGAGGGGTTGTATGAATCACCGAAAGGGTTTGGCTCGGGCTTGAAAGTGTACCACTTATCTCCCACTTCGTCGGTACGCGTGGATGCGTAGTCCGCAAAAGCTGTTCCGGGGAGTTCCACACAATCACGAGTGTCGTGGGGACCACTACATAATTCGCATGAAGAAGTGATTTTGTTCACTTGGCTTGAAGGCTTAGGAGCTTCGTAAGATTTCATGAGAAACTTGACTTGGTCCTCAAGTTCCATGATCCTACGGTCGGGAGTGCTAGAATTGTTCGTAGGCAAAGATATTGCCTTGACCGTTTTGTTCAAATCACGGGGATCATTCCAACTTTCGTTGTCATAGAGAGCAAGATCTTCTATGAGTTCCCATGATTGTTCCGCACTTAGATCACGTAGCTTACCACCTGCCGATTGGTCAATGGCTCGCCTCGTGGAGAGATCGATATGGTCATAAAAGATTTGGACTTGGAGCCAAAGATCTATGCCATGATGAGGGACTTTTTGGAGTAAGTCCTTGAAACGAGTCCATGCTTCGTAAAGAGATTCATTTTGACGTTGTTGGAACATCAAGATGTCATTTCTAAGCTTAGTAGTTCTCGCAGGTGTGAAAAATTGAGCAAGGAAACGAGTGGTGAGATCATCCCATGTGGTGATGGATCCCGCGGGTAAACGCTCAAGCCATTGACTAGCTTGATCCCGTAGAGAGAATTGGAATAGGCGTAATCGGGTTGTCTCTCTAGTTTCAACACCTAGGTCTATGGAATCTACGATTTTTAGGAAGTCCTTAAGATGTTGGTTTGGATCTTCGGAACGAAGTCCATGGAATGCACATCCGCTTTGCACCAACCGGATGGTGTCGGATCGCAAGGGAGTCACATTGGCTCCGGTGAGCTCAATGGTGTTTCGGTAGCCTTGGTGACTAGGTCGGGAATATTCTCCTAAGGTTCGGGGCCTAAGAGGTTCTAGTGGTGGGTTTTGTTGTGGTGGGATGACGGGTTCAAGGATGTTTCCATCGTCCATGATGTCGGGTGGTGAAGAGTTACGAACAAAAACACAAAGAAATAAGATAGACTAAAGAAAACCTAAAAATAAAAATAAAATCTTACTAGAAAGGAATCTAGCAAGTAGACCTAATAAAAAGAGATTCTAACCTAGACAATAATTATTCCCCGGGCTGCGGCGCCAAAAACTTGATACGTGGGGATCGCACATGGCTTTACCTCTCAAGGGATCTTGAGAAGCTTACAACCCCCACCAGGCAGTGTACCTGATCGTTGTAGTATAGTATAGTGATAAGTACCGGGGGATTGATCATTCAGCTAGGAATGGTGTCGCTAGGATTAGAAAACCTAAATACTAGTTCTAAAGGTGAGGGATGATTATTTTTGTATTTTTGTATTTTTTAGAAAGCAAGTAAAAATCTCGGGTTTGAAGGATTTGGGCGGAATTAGTTGCTAATCAACTAACCCAATACTAAAGATGCAATCAAAATAAAATACTAGAAATGAAAATAAACTAAATTAACTAAGGTTGTGAGCAATGAGTGGAGAAGTTGTGTTTACTTAGATTTCACTACTCCCTAGATATCTTTTACACATTAATTACTTGTTATAGTTGCATGGATGACGGATTGTATTCCTTAATACCATTCATGGGGAGCCGGCTAAGAAGCTCCTAACATGGGATCATTAGAATTTACTCATTCATTAAATACAACCAATAAAACCTAGTGCACGTCAGTTCATGTTTCCTAAGACGTTCAAACATGTTACCAATTGGAGATCTGCCAGTTTTCTTAAGCCTAACATCGAAATCATTCATCCAATACAACCATAAACAAGTAATCAACACATAATTAACATCTAGGTTTCATTAGATCCAAGCAAACACAAGATAGATCTAGCCTAGCATGATGGAATTAAGACAAGAACAAGATATAGACAACCAACACATAGACATATTGATTGAATTAAAAGAATACTTATCTCAATTACACATGAAAGGGATCAAGGGCTGAGAACCCTTGAAAAACCTGTAAAATTCGTACCAAGTTCGGACTTAGGGTTTCTCCAAAACTTCTCTCTTTTTTATGCTCTAAGTACTTAGTTAGTTAATGTCCCAGGTAGGTAACTGAATCCTTTTAAATATAGGAATATATGTCACTTACACAACTGGCATCCACTCCTTGGGCCCCCCACATCTCTCTCACCAAACACCACTGAGCATTAAATGCTCCCTCACACACAAAAGTTGTGATGATTTTTACTCTGCAAAAGTGCATTATTTGCAGAGCCGCACAACTGTTCACCCACGATGTGAGAGAAAATAGGGTAATGGGAATCATGATATTTAATGCGGATATCAAACCAACATTATTATACCGTTTCGGTTAAATAAATTAAACCTTTGTTATCCGCAACATCACTACCCTAATTCTCACCCTATAAATACCCCCACAAAGAAGAACACACACACGCTTTTAAAAAAATCTTAACAAAACTCTTGCAAATTTATTTCAAGAACTTTTGCTTTCAAAATCTGTGTGTGCTTCTTCTTTATTCAAAACCAGACATTTTAAAACTAAAATGGCATCTTCTAAGGTCATAAAATACGCACCCAATGTGGAATTCCAAATGGAAAGCGTAGACCTCACCAAAAACAATGTGGTGGGGAACTTTGCCTACCCTGAAGGGTTCCCTGCTTACAGGGATGTGGTGAAGTTCCTACAAAACTGTTTTCTCACCACCACATTCACAAAGACCCCCTCAGTCATCTATCATGACTACTTGAGGGAATTTTGGTGCTCAGCGGTGGTTAAAAACCCTGATGCGCCAAAGGAGGCCAAAATCAAGTTCTCAGTGAAGAATGGGACAAAGTCCCTTGTTCTTGACTACAAAACCTTTGTCAAAGCCACTGGCCTTGACTATACTGAGACTTTTGTTGCCCCACCTACTGAAGAGGAGGTTAAAAAACTCCTCTTAGAACTAGGGCCCTATGATAAGAATCATCCTGATGTTGCTCCAGGGGCCCTACTGAACAAAGCCCCCATCATCAAAACATGGTTCCCTGCCTCTTGGAGGATCCTGATGACATTCGTTATTCAGGTCCATGGGGGGAATAAGTCCTCAACTGAGCAACTGAACACTACTCAGTCAATGATAGTGTACTGTCTCATTGAGGGTAAAAAGATTGACCTTGGAGAAATTATCTTCAGGGACCTCATAGGCAAATTGGGTGGGAAGTCTAGGCAAAAACACATGTCTTACCCTAGATTTATTTCCTGTGCCCTGAATGACCTACTAGGGTCTGAGTATATCAAGCCTGACAGTGTCGGCTTTGAACCTGATGTCTTGCATAAGGCAAACTACTCACGTGATCCTAATGAGGTTACACCTGTCGCCCTGACCACATACATGCTGACTGCTATCCAGGGTGACAACATTGTTTCACCAATTCCCTCTCCCACCAAAAAGGTGAAGAGGAAGAAGGGACAGGGGTCCAGGAAGGTGGCTCAACCCAAGCCACTCGCCACTGTGACCTCTGCCCCTAAGCCTGACAAAAGGGGGCAACAACAACAGACCCTGACTGCTGACACCCTCAGGATCATTAGCCAATCTTTGGCCCCAAAACAAAGGCCAATGGAGGGCACTGAGACATCACACTCAGTGTCCTCGGGCGAACCCGTTCCCAAAGGCCCTGCTAGCATAAACAAGTCAGTGGGGTCGGAACCAACTAAACCTTCACATCCTGCTAAAGACTCTGGCAAATCACAACCAGAGTATCAGGGAGTAAGGGGTCCTATAACCTCGGTGGGGCAGCACTACTCCACTGAGAAGGGGACCCACAAACAATCACATCCTGCCAAAGGCTCGGGTAAATCACAACCCAAGCAACAGGGAGTTCTCGCCCCTAAATCTTCGACAGGCCAGCACAAGCCTGTTGGAATGGGGGGCATAACCACTCAGGTGCCTAATGAGGACATTCGCCAATCAAAGCTTTTGTCTGAGGGCACAACAACTCATCCCAAAGACTCAGAGGGAAACATACAACCCGCTGATAGGGACACAACAATCACGGCTCCTAGTGATGGTACTGAGAAACACCCATCAGTGCCTGAAGGGGTCACGAGGGACAAAGATTCAGAGGGAAACATACCACCCGCTGATATGGAACTCACAACCAACCCCGAAGGTGCGCATAACTCGGGAACTGACCCTGAAGACCAGGTAGATAAAACCCAATCTACTGGATTTGAGGGGTCAGGACCTGGCCATAACAAAGGCGAGTCTTCTTATGTAGAGAAGCCGGCTAACCCTATTTTGCAGATTCAGTCCCTAGCTGAAGCTTAGGTTGTTTTGTACTCTGATGATGAATTCAACAGTGATGAGGAAGTCTTCAAGGCCGGAGATGATATGGAGCTTGAGGAGACAGTCCCTGAACCAATTCCTCAGTCTCCTCAATCTTCAAACCATGACGATGCTGACACTCAGTCCGAGCCAGAGTCCTCAGGAGATGATCAGGCTCCTCTCACTGTGAAGACCTTCACCAAATTAATCAAAAAGATTACTAACATTTTGTACAGGGGGATCACTGATGAGGTCTTTGACATGTACACTGAACAGGCGGTTCACTTTCATAATCTCAAAGATGCTGTCGAAGACTTCGATGAAGATGTCAGGGAACAAAATTCCTCAGTCAACCATTCCCTGACACAGATGATCTCTCGCCTGAACCAGTTTTTGATAACCCTCAACCAGCTGAATGTAGGGGTTCAGTCGGTTCAAGAATCAGTCAAGGATGATCCTGAACTCACCAGGAAGCTACTTCAGGCATTCGAGACGTATCAGGTAAACTCAGTGGCTCTCACTGAATTACTTGACTTGCTGAAGGGTTCTAATCTTCAGGGTCTCACCACCACTGTGGAGTCTCTCAAATCTTCCTTCATCAAAATGGAGGAATCAGTGACAGCTCAGTCCCAAAGGTCTACTTCTCTGGCATGGACCTTGGGCTCCAGGATGACAGTTCTTGAAAATGCATAGGCTGCACTTGACTCCAGGGTGTCCATCATTCAGCAGGATACTCAGGAGATCAAGTCTATGATGACTGAAATCTTTCAAGCCTTCAAGGGTGCATCTACTTCGTCTTCAGTACAGCCAACACTTGCCATCACTGACATTCAGGCAAATGTTGAGGGGGAGAATGCTACTGAAGCCCCTAATACTGTTAAACAAGAAGCTGGACAGCCCTCTCACACTGAGGGGGAGCATGTCACTGAAGCAACACCAATCACTGAAGTTCCACCACAGGAGGAACCAGACTCCTCTTCTCTCGGACAGGACAGAGGCAAAAGTATTGCTACCACCTCTAGTCCTGAAAATGTTCTCAAGCCAGCCTCAACCATGGTCAGATTTGACCCTGATGCACCTATCAAGGTCCCGTTTGAAATCAATGGGGTAGTACATCTTCTCACTCATGACAAAATTCAAGCTCACATGGAAAGGACTGAGACACTACTCAAGGTGGCTGAGGAAGAGAGAATGAGCAAGCCTGCTATCATTAAGGTTGTTCATGAGGAAGCTGAAAAGATTGGTTTGAATACTGAGGCACTAGCAACTGTACAAGTTGGTGCTGTCTTTAAAAAGGCTCAGGAAGAAGAGCTAAATGCTCTCAAAATGGAAAGGGAAAACAAGCTCAGGAAGGATGCTCAAATCAGAAAACACAGGATTGAAAAGTATACTTGGGTGATGAAAGAAAGGTTAAGACCTGAAACCATCACTGACATTCAAATCCACAGAAACACCAATCCTGTAATGGTCACCGTCTTCAGGGGACGTGATAAAAGAATAATTGACATCCATAAGCCTTTCAAGTTTGCAGACTTTGCCATCACTGAGCTTGATGAGCTTCGATCAATCATTGCCAAAAAGAACAACGTTGTGGTACCTAAACTTCTCGAATCACTGAAGGATAGGTACGACAGACTGAGAGCAATGCCTGAGGCTCTTAACATTCCCTTACTTTTTCCTGACTCAGTAGAAGAGACTGCTCCATCTAAGGCTTCCAAGAGGAAAAGGAAGCAAATTGAGATGGAGCCTGAGATCAAAGTACCAGGGTTAGAGTGTGACAGGTCGCTTCCTGAAGGGATCACGTTCGTGAACAATGCGGTCCTTGAAGCTCCTGAAAGAGGCTTATGCTTTACTGATGAGTATGGAATCTTGGCGTTCCAAAGGTGGTCTGACATGGATAAGGCAGGAATCAAAGCTATGCTCATGTACCTCATGTTGGCGTCCCCCATCAAGAGTGATGAGAACAAAAGATTCTGCCAGGACTTGGAAGCAATGATCAATGAACATCCTGAAAGACACTTACTCAGATCAAAGAAAGCAAAGATTAAAAACCTTGGATACCACCTGAACATCTGATCTGCAACAACTATCTTTTTATTTTTTTTGTAATTTGTAGGACTTGTAATAACTATGAATAAACTTTGATGTTTTGTTTAAAATTATGTGTCCTACTTATAATTACAACAACATTCAGTAAGAGATGAAGACCCCTACCAACTCACACTGAATCAAGAAACACTTAGGCTATTTGTATGTTCAAATAGGGGGAGATTGTTGGGTCACTGAATTCCCCAATCTTCTTTTAACAAGGATTTGAACGTAAAATAACCTAAGTATAAACAAGTCACTGAGTGAACAGTAACTCAGTGAGTCATCTTCAGGATGCTTAGACCGAGCCTAAGAAGAAAGTTTCTCCATTCAGTGATGCGGAACTCAGTGAAGTGTGATCTAAGCCAAGAAGAAGGTGATGGGTTCAGTGAGGATGACAATAACTCACTGAACCCCATGACTCCTCAACAACTTCATGGTACTGAAGACTGATGACTAGAAGACTGAAGTTTTGGCGGGACTGGGCGGGAAAGTTTGATCTGTTTCACTAAAGTGCTTTATCACTTTAAGATCAAACTTTCCTCAAATGGCTAAAACCAAGCTGTCATCAGAAAGTGCCTTTTGGACTTAACCCAAAGAAGTTTCCCTTGCCAGAGAATAAAATCTATCAAGATTTTATTGAGGAACACTTAGGTCCATTGTATAATAGAGTTGTTCACATTTGTGTATAAATAGGTAGCATAAAAGAGGAGTAAAAGTTGACAAGTTTGTGCAATTAATACAAAGCATTCACAAACCACTTTTACTCCTCCAAAGAATAACAAACCCCTGAGATAGCTCAGTGGGTCCTGAAAGTTGTCACTCAACATAGATTGAGTTTAGTGAGGAGCCAATACCATACTTGTCATTTTCAATCCCAAGTGTTATTCCGCAAACACTTGGGTACAATTCTTTTTGATTAACTTCTAATAAAGAATTAAACGTTGGAAAATATTGTCTCTTATGTTTACGTTTCTTTATTGTTAATCTTTTTATACATCTTTATTTAATTTCATAGAACTTGGTTACTTTAGCTTTGTAGTTATAGTTAACCAAGTAAAAGGGACCAACACATTGACATACAAGAAAAGGTCATTAATATAAGACAAGACTCACGGTTTCTTAGTGTATTGGTCTTCTCTAATGTTTTTCTCATGTCAATTTTGGTAGTATTTATGGATTTCCGAGGGACCAATTGTAGTTAATCGAGTTTTTGTCCATACTTCTTCCTGTGACAAAAAATTAAAAAAAAAATCCATGAGATCTTATGAGACATTTAAATTATAAACACACATTCATCTATAACTTAAAAAGTTTTTGTCATTTCCAAGCAACTGATAAAAAGAAAGCAGTGAAGTGCACCTTGTGTAGTCTGTAGAAGGTAGGTTTAGGATCCATCTTATGGGCACTCTCAAATGCATGAAACGATCTAATACATGTTGTTCAAAATTCATTTCTTTTACACAATATAATGTTATTGAAAAATCAGAATCTTAGTAATCAAATTAAAAACCTGATTGTCTATAAAAAGATTTTAAGCTTATAGACAAAAGATGTTTTTGGTCAGTCTAACCCGTTTATAATTTATCCTATTTGACCCATTACAGAACCCGCCCGAACCACCCTATTTGCCAGATCTACTTGTATCATTCTTTAGTAATGTATCCTACTTGTATCCTTCTTTAGTAATGTATCCTTGATTAATAAGCCAATTGTATGCATAAACGCTTAAGAATCTCCAATATTCGGTACAGACACCTTACACTTACATCCTTGCAACCTAAAATCTTGCTAATGTTGAACTAAAAGGGTTTCATTATGATTGTTGCATGAAAAGACTAATGTGAAATGATACTTGTGATGCAAGAAGAAGTACCTGGAAAGATCTTTTTAAGATAAAAGATGCTAGATATCCCATCCTTATTTTCTTTCGGCAAGTCGTGGGTAGTATAAAGTATAGTCTCACTGTAGTAGGCGGTGAAGACACACGTAAGTACTCCTAAAACTGAGATGCATTAAGCATGTGACCTGTGAAATAAATGTGTATCAAGTTATTAACCTTATGTAGTAATAGTTTGATTAGTGTGCTTGTCTAAACACCCTTTGTTGGGAATTATACTTTGAGTTGATATTGACAAATATGAAAGATGAAGGACTTATGGAGACAAAGGAAGAAACTTGCAAAGAAAGAAAAAGATTACAGCATATCTTTTATTTTATTAGTTTATTCCTTGTAACCCTAGTATCTCTATTATATAAAGAGATACAGGGAATAGGTTTTAGCAAGTCTTCCACAATGTAAAATACAGAAAAGTGTGTGTGTGTCTAGGCGTATAGTTATTGTAAACACCTAGACTTGGTGATTAGTGTTAAGCCTCAACTATCTTAGATAGCTGTTAGGATGTAACCGTGCTACACTTGATCACGTAGCATTGGGGCTTTGATGTATGTTAGAGTAGAGATGATGACGAAGAAACCTTGTAGCAATAATAATGATGTGTTTGTTTATTCCGCTGCGTATCGTATTATTCATTATTATTGTGCAATCCCTAGATGAGGTCTAAACAACCTTGAGCTATAAACGATCTATAACAATTGGTATCAGAGCGGGGGCTCTTGATATCCAGGATTTACAAGGTTCGTTGTCGAAGAACGAAGAAAACAAGAAAAAATCAATTTTGGTTCAATTTTCGTAACTCACTGCAGGTCAGTTTTCAAGGCGCGATATCTCCTTCGTTAACCGTTGGATCGGGCTGAAATTTTTACTGGAGGTTCTCTACATGACAAGGAAGAGTTCCACCGGAGGGATCTTTGATCTGAGCTCCCAGTAAAAAGATATGATTTTTCTCGAAAGCTGCTGCAGAAAGAGGTATAATATTCGAATTTTTAGGGTTTCTTTGATATTCGACTTCTTAAATTCGTGGTTACTTGTTATAATTCATTAAGGAAGTTGGATATATGTTGTTGGTATCTAAAATTCATGAAAGAAAGCAGCTATGGATGCGTATGATGGCTTTTTGGTGAAGTTAGGGTTTTAGCGACACTAAAAAGTGTTGTCTTTATACTTAAAAAAAAATATGAAGATTTGATGAACCGTAATTCATATGATGGTCTACTGGGTATTAAATTTATGCTGCTGTTGTTTCATGTCGTGGAAGTATTATGGGTGCTCGTTGTGACTTTTAATCAGCTTATGGGTGCTCGTTGATGTTTCTAATGTTATGATTCCATAAACCCTAGTTTTATGAAGTTGGAGAAAGATGTTGGTCACGAATTAGACTTCTACAGGTTGCTTAGCACTGATTGTGGTGCAAGCCTTATATTGATCGGATAGTATCACAATGACAAAGATAGCATGTGGGTCGATTATTTTTAAAACAATGGTATACAGGCTTTGTTTTTGTGGAGTTGTTTCTATTGTGAGGTACAAGTGAATCATGGCTTTTAAGGTTTGCTAGAAACAAGTTTCCACTGTTGTACCTTGTGCCAATGTTCTGAAAGGCTCAAGGCGCACTAAGGCGCAAAGGGGGTCAAAGAGCCTTGAGTCGAGGCGCAAATCAAGGCGCGGGATTCATAAATATGAGGCGCACTATACATTTAGATTTTTTTATAACATATGTGACAACTTATGCAGCTTAAATAACACAAAAATATCAATATTTAATGCATAGTGCCACTTAATGGTTATTACATCTAACAAAGCTTGCATTTAAACCCAAAATATCAAGCAAGCAACATATCAGAATCCATGAACTACCCTAAATCCCTGAATATACATTACAATATACGAGTTTATGACTTATAAAATTTAACAAATTACCATGTATCTCTATCAACTATCAACAACAAAAAATCTATAGTTGTTTGGTAACACTTAACACTAAAGAAACAACATTTGTATTTATTAATAAGCTACTATTCTTAGACATTAGACTACAAAAAATATATATTTCTTGGTTGATTGTGTATTTTA
Organism: Artemisia argyi; assembly: GCA_030686995.1. NCBI lineage: Eukaryota > Viridiplantae > Streptophyta > Magnoliopsida > Asterales > Asteraceae > Artemisia > Artemisia argyi. The sequence goes on from CM060676.1 coordinate 191,826,719, forward strand.
GTTATTTTCTAAAATATTAGGGTTATTAGATACTTTATAACTTAAAGGGCCCAATGTATATGTCACAACTCACCATTTCAGGTCATTTCCCGAACTTTGGAAAAACACTATTCATCAAACACTATTCATCAAAACACTATTCATCAGTTTACTATTCATCATTTTTGGTGTCAGTTTAACATTCCGAGAAGCATTCAGAAATTTTACTATTCACGGAACACTATTCATTGCGGGAAAAGATTTCATCATTCACGAGCATTACACATTTCATCGTAAATTTAGTTTACGGGTATTCAAATTCGCGTAACCGTATTGGTTCAGGTGCGAATTCATGCATTATCAGAAAAGACACTGCATACGGACTGGAGATAGTCTGCATATCATCATAACTGCATTTTCATGTTATACCACTCTTAGGATTTTCAAATTACTATATTCAGTATATTTAACGTTTTTACGTATAAGTAATTATAGTAAACGTTAACACACGGTTTATACACGACGAATATATCTAAATATTCCCACAATGGTCCCGACATATTTTTATATCCATTTTAACATCATAAAAGTTATAACATTCAGTTACCCAGTATTTTGGAAATTTATTTTATTTATAACGTACGCGTATGAATATAACGACGGTTTTCGTGAAAACTAAACAATAATCACCCGATCACTCAGTAAATGTACCCAACATATTTCCAACATATTTTCAACATTATTATGACTTTATTTCATCCCGGTAAACTTCGTGAACATTTATCTCTATTAAACCCGTTACCCGATTTTAACAAACAACACAAACTAACACCTAAAACCTATACTCATACCACTAATCATCTACTAACTTTCCTAATTAAATCAAAAACTAAGTTTTCTCCTTTGAACCCTTTGAAAAATCAGCCATGAACCCCCCTTTGACCTCATGCATATATGAAATCTTATACTATGAACCTTTGCATAAATATCTACAAAAACACCTAAAACATAAACATACTTAATTTTTGGATCAAAAACCCATTTTCTCTTCTTCTTCACTCAAACCCACGACCACAAGGTGATCTCCATGATCAAGTAATCATTTTCCATAAATTAAAACACTAAACTTGTTCATTTTACATGCCTAATCAAGAATCAAGCAACAAAAACACAAGAACATCAAGCATAATCATCCTATAATCATCTCATTTTGTCAAGTAAGTTTTCAACTTTATTTTTTTCATGGATCATCCTATTTTTACATGTATTTCATAAGTATCATGCTAAAAACCATGTACAAGTAGCTATACCACACTTTATTTTGTCTAAAAAGAAACATACAAACCATAACTTTTTAGTTATGAATCCCCTTGCTCTAATAACTTGGTTAGGAGTCCATGACACCCTAAGAAGGTGTATGGTATTAGATTAGCTTTGTGAAGTTTACAAGAGATTTGGTTGAAGTAGAAACTAGTTTTGGGCATGAAAAATGGATTTCTAACAAATATATATACATGCTGTCCCATTTTTGTAAATCCAGAAAAATCAGGGAATTCCAGGTAACTTTGGGCTAAAGATTTAGAAAATACTTTCAAAAACGAAGCCGTGGGCGAAAGAATGGATTAAAACGAGTTTATAACGAAGAAGTTATGACTTTTGCAAGATTGTTGACGAAAAGTATTTTCTGGAAATTTGTTTGCTGTTGGACGTTTTTCATTGGACAAAAAGAGACTTTAGACGTAACCCGAAGGGGTCAAGCTTTCCAAAATATATTACTACATGTTAAGACGTAACCGTGGATATAAAGAACAAGTAAAACGGACTTATAACGACCAAGATATACACGTTTCAAAATCGGCGAACTTTATTTATTTCCATCAGTTTTTTTTAGCAAAATAATACTAAGTATAGAAAAACAGTTTTTGTAAGACATCATGTTGAGAGCCAATTTACTCATTGATAAACTCATTTCTGGAAAATTTACATCATTGACAAAAAGTTAGTTCACCCAGCCTAGTTTTCAAAACATCCAGCCGTTTGTCAAAATGATATATAACGAACAACTTATGGACTCCCAAACTTTCCCGAAAACTGCCCAGAATCTGCCAAAACAGCCCAAACACCTCACTTGACGGCTAATTATCTTTATGATCGAGACTTGTATGGACAAACTTCACTTCTGTGACTTTTTAGATGTGGTGAAAATCTTCTCAAAACTACTGAGCTTCTTTCCTAACTCTTAATATTCACTATTTCACGACTAGTTTTATGAGACCGTTTTGTCACTAACAGAAGTAATAATACTTCTACGTACTAAATTCTAGATTTTCTAGAAATATTAACCAAGTACCCAATTTCATAACTAATGATGCATTAGTGATTACAAGTATATTTTCATTAGTACAAGGCGTTATTTCAAGGATTTCAAACCGAGGATTTCAACACAAACATTGGTACATACGATATATATATAAGTATATATATTACAACTAGTTTATTTTTCTAATAGCCATATTTTCCTAAGTCTTGGAATATATACTTTTGATAACAACAAGTGTTTTTCAAAGAGTAGAGTGGTATAGGAAACATGTGCATGGACATTCATAACATCATTTCATGATCTAAGGTAGAACGTTCATCATTCATACTAGGTTGCGGCTAGTGTGCGCGCCTTGTTTTTCAGCTCATTACATGTTCATGGTACCATCATATTGGGTTGCAGCAGCAAATTGTTCATTGGTGTTCATTTCATTTCATCACAGTTTCATCAGTTAAGGTGAGTTTTCATAGCCCCGTTTTCAATTCAACATTTTTGATTGTTTTCAAATCCCACGGGGGGAATACATTGCATCAATTATTTCAGTACGAGCCCAAGTATTCAAACATGTACATAGCTTAAGTTACCTTGCCATGTGATAAGTCCCCTGTAACATCATGAACCGTTAATTTACCGTTAAGCGAGAGTGAGTGGATAGATCTATCGAGGGTGACGCCTCCATCCGTGGTAGTGATTACCAACAGTAAGCGGATGCATGTCATGTCTTTTACATTTGAATGTTTCGGCAGAACATTCGGGAGGGGCATAGAGTTTCATCAGTCATAGCTTCGGTGTCATGAGCTTAAGGCTATTGTACAATTTTCATGAGATTTTTATCTTGCACTTTTACTTGTGGTGGCCGTACATCAGTACATTTTACAAACCTATGGAATTCACCAACATTCGTGTTGACGTTTTAGAAATGTATTTCAGGTTACTAAGGTAGCTCATGTGACATGCATTTGGACCTTCATGGAGTCGCGGAGTCGACGCGTCTCATCATTATTTCATGCACTTATGTAAACATTTGATCTAGCAGGACTTGTTTTTCATAAACATGCAACACATTTTGGGGACCTCATTTTGTAAACTCTGAATTATTTCAATGATCAAATGCAGTATTTTCCAAACGACACTTTAGGTCGTTCAATGTAACTGTAACTGTGGTGCTATGACAGACACCCCCAGGTATTCCATTCCGCTGCAAGTCAGGTAAATTGGGGGTGTGACAGATTGGCATCAGAGCTAAGGTTATAGCGAACTAGGATGTATCTTGGACCCTAGACTATAACCGCATCATCATAGCATCTCATCATTTCATCATAAGTGCATAATCATGATACATGTTGTTTTATGCATACCCTGTGCGAGTTATTTATACTCATATCTGTATATGTATATCATTTTATTGACCTGGTTCACAAGTGACATGTCTTCAGATACTCACCCTGACATCCTTTTATCGGATTCCGACATTGAAGATGCCTTGTCATCTTCCACTACCATTATACCATCAGTTGCACTTACACCACTATTAGTACTATTGATTTGCCATAGGAACAGAGTCTTCCTATCATTCAGCCCGTACATAGAATGCCTTTTGGTAGTGTATTCAGAATTAATCTTAATGGACTTATTAGGATGCTTATTGCAAGGAAGATAGTGTGTTTTCTTTCCATCACTAGTAGGGCACTTACTACTCAGGTACTATCACCACCATCAGTTGCTTATTACACTATTGGCCTTCCCACAGTGTGTACTTTAGTTTTACCTTTTGGATGTCGCGAGGTAGCACGAAAGAGGGTAATATTTCATTCACTAGTACCATCATTGTCATTTCCTTTTCCATTCCCATTTGCTCAGACTTCAATCGTTTCACAACATTTTAGCATTGTCTCATCAGGAATTAGGTTGATTTCGTTTTTGACGAATTAGTAGACTATTACCATTCGACAAGATTCACCCACGTATCCAATACACCATTCAAGCTATTTTACTATCATATGGGGAAACTGCTTTACAGAAAAATTTCTGAAGTAAGCTATTTTATTAACATCCTATAAATTGATTTTCTGTCATTACACCAAGTATTTACTATTGTTACGCGAAGCAATTTTCATGTTACTTGAAAGAAAATATCAGGACACCATTTTTATAACAATGCGTTGAACACCATCTAAAACTTTTGAGGAAAGTTATGATATTTTGATAAAATCCAACATCGCATCATTAGTCCTCAATTATACATAGCCTGATCACCTATGTAAAATTCAGGAAGGATTATGCCATGAAGGAAATAATTACCTTTTCAAAGGATTGTTAATAACAATCTTCATCCAAAAGTTTTGTAAACAAAGGAACTCATTCATAAACATCCATTTTGCCGAACTATCCCTGGATACTTACCCTACCTGTCACTCCCTTAGCCATTAAGTTGGATTTTCCCATTGACTTCGCTAGAAGAGACTTTCCATATCAATTACATGCAGGATTCCTTTATACAATAGAAGCAATGAAAGGATTACAGAACTACTAACCAGAACCAGAAGTATAGAGAGAGAATTCATAACTCAACAACAATCCTCAGATACTGCGAGACCATCCTAATCACCATCTCTGACTTAGTTGTCCAATATCATTATTCAAGGGTACTAGCTATACTGAGCTACAGGATTTAGCTCAATATAAATGTCCGCATGACAACACGATAGAAATAAACCCAGCTTCTAATTGAGACTGTAGAGCATTTCATTTAAACATGGCCTCATCCATACATGAACTTTCCTGCAGTAAGTTTTCACAAAGGACAATTGTTTGAAACAAGAATATCAATGTAGATTCCTCTAAGGCATTATGTCTAGAAATTTCAGATAACCTCACCTTCATACCAAGCAAGGGATCAAACCAGAACATATCTCCTCATCTACATGGGAAAACAGAATAGACATTCATCGACACAACATCAAGTGATACATTCGTCCTGCCAATTACAACGATAAACTATTTCAGGACTTAAGTTAGTCTAAATACCTATGCTTGTAGTTATGCCAGATAACCATCAATAGACATTATCCAACCTCAGGAACTAAGTGTTAGACATCTATGCATTTAAGCGAACATTTCCTATTCTACCATTTTATCTTTTTCAGTGTTTTCACTTTTAAAATAAAGTTGAAGCGTTTACATAAATCACCTACCTTGTGGAAAAATGATTTCTGAAATTCCTATTTTGAACAAGTACGATCCTTTTTGGTCAATCTTTAGCAACACTATGGTACAATGAGAAATATACATAAACATCAAACTTTGGTAAGCAGTCTTAATCACAACATGTTTGAAAACATTTTTCTACTTCATAACTACTGAAATTTTGAATCCTCAGGAAAAATATTACTTAGTAAATCATTTGCTCCATTTTTCTAAGTTCGTTTATTCAGAAAAAGATTTCAACCAAAACTCACAATCGCGAGACAAATTTCCAGAACCAACTTCTCTACAACATCGCTTATGCATTTAGGATTTGTGACTTGACAATAGAGAATATTTGGAATATGTGATGAAGGAATTAGGAGGAACATCACAAATTGATCACGAACTTCAGTAGTGAAGACCAAACCCACTAGACAAAGAAGGACATATGTCTTATCATCCGTTGGAACAAAACACAAGGAATCAAATTGTTACCTATATTCTATCCCTTCAGATAACGCCAAGTTCGAAGGACCGAACGTCATGGAATTAGTCACAAAGGTTTATTGTACCCATTTCAGTTTTTCCTGTTAAGGAAACCGATTCAACTTGGACTTCAGGTAATCATTTCAGGATTTCCTTCAGAAACCCATTTAGATGTGAACATCACCTATCACCCTCAGAACAATGGTCAAAGCGAGAGAACAATTCAAACATAGGAAGGTATGCTCAGAGCATGAGTGATTGACCCTGTAAATGGTTGGACTAATCACTCAACATAAATCAAATTCATCTACAACAATAGTTATCACACTAACAACGGGAAACTGGCAGAAGTTAGATTGGTACATAACACCCATCATTTGGATTGGATATCCTGAACAACAAACCATCCAGATTCAGGTAGGAGAACAAACTAAGTTAAAAAGCATTGCCTTGGATTGGCACGATACAAATTGGATAACAAGAAAGGTTGAACCTTTAGCATATTGGACTATTTAAGATTCATTTCAGAATCGACCAACTAGCATACAAACTTGAGTTCTGGCAGAATTCAGCAGTATATATTACCAGTACCACATTTAAAACATCAAGAAGCACAGACCATCGATTGATGGGCCAAACTCAGAAAAAGCTCAACTCACTAGTTCAGTAGGCATTCATGAGATAACCAGAAATTTTCTACAAGTCAAGAATCAATTACAAGTTCAATAAGTCGTAAACCATTAAAACTTCAAGTTTTGCAGAGTTAGCAGAAAGTTCTGCCTAGGAAAGGCATGTTATCGTTCAGAAAACTGGGAAAGTTACACCATTATACATTGGACCCTTTATATTTTGACAGAGAAGGCATAGTGGCCGTCAGACTTGAACATTGTCAGAGAACCAACAAAAATCATGGACCGTGTGGTCAAACAGTTGAAACAGAGTCGAATTCCTATCGTTAGAGTTCGCTGGAATTCTCGAATATCATCACCTTTTCACCAATACATTCTCAGAGACCAACATAAACTGAACTTCGGGACGAAGTTCCTTTTAGGGGGGAAGACTGTCACAACTCACCATTTCAGGTCATTTCAGGTCATTTCCCGAACTTTGGAAAAACACTATTCATCAAACACTATTCATCAAAACACTATTCATCAGTTTACTATTCATCATTTTTGGTGTCAGTTTGACATTCCGAGAAGCATTCAGAAATTTTACTATTCACGGAACACTATTCATTGCGGGAAAAGATTTCATCATTCACGAGCATTACACATTTCATCGTAAATTTAGTTTACGGGTATTCAAATTCGCGTAACCGTATTGGTTCAGGTGCGAATTCATGCATTATCAGAAAAGACACTGCATACGGACTGGAGATAGTCTGCATATCATCATAACTGCATTTTCATGTTATACCACTCTTAGGATTTTCAAATTACTATATTCAGTATATTTAACGTTTTTACGTATAAGTAATTATAGTAAACGTTAACATACGGTTTATACACGACGAATATATCTAAATATTCCCACAATGGTCCCGACATATTTTTATATCCATTTTAACATCATAAAAGTTATAACATTCAGTTACCCAGTATTTTGGAAATTTATTTTATTTATAACGTACGCGTATGAATATAACGACGGTTTTCGTGAAAACTAAACAATAATCACCCGATCACTCAGTAAATGTACCCAACATATTTCCAACATATTTTCAACATTATTATGACTTTATTTCATCCCGGTAAACTTCGTGAACATTTATCTCTATTAAACCCGTTACCCGATTTTAACAAACAACACAAACTAACACCTAAAACCTATACTCATACCACTAATCATCTACTAACTTTCCTAATTAAATCAAAAACTAAGTTTTCTCCTTTGAACCCTTTGAAAAATCAGCCATGAACCCCCCTTTGACCTCATGCATATATGAAATCTTATACTATGAACCTTTGCATAAATATCTACAAAAACACCTAAAACATAAACATACTTAATTTTTGGATCAAAAACCCATTTTCTCTTCTTCTTCACTCAAACCCACGACCACAAGGTGATCTCCATGATCAAGTAATCATTTTCCATAAATTAAAACACTAAACTTGTTCATTTTACATGCCTAATCAAGAATCAAGCAACAAAAACACAAGAACATCAAGCATAATCATCCTATAATCATCTCATTTTGTCAAGTAAGTTTTCAACTTTATTTTTTTCATGGATCATCCTATTTTTACATGTATTTCATAAGTATCATGCTAAAAACCATGTACAAGTAGCTATACCACACTTTATTTTGTCTAAAAAGAAACATACAAACCCTAACTTTTTAGTTATGAATCCCCTTTTTCTAATAACTTGGTTAGGAGTCCATGACACCCTAAGAAGGTGTATGGTAAGATTAGATTAGCTTTGTGAAGTTTACAAGAGATTTGGTTGAAGTAGAAACTAGTTTTGGGCATGAAAAATGGATTTCTAACAAATATATATACATGCTGTCCCATTTTTGTAAATCCAGAAAAATCAGGGAATTCCGGGTAACTTTGGGCTAAAGATTTAGAAAATACTTTCAAAAACGAAGCCGTGGGCGAAAGAATGGATTAAAACGAGTTTATAACGAAGAAGTTATGACTTTTGCAAGATTGTTGACGAAAAGTATTTTCTGGAAATTTGTTTGCTGTTGGACGTTTTTCATTGGACAAAAAGAGACTTTAGACGTAACCCGAAGGGGTCAAGCTTTCCAAAATATATTACTACATGTTAAGACGTAACCGTGGATATAAAGAACAAGTAAAACGGACTTATAACGACCAAGATATACACGTTTCAAAATCGGCGAACTTTATTTATTTCCATCAGTTTTTTTTAGCAAAATAATACTAAGTATAGAAAAACAGTTTTTGTAAGACATCATGTTGAGAGCCAATTTACTCATTGATAAACTCATTTCTGGAAAATTTACATCATTGACAAAAAGTTAGTTCACCCAGCCTAGTTTTCAAAACATCCAGCCGTTTGTCAAAAGGATATATAACGAACAACTTATGGACTCCCAAACTTTCCCGAAAACTGCCCAGAATCTGCCAAAACAGCCCAAACACCTCACTTGACGGCTAATTATCTTTATGATCGAGACTTGTATGGACAAACTTCACTTCTGTGACTTTTTAGATGTGGTGAAAATCTTCTCAAAACTACTGAGCTTCTTTCCTAACTCTTAATATTCACTATTTCACGACTAGTTTTATGAGACCGTTTTGTCACTAATAGAAGTAATAATACTACTACGTACTAAATTCTAGATTTTCTAGAAATATTAACCAAGTACCCAATTTCATAACTAATGATGCATTAGTGATTACAAGTATATTTTCATTAGTACAAGGCGTTATTTCAAGGATTTCAAACCGAGGATTTCAACACAAACATTGGTACATACGATATATATATAAGTATATATATTACAACTAGTTTATTTTTCTAATAGCCATATTTTCCTAAGTCTTGGAATATATACTTTTGATAACAACAAGTGTTTTTCAAAGAGTAGAGTGGTATAGGAAACATGTGCATGGACATTCATAACATCATTTCATGATCTAAGGTAGAATGTTCATCATTCATACTAGGTTGCGGCTAGTGTGCGCGCCTTGTTTTTCAGCTCATTACATGTTCATGGTACCATCATATTGGGTTGCAGCAGCAAATTGTTCATTGGTGTTCATTTCATTTCATCACAGTTTCATCAGTTAAGGTGAGTTTTCATAGCCCCGTTTTCAATTCAACATTTTTGATTGTTTTCAAATCCCACGGGGGGAATACATTGCATCAATTATTTCAGTACGAGCCCAAGTATTCAAACATGTACATAGCTTAAGTTACCTTGCCATGTGATAAGTCCCCTGTAACATCATGAACCGTTAATTTACCGTTAAGCGAGAGTGAGTGGATAGATCTATCGAGGGTGACGCCTCCATCCGTGGTAGTGATTACCAACAGTAAGCGGATGCATGTCATGTCTTTTACATTTGAATGTTTCGGCAGAACATTCGGGAGGGGCATAGAGTTTCATCAGTCATAGCTTCGGTGTCATGAGCTTAAGGCTATTGTACAATTTTCATGAGATTTTTATCTTGCACTTTTACTTGTGGTGGCCGTACATCAGTACATTTTACAAACCTATGGAATTCACCAACATTCGTGTTGACGTTTTAGAAATGTATTTCAGGTTACTAAGGTAGCTCATGTGACATGCATTTGGACCTTCATGGAGTCGCGGAGTCGACGCGTCTCATCATTATTTCATGCACTTATGTAAACATTTGATCTAGCAGGACTTGTTTTTCATAAACATGCAACACATTTTGGGGACCTCATTTTGTAAACTCTGAATTATTTCAATGATCAAATGCAGTATTTTCCAAACGACACTTTAGGTCGTTCAATGTAACTGTAACTGTGGTGCTATGACAGACACCCCCAGGTATTCCATTCCGCTGCAAGTCAGGTAAATTGGGGGTGTGACAGTATATAATATGTAAACCCAAAATGTATCTTACTATTAAGAAAAAAAGGCCAAAACCCCGTTACATCTTGTAGGCGCAAAAATCCCCAATGCGCAAAAGCGCAAAAATCCCTAAGGCGCTATGATTTTTAAGGGATTCATGCATGTCGTGAGCCTCGATCTGAAAAAATCCCAAGGGCTGGAGCCTCATGGGATTTAGGGAGTAGGCGCGCCTTAGGCGCGCTTTTTAAAACATTGGTTACCACTGCTAGCTCAATTGTTCCCACTGCTAGCTTTGATCGTTACCACTGCTAGGCTTATTTTACCACTGCTGATGTATATGGTTACCACTGCTCACTTCACGTTACCACTGGTAGTGTATTTCGTTTTCACTGCTGTGTTTATTTGTACTGGTGGCTTATCAAGTATTGGAAAATAGTTTTATGGGCATGAGTTACAAGCAGTGAGGGGAAGTATATATTATTTTGGAACAGTTGGTTCCAACACACACACGGGGGAAGATACACACACAAGAAGATGATTTTTGGATTTGGTTTTGGTGCTTAAACAGTTTCATGGCTCGTTCGTATTGTTCAATTGATTACGAAGAAAGGTTTTTATCACCTATTTGACGATGAAGTGGAGTTTCACAGGTTTGTGTTTTATCATACCTTTTCAGTTGGAGGTAACTTGTTTGTTCGTTCAGGTGACTACGAATTGGCAAAACACTTGAAGGAGTTACGTTATTGTGCTCAGTGATTTTTTGTCAAGAGGTTGCGATCTCCCTATACGTTAAGTATACGTTCGAAGTCAATTTTAGTACAAGATATAAGGCACAAGTTTGGGTGGTTCTACTTCAACATCAAGTTGGTTATAGTTAGTTTTCTTCATCAGTAATCATTACATGGAGCCTACATTTTTCAAATGGTTAACATATGGGTTTCATGGGAAGCTTAAGTGTTTAAATGTTTAACTATTTATATGCTACATCGAGGTGAAGGTTTTTGCTACTGCTAGTTGTTATTACTACTGATGGTTTGGATTTCTATTGTTTCAAGTCCATTTATAGATGCGGAAAACTTAATGGTGGGCGACTTTGAAACATTGGAAAGATGAATTGGATGTGTAATATTGATTCGTGGTTGTGAAGATCAAGGTTGCTTACGGCTGTTCCCTATTTGATGATGACAAAAAGGGGAAGAATAATACTTTGAAGATTGCAGCTTGAAGATCCTTGATGATATGCATGGTTTGAGGGGAAGACGACATCTTTCATATACTTGGTTTTGTCATATCAACTAGGGGAAGATTGTTGGGAATTATACTTTGAGTTGATATTGACAAATATGAAAGATGAAGGACTTATGGAGACAAAGGAAGAAACTTGCAAAGAAAGAAAAAGATTACAGCATATCTTTTATTTTATTAGTTTATTTCTTGTAACCCTAGTATCTCTATTATATAAAGAGATACAGGGAATAGGTTTTAGTAAGTCTTCCACAATGTAAAATACAGAAAAGTGTGTGTGTGTCTAGGGCGTATAGTTATTGTAAACGCCTAGACTTGGTGATTAGTGTTAAGCCTCAACTATCTTAGATAGCTGTTAGGATGTAACCGTGCTACACTTGATCACGTAGCATTGGGGCTTTGATGTATGTTAGAGTAGAGATGATGACGAAGAAACCTTGTAGCAATAATAATGATGTGTTTGTTTATTCCGCTGCGTATCGTATTATTCATTATTGTTGTGCAATCCCTAGATGAGGTCTAAACAACCTTGAGCTATAAACGATCTATAACACCCTTTAACATGTAGATTGTCATGTATCAAGAATTGTAATAACGGTCTCAAATATGACCATCTTTTAAACTTGCATCTACCTTGTGCCCTCCTTTCATTTCAAGTTTTACCAGTAAATGAAAAGAATTTAGGAAATATAAATACGAAATGATTTTTAGGGAAATTAGTCTACACGGATTTGGTTCAAAATGGGTAATTTTATTAATGGGTCGGTTTGGATTGGGTAACTATTAAACACTTTTATTAAAAAAATCACCATAAGCATCACTCTCAAAACTTAAATATGTCATTTTAGGAAGAGTTTCTTCTTTCGTTGCCCTTGCGATCCTAGGATCATATTCTATTAAGTACAACTGATTATTGTGTCTACTTGGCTCTCGTTGATTTATGTTAATAGCAGTTCAAAATTTTGATTATTAGATTAATAAGCGTGTGCAATGCTATTCGAGAAACTTACATGTCCAAGAAGGTTATAGCAATGATCTTCATGACTGAATCCTATGTTTTTCACCCCCATTCTGTCCAGGTTGGTCCTCTTTCATATCCATAGCCTTTTTGTCTTTAAAAGACTCTCATTTTTCTTTTTAGTTTTGAATTTACCCATATATGACCCATTTCAACCAGCACAATGGTTTACTTACTGGTCAACCGTACTTCCTTTGCAGCATGCCTGCAAAAGAATGTATACCAAACACATGGAACATCAACCATCAAGCCAAACTTGATTTTAGGCCACGAGATATCATTTCAATACATCAAATGCGAACCAAAATTCTTCTAATACATTTCATCAAACACCTTTCATGTATAAAGAATTTACCAAAGTTTTTATCATGTAAGAACCATTTTTTTCATTAAAACTACAAATATCACTAATGTCACATGATACTGAATAAACCGAGTCAACAAATTTGTACCTTAAAGGGGCTCAAGGGATGATAGTTCTCCAACGCTAGTTCAAAATAGTAGAATTAACATATTTGTGTCATTGTGGATAAAATTCGATCACATTGTTAGCCAAACAACTTATATCTTATGTTCCTAGACTTTACATTCACAGGGGCCGTTAGGTAAGCCTATTTAGATTTTAGGGGTGTTTGGGTTAACTTATCTAAGGAGCTTGTGCTTATTGTCTTTATGGCTTATAAGCTATATAAGTTCTTTTATAAGAGTCATCTATCATGGCTTCTATAAAACATCTTATTTGGGTTAAATAAGTTGTTCAGCCATAAAATATTAAAATGGTTAGCTACTTGAACAACTTGTGAACATGTAGCATATAATGGAGCTGTACAAAAAAAACCATCATATATTCATTTAAGCATTTTATCAAACACTATACATCATCAAACTCACAAACATATTAACCAATTCAAAAACCGATTTCAAACTTTGAATCAAAAACGCCATCATACATAACATGTTTATAAGAATGTACTTAATAATTTCAGTTTGTAAAACAAAAGTCATCAATTGCTAATATCTTATCACTCACGAAAATTAATCTTCATCTACTAAACAAAAATTATTTGTGATTTTAAAAAAAATTATAGAAAACACTGGAAATTACTTAAACGGTTCATAACAAAATTAAGTGTTTACCTTCAACAAATCATAACTTTGTCGATTTAATCAAGATGATGAAATTCCTGATTTAAAATGCATTCTTTGAAATTCTGATAGTGGGCGACTCAAGTTTTAGAATGTAGTGATAGGGTTATCAATAATGATTTTGAATCATTAATCAAAATAAATTGATTTGGGGATAATTTTTAGGTTAATTCGAATCATGGGATAAACCAATTTTTGATTTGGTGAGTTTAAGGTTGTGAATCTAGACTTTGTTTTGATCAAGTGTTCATAAGTACTTGTAATTTGTAACCGGTATAGGTTTGATTTGAGAGAGATTTTCGGGTAGAGTTTGACTGACATGATTTTGGGGTTAATGACAGGATATGATTTTGGGGGTTATGCTTGCTGTGAGGAAGGCGTGTGGTAATGGTTGACACGTAATTAAAAAGTGACAAGCTGGAAAATTTTATGGTTTCCACATATTTCTTGGTTGCCAAGTGGCATATATGACATGGCATGTTCCTCTAATAAACATCATCGATTGAGCACAAGGCTTAAGGTAGAGGCGACTATGACAAGTTCTCCAACAAAGCGAGGCTGACTGTCACGTCTGATACCAGGATGACGTCCAAAATCACAAAATCAAACAATCCAAATTCAATCAGAATCAATTCCAACGTATCCAAAAATCAACTACTAACGTAACCAAAATCAGATCTGAACGTATCCAAAATCAAATCCAAATGTAGCTAAAGTCAAATCAACACGATAGCCAAAATCAAAGCTAAACGATAGCCAAAACCGAATCTGAACGTACCCGAGATCGTATCAAAACATAGCCAAAATCAAATCTAACCATTCCAATGATCAAATTCAAAATAGTCAAAACCAAATCCAAACTTTCTGAAAATCAAATCCAACAATCAATTCCAAACTCTCCAATAAGCTTAAATGGGCTTATTAAAATCTCGAGGTGTTATAAATAAGCAACTCGGATTCAAACGATGCCAATCGGGTCTAACTCGACCCGATTCCAATTGCGGTCAAATGACGGCAAACGAGAATTCCATATAAACGACAGCGTATAACAGCGCCAGGAGTACGAGATGTTGTGATGCCAGTGTATTGTCTATATGTGGAGGCAATATTCAATGCCTGTGTACACACGCAAAACTTTACCATTCCCAAAAATAAAAGTCAACCCGAACATAATGCTGCTAATTTGCTATAATTACTCCCAGTATCGCAAAATTCACCTCTGAGTCGGACATAGGTGATCAGGCTATGTCCCACTGTCCCTGGTTGAATATGGGTGATCAGTCTATTTTCACCCGAGGTTCAATAAATTTTGAAATACTCAGCCTAGTTCTACTAGTAATATGTCCTTTATATTCCAAAATCATTCCCAAAACCACGAAAAGCGTACAAACTCAACATTCAATCATGAGATTACGCAAGGAAATAGCGTAACTCCGCAACAGGTTCGGTATGTGCATAAGCATGTGGAAATGCTTATAGTGAGTAGCTACCATTGGTGGATTTGAAGCATCCACTAGATAGAGACACATATCAACAAGTACATCATCAAACAATTCGCCAACTATATCATTAATCATCTTGTCAAATATCTCGTCAAACCTATCATTCAATATCTTATCCCATATATCCTCAATCATCTAATTGATTTCATCCTCAAACAAAATTTTACGCGAGGCATCAGCTTGGCAGGCAGGCATGTAGCGATCATAGGGTTAAGTTTTCATAAAATTGGTTATAGTTTGGGTTTTCAAATATACTCAATTCTCTATAACCGAGGCTCTGATACCAACTATAACACACCCAAAATTAGGGTCCAGCGGAAGCATACATATTACTGGGGTGCTACGAAATCGGTATCATAACATAAGGTACAAAGAATGGTTTTTATTTCATTCGTTATTCATCAACAAAAATATTAGATTTACATTTTATAAAAGAAGTGCGGAAATAGGCCCATAAAACAATTAAGCGGTCCCAAATATATATATATCAGAGTTTCCTATGACCAATCCCCCTTGCCAAGCGCCTTCAAATAGTGAGCTAACGCCTTAAACCTGAAAATACATGCTAAAACGGTCAGCTTACACTGGTGAGTCCATGGAGTTTAATCAAATTCGCACTTGTGGACCGATAACCAAAAACCCTTGCTATGCTTGACTAGATCATGAATCAAAACATCGGATGCATACACAAGCATCACTATTCAAAACCCTATAGGTATTCCCTATAGTTCCAACATATAATATCATGCAATGGCGCCATGCTGAAATCCCTATAGGTACTCCCTATAGGCACTATAGGTACCCCCTATAGTCCAAACCTATAAACTCATAAATATCACAACATAACGTAGTCAACAGCATAGCAAGTCATAAAAATATAACATAAAGCATGGTCCACATAAAATGGTTTTGCATGTTCCTCACGTGTATACCTGATAATCACATAACACCTTCAAACAACCAATCTAGATATACCAGTTAACCAATCAAAACTCAGACAAATATTTCATGTTTTCAGATAAACAATCAGGGAGGTGGTGTCGGCTAGGAAAAAGAGATAGGGGGTCCATCCCTAACTAGTTATAACTATATATATATATATATATATATATATATATATATATATATATATATATATATATATATATATATATATATATATATAGGTTCAAGTGGGATAGTTGTTAAAATAAGATAGTGTATGAAGCCAATAACTAAATGCCAAGTGGAATTTGTTTTTAAATTAATGTAAATTTTTGTGAAAATTAAAAGGTGAATATGGGAATTTTAAAACTCCTCTTTTATCTCCTAACAAACCCAGATATATGCATTACATTCTTCCAAAAATCAAAAACCGTCATTCTCTCACACAATACAACAATCTTGCCATTTCTCAATTTCCGCTTTCTGTTCATGCCTTCAATTTATGGTTTGATTTCGAGTAACAGTCACGAACCAGGAACAATAAACAAAGACTCCTACTACCTATAATATGGGTTTTATCTGTTGAAGTAAAAGTTTGCTTCTACTCCAGACAAGCGAGATGAACCCTTCGGACTTATGATTGGTCCTCCGGATTTGGGGTGATCCTTGTTGATGGTTAGTTACTTCGGATATCTGCAAAACAGGTACGTCCGTTAGTCTCATCCCGGGAATGTATCCCAGGACCAACCTCCAGCGTGAGAGTAAGTATATGTTCTTAGAGAAAGAAAGTATAAGTGAAATTAGAGAGTGAGAGAATTAGTTAACCTTTAAGTGAAGATTTCCTCTCTATTTATAGGCCTCCAATATGGAGTGTCAGGCTGGTTTGTACTTAGTTCCTTATGTTTGCTAATTTATGCTCCATTACCATATACTTGGCGTACTTGTTTGTACTTTGGTTCATGTACTTACTGGTTTATCCGAACGGTCCTAATCTCCGGAGGGTTGAGGTCATGCGGACATTCCCAACTCTTCGGATATTGGTCTGTCTCGTTTAAATACATTTGCGTATGCCTTGTTTGACATAGACCCGGAAGGTATTTAATTGTACGACCTAAATCCGGAGGGTATATACGCCAACATGTCCCCCCCCCCAGTATCGTAGTATTGGTTATGCCAATGGTGTGATACTTAGTTTATTTCTGTAGTTTTCCGGAGCGCGAGTCGTAGCTTCGTCGTTTGCTAGAGTCGTGTACAAAGTGCCAAAAGTAATTAATGTGTCGTTTAAGGTGCGCCGTCATTTTTTTACTGCGTCCTCTGGAATGGGGACACGTGTACGTTCTTCCTGTTATGTGGTTTGGATGGAGACACGTCTGCCCTACGGGTGATGTGTCGTTTCGCGCCCAATTTTTACCGCCTATAAATAGTCCCTTTTTCCTCATTTTCACCACTGTAAATTTTCTTCTCCACACACATAGACTTCTGACACATTCTATATCTTCCGTATTCCGAACGATTATTCTCATCGTCTTTGAGGTACGTCCTAGTCCGTTTAGTTTTTTGTTGTTTGGCTATACTCTTCCTTATCGGACTCATTATGTCGGAATCTACTGCGTCGTTTGAGTATGAGGATGTATCCATGCCGGATGGTTCACACGTTAAGAAGGATATACATCTGAGGCCGTCTACAATGGATGAGGGTGAAGTACTCGTCGTAGTGGAGACTTTTGGGATACCGAAGGATTTACATCCGAGGGTACCTCCGTCAGGCATGACGATGGATCGATTACCTGCGGACGCCATTGGTTTATACGCAGAGTATTTCTTTGACGGAGGCCTTACCGTCCCTTTTTCTACCTTTCTCTTAGATGTTATTAAATACTTTAAGATTCATATATCTCAGTTGGTTCCGTTGGGTATGCATCGTGCTACCCTTTTTGAGGTGTATTGCCGGAGCATGCACATTCCTCCTACTACTCCTTTGTTTCGTGTCTTTTATAAACTCAGCAAACAAGGTTGCTGGTTTTCCTTCGAAAAACGTGTGCACAAAGATAGGAAAATTTGTTTCGGGGAATTTCCTTCCTGTCTGAAGGGTTGGAAATATCACTTTTTCTTGATTGATAGGAGAGCCATTCCCTTTGCTATGCCTTGGAGGCATTCGGATTCGGATGTGTCTGATCCGTTTCCGAAGAGGAGTGAGTACGATGCTGTTCATGCCGAAAGGCTGGCCGAGACGATCATTGAGCCATGCCAAGTTCCCCAGTCGTTCTTATATGCTCTGGGTCTATGGGATCATTGGGAATTTACCGGCTTCCATCCGGCTTTGAGGGATGAGCAGGGGAGGGGTATAGCCTTTGTTATAAATATGAATTTTTAAGTTGTGCATCTTTTTTCACTTTTAACGATAGGTTTTGTTTGTTCGCAGGTGTAACCATGTCGAGTTACTTGAAGAAACCACCTCTTAGAAAGACGGTGAATGTGGTAAAGGGGGACCCACTTCCGCAGGGTCAAGGACGTGAGATGAAGTTCCGGAGAAGGATGAGGAGCTGAAGAGGGTCGAGGTTCCGGATGACCGGGTGCTGGCTGCCAAAGACAAAAAGAAGGAGCAGGCAGCAAAGCTGGGTTCTAAGAAACCTCCGGCGAAGAGAGCCGGAGGGAGCATCTCCTCTAAGGTTCACAAGAGGCATAAGCAGTCTGCTGACAATGTCATTGATCTAGATGCTGCAGAAGGGGTTGAGGAGCCGGAGCCAATCCTCTCGGTGCACCCGAAAGATATCCCATCTGGTATACCTTAGTGAATAATCTGTCCATAATTTTTTCTTTGATTTGTTTTTACCATTTATTGATGAAGGTTCTTTATTTTCAGGGAGTTCGAAGGGTGCTTCCCAGCGTCCGGGAAAGGGGGTTTTGATGGACGAGGAGGATGTTGAGGTGGACATAGAAGGGGACGACGAGGATGATGATACCTTCGTCCCTGCATGGGTGGTGAAGAGGGGGACTCGCATGAATAATGCGAATGTCTGCCGGGACATGATGATCAATTTGGACACCCCGGGTGAGGAGAGGTATTTGGATGGTCAGGATGATGGTGAGGCTATTCGAAGGTCTTGGTTACTATTGGGTAAGAATGCTACGGCTCAGGCGGATGTCATTTTCTGTTTTGAGTCTCTTCAACGTGAGCATCAGAAGTTGTCTGAAACTCACAAGATGTGTGATCAAACCTTGGATGATAAGTGTAAGAGGTTCGATGAGATGGCTGAGGAGTTGAAAGATCTGAAGGTCAAGCATGCAGAGTGTGCCACGGTGAATCCGGAGGGGATTCAAAAGTTGCGTGCTGAGAATGCTAATTTGGAAGACAGGGTCTCTCAACTCGACGTGGAGAAAGAGGAGTGGAGGAAGGTTTCTGGGGAGCACGCTGAGAAGATCAAGTTGTTGGAGGGTCACTTGGCTGATGCCAAGTTGAAGCTGGCCGATGAAGAGAAAGCTTACAAGGAGCTTTACCAAGAGAAGCAAGAAATTGCTATAGCTGCCGGTAATGCCGAAGTGGAAAGGAATCGTATTATCAACGAGTTCATTCCGGAGGCTATTCATTGCTTTCTTGGTAGTCATGAGTTCCGAACAGCACTGGCAGAACCCTTTAACTTGTATTATCAGTCCGGGCTGATAGATGGGGCTGGGTTATTTGAAGAGCCGGAGAAGGCGGCTAAGCTGTTAGGAGAAGTCGAAGGGATGGATTTTGAGTCCGATGAAAAATACAGTTCATTATATGATCAGGCCCTCTCCCAGGACTACCCTTTCATCCAAAAAATCCGCCAGACCATTTACCGAAAGTTTGATGAGCTGATAGCCTTGGTTCCAGATCCTGCTCCTGTTCCGGTAGTTGAAGAGCCGGTGGTTGAATCTCACACTGAGAATCCCTCCGGTAACCCATCTGTGGATCAGAATTCCTCGGCTTTTCTCTGAAGTTGATGTTTTTAAGGGTTTGCATACCTCCATTTTGACTATGGGCATAGGTATTGCAAATTCCTTGTGAAGCTGCTGTTATTGAACTCTTTCCGCTGTGAACCATATGCCGGAGTCCGGATACTTCCATTTTGATCATGGGTTTAGGTATTCCGGACTCCTTGTGAAGCTCTCATTTCCTGGTTGCCGCTGATGTAATAGTGTAGGTTATTTGACGTTCCGTTATTTGTAGAATGCTTTTCTTCGGAACAATTGATGTACTTGGTGATTTTATGTAATAGAATAGGTTGTTAATGTTCCATCTTTTGTTGTTCCATTATTCCGGAACATTTGATGTAATCAATTTTGATCGGATGAATATATATCATTTACCTTTGTTATTTTTATTATGTCTTTATGCTATTTTTGTGTTATGTACGTTCCGGGACATTTGTGCCTTTCAACTATTGGTTTCAAATTGTACTCATCTGAGTTTAATTTATTGGACAACATGCTTCCTCCGTATTTTGGCCTTAGATTATACCCGCTCGGGGTTTAATTATACGGGACGACTTGCGTCCTTCGGCTCTTGGCCTTAGATTATTCTCATTTGGGGTTTTATTATATCGGACAACTTGTGCCCTTCGGCTCTTGGCCTTAGATTATACTCATTTGGGGTTTTATTATATCGGAAAACTTGTGCCCTTCGGCTCTTGGCCTTAGATTATACCCGCTTGGGGTTTTGTTATATCGGACAACTTGTGCCCTTCGGATCTTTGCCTTAGATTATACCCGCTTGGGGTTTAATTATATCGGACAACCTGTGCCCTTCGGCTCTTGGCCTTAGATTATACCCGCTTGGGGTTTAATTATTCGGGACGACTTGCGTCCTTCGGCTCTTGGTCTTGGATTATACCCACTTGGGGTTTTATTATATCGGACAACCTGTGCCCTTCGGCTCTTGGCCTTAGATTATACCCGCTTGGGGTTTGATTATTCGGGACGACTTGCGTCCTTCAGCTCTTGGCCTTGGATTATACCCACTTGGGGTTTTTTCCTTACTAGGTAGTTTGACGTTTAGATAAAAACAACTTTTCTTATGGCTCAACTGCATAGGAGGTTTTATTGATAATAGGAAAATGGCTCATGCCTTACAATAGGTCTATCGGAACAACTGATTACATAAAACACTTTTTTAAATTGATTGCATGCCAGGTTCGAGGTACTTCTATGTCGTCCATGGTTTGCAGCTTGTACGTTCCATGTTGGTAGGCTTCCGTTATCCGGTAGGGATCTTCCCAATTTGGCCCTAATTTTCCTTGATCTTCCACCCAGCTGGCTTTATTCTTCCGATACACAAAGTCTCCCACCTTGAACGCCTCAGGTCTAACCCTTCGGTTGTAGTATTGCTCCACCTTCTTTTTGTATTTGGCTTCCCTTATTGCTGTCATTTCTCGCCTTTCTTCCAACAAATTTAGGTTTAAGCCGATCTCATCATTATTGTCTTCTGCGTTCGCCGTCATGGTCCGAAAGGTAGGCATACCGATTTCCGCTGGGATGACCGCCTCGCTTCCGTAGGTCAGACTAAAGGGAGTTTCTCCATTGCTAGTTTTTAGGGTGGTACGGAATGCCCACAATATGTTCGGTAATTCATCTACCCATTCGGATCTTTCCCTTCCGAGCCGTGACTTGAATCCTTTCATCAGGCTTTTGTTTGCCCTCTCTACCAATCCGTAGGCCTGAGGATGAGCTACGGCCGTGTTGATTTGTGTGATATTCAATCTTTCGCACCAACTTTTGAATGGATCTCCTACAAAATTTCTCCCATTATCCGTAACAATTATCTTGGGTAATCCGAACCTGCAGACGATGTTATCCCACACGAACTTTCTCACTTCCTTTTCGGTTGTCTTGGCTAGGGGCTTTGCTTCCATCCACTTGGTAAAATAGTCAATGGCTACGATTACATATTTGACCTTCCCTGGAGCTTCGGGTAAAGGTCCCAACACGTCTATAGCCCACTGGAAGAATGGCCATGGAGCCATGACGGAAGTTAACATTGTTTTTGGTAACTTAGGAATCGGAGCGTGTATCTGACATGAGTCACATTTCTGGATAACTTCCCTGGCGTCCCGGTGCATGGTTGGCCAGTAATAGCCTTGCCTCATAAGCTTAGCTACAACGGATCGTGGTCCAGAGTGCATGCCACACGCTCCCTCGTGTACTTCTCGGATGACATAATTGGCCTGGAGAGGTCCTACGCACCGTAGCATTGGTCCTAGATAGGATTTTTTGAATAGTACATCATCGATTAGTGTATAATGGCTTATTTTCATACGGAGGGTTCGGGCTTCATTTAGATCCTCCGGCCATATCCCTTCCTTCAAGCATCGGAGTATGGGTGACATCCAGTTTTCTTCTTCTTCTTCTACTATTGCGTTGATTATCTCTTCCTCAGTGGATAGTTTCTCTAACACTTCCACTAAGATTTCTTTTGTTAAGTGGTTGAATGCTACGGATGCTAGCTTGCTTAGTACGTCTGCTTTTTGGTTTTGTGCCCTCGGAATATTCTTTATCTTAAAATGTTTGAAGCAAGCGATGTATTCTTTGGCTTTGGCGAGATATTTGGTCATGCATTCCGTATATGCAGTGAACTCTCCGTTAATTTGACTTGCCACAAGGTTTGAGTCCACTCGTACGTCCAACGCTTCTATATGCATTTCCCTTGCGATTCGTAGTCCGGCAAGGAGTGCTTCGTATTCTGCTCCGTTATTAGTAGCCTCAA
Source organism: Artemisia argyi (assembly GCA_030686995.1). Lineage (NCBI taxonomy): Eukaryota > Viridiplantae > Streptophyta > Magnoliopsida > Asterales > Asteraceae > Artemisia > Artemisia argyi. The sequence continues at coordinate 191,849,771 of CM060676.1, forward strand.
AGTTCAATCGGAGGGCATAAGTATATTCTTCCTTTTCCGGACTGATCAGTACTAGCCCTGCTCCGGAGCCTTTTTTGCTGGAAGCTCCATCAGTGTACAAGATCCATTCTCCGGTTTGGGAGATATTGCATATCTCCTTGCTTCTCCTTTTTGGATCCGGATAAACGGTGCCGATGGGTACCTCGTTGATGAAATCGGCTAACACTTATCCTTTGACAGCATTTCTGGGTACATAGGTGATGTTGTAAGCTCCTAGTTCTACCGTGTATTTGGCTAACCGTCCGGAAGATTCAGCTCGGTTTAGTACTTGCTTGATGGGATGATCCGTTACGACCTTGATAGGGTGAGCTTCGAAATATCGCCTTAGTCTTCTAGACAGATGTAGCAGTGTTAAGGCCAAATTTTCAACCGAAGCATACCTTTTTTCGGCCTCATGCAACGTTCGGCTTACGTAGTGAACGAGGATCTGCCGTCCTTCCCTTTCGACCATCATTACCCCGCTTATCGCCTCTGTTGCTGCCGATAGGTATAGGTACATGTCTTCCTTTGGTCTTGGTGTCGTTAAGCATGGTAGCTCCAAGATCATCTTCTTCATCTCTTGAAAAGCTTTTTCAGCTTCCTCCGTCCATTGGTATTTTTCTTTATTGTCTTTGGTAATGTTCTTTAATGTTTCAAAGAAGGGTAGGGATCTTTCGGCAGATTTTGATAAGAAACGGTTTAGTGCCGCCAGCTTACCACTTAAGCTTTGCATTTCCTTCAGTGACTTTGGTGATTGTATGTCGGCAATTGCTCTGGTTTTCTTGGGGTTTGCCCTGATCCCTTCGGACGTTATCATATATCCAAGAAATTTACCCTCTTCCACTCCGAAGGAACATTTCTTAGGATTTAGTTTCATATTGATTCCCCGGAGATTATCAAACGTTTCTGCTATATCAGCTAACAGCTCCTTCTCCGTTTGGCTTTTGATGACCATGTCATCTACATATACTTCCAAGTTTCGGCCAATTTGCTTCCGGAAAGCGGAGTCTACTAGCTTCTGATAGGTTGCCCCGGCATTTTTCAATCCGAACGGCATTTTGACATAACAGTATGTCCCATGATCAGTATAGAAGGTTGTTTTCTCCTCGTCTTCCTTTGCCATTTGTACTTGGTGATATCCTTTGTAAGCATCTAGGAAACATTTATATCGGAACCCCATTACTGATTCGATCTTCCAATCTATTTCGGGCAGTGGATAGTAGTCTTTTCGACACGATGAGTTGAAGTTTTTGAAATCGATGCACATCCTCCAACTCTCGTCCGGATTTTTTACTAACACAGGATTGGATATCCAGGTTGGATATCGGACGGGCCTGATTATCCCTGCTTTTAACCATTCTTTTACGTCCTTGTTTATGGCTTGATTCTTCTCCTCCGAAAAGAATCTCTTCTTTTGTGCAACAGGTTTGTCTTGGACATTTACATTGAGTTTATGCTCAGCCGCCCATCGGGGAACGCCAGTCATGTCCGAAGGTTCCCATGCGAAAACATCTCGGCTGGTTTTGAGCAACGTGATTAGCTGCCTTCTTCCTTCTTTCGAAATTTTTTTCCCTATTGTCACCAATTGCTCTGGGTAAGCCGGATGAACCAATATTTCTTCGGTTTCTGTTGTTCCTTCTTCTATCGTGGGCGTCGGAAGACTTTCAACCTTCATTTCTTTTTCCATCAAGAATTTTTCTTCTAGCTTTCTGCATTCCGATATGATGACTGATCGGGTGACCAACGTGGCAATACCTCTTGGTGTTGGGAATTTCATCATGGCATGTATTGTCGAAGGGATAGCTCTTAACTTCTTGATTCCGGAACGTCCCAGTATTACGTTGTAGGGGGAGGGGATCTTACTATTGCAAACTTCATAGTCGTCCGACGATATAGTCCTTCGTTTCCGAAGTACACCTCTAGTTCTAGTTTGCCCAACGGATTTATCGCTTCTCCAGCGAATCCAACTAGCGGTGTGTTTGTTTTTGTTAGTCGGGATTGGATGGAGGGGTCAAGGTTTAGAAAGCAGTGTTCATACATTACTTCTATCGAAGCGCCTTGGTCTACGTAGACCCTACGTACAGTGTATCCCTCGATCTCTGCTTCAACTATTAGTGGTTCTTCAGAAGCATCTCCGGGGAGTATGGGAGGGAAACTTATAGGAGTATTCATCCATTCTTCTTCTTGATCCATGATTTTCCGCTTATATTTTCTCTCCGGATACCGAATCATATTGATGATTCGACCTTGGTTGGTGTGATTGTTATTTCTTGGAGGTGCCCTCTCCCTTTGTCGAACATCTCAGATTAGGTGGTCCAGTTTGCCTGTCTCCATAGCTTTTTTAAGTTGTTCTTTCAGGTTGTGACAGTCGTTGGTGAGGTGACCCTTTTCCCCATGGTAATCGCAATACTTATCCATGTTTTCTCTGGCAGGTCTTCCTCTCAACGGAGGTGGTGCCGGAAGTCTAAGATGGTGTTCAGTTGCGAGGATTTCTTTGGGAGCTTTGGAGAGTACATTTAAGTCTATGGGCCTGACATCCCTCCGATTTACATCATTGCGGCGGTAGTCCGTTCTATAATCATTCTTGTTTGGATTTTCGTTTCTAGCTTGTCCGTAAGGTGTGTAGTGATCATTACGCTGGGGTCGGAATTCTTCTCGATGGATATCTCTCTTGCGATTCCCTCTGAAGGAGGATTGTTGCGTACTCTGGTCGTTCCGGTTATACGAGTTAGGATGGTAATCTTTCCTGTAGTTATCTGCTCGTTCTCCCCTTGGTACTTCGGTCAACCGATAAGCTCTTTCGGAACGGATGAAATCGTCCACCCTTATCATCATCTCGGTTACCGTCCGGGGGATTTTTTCAGAGAACCTCTTTGCCAGCTCCGGGCACTTACATCCATCCATAAAAGAGGATATTTGCATTACCTCCGGGACCCCTGAAATACGGCTAGCTTCATCGGTCCATCGTTCCTTGAATTCCGACAGGGCTTCATTGGCCTTCCGCACAATCTTAGTTATTTCCATAGGGTCTCTGATACACTTTCTACGCAGAGCAAATCGTTGCACAAATTGTTCACATAAAGTGTCCCAATTGTCGATACTTCCCCGCGGAAGGCTATCGAACCATCCTCTAGCTGCATCATCTAAAGTTTGTTGGAACATCATACACCATATGGGCATAGGCCAAGCACCTTGGTTGCACTACACCAATAGCAAAGGTTTAGGACAAGCCAAACGTTTGGGTCGACATTGTAGTCCCAAATGTTGCCCATGGCCCACTATTTTTTCTACCAAAAAAACAGTCAAAGAAAAAGCCGAATGGGACGACAATGTCGACCCATTCGGCCTGTATTTGTTTTTTTTAATTTAAAAACTTTTTAAATCAGTTTTTAATTTAAAATTGATATTAAAACTTTTTTAAAAGCCGAATGGGACGACAATGTCGACCCATTCGGCGTGTATTTGTTTTTTTTAATTCAAAAACTTTTTAAATCAGTTTTTAATTTAAAATTAATATTAAAACTTTTTTAAAAGCCGAATGGGACGACAATGTCGACCCATTCGGCGTGTATTTGTTTTTTTTAATTCAAAAACTTTTTAAATCAGTTTTTAATTTAAAATTAATATTAAAACTTTTTTAAAAGCCGAATGGGACGACAATGTCGACCCATTCGGCGTGTATTTGTTTTTTTTTAATTTAAAAACTTTTTAAACCAGTTTTTAATTTAAAATTAATATTAAAACTTTTTTAAAAGCCGAATGGGACGACAATGTCGACCCATTCGGCGTGTATTTGTTTTTTTTAATTTAAAAACTTTTTAAATCAGTTTTTAATTTAAAATTAATATTAAAACTTTTTTAAAAGCCCAATGGGACGACAATGTCGACCCATTCTGCGTGTATTTGTTTTTTTTTTTAATTTAAAAACTTTTTAAATCAGTTTTTAATTTAAAATTAATATTAAAACTTTTTTAAAAGCCGAATGGGACGACAATGTCGACCCATTCTGCGTGTATTTGTTTTTTTTTAATTGAAAAACTTTTTAAATCAGTTTTTAATTTAAAATCAATATTAAAATTATATGTTAGAGTAAAAATTAATTTTAAAAATTACATAAATTAAAAAATTTACAAAATCAATACTTTACTATTTATCAAAATCAAAAATATTTTTGATGTTAAAACGTAATCAATATGATACCTATTTACAGCTTCGATATAGAAAAACTAATACGACAAAGGAGGCTTGGATGTATACAAAATAAAGGGCCAATACGTCATTCCACATGCATTGTACTGTGGACTTCTAAAAGTGCTCAACCATATCATGCATTGTTTTCGTATAAATACTTGCATTGTATGGAGCTCTATAGTCATTAGCATTGTATAGAACTCTATAGTCATCTCGGTTCATTCGTTAAACATTTCGTGTATAACCATATCATCTCGGCTCATTCGTTAAACATCTCCTGTATAACCATATCATCTCGGCTCATTGTGGTTAACACTTGGCCCATAGTTAGGAGTTGCATCTTTCAAACTAGAACAAGATAAGCTGGAACTTTGTTGTTGAGCACGAGTTCCATAATTGCTCGGCTCATTCGTTTAACATCTTGTGTACAACCATATCATCTCGGCTCATTCGTTAAACGAAACAGGCGAGTTAATAAATTGCTTTACGCATGGTGAGACATTGTGGTTAACACTTGGCCCATTGTTAGGAGTTGCATCTTTCAAACTAGAACAAGATAAGCTGGAACTTTGTTGTTGAGCGCGAGTTCCAGTATTGCTCGGCTCATTCGTTTAACATCTCGTGTACAACCATATCATCTCGGCTCATTTGTTAAACGAAACAGGCGAGTTAATAAACTGCTTTACGCATGGTGAGACATTGTGGTTAACACTTGGCCCATAGTTAGGAGTTGCATCTTTCAAACTAGAACAAGATAAGCTGGAACTTTGTTGTTGAGCACGAGTTCCATAATTGCTCGGCTCATTCGTTTAACATCTTGTGTACAACCATATCATCTCGGCTCATTCGTTAAACGAAACAGGCGAGTTAATAAACTGCTTTACGCATGGTGAGACATTGTGGTTAACACTTGGCCCATTGTTAGGAGTTGCATCTTTCAAACTAGAACAAGATAAGCTGGAACTTTGTTGTTGAGCGCGAGTTCCAGTATTGCTCGGCTCATTCGTTTAACATCTCGTGTACAACCATATCATCTCGGCTCATTTGTTAAACGAAACAGGCGAGTTAATAAACTGCTTTACGCATGGTGAGACATTGTGGTTAACACTTGGCCCATAGTTAGGAGTTGCATCTTTCAAACTAGAACAAGATAAGCTGGAACTTTGTTGTTGAGCACGAGTTCCATAATTGCTCGGCTCATTCGTTTAACATCTTGTGTACAACCATATCATCTCGGCTCATTCGTTAAACGAAACAGGCGAGTTAATAAACTGCTTTACGCATGGTGAGACATTGTGGTTAACACTTGGCCCATAGTTAGGAGTTGCATCTTTCAAACTAGAACAAGATAAGCTGGAACTTTGTTGTTGAGCGCGAGTTCCAGTATTGCTCGACTCATTCGTTTAACATCTCGTGTACAACCATATCGTCTCAGCTCATTCGTTAAACGAAACAGGCGAGTTAATAAACTGCTTTACGCATGGTGAGACGTTGTGGTTAACACTTGGCCCATAGTTTGGAATTGCATCTTTCAAACTAGAACAAGATAAGCTGGAACTTTGTTGTTGAGCGCGAGTTCCAGTATTGCTCGGCTCATTCGTTTAACATCTCGTGTACAACCATATCATCTCGGCTCATTTGTTAAACAAAACAGGCGAGTTAATAAACTGCTTTACGCATGGTGAGACATTGTGGTTAACACTTGGCCCATAGTTAGGAGTTGCATCTTTCAAACTAGAACAAGATAAGCTGGAACTTTGTTGTTGAGCATGAGTTCCATAATTGCTCGGCTCATTCGTTTAACATCTTGTGTACAACCATATCATCTCGGCTCATTCGTTAAACGAAACAGGCGAGTTAATAAACTGCTTTACGCATGGTGAGACATTGTGGTTAACACTTGGCCCATAGTTAGGAGTTGCATCTTTCAAACTAGAACAAGATAAGCTGGAACTTTGTTGTTGTGCACGAGTTCCAGTATTGCTCGGCTCATTCGTTTAACATCTCGTGTACAACCATATCATCTCGGCTCATTCGTTAAACGAAACAGGCGAGTTAATAAACTGCTTTACGCATGGTGAGACGTTGTGGTTAACACTTGGCCCATAGTTAGGAATTGCATCTTTCAAACGAAACAGGCGAGTTAATAAACTGCTTTACGTATGGTGAGACGTTGTGGTTAACACTTGGCCCATAGTTAGGAATTGCATTCGTTAAACATCTCGTGTACAACCATATCATCTCGGCTCATTCATTAAACATCTTGGCTCATTTCATACAAACTCAAACGAAACAACTTGACAAGCAAACGAAACAACTCGGCTCATTCGTTAAACATCTCCTGTATAACCATATCATCTCGGCTCATTCGTTAAACATCTCGGCTCATTTCATACAGACTCAAACGAAACAACTTGACAAGCAAACGAAACAGATCAAACGAAACAACTCGACTCATTCGTTAAACGAAACAGATGAATCGAGTTGTTATTGATATGTATAACATGTTAAACGGATGAATCGAGTTGTTATTGATATGCATAACATGTTTAAGTCGAGTTGTTATGGATATGCATAACATGTTAAACGGATCAGTCGAGTTGTAACGGATATGCATAACATGTTTAACGGATGAGTCGAGTTGTTATGGATATGCATAACATGTTAAACGGATGAATGTGTGGATCATATTAGCCAGAAAAAGAATGATTTTTAATTTAAATCATTCGTATACTATTTAAATAATTTATAACTAATTTAAATCATTTTTAATTTATCTAAATAATTTATAACTAAAGTTAAATCATTTTCTATTCATCTAACATTAATTTAAATAATTTTCAATTTATCTAATATTAATTTAAATAATTTTCAATTTATCTAATATTAATTTAAATCTTTTTCATTTTTTTTTTCAATTTATCTAATATTAACTAAATCATTTTTTATTTATTTAAATAATTTATAACTAATTTAAATCAATTTTAATCTTTTTGATATTACTTAAATCATTTTTAATATACAAAAGGAACGACAATGTCGTCCCTTTTGTTTGCACAAAATTTTCACCCCAGTTTGGTTTTTTTTTTTTTTTTTTTTTTTTTTTTTAATATCACTAAACCATTGGGACGACAATGTCGTCCCTTTTGTTTTCACCAAATATTTTCACACCAGTTTGGTTTTTTTAAATATGACTAAACCATTGGGACGACAATGTCGTCCCTTTTGTTTTCAACAAAAATTTTCACGAAAAATTGAATCAACCCGCCACGAAATTAATAACCCCGCCACAACCCTTGGGACGACAATGTCGTCCCTTTTGGATCAATTATTGATATTCCCTTGACAGATCTATTCATCTCAGTTTTACCGAAACAAAAAAAAAACCCCACGCTATATTCATCTTCTTCTTCAATTCGACACCACCATAACCAAATTAATACCACATTCGACACGACTATCACCACTGCGCACGTTTTTCATCTTTTTCTTTTTTCTTTGTTTAATTTTTGTTAATTTATTTTGTATAAAGGTATGTTATTATTATTATTTTTTAATTATGTTTGTTAATTATGTTTTCTTTATTTATTGTTTGTTTAATTATTGTTTGTATGTTGTGTTTGTGTTGGTTAGATGGCCCACCGCAGCAGCAGCCCACCACCGTGAACCACCGCCGGCAGCAGCCCATCGACACCACCACAACCACCTACAAGATCTTGTAATAATTGTGTTCGTGTTAGTTTAAAGGTATGGTTTTTTTTTTATTGTGTTAATGTGTTTTGGGACGACAATGTAGTCGTAAAAAGTTGTTATTAATTAGGTTGTTTTTTTTATGTGTTTGTATTTGGTTAGCCGGGACAGGACAATAGCTCCACCTCTTTTGGTTAGTATGGTATTAAAGTTATGTGACATGTGAATATGATTATGCGAATAAGTTAGTGATTAATTCTTAATTTGTGAATATGTCTTTGGTTAATATTTTAATATGAATGTTAAACTTGTGTAAATAATTTTAGTCGCGAACTTGATTATGGGTGTTTGGCTAAGCTTATTAAACGTAAGCCTATTTGGGATTATTTTAGATAAGCTCCAATTTTGGGGCTTATTTTGAGACTTGTCGGCTTATTTAAGTTTATTATGATACGATAAACTTATAAAAGCCGACAAGTCTAAAAAATAAGCCCAAATGGGCTTATGTTTAATAAGCTTAGCCAAACAAGCCCCTAAGTTTTTATGTATATACTTGTTTATTGTGAAATTGTATGATCCACCACCACCACACCGGCCCTATTTTATGTTGTATGTATAGCGGGTTGCGAAGAATGGGCAGAATGAATAACTCGTGGAGACGTATAGGATAGGCCATACAAGAAAAGATGGCGTCTTTACAAGTGAAGAAAACGAGACGGCTTATGTAAGTAATTTATCTCCTAACAGGCGTAGACGTAGTTTAATTTGTATCGTATTTGTTATTAGTTATGTAATACTAGAATCTATATATTGCCGAATCTTAGTTTGTTTTTGTATTAAGTTCGTATTTGTTAGTTTAATTTGTATCGTATTTGTCGAATTTAAGTTATAGATGAGTAATTTGGTATTGTATCATATTGCCGAATTGGTATTGCGGATATTGGTTGATTTACAGCTTGTGTAATGGTAGGTTTTTTCCGGAAAATATTCCGGAAAAAACCTGGAAATGCAGGCTGCTGCTGCATTTTTTTTTTGCATACTTCACAAAATGGGACGACAATGTCGTTCCAATCGTTATTTTCCAAAATATTTTTAGTATTTAAATAAATGATTTTCAAAAAATAAATAAACGTTTGGAACGACATTGTCGTTCCATTGGGCATTTTCCAAAATATTTTTAGTATTTAAATAAATGATTTTCAAAAAATAAATAAACGTTTGGAACGACATTGTCGTTCCATTGGGATATTTTTAGTATTTAAATAACTAAAAAACGGAAAATAAATCAACGTTTGGAACGACATTGTCGTTCCATTGGGCATTTTCCAAAATATTTTTAGTATTTAAATAAATGATTTTCAAAAAATAAATAAACGTTTGGAACGACATATTGGGATATTTTTAGTATTTAAATAACTAAAAAACGGAAAATAAATCAACGTTTGGAACGAAATTGTCGTTCCATTGGGCATTTTCCAAAATATTTTTAGTATTTAAATAAATGATTTTCAAAAAATAAATAAAGATTTGGAACGACAATGTTGTTCCAAACGTAATATTCATGTTTGACTTTGTAGTGGGTCCCCTTTCTTTGTCGTGCCATTCGTTTTAAATATGTCGACCCAAACGTTTTTGAGACGAGGAAAATGGTACAACCAAAAAGGGTCGAGATTGTCGACCCAAATCGTTTGGTACGACCCCACTTCATTGTTTGGGTCGACATTGTCGACCCAAATCGATCCCATTTTTGTAGTGTTGGCAGCTCCTTCGAATCTTGTGATGTGATCGTCCGGATCTGTGGATCCATCATATAACTTTATGTGAGAAGGCATCAAGTATTTTGCATTTTTAGGTCCGGAGAAATCAATTATCCTTCGGGTGAATGGGCTCTTGGACGCTGCCTTGAAAGGCTTGGAAAGATCGTCCGTCACTTCCTCTTCTGCTTTCTGAGCTCCGGTATCTTGATGTTCTTCGTCCTCGAAGTCGAGCTGAATAGGCTTAATCGGTGTTACCCCTGTGGCGTTGTGTTGTTGGATTAGAGCTTTCAATGCGGTGAGGTGGTTGTGGATTTGTTCTATGCTGTTGGGAATTACTTCTGAGTCTTTCCCGCTTCCTTCAGGTGTTGTAGGAGCAGGACCTGTCATTTCTAAGTTCGGGTAGAGTGAATGACGGGTCCCACGAATGGCGCCAATTTGTTGAAGTAAAAGTTTGCTTCTACTCCAGACAAGCGAGATGAACCCTTCGGACTTATGATTGGTCCTCCGGATTCGGGGTGATCCTTGTTGATGGTTAGTTACTTCGGATATCTGCAAAACAGGTACGTCCGTTAGTCTCGTCCCGGGAATGTATCCCAGGACCAACCTCCGGCGTGAGAGTAAGTATATGTTCTTAGAGAAAGAAAATATAAGTGAAATTAAAGAGTGAGAGAATTAGTTAACCTTTAAGTGAAGATTTCCTCTCTATTTATAGGCCTCCAATATGGAGTGTCAGGCTGGTTTGTACTTAGTTCCTTAATGTTTGCTAATTTATGCTCCATTACCATATACTTGGCGTACTTGTTTGTACTTTGGTTCATGTACTTACTGGTTTATCCGAACGGTCCTGATCTCCGGAGGGTTGAGGTCATGCGGACATTCCCAACCCTTCGGATATTGGTCTGTCTCGTTTAAATACATTTGCGTATGCCTTGTTTGACATAGAGCCGGAAGGTATTTAATTGTACGGCCTAAATCCGGAGGGTACATACGCCAACATTATCCCAGATCCAAACATCTGCTCCTAGAACTTTTTTATCTAAGTAAATGGGTCCATTTGTATCAATTAGTTATGTTGTGTATCAATATATTATTAATTGTGAATCAGTGTATTATTATCTATATGAATATTTTAAGATTGTATCAATGATTTATAATTGTTTGGCCTTCGTCTTCGACATCGGATTGCAACACTTTTTAATTTTGTTTTTCTATTGGTAGTTTTACATTTTTGGATTTGTATCAATGTTGTAAGTGATGTATGATTTGTGTTACTGATTGTTGTATATCAATATGATTTTATGATTGATTACTTTAATTTTACATACTTGTGTATCATTATAAAGTATAATAGTCTAATGATGATAGTTTGTATCACTGTAAAACGATAGTCTGAATCTTGATGTTTGTCTATTTTCTTTTTTCTTTTTTGGTTTTTTGATATGTATCAATCTTATTGCTGTTGTGTATCAGTCTATCATGTCTCAAGTTATCGTCTATCATTTGAATTGTTTATCATTAACAAAATGGTTGTGCAGGTGATAAATACGTGATGCCCCTTTTACAACTTTTTGTGAAAGGCTACTGCTTTGATTTCTCCCTGCTTGCAGCTTTTTGTGAAAGGATACTGCTTTTGTTGCTGCCTTTGTTCTTTATTCTTGAAATTCATGCATTTGTAATATGTTAGTTTACTATGATCTTAGTTAAGATCTGCTTTAGTTCAAATATGTTGCTTTGTTCTTCACACGACCACTTGTACATCATGTGTAAGGTTATCACAAGTTTTTTTTAATGTAAAACTATTTTTACCAGGACATAAGACATGCACATAGATGCACTATGCACAAATATGTAGGGATAATTTTGCTTACGAGTTATACGTGGACATACGACACATCCTTATACATGTTACTAATATAGTTGATCTTTTTCTACATGTAGATGACAATGAGTGTGCGGACGATCACCAGATTTATTCAGCAACAATAACATAGGTGGAAGTGAAGCTAGCAAAAAGTAGCAGACTATGGCTTGGTTTAATCTTTGGTCCTTTAAATGTTATTTAGAAGTTTGTTTTGACCAAACACATGTTGGTGATAATACGTGTACAACTAGAGCATTTATATGCCACCACTTGAAAATGGATATATGTTGGTGAAAAATGTAGTAATAACTAATAAGTGTATATTGCTATTTTAGAGACAAATAAACAATGACATGAAAAACATAAAAGTGTAGATAATCATATCGTAAATATTTGATCGTGAAGCTAGACTCAAAACACAAATAAGGAAAATGTTGAGGCCTGTGATGAACACAGTTTCCTTAAGACAGATTCGTCCTCTCCACGGTGCTTGAGAATCGTGAACGTCTATCTCCCAGGATACAACAACAACAGATAACCCCGTTAGCACAAACGGGTTATCAAAGCGAACCAAAATCGTGCCTTCACTCTATGACAAACCAGATATACAAGAAATATGATTGATAACAAAAAGGAGAAGAGTTGTGTATTTCTTGGTGTCATGAAATGAGAGAAGAGCTCTCAATATATAGGTGAGGAGGATGAAAGAAAAATGGTCCAATTAATTATCACAATCAATCCTACTAATGGCTCATGAACATATAATTAAATTGGCCGTTACATATGACCAAAAATTAATCTTGCTCTAAAGCCCCATTAGTATATTTGATGACCATCAATTGTCATTCAAACCCATTATTGACCATAATTTTCCAACAATCCCTCACATGAATGAAATTGATAACGGGAAACAAATTTCAACGACTCGATGTTGTAATAGAGTTTTGCAGTTGATATTTGCAAAGGATAGGTAGGTGTTACCCTTTGAACCTTCCATTGTGAAATATACTTAGACTCCTAGCAGCCAGTAGAACTCGATGTCTTTGAACTGTCTGCTGTTTGTGGAGACGACAATATATATTCACACAAATATCTCCTTGACACTTTTTGGTTCTCATAGTTATGTTCGTTTTGGTCATGAACATTAGCCTGGTTCTGTGAGAGCTGTTAAGAATTGCGCCCCCACAATTCCCTTAGAAGCGACCCCACTTCTCTCTCACATAGGTGATTCTCGATTAATCATTAAAAGCCATATGCTTAACCTCATATTGTCACTGTTATAGGAGTGGACTAGGAAGTTTATCAACTCCCTTAAATAAATGTGGAGTTTATTACTCCCCCACAGTGACCTCAGTTTATACAAGTAGGTTGTCCTATTGAACCCAGATCTTGGGATCTCCAGTCAGCTGGGTTAGGTTTTCCTTTATATAAACTTTTCAAGGGCTTTAGTCTCATTCCTCTTCACGACTTTATAACTAACTCACATTTAGCATTTCGCAAGCTGATCCACAATGTTATTCTATGACTTCACATTGTCAATAGGGATAACTGATACTGAGAGTAGTTGTTGTATCGACATAATATGTCTGTACAAATTCAAGTTTCGTTCAACTCTTTAAGTATATTATGCTCCAAGTAATTCTTGAGTATTCCAAATAGGCAAGAACTTCATGTTTGTTGATGTCCTTTTGAACTCTAGCTAGGCCGGAATCCCCCACATGGAATTTATCTCAAGAATTTTGTAGAAAGGTTATCCCTTTCAATATATTAATCTTGTTTATAAGATTTTTCCTCACATGGATATGACACCAAGATCATTAGTAATTTGTCATCTCACAAGTTTCATACTAGTGTATGCACACTTTTTGAATGTCTTATGTTAATTATTTTCTGTATCATAATTAACAGATTCCAAATCTAGCATGCTATAGGCCATGGAATCAAGCGTATGACAGAAGATGCATCATTCTGATTACTCATAGCTTCATCTAATAACATTCTTCTATTAGACAAATCACCACCTTAAACCACACATGTTTTAGGAGGATCCCATAAGTTATATGTGTAAGTCCTACACTTATAACATGTCATTCCAATTCACTTGTGATTATATATATATAATCACATGTAATCTCTTATCATTATATGATTATCTCAATTTATTATGTGATTATAATCACATAAAATCAATGCATAATCATTTTACACAATCAAAATATGTCCAACTTAGCAAATAGACATATCTCACATTGGATGACAATCACACCGTTCAAGTTAGTTACATAAACCAACGTAATTTGTTGTCATCTATATATGTGTTCTTTCTTGACATTTCACAATGTACTACACGGTTATATTCAACACATAATCATTTATTACATAATGACAAACCGTTCGATTATTAGCAATATGACTTAATAACAAGTCTTGACGATTATTCATCTGTCTAGAATAACAGCTAGTTTGATTATTTGCACCAATATTCACAACATAATATTTGCAACATCAAAACTTCCAATACTCGATACTAAATCAGGCGACTTGTTTATTCTCATGTCATAAATTTAGTTGCACAAAACCGCACCAAACAACTTTAAATAGGCACTACTTTGCCATAATATTTTACACCAAAAAAAAATGAAACAAACAATTTTGTGCTGAGCATTTTACAAAATATCACATTATTTTGTATTATAACAACCAAAAAAATGTTGTACCAAATAACATCCAATCAACACAAATATTAGCATAAAAAATATATAAGCCGCTTGAAAAAAAAATGTTGTGCTAACATATAAACTGCGATCATCTGATTCTTCCATTTAAGCTCAACCATTTTTTTTCAAATCAAGTTTAAAATGTTTCATTGTTACCTAATCATCGAAAAAAATTGATGAAAAACTCATTTGTTACCATGCGAAAACATTTTTTTTTGACATCGCGGTTGTGACAACATACCGGTACAAAAGTACAAACTAAATTGATGTACCAAAATAAATAATGTGACCAAATGGTTCACCCATTTAAACTCAAAATTTCCAGAAATCAAGCTTAATGTCTTAGACGCGCTCAAAAAAAATTGGGCTCAAACATTTGTTTACCACGTGAACAACGCATTTCCCATGAATGCGCAGTTTTAACAACAAATTCTCCAAAATGAATTGTTGTACTAAAATACTTTGTGACCAAACGGTTCACCTATTTCGACTCAAACTTTCAAAAAAATCAAGTTTAAAGTCTTAGGGTGCAGCATATCGGAATTGGAATCAAAACTCATTAGTTTACTATGCGAACAACACACTTTTTCTCACGAGTGCGTAGTTGTGATAGCAAATATTTTGGATTCCAATTAACACCAAAATTCGCATTATGCAAGAATGAGTTGTATCCAAATGTCCGGTCATGAAACCAATACTAGTTACACAAACCAGTATCATGACACAATTTTAATCAACATGCTTCAATACACTCAATTGTTCTATGACAAAGAACATTCGAAACAATGACCAGTACCATGATAATTTCGTGTATGTTTTATAAATAAACAATGACTAGTACCACTCAATTGGTCTATTACTTTCAAAACAACGCATAAAGTTTCGATATTATTCCCATAGAAACATGTTAATGCAAAGTTAATCACATAACCCATGAAACTTATGGATATAATATTCATTTCGTGGCTCAACAAAGAAAAACATATACGGTTAAGTTTTCTTCAATAAAAAAACCACATCGAGATAATTTCAATATAATAAGCTTTATATATCTATTATTGTTTTGTCACATGAACACATCAATATCAAAATTTTATAGCAAGAGAAAAAGCCCACCAAAACATAACACTATTAAACTGTTACATGTCAGATATGGTTCTCATATAACTTTTGAAACCAATTACGGAGTATTCTAAACAAATAATTTATTTGCAAAAAGTTGTTTATCCAACAAGCATAGCAAATATCTTAATCGAAAGGACAAAATAGTTCAGCATGAACTGTTCTAAAACTATATCTTATTATAACACGCAATGTGAACAAAATATAGGATGAAACTAAAAAGACGTACGTAGTTTATATCTTTATATTTATTCATGAGTGAGATTTTCAAAATACTCTATTCGCTCGAATAGCTAAACCGATCAAATATTTCGGCGCCTAATCATTATGTAATTTAGTGACAGAAATTATCGTTCATACTACAATCAAAATTCATTTGGTAATTTTGACTAAATAAACAAAACATTTTAAGTTCTCATTAACAGAACATCATCAAAATAATTCCAACTGAATTATTGTTTCTCATGAAATGAAAACCTATGATAACAAGAATGTCTCAACAACATAATATTAAAGTGTTTTCAAATCATTGTTTTAATTTTCTCGTGATTACCTTTAGTAGTAAAAGATCTGTCTTAAGAATGTAGTAATAACTAATAAGTGTATATTGCTATTTTAGAGACAAATAAACAATGACATAAAAAACATAAAAGTGTAGATAATCATACCGTAAATATTTGATCGTGAAGCTAGACTCAAAACACAAATAAGGAAAATGTTGAGGCCTGTGATGAACACAGTTTCCTTAAGACAGATTCGTCCTCTCCACGGTGCTTGAGAATCGTGAACGTCTATCTCCCAGGATACAACAACAACAGATAACCCCGTTAGCACAAACGAGTTATCAAAGCGAACCAAAATCGTGCCTTCACTCTATGACAAACCAGATATACAAGAAATATGATTGATAACAAAAAGGAGAGGAGTTGTGTATTTCTTGGTGTCATGAAATGAGAGAAGAGCTCTTAATATATAGGTGAGGAGGATGAAAGAAAAATGGTCCAATTAATTATCACAATCAATCCTACTAATGGCTCATGAACATATAATTAAATTGGCCGTTACATATGACCAAAAATTAATCTTGCTCTAAAGCCCCATTAGTATATTTGATGACCATCAATTGTCATTCAAACCCATTATTGACCATAATTTTCCAACAAAAAACACTATCTTTCTTGCTTCATGCGCCATCTTAAAAATCATCTTCCCTGGTATCTCCAACTTTTTGTAACTAATTCAACTACAATGCCACACATTTTATTTTGGCAAATGATATGTTCACGGACTATTATGATCCGTACACAGAAATTTTTCATGTATGGACTATTATACCCTTATATGCAATATTAACTCTCCCTTCATACCCTACCGTGGTTTACTCATTCTTCATCTACTCTCTCTTTCAGTTACGCCATCCCCTTAATCCATCAATACCCAATGTCCCAATATGTTATTATATTGATTTATTTTTCTTGTTCCGTGTGAATTAAATTATCATATTTCTTGGTGGTGGTTTAACAAAAACTACAGATTATGTGTTATTTGCCTAGAGGCACTTTATTTTGCATACTCTTATTTTGGTGCATACCAATGGATAAATCTCTACCATCCATCTAGTTTGATCTAATGGTGGGGATTAACCTAAGATTAAATGGGAAACATAAGTCCATGTTTTTTCTTTTTTTTCCTTTTTTTTTCCCTTTTTCTTTGTTTTTTTATCTTTTTTTTTTTTTTTTTTTTTTTTTTTTTGGTTCTTTTTTTTAACGCTTCAAGGTTTTTTTGTTTCTTTTTTGTTTTTTTTTTTTTTGTTTTTTTATTTTTGTGTCCTTTTTTCACGTTTTTTTTTTTCTCTAATTCATGTTCTTTTTTCTAATAAACGTTTTTTTACGTTTTTTTTCGTTTTCATACATTTTCGTCTGTTTCAACGTTTTCGTCCGTTTTCATACGTTTTTATCTGCTTTCGTACGTTTTCGCCCGTTTTCATATATGTTTGCCCGTTTTCGTCCGTTTTCATACGTTTTTGTCCGTTTTCATACGTTTTCGTCCTTTTTCTTACGCTTTCGCCAGTTAACGTCTGTTTTCATACGTTTTCATATGTTTTCTTACATTTTCGTTCGTTTTTATACGTTTTCGTTCGTTTTAATACATTTTCGTCCATTTTCTTTCGTTTTCGTCCATTTTTCATACGTCTTCATCCGTTTTCAGACATGTTTTTACGCTTTCATACGTTTTCGTCCGTTTTCATACATATTCGTCCATTTTCTTATGTTTTCGTCCGTTTTCATCCGTTTTCTTTCGTTTTCGTCCTTTTTTCAAATGTTTTTGTCCTTTTCATACATGTTTTTACTCTTTCATACGTTTTCTTCCGTTTTCATACATTTTCGTTCATTTTCTTACGTTTTCATCCATTTTTTCATTCGTTTTCGTCCGCTTTTAAATGTTTTTGGCAATTTTCATATGTTTCTAAATATCACAAGTGATATTCTGAATATCACAAATTATATTCTGAATATCACAAGTGATATTCTGTGATATTCTAAATATCACAAGTTATACTCTGAATATCAAATTGATATTCCGTGATATTCAGAATATCACAATTGATATTCTGTGATATTCTGAATATCACAAGTGATATTCTGAATATCACAAGTGATTTTCAGTGATATGCAGAATATCACAAGTGATACTATGAGTACCACAAATGATATTTCGGATATCATAAGTATTATTCTGTGATATTCAGAGTATCACAAATGATATTCTGAATATCATAAGTGATTTTTTGAATTTGACAAGTGATATTCAACAAATGTTTTGTAACATGAAAATCATAAGTGATATTCAGAAAATCATAAGTGATAGATATTTAGAAAATCACGAGTGATCTTTAAAATATCACCATTGATATTCAGAAAAACACAAGTGATATTCTGAATATCAATTGTGATATTCAGAAACGTATAAAAACGGACGAAAAAGTAAAAAAAAAAAAAAAAAATTGACTAATACATATGAAAACGGACGAAGTATGAAAACGGACGATAACATAAGAAAATCACAAGTGCTATTCAGAATATCACAAGTGATATTTAGAAAATCACAAATATTCAAAAAAAATGGACTAATACCAAAAAAGCTTATGGAGTTCTTGGCATTTTTTGTGTTGTTTCTGAGTTTAATGCTGAGTATATAATGAATATCATTTTTGGATTTTACACCAAGGTATTAATTACGTATTTTTTATGTACAAGATGGTTTTTGTGCCTTTCACTGTAATAGACAAACACAATAAATGTTTTTGCTGATGGTATATGTGTAGTATCACTAGTGATATGTTTGATATATATGTAGTATCACTAGTGATATGCTTGATATATGTGTAGTATCACCAGTGATATGTTTGATATATGTGTAGTATCACTAGTGATATGCTTTATATATGTGTAGTATCACCAGTGATATGTTTGATATATGTGTAGTATCACCAGTGATATGTTTGATAATCTGTTTCTTATTGTTGTAATTACTGATAAGCTGTCTATGATACTGGACATCTTTTGTAGACAACCTGAGAGAGCTAAAGTCAAAAGTTGAGACTGATTTGCCAAGTCTTCCACCCTGAAAAGTTTGTGATATTGTTCAAGATTTTATGGGTATAAAGAATCTTCCTAAAGGACATAAGAATGACCGTATTAAGGATGGACGTGAAAAAGCTATTGAGAAAAGTAAGAATCAAAAGAAGGGTTGTAATATTTGTAGTTTAACTGATCATAATAGACATACTTGTCCAAACAAGGGAAAAGTTTCACCATCATCACCATCTTTTCTACTACCTTGGATTTGCTTTGAGTGGTATTTAGTTTAATATGGTAATGCGAAAAGTCAAAAGTGTCATACCTGTAGTATCACCAGTAATATATCACAGAATATTACTTATGATATCCGGAATATCATTTGTGGTACTCATAGTATAACTTGTGATATTCTGCATATCACAGAAAATCACTTGTGATATTCAGAAAATCACTTGTGATATTCTAAATATCACAGAATATCACTTGTGATATTCTGAATATCACAGAATATCACTTGTGATATTCAGAAAATAATTTGTGATATTTAGAATATCACAGAATATCACTTGTGATATTCAGAATATCACTTGTGATATTTAGAAATATATGAAAATGTCTGAAAATTGCCAAAAACATTTAAAAACGGACGAAAACGAATGAAAAAGGGACGAAAACGAATGAAAAAACGGACGAAAACGTAAGAAAACGAACAAAAATGTATGAAAACAGAAGAAAACGTATGAAAGTGTAATAACATGTATGAAAAGGACAAAAACATTTGAAAAATGGACGAAAACGAAAGAAAACGGATGAAAACAAACGAAAACGTATGAAAACGAACGAAAACGTAAGAAAACGAACGAATATGTATGAAAGCGAACGAAAACGTAAGAAAATGAACTAATATGTATGAAAACGAATGAAAACGTATGAAAACGAACGAAAACGTAAGAAAGCGGACGAATATGTATGAAAACGAACGAAAACGTATGAAAGCGTAAAAACACGTCTGAAAACGGAAGAAGTCGTATTAAAAATGGACAAAACGAAATAAAACGGACGAAAACGTATGAAAACTGACGAAAACGTATGAAAACGAACGAAAATGTAAGACAACATATGAAAACGTATGAAAACAGACGTTAACGGGCGAAAACGTAAGAAAGCGGACGAAAACGTATGAAAACTGACAAAAACGTATGAAAACGGACGAAAACGAGCGAAAATATATGAAAACGGGCGAAAACCTACGAAAACAGACAAAAACGTATGAAAATGGACGAAAACGTATGAAAACAGACGAAAATGTATGAAAGCGAAAAAAACGTTTATTAAAAAAAAGAACTTGAATTAGAAGAAAAAAAAAAAAAAAAAAAAAAAACGTGAAAAAAAGTTCACCCAAAAGAAAGAAACAAAAAAAAAAACAAAATTCCCATGAAGCGTGAAAAAAAAAGAAATTTAAAAAAAAAAGGAAAAACTGAAAGAAAAAAAATAAATAATAAAAAAGACAAAGAAAAAGAAAAAAAAAAACATGGACTTATGTTTCCCCATTTAATCTTAGGTTAATCCCCACCGTTAGATCAAACTAGATGGATAGTGGGGATTTGTCCATTGGTATGCACCAAAATAAGAGTATGCATTTGAATTTTCCTCTATTTGCCCAACATCTTAACCAAAACATGGAAAAATGTTAACCTCACAACAAAAAAGACTTTATTGGAAAATTCATTCACTAAGGGCTCGGTTGGAAGCAACAAAATACGATGTGATCACATACCCTCATTTTTTCCTGCTTAGTTTACATATTTTTATATTTCCGTTGTCAATTAATGGGAACGCAACATGATTTTTTTTTTTTTTTTTTTTTTTTTTTTTTTTTTTTTTTTTTGAGAATAAAACGCAACATGATTGACTTACTGAAAAGTGAAAACATAATGAGTGATTCTTGCTCTTAATGGTGTACTTAATTTACCATCTTGAAGGTCTTTCACAAACAGAACAAAAAAAAAAAAAATGAATCATATCTAACCTGGTTCACTTTAGTAGCTCCAAAGCCAAAATTTATACCCGCATCCAACATTCAAGCGCTCAATATTAAAAAAAGAAAAAGTGCTAGCCAGTTAGACCTTAGATTAAGTGCATGGTTTATTAAATACGATCTCAACAACGTAACGTAGATATATCATATATGTGACGATGACGCAACGACAAGTTAACTTGAAACCACTCTGGTGAAATTAATGTTACGTGACGGCAAAAATGCAAAATGGAAGTGTTGGTGAAAATAACGTCACGCCGGTTGAAGTGCTTCGGGATAAAATCAACCGCTGGAGTTGAGGTGGTGCAGAAATAATAGAGACAAGAGATAGGAAGGCCGAAAGGGGAAATGGTTTATGTGTAAAT
This sequence comes from Artemisia argyi, assembly GCA_030686995.1. Taxonomy (NCBI): domain Eukaryota; kingdom Viridiplantae; phylum Streptophyta; class Magnoliopsida; order Asterales; family Asteraceae; genus Artemisia; species Artemisia argyi. The sequence continues at coordinate 191,871,111 of CM060676.1, forward strand.
TAAAGCGTTGAGAGAGAAATGTATACAAGGGCATAATGGTACATTCACAATGATTTTATGTGCACGGATCAAAATCATCCGTGTACATATCACTTCCCTTTATTTTTTTATTTTTTTACATCATTAATAAAATACTTAAATTGTGTGAGAGAGGGTTTTCAACAATGTATTTAAACATAAAAAGTTATTGCTATAACTCTAATTGGGTATGTCATTGTAATTCGGTTGAAAGGTACATCAATGTTACCTTCTGCTTTATTAACACTTGAATATCTATCCATATCTTAAGAAACCTTGGATGAACTTCATATCTAATAACATGTTAATTTGTTATCATGCATCGTTTTTGGCCAATTGTTTATCTAAATTTCGTTGGTTGTGTATGATGTAGAGACTTTACTAGTATCAAAATAAGTTTAAAATAGATGTCAAGAACCTGTGAAAAAAAGGTTGTAAAGAAGTCAAACGAAAAAAATGGTGTACAAAAGTCAAACATTATTCACGGGCTAAAATATTGGAGCCGCATATGGTCTTCAAATGGGATTTACTAATTTACCTCTAATATCAAATTATTTACCTTAATGCCACTCATCTTAATCTAATACTAGCAGGGTACCCGCGCGATGCGGCAGCGGGTACCCTGTGACTAAATTTTGTGCGAACACATGTTTTTCATTTACATATTTTTCATAACTATAGCTATATGTATTTTGATTTTCGGTGAACCGCGTAGTTTAATTTATTACAATTTTTCACAATAAATGTATGGATGTCAAGAATTTGATGTCGAATATTTCAACTCTTTTAACTTTTGATCCGAAATTAAATATAGAAAGAGATAAAAGCTTGAAGTTGGCAAAATGTTCTAAAGTACGATTTTAATTTTCAACAAATATGTTTGAGTTCGAATTTTAAGTTTATAAATGTAACTATAATAAAAAACCATCACATAATAAGTTTATAAATGTACGACTTTCTCCACGTTTTAGCTCGTACGGACGTGGTGCTATGTCGAAGAGGAATGAAAAAAAAAAAAAAAAAAAAAAAAAAAAAAAAAAAAAAAAACATCACATAATAATTCAAATACATTTAACACTCAACACTCCGAAATACAAATATTGGATACCAAAATAACATTCTTATATGTATGATGCAATTTTATAAATGTAACATGTAATATTTTTATATAAAGTTTAACATCCATTAACAATATATAAAGAATTAATATATCAAAAATTTCGGTATAAACAGATGTCCAGTCTACAATTATACACGACCCACTCATTTGTTTAACATCCATTTTACTAACACGGCCCACTAACAAAACTACCCTAAACCTAACCTAATGCCACTTATCATAAACAAACTCCTACCACTTTCTTCTTTCCTTATCAAACTGAATCAAACACTCGCATTTTCTTGTTATCTTCTTTTTACTTAGAGCTCTAGGTACCCTGGAGCCGTCTCGTTGGTGCCTTGGGTAAAAGTGCTACCAAATCAACACCTTTTTTCATAACATCAGAATCCACCATAACACCAAAAACACGCCTCCCTCCTTTAACACCAGATTTTGATGTCGTCGTGTATCTCTAAACCCCACATATTTTATTTTTACTTCATTTATTTAAGTAAACAAACATTTATTAAAATTAAAATTTTATTAATAAAAAGAATACATTAATAAATATGCATCCACGGTTAATATTATGTGGTAATGAGGTTAATACGATGTGTTAATATTCAATGTTTTCTTGTATTATTGGTACAAGTTGATAAACTTACTTTTAGGCTAGTTAATAAGTAAACCTAATTTTAGCCCAAACAAAATTTCAGCCCAAACCAAATTAGCCCTAAAATAACTGACTATTATATACTAACTCTAATTTTTCTTAAACCTAATTTCACTTGCACTAAACCAAACGCAGTCACCACTCTCTTTGTTTTACCACTTGCAGTCACCACAAACGCACAAACGCAGTCATCACACTTTTGTTTTACCCACAGTTTTCTTAAATCTGATTTTTACTCACACTTAAACTTCACTTGCAGTCACCAACTTTTGTTTTACCGAAAATCTCAAAAAAAAAAAAAAAAACGGGGGGATACGCCACAAAAAAAGGGAAAACGCGACCTCCGATACCCTCCTAGCGCCTTGGCGTTGCGTTTTCCGGGACCATCTCGGCTGGTCATGACCGCTCAGCACTCGAAAACGCGAGGGACGGTACCCTTCTGGCGCCGTCGCGTTGCGTTTTGGGGAAAACGCCTCTTAAAACGCGGGTACCCTCCCCTCTTAAACCGAATAGAAAACCACCACAAACCACAAAAAGACCCCACTTTGTTAATTCTCAGTCGAACCACACAAGGACGATTCATGGCTTGGATGTTCATAGAGGGTTGTACTTTAGGTTTAAATCATTGTAAATTTAGGTGTAGGGGTGTTTTAAAGGCTATTTAATGTATATATTTCTGTATTTTGGTCTGAATTTCGTGTCATGCATGTTTTGCTTGTACACAATGCTTTATTTGTTGTAATTATGAAGATTCCTTTCTTTAAAGTGTTGTAAACATTGCATAATTTTTTGTATATTTGAAATTTTTAGAGAGAGATTCATTTGTGTATTATATGTAGTATAGATGATAACATCATTCTTGATACATCTAACGGTCTGGATCACTTCTTATTCTTCCTACTTTAAACTACTATCCTATGTTAACCTCCCTATATATATATATATATATATATATATATATATATATATATATATATATATAGGTTTGAGTTAAAATAAAAAGTGTGTTATAATAAAAAGTGTGGGAAGCCATCACAGCCCGCCATGTGTCCCTAATTAGCTCCCTTTTAAGATAATACATGCAGGGGTATGTTCGTCATTTCCCATCCAACACTATATATCCCTTTTATTTTCATTTAAATCATTCCCCATTCTCCTCCTTCACCTCCGATCTTCATTCTTCTCCTTCAATCCTCATTCCTTCACCACTGTTAACTCCCCGTCGTTCACCACCGGCATCATCACCGTTCACAACCATTCCCCACCATTCCCAACCATTCTCCACTCTCGATGTAATCAGAATCATCATTCAATTTTGAAAGTAAGGTTTTTTATAATTGTTATTTTAGTTACCATCGATTAATATTATGTATTGATCTTCGATTTCATATATATGATGTGTATTGATCATATTTTGATTAATTTGTTTAGTTTTTGTGTTGGTATCGATCTTAATATTTATATTCTGAGTTTCATTATAGATCTGAAAAAAGATTGATAAACAAATAGATATAAAACGTGTTTAGGAAAGCTGCATACAATGTGTTTGATAAAATGTATCAATGGAATTATATAATTATGATGCACTAATTTTACACTGTGATACATCATCTGTTAATCTTGTATTGTTTTGGTCCTTTTTCCAGATGATATGTGTAGTTTTATGTGTGATGCAGTTGTTCTGAAATGTTGATGCAATAGGTTTTTGTTTGTAGAAAATATAGAACAAAAGGATTATTTTTTTGTTTATGTTATGAGTAGAAAATGTTTGTACGTGGAATTGTATGTATAATGTTGTTGTTCTGAAACTTATATTCAATACATGTTTAACTTTGAAAATTGCGGATCTATTAGCTAGTGTTTTCATTATTTTATCACGAAAAGGCTTGCATTTTTAGTTTTATGTATGATGCAGTTGTTCTGTAATACTGATGCGGTTGATTTTGTTGTTTATCAGGCATGTAAGAAAAACCCAAGCTTTTAGCATACTGCATGATTTCTTCACAGTTTTAGATTATACACTGTGATGCACAAGTGTTTACATTGTGATGCACTAAAAATAACATTATGATGCACAAGGTTTTTACATTGTGATGCACTATTTTGATACACTGTTATGCACAAGTATCTTTATTGAATCACATTTAACAATTTAGTGTGTCACAATATTATTTCTAGTGCATCACTTTTATTTTCTTTTAGTTCATCATATAGCCTAATGTGTCATAGTGTCATATCCATTGCATCACATTATCTGAATGTATGCATTACAGTTTTATATCATGTGCATCACACTGTTAATATATCATTTTTTTGTAGGTTGAATTTTGTGAGTCTAAGATGAAGGTTCAATGTAGTTGTAATCGATACGAGTCGTATGGGCTTTTATATTGTCATGCATTCTATGTTCTAAGGATGAAAAATGTAAAGGAGTTCCCTTGAAACTACTAACAGAAAAGGTGGTTAAAGAATGTGAAGCCTTCAAAATCTCCTTTTCCCAGAATCATTGGTGCATCAGATGCAGTATAGATTGAAGTTCTAGATTTGTGCAGTACTTTGGAGTATACTTTGATCGTTTGGTACATAACTTGAGCAAGATGCATATCTACAAAGACAAGATGAAAGATATATTGAAACATGCTGAAAAATTGATATTCAAACGGTTCCAAAGATGAATGGGAAAGTTGTCATGAGTTTGATGCTCGGTGTCAAATAGATTGATAAGATTACAATAAAAAAAATCCATGTCGTAGTAAAACTAAAGGATCTGGATGTTTTTCAAGGATGAAGCTAATAGCTAAAGTATCTGCCGAAGAACTATCGAAGAGAAGGGCTTGTGGGGTATGTGGAGAGAAAGGAGACCCCAATTTCAAGACTTGTAAACTGGTATTGCCTACATCGAAGAAACCAAAGAAATGAGATCCGCCAAAAAGAGCTAGTTTGAGAGAATCTACACGCCAAAAAATGTATTTTTTTTTTTTTTTTTTTTTTTTTTTTTGCATTTTTTTGCATTTTTTTACCAATAGTAAACTGATCAATTGTAAAGAAAGAAAGGTATATCATTATACTGTTTTAATGGAATATTATCTTAGTTACAGTATAATTTTTTGTTCATTTTTTAGTGCATCATAGTTTTAAATCTACTACATCAATGTTTTTGTTTTATATAACTAGTGCGTCAAAGTTATAATGTTGCTGCATCTCAGTTCAAAATGCCAGTGCATCAAAGTGCAACTAATTTTAGATCTAATACATCATAATGTTTACATCTAGACATCACTGTGCTTTGTTTTACACTATGATCCACTAGCTATATACGTTGTTATGCACCAGTTGTATATACTATGATGCACTAGCTTTATACACTGTGATGCACTAGTATCATTTGTTGATCACAGTTAACAATCTAGTGCATCAAAGTAAACAATTTAATGCATCACAATTTATAATTCATTAATCCACAATTATCAAAAGTACTTAGTATCAAACAATCACCGATCATTAAGTATCAAACAATCACTGATCATTAAGTAGTAATCAAACACTAATTCAAAGTATTTAGTAGTTAGTATTAAACAAACACTGATCAAACGTACTTATTGCATCATAGATTTGAACATTGAAAATACTTGAATCCAACAACTTGAAACTAAATGTGTTCAATAGTAAGTTACTTATTGAATCACTAATGATTCAGTGGTCTTCAATATGCTTTCATTGATCTTTTGCGACAAATCTTGATCCACTTTGACAACATTGTCTGTTACAAATTTAGAAATCTTTGGTTGCTTCTTTGTGTTTGCTTCTACTTCTTTCGTAATCTTTGGTTGCTTCAATTCTTCCAAAAAAACAACACATCTGACGTATGTTTCCATATGTCTTATCAGAAATACTCCACAGTCGACATCATTATAAATTGTCTTCCAATTAATCATCACTTGCTTAGGTTGGACGAGAAAACATTTATACCATTTCGGGTGTTTATTCCTTTCCAGGTAGTCCATGAATGAATCAATCTGTGAAAAATATAAAAAAGTGTTCATTAATTTACTGTTTTTATGTACTAGTTATAACACTATGATGCAGTAAAAACTCACTGATGCACTAGTTATAACATTATGATGCAGTAAAAAACAATTGTATGTATTTCAGTTATAACGCACGCTGTATTTAACCTAACTCATGCTTATAGTTTTGCAGAAAAATGGGTTTGACAACATGAGAATACATAGGACTGAAAAGCAAAACATGGTTAAGGCGAGATTTTTCCTTGCCGAAGTTATAACTTCTAAGTACACTATTCGGCACAAGTAGACCTTAAAAGCTAGAAAGGACATTGTGAGACTGGTTTTTATAGCATAATGCAATTCTAGAATTCATATCTTATCAACCTACATAAAACTTTGAATACTCTTACCTGATCAGAATGTTCTAAACTGACGTGTTTATGACTATAGATATAAATCATACACACATTGACTCAATGTGTATGATATGCTCATAAGTAACAAAGAACGCACCTTGAATTGGATATGTAAACTACAAGCAAATCATGTTACAACCATGTTGTCCAGAAAGATACTATCGATCATTTAAGCATATTAAAAACCTAAACTAGAATGATAAACAATAACCTCAATCCGACTACATCTCTAAGTTAAAAAGTAAGAGCTTGATGAAAATGGGACTGCTTTGGAGCAGGAAGTAATTGATGGATAGAAAAAATGAGTTACGTTCAGTGTAGTTTCATTGCTTTGGGGCAACTTAAAACCTATTGCATCTCAGTTCAATTTCAAGTGCATCAAATAAACAATCAAGCATACAAATTCATTTTCACACATGACGCAAACTACATTTAACCTAACTCATGCTTATACGCGGAAACTTAAAACCTACTGCATCTCAGTTCATTTTCAAGTGCATCAAACAAACAATCAAGCATACAAATTCATTTTCGCACATAGCGCAAACTACATACAACATAACTCATGCTCATACGCGGCAACTTAAAACCTACTGCATCTCACTTCATTTTCAAGTGCATCAAACAAACAAGCATACAAAATCTTTTTCGCACATAACGCAAACTACATACAACCTAACTCATGCTCATACGCGGAAACTTAAAACCTACTGCATCTCAGTTTATTTTTAACTGCATCAAATATTCAAATATACACAAACTCTTTTCGTTGCTTAAAATGCTACACGCCTAACCTAATCTAGACTTATATGTCACATATAGAACCTACTGCATCACTTCATAATACCAACTGCATCAAATATTCAAAAACACACACAAACAGTTTTCGACGCTTAAAACGCCACGCGCCTAATTTAATCTAAACTTTTATGTCACATACAAGACACTACTGCATCAAACATTCAAACATACACACTAACACTTTTTGATGATTAAAAGGCTACGCGCCTAACCTAATCTAGACTTATATGTAGCATACAAAACCTACTGCATCACTTCCTCACACCAACTACATCGAATATTCAAACACACACACAAACACTTTGATGATTCCACAATGTCAATTTAGTGCATCACAGTTATAAAAACCTATTACATAAAAATATGAAATACAATTGCATCAGCATTCAAAATAACTGCATCACAATTATAAAGTCTAGTTGAGACATTATAACAAACATCTTGTAAGCAACTTTTTCAAACACGTTTTGTATATATTTTTTTCTACAATTTATTCCAGATCTAGAAGAAAACATAATATAAATTTTAATCAAACTCTGGATATAACATACTTAGATCAATAAAAACACATAAACCGATGCAGTAACAAAATTAGAGGTCATAAATCAACTTACCAGGCCTTTTAAGTTTTGTAGATTCATCTTCACTATCGATCATGATTTATATTATTGATGCAGTAATGATTTTGATTCTAGGTTTGTGATAACGATCTGAATCAACGATTTCTGATTTGTGGTACAGTGATGATTATGATATGTGATAACACTTCGATGATTCCACAGTTTGATGCAGTACGATTTGTTGAATTTAGTATGTGAAATTATTTTGTGAATTAGTGTGTGAAATTGAGAGAGAAAATGTGTGAATTTACTGTAAAAAATGAGAAGATGAAAACTGGTTTTGTTAAGTTAGTGTGTCAGTTAGAGAAAGAGCCAGGTATGTAAATTACAATGTTATTGAATTGCCCCTAATCTTTCGAGTAATTACAAAAATACCACCGCCCCTTTTAATCTTAATGGTTTTGATCCGACGGATGGGAGGACTTCCTACCCTTTTTATTATAACACCCTTTTTATAATAACCCCACCCATATATATATATATATATATATATATATATATATATATATATATATATAGAGAGAGAGAGAGAGAGAGAGTTAAGATCAAATAAGAAGAATAATAAAAATAAGAAAGATAGGAAGTAATCACAACCATATATATATATATATATATATATATATATATATATATATATATATATATATATATATATATATATATATATAGAGAGAGAGAGAGTTAGGATCAAATAAGAAGAATAATAAAAATAAGAAGGATAGGAAGTAATCACAACCACACATTCTAGATGCACCTACAAAAATGGATACATCCTCATTCAAATTTTCACTCTCAAATTAAAATGTGTAGCTATAATTACTTCTTACCATTCTCATTTTAATTATACTTCTTATTGGATCCCTTCCCTATATATATATATATATATATAAATATATATATACCTACTCTATATAGAGTTAGGATCAAATAAGAAGATTATTTAAAATAAGAAAGAATAAGAAGAACTATAACCACAAATTCAAGATGCATTGACCTAAATTAGATGCATCCCTATAATCTTAGATGCATTATAACGCACTATAATGTGTTTTCTAGCTTTTAATCAGATGCATATATGCATATTAGATGCATTTCATGATTTATCTTGTTTTTTGTTCCTCTGCATGTGCCGAAATTATGAAAATCAATTTGGACCATCTATACATCAAATTAACTTTCGAAACTCAAGATGTTGCATCTATATGAATAGAAATGCATCTAATGCAAGTCGTTGCATCTCAAATACGTGATTTTGGTCACTTCTTACCACTTCTTATTTTAATTTACTTCTTACTGGATCCCTACTATATATATATATATATATATATATATATATATATATATATATATATATATATATATATATATATATATATATATATATATATATATATATATATATATATATATGGTGTTATTCTAAAAGGGCCCTTATAATAAAAAGTGTAGGAAGAATTGTGGGAGTGACATGTGTCACCCCCATGCCATATCATATAACACGTGTCACACACACATATATATATATATATATATATATATATATATATATATATATATATATATATATATATATATATATATATATGTTGGTGTTATTTTAAAAAAGCCCTTATAATAAAAAGTGTAGGAAGAATTGTGAGAGTGACATGTGTCACACCCATGCCACATCATATGACACGTGTCACCCCCCCCACCCCCCTCGAAAAAAAATTTTTCCCGCCAAAAAAAAAATTGGGCAAACAAACTTTTTTTTCCCGCCAAAAAATTAGTAGTATGCCGCCTGTATGGTGATTTGGTGATTTGGTGAATCTTTCAAAAAGTAGTATGCCGCCTGTATGGTGCAATTGTTCTCTGTATGGTACTTGTATATGTTAGCATGAATGCTCAAGTGTAATTTGCTGGTTACTTGCTCTAACAGAAGTGTTTGTCCAAAACTTCTTTAGATGCGTGAAGTACAGTGTTTAGAAAGTAATATATTTTCAACGTTTTACCAAAAAAAAAATAATGTTTTATTTATTTATTTATTTATTTTGTCAAATCCTTTTTACTTTTGACAACTCGATTTTTTGATATGTTTTTGTTGATACAAAAGTTGGGCGTTCCTGGTTATGGGCTCTTGCTCTCGTACCAATTCGCTTTTTAGTACTTGTAACCTGTGCACTAAGAAAATAAACAACACCGTTAGACTTATCGTGGGATTGTCTCCCACGATTAGACTCCGGCGTGAGAGTAAGTAATCGATTTAGGGTTCTCGTAAAGAGTTAGGGTTTGTGAATCGTACCTTGAATGAGAGTTATGTCATTCCTTATATAGGCGCAGAATCCTTGTAGGGTTCGTGCTCCTTACGTTTCGCACCCATGGTGCTTATCCGGGTAAGGATATCTATTCCATAAATAGATGATCCTTATCTATATCGTGTATAGTTTATTTGGGTTTGGCCTTACGTGAGCCTGGTCCCATTATTGATGCGGGCCAAGTTACAATAGCCCACGCACGGTGGTTTTGGGCCTTAGTGATGTTTATCATTTGGGCTTGTGGCCCATATGTAGACCATACGTCATCATGTCCCCCCAGTCTAGTATGCGTGGCTCGTAGCCGCGGATGCTAGACTAATATTAACAGCGGTAAGCGTGGCGGGAAAACATTGAAATATTGCCGCCCATTTTAAAGTGCAATGCACCTAGTCATAGATATCTCAAAAGGAATACCTCGAAAATTGGGGGTTGTGTCCACGTGGCCCTCGTAAATCGGGAAAAAGTGCATGTACCGGTTCGGTTCTAGCCATACGTTTTTGTGAGTGGGATCCACGTGGAGATAATCTAGGGTTTTTTTTTTTTTTTTTTTTTTTTTTTTTTTTTACTCCCTATATAATAGTCATCGCCCCATTTTTACAATCACACACAGTAAAACACACACTCACCATTGCTCACTTTCTTGAAAGCTATCTTTTGCAAAGAAAATAATCATTTCCTTAGGTAATTTTTGTGTGCGTTTTACTAGTGAATTAATGAAAATGGTTGCCCAGTTAGAGGACTTTCCCTCTGCGATGACGGAGAATGATATTACTCAGTTTTCATCTGACTATTTCATTCCTCTGGACGTGCGTCCAGAGGCTCCAGACGTTAACGCGTGTATAGCTGATTTCCCCGAAGGGAAAATAGGGCTATACACGAAATTCTTTGAGTACGCGATTACCACGTGCCAATATCTATTTTTCTGAGCGATTTGCTTAACCACTATCGCCTCCACATCTCACAGCTGCACTGTATAGGTGCGGCTAAGGTGTTGAATTTTGAAGTAAACTGTCGTTTACTTGCGATAGAACCGACCATAGCCTTGTTCCGCTCCTTTTACCACACGACGTGGTCAAATGGATGGGTATCTTTTGCGAAGCGCCCGGGGGCGCTTCAGTGTTATACTGAGAAGGTAGACTCCCTAAGAAATTGGAGGGAGTATTTTTTCTGGGTGGATGATGTGGTTTTTCCATCGCCCTATGAGTTTTATACTCAGGATACTTTGCCAAGGGATGGGCGCCCCGCACCCAGTTCCTATAGGCTGACTGATGCGCAGACTCTTGATGCCAACCGCCTAGCCATTAACCCTTATCCGGAGGAGTTTTTGGTACACATGGGGTTGAGTCGCAATTACTTCGGCGCTGCTGACGTGGTGCCCACTTTTATAAGTGAGGAAGGCCGGGGTGGGTGTTCGTCCCTTCTATTTCAAATTTTGTAAGTCTTTTTGTATGCACACCTTTAATAACTAATCCTTTCTTCTTTCTTGTTTTGTTTATGTGCGCAGAGATGGATCTATTCGCCGTTGTGAAGCTGGAGAAACCAAAGCAGGTGACTATAGGAGTGCTCCCTCTGAGGGAAGGTGAGAAGCCACTACTGGAGGCGACTGAGGGTCGCTTGACAGTGCTGCCGGAGGTTGTCCCTGAAAACACGCCACCGCTTCAAGTGACGCATGTTCAGAGCGTGGCGCCAGATGTGGAGGTGGTGCGAGAGGAGGCGCGCGCTGAATCGTCTGACAGCATAGAGATCCTAAAGCCCGAGGAGGTGCTGAAGGAGGAAGTGGCGCAGAATATTAAGCGCAAAGGGGAGGCTGGGAGCTGTGGCACCAAGAAGAGACGACGCTACCTCATTGGGGATGCGGAGTCGTCCGCGGAAGAGGAGACATCCGCTCGTGGCGCGGATAAGAAGGCTGCTGAGGCCTCTCCATTTCTGTAAGTATCTGCGTCTCTATAATCTTTTTTGTACATTACTTGTCGCAATATGTACTAACTGCCGTCTTCATGTCTTGTAGGGATGATGCCGCGAAGAATGATGGGGTCTTCGTGGATGTGGTTTCCTTTCCGCAGAATGAAAACAAGGAGGGGAAAGCCAAGGTTGATGAGGGTGGAGAGGCGCAGCAGTTGATGGATGAGTTGGCTGTGACTGCTGCGCGCCAGGCTGAGCTGGTGGCTCAGTTGAGGGAGAAGTATGTCGGGGAGAGCAGTACTCTCGCCCAGAAGGATGAGGAGATAGCGAAGCTCCGTGCGCAGCTGGCGGATGCGCAGGCGGAGTTGGAGTCCTCCCGGGTGTACACTGAGAAAGTCACCCATGAGAAGTTGTCCGCCCTGGCTGAGGTGGAGGAGGCGCGCGGGAAGCTTCATCATTATAAATCTGACATGACTTGGGCTGTTAGGTTTTTGGAAGAGAAGAAGGTGGAGCACTTTGCTAACATTGCCAAGTTCAAGGAAGATATGATGAAGATCATCCAGCTGCAGGAGGACAAGCTGCGCGGCCTGAGCATCGATTACGATGAGGAGTTATATCCTCATTTGATGTCGACCATTGCTGAGCGCAGGTATTTCTTTTTTACTCTTCTTCTTCATAATAATTTTTGTTGCTATGCTTTTTATTAACACAAATTGTCTTTGTTGATGTAGGTGGTTGATTAGCCACGGGCTGTGCCTAGCGGCTATGGGGACTCTGGAGTCCCAAGAGGTGTTGGATGCCTTTGGGAAGGTGGTTCACTGTGCGGTGGCGTGCGGGAAGTCGCAGGCTATGGAGGATCTCCATGAGGCCAAGCTTCTGACCAAGGACTTGGCAGAGGTCCCTGGTTATAATGTGGCTGCCTATGATGATTTGATGCAGGCTATGGCGGGGTTAAAGGTCCTCGAGTTGCCGCACATTGGAAGGTTGGAGCGCGACCAAGACAACCCCATAGATGTACTTATGGCGGGGTTGACGTTGGAGCGCCACCTTTTAGAGGATGCAGAGGCGCAACCAGATTACTTCCTGAAGCCTGATGTGTCGCAGCTGCAGATTCCTGTGTTCGCGCAGCCTCGCCACATCCTTACCCCGTTTGCTCTTGAGAGGGAGATTCCCTTGAAAGAGGTTTTGGAGCGTCACGCGCAGAGGGCTGCTCAGAAGAGGGGCATTCAGGGCAAGGCAGTGTTGTGTGGAGTGGGTGCTGCACACATCCCTAGGTCTGATGGTGTGCCCGTGAGTGTTCCTACCGTATCTCCCAAGGATGCTTTGATTCTGAGAAAGCTTCAGGAGGCGGGGAGTTCTGCTCCTCCGGAGGATAGCCATGAGCATCGCCATAGCGTGTAGGCTTTTTGTATATGTATTATGTGAATAATGAAGTGTATCTTTCCTTGTAATTTTTGTGTAAAAATGTTGAATAAGATACCTTTTTGTTGTTTAAGTTCGTGACTTAAGAAATCTACTTGCATTGTTTGCTAAGTTTAATTATCTGACCAAGTGTATTGGCTGCGTGAAGAAATATACTTGCATTGTTTGCTAAGTTTTTGTTATTTGACCAAGTGTCTTGGCTCGTTATTTGCTAAGCTTGTACGGTGTACTTAATTTTTGTGCACCCGTCGTGGGATGCGCACGTGAAACTTACTTTGACGTCTTAAAAGTAAGGCGCTTAGCAAGGATACGTGATCCAATGTTGATGGGTTTGCAACCCTCTTACTCAACGAGTGAATTAGTAGGTTTACTCATCCTTTATGCCTTCGTGGGTCTTTAATTAGTGCATGCACGCCATGTAGGCAAAGATATAAGATAACTGTATTGACATATATACGTATGTACGCAATAAAGTGAAATACGCTATGGAGTTAGCTAGAAACCATAACATTTTATTGATACTTGCAAGTTTTTTGAAAAAAAAAAATAAAAATACAATTCCTAGGAAAGAAAAGAAAAACAAACACTTATTGGGCAACTCTTAGGATGCAAAGGTGTCTGTGTAATGGCCGTAGCCTAAAAGTAACATCTTTTAAGATTGCAGATGTTCCAAGTGCGCGCTAGGTCGTGACCTTCCATATCGCGCAGTCTGTATGCACCGTTGCCGAGTGCATCTGTGACCTCGTAAGGTCCTTCCCACTTTGGTCCGAGCTTGCCTGTGTCTTCTGCGTGGCTCGCATCATTAGCGCGGTAAACAAAGTCTCCTGGCCTGAATGAAGTGTGTTTGACCTTCGCATCATAATATTTCTTCATCTTTGCTTTAGCCTTTGCTTCGCGTATAGCTGCGCGTTCACGCCTTTCTTCTAGTAAGTCCAAGTCTATGCGCCGTTCCTCGTCATTTGTTGTGACGTTGACCTCTGCTGCTCGTATAGTTGGCATTCCTATCTCAGCTGGTATGACGGCTTCTGTTCCGTAGACGAGGGAAAATGGCGTGTCGCCAGTACTGGTTTTGATTGTTGTGCGATGCGCCCATAAGACATGCGAGAGCTCGTCCACCCACCTTCCTTTGTGTCTGTCAAGGCGCGCTTTTATTCCTTCCCCTAGACTGCGGTTTGCGCGCTCAACTAGGCCATTGGTTTGTGGGTGTTTTACTGAAGCGAAATGTTGCGTGATGTTCAATTGCGCGCACCAATCTTTGAATGGGTTATCACAGAATTGTTTTCCGTTGTCTGATATAATCTCTCCCGGTAGTCCGAAGCGACAGACAATGTTGTCCCAGACAAAGCGTTTGACTTGGTTTCCTGTGATGCTCACCACCGCCTTTGCTTCAATCCACTTCGTAAAGTAGTCTATGGCTACGATGAGGAACTTTACTCCTCCTGCCGCTACTGGAAAGGGTCCTGCGATGTCAATGCCCCATTTGTAAAATGGCCATGGTGAGGTAATGGGTGTTAGCTCTTGTTGTGGTCGGCGCGGGATTGGCCTATGTACTTGACAATTGCTGCATTTCTTTATCAGATTGCGTGCGTCGCGATGCATGGTTGGCCAATAATACCCTGACCTTAGAGCGCTTGCCACCACAGATCGCGGCCCTAAGTGCATACTACATGATCCAGCGTGGATTTCTCTGAGTACGTAGTCTGCTTGAAGAGGTCCAACACATCTGAGCCATGGTTGTAAGAAAGAGCGTCGATAGAGTATGTTGTCTCGTAGTTCAAATCGTTGCGCTGTGCGCCGCACTCTTCGAGCGTCCTTATGGTCTTGTGGTAAAGTTCCCTTGCTAATGAATTCAATGATAGGTGTCATCCATGTAGGATCTTGTTCCTCTATCACTGTGGATATCTCCATTTCCAAGATTGACTTGTTTTTCAGGGTTTCTACCAATACCTGTTTTGAGAGGTGCGCGAAGCTTGTGGATGCGATCTTGCTGAGCGCATCAGCCTTCCTGTTATCTCCTCTGGGCACCTGTTTTATTGTGAACCTGTCAAATTTTTTGATTAAGGACTTGGTCTTTTCTATGTATTGGATCATGTGTTCATCCTTGGCTTCATATTCACCTAGCACATGGTTAGCGACTAGCCGAGAATCTACATTCGCTTCCAGGTTGCGTACACCCATTTGGATTGCGATGCGTAGTCCGGCTAGTAGGGCTTCGTATTCTGCCTCATTGTTTGTGGTTGTGAATTCAAAGCGCAGCGCATAGGTGAATTCCATACCTTCTGGATTTGTAAGAATAAGGCCCGCGCCTGATCCATCTACACATGAAGACCCATCTGTGAACAGAATCCAGGGTTCCTGTAGATTTGTTTTGGTTGTAGATGTTGGACTGTCGTTATCTGGCTTCTCCACGATGAAATCAGATAAGATTTGTCCTTTGATTGCAGTGCGCGGTCTGTATGAGACGTTATATTCACTTAATAGTACACTCCACTTCTGTAAGCGTCCTGATGCGTCAGGTTTAGAGATAACTTGTTTGATTGGCTGATCAGTGATTACAGCTATTGGGTGCGCTTGAAAGTATCTGCGCAACCTTTTGGCTGCGAATACTAGGGCTAAGACCAGCTTTTCCATAGCGCTGTAGTTAGTCTCTGTCTTCTTCAGGGCTTTGCTTATAAAGTATATGGGTGTCTGGATGGAGTTCCTATCTGTCAATAGCACTGCGCTAACTGCTCCATGAGTTGCCGATAAGTACATGATTAGCTCTTCCCCTGGTCGCGGTGCGACAAGTTTGGGAAGAGATGCCAGATGGTGTTTAAGTTGTTGGAAAGCTTCCTCCGCTTCTTCGGTCCAGCGAAAATCTCCCTTTTTTGTGCACTTCGTGAGTGTTTTAAAGAGAGGGAGTGACTTGTCTGCTGATTTAGATAAGAAACGGTTTAGCCCTGCTAAATTTCCATTTAATGACTGGACTTCTTTGAGTGTGCGCGGTGAGGGGAGATCAATAACAGCCTTTGTTTTTTCTGGACAAGGCTTGATTCCATCGGGCTCTATTAAGTATCCAAGTAACATGCCTTCGGTTGCGCCAAAGGTGCATTTCTTGGGATTTAACTTCATGTTTATTCGTCCCAATGTTCTGAACGTTTCCTCGATGTCGCGCACCAATTCATCCTCTGTGTGGCTTTTGATGACCAGATCGTCTACGTAGACCTCCAAGTTGCGGCCTACTTGTTTCTCGAAAGCTGTGTCCACCAGTCGTTGGTATGTCGCGCCTGCGTTTTTTAAGCCAAAAGGCATTTTTGTGTAGCAGTACACTCCTTGACTGGTGTGGAAAGCTGTTTTTTCTTCATCTTCGACTGCCATCTGAATTTGATGATACCCTTTGTATGCGTCTAGGAAGCATTTGAAAGGGTATCCGCACAGGGATTCTACCTTCCAGTCTATTTCTAGCAGTGGGTAGCAGTCCTGTGGACATGCTTTGTTGAGGTCCGTGAAGCCCACGCACATTCTCCAACTGCCATCGCTCTTCTTTACCATAACTAGGTTAGAGAGCCAGTCGTGGTAGTACACTTCGCGCATGATGCCTGCGTCTACGAGCTTATGTACTTCTTCCAGAATAGCCTTTGCACGATCTGGGGCCTGGCCGCGCTTCTTTTGTCGTATTGGAGGATATCCTTGTCGGATTTGTAGCTTATGCTCTGTGATAGAGCGTGGCACTCCTGTCATGTGTTTTGGTTCCCATGCGAAGATGTCCAGGCTCTTCTGCAAGAGTGCGCATACGGCTGTTTTACCTTTGTCAGATAAAGATCCACCAATCGAAACTTGTTGTTCCGGGTAATCGAGATGAATAGCGACTTTTAGGTTTGGTGTTTTTTCAGTGCGCTGTTCTGGAATAGTCTCTACTTCAGTTACTACCGCATTGCATTCTCTTGGTGGTACTGTTGTGTTATAAAGGGTGACTGATGAGGCGAAAAATGATCCGTTTTTAGGGGGTCATTTAAGCCCGAATCCGAATTTATTTGATCAAATATTGCCCTAAATCGTTCCTTTTGTGATTTTAGGTGTTTGGAGAGTGAATTCTGGAAAAGAAGCCATTTTGGACGTTTTTGGAGCATAAAAGTGAAGAAAACGGCAAAGTACCAATTTTCCATGCTGAAGACACTAGGTGACGGCGTCAAGAGTTACACCCTGACGGCGTCAGACATGAAGAATAAAATACCGTAGGTGGTGACGGCATCAAACGCCTTCATGACGGCGTCAAAGTGGCAAGAATAAAATACCGTGGTTGATGACGGCGTCACATAGGCCGTCATAAGTAGATCAAGCCCGTCCGAGGAAGAATTTGGCGGCGAGGTGACGGCGTCACATGTAACTCTTGACGCCGTCAGCCTGCTTTTCCTATATATAGTTTTCTAGTTTTTTCATTAAAAAAGGAGAAGTTTTGGTGAAACCCTAAAGACGAATTTGGTGGTACTTTTACAGGTTTTTCAAGGGTTCCAAACCCTTGAGACCTTGCATTGTAATTGAGATAAGTGTTCTTCTAATTCAATCAATATGTCTATGTGTTGGTTGTTTATCTCTTGTTCTTGTCTCAATTCCATTATGCTAGGCTAGATCTCTTTTGTGTTTGCTTAGATCTAATGAAACCTAGATGTTGATTATGTGTTGATTACTTGTCTATTCTTGTTCTTGGATGAATGATTTATATGTTAGGCTTAAGAAAACTGGCAGATCTCCAAATGGTAACATGCTTGAACGTCTTAAGAAACATGAACCGAGGCGTACTAGGTCTTTATTGGTTGTATTTAATGCATGAGCCACTGTTTACAATCCCTATAGTTGTGCTGGGTCATGGTGTAGGAGGAGATAAGAGCTCATAGAGTTGGGGAGTTATGTATGCCACCCCACGAATGGTATTAAGGAATACAATCCGTCATCCATACAAGTATAACAAGTAATTAACATGTAAAAGATATCTAGGGAGTAGTGAAGTCTAAGTAAACACAATTTCTCCAAATACTGATCACAACCTTAGTTTAATTAGTTTTATTTCATTTTTATTATTTTATTTTGATTGCATCGTAGTTTTGGGTTAGTTGAATAGCAACTAATTCCGCCCACTCTATCAAAACCCGAGATTTTACTTGCTTTCATAAAATATAAAAACACAAAAATAATCATCCCTCACCTTTAGAACTATTAATTAGGTTTTCTAATCCTAGCGACACTATTCCTAAGCTGAACGATCAATCCCCCGGTACTTGTCACTATACTATACTACAACGATCAGGTACACTGCCTGGTGGGGGTTGTAAGCTTCTCAAGATCCCTCGAGAGGTAAAGCAAGGTGCGATTCCCACACATCAAGTTTTTGGCGCCGCAGCCCGGGGAATAGTTATTGTCTAGGTTAGGATTTCTTTTTATTAGGTCTACTTGCTAGATTCCTTTCTAGTAGGATTTTATTTTTATTTTTTAGGTCTTCTTGAGTCTATCTTATTTCTTCGTGCCTTTGTTCGTAACTCTTTACCATCCGACATCATGGAAGGTGGTAACATCTTTGAACCCGTCATCCAACCACAACAAAACCCACCATTAGAACCCCTTAGGCCCCGAACCTTAGGAGAGTATTCCCGACCTAGCCACCAAGGCTACCGAAACACCATTGAGCTCACCGGAGACAATGTGACCCCCTTGCGATCCGACACCATCCGGTTGGTGCAAAGCGGATGTGCATTCCATGGACTTCGTTCCGAAGATCCAAACCAACACCTTAAGGACTTCCTCAAAATCGTAGATTCCATAGACCTAGGTGTTGAAACTAGAGAGACTACCCGTTTACGCCTATTCCAATTCTCTCTACGGGATCAAGCTAGTCAATGGCTTGAACGTTTACCCGCGGGATCCATCACCACATGGGATGATCTCACCACTCGTTTCCTTGCTCAATTTTTCCCACCGGGGAGAACTACTAAGCTTAGGAATGACATCTTGATGTTCCAACAACGTCAAAATGAATCTCTCTATGAAGCATGGACTCGTTTCAAGGACTTACTCCAAAAAGTCCCTCATCATGGCATAGATCTTTGGCTCCAAGTCCAAATCTTCTATGACCATATCGACATCTCCACGAGGCGAACCATTGACCAATCGGCCGGTGGTAAGCTACGTGATCTTAGTGCGGAACAATCATGGGAACTCATAGAAGATCTTGCTCTCTATGACAACGAAAGTTGGAATGATCCCCGTGATTTGAACAAAACGGTCAAGGCAATATCTTTGCCTTCGAACAATTCTAGCACTCCCGACCGTAGGATCATGGAACTTGAGGACCAAGTCAAGTTTCTCATGAAATTTTACGAAGCTCCGAAGCATTCAAGCCAAGTGAACAAAATCACTTCTTCATGCGAATTATGTAGTGGTCCCCATGACACTCGTGATTGTGTGGAACTCCCCGGAACAGCTTTTGCGGACTACGCATCCACGCGTACCGACAAAGTGGGAGATAAGTGGCACACTTTCAAGCCCGAGCCAAACACATACGGTGATTCATACAACCCCTCATGGAAAAATCACCCAAACCTTAGGTGGAAACAAAATCAACCCAATTCTTCCAATCCGCCTAATCGTTACCAACCAAACGGTCCACCATCCAACCGTACTTTCAACAACAATCCTTCTAACAACTATGGTAGTACCAACAATCTTGAAGGATTGATGTCAAAATTCATGGCATCTCAAGAAGCTCGCATAGCTAGGTTTGAAACCGAATTCAACCAACAACAAACGGAGATGACCAACAAGATTGACAACTTGTTGAAAGCCCTCAATAACCAAGCCTTAATCACACCTAGGAAGGAAACTAGGGACACCAATAGTGGAATCCAAATTAAGGACCCCTCATCATCCAAACATGTCCACTTTGTCAATGTTGTCACCATTAAGCCAATAGATAAGGAGATAGAGGAGAGTGACAAGGATGAAGTTAGAGTAGAGACTGATAGTAAGGATGAGAGTAGGGAAGTTGAGGTAAATAAGGATGAGGAATTAGAGGAGGTAGAGCCTATAGAAGAATACTTTGATAAGTTGCCAACCAAGGAAGAACGGGAATACCATAAGAATTTATTCGATAGTCGCGAGAGAACATATATCTTTGGCGACCCCCTTATCAAAATGGGAGACCCCTCTAACATTAACATCCCATGCAATATCGGACACATGCATATATGGAAAGCTTACATCGACCTTAGATCCCCCGTGAACATCATGACTAGGACTTATTACAATTGGGTGATGAAGAAGCAACTCAATTTTAGGTTGATGCCCGGTAAGAATTGGATAAGTAATTTTGCAGGGAGAGTGAAGGGAATGTATATATTTATAGGGAATCTCACCTATGAGATCGATTTTATGATAGTAGAAGACATTCGTCCAGTGATAGACGCTTGCCTAAGTCAAGTAGTATTCGGAAAACCTTTTGTTAAGGCCACTAGGATGAGTTATGATCCGACTTTAGGGATAGTTAGGTTCAAGAAAGAGAATGATGAGGTTGCTTATCAAATGCCCTACAAGATCGAACAATACCGCCTTCTCTCTAATTTTGAAAAGGAACACAAGCAAGCGGCTTATTATAGGAATGAGGAGGATAGACGTAGAGGAGTAGAGTATGTTAGAAATAGGATGCTTGGTTTCTACAAAGAGTGCTTGCAACTAGGTCCGGAATACAAAACTGGTTTAGAAGACGACCTTGAGAGTGGAACCAATGATGAAATCACGTAGTAACCCATGACTTTGAGTCTAGCTACAAGACTCGTAAATAAAGAAAAGCGCTTCTTGGGAGGCAACCCATGTTTTGTGTGATTTTATTTGTTTGATAGTTATTTGCTTCTGTATGCATGTTTTATTTTTATTGTTGGTTGATCGTGTTTCTCAATTAAAACGTGGAAATACTTTATTATGTTGTTTGGCCTAGTCTTAACTTCAACCTAAAGGTATTTTTGCAAAAGATAAGTGTAAGGGGAAACCCCAAATATGTTTTTAAGAAACAAACCGATCATGATTCTCCACAATATTTAATGAACATGTATATTCGTATTTGTTAGAGTCAAATGCTTGTATTGAGTCATAATGAAGTTTTGCAGGATTTTCCAGGAAGTAGGACAAAGTTTTTCCAGAAATTTTCCGGAAACTTAACATAAGAATTTCTGCAGGTCCATTCTGACGGCGTCAGAGTTTTACTCTTGACGGCGTCAGGAGTTAAAAATCTGGAAATTTTACCGGTTTTGTTCTTCTAACGGAGTCTTATGGTTTTTGTGAATTATTAAGTTTTATAATCTCCAAGAAATCTACAAACTTCATTCCACAAGCATTATATCTTACTTTGTTTTCTAGGATTTAGTAACTTATATAGGATGCCGCCGATTTTACGCGAGGTTGTCTTGTCTATTGTTGTCAGGATTTACAGGTTATGTATGACAAGAAGATGATTTATATTCTAGAAGGGAAGCTTTGATTGTTCGTTTTCTTGGAGGAAGATTTAACCTGGCCAACCTATAATCCATACCGAGTGAATCAGGGGAGTATTTGATTTCATTCTATTTACTTTTTCACTTTTACATTCTTTACTTGAACATTGGGGACAATGTTCATCTTAAGTGTAAGGGGAGGGTAAAAAGATGATACCTTACATATGCACTTTCGCTTGAGTTTGTTTTGTTTGATAGTAGATGTGTAATAAAACTATGAGAAATACTTGTTAGTGCAATTTTAGCGCCAAATTTAAAATTTTTTACAACATTTAGGAGTGAAACTTTAGCCATAGCAAGCGTCTCATGGATAGGAGATTGTATGACTAGCACATAACCGTATATTCAGAAAAATTTTCCACCCAAAAATGTGAGGTTCGCCTTTAGATTTGATAGGAAAAGCATTTACTATTAGTGCTTATGAGTGTACCGGTAGCATTTAGATTCTAGAACTTGCGTTAGTGATGCATCCCGAGACCGCTAGTGAGACTACATTCGTGTGGTAGGATTTACTACATGATAAGAGGCATTAGGATCACCCTTGTGTTAAACCCGTATCATAATTACTTGACCATTAAGTCATATTACTTGGCTAGTTAAGTCAACTAATTTTTCCCACACCCTTTGCGTTGTACTCATTTTTAGTACAGGATACCCCTAGTACACCCCTCCGAGCCTATCTTTTCGTTTCTAACTTTAAGCATCTTACTTAAAGGAAGAATTTGTTACACCCCACTTAAATGTACACCCAAATCGCCTTAGCCTTCCGTGTATGCGCTCATTTTTAGTGCATTATTGTTATTTGTTAAACCCTAAGTTAACTTTCTAATTGATTACATGGATGCTAAGTCAAGTCATATCCTTGTACATATTGTTTTGGGACGATTGGGACTCATGGGTAAGTACTTATTTTATGGAGAAATGGGGAAGAACATAATATTATTACCCCCATATGTACGTTACTCTTAAAAGTGCTCCAAGTGTTTTGATTTTCTTAATTTGAGTCATTAGAATAGTTTAATGTAAAGTATGTAAAGATTCAAGTGTAAGGGGAATGCTCAAACCCCTATGATGTATTATTTTGGATGGTAGGGTAAGAGTGTATGCAAAAAAAAGAAAAAAAAAGAAAAAAAAAAAAGAAAAAAAAATCGAAAAAATTAAGAAAAAGAAAAAAAAAATAGAAAATGAAAAAGAGAGAAAAAAACATACGGACTACCATCCCGTTTTTATTCTATGTTCATTTTATGTTTTTAGTTATTTTTCATTTATTAGCTTAAGTCGAGTCTAGTCTTGGCTTAACAACGCCATCTTGTACATGTAATTAACCAAGATTGTTAACTCGCCACCAATAAAACTTCCTTTATCCAACAAAACCGTGTAATTCATATCCCTATACCTAACGTTACAACCCTTTAAAAGACCTCTTTGATAGTTTATCCTAGGTGCTTACGCCATGTGGTGGAGGTTTGATCCTTTCCCAAGCCTATGGTAATCTATTTTGCTATGACAGGTAGTGAGAGATATCTTCCATTTCCATAATGTTATATTACTTTATTACACCCGAGAGATGTGAGTATCTAAACACTATTTGTGAGGTGCTTGTGTATGACCTCCTTGCTTGTCTATTGGTCTTTAGTGAAACGATTATTTGTTGTAATTACTTTTATATTAGTGTTAAATGACCCCTAACTTGTCTTTTGAGTAGAATAAAAGCTCATTTGCTTGAGGACAAGCAAATCTCAAGTGTAAGGGTATATGATGAGGCGAAAAATGATCCGTTTTTAGGGGGTCATTTAAGCCCGAATCCGAATTTATTTGATCAAATATTGCCCTAAATCGTTCCTTTTGTGATTTTAGGTGTTTGGAGAGTGAATTCTGGAAAAGAAGCCATTTTAGACGTTTTTGGAGCATAAAAGTGAAAAAAACAGCAAAGTACCAATTTTCCATGCTGAAGACACTAGGTGACGGCGTCAACAGTTACACCCTGACGGCGTCAGACATGAAGAATAAAATACCGTAGGTGGTGACGGCGTCAAACGCCTTCATGACGGCGTCAAAGTGGCAAGAATAAAATACCGTGGCTGATGACGGCGTCACATAGGCCGTCATAAGTAGATCAAGCCCGTCCGAGGAAGAATTTGGCGGCGAGGTGACGGCGTCACATGTAACTCTTGACGCCGTCAGCCTGCTTTTCATATATATAGTTTTCTAGTTTTTTCATTAAAAAAGGAGAAGTTTTGGTGAAACCCTAAAGACGAATTTGGTGCTACTTTTACAGGTTTTTCAAGGGTTCCAAACCCTTGAGACCTTGCATTGTAATTGAGATAAGTGTTCTTCTAATTCAATCAATATGTCTATGTGTTGGTTGTTTATCTCTTGCTCTTGTCTCAATTCCATTATGCTAGGCTAGATCTCTTTTGTGTTTGCTTAGATCTAATGAAACCTAGATGTTGATTATGTGTTGATTACTTGTCTATTCTTGTTCTTGGATGAATGATTTATATGTTAGGCTTAAGAAAACTGGCAGATCTCCAAATGGTAACATGCTTGAACGTCTTAAGAAACATGAACCGAGGCGTACTAGGTCTTTATTGGTTGTATTTAATGCATGAGCCACTGTTTACAATCCCTATAGTTGTGCTGGGTCATGGTGTAGGAGGAGATAAGAGCTCATAGAGTTGGGGAGTTATGTATGCCACCCCACGAATGGTATTAAGGAATACAATCCGTCATCCATACAAGTATAACAAGTAATTAACATGTAAAAGATATCTAGGGAGTAGTGAAGTCTAAGTAAACACAATTTCTCCAAATACTGATCACAACCTTAGTTTAATTAGTTTTATTTCATTTTTATTATTTTATTTTGATTGCATCTTAGTTTTGGGTTAGTTGAATAGCAACTAATTCCGCCCACTCTATCAAAACCCGAGATTTTACTTGCTTTCATAAAATATAAAAACACAAAAATAATCATCCCTCACCTTTAGAACTATTAATTAGGTTTTCTAATCCTAGCGACACTATTCCTAAGCTGAACGATCAATCCCCCGGTACTTGTCACTATACTATACTACAACGATCAGGTACACTGCCTGGTGGGGGTTGTAAGCTTCTCGAGATCCCTCGAGAGGTAAAGCAAGGTGCGATTCCCACGCATCAGTGACAACTCCTCCTTCCACTGGAAACTTAAGCATTCTGTGCGCTGTGGATGGTACAGCGCGCATGGATGATATTCTAGGTCTCCCAATGATACCATTGTATGGTGAGGGAGACTTTATTACCATGAAATTTATCCATGTTGCGGTTGAGTGTTGTTCATCTCCTACGACCACCAGTAAGCGTAATTTCCCCATGGGCCAAATCTTTTCTCCTGTGAATCCAGTCAATGACGTTGTTGCTGGTATCAATTGACTTTGGATTTCAGGTCGCAGACTTTTGAAACAATGATCATACAGGATGTCTGCGGACGCTCCTCCGTCAATGTACATGCGGTGGATATCATGTCCTCCCGTATGTATTTCAATAGTTAGAGGTTCTACAACAGCGTTGTCCGCAGCTAAAGTAGGGAAAGACATCTCTTTTTCTGGAGAGAATTTTTGGCTGACTTTTTGCTTTATCTTGCGCTGCCATGACTGTATCATGTATATGGTATCAGCTTTTTCTTTGGGGGGTTCTTTCTTTCCTCCGTTCCTCTGTTTATCTTTTCCCTCTTTGATGTTTTTTACGAGGTGGTCCATTCTGCCTTCTCTTACTAACTTTTCAATTAGTTGTCTTAGCTGGACGTACTCGTTAGTTGTATGGCCTTTTTGACCATGGTACTTGCAGTATCCATTCCCTATGCGCTTTTCCTCTGCGGTGCGCATTGGTGGTGGTTTTGGGAAGTTTGCACCTTCTGTTACAAATATTTCCCTCGGAGTTTTTGTGAGAGGGGTATACTTGTCATTGTCTCTTCCACTGCGGTGATTCCTGCTGCGGTTGTTATTCTGATCGTTGGATTGTCTCCTAGGCTGCTCTTGCTGCCTATAGTTCGAATAACCCTTTTTGCTGTCCGCAGCGGCTGCTTCTCCTTGTATAAAGGATCTGGTGCGCTTTGTTAGCTCATCGAAAGTCTGGGGAACTTTGTCATTTAGCTTTCGGATAAGTTCTGGGTTGTTAATCCCGTTCATGAACCCTGAAATTTTTAGGATTTCAGGACACGCTTTGACTTGTATGCACTCATCCTTGAAGCGTTCCATAAAAGCGCTGGTTGATTCCCCTTGGCGCTGTTTCACTCTTGCTAGTTCAACAGGGTTTTTAGCGCACTTCTTTCTCTGGGTAAAGTTGAGGCGGAATGCTTTCCGTAATTCCTCGAACCCACCGATGCTCCTATGTGGGAGTTTGCTAAACCATGTGCGCGCGTTTCCTACTAACGTAGAATTAAACATGTGGCACCACACAGGCTGTGGCCAGTTTTCGATAGTGGCGGCTGATTCGAAAACTTTTAGATGATCATCCGGATCACCTGTTCCATCATATGTTTTCACATTAGTGGGCATGCGCCTGCGTTTGCGGTCTGAGTAATCGCTGATGCGTCGTGTAAACGCGTCAACTTTCTGGCGACGCCATGGAAGAGACATATCTTCATTCTCTTCTTCGCACCGTCTTCCTCTTGACTTCCAGTGTCATGTTTCTTTATCCTCGTTGTCCGAAGAGTCGCTGGAGGAAGGGTAGTCTCTTTTTCGGCGCTTGCGCCGGCTTCTTTCAGAAGAAGAGCTTGAGGGACTTTCACTTGGGGATCTTCTTTTCCCCAATCTGTCGTGAATCCTCTTACTCCCAGGTTTGGAGGATCCTTGGCTTGGCGAATGTTGAGGTCCTAATCGGTCTTGTATCCCTCGACTGCCAAGTCTGGAGTGAACATTAGTGCGCCTCTCACTGTCTTCTGAGTACTGTGAATCAGATGTCGTACCCAGCCTATCGTGGATAGTGGTACGTTCAGCGCGTCTTCCTCGTGGGTGGCGCAGTGGTGATGGTTCGCGTTCAGGACCAAAATTGAGTCGAGCTTGTAGGCTCGTGTTTGCCCTTCTCCTTGCTTCTTCTTGCATGAGGGTGGTTAAGGTTTCATAATTTTGGGATACAAAATTTCCCAACGTTAGATTGGGTATGTCCTCAGTTGCTGCAAGAATGTCTGCCTCAGTATTAGGCACCCTATCTCGGTTAGGCGCGCCTGGTGGCACAGTGTTGTTCACTGCGGGTACAGTTTGGTGAGGAGTGGTGAAGAGGGTGCGCTGGAGTTCCTCAGCGCTTGGGACCACTGAGGTGATTTGGGTAGTCCTTACTGGTAGTTCTACCTCTGGAAGAGGTTGGGTTGTTCCCGCCTCTTGGTGACCAGGTACGCTGGTTGTCCCAGCAACCTGCCTAAGAGTCGAATCTTGGTGATTCTTTCTCTGGGGGTCACGTCTTTCTGACTGCGGAGTCCGCTGGCTTGAATTCTTATTCTTTGTCATTCTAGTTCTTAGTTCTTAGTAGGGTCCCACGGATGGCGCCACTTGTTGATACAAAAGTTGGGCGTTCCTGGTTATGGGCTCTTGCTCTCGTACCAATTCGCTTCTTAGTACTTGTAACCTGCGCACTAAGAAAATAAACAACACCGTTAGACTTATCGTGGGATTGTCTCCCACGATTAGATTCCGGCGTGAGAGTAAGTAATCGATTTAGGGTTCTCGTAAAGAGTTAGGGTTTGTGAATCGTACCTTGAATGAGAGTTATGTCATTCCTTATATAGGCGCAGAATCCTTGTAGGGTTCGTGCTCCTTACGTTTCGCACCCATGGTGCTTATCCGGGTAAGGATATATATTCAATAAATAGATGATCCTTATCTATATCGTGTATAGTTTATTTGGGTTTGGGCTTACGTGAGCCTGGTCCCATTATTGATGCGGGCCAAGTTACAATAGCCCACGCACGGTGGTTTTGGGCCTTAGTGATGTTTATCATTTGGGCTCGTGGCCCATATGTAGACCATACGTCATCAGTTTTATTTGTCAAAAAATTATTTACAAATCATGACTCTTGCTAATATGAGATTTACAAAATAGAAGAAAAAAAAAAACTTTTGCCACTATCTTCGAGTTACCTAACCTTTTACTAATTAATATAATTTTACTCTAGTGCAAATTAAATTTTCAGAAATGTTTTAATATAGTATTAAGTTTTCTAAAAATATACAATAGATATGCTAATACCTAGACTTAAGAGTAAAGATATTAAAGCAAAAATAACAATAATACGGAGTAATTTATACATGCCAAAGTCTTTAATAAAACTCCCGGTCTCCCCCTAATGCATCCAACATAAAACACAAGCAGAGTATAAAAAATGATTGAGATCCTCTAATGTTTATGTTTCAAGTGATGCCATGTTGAACCAACAACATAAAAGTGAATAAAATTGTAGGGTCATTTTTAGATGAAATAAGAGACCTCCAAATCTATATCCTCTCACAACATGCTAACATGATAAAAACATGAGGGAGTTGAACTTGAGAGGATCTTAATCCTACAAAAAAACACAACAATAATTCAATGATGATGAAATCTTTCTTTGACACGGTTTGACTGAATAAAAACACGGTTTATACATCATATAGATGACACATGTGTGTCCATAAAATTCTTAACGATAAGTAATCATAAGATTAGTATAGTAGTTGCCTCTAACATGATTTTCAACTGGTTTCGCTAACCATAACCCAATATGGTTGTGATTAAGCCTTATCATTTGTGTAAAAATAATATTTAATAAACTCATTATTTTCATATTTATATATATTTAATGATTATAATTATAAAATATGTTGTTAAACATGTAATGTTTGATGTTAATTAATTGTTGATTTTTTCAATTAAAGTAAACTTAATCACAACTCATAGAGTTGTTAGAAAAACCCTTTTGAATTTTATGAAATATCATTTGTGTATTTGTTAATTTGAATGTATACTTGAAGGAAGTTATAAATCAAATCATTTAACATGCTTGCTTTGCGTGTACGAAACCAAAATAATTGGATGCTAGCGTATTTGGTATTCAGGTGCAGTTTGGTTGGGCACTTTACCTGGGTTTTTATATGATGTGACATTTGAAACATGTTTGTTTGAATAGAGCAGGTTTTGAATTCAACTGTAGTAGCCATATATCTAACTTTTTCAAATCCCTTCAAGGGTGACCGAATTTGCTTAATTTCTTTCAAAACGTGGGCCCTTCTTTTTTGTCAGCCACTAATTAATCATTTTAGTGGGCCTTTACAATTGTTTTTATCTTTTTTTACTTTCTTTTTAATTCACAATAAATATATTAATAACGAATATAATTTTATTTTAATATAAAATATTATTTTCTCTCTCTTACATCAAATCAAAATCCAAATTCTAATCTACAACTTTACATTCAAATCCAAATCCTAATCTAAACCCACCTACAAACCAAACGGGCCAAGAATGAAAACCAATTTGATCCATAAATAAACATACTTGTATTAGATGATTATATGTACATGTATTGTATTGAGCCCATTTATATTTGTATAGGCCTAGCCCACATGAGTAGTCTAGAATCCTCTCTTGTAATCTTTACTTTCGGTTGTTTTGTGATTATGCAAATCAAGGAATCAATTACCTTCAATAATATTAAGGGCCCGTTTGGTTTGTAGATGAGGTTAGGATTTGGATTTGGATTAGGATTAGGATTTAGATTTGGATTTGGATTTTGATTTGATGTAGGAAATAGAAAATAAAAATATAAAATAAATATGTTATTATTTTATTAAGTTATATAGAAATATTAAAAAAGAGTGTGAGAGGAAGAAAATAAAAAAAGATTATAAAGTAGTGGAACCCACATATAAAAATGAAATCCAGCCACCCCACATGGGGTTTCTCTCTCTTTTACTGTTCGCGGTTTCATCCCATTTTTTAATCCCAAAACTTCAACCAAATGAATATACATTGGACTCATGCCAAACCTGGGCCCCAAAACACGGAAACCAAACGTACCCTAAATCTTTGGAAGCTACAGAGCTCACTTGTGGGATCTGCTTTGATCCATATTCACTTGATATTATTAAAACCACTGGTTGTGGTCATCCATTTTACAATACATGTACATATAATCATCTAATATGCACATGTATTGTATTGAGCCCATTTATATGTCAGCCAACCCGATACAACATCAACTGACAAAATACATAGAGATTGACATATATTTTGTCTGTGACTTAGTCGCTGCTGGTTAGGTGCGCGTTCTGAATGTTCCTTCTCGCTATCAGTATACCGACATCTTCACTAAAGGTCTTCCCTCTGCCTTTTTTGAAGAGTTTCGCTCTAGTTTGAGCGTCCAGCCTCCTGCCGCTCCAACTGCGGGGGTGTATTAGATGATTATATGTACATGTATTGTATTGAGCCCATTTATATTTGTATAAGCCTAGCCCACATGAGTAGTCTAAAATCCTCTCTTGTAATCTTTATATTCGGTTGTTTTGTGATTATGCAAATCAAGGAATCAATTACCTTCGATAACTTGTTACTAATATTTAAATGGTGTTATTATCTTGTGTAGGAAACGGTGTACGCTTTTATTTATAAAATCAGATTACAAGGATTAAATAACAGAAAAGAAATAACAGAAAATTAAATACAGACAGCAAGGAGTAGAAGATGAAGACAGACACTATAACGATAAATAAATAAAACAGTAAATGTCGTGGAACGAGGCTCGTGTAAACACGATTCCCTTAAAACAGATTCACCATCTGTTTCCCAGGGTACAACGTCCAAAGCTGTTGTACAGCCGGACTTGACTTACTTGCCTGAAAGATCACGAAAACCTTGTGTGCTTCTGATCGAAGAGCTGCTGGAAAATCGTCTGGTAAGAGCTGCGTTTTTCTATCTCAAAACCGAATGAGGTGATGTTTATTTTATAGCCAAAACTTATCTTGCTCATCAAGACTAAATATCAGCTAAAAAATAAAAGATATATTCAAATCTGTTAATCAATAAAAACGATTTGATATCTCTTTAACTTAACACAAATATTATGTAAAACTTGTTCACAAACTCTATGTAACACCCCCAATTCATGATGCAGCGGAATTCAACTTGGGTGTTACTCGACGGCACAACAGTCATAATAATAGAAAACGGTCTCTAAACGAATCGTATTAAAAAGAGTTGTCATTCATATTTATTCAATATATCAGAGTTTACATAGTAAGGTCCCAAAAGGTTCCATGTTTCAAAATACATCAATATAAAGTCTTTGATGTTTTTATCGAATGACATAATAGTTTATAGCCTTCTTCCTTCGGTACGTGCCCTTCCGCTCCATTCTTGATTATCATGGACCTGAAATACATGCTTAAAAGGTCAACACAAAGGTTGAGTGAAATTCATAAAGTTTGTTTAACGGTTGAACACAATATGTTGGTAGTAAGAGTTAATTAGACTCATACTCATGTTAGAAAACAAAACAGTTATTATTATATACTAAGCTCATGCAACCAATACGTTAACGGGTACCAATATCAATCGGCGGTTATGTTGCCCCGGTAAGTACTTTGCCGTCATACTTAATGTTTTCAAATATAGTGCATTCGTTTGAACTAATCTGCTCAAACAAATGGGATTCGTCAATCCCAATATGCCTATTCACAATACTCGCGCTCACTAATTCTAGTGATTAAATGGTTCATGATGGGGCCTAGGATTGGCAAGGTAGGTACTTAGTAATAATAAAACAATCAGGCAACATACAGTTTCAAAGCATTGTGTTCGGTTTAAAAGTAGCATGTATTCCCCCCAAGGGTTTGTAAAACATTGAAGTAATGTAAAGTGAAGCCATGAACTCACCTTAAACAAGATAGCAAGTAATGAAGGTGATGGTTGGATCGTGTAGGTTTCTACGAGCAACCTATAATAGAATGTTGCGACTTAGGATCGGAGTGAAGAATATGAATAAGTGCCTATATAAATATCTTGCATTATAGTCCATGATGTGGTATGATGTATATTTGTAAGTCTTTGAAAGAAAAGATTCATGAACATGTATGTTTTGTATATCGTTTACTACCGTTCCGGCCGACATAATTCAGAAGTCATGTTAGTAAGCGTTCGAGGAGCCAGGACACTTTAATTCGTAAATCCACAACTTATCTCGACGGCTTACATAATGAACTCCTCACATGAGGCTCCCTACTATTGTAGTAGTTGATAAAATATATAGATATAAGTTTTGATCCGAAAACTTACATGTCCGATATTTGGATAAACTTAGGAAAGTTTATTAGTACATGAAGATTGTTATTAGGGGTAGTTTCATAAGTCTTGAATGACCATTTTCTCTTGGTAAAATCTCATGGTTCCCTTTTAAGTGAAGTAGATCCAAATTGCTTGTTCATGTTATCGCCTAATTCATTGTTTCATGTTTACGCCTATGTAAGTTGGTATGGTCATTTCGTCATGGCCTAGCCATGACCTTTAGTCCTTGTTTCAAGGTCATGAGACACAACCTTGGCTCTAGCCATGGTGGTGGTCTTGTTTATAGGTCATAAGACCTCTTGTTCCTTTTAAAGTATAACCAATATATAGTGACTTATATATATGTAAATAGCTGTTAAGAAACTGAGAAATATCTCACTCAGAAAGCGTTTTCAAGGCTCGAGCCTATTTGTTCCTGAATGAAAACGTGATTCCGGACAACTTTCGTGTTTTAACTTTTTCATGAATCGGACCAGAAAGGCCTCTTTTTGCGTGTTTTAGGTTCTGTCACAGAAGCTTTTTAGGCAGTTTTGCCGGAAAGTTTTGGTAACTTCAAATCGCCATAACTTTTGACTCGTATACTCTTTTTAGGTGGTTCAAATTGCTATGGTTTCCTTGTTAAGTCCTATACTGTAATATGTAATAATCCAATATCAAATTTTTACCATTTTGATCAGGTCTTACCAAGAAAGTCATTACTTTACTTGTTTTAGTAACTTATGTTAACAATCCATTATAACAACATCTTTTACTCATTTTTATACATCATGGACATGAATACAAGACATAATATAGCAAGAATAACATGTAAATGATATGAACATGATTAATAAGCAAGAAGCATGTTAGGTTTAGGCTTACAACTTTTGGCTTTCTAATAAAGAAAGGAAGTAACAAGTAAGGAAATGGACTTTGATAGACTTGCTTCAACCCTTTTTCACTTCATGCAATCTTTCTACCCTTGGTATTCTTGAAAGAGATGTAATGAAATTTGAGGTGAATTGAGTGGATTTAAACTCAAGAGAAATCACCAAGTATGTTAGGGTTTGGAAGTGTTTTGGTAACCTAAGATCACCCTAGGGTTTCTATCTTGAACTAGCTCTTGAACCTTGCTTGAATTTGGAAGAAATAAAGCTATGGAAGGAGTGTTGTGGGGTGTGGTATGGACGGCAAACAAGGGAGGGGAGGGGGGGTATTTATAGGTCCATGAGGAGGTTAGTTACTTAAGATATTTTTAGCCAAAATACACATGTAACCATCCAAAGCTAAGTGATACAAGATCAAGCCACCTCAAGGGTGTCTCCCCCCCCCTATTGGCGGTTCACAAGAGCTAGGGGGTGAGGTGTGCTTGGCTTGGTATTATCCTAAGTATTAGGATGAGTTTTGACTCCGGGAAATGACAACCGTAAATGATTAGGCCTCAAAACGTAAAACCGGGTGTCGTAAAATTATGAAACTTTAAAGTATTGTTAGACATGTCCATATGTCCCATAATAAAATATAAAATGGGTGGTAGGTTCCATTTGGGTGGTAAAACCCTGCTAAAACTGGAAACACGGGTCTAAAACGCGTAATACGTAAAATGTACGAATATTGCGTAAAATTGAGAAAAGTAAAATGTTACTTTTCTAATATGATATAAATGATTTAAAATGACTTATAATGTCTAGACTGGGCTCAGTCTAGTGTCGGTTGGTATTAAATGTCTTTTAGACATCAAACCGTAAGCCTTAAAATCACGAAATGACTTATAAAATCAAGGAATGATTTTTAGTCAATGGAGGAGGGAAAAATATGTTGACTTATTTTAATAATTTGAAAACTCAAATCATCTTAGAAATGCAGTGCAGGTATAGGCTAGGGTTACGGCTGAGTAAAAACGCTTAAAACTGAAAATTCCAGTTTTTCACGGCTGAAGTTTATTTTGGTCATGTTTTTCTCAGTCATGATTTATTCTCAAATAAATCATGAGTGTGTCAAACATTTTTCTGATACTAGGAAAATTAACGCGACCGAATTTCGTTGTGCGTAGAATTTCTGAATGACGTTTTACCCTAAAACATGTAATTCCTTAATAACTTTCACGAAAATGATCTGACGAATGTCAAACATTTAATTTACCATGGAAATGATTTATCACTCGAGAATATGAAATAAAAATCAACTTTCGGGAAAATTTCGGAAAGAAATGAATAGTAAAAATGAATAGTAACATGAATAGTAAAAGTGAATAGTAAATTTTCCGGGAATAGTAATTAACCTGAAATTGCGAATTGTTACAGTCTCCACCCCATATGAGAGCTCCGTCCTGGAGATCAATTTGCGTTAGGAGTAGAAGCTTCGTTGGTAAAAAGATGTGGATATTTCTTACGTATTTGGTCCTCTCGTTCCCATGTGTATTCAGGACCACGTCGTGAGTTCCAACGAACTTTGACAATTGGAATACGGCTTTGCTTGAGTTGTTTGACCTCTCGGTCCATGATTTCTACGGGTTCCTCAATAAATTGAAGATCGTCATTGAGTTGAATTTCATCGAGTGGAACCACGAGTGATTCATCCGACAAGCATTTCTTTAGGTTGGATACATGGAAAGTAGGATGTACACTACTGAGTTCTCATGGAAGCTCAAGTCTGTACGCCACAGGGCCAACCCTGGCTAGGATTTTGAATGGTCCAATGTATCTTGGGTTTAGTTTTCCTCGTTTACCGAATCGTATCAAACCTTTCCAAGGTGATACTTTTAGCATAACCCTATCTCCGACTTGAAATTCTAGGGGTCTGCGTCGTGTGTCGGCATAACTTTTCTGTCGATCTCTTGCGGCTTGAAGTCGACTTCTGATTTGTACAATCTTATCTGTTGTTTCTCGTATGAGTTCTGGTCCAGTGAGTTGAACTTCTCCCACTTCAGCCCAACAAGCAGGTGAACGACACTTTCGACCGTAAAGTGCTTCAAATGGAGCTGCTTTAATACTTGTATGATAGCTGTTGTTGTTGGAAAATTCAACTAATGGTAGATGAGTATCCCATCCTTTTCCAAAGTCTATTATACAAGCTCGAAGCATGTCTTCAAGTGTTTGAATGGTTCGTTCACTCTGACCATCGGTGTGAGGATGATACGCTGTACTCATGTCTAGATTTGTTCCAAAGGCGTCTTGGAGTGACTGCCAGAAATTGGAAGTAAATCTACCATCTCTGTCGGATAT
The DNA here is from genome assembly GCA_030686995.1 of Artemisia argyi. Classification (NCBI taxonomy): domain Eukaryota; kingdom Viridiplantae; phylum Streptophyta; class Magnoliopsida; order Asterales; family Asteraceae; genus Artemisia; species Artemisia argyi. The sequence goes on from CM060676.1 coordinate 191,906,375, forward strand.
GATGGATATTGGTGCACCATGTCTTGAGACTATTTCTTTGACGTACAGTCGGGTTAGTTGTTCCATTTTGTAAGTCTCTTTGATTGGTATAAAGTGTGCGGATTTTGTGAGACGATCAACTATGACCCAAATGGAGTCATAACCGCTTGATGTCTTTGGGAGCTTGGTAATGAAGTCCATAGTAATTCTTTCCCATTTCCAAGTAGGAATCTCTGGTTGTTGCAATGGACCGGATGGTTTTTGATGTTCGGCTTTTACTTTGGAGCAGGTAAGACATTTGCTAACGTATGTTGCAATGTCGGCTTTCATGTTCGGCCACCAATAGAGTAACTTAAGATCATGATACATCTTATCAGATCCTGGATGTATGGAGTATTTAGACTTGTGTGATTCATGCATGATCAAGTCTCGTAGGCCACCATAAAGTGGTAACCAACTTCGACCTTGGAAGCATAGAGTTCCATCTGAACGGGTTTCGAATTTCTTCTGTATCATGCCATCCAACTTTTCCTTTTGGATGTCTTCTTGTTTCACCGCCTCATCTTGAGCGTGAAGGATTTGAGTAGGAAAGTTTGAATTTATGGTTAAAACTAAGGCTCGGACTCGTAGTGGTTTAACCCGTTCCTTTCGGCTTAGGGCGTCGGCTACTATGTTTGCCTTTCCTGGGTGGTAACGAATGTCGCAGTCATAATCACTTAGTAATTCCAACCAACGACGTTGTCTCATGTTTAGTTCTTTTTGGTCCAAAATGTGTTGTAGACTTTTATGATCGGTGTACACAGTACATCTAGTACCGTATAGATAGTGCCTCCAGATTTTTAGTGCAAAGACCACAGCTCCTAACTCTAAGTCATGAGTGGTGTAATTTTCCTCATGAACCTTGAGTTGTCTTGATGCATAAGCCATGACCTTATCGCGTTGCATCAACACGGCACCTAACCCTTGGTGCGATGCATCACAATAGACTACAAAATCTTCGATCCCATCTGGCAATGCTAGGATAGGAGCGCTACAAAGTTTCTGTTTGAGGGTTTGGAAAGCTTTTTCTTCGTCTTCATTCCACACGTATTTCTTGTCTTTCTGAGTTAGCTTAGTCAAAGACTTTGCTATTGAGGAAAATCCTTCAATAAACCTTCAGTAATACCCGGTTAAACCCAGAAATTGACGAATTTCTGTAGGTGTGGTAGGTGTTGGCCAATTTTTGATAACTTCAATTTTAGCGGGATCGACATGTAAACCGGTCTTGTCAATCACATGCCCAAGGAATTGTACTGATTGAATCCAAAATTCACATTTGGAAAACTTTGCATACAATTTCTCTTCCTTGAGTAGTCCTAAAATTGTTCTCAGGTGTTCTTTGTGTTCCTCTTCGTTTTTGGAATATATGAGAATGTCGTCTATGAATACGATCACGAATTTGTCCAAATATGGCTTACACACACGATTCATGAGATCCATGAATACTGCCGGTGCATTAGTTAACCCAAAGGGCATCACTTGGAATTCATGGTGACCATATCGTGTCCTAAAGGCTGTTTTTGGAATGTCTTCATCACGAACTCTAACTTGATGGTAACCTGACCGTAGGTCAATTTTTGAGTAATAGGTTGAACCTTGTAATTGATCGAATAAATCATCAATTCTTGGTAGTGGGTAACGGTTCTTTATGATTATTTTGTTTAGCTCACGATAGTCAATACACATTCGTAATGACCCATCTTTCTTTTTCACGAACAAAACTGGAGCTCCCCAAGGTGAGGAACTGGGTCGAATAAATCCCTTGTCCGAAAGTTCTTGTAATTGATTTGATAGCTCTTGCATCTCTGAAGGTGCTAGCCGGTATGGTGCGCGGGCAACTGGCGCCCCTCCTGGTATTAAATCAATTCTGAACTCTATTTGGCGATTTGGTGGTAGTCCAGGTAAATCATCCGGAAAGACTTCAGGAAACTCACGGGCAATAGGAACATCTTCGAGACGTTTTTCATCTTATTTATTTTCTGTTACGTGGGCTAAGAAAGCATAACATCCTTTCTCAATGTACTTCATGGTTTTGATACATGAGATGATGTTTATCCGAGTTCCACTTTGATCACCACGAATGATCAAAGTTTCACTGTCACATGGAATGTGCACAACTCTTTCACCACAAATGATGTTAGCTTGATGTTTAGACAACCAATCCATGCTAATAACAACATCAAAACTTCCGAGTTCGATTGGCATAAGATTGATGTTAAAGGGGTGGTCTAAGAGATTAAGGGTACAGTTTGGGATTACGGTATTGGTATCTACTAAGTCACCGGTAGCTAGTTCAATAATATAACTAGTGGTTAAAGTGATTGATGGAATATCAAGTAAAGGCGCAATTCTAGTAGATATAAAGCTCATATCAGCACCAGAGTCGAATAAGACTTTAACAAGAATATTATTGAGTAAGAACGTACCGGTAACCACATTCGGGTCTTGGTGTGGTTCTCCATTTCCCATGACATAGGCTCTACCGCGAGCACCTCCGCCTTGGGGTCCTTGGTTTCGAGGACAATTGTTTTTGAAGTGTCCCCTTTCACCGCACCTAAAACATGTAACTATGGGCTGTGTGTTAGCCCCGGTAGCTATCCCCTTGCCTCTACAATCCTTGGCAAGATGTCCGGGCTTTTGGCACTTGTTGCATTTGGCCGGGCAAGGACCTTCATGATGGTAGTTGCACTTGGTACATTGTGGTAGATTACCAACGTACTTACCACCAGCTGGTGCAGCAACATAAGCCGTCGCGGCTTCTTGTCTCTTGTTCTGTTGATTGTGATGGTTGTTGTTTCAGGTTTGTTTGTTGTTGTTATTACTTCCACGATTACCATCCCATGGTCGCTTGTTGTTGTTGTTCTTGTTGTTGTTGTTGTTGTTGTTACGGTAATTGGAGTTGTTGGGGTTGTTGGCATTGCTGGCGTTGTTGGTGTTGTTGGTGTTGTTTTGCTTTCGGGTTTCCGTCATACGTACCACTTGATCCATGAGGTTGCGGGACATCCGCATAGCTTCATCAAGTTCCTTGGGATTTGCCGAAGTCACATTCCCTTGTATGCTTGATGGAAGTCCCCAGATATACCTTTCCAACAATTTTTCCTTTGTGGAAACCATTGTTGGACAAAGTATCCTCAATTCCTGGAATCGACGGTTGTAGGTTATGATATCATTCCCCCTAACCGTATGATCCCAGAATTCAACCTCCAACTTTTGCATTTCGCTGCGAGGGCAGTATTCCTTAATCATCATCTTCTTCAGGTTATCCCACGAAATCTTATAGGCATTCTCAATGCCCATGGGTTGAGCAATTGAGTTCCACCAGGACAGTGCCTCATTCAACAGAGTACTCGTGGCATACTGAACTTTGTCTCCCTCAGTACATTTACTGACTAAGAATACTGACCCGGCTTTTTCGAACCAACGGGTCAAACCTACAGCTCCTTCAGTACCCTTGAATTTGATGGGTTCACATTTCAAGTAGGAAATGAACGAGCAACCCTTTGGTACTGTAGTAACATTGGTCACCGGAGGGGTAGTTGAGTTTGGTCCTCCAAGGTTAAGACTGGCAATTCTTGCAGCTTCTGCAGCTATAGCAGCTTCCGCAGCAGTGGCGGCTTCATCGGCTGCTGCAGCATCAGCAGCTGTTGCAGCATCAGCGGCTGCTGCAGCATCAGCAGCACCAGCAGCTGTGGCGGCTTCGGCAGCTGCTGCAGCTACGGCTGCTCGTTCCGTGATAAGTGCTGCATTGACACTGTCCTTTACCAGTTTGCGGATGGCAGCTTGCGTCATTGTTGGTGGTGTCTTTTTCTTTGGCGCCATGATTCTATTGTTCAAAAGATATGTTGTAATTAGAGAGTTGTGAGATGAGCACAATTTTTGATAAGAATGATAGGATAATAATGTTGAAATTTAAAAACATAACACATGATAGTATATAAAACAAGAGTTTTATTCATATAACGTTGTTTGATTTACAAAATCGAACTTATTACAAGTTCATTCAAAACTTACTAACTGATACTTTCAGTTAGTAATTACAACGTTGTACTAAAGATAACTAGTACTATAACACTAGTCTAACGTCGGTTGGGAGGTTGTCGTGATCCGGACGGATTATTAATTCCGCGTGTTGCTAACACATCTACACTTTCATTTGGACGGTATTCTTTGACATCCTTTTGGTATAGCCTTTGTTGTATGGCACTCATTTGAGTTTGCATGCCACACAAATCATTCTTAAGTTGATACCTGTCAAAGTTTGCAACATCTAACCGGATTTCTGCGGTATTTAGGCGGTTAATGTAACGCCCCAACCCGGCAAGGGTAGAAACATTACAATATGGTTTCATATCAGATACACACAAGTCCAAACCAAACAGCGGATGTCTTAAATAAAAGTCACCAAAGAGTAATCATCGGGGTCTTAACAAACATCAATGCCCCGGAATTAAACAAGACAAGGTACGTGTACAAGTTCCAAAATCCAGAAGTAATAATAAAGAAAGAGTTCCATTATTCAAAATAAAGCTCTAGGGTGGTCCACTCTCTCTCGTCCCCAAAGCTAAACCCATGTCCTAGCTTAAGTACCTGCCGCATGGAAAAGAAAACGCGGCTGAGCATAAAAAGCTCAGTGAACAGATATGAAGATGACAAGCAACAAGATATAACGAAATAATCAAGGATCAAGAGAATAGAATACATGTGATGTCAAAGAAATCAAGGGTTATCAAGTTAAGTATATAGGTTAAGTATCAAGATTATCAAGTTAAGTATCAAAGGTTCACAAGTTCAAATGTCCAGAATATAGCAAGGTCAAATATAAAGAGTTTAGCAAGGTCAAGTATCAAGTATTTAGCAAGGTCAAGTATCAAGTATTTAGTGTTAAGGTTTTCAAGTGTTAAGTGTTAAGGTTTTCAGTATTTAACCCCCAGGCACACAAGTATCAAGTCAAGTATATCAAGTCAAGTATCCCAAGATTGGAGCCGCGAACTCCCAAGATGTGAGGGGCTGCAATGCACACAAGCCCAGTCACCAAGTAATATATCATATAGTCCATATCATAATCAAGATGGCCGTAGCCCAAGCAAGTATCAAGACAAGTCACGACTAGGATGCATCCATACGCCCCTGCTGGCCAATAATAATAATCATAATAACCATAATAGCAGCAGTCGATAACAAGAATCAGGGACGGTGGGGGACATCTCTCTAGCCCCACTAGAGTACATAACATTGGTGCATCAATGCTATGGTTGTGGCTACTCCACAACAAGTAGCTCCTGGGTAAAAAACTGAGGGGTCAAGGGTTCAATATCAAGTACAAGTGGTCAAGTCATAATCAAGGTTCATGTCAAGGTTCAATGTCAAGGTTCAAGTCAAAGAGTTCAATATCAAGGGTCAATATCAAGGGTCAATACCAAGGGTTCAATAACAAACAAGATAAAAGAGAGAGAAGAGTCATGAGAGAGAAACAGTTGCACTCTTACTGAAAGAGTACGGAATATCTGTACCTTGCCGAAACAACCCAAAAGCTAGGAACCAACGAAGTAGACGGATCACTCCCGCTTCACCGCACCTAGAAGCAAGTGTATACGAATTATGACGAGTTCAAATTTCTTAAGTTATCCTTCCATTTTTAGTAGCTTTCTATTTTTAGTCAGGTTTCATGAATTATCAATTTTCATATTTATTAAGTTTCCCGAAATAATAATTTAATCCTTAAAGGTTACAATGGACAATTAATAATATTTTAGGTTAAAATGACCAATATAACATTTTAGGTTTTAAAATGTCAACATTATAAGTTTAGGGTCTAAAATATAAATCCTCAAAATTAAATATTAAAAGTCAAATAAAATTATTTTAAATTTCATTTTAATAAATTAATATTAAGATAATAATTTTGGACCCGTCATTATAATTTTATGTAATTTATTAACGTATCCACGGTCTTAATGTTTATGCCGCGACGACTCAAATTTTTATTATCACATGCATGACTCGTATTTATACTCGACGCGTATATCCTTATAAAAATACACCTTTTCACATCTGATTAAAATACGTCTATATATATACATAGATTAAATTTGTTACTAGTACATGTTTTGAAAACCAATTGATACAGTACATCTATCGTTTTAAATACATGCACATGCATTTTAGTATATTACTCAAAGTATACTTTACTGGTGATAGGAGGCAGCCACAAACGTGCCATGCATTAGGCGATTCAAACATGTTATCCATTAGGTCCTTATGTCGAAAATCAGTAGGTTATCATTATACACAATACATGTTAATATATCAAGATTATAAGAGAGTTATAAGTGATTTAAAAATTGTTATATTATGTGGTTGTTATCATGATTTCATGTACACCAATTCATCATTTCCTGTAACTTCTTTATCTTAGTTGAATACGTAGCATGCATGCCATCTCTTTAATATTATACATACTCCTATAATAGCCAAGACACCACCTGTAACCACACCCTTAAAGTCCTATTCGAATCACAACAGTTTGCAAGATTCAATCGCATAACATTTTTTTTTTTTTTTTTTTTTTTTTTTTTAAACAACTCGGCAAAACATTTAGGACATCATAAGACCAAACTGATTCAAGAAGCGTTCATATAGGCCAATGTATACATGTTATTTACTTGGTATTTGGGTCGAATATAATCAGGTTTATGCTTCCTCAAACCCACGTTAACCCATATAGGATTTTAGGTCGATTATGAGAGCTTGTAATTCGTTATTTTATGTGAACTTTTCTATGGTTTCATCTGCAGTTTTATTCGTATAACATGTTCATCTTTTAGTCGATTCTTATAACAACTGAATCATGAAAACGAACACATATAAGAGATTAAAAGAGAGGTATTGAACAAGGTTGGTAGTAGTTACCCTTGTGATGGTCGGATGGCAGAAAGACGAAGGAATAAGGACACGAAACAACAACAATCCCCAAGCGACTTGAAACCCTCGTCGAACCCACTTAACCCACGATCAACACCACCAAAGAGAACCACAATCGTGCCTCCTTAATCACCCTTGTACCACTCTCGTTACGTGAGAACTGAAGGAAGGAAACAAGCAGCCGACTAGTAGTTTTTTTTTTTTTTTTGTTAGGGTTTTGTAACCGTATAGTTTATTTTTGAGAGAGAACCGTGAGTTTTAAGAGAATAGTATGGGAAGGAGCGTACTATATTGGAGGAAAGAATCAATTAGAACCATAAATTATGGGATATCTTGACCTGGTAATCGTGATCTCCAGGGAAACAAGGGATGGGCCAAGTTTGCTTGCTTCTCTTTAAGTATTAAGGCCCAAGACTAGATATTAGTGTGTTGTGATTAAATTTGGCCCAACAAGTACTAGGAAACGTGTAGATGTACTTAGATGTAGTTTTGTGATTCAAAATTAAGTATTTAGGTTATTTCGATTTCAATGTATGGTTTAAATAATCTTATGAAAGTTTTTGGATATTTAGTAACTTAGGTTTTGTCATATAATGATCTTAAAGATTTAAAGTTAGAAGGGCATTTTAGGTATCTCAATTGTTTAAGATTTTAGGGATTTACAACTATTCCCCCCTCAAAAAGAATTTTCGTCCGCGAAAATGAAAGAAGGAATAGGTAACGAAACAAACGAGAGCATACCAGACTACAAGGAAAAATGAGGGTAGCTGGCTCGCATAGACTCCTCGGTCTCCCAGGTCGCCTCCCGAGGTGGATGATTCTTCCAAAGAACTTTAACGAAACGAATCACTTTATTTCTCATGACCCTCTCCTGTCTATCAAGAATGTTTTCCGGTTCTTCCGGAAGTGACATGTCTGGCTGAATCTGATCCAAAGGATATGACACCACATGTAAAGGATGATAGTTGTATCCCCGCAAAAGAGATACGTGGAAAACATTATGCACATGTGCCAGCTGAGGTGGAAGAGCCAAACGATAGGACACCTCACCAATACGTTCCAAGATTTCAAAAGGACCAATAAAACGAGGACTTAACTTTCCCTTAATACCAAAACGTTTGACGCCGCGAAAAGGAGAAACTTTCAAGAATACTCGGTCGCCAACCTGGAACTCTAACTCACGTCTATGCTTATCGGTGTAACTTTTCTGTCGGGACCTGGCTTCCTTAAGCCTCTCTTTAGCAATATTCACCTTCTCGTTGGTGATTTCAATCATTTCTGGACCCTCAATAATTCGTTCACCTACTTCATCCCACATAGTAGGTGATCTACACTTACGGCCATATAACATCTCATAAGGTGCCATCCGAATACTAGCGTGCCAACTGTTGTTATACGCGAACTCAACTAAACATAAGTATTCATCCCAACTGCCGGTCCAATCAAGTGCACAAGCTCGTAACATATCTTCCAATGTTTGGATAGTTCGTTCAGATTGACCATCCGTCTGTGGGTGAAATGCGGTACTGAACTTAAGACGAGAACCCCAAGCATTATGTAACATCTTCCAAAAACGCGAAGTAAACCTCGGATCTCTATCAGAAACAATCGAAACCGGTATGCCATGCAATCTAACAATCTCCTGCTGGAAAATTTCCGCTAACTTCGCTACACCATAACGTTTCTTGATTGGTAGGAAATGAGCCGACTTAGTTAGCCGATCAATGACCACCCAAATCGCATCATGTCCTTTACGCGTGACTGGCAAACCCGTAACGAAATCCATGGTTATTTCTTCCCACTTCCACTGGGGAATCTCCAACGGTTGCAAAAGACCACTAGTTCTTTGGTGCTCAATCTTTACCTGTTGACAAACCAAACATCTTGCAACATACGAAGCTACATCCTGCTTCATTCCACTCCACCAAAAATGCTGTTTCAAATCCCGATACATCTTCGTAGACCCCGGATGTATGGTAAATGGAGAACTGTGAGCTTCTGACATAACCGTCTCACGAAGCTCAGGATCATTCGGAACACAAAGGCGATCTCCTAACCAAACAATACCGTCATCATCAACGCGAAACTCAGACTGTTTCCCCTCTTCTATATTTTGAACAATGGCCCATAACTCTCCATCATCCCGCTGAGCTTCCTTAATCTTCAAGATCAAGTTAGACTCAACTTTCAGACTTGCCCAGTAACCGTCGCGTCCAGGCAAACAAAATTCTACCTCTATGAGCTCAAGATCATGCAAAATTCTAGGTTCAAACTTCAGACTAGCCACCATACCCGACTTACGACTAAGAGCATCTGCAACTACATTAGCCTTTCCCGGGTGATACTGAATGTTAGTGTCGTAGTCCTTGAGCAATTCCAACCATCTACGCTGTCTCATGTTCAATTCCTTCTGGGTAAATATGTACTTTAGACTCTTATGATCGGTGAAGATATCAACAGAGTCCCCATACAAGTAGTGTCGCCAGATCTTAAGAGCAAAGACAACTGCAGCCAACTCTAGATCATGCGTAGGATAGTTCTCCTCATAGGGTTTCAACTGACGTGAGGCATACGCAATAACTTTCCCGTGCTGCATCAAAACACAACCTAATCCCTTCTTGGAGGCATCACTATAAATCTGATATCCTCCTGTACCAGATGGAAGTGTCAAGATAGGAGCTGACACAAGTTTCTGCTTCAAAGTTTCAAAACTCAATTCCTGCTCATCGGTCCAATTAAACTTCAACCCCTTTCTCATTAGCTTAGTTAATGGTGAGGCAAGTTGTGAGAATCCCTCGACGAATCTCCGATAGTAACCAGCCAAACCAAGAAAACTCCTGACCTCGGTCACCGTAGTAGGTCTCGGCCATTTAGTGATGGCCTCCACCTTTGCTGGATCCATAGTAATCCCCCCAGCAGATACCACATGACCAAGAAAAGCCACCTGACTAAGCCAAAATTCACACTTGGAGAACTTCGCATACAACTTCTCCTGTCTCAAAATCTGCAAAACTGTACCAAGGTGCTGCTCATGTTCTTCCTCGGACCTCGAATAAACCAAAATGTCGTCGATGAAAACAATCACAAATTTGTCAAGAAAAGAACTGAATACGCGGTTCATAAGGTCCATAAACACTGCCGGAGCATTAGTCAGTCCGAAAGGCATAACCAAGAACTCATAGTGTCCATACCTAGTTCGAAAAGCAGTCTTAGGAATATCCTGCTCTTTAACCCGAAGCTGATGGTAACCGGACCGAAGATCAATCTTAGAGAAACACTTAGCTCCTTGGAGCTGGTCAAACAAGTCATCAATGCGAGGCAAAGGATAACGGTTTCGGATGGTGATACGATTCAGCTCCCGGTAGTCTATACACAACCTCATACTACCGTCTTTCTTTTTTACAAATAGTACAGGTGCTCCCCAAGGAGATACACTCGGACGAATGAATCCACTTTCAAGGAGTTCCTGTAATTGATCTTTCAACTCTTTCAATTCAGTAGGAGCCATACGATAGGGAGTTTTAGAGATGGGTTCCGCACCCGGAATTAAATCGATACCAAATTCAATGTCGCGTTTAGGAGGAAGGCCCGGAAGTTCTTCCGGGAATACATCGGCAAAATCACGAACAACACGAATACTATCAATAGAAGGGCTATCCATCGAAGCATCCCGAATAGAAGCAATAAAACCCGCACAACCATGGGACATCAAGGTACGCGCCTTTAACGCAGATATGATTTTAACAGATCGAAGTGGTTGAGAACCATAGTATACGAATTCAGGTTTGTACAAGTCACCAAATATAACCTTCCGTTCATAACAAACAAGAGTGGCTCGATGAGAGGTCAACCAATCCATACCAAGAATCAAATCAAAATCAAGCATATCAAGTGGAAGGAGATTAGCCGGACGTATGCGATCATCAAAACGTAGTGGACAATCAATAAACTCATGATCAATGATAGTGTTGTTTTTCATAGGTGTAGATATAGATAAGGGAGTTATTAATGGTGCTGGAGTTAATTTTAGTTTCTTTGAAAATGTGATAGATATAATAGAATGAGTTGCGCCAGTATCAAACAAGACAAATGCGGTAAGATCACCAATATGTAGAAAACCCGTAATGGTACCTGTGGAGTTAACTGCCTGATCGCGAGTAAGAGAATGAACACGGCCTGAAGAAGTAGAAGGTTGAGAAGGACCTGCTGGAACAATGCTGTTCTTCCTTGGACAATCCTTTACTTGATGAGTAGTGGAACCACACTCATAACATGCTCCTGTAGCTGTGCGGCAAGGCCCAGTGTGTGCCTTACCACATGAAAGACAAGTAGGCACAGTCTCAGCACGCCTATGCTGACCCGACGAGTTTCCCGAACGATGCTGCTGGTATGAAGATCCAGAACCCGAGTACCTGTTCTGCTGGTTTCCCCTGGAGAATTGCCTCTGGTTGGTGTTACCCGACCTGTCACCTTGCCTACCATAAGATCGGAAATCCGAACTCCTGTCACCCTGTCTACCAGAAGATCTATAATCCGAACCTCTTTGAACCTGTCGACCCTGGTCATGTCCCCTGTTAAATTGTCCCCTATGCTCAAACTGACGGTCCGAACGGCCACGGTGCTCAAAACTCTGATCAGTACGACCCTGACGATCAAAACCCCGGTTCTGCTGCCCTGAAGATGCAGACTGTATCCTATCCCCATCACGAGTCCGTTTGTTGGACGTTCCACCCTCATACAACAGCTCAATGTTACGTGCCGCGTCACAAACCAACGACACATCATCATAATCCGTATTAACAATACGGTCAAGTACCCATCGCTTCAAACCCCACTTATAGTGACGAGCCTGCCTAGCTGCATCCCCGGTCACGGTAGGCCCCACGAAGCTAGCCAACCTGAGGAAACGTTCCATATACTCTGCCGCATTCTCCCGCTCTAACTGATAAATGGTACCATACTCTCTCTCGTATCGTTGCTGTTCCGAGAGAGGGATGAACCTCTTGTAAAAGACCTCACGAAACGCCGCCCAGGTACATGTCTCAACAAAACCATCACCCTTCGCCTGAATATACGACGTCCACCAGTTGAGGGCGTCACCATCAAACTTAAAAGCTGCTAATCGAGCTTTCACCCCATCAGGACAACCAATCACCTGAAACAATTTTTCACAATGGGTAATCCAATCACCCGCTTCAGTCGGCGTGGTAGCTGACAAGAAGGAATTGGGCTTCAGTTTGTTGAAGCGTTCGATCCATACATGAATGCCCTCGTTGCTGCTTCCAGCCCCATCCCTACGCTCATTACGCAAATTCTCAATAGCAGCAGCAACGGCTTGAGCAACAATCTCCTCAATGTTGGGAGGGTTATCACCACCTCCGTTCCGAGTGTTCACCATCTAAAACGATACCAAACGATTAGCAAAAGACAAACAGTATGAATACGAAAGGAGAAGACGAAACGAAAACCTAGTGTCTACCCAATCCTCACAGGTCACGGCCTAAGCCCTGAAAGTTCGAAGCCTGGCTCTGATACCATAAATTGTAACGCCCCAACCCGGCAAGGGTAGAAACATTACAATATGGTTTCATATCAGATACACACAAGTCCAAACCAAACAGCGGATGTCTTAAATAAAAGTCACCAAAGAGTAATCATCGGGGTCTTAACAAACATCAATGCCCCGGAATTAAACAAGACAAGGTACGTGTACAAGTTCCAAAATCCAGAAGTAATAATAAAGAAAGAGTTCCATTATTCAAAATAAAGCTCTAGGGTGGTCCACTCTCTCTCGTCCCCAAAGCTAAACCCATGTCCTAGCTTAAGTACCTGCCGCATGGAAAAGAAAACGCGGCTGAGCATAAAAAGCTCAGTGAACAGATATGAAGATGACAAGCAACAAGATATAACGAAATAATCAAGGATCAAGAGAATAGAATACATGTGATGTCAAAGAAATCAAGGGTTATCAAGTTAAGTATATAGGTTAAGTATCAAGATTATCAAGTTAAGTATCAAAGGTTCACAAGTTCAAATGTCCAGAATATAGCAAGGTCAAATATAAAGAGTTTAGCAAGGTCAAGTATCAAGTATTTAGCAAGGTCAAGTATCAAGTATTTAGTGTTAAGGTTTTCAAGTGTTAAGTGTTAAGGTTTTCAGTATTTAACCCCCAGGCACACAAGTATCAAGTCAAGTATATCAAGTCAAGTATCCCAAGATTGGAGCCGCGAACTCCCAAGATGTGAGGGGCTGCAATGCACACAAGCCCAGTCACCAAGTAATATATCATATAGTCCATATCATAATCAAGATGGCCGTAGCCCAAGCAAGTATCAAGACAAGTCACGACTAGGATGCATCCATACGCCCCTGCTGGCCAATAATAATAATCATAATAACCATAATAGCAGCAGTCGATAACAAGAATCAGGGACGGTGGGGGACATCTCTCTAGCCCCACTAGAGTACATAACATTGGTGCATCAATGCTATGGTTGTGGCTACTCCACAACAAGTAGCTCCTGGGTAAAATACTGAGGGGTCAAGGGTTCAATATCAAGTACAAGTGGTCAAGTCATAATCAAGGTTCATGTCAAGGTTCAATGTCAAGGTTCAAGTCAAAGAGTTCAATATCAAGGGTCAATATCAAGGGTCAATACCAAGGGTTCAATAACAAACAAGATAAAAGAGAGAGAAGAGTCATGAGAGAGAAACAGTTGCACTCTTACTGAAAGAGTACGGAATATCTGTACCTTGCCGAAACAACCCAAAAGCTAGGAACCAACGAAGTAGACGGATCACTCCCGCTTCACCGCACCTAGAAGCAAGTGTATACGAATTATGACGAGTTCAAATTTCTTAAGTTATCCTTCCATTTTTAGTAGCTTTCTATTTTTAGTCAGGTTTCATGAATTATCAATTTTCATATTTATTAAGTTTCCCGAAATAATAATTTAATCCTTAAAGGTTACAATGGACAATTAATAATATTTTAGGTTAAAATGACCAATATAACATTTTAGGTTTTAAAATGTCAACATTATAAGTTTAGGGTCTAAAATATAAATCCTCAAAATTAAATATTAAAAGTCAAATAAAATTATTTTAAATTTCATTTTAATAAATTAATATTAAGATAATAATTTTGGACCCGTCATTATAATTTTATGTAATTTATTAACGTATCCACGGTCTTAATGTTTATGCCGCGACGACTCAAATTTTTATTATCACATGCATGACTCGTATTTATACTCGACGCGTATATCCTTATAAAAATACACCTTTTCACATCTGATTAAAATACGTCTATATATATACATAGATTAAATTTGTTACTAGTACATGTTTTGAAAACCAATTGATACAGTACATCTATCGTTTTAAATACATGCACATGCATTTTAGTATATTACTCAAAGTATACTTTACTGGTGATAGGAGGCAGCCACAAACGTGCCATGCATTAGGCGATTCAAACATGTTATCCATTAGGTCCTTATGTCGAAAATCAGTAGGTTATCATTATACACAATACATGTTAATATATCAAGATTATAAGAGAGTTATAAGTGATTTAAAAATTGTTATATTATGTGGTTGTTATCATGATTTCATGTACACCAATTCATCATTTCCTGTAACTTCTTTATCTTAGTTGAATATGTAGCATGCATGTCATCTCTTTAATATTATACATACTCCTATAATAGCCAAGACACCACCTGTAACCACACCCTTAAAGTCCTATTCGAATCACAACAGTTTGCAAGATTCAATCGCATAACATTTTTTTTTTTTTTTTTTTTTTTTTTAAACAACTCGGCAAAACATTTAGGACATCATAAGACCAAACTGATTCAAGAAGCGTTCATATAGGCCAATGTATACATGTTATTTACTTGGTATTTGGGTCGAATATAATCAGGTTTATGCTTCCTCAAACCCACGTTAACCCATATAGGATTTTAGGTCGATTATGAGAGCTTGTAATTCGTTATTTTATGTGAACTTTTCTATGGTTTCATGTGCAGTTTTATTCGTATAACATGTTCATCTTTTAGTCGATTCTTATAACAACTGAATCATGAAAACGAACACATATAAGAGATTAAAAGAGAGGTATTGAACAAGGTTGGTACTAGTTACCCTTGTGATGGTCGGATGGCAGAAAGACGAAGGAATAAGGACACGAAACAACAACAATCCCCAAGCGACTTGAAACCCTCGTCGAACCCACTTAACCCACGATCAACACCACCAAAGAGAACCACAATCGTGCCTCCTTAATCACCCTTGTACCACTCTCGTTACGTGAGAACTGAAGGAAGGAAACAAGCAGCCGACTAGTAGTTTTTTTTTTTTTTTTTTTTGTTAGGGTTTTGTAACCGTATAGTTTATTTTTGAGAGAGAACCGTGAGTTTTAAGAGAATAGTATGGGAAGGAGCGTACTATATTGGAGGAAAGAATCAATTAGAACCATAAATTATGGGATATCTTGACCTGGTAATCGTGATCTCCAGGGAAACAAGGGATGGGCCAAGTTTGCTTGCTTCTCTTTAAGTATTAAGGCCCAAGACTAGATATTAGTGTGTTGTGATTAAATTTGGCCCAACAAGTACTAGGAAACGTGTAGATGTACTTAGATGTAGTTTTGTGATTCAAAATTAAGTATTTAGGTTATTTCGATTTCAATGTATGGTTTAAATAATCTTATGAAAGTTTTTGGATATTTAGTAACTTAGGTTTTGTCATATAATGATCTTAAAGATTTAAAGTTAGAAGGGCATTTTAGGTATCTCAATTGTTTAAGATTTTAGGGATTTACAGTTAATTAGTTTGTGAATTTGCACCGCATCCTGTTCTTGGGCCCTCTCAACCAAAGTGATTCTATCCTTGACATTATCCAAGCCCGTCAAAGGATTTAAGACTTCTTCCCCAACATGAGTCGAGTCACTCTTTACGTAGCTCATGTTAAGCTTAAACCAATATAGGTCGTCTCGAGCATTCATGGCATCCATTCTGGCAGACTTTACCTTGGATATATAGTCGTTCATTTGACTTGCCATACTTTGAACTTTGAGTTGGGTTAGGTTGAGAGCTTGTTTCAAAGAGTAGATTTCGTATTGAGACGAGTTCACGAACATATGTGTAGGTGTAGATGTTCCGCCGGTTTGGTGAGTAGAATTCGGAACTTGAGCTGGAGTTGTACGGTTAGATTCGGATGAAATTGGTGAAACAGGAGGTGGGGATGTTAATGGTGATAGATGTGGCACCACTATTTGTTCCTCCGCTTCCTCAATGTCATCGATGCCTTCGATGTCAACATCCATTTCAGGATCCTCTTCGTAATCATCGATGTTTATGTCCATATCCATTTCAGGATCTTCGTCCGAATCTATTTCGTTGTCTAGATCCTCATAAGGTTCTTCCTCATCGTCGTAGTCAATTGCTTCAAAGTAAGGATCATTAGGTCCGGGAAGAATTGGTAAATACTCAGGCATAGCAGGAAGATGATCGGGAGATGGAGGTGCGGACATGATGTCTACAATTAGTATTATGACGTCAAAAATAAATCAAATGTTTATGGAAAATGCTCATACTAAGGAAATGTGCATATGACAATATACAAATATGTTCATGTAGTATAACATGTGTAATAAGTCCATAATCTTCTGGAGGATGGAAGGCACGAAGAGCGGAAGGCTATAAAAATGTTTTTGCTTGTAATTGTAGCTATAGTTTAGGTCTCACTTAGACCCGTTTCTCTATAACCATGGCTCTGGTACCAATCTGTAACACCCCCAATTCATGATGCAGCGGAATTCAACTTGGGTGTTACTCGACGGCACAACAGTCATAATAATAGAAAACGATCTCTAAACGAATCGTATTAAAAAGAGTTGTCATTCATATTTATTCAATATATCAGAGTTTACATAGTAAGGTCCCAAAAGGTTCCATGTTTCAAAATACATCAATATAAAGTCTTTGATGTTTTTATCGAATGACATAATAGTTTATAGCCTTCTTCCTTCGGTACGTGCCCTTCCGCTCCATTCTTGATTATCATGGACCTGAAATACATGCTTAAAAGGTCAACACAAAGGTTAAGTGAAATTCATAGAGTTTGTTTAACGGTTGAACACAATATGTTGGTAGTAAGAGTTAATTAGACTCATACTCATGTTAGAAAACAAAACAGTTATTATTATATACTAAGCTCATGCAACCAATACGTTAACGGGTACCAATATCAATCGGCGGTTATGTTGCCCCGGTAAGTACTTTGCCGTCATACTTAATGTTTTCAAATATAGTGCATTCGTTTGAACTAATCTGCTCAAACAAATGGGATTCGTCAATCCCAATAGGCCTATTCACAATACTCGCGCTCACTAATTCTAGTGATTAAATGGTTCATGATGGGGCCTAGGATTGGCAAGGTAGGTACTTAGTAATAATAAAACAATCAGGCAACATACAGTTTCAAAGCATTGTGTTCGGTTTAAAAGTAGCATGTATTCCCCCCAAGGGTTTGTAAAACATTGAAGTAATGTAAAGTGAAGCCATGAACTCACCTTAAACAAGATAGCAAGTAATGAAGGTGATGGTTGGATCGTGTAGGTTTCTACGAGCAACCTATAATAGAATGTTGCGACTTAGGATCGGAGTGAAGAATATGAATAAGTGCCTATATAAATATCTTGCATTATAGTCCATGATGTGGTATGATGTATATTTGTAAGTCTTTGAAAGAAAAGATTCATGAACATGTATGTTTTGTATATCGTTTACTACCGTTCCGGCCGACATAATTCAGAAGTCATGTTAGTAAGCGTTCGAGGAGCCAGGACACTTTAATTCGTAAATCCACAACTTATCTCGACGGCTTACATAATGAACTCCTCACATGAGGCTCCCTACTATTGTAGTAGTTGATAAAATATATAGATATAAGTTTTGATCCGAAAACTTACATGTCCGATATTTGGATAAACTTAGGAAAGTTTATTAGTACATGAAGATTGTTATTAGGGATAGTTTCATAAGTCTTGAATGACCATTTTCTCTTGGTAAAATCTCATGGTTCCCTTTTAAGTGAAGTAGATCCAAATTGCTTGTTCATGTTATCGCCTAATTCATTGTTTTATGTTTACGCCTATGCAAGTTGGTATGGTCATTTCGTCATGGCCTAGCCATGACCTTTAGTCCTTGTTTCAAGGTCATGAGACACAACCTTGGCTCTAGCCATGGTGGTGGTCTTGTTTATAGGTCATAAGACCTCTTGTTCCTTTTAAAGTATAACCAATATATAGTGACTTATATATATGTAAATAGCTGTTAAGAAACTGAGAAATATCTCACACAGAAAGCGTTTTCAAGGCTCGAGCCTCTTTGCTACTGAATGAAAACGTGATTCCGGACAACTTTCGTGTTTTAACTTTTTCATGAATCGGACTAGAAAGGCCTCTTTTTGCGTGTTTTAGGTTCTGTCACAGAAGCTTTTTAGGCAGTTTTGCTGGAAAGTTTTGGTAACTTCAAATCGCCATAACTTTTGACTCGTATACTCTTTTTAGGTGGTTCAAATTGCTACGGTTTCCTTGTTAATTCCTCTACTGTAATATGTAATAATCCAATATCAAATTTTTACCATTTTGATCAGGTCTTACCAAGAAAGTCATTACTTTACTTGTTTTAGTAACTTATGTTAACAATCCATTATAACAACATCTTTTACTCATTTTTATACATCATGGACATGAATACAAGACATAATATAGCAAGAATAACATGTAAATGATATGAACATGATTAATAAGCAAGAAGCATGTTAGGTTTAGGCTTACAACTTTTGGCTTTCTAATAAAGAAATGAAGTAACAAGTAAGGAAATGGACTTTGATAGACTTGCTTCAACCCTTTTTCACTTCATGCAATCTTTCTACCCTTTGTATTCTTGAAAGAGATGTAATGAAAGTTGAGGTGAATTGAGTGGATTTAAACTCAAGAGAAATCACCAAGTATGTTAGGGTTTGGAAGTGTTTTGGTAACCTAAGATCACCCTAGGGTTTCTATCTTGAACTAGCTCTTGAACCTTGCTTGAATTTGGAAGAAATAAAGCTATGGAAGGAGTGTTGTGGGGTGTGGTATGGACGGCAAACAAGGGAGGGGAGGCGGTATTTATAGGTCCATGAGGAGGTTAGTTACTTAAGATATTTTTAGCCAAAAAACACATGTAACCATCCAAAGCTAAGTGATACAAGATCAAGCCACCTCAAGGGTGACTCCCCCTCCCCCTATTGGCGGTTCACAAGAGCTAGGGGGTGAGGTGTGCTTGGCTTGGTATTATCCTAAGTATTAGGATGAGTTTTGACTCCGGGAAATGACAACCGTAAATGATTAGGCCTCAAAACGTAAAACCGGGTGTCGTAAAATTATGAAACTTTAAAGTATTGTTAGACATGTCCATATGTCCCATAATAAAATATAAAATGGGTGGTAGGTTCCATTTGGGTGGTAAAACCCTGCTAAAACTGGAAACACGGGTCTAAAACGCGTAATACGTAAAATGTACGAATATTGCGTAAAATTGAGAAAAGTAAAATGTTACTTTTCTAATATGATATAAATGATTTAAAATGACTTATAATGTCTAGACTGGGCTCAGTCTAGTGTCGGTTGGTATTAAATGTCTTTTAGACATCAAACCGTAAGCCTAAAAATCACGAAATGACTTATAAAATCAAGGAATGATTTTTAGTCAATGGAGGAGGGAAAAATATGTTGACTTATTTTAATAAGTTGAAAACTCAAATCATCTTAGAAATGCAGTGCAGGTATAGGCTAGGGTTACGGCTGAGTAAAAACGCTTAAAACTGAAAATTTCAGTTTTTCACGGCCGAAGTTTATTTTGGTCATGTTTTTCTCAGTCATGATTTATTCTCAAATAAATCATGAGTGTGTCAAACATTTTTCTGATACTGGGAAAATTAACGCGACCGAATTTCGTTGTGCGTAGAATTTCTGAATAACGTTTTACCCTAAAACGTGTAATTCTTTAATAACTTTCACGAAAATGATCTGACGAATGTCAAACATTTAATTTGCCATGGAAATGATTTATCACTCAAGAATATGAAATAAAAATCAACTTTCGGGAAAATTTCGGAAAGAAATGAATAGTAAAAATGAATAGTAAATTTTCCGGGAATAGTAATTAACCTGAAATTGCGAATTGTTATAGTCTAAATCTATTCCTAAAATAGATTTACAGAAACTTGAAAAAACTGACCCGAACTAGCAGCAAATATTTTCTCTTTAACTGTTTCACAAAGTCGCGCGTAGGAGTGGGAGCATAGCTCACCTAAAGGAATTTGGAAGCAAATACCAACTATTCCTTATAAACAAGCATTCACTTCTTGTTTTGGGCGATGTGGGACTTTTCCATTTTTTGTGTTTCACGTGCCTCACTTTGACACACGATATCTCATTCATTTCAACTCTATTTTGGATATACTTTAGCTCGTTGCGAAGCTCTCTTGGAGGAGAACAAAACGCCTCCAAGAAACATAAATATATGTAACATATACATACATTAAATTATGTCCAAAGTTTGCAAAAACTCACTTGCAAATACTATTTTTCCAACATCTTGATCTCTCGTATGTTGTCTCATTTTAATAAAAGTGGTTTAAACACCTTTTAAAAGGGTTTACTAATATTCTATTGAAGTAAAACAGTCATATTAAGTATTTGAAATATATGGAGCGAGTAAACATGCTTTTAGGGGTAAAGTGATAACATCTTTTTTTTTTTTTTTTTTTTTTTTTTTTTTTTTTTTTTTTTTTGTTTTCATTTTCCCTTGCAAGAATATTTTGGGTAGATTATGTGGGTCATGTGGGAAAAGAGTATTTGCACCGAAAGGCGGTGAAAGCGCATGTAGGAAAATGATGAAGGAAAGCAAGTGCAAAGCATTTATGTTGTCTTCTAATCGATGACTTTTACTCACATTAGAAAACAAATTAATTTTTTCTCCTTCTAATTATCAAGTGTGTATTATGGTTACGTAGAAACAAAGCTAATATTGTTTGTACTGTTGTAATTTATATTTGATGAGATGAAAAGAATAACAAACAAATCAATGTTAACTAATTCAATTTCAAATTAAAGAAAGAGGTATGTAGTATAAGTTAGATACGACATCTCCTCTCCGTACTTTAAATTAAAGTTATTTCTAGAGTTATTTATGCAAAATCATTCAAATAACTATGAGTATTGCTTTGCAATTGGACGTCTCTTTTGGTCACATTTACTCGGAGAATCTTTTTCTAAAGTGATGACGGGGTCGGTGGATAATGAATTTTATGAAAAGACAAAAAAAAGGTCAAAAAAAAAAATGACCAAACTTTCTTAACACAGTTTGCCACACATACGTACATCAAAATTAATACTACAATATATTGTAAGATCATTAGTTGTTGATAACTCTAGAAATTGACCTATTTCATTGGTGTCTACACTTCATAATTCATTTCATATGATCATTATATCCTTATTTCATTTCATGTAATGAATACTTGTGCTTAGATCATCTAAGATAGAAAAAGAAAGTTGGTCGAGGGGCAGTAGATTGATAAGATGCAATGTGAAAATATAATGAGAGTGTAAATTATCATCCAAAAATCAAAATAACCTAGTGCTTTGATCGTTTTACATATAATATGTATATTTTGTGTATCGACTCATTTCGTTGAACTTGTCAGGTGTCACATTCTTAGACTTACTTAAGTTCATTTTTAGGTATATATATTAAATATTAAACATGGGATATCTTGGCTACAATTATTGTAGCCTAGATGGCTACACCACGGGTATTTTGATGGGTATACCCGTGGGTATTTTAAATGGGTGTCATGGGTTTACCCGCGATGAGTATGCCTCACCCGTCACCCACCCGCCATCAACTGATGGGTAAAGATTTTCACCCACAACCCACCCGTGGGTGAAAATTGACGCATTTACCCACCCATTTATGACGGGTACCTGCGAGTTGTGGGTTTTTTCCTCGCCCATTGCCATCCCTAATTCTATCGATGCATTTGGTAAAAAGAAGTAGAAAGGGTAAAAGTGCACTAGGCCACTAGGGTGTACCCATAATACCACCCCGCTCTTATTAGCACGAAATTTACAGGAAATGAGTGTTGGAATTATAATATCATGACAATCATATAAATAACTCAAACACATCAAGTAAACATGCGGAAGCGATATAACAAGATCATATAACATGTAATTAATTAATCAATAATAAATAGTAAACGCACCTTTATGATTCTAGCCCGAACAAGAATCATTAAATGCAATTCTTCAAATCAAGAACCCTAATTAGAGTTTATGTGGATTATAAGAATTACCCCTTACCTCTTTTGTAATTCAATCCAAGAATCAAACAATAGTGTGTTTGAATCGTGTTCTTGTACACACGTACTAATTCAAGTAAAAGTTTATGCAAGTAAATCAAACACAAAACCTTTTAGCTTTATAAAAATCGAAAACCCTTATGGGTAATAAAGATGGATCAATTTTGAGGACAAGAAGAGAGAAAGAAAACACCTAGAATGTGTGTACAAGTTATGAGAAAACAATAACCCATGAGGTGTTTATATACTTGAGATAACTTGGAGTCCAAGGTACAAAGGAGGTGGAACTCCTTCTAGAACATTCTTGACCTTCCAATTATTCACAAGTATTACTTTCCTAATCTTCGTCTAACGGTCGTTAGTCATTCTCCGTTAAATACTAACGGTCGTTACTAGTTTTGTGTTTATTAATAATTATATATAACATTTATAAATAATTATTCTTTTACTCTTCATACGTAAAGTGTGCAATCCCACGATCTCGAGTTCGATCCTAACATACGACTACTAAAATAATGTCCATAATCTAACAGCTCCCACTTGGACATATTTTAATAGTGTAATCACATCGGTTAGCGTCTTGCAACACGCCGATGCCTCTAGTTCGATCTCGAGTAAGGCTCCTGGAAAAACCTTTTAATGATTTCTCATTATTATTATCCTTTTGTTTCTAATACCACGTTAATAAGGATATGAATTAAAGTCATTCCTTAATTAACCATTCTGTTTCTCGTTGTTTATGATTGATCAAGATTAACAAATCTTCTGAACATATTCAGGGGAGATCTTGGGTGTGGCCGCACATGCATCTTACCAACCTTACGAGGGGCCCAGCAGTATTAAACTCCAAAAATAAATTTGAAGGAACAAATTATATCTTGACTACAAGCAAAACCCACAAACTTTGTAACACTTTCGAAAACAACCCTTATGACTACCAGTTACGTATAGCGTTAAGTTGTTCCACAAAAATGTACTACATTCATGACACTTATCTTGCATCTCAAGTCTGAGGATAACTTCTCATGATTTACTTAATAACAAAATCCATAAAGTAACATCATGTAGTTGGGATAAGTCCTATATTCGGTATCATTGAATATCATCTGAAATGGCATGACTACGCATCTATATACTTTAAGTATATTATACCAACCTTTAGATTTGTCTTGATTTAATAATATTCCCATATTATTAACTGACAACGGACAATTTAGAATAACATTTATTCATGGATTAAACATACAAATATAGGATACAATATATTATAAATTAAACATACCATGTATTTTATTATAATAATTGTTTAACATCCCTTATTCAAATACTAAATAGATCAATGCATGATAACTCTTGTTGATGAATTATATCTCAAATAATGACATTCATACTTGTTGACAAGGTATAAATCATCCAACTTTGATCTATTGGAATTTTAAGAATACTTATTTCAAGAATTCAACTATTGAAGTTCTTATATGTACATACTCAACTATTTTGATAATGTCATATAATAGTTCATAAAATGTGTGACATCCTTAACCACCAATTTATGATAATTAAACTTCCAAACATTTTAAAGTTTAAAGTATTCTTATTCTTTTAATGTATAATGCAACTATGCTTTTAGTAAACATAACTAGTAATAGC
Source organism: Artemisia argyi (assembly GCA_030686995.1). Lineage (NCBI taxonomy): Eukaryota > Viridiplantae > Streptophyta > Magnoliopsida > Asterales > Asteraceae > Artemisia > Artemisia argyi. The sequence goes on from CM060676.1 coordinate 191,930,385, forward strand.
CAAGAACGAAATCCTTACCATGACTAGTATTGAGTGTCATCTCAATTTCATTAGCTTCATTGTATGCAAACAATAATATGCTATTAGAAAAACTTCCCGTAAACCTTAATATCTATTGTGTAATGTTTGATGCCCTTCAAACTTTCAAGTTTGTTAGCTATGACAATTTTCACAACAATTGAAAAATTGTTCATCTATAGAATTTGGAAGCTATTCCAGATTTAGGAAGTGATTCTATAATCAAACATATTCTTTTTAGAATATTACACAAGTTATCTAATAACTTTTAATTAGATATTAATATTGCCAAATCATCTTGTAATCAAGCATGATACAACAAAACATGATGTGCATGAAAAATATTTTAGTCATACTTAGATTTTATTCATGTCATACATATCCATTTAGACTTTCTAAATGATATATCATGTTATATTAGATCTATTTACCGCACATGTTTCAACAATAAACATTCATTACAAGGTTGTATGTCTTATTTTCTAAATCTTACAAGTAAAGTTTCATTCCATTCTAAGACTTAACATTTACTTATATGGAATATTACTTTTCATATGTTCTACAACATATATGATTTAAGAAATTAAACATAATACTCCCACTAGCTTTTAGGAATACTTAGAAATTATCTTATTTCAATTATAATTCAAAACATGGATTTAATAATTAAATATAAGAGTAATCTTCTAGATGCATGCATTTATCCATCAATGGATTATTGCATTTTGTACACTTCCAAAGATTTATTTGAATTCATAAACTCCTTTTGATTACTTATCGTCCTCGCTCAAGTAATCACTCAAAGAAAGAGTTTTGATATTCCATTGTCAATTTCATAAATATGACAATCATAATCTTTATATATTTAATGTATTTAGAAAAGAATATTCAATCACAGTTAATTGCTTAAGTGTGATTAATAATCTTGTCTTAAGACATGTATTAAATACGTGTACAATATTGTCCATATGATTTTTATACAAAGATTTAAACCACAAAGGTTACCTTATCTTTGAAGAAACTCATCTTCATTTTCTAGTCTAACTATTAAGATAAACCAAATTTCTAAAATTGATTATCTTTATGGACAGCATCTTAATCATTCATATCATGTATACTTTACCCAATTTCATATTTGGTAATGTATCATAATGATTATCAGGTTTACAATAATCCTGTAAATCATAGCCCTCAGCATATTAATCAAATATCTGAGATATATTACTATTCTATGAATGATAATTCCATCATCTTAAGATTTAACATTTAAATGTAAAACTTTATTATCATGTTGAGATTTAACATTCAAATGTCAAACTTCATCATGATATTTACTAGCATATTTTAGAAGATTATGTATCTTATAATTTTATCTTTTAAAAGTTCAAAACTCCCACTTGTTTTAGTAATTTAAAGACTATCTTTAAATACTTAGCAAATAAAGAAACAATGCAATTTTCTCTTTTGAGATATTACAAATACTTATTGATAGTTCATGACTTTACTTTGTTAATAACCTCTTCATAAGCAGTTAAACAAATTTAGAACTTCAATTTAAGACTTAACGTAATTCATCACATTTATCACATTCATCACATTCCATCATATGATGATGTCTTATTAATCTTCTAGATTGGAGTTTTATTAAATATGTCTAAGCCATACTCAATATTTTAACCTTGATAACTTTTGAAAGAAAAGAAGTTATAGTTATCTTTAATCAAACAATATAACAAGAGTTTGATTTTCCTAACTGAACATACCATAAACATTTGATATTTCATTAGTTTTAATATTGTAAGACAATGTAACAATATTTAAGATAACCATATTCCTTTTGACTTGTCTATTTACCAACTAATGCATTTTAATGGTATAATAATATTTTCAAGTCAATAACATGCTTTATAACACAAGTACTTTTTACAAAGTCACTTCATGTCCATGTCTCTACAAGAAAAAATAAACTGTTATAATCCCACTATACGTTATAAGTTATTTAACAATTTAATAACTTCATGTATATGTCTTAATTAAAAAAAACATAACAAGATACCGTCTTACTTTATTATAAGTCTTGTAACAATTAAAAGACTTTATGTTTATATCTTTTCAATGAAACATAAACATGTTTAACTAAAGTAATTATGAACACCATCTCTTGGTTTCAATAGTAATTTCAAGTTAATTTATTACTTCACAATAATGTAAATAACATTATTTCTTCATTTATTTATGTCATTTCAAGAACACATAAATATTTAGATTGAAGTAGCATTAGATTACTTTATTAATTTATGTCATTCCAAAAATTCATAAATATATAAATTAAAGTAGTCTTGATATCATATTGACACATGTTCTAATAGGTATCTAATTTAGAAACTGTAAATTCTCATAGTTCAATTACATCAGTTGATCTGTTAGTAATGAAAATATGAAATTCACATTATTGTTGCAATCTAGCTAAGCTCTCACATAACATAAATTGTAACACCAAGTGTTTCTTGAATTAGATTAGTATAATTCATATTAGAACGTTATTCTCTTACCTTGCAGTCAAGAGAATCCATTAAATCATATCTTTATGAGTTGTTTCTTGCTCGCATTAAAGATAACATTTCTCCCACTTGTGCATGGAACAACCTCATATAGTTGATAAACAACATGCCATGCATTTGTTTATGTGATCAATATGATTGTGTCATAGATTTTAGCATAACAAGAAGATGTAGAACAACAATGTCTAGTAAGGAAACGTACAAGACTATCATTAAAAGTATGAGTGTCTACACTTGAAAAGTAATTATCTTTAGCTACCAAGATGTCAAAGCTTGTAACTCCCACTGAATTAATGATCATTACAATAATTCCTTATTCAGTAATAAGTACACAATACTCCCACTGAATTTGACAACATTGTAAATGTTTCATATCTAGTGAAAGAAAATAGTGTGCTTTTAACTTTCCTACACCTTTGAATGTCCATACGTAACAATTACTTATGCACTAAAGAGTGTATTCTACTACGTAAATGATGGACTATCCACCAAATGCTATTAACTTGAAAAATTGGGCATGCAATTTCTTCCTTAATAGGTCTACCATCCTACAATGTATGTAGTACCTTTTAAATTGTCAAAACAACTAGATGAATAAACTAGTTTGTCTTTTACCATTTTTCGGTAATTAGTCCAGCTTCTAATTATAATAACTCATAAAATGTCATACATAATTTTCTATTAACCAAATATCATATTTGTTATTAAGAATTTAATCACCGAATGAGGATGATGAAATCCCTATGAAAAATATGCGCAATTTTCTTAACTGTTAAAAATTTGCTATGAGTTATATTAGAATTTAGACATATCTAATATTCCTATTATCCTTTTCATTCATGAAAAGAAATAGGATTGTATCTCACTCTTCTTTCATAGAAAGGAGACCTCTTTTGTCTTTTAAGTAAATTATTCTTAATCAAACATTTGTTTGAAAACAGAACGGAATCAATTTACCAAAGCCCAAAGTGCGTTTACAGTTTGAACGTTGCATTAATACATTAAAACGAATTACAAAATTCAATTTCAGTATTTTCGATAATTAGATCTTTAAGAAAATAAAATAACCATTGATAAATATTCATATAAACCATATTATTTTCTTAAAGCTAGGATCCTAATTGACATAGTACCATTGCATTAGTTGATCTGCTAGTAATGATAGTATTCAACAAGGTAATTGTCGAACAATAATTGCCAATATCATATTGCAATTCCTAGATCATTATGGGATTTACATTCACAAAACCTTTGTAATGTAAGCATGTTTCATCCCCATCTTAATGCCTTGAGTCCAAGTTCTCACTTCCTACTCAATTTAAGTCGTCTAACTTAAAAACTGCAAACTCATAAATCCATTACATCAGTTGATCTGCTAGCAATGAATTTATGACATTTACCTCTCCATTGCAATCTCGCCAAGTTCTCACATGACGTAAATTACAACTTCAAGTGTTCTTAATTAGATGGCATTTGACTTAATTTTATAAGGGTATTAATTTTGACGTAATCAAAATAATGTATAAAGAAGCATGCATACAACTTCATAACATTGGTTTTATAAAACATTTTTATTACCAATTTGCTAAGAGTAAAATAGCAAAGTTTTGATTGAGGTATCGGGTTCACCAATTAAAGAATTACGAACAATTATCGTCCACTATATCGTACTTTTACATAAGCCCTAAGGCTTAGTGTTTCGGATAATCATTGTGGAATTGTGGTGAATTCACCCTTAAGATGACAATGTACGTAATATAGTGATATAGGTAAGTCTAGAGTCGGCACACAAGCGGTTGTAGAGAACCGGTAGGTGCATGGTCTTTAAAAACCCCTCTCTACAAGCACATTGTATGGCGACTTTCGGTCCGCCTTTCGAACACTATGTACAAAAACATCAATCAACCAATCCTTTGAAATTGAATCTCTTAAAACCAAAACAATTTCGCCATTTATTTAGTCCATATTATTTTTCTATTCAAAAAATTACCCTTTTTCGTTTATAAACATGTCTCACATAATAATAGACAAAAAACAAGTAATATGTAATAAAAAATAAAACAACCAAATAAACATATACATAACATAACAATTAAATATGTATAAACATGTAGCCACATGCAAATTTAATTCAATAGTCCTATTAATAATCAAGTCTAGGTGTATAATGCATTTATTCAATTAAGGCTTTCTTCTTCAAGGAAAAAGAGCCACATACATCGATAAATCGATTGCGTAAGCCAAAACTAAACAAACACCACATAGCACGTAATTGATTACTTAATATTGGAGTCTTCCCCAATTCGAGATCTATTAATAAATTTACATGTTTCGATATAACTTAACATTTAATTTATATATCCAATTTAAACCTTTTAAATTATCACACAATTAAATCCATGCAAATATGCACTTTTCATAGATTATGCTTAACAATTAACATATTGCACCAAGATCGTTTACTAAAACGCATAACCAATTACATGACATCCTAGGGTTTCTAATCATATTAAAATCAAAACCAAAAACCCTAAATAACTAATAGGTCAATCGACCCAATTAAAAAAATTAGGGTTAGGAATAAAAAAAACCCTAAAAACATGTAATAACGAATCAAGATTCAATTTTTATGCATTTCGATAATTAATTACACATTATAACGGCTCTAGATGCCACTGTTGGAATTATAATATCATGACAATCATATAAATAAACCAAACACATCAAGTAAACATGCGGAAGCGATATAACAAGATCATATAACATGTAATTAATTAATCAATAATAAATAGTAAACGCACCTTTATAATTCTAGCCCGAACAAGAATCATTAAATGCAATTCTTCAAATCAAGAACCCTAATTAGAGTTTATGTGGATTATAAGAATTACCCCTTACCTCTTTTGTAATTCAATCCAAGAATCAAACAATAGTGTGTTTGAATCGTGTTCTTGTACACACGTACTAATTCAAGTAAAAGTTTATGCAAGTAAATCAAACACAAAACCTTTTAGCTTTATAAAAATCGAAAACCCTTATGGGTAATAAAGATGGATCAATTTTGAGGACAAGAAGAAAGAAAGAAAACACCTAGAATGAGTGTACAAGTTATGAGAAAACAATAACCCATGATGTGTTTATATACTTGAGATAACTTGGAGTCCAAGGTACAAAGGAGGTGGAACTCCTTCTAGAACATTCTTGCCCTTCCAATTATTCACAAGTATTACTTTCCTAATCTTCGTCTAACGGTCGTTAGTCATTCTCCGTTAAATACTAACGGTCGTTACTAGTTTTGTGTTTATTAATAATTATATATAACATTTATAAATTATTATTCTTTTACTCTTCATACGTAAAGTGTGCAATCCCACGATCTCGAGTTCGATCATAACATACGACTACTAAAATAATGTCCATAATCTAACAATGAGATGATGAAAGTACAGAGTAATTTAGTTGCTTTATGTAGGTAAATATAAAATGCTTTATGTAGGTAAAAATAAAAATAAAGTAGGAGTACTAAATTACCAGGAATGAGACACGAACTTTGGATGCTAAAATCCCCATTGTATCTAAAGTTTTTAGCAAGGAAACATACATGGTTGATGAAATACAGAAATTAAAGGTAAACGTACATAATGACATCTCCTCTTTGTGCTTAGAAGTAAAGGTCGAGGTAGATTTGTCATTTACTTTGTATATCTATCGAAAGTACCAAGAAAATGATGGATACTAGGAAACTACCACGAAAGAGTAAAAAGTTGGTTGCAGATAGTATAATTTGAGTAAATTACACGACTAACCTTTTTTTTTTTTTTTTTTTTTTTTTTTTTTTTTTTTAATTTCGAAACCAATAATTTCGAAACCAATAAAAATGATGGATTTAACTCTTTGGTTTTGAAACCACGAAAGAGTAAAAAGTTGGTTGCAGATAGTATAATTTCGATTCTTGTGTTCTCGAAAACAACCTTGATTTCGAAAACAAGTACTTATGGGATTTCGAAACAAAGACAGTTTTTTTTTTTTTTTTTTTCAAAAAGCATTCACAAATGAAGTTTGTAATCCAAGATTCTTGTACTTCTATGCTTAAAAACACCAAAACTTGAAGAAAGTTGCAAACTTGATAATTTTTATTAAACTTTTTCGTGATCTAGAAAACAAGTACAAGAACCAAATCGGGTTTTTTAAGCTAGAATTTTTCAAAAAGATTGAAACTTTCTTGTTAGAGAAGGTTTATAACACTAGTTTGTAATAAAAAAAAGTGTTAAAAACAAAAAAAACAAGAAAAGTAAGAATTTTTGATAATAAAATCGTGATAAAAAGCTTAAAAACACGAAACTAACAAACCCTCAACCCTCCTAAATCATTGTTAGGCTCTTGATACCACTTGTTAGGACCCTTGATCTTATATCTAACACAAGTTATATTGAGAATAGAAGAGACAAGTAGAGAGAGAGAGAGAGAGAGAGAGAGAGAGGGGGAGAGAAAAGAGAGGAATGGGAACTCTTGTATGTGAAATGAATAACCTTGATATTACCAAGAGAACCAACCTCTAAATGAGGCCTTACATGGGTATTTATACTTGTAGTCTAGGGCTTCACATATCTTTGACCATATTACATAACTAGCCCTTAGACTTTATACAAGCATGAATAATACACATAAACTTAATAAACTAGCATTTACTAACTATTACATGAATATATTTAACTAACTATTTGACTCAATAATGATCGTCACTTTTAATGCTAACAATCTCCCCCTAAGGGACGATCATTGAGATCTCTCTTTGATTACATAAATGATCAACACTTCTAATGCTAACAATCTCCCCCTAAGGGTGATCATTGAGATCTCTCTTTTGTGACCTTGATCTTTGATCTTTAAAGCTTGTTCTTTTAGAACTTTGAGTCTTGTTGTGTAATAGTTTTGCTAGTTCCTTTGTTCCAATCATGCTTTGTGATCTTTCTTGCCTTTGATCAACATCATCAAATATGGATGTCTTTACGTCTTTTCCAACATGCTTATACTTTGTTTGACATTAAATCTTTGTGAAGTTCTCTTTTCTTTGACTTTAATCTTTGTTTCTTTAGTTTGTAGATTCTTTGACTTTGACTTAGAAACGTTCTGAACTTTTCTTAGCTTTGATCTTTGAAGAGAGCTTTGCAGGGTATGAGCATGTGGATCTTTGAGTGATGGTAACGGTCTTTCTCCACGGAACATACATCAGTACCTACATAAAACAGTTAGCAATAAAGCATCCGGTACTTACAGGTTCGGAATTAGAGATCGTTAACAGCATAGTGTGAAAACTCTCTCTAACCCTTGCCAAGGCCATTCCTGAACCAGATACCCCTGAAAAGGGCTTACTAGATCCACCGAAGTACATCAATGATTCAGGTGAGTTGCTGGAGATCACCCCACAACTGTAGACCGTTTGAGACATAGTAACCATCATGATAGATAAGGCAAGATCCGTAGATCTCATAAAGACTCTTACAACTTGTGTCCTTTTTGGCGAACACAAGTGTATTTATAGGAAGTGTATCCTAAGAGATCTTTTGATGTATCTCATGGCTCTAGACTCGATAAGTGCACATATGGTTTCCTATGCGGAGATTAGGGAGGGGTCTCCTACTTCAATATCAACCATCTCTAAGAGACAGGTCGATAGATTACACCGGTTCCCCGTGAGAATGAAACAAATATCTTTTAAGAGATACCTGAGTGGCTAGAAGGTTTAGTGCAATGTGTCACTGGGTCCATGACGTCTTGTCTTCAATACCGGTGTCACCTTAGTAACAACCAGTAGCATATGAATTGAACCCGGTTTCTGCCCTAAGGTTGAACATTTGGAGGGCTATTTCTTTTCACCCTTTTTCATAACTTTTCTTTTTAATTCTTCAACCCCTTCTTTCTCCTTTCTCATTTTCTCCTTTTTTCCAATCATACCTAAGGACTTCTAATTCTAATCTATTGGATTTGTCCTTGGGTAGATCCCTCCGGCTCTGGCGGATCATAGGACGGTTTTTACCTAACCTTAGACACCTTATAACTCCATGACTATCCTATTGTTGCCATCAAACCATTTGTGAAAATCTCTCAAAGTGTTTATGATAATAAAACATACTTTGTTAACACTTCGAGAGTTTTGCATTTCATTTGAAGGACTCCCCCTTCACATGTGCTCATGGATTTATTAAGAAATTGGCACATGCGTGAGGAGTTTGCACTTTTTGAATTGATCCACTTTCAGTGAACATGACCGATTCGAGACACGCTTACATCACTAGTTAGACTAGCTTGAAGTTATTACCCGTCCTGGTCAAGTCCAAAGAAAGTCTCTCGATATGGTACATTCTACTAAGACAAATCCTTTTCGAGACACGCTTACGTGGCTAGTTAAAGAGTTCCATTGCCAGCTTTTAGGTGACAACTATCCCTAGTAACTAACTTGATGTTATTACCCGTCGAGGATTAGTCTTTTCGATTACTAACTTTTGTTGTTTCGTCAATTCTTGGGTCATTTCTGAGTCGAGCTCGCATGAGATTCAGCCACAATCTTAAACACATTGATCACATTTTAATCATGTCTTCTCCCCCTCAAAAATAACATATCCATGGTATTTTTGATACCAATTGATTAAAACCTTTTCTTTTTGGATAGCATATGGGAGAAACGGATGTTTGTAAATTCCAAATTAGTTTCTTTTAAGCATGATCTTTTTGAAACATCTTTTCATTACTCCCTCTCAAAAATAGAACATTTTGAGTAAATTTAAGCTTTTAAGGATTTGAGGGAGTAATATTTTGAGCTACATCGTGAAAAGTTTTGAAAACCTTTTGAAACATTTTTTTTTAAAATTTTGCTCAGAAAATTAAGAAGACTTTGATAAGCTTTTTGGTAAGAAGTCTTCTTTTCTTTTAGGATTGTCGCACATAAATGTACAACAGGGTCCTTTTTTTGAAAATCGCGGGTTATACACTGTTATGTGTGCATAAGCCATAATGTTTTTAGGATAAGTGTTCAAAAAATATTTAAAACCTTTGTTTGATTTAAGCACTTTCCTTTCTTTGAAGAACGAGTCCTTAGCTGAAATACTAAGAAGTCATTATTGAAGCCCGGGTTTCGTACTGAAGTATACGAAAGCCATCATGAAATTGGATTAGACAACAACTTTTGGAACCCATTTAAGCACGGCGCCAACTGGGTTACCATATTTTGAAATCCATTTGTAAGTTGTGTCAATCCGAGACAAAGAAGTTGAATTCCAACGAGGACTGAAAACCTGTGTTTCATTTTTAAATAAAGCTCGTGGAATCAACGGTGATTTAAATCTCTTTTGCTTTTGAAAGTTGTTTGAGAAACTCTGTGTCTCTTTTGGAGTTTTAAAACTTGAAGAAGAAGTTTTCCATCCATTATTGAAAATCGGCGTTTCATTTCAAAAATTCGTTTTTGAGATGAATGGAAACCTTCCAGAATTAGGATTTTTCCAAGCATAGCCATTCCTTTGTTGTAGCGGAAGCATTTCAGAGTATGAATATTTCAAATGTTTTGAACGGCTTTGCTTTGGTTTCCACACTGGCTTTACCGGAGTAAAACGAGAGTATGGAGTTTGAAAACCTTGATTCTTTTCTTTATGAGCACTTGCATTTGAAACCTTTTGAGGAGTAAATGTTTCAGAAAAATTAGGTCTCTTTGAAAACTTCCTTCCTTTTTGCAAAGAATAGGTGGTAAATTGAGAAACCCTTTCAGAAAAAGGTTTTGAAGATTCACCCGTGTAAACCTTTTCTGAAACACTTACTTGTGGTTTAGACTCGTTTGAAACTTGAGATTTTCCTTTTGACCGGTTAAGAACATCAAACTTTGCTTTTAAGGCATTGTATGACGTTCTCAAATCATTGTATTCTTTTTGAAGAGAAAGATGATCTGACGATGCCAGTTTTTCTTGCAAAGAAGCATTTTGATTTTCAAGATGTGCAAAATATTTTTCATATTTGTCTGTTTCGATTGAAAAATCATTTTTGGCATCACCAAAATCCTTGATTTGTTGTGCAATCGTTTTTTCCAATTCAACAATTTTCTTTTGAAGGACAGACTTTTCTTTTTCAAAAAGATGATTTGGTGTGATCTGAGAGTCAGATTTGTTAGAAGTTTGATTCTGAACTCTTGACCGCTTGATTGAATCAAACAAGTTTTTGTAAGTCTGTTTCAAATGCTCATTTTCTTTTTGTAATGATGCCACAGTATGTTTCAATTCAAGATTTTTTGTATCAAGTTCATCGAAATCAAACTTGATATTGGTATCATCACAATTTTCTACAAAAATCTTTTCTTTTTCTTTAAGCACTGATGTCAAAGAGTTTTCAGAAGACACTTTCTCATTCTTCTCTTGCAGTTTAAGTTGGAAAGAGATACTTTGTGCTTCGATTTTTGCAAGATGTTTCTCAAACTGAGCTGTTCTTTTTGACAATTCTTCTTTGACATCAGCTTCTTCTTTTGAAAGCTCGGTGATTTTCTTTTTGAGACAAAGATTTTCAGATTTCAAGAAAGATGTTTGTTCAAAATTCTCATTCACTTTCTTATGGCAAACAGATTTTGATTTGAAACACTCTATTTGATTTGTGAAAAATTCCTTTTGAATGTCAAGTATTAAGCATTTTTCATCAAATTCGTCTTTAAGAGAATGAACGTACTTTAAATCTTCTCTCATGTCAGTGACAAGATGTTTTTCAAAGAACTCAAAACTTAAGTTGATATTTTTCACATGAGGTTCAATCTCATCTTTCAAAATCTTTTTGACTTCAATCTTAAGGCGTACATCTGATGAAAGAGGATTAGAGAAAACGTTGTGATCGATGTTTTCTTGCTTAAACCAAATGACCTTTAACGTATGCTCAATGTGATCTTTAAGACTACAAAATTGTTTCCTTGCTCTATTTTGCCATAACGTAGCATCATAAGTAGCAAGTTGAGCTTCTTTGAAAAATCTTTAAACATTTGTGTCTTTTCTTTTGAAAGGTGCTTTTAGAAAATCTGTCAATTGTGTACAACCATACACAAAGCCGTGGTACGAGAGTGGGTTTTTTGTTTGTTTTACTTTCAAACGTTTTTCCTCTTCAGATTTTAGAATATCTTGAGATTCAAACAAAAGATCATCTGACAATTCTTTTCCCATATCGTCAGCGTTATACAAAATAGGTGTCAGCTTTTGCACTTTGTTTAAAAAACACGGTTTTCCATTTTCAAAACCAATTCCAGATGTTTGTTTAGAAACTTCCTCATCTTTAGTAGGCAACATGTTGATTGTCTGAGAAGTTTGTCCCAATTTTCGAAGTTTGTTTTCAAGATCGTTTGTTCGTTTCGAAAATTCTTGATTTTCATTCTCAAGTTTTGTATTTACAATCTCAAAATTTGAGGTGGTTTTCTTAAGCCTTGAATTTTCACTTTTTAAGTCACTGTTCTCTTTTACAAGTGCTTGAACCTTTCTGTTGTTAATAACCATTTGAGCATCCAGATTTTGAATGGAACATTTTTCACGAAGAACAGCTTCTCTATAACCAACTTCAAGTTCTTCATTTCTTTTTAAAAGTGGTTTGACAGACTCTCCATTCATTTCAAACTTCCGAGCTTGAGATTTAAGGTTTGAGTTTTCGAATTCAAGTTCAGCTTTTCTTTTAGTTACATTTTGAAAACCTTTTTCCATTTCTTTAAATCTCTCAAGCTCTTTTGTCAATAAGACATTCGCTTGTTTAGCTTTGCGATTGTCCTCATTGCACTTTTCAAGTTCATGTTTGAAATTATCGATTAAAGAAGCAAATAAGGCACGATCTTGTTCATAAGAAGATCCATCCTGGGCAGGCTCACCTCTATTAGGATCCATATCTGGAGTAACAAAAGTGATATTACTATCATTTTGTTCCACCACATATGTATCACTAATAGACTCAGAATGCTCAGGATGTGTCTGATTATGAGCAAACACATTATCAAACACAACACCATTATTGTTTGAATGTTGTACCTTAGTGAATATCTCTGTGTCTGATGAAGGTCTGATGTGATCATCCTCAGTATCCCAAACTGCTTCATTCCTTTGTGTACCATCAGCATCCGAATCATAGCTAGGACTGCTGCTTTCAACCTGTTGTTCTGAAGATGAATCGCTGCCTGTGAAAACCAAACTGACATCTGATGCATCACCCTCATTGACTATTTCCTCTTCATTTTGAAAATCTTTCTCTGTCTCTTTTTCAATCATCTCAGTTTCCTCTAACTGCATCTCTTTGTCCTTCTGCGCTTTTTCCCGTTTCAGCTTCTCAATCTCATTCCCTGAAGTGCTTCTTTCTTTTTCATTTGAATCCCTCTTCTTTTTCTGCATCTCCCTCAGATGAAGTGATCTTGCATTAAGCACCATTTCCAGTATGTTCATAAGATTAAGCAATTGATCTCTAAAGACTTCAACTTCCATGCTAGTGAAATGTTTTTTTCCATATACTGCTTGCTGATGCATAATCCCAAGAATTCTTAAACGCTCTAAAATCCATGGACATGAACCCTTTTAACTGTGTCTTGAGTTCTCTAAATCCTACCATGCAATCACTTCCCTGTTCAATTTGCATTTCGAGTTGAACTATGTTGTTTTGAAGATTCCTTATGAAGGTAACAACGTCCATTTCAGATCCGAAGAATGTCTCAAAAGTTCTAAGAAATGATGAATCCCATAATGGTTGACTTGCTTCTGAGAGGGCCACACATTGAAACTTAACTGATTCAAAATGTATTAAACAGTTTTCTTTGGAGTGCATTGCGAGCTTTATCCTTACTTGCGTCTCTCTTCTTTTTGAACTTGATTCCATTATCAAATGTATAGTTGATATATCACACACAAAGGTCGAAATACAGAATTCTGATTTTCCCTCCAAAATAATTTGAAAAATTTACTCTCCCAAAATTTGAAAATCACTATGAAAGGCACTTCTAAGGTTACCAGAAAAATTTGAGTTTTGAAAATTTTTACGTCAAAATTTACCGAAAAAATTTGAATTTTTGGCCTAAAAATTTGAATTTCGGGTCAAAATTTTCAACGTTATACCAAACTTTGAATCTCGCATAAAAATTGAACGTTTAATCTCCAGTAAAAAATAAATTTTACTCAAAATTTCCCGCCAAAAAACTTTTTTTTTTAAAGAGTTAAATCCGAATTTTTTATTTTTTTTTAGAACTTTATGATAAAATTCGGTAAATGAGTGGTATTTTGGTATTGCAATTTTCACGGGGATACTACTTTCATCGCTAAATTTTAAACGTTATCGAAATGTGACTACGGAGATTATTTGTTTATTACTTATTTGAGCGTTAAGTGATGTTTTCACGGGTGCGTGCACTTAGTATCTCAAAGTCTAGGGGTTAGTTGGATGAAAGACTTTCGAAGATCCTTGTTTGAGCATTTATAGAATAGTGATTAAGACTTGGACATCTAGCTATGTGTGAGATCTATAAACGTATAAGTTGGTTCTTAATGCTCACAATAGCTATCACTTTAAGGAGTTACGTTGTAGTGCTCAGTGTCACAAAAGGTTGTGGATTGTTCAAGAGGCGGATATACAATAAAGGATGGATGGTTGGGTATATGCCACTACCTATATTGTAAGGAGTGACGTTGTTGTGCTCAATAGGTTCTTAATCACACATTAGTACAGGCGTAAGTCACAAGTCTGGGAATTTTACTTCATTCTCAAGTTTGTCATATCGGGTTGTCTCCATACGTGGTCACTTACTATTAGCCAGTGGAAGTGAAAAGAGGTTTGATAAGAGGTTGATCTGAGGAGAATTGTAGAGAGAGTAGTTGTCGACATCAACTCATGGGGTATTGATTTGTATGTTGCTTACAGTTGATATTTCTATGTACACATATTTATGATGATTCCGTAAGATCGTCATCATCCTTGAGGGAGAAATGTGTACATCGGCGCTTTTATTGAAGATCTGGAAGCATTCTAAGTGAGTTGAAGATGTCGATATGATGCTCCCCAAACAAACCTGTGAAGAAGTTACAGTTTATCAGTCTATTATCCATTTTCCGTTGTGCATGACAAGATAAGAGACTGAAGATAATTTGGGCAAATTCAGAGAAACTTCTTCTACAAGCATAAAGGTTATATCTAATGGGTTGTCAATTTGGGAGGGAGCATGTAAATGAAAAGGGCTTACTAATTGGGAGGGAGTAATAACCCAATTAGATTAGTAAGTGATTCGTCTGCAAGTAAAGAAAGATTGTTGGGGATATTTATGAAGATAAAGAGCTATGAAGTCTTCCTCAGCATTGCTACGCTTACTTTGATTGTTTTATATTACTTGTTAGGAATCATTGTAACCAATTCACGTATATCTCCAGCTGGAGGGAGATTGTTAGAAATGAAGCTGAGCGATATTTACGTGAATTGGAGTAGACAACTAATATGCATATAATGCAGGGACTAATAATGTCATATTGTAATAGTTGTCTTATGTTTGCCCTATATATACCCCTCAAGTCTTCACTTGAGAGGTGTGAGTGTGTAACCATTTTGCATAATAAAATCTTATCTTTGTTCACCTCTCCTTCTCTCTACTTTCTCTCTCTAAAACTAGTTATGGATTTCATATTCTTTGATCAACCTCGACCTCTCGAACCACATAAATCATCTATAATTTTCGGTCCTACAATTTATTTTTATCAATTTATAAATCTTGTCTTTAACTTCTAAATTTACCATGAATAGTCCTCAATATTCCAAAACTTGCTATCCATAAGTCTAAAACAAAAGCGAAACTCACATACAGTTCACGAGAGTGAGTATAACTTGTACTTCATGACTCTTTTAGATGAAAGCCATAAAACTAGGTAATAAAACCAAAACAAGAATCAAACATTTAGCCTAACGTTATGTTGTCTAAGGGTGTGCTTGGTTCAAACTCGGGAAAGGAAAAGGGAAAGACAATGATAATGGTGAGGAAAGGAAAAAAGAAAGAAAATCATTTCCCCTAATTTATTGGATAATGGATCATTATTCGCTATTGGGTAATGAGTTATTTCATTATACTCTACCAAACATTTTTTTTCATTATTTTTCTCAATCATCACCCTTTGACCCCCTACCAAAGTATTTGTTTTTTTTTTTTCAATAAACAATTCAAGTACAAATTTATAATATCAGAATTAAATCAAGCTCATCTAGAACCGCTAAGATGTTAGTTCAATTACCAAATTTATGATAAATCAAATTCCTTTAAGAATCATACTTGAGATAGTTGCAAATGTCCTTATCCACATAACCAACAAGTTATAGCATGCATACAAAGACACGACTAACCGACATATAATCATTTACATTAATGTCACAATCTGGTATAAACTTACATTGATGACGTATAGTCCGCACTCGGGTCACGAACTCGACCAACGCTCGATACTAACATCTAAGCCCAACACGTGTGGGCTATCATGATAACAACTTGGGCTCACGATAGCCCAAGCTCAAATGTATTATTTATGGTCTAGATAAAGATCTTCTATTTATGGGATAAAGATCCATAGACCGGATAAGCGTGATACGCCGAAGAGTGAGGGGCACGAAACCTACAAGGATTCCTTGCCTATATAAAGAATATCACAACTCTCATTGAGGTACGATGTAAAACCCTAACTCTTCAATATAACCCTAAAACCGATTACTTACTCTCACGCCGGAGGATAATCGTGAGAGACAATCCCACGATAAGCCTAACGGTGTTTGTTTGCTTTCTTAGTGCGCAGGTCTCAAGCATTAAGATCTAATTGGTACGAGAACAAGAACCAAAACAAGGAACGCCCAACTTTTGTATCAACATACATAGTTAATGAATTTAATTAATATGCACAAGTTGTTATAAGTATTATTTTTTGGTTCGTGTAAAATGTGAAAGTACGTTGCAATTTAATAATTTTAACCATTATCGAACTTGTGTGGAAAGTGTAAATGCTTAAAGAAAAACAACCACCACCATGTCCAACAATGGTTGTTAGTTATTTGAGGATGAGACATCTTAGATAGCCAGAAATGTGATGTAAATTCTCATTCTTGCGTGAAGGTATCTGATGCGTGGGAATCGCAACAGGCTTTACCTCTCAAGGGATCTTGAGAAGCTTACAACCCCCACCAGGCATTGTACCTGATCATTGTAGTATAGTATAGTGACAAGTACCGGGGGATTGATCGTTCAGCTTAGGAATAGTGTCGCTAGGATTAGAAAACCTAAATACTAGTTCTAAAGGTGAGGGAAGATTATTTTTGTGTTTTTATATTTTATGGAAAGCAATTTAAAATCTCGGGTATGAAGGATTTGGGCGGAATTAGTTGCTATTCAACTAACCCAATACTAAGATGCAATCAAAATAAAATACTAGAAATGAAAATAAACTAATTTATACTAAAGTTGTGAGCAGTAATTGGAGAAAATGTGTTTACTTAGATTTCACTACTCCCTAGACATCTTTTACACGTTAATTACTTGTTATAATTGCATGGATGACGGATCGTATTCCTTAATACCATTCATGGGGTGGCACACATAACTCCTCAATTCTATGAGCTCTTATCTCCTCCTACACCATGCCCAGCACAACTATAGGGATTGTAAACAGTGGCTCATGCATTAAATACAACCAATAAAGACCTAGTGCGCGTTGGTTCATGTTTCTTAAGACGTTCAAGCATGTTACCAATTGGAGATCTGCCAGTTTTCTTAAGCCTAACATATAAATTATTCATCCAAGACAAGAATAAACAAGTAATCAACACATAATCAATATCTAGGTTTCATTAGATCTAAGCAAACACAAAATAGATCTAGCCTAGCATGATGGAATTAAGACAAGAACATGATATAGACAACCAACACATAGACATATTGATTGAATTAGAAGAACACTTATCTTGATTAAACATGCAAGGTATCAAGGGGTTGGAACCCTTGAAAAACCTGTAAAGTTACACCAAAATCGTACTTAGGGTTTCTCCCAAAACTTCTCTCTTTAAATGTGAAAAATTAGAAAACTATATATAGGAAAAGGGTTCTGACGGCGTCAAGACCAATTAGGCGACGCCGTCACCTCGACGCCAAAACAATCCTCGGACTGCCTAGATCTACATTTGACGCCGTCAAGTACAAATCATTTCCAGGCCGTCATGACTTTTACTCTTGACGCCCTACCTTCATGACGCCATCAAATCTCTTCTGGATCGTCATGGAATTTTACTCTTGACGCCGTCAGGGAACTACTCTTGACGCCGTCACCTACTGTTCCTAGCAAGGAAAACAAAAACGTCCGAATTGCTTCCTTTTCCAGATTTCACTCACAAAGTACCTAAAATCACAAAAGGAACGATTTAGGGAAATATTTGATCAAATAAATTCGGATTCGGGCTTAAATGACCCCCTAAAAACGGATCATTTTTCGCCTCATCAGTATCGTATGCGAAATTAGGCGAAAGCACAAGACCAACAATGTGCACTAAAAGGTTTGTGTTCCAATGGTACCTCTTGTTAATGAATGAAGGATTACTAGGGCAGGGGTGGGCCCTGGCCTCTCCAATTTTTTTTATTTAATGTATTTTATTCATAAATCAAGTGAAAAAAAAATTATTTTATCATTTGGCCCTCTTAAAATTAATCATTGATACTTCGGCCCCCTGAAGAAACAGTTCAAGCTCAGTCTCTGCCCTTGTTATATGAGAAACTCCGCAACCAAATGGTTGTAAGCTCAAGTCCTGCTTAAGACATGTGAAATAGTATGTGGTGTGTATATTGTGAGATAATTAGTTGTCGTTCTTAAAAAAAACTAACAGTCTGCTCCAGGCATGTAACCTCAAAAACAAATAGAGTTAAAATAAAGAGACTAGATTAGTAACAACCAAAACCACATGGACAAAATCCGTGATAAAACAATCAAAGAAACCAGATATATAGGTGACTACCTAGCAAAAAAAAATGTTCCGTTACTTTTAAATAACCCTACATCGTGTTAAACTTTACCAGTCGACACCTCCAAACAATCATCTTCTTTGCCGTTGCACAACCGTTGAACTTTCGTTGCTTGGTTTTTTCATATAGTGGTTATATTATTGATTTATAGTCGAATTTAAAACTGTAGCCAAATATATGTTTTCTAAAAAGTTTATGCAAAAACTTAATGAGTTTGGTTGTTATGGTTTCTAATGGTGATTAATTTTTAGATTGTAGTCGTTTTTAAAACTTAAGAAATATATTTGTTTTTTAAAAGTTTAGGCAAAATTACACGATTTTGTTGTTTTCTTACTCTGATTTTGGTTGTACTTATTCATTAAAAAAATCGATTTTGTAACAAATAAGTATTAGAAATAATTAGTTGGCCCAAGCCCGGTTTTGGTTTAGGGTCCGTTAAGGTTTCATTTGTCTCATGTAACTTTTATATATTGTTGTTGAATAATACATTATACCTACTGGGTTTTCAATGGCCTGATCCTATTTATTCTCTAATACAAATGACGACGATGAATGATATACACCACATGCTCCTTAGCATATCTGATTGGTGTGAAACAGTCAGATAATTATTAGTCAACCACTTGTGAATGGTCAACCATAATAGTCAAACAGCTTAGGTCAATGCTTCCGTGGAATACAGTGTTTCCCCGGGTCGTTATGTCCCAACGAGATGTGCGAAGGTATTAAAAACGAATCTGTGATCAAGTGATTATGAACAGGAAAGGGTGTGAATGTGAGTGAGTGATTACACTAAGGATTTATAAAATAAAATAGCTTAAATAAGCTATTAAAATGATTACATGAAAGCTAGATATTTAAAAACGATTAAAAACCTAAAACGCGTATGTTTAATATTTAAACGTAAACCTACGAAACAAAATGATTTTAACTAAAGTAGGAATTTGCATACCTTAGGGGCTTAAATGCAAATTAAACAGACTTAAAATATTTACTTTATAATTACTAACTTATTTAAAAGTTAAGAAAACCTAAAAATGTAAAAAGAAATAAAAATGTACGTTTAAATTTAAATAAACGTAAACGTACGAAATAAAACGTGAGTTTTAAGAAATAAAAGGTCTACGGATATGAAAATTATAATTTTACAATCCTAATAATATAAGAAAATTATTGGAAAATTTAAAATTATTTTTACACCTATTTAATTTATTATTATTAATTAATTACTAATTTTAATTATTTAATAATACACTAAATAATAAGAAAATGTAAAATAAGTTTAGAAAATTGAAATTTTAATTTAGAAAAATCTAAAATATTATAAAACTAATTTTCAAAATAAAATTATATTTTTGACACTATTTATGTATTTATTATTAATTACTTACTATTTATAATTATTTAATAATACACTAAAATACAAGAAAATATGAAAATTACTTAGAAAAATGAAATTTAAATTTAGAAAAATCTAAAATAATATAAAACTAATTTTAAAACAGAAAATATATTTTTAAGACTTTTTATCTAATTATTATTAATTATTAACTATTTATTAATTATTAAAAACTATTTTAAATTAAGAAAAATAGCAAATGAACAGTGAAAAATCTAAAACTTTTTCTAAAATTATTTTATAACTACTAGAAGCTATGAAAATTATAAAAATGAAAATTGCTTTTGAAATAAGCTGAGAATAAGCCAAATGGCTTAAATAGAAGCTATCAGTATTTTTATAGTTGGCTTATTCTAAATTTTCTTTTACAAAACTAAATTACTACCTAAAATAAGCAACTTTTACAAAGGAACTTTGACTAGAACTCAAAATATAAGCACTGGAGTGCTTATTAGCTTAAGCAGTTGACTTTCTTTGACCAACAAGAGATTAAGCTCGAATGAGCTTATGTGGGGTCCACAATGGTTAATTCTGGTTCACTTAAGTTGTTTGGACAAGTTTAAGCTAGAAAAATCACATGGGGTCCACTGGATAAGCCAATAAGCTGATAAGCTAATCCAAATACCAAACAACCCACTCAAAAATGGGACAAGGTTTAGGGGTGGTACTAGGTGGGTCCCAGTGAGCCTAAGCTCAAAGATTTGGTCAAAACTTGAAGAGGGGCAGGAGGGGGGTTGAAAGAAACAAAGTGGGGCCTGTGGGACCCACTGTGGTGGCCAGAAACTACCACTCAAGTGGTGGTAGTTGTGTGGTCTGATGCAGCAGGGGAGTCACTTCCCCTGCAGGTGTGTTTGAAGCTGTGTGGGACCCACAGCAAAATTCACAAAAATAAAAGGAAGGTGGGACTATGAAGATGAGCTGGGGGGTTACAAATCCTAAAATGCTCAAGGCTTGATTCTTAACAGAAAATTCATAACAAATCCCACCAGTTTTGAGTTTTTTCTGAAAAATGAAAATTTGACTTTTTGACAAAAACTTCTAAATTGACTTTCTTGGATTTTGATTCTAATTTACTGATTAGTTAAGCTATCTTAAGCTATAATAGAACTAATGCAATGAAATGGTGATTTGTGCAATGAAATGGTGATTTGTGGGTCTTAAGTCCTTAACAGTTAACTGTTAGGGGACTTTGATGTGGATTTTGACTTTTTATCTAATGACACTAAGATTTTGATGTTTAATTAACCTATTATAACCTAGTAAGACATGTTGCAAGCAAAAATAAGAATCCTAAACATCTTAAGCATATATTAAACTGCAAATCCAAACACCCCTTTAAACGTATGAAAATGAGATTTTTACATTTTCAAGTTGATTCAGACCATGACTAGTATACAAATAGTTATAATATGATGAAATAGACTAGTTATAACACAAATTAACAGATTACAACAACATATACCAAAGAACTACTAATTATGCTAAATTGACTGTGGGATTCTTAAACTTAACAACTTTTTATTTAAATGAACAAGCAAGGTAGTTTAAGTAATAATAATACTAACAGGTACCAAATAAACACAAATACATTGAAATAAACACTGATTAATAAGTTCTACAATAAAATGCTAATAAACTAGAAATGAGCTTACAACATGGATTTTAGCTGAAAACACAGAACCAAGGACCTCTGTCACACCATATGGCTCCCCAATGAGCTTCTAAACCCATTGCAATCCAAATCACCACCCTGCTCAGCTTTCTTTCACCATTCTTCAGAATTTTTTATTTTCCAACTATTTTCTTTGATTTTTTAGTATTTTTCCTTTTTTAAATAATACTGATAAGTAAGGTTTCTACAAGCTTATCTAAGCTTTGTCAGAGCTTAAGTGAGCTTAATAAGTCCAGAGTAACAACTAGAAATTACCATTAAGCTATTTGAGATTTTTGAAATTAAATGAAATTGCATAAACTGAATTTGCATAAAGCTAAGTGGAATTGAGACTTGAAAAAGATCTTAGATTACTTGAATTCACTTGAGATAAAATTAAAAAGCTTGAAATTACACTGGAATGCTAAATTTAAGTTACACGACACTAAATTAAACTACCTACTCTAATAATTCTTCACCACTGCTTCTCTTTGGCTTTATAGAGACTTTTGAGGTTCCTAGTTGCCTTATGAGTAAATCCCATCACAATTCTGAGCCTTTGGATCACTGCTTTTCATCTAAGCCCTTAAATTTGCTTTTGGCGCCAAAAAGTCCTAGGGGTCAGTAGGGGTTTGTATAATACTCATAATGATAACATGTATGGTTTATGTGTTATGGATTGAATCAAGTAAGAAAGTTTAGAGAGAGAAAATGAGTTGGGAGGAATTCCTAGAGAAAGAAAGAGATGAGAGAAAAATGAGAATATTAGATTAAGTGAAAGGAAGCTCCAACCCCTTCCAAGAAAAGGAAGGGGTATTTATACTTACAACCAAACGCACTCTGAAAAGGGCTGTGAAACGAGCTGACAGTGGGTAAAGACCCGACCCGACTCCACAAATACTAACTAATACTAAACTACTTTCTAACTAATATGATAAATACTACGAGCTACAATATGCTAAACTACACTCAGGGTGACCGAGTCTTCTTATGAATAATCGTATTCCTAACAATCTCCCCCTAAGGGAGGTCACCCCGGAAAATAAATATTGAATCATAGCATTCAAGTCTTTGATGACATCTTTGTAGCTCGTAGCCTTTTGATTCTTCATTGTTGAGATCTTTGTGCTTTAAGTGGAAGACTCTAGATGACACCTTCAATGTGATGGATGATCTTTGGAAATAACATCAGCTGCATCATCCAAAAGAATGTTTGAAAGTCATCTTGGAGTAGTAACGTCTCCATGTGATATGAACCTCTTTGTGTTGGCATGCTCACACTTTTCAGGATCATGATCTTCTTCATCAGAGTTGAGGAAGCATATTTGAGGCCCAATCAATGATCATGATTTCTTAGATTGTGATGTCGAAGTGTGAGCATGTGATGATGGATCAGCATCTTTTCAGCAATCAACCGCAACCGTCAGAAATTCCTGCAAGCAAACAGTTAGCAACAAATCATCTGGTACTTATAGGTTTGGAATTAGAGATCATCAACAGCATAGTGTGAAGATTCCTTCTAACCCTTACCAAGACCGTTCCCAATCGGTAAACCCTGAGAGGATTTACGCGAACTACCTAAGTAGATCAACGAATGGGTGAGTCGCTGGAGATGACTCCACGACTGTTGACCGTTTGTAACCATCGCGACCACTAAGCGTAATCCACAAGGAATTACCTAAGTGACCTGCTTTCAAGGCTGCTTGATGTTGACCCTGGCAGGAATTTCCATTAAATCACTGGAAGTTACAATAGCAACATCCCTCATAAATGTTCTGGCAGATTTACTAAGATCTGCGTAGGACTCATAAGATTACCACTGGTGTCCTTCATGTTGAACAACCAGGGTAGAAGTAGCACGTGTTCTTATGAGATCTTTTTATGTATCTCGAGGCTCTAGACTCAATAAGTGCATTTGGTTTTCTTATGCGGAGATTAGGGAGAGGTCTCCTGCTTCAATATCAACCATCTCTAAGAGATAAGTCGATAGATTACACCGGTTCCCCGTGAGAATGAAACAAGTTCTTTTAAGAGAACTTGAGTGGCTAGAAGGTTTAGTGCAGTGCGTCACTGGGTCCATGACGTCTTGTCTTCAATACCAATGTCGCCTTAGCAACCATCAGTAGATTATGAATTGAACCCGGTTTCTGCCCTAAGGTTGAATAATAGGAGGGCTATTTCTTTTCACCCTTTCTCATTTCATTTCTTTTTAATTCTTCAACTCCTTCTTTCTCCATTCTCACATTTTCTCCTTTTTTTCATAATCATACATATGGACTTTCTAATACTATCTATTTGGTATTGTCCATGGGTAGATCCCTCCGGCTCTGGCGGATCATAGGACGGTTTTCCTAACCTTAGCCACCTTATAACTTCATGACTATCCTATGTTGCCATACACCAAATCATTGAAAATTCTCTCAACGTGTTTATGATTGAGAAACACATTTTTTTAACACATTGAGAGTTTTATCATTTTCAAATGCTCCCCCTTAACATGTGCTCATATGTATTGATTTGAAAATTTGCACATGTCGGGAAGAGTTGCACGTTTTTGAATTGATCTACCTTAAATGATCATGACCGGGCATTCGAGACACGCTTACATCACTAGATAAACTAGCTTGAAGTTATTACCCGGCCCGTTCAGGTTTACCCAAGGTTTCTCGAAACGGTACATTCTACATAAACTAGTCCTCTTCGAGACACGCTTACATCACTGTTGAACCAGCTTGAAGTTATTACCCGTCCAGGACTAGTCCTTTTGATTCAGGACATTTGTGTTTCGTTAATTCATGAGTCAAATCTGAGTCTCGATCTCGTAAGATGCAAGGATCCTTTTACACAAATCATTTGCTCCCCCTCAAAATGTGCATTGATATAACAAAAGAGTTTAGCACATAGGGAAGAGCATATATTTGGGTTTGGGTTCAAAACATCACATTTTAATCAGTTTTTCATATTTAAATCACATATTCTCCCCCGATCAAAAATTTCAAACCAATTGAGATTTGTGATCCCAAGTGATTTAAATAAGTTTAAAGATTTTGGGAGAAAGATGTGTCATATTTTAAGAATGACTGATTTTGAGATGACATTTAAGCTCCCCCTCAAACCTTGAGGGAGTATGTTATGTGTTAGAGATGATGAGTTTATAAATGATTTAGAGTTTAGCGATAAACTCATGAAAAATTCATATACTAACACATAACACTTGCACTTAAACCACTTGTAGTTATGCACAAAGATCATTGTTTTGATGATGTATAGTTTTTGAAATCATTCTCCCCCTCAATCAATGGCACATTTTAAAATTAAACATTTTGCATATAGTATTAATTTGTACAACATCGATTGAGTGGTAAATTTTAAACAACTCTTCAGGTTTGTTTGATCTTCAAAAACCATGGTACCACCAAGTTTGGAGCAAATACTTTCCCAAAGAATCTTTGAAGGAAAAGTATTTGAGATGTAAAGAAGACTTCTCTTCTTTTACCAGAAATGATGCACTTAAGCGTATATCAGATCGGAAAGGCACAAATATAAAGTAATTCATGCCTTTGTTAGGAACAGTCGTCTTTTTGGCGACGAACTTTCCCCAATACTAAGACCGGGTTGCTATCTGAAGTAATAGCAAGCCATAATTTTAAGTCCGGGTTACAGTCTGAAATCACTGCAAGCCATAATTTTGAAGTCCGGGTTGCAGCCTGAAATTACTGCAAGCCATAATATTGAAGAATATTTTGAGATACGACATGTTTTAGAAAAAAACTTTATTTGAAACCGAAAAACTCTTGCTCAAGCATATGTATGATTCCGTGTCATTATTGAATGACATTTCTAGAAACGTACATAATATTGATTACACAAGAGACATGTCGTGAGAAGAATATTTTTGGATTTTATAAGTTTTATATTTTCTATTTTTCTTTTTGATTTTATAATCTATATACAAGGATACAAATTAGTTTAAGAGGATGTTGACATGAGTACCAAAATGAGAGTATTGTTCAACTCGTTGTAGAAGTCTGTAGTCAACATCTCTTAAACTTTCACCACCAAAGCTTTCGAGGCACACGAATTATCGTCTGAACTTGTGGTAGCCATGATGTAATCTTAAACGGGAGCTTATAACTCTTGTGACTTAAACCGAGAGATCGATTCTCTCTCGGGATTTTACTAAAGTCAACAAAAGAAACCGAAAGATATGATATGTGAGTTAGACTTAGAGTGAGATCTTGGATAAGTCACAATTAGCACTAAGTGTCAAGTTGCAACAAGTCAAGTTACAGTAGATCCGATCATAACAAGTCAAGTTGTAAATATTAACTCACAACGTCAAATTACAATCAGATCAATCGAAACGACTTAAGTCACAAAAATTCACCAAACACAGAATGATAACAAATCACTAGAATCTCACAGCTGAGTCAATCGCTAGGCACCACCAAAGCGTCGAATTTTAGCCTCCTCAATGTGAAGCTTTGGCAGCTTCCCCCCAAACCGACAATCATCTTCATGAGACCACTTCCCCAAGTAGTTGAAGTGATGCAAAAAGTCTCATTGTATGACGCTCAAAGACCCAAAGGAAATGATAGCACCGAAGTAACAAGGTGAACCATGGATCATCTCTGCGGTTATCAATCCCGGAATGTATGATGAAGCCCGATCACATGACCATGTTGTGCATCCCTAATGTACACATTACTTTATGGTTTGGAGCAGTTGTCTATTCGGGGGAATAGGATATCAACATCTTCATTACACCAAATGCTTTCCAGTTAACTTATACGTACCAACTCAATCCATATTGTATGCATGTATCCAACACAAGAAGAAGTGATGACACCAAAGTAACAGGTTGAAGCACTGATCATCTCTGCGGATATCACCTCCAGAATATATGATTAAGCCTGATCACGTGAACCTGTTGCGCGTCCTAGATGTTGATGCGTGGGAATCGCACCTTGCTTTACCTCTCGAGGGATCTCTAGAAGCTTACAACCCCCACCAGGCAGTGTACCTGATCGTTGTAGTATAGTATAGTGACAAGTACCGGGGGATTGATCGTTCAGCTTAGGAATAGTGTCGCTAGGATTAAAAAACCTAATTAATAGTTCTAAAGGTGAGGGATGATTATTTTTGTATTTTTATATTTTATGAAAGCAAGTAAAATCTCGGGTTTTGGAAGAGTGGGCGGAATTAGTTGCTATTCAACTAACCCAAAACTAATATAAAATCAAAATAAAATACTGAAAATGAAATTAAACTAAATTAAACTAAGGTTGTGAGCAGTAATGGAGAAAATTGTGTTTACTTAGACTTCATTACTCCCTAGATATCTTTTACACGTTAATTACTTGTTATACTTGTATGGATGACGGATTGTATTCCTTAATACCATTCGTGGGGTGGCATACATAACTCCCCAACTCTATGAGCTCTTATCTCCTCCTACACCATGACCCAGCACAACTATAGGGACTGTAAACAGTGGCTCATGCATTAAATACAACCAATAAAGACCTAGTACGCCTCGGTTCATGTTTCTTAAGACGTTCAAGCATGTTACCATTTGGAGATCTGCCAGTTTTCTTAAGCCTAACATATAAAATCATTCATCCAAAACAAGAATAGACAAGTAATCAACACATAATCAACATCTAGGTTTCATTAGATCTAAACAAACACAAAAGAGATCTAGCCTAGCATAATGGAATTGAGACAAGAACAAGATATAAACAACCAACACATAGACATATTGATTGAATTGGAAGAACACTTATCTCAATTACAATGCAAGGTATCAAGGGTTTGGAACCCTTGAAAAACCTGTAAAAGATACACCAAATTCGTCTTTAGGGTTTCACCAAAACTTCTCCTCTTTAATGAAAAAAAACTAGAAAACTATATATAGGAAAAATGGGCTGACGGCGTCAAGAGCAATGGTCTGACGCCGTCACCTCGCCGCCAAATACTTCCTCGGACGGCCTTGATCTACTTATGACGGCCTATGTGACGCCGTCAGCTACCACGGTATTTTATTCTTGGTACTTTGACGCCGTCATGATGACTTTTGACGCCGTCACCACCTACGGTATTTTATTCTTGATGTCTGACGCCGTCAGGGTGTAACTCTTGATGCCGTCACCTAGTGTCTTCAGCATGGAAAATTGGTACTTTTCCGTTTACTTCACTTTTATGCTCCAAAAATGTCCAAAATGGCTTCTTTTCCAGAATTCACTCTCCAAACACCTAAAATCACAACAGGAACGATTTAGGGCAATATTTGATCAAATAAAGTCGGATTCGGGCTTAAATGACCCCCTAAAAACGGATCATTTTTCGCCTCATCATATACCCTTACACTTGAGATTTGCTTGTCCTCAAGCAAATGAGCTTTTATTCTACTCAAAAGACAAGTTAGGGGTCATTTAACACTAATATAAAAGTAATTACAACAAATAATCGTTCCACTAAAGACCAATAGACAAGCACGGAGGTCATACACAAGCACCTCACAAATAGTGTTTAGATACTCACATCTCTCGGGTGTAATAAAGTAATATAACATTATGGAAATGGAAGATATCTCTCACTACCTGTCATAGCAAAATAGATTACCATAGGCTTGAGAAAGGATCAAACCTCCACCACATGGCGTAAGCACCTAGGATAAACTATCAAAGAGGTCTTTTAAAGGGTTGTAACGTTAGGTATAGGGATATGAATTACACGGTTTTGTTGGATAAAGGAAGTTTTACTGGTGGCGAGTTAACAATCTTGGTTAATTACATGTACAAGATGGCGTTGCTAAGCCAAGACTAGACTCGACTTAAGCTAATAAATGAAAAATAACAAAAACATAAAATGAACATAGAATAAAAATGGGATGGTAGTCCGTATGTTTTTTCTTTTTTTCCTTTTCCTATTTTTTTTTTTTTTTTTTTTTTTTTTTTTTTGCATACACTCTTACCCTACCATCCAAAATAATACATCATAGGGAATGAACGTTCCCCTTACACTTGAATTTTTACAAACTTTACATTTAACTATTCTAATGACTCGAATTAAGAAAATCAAAACACTTGGAGCACTTTTAAGATTAACGTACATATGGGGGTAATAATATTATGTTCTTCCCCATTACTCCATAAAATAAGTACTTACCCATGAGTCCCAATCGTCCCAAAACAATATGTACAAGGATATGACTCGACTTAGCAACCATGTAATCGATTAGAAAGTTAACTTAGGGTTTAACAAATAACAACAATGCACTAAAAATGAGCGCATACACGGAAGGCTAAGGCGATTTGGGTGTACATTTAAGTGGGGTGTAACAAATTCTTCCTTTAAGTAAAATACTTAAAGTTAGAAACGAAAAGATAGGCTCGGAGGGGTGTACTAGGGGTTTCGTGTACTAAAAATGAGTACAACGCTAAGGGTGTGGGAAAAATTAGTTGACTTAACTAGCCAAGTAATATGACTTAAATAGTCAAGTAATCGTAATACGGGTTTAACACAAGGGTGATCCTAATGCCTCTTATCATGTAGTAAATCCTACTACACGAATGTAGTCTCACTAGCGGTCTCGGGATGCATCACTAACGCAAGTTCTAGAATCTAAATGCTACCGGTACACTCATAAGCACTAATAGTAAATGCTTTTCCTATCAAATCTAAAGGTGAACCTCACATTTTTGGGTGGAAAATTTTTCTGAATATACGGTTATGTGCTAGTCATACAACCTCCTATCCATGACACGCTTGCTATGACTAAAGTTTCACTCCTAAATATTGTAAAAAATTTTAAATTTGGCGCTAAAATTACACTAACAAGTATTTCTCATAGTTTTATTACACATCTACTCTCAAACAAAACAAACTCAAGCGAAAGTGCATATGTAAGGTATCATCTTTTTACCCTCCCCTTACACTTAATATGAACATTGTCCCCAATGTTCAAGTAAAGAATGCAAAAGTGATAAAGTAAAGAGAATGAAATCAAATACTCCCCTGATTCGCTCGGTATGGATTATAGGTTGGCCAGGTTAAATCTTCCTCCAAGAAAATGAACAATCAAAGCTTCCCTTCCAGAATATAAATCATCTTCTTGTCATACATAACCTGTAAATCCTGACAACAATAGACAAGACAACCTCGCGTAAAATCGACGGCATCCTATATAAGTTACTAAATCCTAGAAAACAAAGTAAGATATAATGCTTGTGGAATGAAGTTTGCAGATTTCCTGGAGATTATAAAACTTAATAATTCACAAAAACCATAAGACTCCGTTAGAAAAACAAAACCGGTAAAATTTCCAGATTTTTACTCCTGACGCCGTCAAGAGTAATACTCTGACGCCGTCAGAATGGACCTGCAGAAATTCTTATGTTAAGTTTTCGGAAAATTTCTGGAAAAACTTGGTCCTACTTCCTAGAAAATCCTGCAAAACTTCATTATGACTCAATACAAGCATTTGACTCTAACAAATACGAATATACATGTTCATTTAATATTGTGGAGAATCATGATCGGCTTGTTTCTTAAAAACATATTTGGGGTTTCCCCTTACACTTATCTTTTGCAAAAATACCTTTAGGTTGAAGTTAAGACTAGGCCAAACAACATAATAAAGTATTTCCACATTTTAATTGAGAAACATGATCAACCAACAATAAAAATAAAACATGCATACGGAAGCAAATAACTATCAAACAAATAAAATCACACAAAACATGGGTTGCCTCCCAAGAAGCGCTTTTCTTTATTTACGAGTCTTGTAGCTAGACTCAAGGTCATGGGTTACTACGTGATTTCATCATTGGTTCCACTCTCTAGGTCGTCTTCTAAACCAGTTTTGTATTCCGGACCTAGTTGCAAGCACTCTTTGTAGAAACCAAGCATCCTATTTCTAACATACTCTACTCCTCTACGTCTATCCTCCGCATTCCTATAATAAGATGCTTGCTTGTGTTCTTTTTCGAATTTAGAGAGAAGGCGGTATTGTTCAATCTTGTGGGGCATTTGATAGGCAACCTCATCATTCTCTTTCTTGAACCTAACTATCCCTAAAGTCGGATCATAACTCATCCTAGTGGCCTCAACAAATGGTTTTCCAAACACTACTTGACTTAGGCAAGCATCTATCACCGGACGAATGTCTTCAACTATCAAAAATCGATCTCATAGGTGAGATTCCCTATAATGACATGCAATCCCTTCACTCTTCCTGCAAAATTACTTATCCGATTCATACCGGGCATCAACCTAAAATTGAGTTGCTTCTTCATCACCCAATTGTAATAAGTCCTAGTCATGATGTTCACGGGGGATCTAAGGTCGATGTAAGCTTTCCATATATGCATGTGCCCGATATTACATGGGATGTTAATGTTAGAGGGGTCTCCCATTTTGATAAGGGGGTCGCCAAAGATATATGTTCTCTCGGGACTATCGAATAAATTCTTATGGTATTCCTGTTCTTCCTTGGTTGGCAACTTATCAGAGTATTCTTCTATAGGTTCTACCCCCTCTAATTCCTTATCCTTTTTAACCTCAACTTCCCTACTCTCATCCTTACTATCGGTTTCTACTCTAACTTCATCCTTGTCACTCTCTTCTATCTCCTTATCTATCGGCTTAACGGTGACAACATTGACAAAGTGGACATGTTTGGATGATCAGGGGTCCTTAATTTGGGTTCCACTAATGGTGTCCCTAGTGTCCTTCCTAGGTGTGATTAAGGCTTGGTTGTTGAGGGCTTTCAACAAGTTGTCAATCTTGTTGGTCATCTCCGTTTGTTGTTGGTTGAATTCATTTTCGAACCTTGCTATGCGGGCTTCTTGGGATGCCATGAATTTTGACATCAATCCTTCAAGATTGTTGGTACTACCATAGTTGTTAGAAGGATTGTTGTTGAAAGTACGGTTGGATGGTGGACCGTTTGGTTGGTAACGATTAGGCGGATTAGAAGAATTGGGTTGATTTTGTTTCCACCTAAGGTTTGGGTGATTTTTCCATGAGGGGTTGTATGAATCACCGTATGTGTTTGGCTCGGGCTTGAAAGTGTACCACTTATCTCCCGCTTCGTCGGTATGCGTGGATGCGTAGTCCGCAAAAGCTGTTCCGGGGAGTTCCACACAATCACGAGTGTCATGGGGACCACTACATAATTTGCATGAAGAAGTGATTTTGTTCACTTGGCTTGAATGCTTCGGAGCTTCGTAAGATTTCATGAGAAACTTGACTTGGTCCTCAAGTTCCATGATCCTATGGTCGGGAGTGCTAGAATTGTTCGAAGGCAAAGGTCGGGAATATCTTTGCCTCCGGTGAGCTCAATGGTGTTTCGGTAGCCTTGGTGGCTAGGTCGGGAATACTCTCCTAAGGTTCGGGGCCTAAGGGGCCTTAGACAATGTGACAAGGTTCGGGTCCTCAAGTCACATTGTCTCCGGTGACTAAGGCCCCGTCCACTTGACCGTAGGTCGGGAATACTCTCCTAAGGTTCGGGGCCTAAGGCCCCGTCCTCAAGTCACATTGTCTCCGGTGAGCTCAATGGTGCTTCGGTAGCCTTGGTGGCTAGGTCGGGAATACTCTCCTAAGGTTCGGGGCCTAAGGGGTTCTAATGGTGGGTTTTGTTGTGGTGGGATGACGGGTTCAAAGATGTTACCACCTTCCATGATGTCGGATGGTAAAGATTACGAACAAAGACACGAAGAATTAAGATAGACTAAAGAAAACCTAAAAATAAAAATAAAATCTTACTAGAAAGGAATCTAGCAAGTAGACCTAATAAAAAGAAATCCTAACCTAGACAATAACTATTCCCCAGGCTGCGGTGCCAAAAACTTGATGCGTGGGAATCGCACCTTGCTTTACCTCTCGAGGGATCTCGAGAAGCTTACAACCCCCACCAGGCAGTGTACCTGATCGTTGTAGTATAGTATAGTGACAAGTACCGGGGGATTGATCGTTCAGCTTAGGAATAGTGTCGCTAGGATTAGAAAACCTAATTAATAGTTCTAAAGGTGAGGGATGATTATTTTTGTATTTTTGTATTTTATGAAAGCAAGTAAAATCTCGGGTTTTGGAAGAGTGGGCGGAATTAGTTGCTATTCAACTAACCCAAAACTAATATAAAATCAAAATAAAATACTGAAAATGAAATTAAACTAAATTAAACTAAGGTTGTGAGCAGTAATGGAGAAAATTGTGTTTACTTAGACTTCATTACTCCCTAGATATCTTTTACACGTTAATTACTTGTTATACTTGTATGGATGACGGATTGTATTCCTTAATACCATTCGTGGGGTGGCATACATAACTCCCCAACTCTATGAGCTCTTATCTCCTCCTACACCATGACCCAGCACAACTATAGGGACTGTAAACAGTGGCTCATGCATTAAATACAACCAATAAAGACCTAGTACGCCTCGGTTCATGTTTCTTAAGACGTTCAAGCATGTTACCATTTGGAGATCTGCCAGTTTTCTTAAGCCTAACATATAAAATCATTCATCCAAAACAAGAATAGACAAGTAATCAACACATAATCAACATCTAGGTTTCATTAGATCTAAACAAACACAAAAGAGATCTAGCCTAGCATAATGGAATTGAAACAAGAACAAGATATAAACAACCAACACATAGACATATTGATTGAATTGGAAGAACACTTATCTCAATTACAATGCAAGGTATCAAGGGTTTGGAACCCTTGAAAAACCTGTAAAAGATACACCAAATTCGTCTTTAGGGTTTCACCAAAACTTCTCCTCTTTAATGAAAAAAAACTAGAAAACTATATATAGGAAAACTGGGCTGACGGCGTCAAGAGCAATGGTCTGACGCCGTCACCTCGCCGCCAAATACTTCCTCGGACGGCCTTGATCTACTTATGACGGCCTATGTGATGCCGTCAGCTACCACGGTATTTTATTCTTGGTACTTTGACGTCGTCATGATGACTTTTGATGCCGTCACCACCTACGGTATTTTATTCTTGATGTCTGACGCCGTCAGGGTGTAACTCTTGACGCCGTCACCTAGTGTCTTCAGCATGGAAAATTGGTACTTTGCCATTTTCTTCACTTTTATGCTCCAAAAACGTCCAAAATGGCTTCTTTTCCAGAATTCACTCTCTAAACACCTAAAATCACAAAAGGAACGATTTAGGGCAATGTTTGATCAAATAAAGTCGGATTCGGGCTTAAATGACCCCCTAAAAATGGATCATTTTTCGCCTCATCAGATGTACACAAATCTCTCCTCTGATGGTTGCGATCTCATCGGAATCAGCATAACATTGTGTACATGAAGCATTAACCAGAAGCACTTTACCATAAATCATATCAACTCATATGAAGATGTCGATAAGCAATATCATCTCACTCTCCAATTATTCTTCTCATATTTCTTCCCACTGAAAACTGAAGTAATACATACCACAAGTATCAGAAGACCACTTCCCCCACGTAGTTGGAATAATACACCAAACGCTGCGAGTGAAGACACTGAGTTTCTCTACGGTTATGACATATGTCTTCCCGGGATAACTTCAATTTAAGAAGAAGTATTATGTTCATCACGTGTACTCGTTATGCATTCGGATGTATGTCTCCTTCCCCCTTGCTGGTTTTGATACATCAGAATCAGCAACAACTTTTACGCACATCTACTTGAAATATTGAGAAGAACCAAATAAGCTAAAGTGTATCTAGTGAGAATCAACTGCTATAGAAACGCTCACTAATTGGGTTAATCCTCCCTCCCAATTAGTAAGCCCATAAGTGTACTTGCTCCCTCCCAAACTGACGACCCGTTTGAAATAACATTGATGCATGTTGAAGAAGTATCTCTCAATTCTGCCCAAAATGTCTTCAGTCTCTTATCATGTCATCCACAACGTAAAGTGGATCATGGACTGATAATATGTAGCTTCTTCACGGGTTAGTTTGGGGAACGTCATGTCGAAATTTTCAACTCACTTAGAATGTTTCCAGTTCTTTGATTAAAAGCCCCAATGTACACAATTCTCCCTCCATGATGATGACGATCTCTGGGAGTCATCATAACTATGTGTACATAAATATATCAACTGGAAGCAATATACAAATCAATACCTCATAAGTAGATGTCGATCACAATTCTCTTCAATAATTCACTGTAGATCAACCCCTAAGTAAACCTCTTTTCACTTCCACTGGCTAATAGTAAATGACCATGTATGGAGAAAAACCCGATATAACAAACTTGAGACTGAAGTAGAGTTCCCTATTCTTGTGTCTTAAGCTTGCACTAATGTTGGAAGAACGGTGTAGAGAATTTATGCTCCAAGCAAATCTCTAAGTACTCACTACCCAACCAAAGCATGAGACATTACCACCTCTTGCGATTATCCACAACAACAACGGCGTGTGACACTGAGTACTACAACGTAACTCCTTAAAGTGATAGTTAACCAGGTCTTCAACCATCCACCCCGACTGCTGGTAACTAGATAAACTAAGTCTTCAACTTAAATCTCAAGCACGAGCAAGTTATCGTTGAAAGTCATTCATCCATCCAACCCCGACTTCAAGATAAACTAAGAACACGTCTCTGTGAAAGCCAAACTTCAATCTCAAATATGTGATACCCACTCAACTCCGTAGTCACAAATAGTCTTCCTTAGTTAGTGGAACATTAGGTGTTGGAGGAGAGGAGAGTCATTTCATGCATCAATCAACATGTATTTTATTCACACTTCTCCCCCTCAAATATTGCATATGAGGATGCGATTTTTGATTGAACAAGTGAATAGAAATACATGTAGTTTATTCACACTTCTCCCCCTCAAAAATTGCATACGAGGTTGATCCACTGTCCACACTTCTCCCCCTCAAAAATTGCATTTGAAGATGCCATTTTTGATCGAGTGAATAATAACAAATAACATCTGATGAAGGTAATCCACTTGATGACTGAACAAGCGTGGGACAAATATGAGGTTTGTTGATGAGAATGGTCAGAAGCAAGAACATTTCTCTTCTTCAAAATATAAAGCGTACTCAAGCGTACACTTTTCTTTTTCTTTGATGAACGGGGCCTGAAGTGTTTTCTGCAGACGCCATAGTGATGAAGTTGAGGACCGAGGCTTGAACTGAGGTGTTCAAACATCATAGTCGTTGAAGAACGAGGCCTGAACTGATGTGAACAGATGTCATAGTCGCTGAAGCACGAGGCCTGAACTGATGTGTTCAGACGTCATATGATGAAGAACGAGGCTTGATCTGATGTGATCAAACGTCATAGTGAGCATATATCAACATTGACCTTCTATACCTCCTGAAGTAGGAGATATGCTTGCTTTAGGCCTCCAGACTTTGAGTCTTCTCGTGTGGTGAATGATTGATGTACCTGCAACTGAGTAAGGACTACCTGCACTAACATTACAAACTTGATTGCATATATATGGGTTAGTGACAAAAGTATCCAAACCCTTGGGGGTTTCACGGTCAACCAAGGTATTGCCATTGGTAAGTATCTTTCCGGTAGGTATCCACTTAAGTCCAGCATCCTTAAAAATTCTACCAGTTGGAATCCACTTATGGCAAGGTCTAGGATTGTTAAGCTTCTTATGCACAGTGAAAGGCTTATCGATATTCCTAGTCTCAAAAGATTTAGCAGTTTGACTCCACATACGAGAAGTTACAGGTTTATTTTGCTTCTTATGCATAGTGGATGACTTACTATAAATCCTAGACTTAACAGGTTGAACCTTAGCATTGTTCCTCAATATCCTAGGAGGGATCATACAAGGTTGTGAACCTAAGATTCCATCCTTATGAAGTAGTGCCCTTTTCCTAGCCTTTTCTAGATCATAGTTCTTGTGCAAGTCATTTATATCATAAGTGTTTTGAACCTTAATGCTAGGTTTCGACACAGTTTTCGAACTAATCCTAGAGGAGCTGGGTGTAGGAGTAACTACTTGTTGAGGTTTAACCGAACTAGAAGCAATTATCTTAGGCAAATAATGTGTAGTGACTGGTTTTGTCAAAACTTGTTCCTCATCAACTTGGGAGGCAAACCGTGTTTTTGAAAGTTTTGGTCATTCAGATCTAAACGCAGTCGATTTCCTAACAACGGATTGGTTTCTATTTGATTGAAAACCTGGTTTCCTCAAGATTGATGGTTTTGAAAACTTAGTATTCACACTATCCCCTGTTGCTTTTCTTAGCTCGTTCTTTAATGTTGTTATCGTGAACCCCTTTTCAAGAAGTTGAGCTTTGAATGCATCATTTTTGGCAATCAAAGACATTGTTTGCTCAATCATCTTAATTTTCGTTTCTTTGATTGACTCATTCAAATTGTTACAATGCTTTTTCAAAGACTCATTTTCTGAAAGTAATTCAGCCACTTTTTGCTCAAAATTTCTAGTTGCAATAACATTACTGTCATGTTTAGCCTTAACTTCATTACACATATCACATATCTCAGTAATACGTATTTTCAGGTTGTTGATTGTCAAGTCCTTGGTTTCTAGCTGAGCTTTCAAATCATTAATCATAAAGAATTCACAGAAATCAGGAAGTTCCGGATCTTTACATGGTTGGTTAGTTAGAAAACTTTATTCCTTTTGTTGCATTGCGATTTCAAGTGAAATACAATGTTTTTCAAGTTGTAAAAATCTGTTTTAAAGTTCATTAAATACATTTATATCAACCATATCATTTGATTTAAAAGACTCAGCTGTAAACAAAGAACTTGACTCATCATCACGTTCAGCATCTTGATCACTTTCTCCCCCTTTATGATTCATATTTGTTAAATCAGAACTGGTATTACTATCAGTCTTTTTCAACAAATATGTGTCATAAGTGGGCATAACTTGATCAGTATGCAGTCGTTCATCAGAAAGCACATTATGATGTTCAGTTAGGGGTACCTCAACACATGACACTTGTTCTTTTATTGGTCTAAATTCAGTGCCCATGTCTGGAGTATCACTAGTCACTGAGTTGCAGGGTGTGTCAAGCTTATCAGTCTCTGATTCTTTGCATATCGTGACACCTGACCCAACATCCGATGCTATACCCGAGTCACCAACACCATCACATGATTGTACCCTACATGCCTTCACCTTGTCATCATAAGCAGGTATATGCTGTGCCTTTTCGTTAATGAATCTTTTCACTTTATCCATAAGCTGGACAAGTGTGTCTCTGAACGTGTCAACCTCAATTCCAGTGTGATCAGCAAAGCACTTTTTCGTCATCTCACTATAATGATCATAATCCAGAGTGAATTTCGAATCAAAGAACATTTGGAGTTGTTTGTTGATCACACAAAGGGCAGCCATGGATCCCATTTTGGAAAATTCTCCTTGGTCAAGTTGTTGTTGTAGTTGATCTAAGTTAAGAATCATTGTGCATGTGAAAGTCTAAAAATCTTGACCAAAGAGTGTTGCAAATGCACGTTCGAATCCCATCTTGAATCCAGTTCCCTCTAAAAGTACCGATAGGTGTGAATGAAGTTGTTGAAAACATTCTATGCAACAATCTTTTGCATTATCGATCAATTTAAGTGGCTGGTGAAGTACACTCTCAGATCTGACAGAGTCTGAAGTAGTAGACATGATATGAGCGAGCACGGGATTTTACAATTCTATGATTTAAACCGAGAAATAGATGCTTTCGCGGGATTTTACAAAATCAAGAAGAAACCGTGAGATGATGCTGAGTACTTTAGTGATTGAGTGTGAGATGATAAACCTTGCAAGGTACAGTAAGTAATCTAAGTCAAGTCACAATAAGTCAAATCACACCAAGTCAAATCACAATTAGTCAAATTGCAGGAATCAACTTGCAACGTCAGATTGTAATTAGACAAGTTGCAACAACTCAAATCGCAACAATTCTCAAATCACAGAACTATTCAACTCGCAGCGTATAATCAACTCACAATAACATGATCAACTAGCAGTACAATCTGGTTTGGTTGATGCAATTAGTTATGGTGAAATTTTGGTCTAAAAACTTAAAACCTCAAAAACTTCACTCCGGAGTGATTATGGGCCTCGAAACTTCGCTTGAATAGATAAATCATTTAGCATGTCATTCACCTCTGTCTCACGGTCGTTTTGACAGGTATTTCGCTAAAAACGGAGTTATGGTTCAAAAGTTATGGCCGATTGAAGTTTTGACGTAAAAGGTCAACTTTGGTCAACTCACTGAACACCAACTCGCTGAATGAGCAACTCTCTAGAATGGCAACTCTATAGAATGGCAACTCGCTGAAAGCCAACTCTCTAGAATGGCAACTCTCCAGAATGGCAACTCTCTAGAATGGCAACTCGCTGAAAGCCAACTCTCTAGAATGGCTACTCTCTAGAATGACAACTCTCTAGAATGGCAACTCTCTAGAATGGCAACTCTCTAGATCAACTCACTAGACCAACTCGCTGAATAGGTCAACTCGCTACTACAATAGGACAAATCAGTCGCTTTCTAGCGATTTGTCCTTTTATCCAAAAATAGTAAACCACCAACTCGCTAGTCAGAATATCACCAACTCGCTACCAATAATCACCAACTCGCTACCAAGAAAAACAACTCCGAGACTCAACTCGCTAGAAAGAAATTTTCCTCCAATTGCTTCAAAAATCAATTCCGTGAATGATACAACTTATCCAAGTGAAAGACTACTATCCTAGAACATCATAGAACATGAAAGTACATCAATATCACTCAACAAGTCACAAAATGAGATCAAACTAGAGAAATACTACACCAACTATTCGAACCAAATAAGAACACAAAAACCAATCTAAAAATACGAGCACCAACAATCCTAGGATGAAACCATGGCTCTTGATACCAATTGTATGATACTCATAATGATAACATGTATGGTTTATGTGTTATGGATTGAATCAAGTAAGAAAGTTTAGAGAGAGAAAATGAGTTGGGAGGAATTCCTAGAGAGAGAAAGAGATGAGAGAAAAATGAGAATATTAGATTAAGTGAAAGGAAGCTCCAACCCCTTCCAAGCAAGGGAAGGGGTATTTATACTTACAACCAAACGCCCTCTGAAAAGGGCTGTGAAGCGAGCTGACAGTGGGTAAAGACCCGACCCGACTCCACAAATACTAACTAATACTAAACTATGTTCTAACTAATATGATAAATACTACGAGCTACAATATGCTAAACTACACTCGGGGTGACCGAGTCTTCTTATGAATAATCGTATTCCTAACAGGGTTGCTTGTGAGGGTTTTAAGGGAATTAATGGGTATTGGATGGTTGTGTGAGGTGGAGAGACAGGTGGGTGTGAGGTGGAAGTGAAACCAGTGAGGTGTGGAGTGGATTTGGCTGTGTGAGGTGGAGGGGGAAGGTGAACAGTGGTTGTGGTATTGGGAGGGAGTTGACCGGGTTTGACCCGTTTTTATTAAATAACGGGGTGGGTTTGTTTTGGGCTTAGGATTGGGCTAGGGGAAAGGGTAAGGTGGGCTAGATTTGTATAGTTTGGATTTGGATTTGGTTTTTATTTATTAAGGATCCGTTTGGTTTAAGTATCATAGGGACCAATTATGCAATTTTCTAAAAGATGAAGGGTTGAACTTGTAAATTCCCAAAAGTAATCATGAGGACCTATGTTGCCATAAATGAATAGTACAAGGGGTATTTTTGATATTTTTCACTTTTTAAATACCCCGGGACTATTTTTGCCAAACTTGAAACTTCAGGGACCAAATATGTCATTTCACCAAACTTGCCACCAAAGACCATTCCTGCCATAGAAGATTAGTATAAGGACCAAAATTGATTTTCTCAAAGTTTTTACATCCCAGGGACCTTTTCTGTCAATTTGCAAAGTTGAGGGACTAAACTTGTAATTTTGTGATACTTTACACCAAGGGACTAAATATGTAATTTGTGATTCAAAAAGGATCTTTGGTGACCTTTTCATGTTTTAGAATAAGCAGGGACTAGTTTTGACAAGTTTTGAAAGTTGAGGGATTAAAATTGCCAATTATGCAAACTTTATTCGTATTTCATCTGTTTTTGATCATTTTGCATCTGAAACATATAAAACACATTTCTGAGATAATTTTAGTATTATGATGCATATTTGAGTATTTTTTGATGTTTTGGCAGTTCAGATTGGTATAAAATGATGAGTATTTAGACACTCATCAATCCCCCACACTAAAATATTGCTAGTCCCTAGCAATCTTTTGAGAAAAACTTAATGGATTTTATGTCTCTTTACCAAAAGCCATTACTTCTGGAGTAGCCAAATGTCTCAGTTCAAGTAAGAACTATGGTCCACCTGATAACCATGTGATTTTGAGCAAACCACCGGCTGTCAACAGATTTGTTTTGTCTTTACCAAAAGCCGTTTGCTTCTGGACTAGCCAACTCTTGATGGACAAAGTCAACATCTTGGTGAGCTGATTACCAATTATGGTTTTTCCACTGCCTTTACTACAAGCCATAATCTTGCGGGCTAGCCAACTCTTTCACTTTTTAGGATATGGTGAGTTGAGATACCATACAATTTTGGGCAAATTGTAAGCCATAAACGGATTTGAGTTATCTTTACCAAGAACCGTTTGCTCCTGAATTTGAGTTATCTCACCAATCATTTTTTGAAATCAACCAATCAAATCATTAGGTATATTTGTAGGCATGATTAATAGGTACAACAATCATTTTTCTAAAATTATATATATGTAACATACGGAGTAGTATTACTCGTAATATAGAAGCACGAAGGATAAGAATTAAGTACCAACTTTTCTCATTTCTTTTAATATTTATTGGGTTTTATTAATAGTTTTAGAAGGCTTTTGTTGATGGACTAACGATTTTGATTTTGCTGAGCGCAACGTTTGAATTGAGTTGAGGGCAACTTGAACAAGAGGCCAAAAATGCTACTTTTTCAATCTCAAAATAATAGTTAGTGTTTGATTTTTTTTAGTTTTTTTTTTATTCAACTTTAACTTTAAATAATTTTGTTTGTGTTATATAATAATTGATGAAAAGTATATGAATGAATTTGATTTTAAGTGTATTTTCATTAATATAAATTTCATCAATTATTATATAACACAAACAAAAATATTTTGATGTCAAAGTTGAAAAAAGTAAGACTTTAAAAGTAAAACAGACACTATAATTTTGAGACGAAGAGAGTAACATATTACGTTTGATAATAGCTATTTGACCAATCGTAGGCACTTCCCCCTCCCTCATACACTTGCCTCCACCCCTACTTGTGTAGTTTCATTGACATTTACAATGAGTGTTTCTTTTGGGAGGTGATTTGCATACTTCCATGCATAATTGATTGACACATTAAAATTTTGAGTGTTTTTGCCATTTATATTTTCACATCATACTCATTTTCACTTTGTAAGTATATAAATGTCAAGACATTTAAAATTTGAGCGTGACAATAAATTATTGGAGTGTGCAAATGATCTATCATTTCTTTTATTGGCTTTGAGCCCCCTAACATTCTATCCTCTCTTGCTATTTATAATACGGAGTATAACATAAAACAAATAGCATTGAATTCTCTCCATGACCATCATAGGATAGTTGTGTTTTCTCATGCATGAAAATATGAAATCATGCAAATCATGCATGGCATTAGGGGAGTAGTCACATACTTTTTTCTTTGTGAACGTTGAGTTGAGAAACTGTTTTGACCAAGTTTCATGCCACTTTTTTACTTACTTCATAGTAGTTCATACTCAATGCCACTTCTATGCTTTTTCTCTCTTTTTTATTTGACCGAGTTAGATTGTCACGGATCAATTATGCGGTTGTTGATATTATGATTCCCACGACATAAAGTGACGAAACATTACAATCTCGAAGTGTTTATAAAGGATTCAAATTACTGTCCAAATTGTTTTCTCTTTTCTTTTTTTTCCCCAAATAATTAGCTACAGATTAAAATAAAAAGATAAATATTTGTGAGAGGCGTAAATTTTTTCTTTTAAATAAACAGTTGATATAAACTTCTCAAAAATTTCGCAAGATAGGGACATTGAAGGACAAAAAAGTTATTTACGACTTTTTTCTAAAATTTATAGTTTTGATACAAAAAAATGTGAAGAAAACGTTTGTGCATTAAAATTTTGTAAATCGACATATTGTGCATCAAAAATTCGTTTTGCATCCAACTTCTTTCTAGTAGATGTATCAAAATTTGGATGTGCATTGAAATATAACAACTTGAAAATTTTGTGCACTAAAATTTCATTTTTTTTGTGCATTAGAAAACGTGAAAACTCAAATTAAAAAAAAAAACTTTCTTTACAATTTTTATATGCATCAACATCTTCCATCTCTCGAGGAAAAATTTCAGAAGTTTTTTATTTTTTTTTTAAGTTTTTTTTACACTTCTTATAAATATTTGTGTTTATTTTTTATGTCACCCAAAATCCAACATGCAATTACCATGGTCGCTAATATATTTTGGAAATAATGTAGTCATATGAGCCATACTATTGATTAGTATATGAAATGAAATTGGTGAAGTGGGTAAGCTTAACACACATTCTACTTTAATTTTTCCGGCAATAATCGATCTTTTGGGTAGGTAATTATATTCAGCGAAAGCACATGTAGAGAGAAATGATGATGAAATGCCCACCGTGGAATAACGTTGTTAAGTTCACATTACACATTTCATTTCTATTTAAAATATTAACTGCAATCATTGATTTTTTTTAGAAAATCAAAATCCAATTTGAGCATGAAATTGCCTGGAAATATGAGAAGAAAGTTAGTCGTAATATACTGTTGTTTTTTTTTTTGCAGATATAAATAAAAATAAATAATGTGCCAAAGTCCGAAATTACCAAGAAACAAACAAGAAGTTTCGATGCCAAAACCAAATATATATGAATTGTTGGTTTCTTTGTAACCACACATTTCACTTTAAAAACTGCAAATTTAGATCCATCCGCCTCCACTTCAATTCTTCCATAGCAACTAAAAACTGATTCATCCTAGTTTGCTAGAGTAACCACACATATCTCACTTTTTAAATAAAAAGAATGGATCCATCCTCATCATCTTCATCTAAGAGAAAAAGGGATTTGGATTGTTATGATGAACCACGTTATAAAAGGCCCAAGTATGACGTGTTTGTGAATTATGCGCCTGAAGATATTGGCAAACGCTTCGCAAGCCACCTCACCAGAGCTCTCAAACGCGAAGGTTATACAATATGCGACCATAACGAGCTCCCTAAAGGTGAAGACAAGAGTTCTGAGCTGTTGAAAGCTATCGAGGATTCCGAGATTTATCTTGTTGTATTCTCCCCCAACTATGCTTCTTCCAAAGAGTGTCTTAATGAGTTTGTCCTCATAATGGAATCCTACCCTAAGTTTAAAAAAAGAAAAGTTTTTCCCGTATTTTTTGATGTCGAACCATCTCATGTAAGAAATCAACAAGGCTCTTTCCTTGAAGCTTTCCAAGGTCACGAGAAGAATGTAGATGCCGAAAGAGTTCAGAAATGGAGGCAAGCCCTAAAAGAAGCTGGTGATAAGTCTGGTCTAAACTTGAAAGATTGGTAAACTTCAAACACTATACCAAATTTTGTGGAACAAATTTATCATGCACCTTTTAGTTGGCTTAATTCTTAATTTTCCTGAATTTAGTTAGAGTATTTTATACTCCGTATGTTTTTAATATTAAATATTTAAA
Organism: Artemisia argyi; assembly: GCA_030686995.1. NCBI lineage: Eukaryota > Viridiplantae > Streptophyta > Magnoliopsida > Asterales > Asteraceae > Artemisia > Artemisia argyi. The sequence goes on from CM060676.1 coordinate 191,974,747, forward strand.
TTATGTGTTAATTAGACCCGAAGCTATAAACACGATAACAAATACTATGGAAATTTAACCCCAAAATAAAGCATTAAGATGATACAAAAAACATACAAGTAATAATGTATAAGTAGGTGTAGGTACTAACATGCAAGTAATAGTAGTATTATATGAACAGTGCCATTGTTAATTAATCCTTGTTGTAATACAAGTACTAGTAGTTTAACACAATTTAGTTGGTTTAAACAAATCAATTTCATGAAAAGGTCGATCGGTAATGAATCTTTCTTTGGAATTTGGCAGGAGGGACGAAGATCAGCTGATACGAGAAATCATAAAATACGCCAGCAAGATGAAAAATCCGCAACAGCTATGTGATGTAGAGAACCTTGTTGGGATAGATTCACGGGCACAGGATATAATTTCAGCATTAAGGTTAAGTGACCCAGCTTTTACCATGGTTGCATTTCTTGGAATTAGTGGGTCAGGTAAAACGACTATTGTCAAGGCTGTGTATGACAGAATTGCTGCAGAATTCGATGTCAGCTGTTTTATCCAGGATATCAATAGTTACATATACAGGGGTCCAAATTGGAAAGTTGATTTGCAGAAGGATGTCATTTCCTGTCTAACCGGAAATGATAAGTTTATAGCTAGTCATAATGATGGAGCTGCAAAGATAAAGAAGTTGATAAGTGGTCAAAAGCTTTTCTTGGTACTTGATGATGTTTATACATTTGAGCAGTTGCAAGCATTAAGTATTCCTTCTGCCTCCTTCCATTGTGAAAGTAGAATAATTGTGACGACAAGGAATAAGCTGTCTCTTAGTATGTTGGAGACGTTAAAAAGGATTCCTCATGAAGATACTCAAAAGAAGCTGCGAATAAGCTATGATTCACTTCCTAAAAGAGCCCATAATTTATTTCTGGATATCGCATGTTTCTTTGACGGAATGTTCATGGTTACAATCGTCAAAGTATTACAAGATGGAGACTTCTTTCCAAATTTTGAAATTCAAAATCATGTTCATAAATTTCTAGTTAAAAATGATTCCACGTGGAAAGTGAGTTTGCATGATGTTATCAAGGAGATGGGACAAGAAGTGGTCCGCCAAGAAGATGAGGATGAGCCTGGAAAACGTACTAGATTGATGGGTTATAGAGACGTGATTCGTGTACTTGGAGATTGTTCGGTAAAGTATCTTCAAGTTTATGACGAGTTACTTACTACGTAATACATAGTAGTTCTCTGAAACTAACTATTACGTACTCTCTCCTCCGTTGTTTACCAGGGAACAGATTCAGTTAGAAGCATTAAGTTGGACGAAAGTGACCAGATGGAAGAGGGGGCAACTGTTCAATTAGAGGCCTTTAGAAAGATGTGTAATCTGAGATTCATTCGGTTGTATAATTCTAAACTACAAAGTCTACAATGGTCGTCTTCTTCAAAGGATGACATGTCAGCTTGCTTCTCTTTCAAACATTTGAAATACTTGAAATGGCAATGGTTCCCTTGCACAAGTCTTGACAACATCGATATGGGCAACGTGGTGATTATTCAAAGGATGGAGTCAAGGTATGATCATTTTCATTTCTCATTTCGTTATATGATTTTGTGTTATACACTTATTGTCACACCGCCACCGGCATTTCAAAAAAAATTACAATGCTGTAAATTATTTTTTAAAAAAATTTATGAATTGTAGCATCATATCAACGTCTATGAATTGCAGTTTTTCTTGTAATCTTATTTTGATGAAATAAAAATTAGGTTATTATTTTGGAGATTTGTTGTTTTTGGTTGTTAGAAAAAAAAATAAATCAAATTAAGAAATTACTCTAAAAGAAAATTATTTAACGAGAGATATAAACTTTTAAGAAGCGACATTGTTAATTATGAAGTTTAGCATATACACCGATTTAACACACATGGCATGTTAATTATGGAATTATGATCATAAAAAATCTTAAAATAAAAATTATAGTTTTAAACATTTAATTATTCAATATTTTAATCAATTTTGGTAAAATTTGAAAGTAAAGGGATCATTCATTTATGTTAGAACAATGAATTAAACTCTAAGAGTCATTTGGTAAATTTAGTTTTTAGTTTTGGCATGTTAATTTTATAATTTGAGTCAGTTTAAAATTTGGCAGTTAAATAATTAGTTTTCTTTGTACTTTTAGATTAGAACTTTATATTGGTACCTTTGAATATGATTTTGCTTTGGGGATTGTTTAACCAATGCCAACAAGGCATTGGTTAAGATACATTTAATAAACACGAATTCTCTTTTTATATTACAAATTGTATTTAATATATATTAATTAAACTTACAAATTACTATAATTAAATTTGATTTGTAATTTAATAAACTCAAAATTTCATTTTATAAGCACTTTAAACCGTATCCTAAAGGCATTTATTAGACAAACCCTTTTGTATTTGGTTTAATACAATTTGAATAAAGCTTCCGCTTTCTTTGTGGATTTTGTTTTTGTTTTGTTTTTTGATTATCAACAAGTGATATCAATGAGCCACGCTGAAGATGAAGAAGAAGAAAAGAAAAAAAAAAAAAAAAAAAAAAAAAGGTTCATTTGATTTTAAATTTGCTTTTAGAGAATCGATCAATTTGTAGGTGGTATAAAAATCACGTTTGAAACTTTGAATATCAGTTTGTGTTTTTTGTTCGAATATTGGATTTGGTGAATTGGTCTTCAAAATAGATATTGAAGCAACTGTTTCTATTAAGGAATTGACCTTTGGAATTTGGGCCCAAATTCATTGAATCCACTTTGCATTTTTATTGGGTAATTAGGCCCTTGAATTTTATTGGTTTGTTGTTTGGTATTGTTATTTGGGCAAATTGGTTTTTTAGAATTTGGTATTTTCTGTTTAAATTGGAAATATTGTTTGGGGTTCTTTAATAGTTGGACAATTTGGAAATACTGAATTTGATGTATGTAAAATCAAACAATTTAGTTAGTCAAAGTCATTTTCTAACTTCTTGGTTGCTTCAAATCGCTGTTTAAACAAAAATTAAATTACTTAATCTTTTAATAAATAAAAGGACCATTACATACTTTTTTTAAAAATATTTCTTGATAAAAAAAAATAAAAAAAAGATAAAAAAAAAATAGCTTGAATTTATAATCATTTTTAATTTAACACATGTATTAAATCTGTGATATTGTAAATATATTTTGTATTAGTAATTGTTATATAGAAGCCCTTGTAAAATTTGTAAACATCAATGGTACGAATTTTTTAATTTATACGCATATGTAAAAAATTTAGGAGATATATTTTGTACAAATACATATTATATAAACTTATGTAATGATACTCAAAATATTAACATGATGAAACAAATTTGTCAATAATTAATTCTATGAAGTTCACGTTCAAAATTATTATGTGTAAATCTGATTATTATACACTACCTTGTAAAAGAAAATAAAAGATAGAAAAAAAAAGAGCATGAATTTAGGAGGGCTTGATCATGGGGTTAAAAGTGGTTTAGTGGGTAATCAATTTTCAATACACCCAATTTGGTGAGTAATGAAAAACGCGTTGTATGATAGTTTTCTTACTTTATAGCATACCCTTACTTATTAACCAAGACCGGAAATTTCACTGGGCTCGAAAATCTTGAGGAACTTTGGTTAGGAAAATGTTCTAATTTGGAAGAGTTGGATAGCTCTATTGGTTGCCTCCAAAAACTTGTTGATCTAAGTTATTGCACACGGTTGAAGAGGCTCCCATGGGAATCGATAGGCAAGTTAACATCTCTTCAAAATCTTTACCTCTTCGATTGTCCCAACATACCGGAGATCTCACATGAAATTGGTAGTCTAATTTCACTTAAAGAATTGGATTTAAATAAAAACAGATTCAGTAGCCTTCCTAATAGCCTCTGCCAACTCCATCAACTGACCACAATAATATTATCTGGTTGCACCAACATAAAGCCGATTCCAGATCTTCCTCTCAACATTGAATATGTTTATGCGGATGGTTGTAGAAACCTAGTGAATCTTCCTTCAAACATTTCTGAGTTACAATTTCTGATGAAGCTTTCATTGCATCATTGTTGTAAACTTGGATCTGTTGTTTTCACACAAGTTACAGGACTGAGGAACCTACAAGAATTATACATGACAAATTGCAATATTTCGCAAGTGTCCAGTGGAATTGGGAATTTGGTGTCATTAAAGATTCTCAACCTTTCAGGAAACACATTTTCTAGTCTACCGGAGAGCTTCAGCAACCTTTCGCAACTGAAGGAATTTTCTATAAACAAGTGTTCTCAATTACAGTTGCTTCCACCTCTTCCATCGCAATTGAAAATTATATTAGCAAATGAATGTAGGTCATTAGATGTGATGCCATTTGATTCAATGCAAAATGCATATATTTTTCCTTCCAAAATTTTCAAGGTAAGCAACCTCCATTTGATGCCCATATATATTTTGCAATGAAGAGGCCTTTTCATATATTATTAATTAATATGCTTGATTTATACAGGAATTGCTCATGAGTACCAAAGGATTACGCATCAGACTCCCGGTGAAGGAGTTACCTGAGTGGTGTACTTATCGAAACAGTGGAAATAATGTTTTATCTTTTGTGGCACCATTTCACTTTCATCATAACAAGATATGTGGCCTCATCTTATGTGCTACCAGAGAGGACAAGACTGATAGACGCAAGTGGTTTAGTCCAGTAATTTATAATAAAACGAAAGGAACAAGTCATATGCTCAGTGTTAAATATATATATGGGGACTGGGTCATGTTCTGTCCACTTAATGATACAACACTATTGGTGGAAGCAGGTGATACTGTGGAAGTTGAATTTTATGATAAAGGGAGTGTTAAGAGTTGTGGGTTGTGATTGGTATACGAGGATGAAGTGGTAGATTCGGGATTAGTGTTAAAAGATGTTAGGAAGCCCACACACTCTCTGTTCCCATTATCATCAGAGATCATGACTGGAAATAGTATTACTGAGGGCGTATGCTCCTTCCCCATCCAAGATGATGAATACCTCTCGTATAATATATCCCCATGGTATCTTGATTTGGAACAGTTTGTGATGCAGGGCATGCCTTCTGCCTCCAGAGGAGAGGAGCTGGAGTTATCTTAATTCCCCATTATGGTATCTTAATTCCAAATGTTCTCTCTTATTATAAGGTTTACAGTTGTAGTTGTAGTAAGTTATGTTATTGTAACGATAGTACTAATAGATTAATATATTTGAATGTTGATGTCTCTTTGTTTTAAAGAACCAATGCTCTGTTGTTGTTTGTGTTCTTTGTCTATCCCGTCCTATCAGCTTGAGGCATCACTTGTTTACAAGTTGTGTTATATATAAAAAAATCTGAGGAAAAAATTGCCTGCGAATCGACCCGACACTGCCAGTTTAATTTGGACCCAGCTTTAGTTCATTGTTGAGTTTACATGTGCTGGAAGCGGGTGACACTGTTGTACTACAATATGAGGGTGAAGTAGAGGACATCATGAGTGGTAGTACCCGAAAGTTATCATATTAACTGCTTGATCTAGTTTGATTAATTGATGTAATTTACACCAATTTTCTCATTTGGGATTGCGATGCCACAATGTGTATTGCTGTTGCAATGTTTTAAAAACGGAGCATACTAGCATTTAACAGATTACTACTATATTTCAACAGTTTATACTATTTTATCACCAATTGTTTTGATTTTGCCCAATGTTACTTCCGCCTGATTTCTAGCATGTAGGTGCATCGAGCTCTCGTTTATGTACTCAAATTCAGCTGAGTTGTGTCGTGAGAAACTTTGGTACTCTGATGCCTAAACAGAAGGCTACTCAAACAGTTTGTATCATCTCATGTGAATAATACTCGGTTTGACGAAAAAGCTATTTACTTATGTTACACTTTTGTAGTGCTGATGCAATTATGTGTTATAAAAACATAGCGACAGCATAACTGGGTTGATTTGATTAAAAGCAAGAGTATTAAGCTATAGTATCATACTGATCCTAGACGAGGTTAGATTTGACTGTCAGCGGTACCTTTATTGTTGAATTTACTTATAATAAAAAATAACTGTTGTTGTCGAACTCAATTTGTAAGTTATCATTCAGTTGAGCACTGCACTAATTTTTCCAATCTGACCTTCTACAAAAAAAAATTGAAATCGTTGTTTTCGAACTCAATTTGTAGTTACCTGTCTCATGAAGCTAACGAAGTACGTAGTTACATTAGACACTAAGTTATTGCTTAATATACTCCGTAATAATTACCATCTGATATTACTTACTTTTTCTTAGGAAACAATAAAAATAGACATGCTGCATATGTTATCTTACTGTATGTTATCATTCAGTTGTGCACCATAGTCTGCAATCAGCACAATCCACAATGTTAAGATAAAAAGATTACACACTCCTACACATTTGCTATAATCTTCAAAGATCAACAAGAAAGTCCATAGTTTCAGTTAGGGATGATGACCAGCTAGTTGGTCTGATATCTTTGTATCGATACATCGGGTATCACTTATTTAGTAACTAACTGGGTCATATATTTCATAATTGTTTTAGCACATAATATGTTTGCTATCATTTATTGAACTTTGCAAAAGCACTACACATCAGTAAAGGTGCTGTTGCCTAACATATGCATTACAGATAGTCACCGGAACATGGTCACTCGTTAAAACAGATTGTCAATCTAGTTCAAAATCAAAACAACAAAACCCATTAATATTTATTCAAACCCAATAGATAATTGAGTTAAATCAAGTTGTCATTGGAACCGTCTCAAAAAATTTATTGCCGCGAAAGATAGTAATGTTTATCTATCACGAAAATAAAATTATATTCTCAGATAATCAACAAAAAGTACAAACACTTCCTTACATTTTTCTTGCAATGGATACAAAACTATGCAACCATTTTGTCTTCGTTAAAAAAACATTGCTTCTCATGTACAATTGACAGGTTTTGAACAACAAGCGACCCTATGCAGCTTGTAGTTGTAGCATATCTGCAAACTAGACTGACAATCTGATCTTTCGACAGAAAAAGCTCTGTTATATATTAAAGTGAATTAGAAAATATGAACTTGTGTTGTTAGATATATGCAAGCGAGCTCCTATCATGATCAGGCTGGGGCCGGCCCCGTGTAGGAGTAGGTGGTCTTTGATTATTTAGCTCCTACATACATCAATCATGATCATATTACAACCACACAGCAGACAACTAAGTATTGTTAGCAAAGGTTGAAATGGGCCGTGCAGGTTATCCTACCAGCTCTTTTTTTGTTTATTTTCGACCTTTTATTATAGATTTAAATGTGCTAATTATGATTACCTGCATCCAGTGGCGTTCTTCGACATATTCTAGAGATGTTTCTGGTTCAAGCGGAGGGGGCAACGGATGGATAAGTTTTGGAACAACTACTAATCCTCTTCCAATTACTAGTATAGCTCCGGCATTATTGGCAGTTCCTGTACACAATTAGCCCAAATCAAAAAGTCATCTGGCCATAAACAACCAAAGCAGTTTAAAGAAGCCAAGAATAGCTAATAGTTACCACAATAGTTTGTTGCTGAGAAAAGGGTAATCAACTGCCCTTGAGCAAATCTCTCAAATCCATCCATTACGCATTCGTGTGCTCTTATAATCAGCTGGAGTTTGTTTCTTTTACAGAAGTCTGTAACCCTGTCAGGCTGCATGTAATTACAATTCACTATGGTTGTATGAGTCAAAATAGGTAAGTAGGATAGTCAAAATGGGTATTTTTTAATACATGTTAAAATGGGTCGGGCTGACCCACCAATGTTGTCATTTCTTACTTTATGAGAAAACCTAACCATAGTTTGTTTGATTTTGATACACTTATTGGGCTTTTACTAATATTTGTGAATGACCAAAATGTATATAAGCAAAAAAATACCATAGCCATAGTTCTTGCTTATATACGTTTTGGGTTTTGTTGCAAGGGTTGCTTCATTCCTTAAATAACTTCATGAAGTGTTTAACATTTTATATTGAATAAAGCTTACATGAATACATATTTTCATTGGGCAAGTAAAATTAGGAATAAGTCACCTAATACGAAAAGATGCATACATACCCCGAAAGTTACAAGACCAGGTCCCCTTGCATTTGGTCTCAAACCTTCCACGCTATCTATTTTCTCTATTTGTTCAATTGAATGAATCGATCTTCCTATGCCACCATGCATACATATTATCTTCTGCTCAATAAGTGCAGCGAGTGGAAGATGGTTGAACAACTGATTGAACAGCTGACATGCCCAAATTCCATCATTCTCTCCCTATACATCATAAAAAATAAAAAAATGAAAATAATAAATAAATAAATAAACACTATCATCAGATACCAAAAAGAAATAAATATCATAACAAATGTTCAAAAGTTTCAATGTGTACCATTCTCTCTATGCATTCAAGACGAAAACCAAAGAGTGCATTTACATCAGCAGCCTCATGATTCCCACGTATTAAGTGAATATTTTCAGGATAGTTAATCTAAAATATATAGATAAATAAATAAATAAATAAAAATAAATAAATAAATAAAAAGAAAGAAAACTCAGTCTTGAAATAGATTAGTGACTGGGAATTATAAGGTAGAAACTTGCCTTTAGAGCTAAGAGCAAAGTGATTGTGAAACGCCCATTAATAGCATTTTTTTTTAAATAGCGTACAGCCGTATGCTCCCAAGCATATGGCTTTATGCTCCTGCTGTTATAAAAAGACACTATATACTTTCATATATTTTTTTTTCCGGAAAATCACTTTCCTCAAAAACACAATGTTTACAAAATCTGAACATAACATTTCTGGACATAACCATAACTGTATATAAAAGTGGTAACCACATTTGGACCCGTATAAAGTCAAATGGGTAAAAATGGCATAATGCCAAACACCCCTTTAACTTTTGAAACATGACATAACTAATTATAAACTTCATTATTTCTGCATTTATACAAACCATGATATCAAAACATTTGTCCTAGGCGTTTCGTGGTATTAGAGAGGGTTTAGAATAAGCTCAATTACCCATGAGCTCCACCGGTAGCTAAACCGCGACCTTATGCCTTAAACTTGATCTCACCTATAAGAAAACATAAATGAAGCAACGTAAGCATAAAAGCTTAGTGAAATAACATATATAAAACTGAAAATAAACATAGATGTTGCTTCATAATAACTTCCCCCCGCGTAGCTATCTTGGTGCTTATCACCGTTAATTCCTTACGGAAATATACTCTTGCATCGTAACACACACTTAGGGGCTAAATGCTTCATCATAATGCCAGAAAGCTCATGCTTGTCATGAGTATACTAGTTGTCCACTTAAGACATCGTGACCCCGTATTTGGTTCAATATAGCATTATATGTTCTAATTGTCCACTTAGGACATCAAGTCCCATTTTTGAGACTTTTCATATCTAGTTGTGCTTTTCATAACTGACAAGCCATATTAACATACTAATCATCCACTTAGGATGTCTGAGTTCCGTTTTTGGAACTTCTGCTATTCTGAGGCTTCTCCACTAAGGAGGTATAAGTTCCAACTTTGTCATGAACAACTGTATGTGATCACATCATAGCACCTGTCGTCACTTAGGACACTAAACAAGTGAAAATAGACAAATTTGACTAAGATCACTTTACTAGGACCACATGGGTCATTACGGCCTGTTTTGACCCATTCACTTTATTTCACATATACACTTGTACCGTTAAATTCATTAAACTCATAATAAGCAATATAAATTCATATCACGAGTATAACACATAAACATACAATAAAACTTAGATATAAGTATCACGAAATATGTGACACTAAAGACCCGTTAAAGGAGCAATGATTCATCATTTATGCTAAAAACATGTTACTATGGCCACACGGGTCGTTACGGCTGTTTTGACCCGTCTAAGCTATTTCATATATAATCTCATATCGTGAGATCCATTTCAACTCATGATATATATATATATATATATATATATATATATATATATATATATATATATATATATATATATATATATATATATATATATATATATACTTCAACATACTTATAAGCTCACTTATCATAAACTCGTAACATAAGTGTAATAAATAAGCATATAACAAAACATGAACATAAATACCATAACACATGTGATATAATCTAACAGGCTCTTTTAGTCCCGTTTCTAATCTCATATACGTAACTCACCTTGATATGGCTTGTAATCTATCGCGAGCTCCCGTAAACATCCCCGGCTAACCTTTACAACCTAGGAACACATAATTAACATGGAGCTTACTTAATATAAGACTTAGCTTGTCATAAACAAGCTTTACAAATAAACTAGGCCATAAGGGGGTGTTTGGTTCGTGGTTTATACGACCACACAAACACACTTTCTAAAAATTATCACCATAAGTTGGTGTTATGGCATCATAACATGATTCCCATCGCATTCCCAATCATCTACACATGATTAACATATAATCTTGGTGATTTTTTTAAAATCACAAATTAACATAAACTTATAATTTCTATAAAAACCCTATATATGGCATCAAATCATCATCTTAATCATTACCCACTATTGGGTAATCATAAAACACGAATTTAAGAACCAAGGTATGATTCTTACCTCGAATTGGATTGAGAAGAAGCTATAATTCACACCTCTAAGCTTCAACACAATGATTTCTTTTCTTAAACTTGCCAAAAATCCAATATGTGTGGTGCGTGATGTGAAGCACAAGAGGAACAATAAGTCGGTTTGTGATTTCCAGATAACTCATAAGCGTTATATAAATTTTAATTGAACTTTCACTAATTGGCAAAACTGGTCCCTTCTAGGAAAACTATTACATGGGTGGTCCTTATTTGCTTTAAACTTATTTCATGGGAGGTCCTTTGACTAATGAAAGATTATTATTATAAAATAAGTTGACTTGGAAGCCTTAAAATATAATGATAAATCATTATTATGAAATTTGGGGTGTTACAGATTGTCTCTAAGCTATGTTGTCCTGTATCAACATAATCTCCAAGGAACAAGTATTCGATATATTTGAAAGTAAAAAAATTGGTTATAAAGTAAGTGTTGGAATAACATTTATAAATGTAAATAACCCAAAAGACAGGACTAAGAAAAGTCAAAACCTTAATTTTCAAGAATTTTGCTCTTTTTTTTAATTTCTTAATTTCTATCAGTGTAAATCGCTTGAGAGGGGAGTTTTGTATGCTAAACTTTTTTTTTCTTTCTAAAAAGCGAATATAGTTATTGTACGTTGTATACGGACCCATTGTAAGCCTAGAAACCATTTTGCTATATAACATTTACAAATATGAATGTTTGTAGTTAGATCAAGTATGTGAAGATTCAAACTAATTATGCATATTTTGAGCTATACAGACGAATGTATGGGCTTACGTTATGTCTCCAGCAATAGAAGGGAATCCATATTCATCAAATAAGTGCATGAGATTAGTGAATTGTCCATGTAGATCACCAAACACTTTTATTGGAGCTTTTAATTGAAGAACTGTAGTCTCACTAATAAATATCTGCTCAACAGCATAACAAAGCTCTCCCACTTCATAGGCATTGACAAAAAACCTCCTGTCGGCAGGCGGTATATATCCAGTTCCGAGCCTTAAGCAAAGTAGCAAGCACCTGAAAAAAAGACTCATTATAATCTATACTTTGCATACTACTATCCTATTTTGACCAATTTATGCTTGGGTTAATTTGTGTTGTGCTTTATTTCAAACATGCAAGAAAAAATAGCTCAAAGGGGAACATGTCAAACAGGTTAATTTATGTTGTGTTTCATTTGATTGAAGGATTTAAGCTACCAATGTAACAATATTGTTTGAATTTCTGTAACACATTTAACCCATTAAAGTGACCATATATATTTTTTAAATTGACAAAAATTAAAAGTATTTGTGGGTCAAACCAACCCAATGCAATCCGTCGTGTTTCCACCAGTACTAAGAACTGGTCTATTTCAACCCAATCCCATTTTTATCCATGATCGATTTATATAATTCATCACATTGATCCAGTCAGTTTGTTATACGATTTATATCATTCTTGAGCTTGCTACTAGCTGGGGACCGATACTACGACATCTTGGCAGGGAGGTATCGTAGAAAACTTGGTGTATATATAAGAGCTCGGTGGGAATGGCATGTGAAGTTGTAGCGAGTATCCTCCCCTTGAAACTGAGGAACACGTCGTGACGAAAAGTTTGTTGGATGGGTTCCATAAAATCACGAGTAATATTTTGTTAACTGTTTTGTTTTAATAGATAGATGCATCAACTGAAAACTAGTATTTCACATCAAGCCATTGAATTGCATGTCTCTTTGGTTACAGTTTCTTTGAGAATCCTTTGTACGACTAGTTTTTTTCGAAACAAGATTCTTACTACTCGAATAGTCCGTTGGAAACGTTCTTTACTCATTACCATGGAACTAATGGCTTTTTTTCCCCTATGTGAATAATCTAAACTGGTGTGGAAGAAGACTGCTAAAAAAGTGAATATAGAGGATTTGGTTTATGACTGGGTATTGTAGAAGACTTGCAGAAGAGAAAGAACAGCAATAACGTTTGAAGTGTAGTTAGAAGGCAGCAATAACATTTGAAATGTAGTTAGAAGGCTAAGTTTTGCTGTTGTGGTCTACTTTATATGGCAGCCTAGGAATAAAAGGATTTTTAGAGGAGAGAAAAAGGATGTGGATGAACTTTATGCTGCAATGAGTGATATAACTAAGCTCAAAATGATGAATTTAAAAGTGAAAGACTCAAGTGTTGTTAGACAAGTGGCAAAAACATGGATGATTCAGTTTAACTAGTTAATCACATGAATAGGGGATATGGAATGGGAGTTTTGGATTTGGCAGTTTTTGAGGATGTATGGGTGAGGATTTTTGGATAGATCAAATGGCTTTATTGTTTCCTGATCTGAAGGTTAAAGTTCAAGCATGGAACTATTTTGGATTCATTTTCAATGTGGCAAATAGGGTGAGTCATGAAAGATGGGACTACCCTGATTTGCCAATTGAAAATTGATCAATGATGGAGATAGTTTTATGTGATCCCGTATCTTTAGATGATGGCAGTCTCTGATAGTATGCTAATGTTAGGAATACATTATTCCTATAGAAGACTCGGTCACCTAACTGATGTAATAGCATTTAAAGTTAGCTCGTAGTTAGTTTATTAGTTAGTTAGATATTAGTTTGGTCTAAGTAACATCGTTGAAGAAGGACGGGTCTTACCCACTGTATGTCTGATCCACAGCCCGGGTGTGGGCGTTTTTATGTTTCTTTGTAGGATTAGTATAAATACCCCTCTCCACATGTGGAGAGGGTTGGACCTTCATTTTACAATAATATAATATTCCTAATTTTCTCTCAAGGTTCCACTCTATCTCACTATCTCTTCTTCTCACTAATTCATACGCCTACTACATCACAATTTCATCATGTTGGCAACTTAATTAGTATCCTACAATTGGTATCAAGAGCCATGGTTTCATCTTAGGGCCTTGTAGAATCGAATTTGGTGTGTTTTAGTGTAGTTTTTGTGAGTTAGAAGAGTTTTTCTTGTATACATCTTAGTTTGATCTTTCTAGAGCTAGTTGTCATGTTAGAAGTGTTCCTCCATGATCACTTGTGTTAGTATTACCCTATTTCTCAGTTGGTTTTAACATTTCACACGTATTTTTGAGGATTGGATTGAGTTTGGGTCGGATTTCTTTGTTGCGGTTATCTCCAATTTTTCATTGCTTGATTGCGGCTTACTACTTGATTTTTGCGGTTAGCTATCTGCGGTTACTATATTGAGTTAACAGACAAAACGCAATGACAGTGACAGTTTTGAACTATTGAATATTGCGATTAAAAGGAGTATGATATTTATTATTTTAAGAAAATAAAAGCTTTCTAAGCTTATATGACCAAGTAGTAATAGTGCTCGATTTTAAGGCGTTTATTAGACCGTAAATAATCTTCTACAGATAATAAAAAGATTAAAACAGTAAAATACCATTCTAAGACCATAGCAATTACACAATCTAAATAGCTATAAGATTTAAATGAAAACGAAACTGGTCGAAAAAGACTTGAAGTGGATCCAGATTCAAAAAGGAAAAGGTAAAAAACAAACTTGTTATGATTTTATAAGAAAGTTACATTAATGTTGCACTATCTTTCTTGTTATCATATTAAACAATTTAATTACTTGAGAGATTTAAAAAAACAAATAAGTGAGAGAATCTTAACTTTTATATTCACTTTACCTTAAGATTCTGAATAAATTTAAATATGTTTTAACAAAGATGAAAAAGAAATCCTAGTGAATAAGATCTTTATTAGATATAAATCTTTTATATGTTTTTCCAAAGATGAAAAATAAAAATAACCTGGTGATTTGTTGAGTTTGGTTGAATGATCTGCAGATAACTTTGATAAAAAATTCGCTGGAATAAAAAAACTTGGTCAATCAATTGAGTTTATATAATGCTTCAGGTTGGTTTAAGTTAAGCCCCTATTAGAATTACATTTGTAATACAATTTAAATTGGTTTTGTATTAAGAAGTCTGGAATTACAGTTTAGACCAAGAATATGTAAAAAAGTTTTTAAATAACAAAAACTTATTAAAATTAAATGCAAGTGTGATTAAAAAAAAACACTATGCCAAACACCATTTTTAGTTATTAGAGGCAAACATTAGAGATAGCATCTTGCACAAATGAATCAACCTGAAAGGTAAGACTGAAAGAGTTCAACTGATCTATTTAAAGATCTAGAAACATAAGAGCAAGACAATAGGACTATTCAAAGTAAACTTCAAATGACTCAAGTAAAGATCAACCTTTTGTACAGCAGCATCGTTCATAAGTGGTCCATGTGAAATAATATTGATAACCGTTCAAAATTCTTTAAGAACGCCCAAAAAAAAAAAAAAAAAAAAAAAAAAAAAAAAAAAAAAAAAAAACTTGTGCATTGAAGTACAAACAATGAGTGCTGAGCAATGTTATAAATGGCGTGAGGCGTGGCGTGGCGGCAAGGCCACGCCTCAAGCCTTACGCGCCATGGCGAAGCCATGGCGTTTTTTGCGGCGTGACTAAGGCGGCGAAAAAATATTTATATATTTATCATTTATGTTATAATATCATATTTTATATGCATATCGAGTTTACAAAATGTGAGTTTACAAAAGGTGAGCTTACAAAAAGTGATATGCATAAGAAATAAAGTGAAAATTTGAACTATGTTTAGAAATTACTAGGCCCAAAATTTAAGCCCACATCATCCCATTCTAAAAATGGCGCCACACCATACGATAAGGCGCGCCTTGGCACGCCTTTTCGCGCCTTATTCCACGCCTTTTCACACGACGCCTAGACTTCAAGCCTTGGTCCATTTCGTGGCGCGACGCGACGCCTTGGCGGCGCCTTGGCGCGCCTTTTAGAACACTGGTGCTGAGTCACACCTTCACCTAAAGCATTACCAACTTTAAGGTTAAGTACAGCCTTTGAGAACACATTTAGCACCTCTAATGGAACGAATATCTGCAACAGGAGTTGCATGGGCTGCTGCACCACCCCAATGATAGTCTTCTATTACTTGTTGGACCCGCACCACACATTTAGATTCTACCCCCTTTTTTGCACTTGTTGATTCTTTGGACTCGGTTTATAGCCGAGAAGTGCTTCTTGTTTGGTTATCAATTGTCTCTGTATTTTCTTCTGGTCCAGAAAATACTTAAAAGACCCATCTTGATTACACATTTTGCTCCATAAAAATCTTAAAGCAAGTAAGCATAGTAGCCAATTTGGTAGGAATGAATCAACTATCTTTCTTCCCCTATAGAAACAGGGATAAAAATAATACTCGATTAAATCCGTACGCGCATATAGTAAGAAGTAAACTATTTGAACATATGGTTGAAAGAGCATAGCATGAACATGTCGATTTAAGGAACAACTATAACATATATGCTGTTTGGGAAACTATAATGTTTAAAAAAAATTCAGTTTGCAATAGCTCAGCGCTTTTTTTTTTTTTTTTTTTTTTTTTTTTTTTCTCTTAACAGTAAATATTATTAAGAAATGAGCCATAAAAGGCAAAGTACAAACAACCAATGTGTACCAAAATAGACAGGACACATCCCTATCTCAACACAAAGGCAACAATAAAATGGCATTGGACAATCTCCAAGCTCCAATACAAAATACAGAATAACTATGAATTATTACAAGAGAAAGCAACCCCAAACTGCATAACCTAGCATACTCTGAATACATCAAATAAAGTACTGAACTCAATCAATACCCATTAAAACATCACCATACACTAGGCTACACAGGAGGCAATACTCTTGTAATAACATACAAAGAATAATCACAATAATCAGAATATCGAAAACAATAATAACCACCAAACCAGCAAATCACAACCAAGCTGCAAGTATCAACTTCATCACCATATGATGGAATTGCCTCCTTAAAAACCTTTACCAAGTAAAACCCAATGTGGGGAAAACCATGTAAAGGACAAAAAGAGCACAACTTCCACCATTAAATCATCCAAACCATAACCAAAGAACCAAAATAACTCACCCAACCAAACCAGACATCCAAATGACTACTACAGCATAATACACAATCAATAACACCGCCCCTCAACCAGCAGCAATCCACATTCCACAACACTCAACAACATCAACACAATCACATAACTATGATCACACATTATCCCAATCCATCTTTATTACAAACATGTATCTAATCAAGTAAATAACTCAGCTTTCTAATCAAGTAAATAATTTCTCATGGTTTTTTAACTGGTTTGATTTGCCTAGTGGTATCACATCTGACTTAACTTTCTTACTTATTTGTTTTCAGTACGCATTGGGTTGCTTTATATCATATATGCCTAATGAGGTGACTGATAAAGTCTTCTCATATAAAAGAATAGAACTACATCAGTTTGATCGTTTTTCTAGTAGTTACTTACCGTCTTTATGCTTAGATGGCTTATCGACTCTTGTGATCATTATTGTTATTAATCTGGCGGTGGGAATTCTGCCACATGTTGATAATTTTGCTCATCTTGGTGGGTTCTCTTCTTGTTTTCTTCTTGGGTTTGGGTTCTTGATGCGTGTATGAAGATTTGGGGATTGGGTATTTGGAGGTGATGGTGGATTGAAGAGATAGTTGAATGATAATGAATGTGTGGTGAGAAGTTTTTCACAAAAGTTGTATTTTTTTGCTTGTATTTATAAAAATTAGCATTAAGGCCCATGTGTTTTTGTGCTTTATTTACCTATGATATCACAAAAACATTTTTTCTTAATTTTTTAGACAAATAAGGAAATAGCCAATTAGCCACTCATTTTTTTTATCAAAATAAAAAAATAAACTTTCACCCTTTTTTTAAAACTTAAATATTTCGCAAACCGTAAATCATCAAGCTACAAAAAAAATACCATTGCGACGAGAATTAAATTATCTTTCTATAGACATGCATTGTTATATACTTTCGACGAACTTTTTTTTCGCCCAGAAAAATCATATATGATTCGTAAGAATCATATATGATTCGAAGAATCGAATCATATATGATTTTTTACGAATCATATATGATTTTTACGAATCATATATGATTCTTTCTGGGCGAAAAAAAAGTTCGTCGAAAGTATATAACAATGCATATCTATAGAAAGATCATTTAATTCTCTTCGCGATGGTATTTTTTTTGTAGCTTGAAGATTTACCGTTTGCAAGATATATTGTTTTGAAAAAAAAGGTGGAAAATATAAATGGGTGGCTATGATTGGTTGATAGGTTCTATGACATGTATGGGTTCTTCATGGATCTCAACTCTAAGGAAATAATTAGTATTAATTATTTTTTAAGTTTTTTTAAAAAAATATTTTTTTTAGAAAAGTTATTTAATAAGGAAAGGTTGAGTTTTTTAAAATGAAAAAGTCCTCACTTAATATTTTGTTTTATTATATAAAAAAGATACAGAGTAGTATTAATATAGAACACGAAGGATAAGAATTAAGTACCATCTTTTCTCATTTCTTTTCATATTTATTGGCTTTTATTAATAGTTTTAGAAGGCTTTTGTTGATGGACTAACGATTTTGATTTTGCTGAGCGCAACATTTGAATTGAGTTGAGGGCAACTTGAACAAGAGGGCTAAAATGCTACTTTTTCAGTCTCAAAATAATAGTCACTGTTTGATTATTTTTTTTTTAATTCAACTTTAATCTTAAATAATTTTGTTTGTGTTATATAATAATTGATGAAAAATATATGAATGAATTTGATTTTAAATGTATTTTCATTAATATAATTTTCATCAATTATTATATAACACAAACAAAAATATTTTGATGTCAAAATTGAAAAAGTAAGACTTTAAAAGTAAAATAGAGACTATAATTTTGAGACGGAGAGAGTAACATATTACATTTGATAATAGCTATTTGACCAATCGTAAGCATTCCCCCTCCCTCATACACTTGCCTCCACCTTGTGTGGTTTCATTGACATTTACAATGAGTGTTTCTTTTGGAAGGTGATTTGCATACTTCCATAATTGATCGACACATTAAAATTTTGAGTGTTTTTGACATTTATATCTTCACATCATACTCATTTTCACTTTGTAAGAGTATAAATGTCAAGACACTTAAAATTTGAGTGTGTCAATCAATTATGAGAGTGCAAATCATCTCTCGTTTCTTTTATTGGCTTTGAGCACCCCTAACATTCTATCCTCTCGTGCTATTTATAATACGGAGTATAACATAAAACAAATAGCAGTGAATTCTCTCCATGATCATCATAGGATAGTTGTGTTTTCTCATGCATGAAAATATGAAATCATGCAAATCATGCATGGCATTAGGGGAGTAGTCACATACTTTTTTCTTTGTGAACGTTGAGTTGAGAAACTGTTTTGACCAAGTTTCATGCCACTTTTTTACTTACTTCATAGTAGTTCATACTCAATGGCAATGCCACTTCGATGCTTTTTCTCTCTTTTTTATTTGACCGAGTTAGATTGTCACAGATCAATTATGCGGTTGTTGATATTATGATTCCCACGACATAAAGTGACGAAACATTACAATCTCGAAGTGTTTATAAACGATTCAAATTACTGTCCGAATTGTTTTCTCTTTTCTTTTTTTTCCCCAATAATCAGCTACAAATTAAAATATAAGATAAATATTTGTGAGGCGTATTTTTTTTTTAAATAAACAGTTGATATAAACTTCTCAAAAATTCCACAAGATAGCGACATTGAAGGACGAAAAAGTTGTTTACGACTTTTTTTCTAAAATTTATAGTTTTGATGCAAAAAAAAATGTGAAGAAAACGTTTGTGCATTAAAATTTTGTAAATCGACATTTTGTGCATCAAAAATTCGTTTTGCATCCAACTTCTTTCTAGTTGATGTATTCAAATTTGAACGTGCATTGAAATATAACAACTTGAAAAATTTGTGCACTAAAATTTCATTTTTTTTTGTGCATTAGAAAACGTGAAAACTCAAAAATTTAAAAAACTTTCTTTACAATTTTTTTTATGCACCAACATCTTCCATCTCTCGAGGAAAAAATTCAGAAGTTTTCGATTTTTTTTTTTTTTTTTTTTTTTTTTTTTTTTTAAGTTTTTTAAGTTTTTTTACACTTCTTATAAATATTTGTGTTTATTTTTGATGTCACCCAAAATCCAACATGCAATTACCATGGTCGCTAATATATTATGGAAATAATGTAGTCATATGAACCATACTATTGATTAGTATATGAAATGAAATTGGTGAAGTGGGTAAGCTTAACACACATTTTACTTTAATTTGATGTCGTTTTCTCATTTTTCCGGCAATAATCGATCTTTTGGGTAGGTAATTATATTCAGCGAAAGCACATGTAGAGAGAAATGATGATGAAATGCCCACCGTGGAATAACGTTGTTAAGTTCACATTTCACTTCTATTTAAAATATTAACTGCAATCATTGATTTTTTTTAGAAAATCAAAATCCAATTTGAGCATGAAATTGCCTGGAAATGAGATGAAAGTTAGTCGTAATATACTGTTTTTTTTTTTTTTTTTTTTTTTTTTTTTTTTTTTTTGCAGATATAAATAAAAATAAATAATGTGCCAAAGTCCGAAATTACCAAGAAACAAACAAGAAGTTTCGATGTCATAACCAAATATATGAATTGTTGGTTTCTTTGTAACCACACATTTCACTTTAAAAACTGCAAATTTAGATCCATCCGCCTCCACTTCAATTCTTCCATAACAACTAAAAACTGATTCATCCTAGTTTGCAAATTTAGTTTTCACCTTTTAAATGAAAGAATGGATCCATCCTCATCATCTTCATCTAAGAGAAAAAGGGATATGGATTGTTATGATGAAGCACGTTATAAAAGGCCCAAGTATGACGTGTTTGTAAATTACGCGTCTGAAGATCTTGGCAAACGCTTCGTAAGCCACCTCAAGGGAGCTCTCGGACGCGAAGGATTAACAATACGCGACCACACCATGCTCCCTTTAGGTCAAGACAAGAGTTCTGAGCTGTTGAAAGCTATCGAGGATTCCGAGATCTATCTTCTTGTATTCTCCCCCAGTTATGCTTCTTCCAAAGAGTGTCTTAGTGAGTTTGCCCTCATAATGAAATCCTACCCTAAGTTTAAAAAAAGAAAAGTTTTTCCCGTATTTTTTGATGTCGAACCATCTCATGTAAGAAATCAACAAGGCTCTTTCCTTGAAGCTTTCCAAGGTCACGAGAAGAATGTCGATCCCGAAACAGTACAGATATGGAGGCAAGCCCTAAAAGAAGCTGGTGATAAGTCTGGTCTAAACTTGAAAGATTGGTAAACTTTTAATTTTTTTGAAATTAATATAGTAATGATCAAGTTGATTCCATTATATGATGATAAGAAGAACAGCAACTTAGTAATAATATATTTCAACAAATGAGGTTTCATGCAAAGGATGTGTTAAGCTTCTTAATTACACACATGCGGTCGGTAATGAATCTTTCTTTTGAATTTGGCAGGAAGGACGAAGAGACGTTGATACGGAAAATTATGAAAGATGTCAGAGAAATGCAAAATCCGCAACAACTATGTTATGTAGAGCACCCTGTTGGGATATATTCACGAGCACAAGATGTAGTTTCAGCATTAAAGTTAACTGACCAAGCTCCTTCCATTGTTGCAGTTTTTGGATTTAGTGGGTCAGGTAAAACCACTATTGTCAAAGCTGTGCATGACAATATTGCTGCAGAATTCGATGTCAGTTGTTTTATCGAGAATATCCATGGTTTATACACGGGTCCAAATTGGGAGGTTAAACTGCAGAGGGATGCCATTTATCGTCTAACGCAAGGAAAAAATAAGTTTAAAGGTAGTGATGGATTTGCAAAGTTAATTAAGTTGTTAAGTGGTCAAAAGGTTCTTTTGATACTTGATGATGTTTATGAGTTTAAACAGTTACAAGCATTAGGTATTAATCATTTGGCCTCATTCCATTATGAAAGTAGAATAATAGTGACCACAAGGAATACCGAGTCGCTTAGTAACCTACAACACACTTCGTACAACATAGAATTGTTAGACACAAGTGAGTCTTTTGAACTTTTCACTAGACTCATTGGAAAAGGCGACCCTATGGACAAGAAGTTTATAGAGGAAATAGTGCAGTGTGCTGGAGGCATTCCCTTGGTTCTTGAGGTCTGGAGTCGCCATTTCACTGATTATGATAGGAATCTCTGGCCAAGCATGTTGGAGAAGTTAAAAAGAATTCCTCATAAAGATACTCAAGAGAAGCTGCGAGTAAGCTACAAGTCACTTCCTAAAGAAGCCCAGAATTTATTTCTGGATATCGCATGTTTCTTTCATGGAATGTACATGGATACATTCGTCAAAGTATTACAAGATGTAGTCTTCTTTCCAGATTTTGAAATTCAAAATCTTGTTCATAAATTTCTTGTTAAAATTGATTCCTCGAGGATCAGTTTGCATGATGTTATCAGGAAGATGGGACAAGAAGTGGTCCGCCAAGAAGATGTGGAAGAGCCTGGAAAACGTACTAGATTGGTGGATTATACGGACGTGGTTAGTGTACTGGGAGATTGTTCGGTAAAGTATCTTCAAGTTTATGACTAGTTTACTTACTAATACATAGTAGTTCTCTGAAACTAACTATTAAGTACTCTCTCCTCCGTTGTTTACCAGGGAACAGATTCAGTTAGAAGCATTCGGTTGTACAGTTATAAGAAAGAACGGGTAACTGTTCAATTAGAGGCGTTTAAAAAGATGAGTAATCTGAGATTCATTATGTTGTATGGTGCTGACCTAGAATGGTCGTGTTCTTCAAAAGATGACATGTCAGCTTGCTTCTCTTTCAAACATTTGAAATACTTGAATTGGTGGTACTTCCCTTGCAAAAGTCTTGACAACATTGATATGGGCAACGTGGTGGTTATTAAATTGCATTTTAGCAAATTGGAAAAACTTTGGGATGGAGTCAAGGTATGATCATGCATGTCTTTTCATTTCTCATGTGGTTTATCTTTATACGCTTTTTGTGCAGAGTTACGTACTTATTTGAGTGTCTTTTATACTTTTCTTTTGAGTTAATGTCATTTTTCGTCCCTGTGGTTTGCCATTTCAATCACGTTTAGTCCCTGCCGTTAAATTTCATCGGATTTGGTCCCCGTGGTTTACAAACCCATACGTGTTTGGTCCCTCTGAAGGGTATTTTTGTCATTTGACAAAAAAAAATTCGAAAAATTGTATTTTTGTGTTTTGACGGAAAAAAATTGGAAAAAAAATTGGAAAAAAATTTAAAAAAAAATTTTAATAATTTTTTTTTAAAATTCAAAAAAAATTAATTAAATTTTTATTTAAAAAAATTCGAAAAAATTATTGAAAAATTCGAAAAATATTACAAAATTCGAAAAAGATTCTAAAAAAAAATTTAAATAATTTTTTTTAATAAAAAAAAATTATTGAAATTATTATTAAAAATTCTAAAAAAAAATTAATAAAAATTTTAATAAAATTTTTTTTAGAATGTTTTTTGAATTTTTTAAGAAAATTTTTTATTAAATTTTTTTTTTTAGAATTTTCTTTATTAGAATTTTTTTCGAATTTTTTAGAAAAAAAAAAAAAAATTTTAGAAAATTTTTTTCGAATTTTTTAGAAATTTTTTTTCGAATTTTTCGTCAAAAAAATTTTTTTTTTCGAATTTTTTTTTGGAAAAATTTTTTCGAATTTTTTAGAAAAAATTTTTCGAATTTTTCGTCAAAAGATTTTTTTCGTCAAAAGAAATTTTTTTATTAAAAAATTTTTCAAATTTTTTAGAAAAAATTTTTTTTAGAAAATTTTTTTTGAATTTTTCGTCAAAAGAATTTTTTTGTCAAAAAAAATTTTTCGTCAAAAAAAATTTTTTTTTTTTAGAAAATTTTTTTTCGAATTTCTTGTCAAAAAAAATTTTTTTTAGAAATTTTTTTTCGAATTTTCTAGAAAATTTTTCGAATTTTTCGTCAAAAAATTTTTTTCGTCAAAAGAAATTTTTTTATTAAAAAATTTTTCGAATTTTTTAGAAAAAAATTTTTTTAGAAAATTTTTTTTGAATTTTTCGTCAAAAAAATTTTTTGTCAAAAAAATTTTTCGTCAAAAAAATTTTTTTTTTTTTTAGAAAATTTTTTTCGAATTTCTCGTCAAAAAAATTTTTTTTTAGAAATTTTATTTCGAATTTTCTAGAAAATTTTTTTCGAATTTTTTAGAAAAATTTTTTCGAATTTTTCGTCGAATTTTTTTTAGAAAATTTTTTTCGAATTTTTCGTCAAAAATTTTTTTTTAGAATGTTTTTCGAATTTTTTAGAAAAATTTTTATTAAATTTTTTTTTTGAAAATTTTTTAAAAATTTTTTTTTAGAAATTTTTTATTAAAATTTTTTTAATCATGATTGGTCCCTGTGGTTTGCATATATATATATAACTAAGGGTGTTTTTGTCTTTTTGCATATATTTAACGGTCAACTAACGGTCAAGGGACCAAACACGTATGGGTTTGTAAACCACGGGGACCAAATCTGATGAAATTTAACGGCAGGGACTAAACATGATTGAAATGGCAAACCACAGGGACGAAAAATGACATTAACTCTTTTCTTTTTGTATGTTTATGAATGAGATAGGTGGTCTTTATACTTAATTATGTTTTACAGTGACCTATAGAAACAAAAACCCTTTCACTAGCTACCAACAATATTCCAAAATTTATTGCTGACTTAGATAAAAATTATGTCAATAAGGTCGGAAACAATGGTTATCCAAAAAAAAAAAAAAAAAAAAAAAGCCAATAAATTAGTTTGATTTTCAATTCTTATGTAAGAAATGATTAGTTTTCTTATAAAGGAGATCTAGACAAAAGTAATCATAAAAAAAAGCTTATGATTGACTACATAATATAATACCATATCGTCTCAAAATAACTGTCATGTTTTAACTTTTAAAATCTTTGTTTTTTCTTTGTCCTTAATTCTACCAATAAAAATATATTTAAAACATAATTTATTCATATATTTTACATCACGTATTATGTAATACAAAAAAAAAATAATAATTAAGATTTAAGTTAAAAAGGTAAAAATTAAAAAAATCAAAACAACACAGATTATTTTGAAACGAGGGTAATTAAACTATTATGCACAATTGAGCAATGTGACCGAGTATATCAATTTAAAATAATAAATTAATGAATATGGTGGAGGGTCCCACTATCCCATCTCTTATTAATCATAGTTTATTACTTATTTCTTCTTAAAATATAAGTTTATTATTAAATTTTCAAAATCTTTCTTTTCCACTTTTATCTTAATTAATTTTTTTTTTCATTTATATAATACCTGACAAAAATTATACCAATAAAAATGCATTTAAAACATAAGTCCATTTGTATATTTTGCATCAACTATTATATAACAAAAAAAAAATTAAGGTTAAAGTTGTAATAAAAAGACTTTGAAAAAGTCAAAAACGGATGGTGTATATGAGTTTTGCTATATCCTCCAACATTATATTACTACATACATTCCTACACACACAATAATATTAAATGTTTTTTCTCCGCTTATTATCTCTCTGCATCCAAACCGTCAATCTTGATATTTGTCATAAACTTTTGAGTAGAAATATCATTTCTCTTATTATATTTGTGATTTTAGAGTTGTAAAAAGCTGAAGTATTTGATCGTGAGTTCTTCAAGCTCATTAACCAAGACAGGAAATTTCACTGGGCTCGAGAATCTTGAGGAGCTTTCATTAAGAGAATGTTCTAATTTGGAAGAGTTGGATAGCTCTATTGGTTGCCTCCAAAAACTTGTTGATTTAGATCTAAGTAAATGCACACGGTTGAAGAGGCTCCCATGGGAATCGATAGGCAAGTTAACATCTCTTCAAAATCTTTACCTCTTCTATTGTCCCAACATACCGGAGATCTCACATGAAATTGGTAGTCTAATTTCGCTAAAACACTTGGATTTAAGAGAAAACAGATTCAACAACCTTCCTAATAGCCTCTGCCAACTCCATCAACTGACCAAAATAGAATTAACTGAATGCACCAACTTAAAGTCGATTCCAGATCTTCCTCCAAGCATTAAAGAGTTAATAGCGTGTGATTGTAGAAACCTAGTGAATCTTCCTTCAAACATTTCTGAGTTACAATTTCTGACGGAGCTTTGGTTGAGTGATTGCTGTAAACTTGGATCTGAAGGTTTCACACAAGTTACAACACTGAGGAACCTACAAGAATTATACATGACAAATTGCAATATTTCGCAAGTGTCCAGTGGAATTGGGAATCTGGTGTCATTAAAGTATCTCAACCTCTCAGAAAACACATTTTCTAGTCTACCGGAGAGCTTCATCAACCTTTCGCAACTGGAGAAACTTGAAATAAATGGGTGTTCACAATTACAGTTGCTTCCACCTCTTCCATCGCAATTGACATATATAGATGCAACATATTGTATGTCATTAGATGTGATGCCATATGATTCAAGGCAAAAGGCGTATACTTTTCGTTCCAAAGTGTTCAAGGTAAGCAACCTCTCCATTTGAAGCTTATATATATTTTGCAATGAAGAGGTTATTTTCATGTATTATTAAATAATATGCTTGAATGCTATACAGGAATCCCTCACGAGTAATGAAGGATTACACATCTTTCTCTATGGGGAGGAGTACTTACCTGAGTCTGAGGAGGAGTTACCTGAGTGGTGTACTTATCGAAACAGTGGGAATGTTTTATCTTTTGTGGCACCATTATTAAAGCACTTTGATGACAAAATATGTGGAGTGATCTTCTGTGCATCCACAAACTCCTATGGGGATTTTTTAACAATACATAATAAAACGAAAGAAAAAAGTCATCGTATGAAGATTAAGTATCATCATGAATGTACCCTGAAGGTCGTGTTTTATCCACTTAATGATAAAACAGTTGTGGTGGAAGCAGGTGACACTGTGGAAGTTGAATTTGCTGATGAAGACTTTGTTGGGTTGCGTTTGGTATACGAGGATGAAGTTGTAGATTCGGGATTAGTTTTAAAAGATGTTAGGGAACCTCTATTCCCAACATCAGAGATGCCTGCTCGTATCATTCAGTTAAGTGGTGATGACGATGTTCATGTTAATGATGATAGATTAATTATTCAAGATGATACCAATCCCACACTCCCTGTCTTCCCATCACCAGAGTCAGAGATCATGAGTGGCATCATTACTCATTTAAATGAAATGGAGGTTTGCTCCTCTATCCAAGATGTTGAATACCCCTGTTATGATTACTTTAACATGGTACCTGAGTTTCAAATGTATTGGGAAGGAAATTGGTAACTGTTTTATGTTTGAGGATTGTAATTGCATTATTTATTCATATTTGAATATTTTTATTGTATATTCTTTTTATATGTTAATGGTTTCAACTTTCAAGTGTCATTCACTCATTTAGTAATTTAATATCGTAAGTTATTTCGACAAACATTGGAATTCAGTGAAATGTTGAGAGATAAAGCCTTTTTCCTTTAACTTAGTATATGTGGGTAGCCTGCAGCATTTGCTTAAACTCAAACCCATTAATATAATGCGAGGCTTCCTTTAATTTAGTACAATTCAAGCAAGATATAAAAGAAAGATCTTCATGTTAGTTTGATTGGTTGTTTATTGGATGATAAGTGTTTATCAGGTTGTATTGTGGATCATTCAAACGAAATGCCGACCAAGTGTTTGATGAAAGTCCAATGATAATAACCGACCAAGTGTTTAATGAAAGTCCAATGATAGTAACAGTAATGGATTAACATCTACATCTGGTAAGTGCTCGATGATATTTGAATGTTCATTGTTCTTTGCTTATTCTCTCTTTGTTTAAAGAGTCAATGCTACATTGTTGTTAGTCCGTGCCTTCCTATCAGTTTGACGTGTCACTTGTTCAGCGAGTACGTGTCACTTGTTCAGCGAGTAATTGGGTCAAATATTTCATTATTGTAATGCAATCTGTTTATTTTCTATCACTGTTTAAATGTGTGAATGCATGCTCTGCATATCAGCTCAAGGTGTTATGTATTTATTGTTATTGAAAATTAAGAAAAAAGGTGCGCAAATCAACCCAACCTGTTCTGTTTTGACCCATGATAATACTTATGATTTTTTTTTATAAGCTCTCCATCAGTCGTTCCTGATTGGTATGGAGTTACAACATTATATTATAGAGATTTTGGTCATTTAGTCAATCCAAACAACCCAGATTACACTTTACCTAGTTTGGTGTTATGAATCCGAGGCGTATGTAGATGAAGTTGGTGATATGGGGGTAACCACTGAAGATAATTCTTAGCAAACTTTAAACGATTCATAACATTGTTTGTTCAAGTCCTTGGAAAGAAAGATCAAGTTAGATAAAGAAGATAGATCTTCAAGCTAAATTATCAATAATTTGTGGAGCATGCCAACGGAATGGACACCAAGTGTTTGAGTAAGCTTAACAGTAACATCTGAGGAGTAAGTTTCTTAGGTTAGAGGGATCACTTGTTTAGTGGGTGATTGGATAACATATATTTCGTCATTGTGATGGAATCTGTTTGTGATATAATCACTGTCGTTTTATGAATTGCAATTGCACTGCAGTTGAGTTTAAGATGTTATTCTTATAGCTACGACATAGTTGAAAAGCTCTTGTTTGTGCAAATGAGCCATATTATTATACTCCGTATAAGATTAGTAAAATAAGTTATAATTATACAAGTCTTTTGGGAATCATGATAAGATTAGATGTACGCATAAATACATGTAAGGGATTTTGGTTTATTTGGGATAGTTTGATGTTATTAACTTTCTTGCATTAAAGTCAAAGTTGGACCCATGTGTATTGGGTCAAATGTGTCTAACAACCATAGCATCACAGATTTATACAGATTCTTAGATATTAAAAATGTGACAATGAATATTGCTGCTGCAATCATTTTCCTATTTTTAGGTCTCCCAATCATTTTCCTATTTTTATTACCGTAGCATCAGATCTTAATGGATTATTTCAACACTGTAACTTCAACTATATGGCAGCTATGATCTCTATGCTTTGTAATAGCATATAGATGTCGTGTTTTGGAGCCGATGTCTATCTTCTATGGCAAGAAAGGAATTACATACAGTTTAAGAATGAGAGCAGAGATTAGGAAGTATTGAGTAATGTGATCATTGATACTGTTAGCTTATCAGATTACAGGTAAAACCTTCAATTGCAGTCAAGCAGGCTAGTCAAGTACGGAATGTGGACTTCAAAAATGATCGAGTTGCAGAATGAGGGATCATAACAGTTGTCTATCCCCTTTACTATATGTCTGGATGTTTGGTTGCTGGTTTATAAGTCCTACTGAGATGCTTTTATTACAGCGTGATGCTCATGAGGAATATGTTGAATGTCATGCTGAATTTTAGAGTAAGCCATGCGTAGTTGTAGATATCCAAGTGTGTTGTAAGTGCAAGTTTTATTGGCATTGGGCTATCATGAGGTTTTAGACCAGTAAGTCATGAAAGCAGACTACTTCGTCTGTATGATACGTCTAATGCGTCGGATGTGTAGGCTTATTCGCTGAAATTAGTTGGTATGATAAGTTGTTTGTTCATGCTGTTTGTTTTGTGTTAACTGCAGTAGCTGTTTGAGCATGTCCTATGAGTGGATTTACTGATGTTTTACATATTCTTGTGAGTAATATATATTAACCTTTTGTTTCATTCATATTCTATGTTAACGCCACTTCAATTCAATTTTTCGAAATTAGGGAGCATTGAGTTTTAGTTGCTCTATTCAAGTTCAGCTTAGTCGTTTAGTGACCAACTTTTATGAAATGTAAACAAAAGGCTACTAAACTGTCTGCTTTATCTCGTGTCATATTTTCTCTAGTGCTAATGTAGTTTTGTTTAATGAAAGCATAACAACAACATAAGTGAGCTTTTATTTGATGAAGTGATGATTTAGTGCTCTGATTATGATTCTGTTAAGAAAACTCCTTGTTAATTATCATATTAATTACAGCATTCAGGTCTTGGATGATGAAATTTTGATTCTTGTTCAGACACTCTAATAATAAGCACCAGTGGGTCTTTCTATTTGACTTTTTAGAGTCAACGTTTTGAATCTTCAACTAGTATATTGATTAATAAGATTCATCTCTTAATAGTGTACTCTTTCTTGTGATGAAAAATAGACATGCTTAATATGTTCTGTTACCTTGTGTCATTATTCAGTTGAGTGCGAGATACCTCCAATCAAAACAATTCGTGATGTAGCAATTTTAACCAGCTACAAAGTTCGATCCATTACTTGAGGTTTTGAGAAAACATTTTTAAAACTTAACCCCATCGAGAACCGAGAAAGATGGACTAAATGGTGGATCATATAAGCAATAGCTAATTTTTCTGGTAATATCAAGGACTAAAATAATGGTACATGCATGATATGTTATGCTTTTCGATCACAAAAATATTAAACATTAATAAAAGATAAATGGGAGATAAATATAAGAAGATAAGATAATTGATCACTTAATCCGGCCAGGCTCAAATATATCCTTTTATGACCCATCAATCTACATTAATAGACCCCCAGATAAACCAGTCAAGCTGTGTGACCTGCCAGAATGACTCATCTGCTCATTAACCCCTTATTTGAACTCTTCTTATTTTAAACTGGCCCATATTGAGCCGGATCCACTCGTCGATCCATTAAATTAAGGGTTTTTTATGTCTGTTATATTTGAATTGATAGATCAATTAAGACAGGAAATTTCTATTCATCACAACCTTATATTTTTAAATTTTTGATTCATCGTGCATTTGATCATACGAATGGCGTATCAGTTAGACTACTGGCAAAATGCAAGGATTTATTTTATGTGCTCAGGACCAGACACAGATGGTGAACAGCAGTACGCTGTTCGGTCTAGTTGTTAGGAATAGATATTTAGCATTCGGGCCATCCATTCCAACAAGATGCTGTTGAAACATGTCATGAAACTCATGTAAAAGCAAGGTACCATGGAATATTTTGATGTTGATAGATCGACACCTATATCAATAGAGGTGGCTAGTGAAACTAGGACCGGAACACGGTCGACCGAGACGTTTGTCGGGTGAGTTCCATGAAATTACAAGAATAATTCGGTAATTAAAAATAATTAAAGATTTCATAATAAAGAATTTGAATTACTATCTATATATTTTTAACTGGTAATATGCATCTACTTAGTAATTTCATCTACTCTCCTAATCTTTTTCTAAGTTGATGGTGGGGCAGCTGGTAGACAATGCAATTTACGAAAATTATACAAAGAAAATAATAAAAACAAAAGCGACCAAAGACTTTCTTGACACTAACTGAAAACACGTAATTATGTACATACAACAAAATTTATATCTTGTAAGACCATTTTGTCATGATTCTCGATTGTATGAATTATCATTTGTGGATTTGTTTATACAAAATCATTGAAATGACTTAACATGTTCACATATAATTATATGTATCATGAATGATGAATAATCCATAGCGAGAAAAAAAACAAATTTGATTACGTTGCTCAATAGCCGGCCAGTGATGTGCCATCACACGTACTCCTAATTTTAAACAAAATATTAGCACGGAATTTCCAGGAAATGAGATGATGGTAATTTACAGTTAGGGGTGGCAACCTTGCCACACAATGCCTCCTCTTTTAAACCAAACAACCAATCAAGTTTGTCGAACACATTTTTTGCATAATCTTGCCTAAACACTCTTTTTTAGTGGCAATCTTGCCTAAGTTTTTTATAGGGATTTTTTTTTTCAACCGAATACACGCTCCCATATTAATTGCCAACGGTAACTTCCATATTGAAAAGCACGAATGCCGAATCGGTGAAATGAACCGCAAGCCTCCCCGAATTTGGCTTGCCAAATGGTTGGCAATGGGGTTTGCCGATCGGCAATGGCTGCCGAACCCTTTTTGCCGAAGGGTTGCCACCCCCCTTAAGGCTACTAGGCAAGGCAAACATTTCTTCACCATACACATCAGCGCCACGTTAGCTTTCTCTCTCCTTTCACTTCCCTTCACCACTCTTCACCTTTTAGAGGGCAAGGGAAACCATCATCACCTTTGACTTCACATTTAATTAAATATCCACTTTACAAAAATATACCCCACTAAATACCCCACACACACTCACACACAAAATAATTAAAATAAAAAGGTACACATAGGGCCCAAGTTTTTTGCTTTTTACATTTGGTGATGACTTCATCTAATATTGTTTTGGGTTGTGTGTTGAAGAATGGTGAGGTGCAAGAGAGTTAATTGGTGATGTGGGCCTATTTGGTGATATGATCACCTCCTTGCCTAGTAGCCTAAGGAATAGGGTAAATTGCAAAAATCTTGTCCCTAATGTTTCCAGAAAATGCAAGGATTACACCGAGACGAAATTTGCTGCAAAAAACCACTAATGTTTACATTTTTTTTTCAGGCACCGAGAGGTAGTGTTCACTAACGTGCGTTAGTTTTTGTGTTAGTTTTCTCGTTAAGTCAAGGTCAAAGGTGCGTGCTAACAGCCGGGGACCCATACAACAAGCTCTTGAGAGAGGGGTATCCTCCCCTCTGAAACTGAGGAACACGTCGTAATGAAAAGTTTGTTAGATGGGTTCCATGAAATCACAAGCATATTTTGCAATCACTTGTCAAATCCATTTTTACTTTTGACAACTCTTTTTTGATATGTTTTATTCGTCAAACAAATCATAACTCTTATGCTAATAAAGTTTTTTTTTTTTTTTTTTTTTTTTTTTTTTTGATGAACAATTCCTTGAAATGAGATTAAAAAAAAAAAACAAAAAAACTTGTACAAAAATCTTCATCTTCAAGTTGCCTTAACCTTTTACCAATTAATATAATTTTACTTTAGCGCAAACTAAATTTTCAGAAATGTTTAAAAATAGTACTAAGTTTTGTAAAAATATATTGTACAATAAATATGCTAATACCAAGACTTAAGAGTAAAAATAAGAGTATAAAAACAATAATAATTTATATGTGCCAAAGTCTAATAAAACTTCCCCCTAATGCATACAACAAAACAATAACAATTTATATATGCCAAAGTCTTTAATAAAACTTCCCCCTAATGCATTCAACAGAAAACACAAGCAGAGTAAAAAAAACACAACAATAATTCAATGATGATTATATCTTTCTTGACACGGTTTGACCGAATGAAAACACGGTTTGTACATAAAATAGATGACACATATTGTGTCCATAAAATATATTCTTAACAATAAGTTTACGTATAAGATTAGTTTAGTAGTTGCCTTTACCATGATTTTCATGACTAAACTAGCCATTTGATATATGCATTCCTATGTGTATTGGAAATCCACACAAAGACGACATTAGCTTTACATTTTTTTCTTAGCGTGTTGGCTCTCATTAGACATTTCTCTAATTAAGGAATATTGTAGGTTAATGTTGTAACAAAAACGCTGTATCTATTTGTGATTTAATCTAGACCAAGTGGTTTATAAGGCAAAGCTCCGACTGAAACACATACAAACAATTTCTAAGGTTCCCAGTCTTCTTTTGGTGCCTTAAAACGTTAGTGCTTTTGAGAATTATGCAATTGTGGACATTATGATACCCACGGCATAAATTGACAAAATATTACAATCTTGAAGTGTTTATAAACGATTCAAATTATTGTCCAAATTTATTATTTATTTATTATTATTATTTTTTTTTAATAATAATAAGCATTCCTCCATATACACCCAAAATCCACCAATTACTGTGATCACTAATATATTATGGAAATTATGTAGTCATAACTAGTATTTGAAATGAAATTGGTGAAGTGGGTAAACATGCTTCCTACTTGCCCGCCGTGGAATTAATGTTGTTATTTTACTTCTTTTTAAAATATCCATTGTTTTTTTTAGAAATTAAAAAACCAATTTGAGCAGGAAATTGCCGGGAAATGAGATGAAAGTTAGTAGTAATACAATAATATATTGTTGCTTATTGCAGATATAATTAAAAATGAATAAAGTACCGAGTCCGAAATTACCAAGAAACAAACAAGAAGTTTCGATGCCAAAGTCAAAAACATGAAGTGTTGCTTCGTTGTAACCACACATTTCACTTTAAAAACTGCAAATTTGGATCCATCCTCCTTCACTTCAATTTCTAAAGTAACCACACAAATTTCAATTTTAAATTAAAAGAATGGATCCATCCTCATCATCTTCATCCAATAAGAGAAAAAGGGGTCTGGATTGTTATGATGAACCACGTTATAAAAGGCCCAAGTATGACGTGTTTGTAAATTACGCGTCTGAAGATCTTCGCAAACGCTTCGTAAGCCACCTCAGCAGAGCTCTCAAACGCGAAGGATTTACAATATGCGACCATAACGAGCTCCCTAAAGGTGAAGACAAGAGTTCTGAGCTGTTGAAAGCTATCGAGGATTCCGAGATCTATCTTGTTGTATTCTCCCCCAGTTATGCTTCTTCCAAAGAGTGTCTTGATGAGTTTGTCCTCATAATGGAATCCTACCCTAAGTTTAAAAAAAGAAAAGTTTTTCCCGTATTTTTTGATGTCGAACCATCTCATGTAAGAAATCAACAAGGCTCTTTCCTTGAAGCTTTCCAAGGTCACGAGAAGAATGTCGATGCCGAAAGAGTTCAGATATGGAGGCAAGCCCTGAAAGAAGCTGGTGATAAGTCTGGTCTAAACTTGAAAGATTGGTAAACTTTTAATTTTTTTTGAAATTAATATAGTAATGATCATGTTGATTCCATTATATGATGATAAGAAGAACAGCAACTTAGTAATAACATATTTCAACAAATGAGGTTTCATGCAAAGGATGTGTTAAGCATCTTAATTACACACATGCAGTCGGTAATGAATCTTTCTTTTGAATTTGGCAGGAAGGACGAAGAGACGTTGATACGGAAAATTATGAAAGATGTCAGAGAAATGCAAAATCCGCAACAACTATGTTATGTAGAGCATCCTGTTGGGATAGATTCACGAGCACAAGATGTAATTTCAGCATTAAAGTTAACTGACCAAGCTTGTTCCATTGTTGCAGTGCTTGGAATTAGTGGGTCAGGTAAAACCACTATTGTCAAAGCTGTGTATGACAAAATTGCTGCAGATTTTGATGTCAGTTGTTTTATCGAGAATATCCATTGTTTATACACGGGTCAAAATTGGGAGGTTAAACTGCAGAGGGATGCAATTTATCGTCTAACGGCAGGAAAGAATAAGTTTAAAGGTAGTGATGGAGTTGCAAAGTTAATTAAGCTGTTAAGTGGTCAAAAGGTTCTTTTGATAGTTGATGATGTTTATGAGTTTAAACATTTGCAAGCATTAAGTATTCATTTGGCAGCCTCATTCCATTATGGAAGTAGAATAATTGTGACGGCAAGGAATAAGCTGTCTCTAAGTAACCTACCACACACTCCCTACAACATAAGATTGCTGGACACAAGAGAGTCTTTTGAACTTTTCACTAGACTCATTGGAAAAGGCGACCCTATGGACAAGAAGTTTGTAGATGCAATAGTGCGGTGTGCTGGAGGCATTCCCTTGGTTCTTGAGGTCTGGAGTCGCCATTTCACTGATTATGATAGGAATCTATGGCCAAGCATGCTGGAGACGTTAAAAAGGATTCCTCATGAAGATACTCAAAAGAAGCTGCGAATAAGCTATGATTCACTTCCTAAAAGAGCCCAGAATTTATTTCTGGATATCGCATGTTTCTTTCATGTAATTGCTAAGGATTTAGTCGTGAAGGTTTTACAAGATGAAGACTTCTTTCCAGATGTTGAAATTCAAATTCAAAATCTCGTTCATAAATTTTTGGTTATAAACGATAGTGACGACGAATATGAGCGTAAGACACTGTTGTTGCATGATGTGATAAGGGAGATGGGACAAGAGGTGGTCCGCCAAGAAAATGAGGATGAGCCTGGAAAACGTACTAGATTGATGGGTTATAGGGACGTGATTCGTGTACTGGGAGATTGTTCGGTAAAGTATCTTCAAGTTTATGACTAGTTACTTAATACATAGTAGTTCACTAAACCTAACTATAACTCTCTCCTCTGTTGTTTAGGGAACAGGTTCAGTTAGAAGCATCCTGTTCTACAGCTATAAGAAGAAAGAACGGGTAACTGTTCAATTAGAGGCGTTTAAAAAGATGAATAATCTGAGATTCATTCAGTTGAAAGATCCTTATAAGCTACAATGGTCGTCTTCTTCAAATGATGATGACATGTCAGCTTGCTTCTCTTTCAAACATTTGAAATACTTGGAATGGTGTGAATTCCCTTGCAAAAGTCTTGACAACATTGATATGGGCAACGTGGTGGTTATTAAATTGTTTAAAAGCAAATTGGAAAAACTGTGGGAAGGAGTCAAGGTATGATCATTTTCATTTCTCATTTCGTTATATGATTTTGTGTTATACACTTATTGTCACACCGCCACCGGCATTTAAAAAAAATTACAATGCTGTCCATTATTTTTGAAAAAATTTTATGAATTGTAGCATCATATCAACGTCTATGAATTGTAGTTTTTCTTGTAATCTTATTTTGATGAATTTAAAATTAGGTTATTATTTTGGAGATCTGCTCTTTTTGGTTTTTAGAAAAAAAATAAATCAAATTAAGAAATTACTCTAAAAGAAAATTATTTAATACTTGGAATGGCTTTACTTCCCTTGCAAGAGTCTTGACAACTTTGATATTGGCAACGTGGTGGTTATTAAATTGCATGAGAGCAAATTGGGAAAACTTTGGGATGGAGTCAAGGCATGTTAATTATGGAATTATGATCATAAAAAATCTTAAAATAAAAATTATAGTTTTAATTATTTAATATTTTAATCAATTTTGGTAAAATTTGAATGTAAAGGGATGATTCATTTATGTTAGAACAATGACTTAAACTCTAAGAGACATTTGGTAAATTTAGTTTTTAGTTTTGGCATGTTAATTTTCTAATTTGAGTTAGTTTAAATTTTGGCAGTTAGGTCATTAATTTTCTTTATGCTTTTAGATTAGAACTTTGTATTGGTACATTTAAATATGATTTTGTATTTGGTTTAATACAATTTAAATAAAGCTTCCGTTTCTTTTGTGGATTTTGTTTTTGTTTCGTCTTTTGATTATCAATAAGTGGTATCAATGAGCCACGTTAAAGATGAAGAAGAAGAAGAAAAAAAAAAGTTCATTTGGTTTTAAATTTGTTTTTAAAGAATCGATCAATTTGTAGGTGGTATAAAAATCAATTTGGGCCCAAAATAGATATTGGATTTGGTGAATTGGTCTTCAAAATAGATATTGAAGCAACTGTTTCTATTAAGGAATTGACGTTTGGAATTTGGGCCCAAATTGATTGAATCATGTTTGCATTTCTATTGGGTAATTAGGCCTGTATTTTATTGGTTTGTTGTTTGGTATTTGTATTTGGGCAAATTGGTTTTTTCGGTTTAAATTGGAAATATTGTTTGGGGTTCTTTAGTAGTTGGACAATTTGGAAATAATGAATTTGATGTATGTAAAATCAAACAATTTAGTTAGTCAAAGTCATTTGCTAACTTCTTGGTTGCTTCAAATTGCCGTTTAAACAAGAACCAAATTACTTAATCTTTTAATAAATAAAAGAACCAATACAAACACACACATACTTTTTTTTTTTTTTTTTTTTTAAATAATAATATTTCTTGATTAAACAAAAGAAAGAAATTTAACATGAATTTATAATCATTTTTAATTTAACACATGTATTAAATCTGTGATATTGTAAATATATTTTGTATAACTGTATAAGTACTTGTTATATAGAAGCCCTTGTAAAATTTGTAAACATCAATGGTACGAATTTTTTAATTTATACGCATATGTAAAAAAAATCTAGGAGATATATTTTGTACAAATACATATTATATAAACTTATGTAATGATACTCAAAATATTAACATGATGAAACAAATTTGTCAATGATTCTATGAAGTTCACGTTCAAAATTATTATGTGAATCTGATTATTATACACTACTACCTTGTAAAAGAAAATAAAAGATGGAAAAAAAAGAGCGTGAATTTAGGAGGGCTTGATCGTCGGGTTAAAAGTGGTTTAGTGGGTAATCAATTTTCAATACACCCAATTTGGTGAGTAGGGCTGAGCATCGGGCGAAAACCGGACCGGACCGACCAAGACCGGACCGGGCCGAGGACCGAGAACCGGAAAAACCATAGACCGAGACCGGACCGAATATGGTCGGTCCGGTCTCGGTCCGGTCCGGTCCGGTCGGTCTTCGGTCGGTCCGGTCCAATTAGGCAAGTTTTTTCGGGTTTTTGGTCGGTCCGGACCGGACCGGACCGACCAGACCGAGGACCGAATTTGGCAAAAAGCTTAGACCGAGGACCGGACCGAATGTGGTCGGTCCGGTCCGGTCGGTCTCGGTCCGGTCGGTTTTGTCGGTCGGTCCGGTCCATCCGGTCCGTTTGCTCAGCCCTATTGGTGAGTAATGAAAAATGCATTGTATGATATTTTTTATTATAATTGTCATTCCTCACCCCTAAAACCTCTGTTCCCGAGATATAAAATGGAAAGAAGAGAAATGAAGAGGTTAAAAACGAGAGAAAAGAAGAGGAGAGGAAAAAATATTGATTTTGTGTTTGTGTTCCCAAGTTGGAGAGAAGAGAAGAGAGATTTAATAAAATTATGCACAAAATCATCTTCTCTCCAAATCATCCCAATTTGGGAAGAAGATTAGGAGGGGAAATTTAGCATAATTTACTTCCCTCTTCTCTTCTATTATCCCCCAAAAAAACTCACGAACATAAATATTTTGTCATTTCCTCTCATCTTCTCTTTCCAAATAAAAACTCGAGAACAGAGCGGCATACCCTTACTTTTGCTAAAATTAATTAAAGGTGCGTTTGTTTCATGCTTTTGTATGGGTTTTGGTGGGTTCCACGTATAAAAAACTTGTTTGGTTTAATCTTTTGATGGTGGGAATGATAAATGGAATGAAAATGTGATAGTATACTAATTTGGTGGGTATTGGTTGCTTTTGGTTATTTTTGTGGCCCTATTTTTTTCTCCCCTCTATTATATGTGGGACCATATTTATAATAATTCATATTTTTTATTATTTTATTATTTAAGTAAAATTTTACATTTAACATTTATTATAAAATATACTACCTCCGTCCCATTTAAAGTGTCCACTTTCATAATGCACAAAGTTTTAGGAGATTCCACTAACTAAACTCTCCACCAATCAAATATTACTTTTACCCACTAAACTCTCATCTTATTTGTTGGAAGGTACAAGTGGACACTTTAAATGGGACATGCAAAGATTCCATTGTGGACACTTTAAATGGGACGGAGGGAGTATATAATTTCTCTCTCCTAAACCCATCTTAAATCCAACTTTTATACCAAATTCAAATTTGAATCCAAACCCACTTACGAACCAAACCGACCCTAAAGCTTGTTATTATATTTGTGTTTCTAGAATTTTAAAAAGCTGAAGATTCTGGAAGTGAGTTGGTCAACGTCATTAACCAAGACCGGAAATTTCACTGGGCTCGAAAATCTTGAGGAACTTCGGTTAATTTACTGTGAAAATTTGGAAGAGTTGGATAGCTCTATTGGTTGCCTCCAAAAACTTGTTGAATTAAATCCACGTGGTTGCACACGGTTGAAGAGGCTCCCATGGGAAATTGGTAGTCTAATTTCACTAAACCACTTGGTTTTAAGTGATTGCACCAACTTAAAGTCGATTCCAGATCTTCCTCCAAGCATTAAAGAGTTACAAGCGTTTTATTGTGAAAACCTAGTGAATCTTCCTTCAAACTGTTCTGAGTTACAATTTCTGACGTATCTTCAATTGAGTAATTGCTCAAAACTTGGATCTGAAGGTTTCACTCAAGTAACAGGACTGAGGAACCTACAACAATTACACATGACAAATTGCAATATTTCGCAAGTGTCCAGTGGAATTGGGAATCTGGTGTCATTGCGCCTTCTCGATCTTTCAGATAACACATTTTCTAGTCTACCGGAGAGCTTCAGCAACCTTTCGCAACTGGAGAAACTTGATATAAACGAGTGTTTTGAATTACAGCTGCTTCCACCGCTTCCATCACAATTGACAAATATATATGCATACGATTGTTGTTCATTAGATGTGATGCCATATGATTCAATGCAAAATGCATACATTTTTCCTTCCAAAGTTTTCAAGGTAAGCAACCTCCATTTGATGCCCATATATATTTTGCATTGAAGAGGTCTTTTTCATGTATTATTTAATTAATTTGCTTGATTTATACAGGAATTGCTCATGAGTACTGAAGGATTACACATCAGACTCCCGGTGAAGGAGTTACCTGAGTGGTGTACTTATCGAAACAGTGGAAATAATGTTTTATCTTTTGTGGCACCTATCCAATTTGATCATAGCAAAATATGCGGTCTCATCTTATGTGCTACCAGAAACAACAAGGATGGTGGATATAAGGAGTTGGTTTGCCCAGTAATTCATAATAAAATGAAAGGAACAAGTCATCGTTTCGGTGGTGGTAGGTATATTCGCGGTTCCATGATGGTCATGTTTTGTCCACTTAATGATACAACACTAGTGGTGGAAGCGGGTGATACTTTAGAACTTATTGATGATAAAGGCATTTTTAGAAGTTGTGGGTTGCGTTTGGTATACGAGGATGATGTGGTAGATTCGGGATTAGTTTTAAAAGATGTGAGGAAGCCCACACCTAGTAATAGTATTACCGAGTTAAATGATGAAGGCATAAATCCCTTCCCATCCAAGATGTAGACCACACCTATTATGACTTTTTCCCCATGGTATCTTAATTTCATATCTTCTTTCATATTATAAAGGTTTGTAGTTTTAGTAAGTTATGTAAGTTATTTCAACAAAAAAACTCGTGTTAATTTGATTGGTAATAATAAGCGTTTATGATCAGTTGTTATCGTGGGGCGTTAAAACGGAATGCCCACCAGGTGTTTGATGAATGTCCAATGACAGTACTAATAGATTAATACTTTTGAATGTTCATGGTTCTTTTGCTTATCATGTTGTTGTTTAAGAATCAATGGCCTGTTGCTGTTTATCTGTGCCATCCTGTCACCTTGAGGCATCACTTGTTTACTGGGTAATTCGTTTATATATTTTACTATCGCGGTGAAATCTGTTCATTTATAACGTTGTTTGAACCTGTGAATGCGTTGCGTATCAGTACAAGTTGTTATTTATACATACAGAAATCTGAGGAAAAAATTGTTTGCAATCAAACTGACCCGGTCAGTTTTGACCCATACTTTTGTTATGGTTTACTTAAACTTTTGGATTTTGATTTATTTGCTGTTGGTCTATCTTATTAAAATGATAAAGCCATTGATATTAGAAATGTTTGTCTATCATATTAGAAAGTTTGTCTATCTTATTGCTAGTAGGAATCTTCAGTTAAGTACCCCAAAAGTTTGTCTATCATATTAGAAAATGTTTATCAGTCATATTGGAATACCTTCCAGGAGTTTGATGAAAATCCAAAGCTAGTTGCTCGAACAGGTGGTGTGTTCTACATTCTTGTATATGTTCGATCTAGTTTAACATTATGTAGAAAATGTCCAGTTCAAATGATGCTATGAAATGATGTTTTTTATACTCTGGTTTGACCAACAAGAAAGTCCATAACCTTCAAATAAGTTTGGCTAATTGAGAATAATTTGAGTCTTAGTTTCATTTTGGCTGATTGATGTTTATTGGTTTTTCAATGTTTGTAGGCGAATGGGTTAAAAGGTTTTGATAGAGAGAGAATGCAAAAGAGAAGTTCTTTTTTATTTAATCGGTTTCAGTGGATACCGTTATCAGTGAAGTTGCAAATCAATGTCAGCTGGGTTTCCAAGCCTGCATGCAGCCCAGTGTGCAGAATGTACGAAGGCGTATAGCCAAAGGCAGCCCAGAAACAATGGTGGAGCAGGTTCCTATCACACGGAGAACCATGCATACGGAATATGACTAGAGTGGAACCACAGCATCTTGATCTTCATGGTGTGTCTCAAAATCCTTTATTAACTTGCTGTTTGGATTTACATGTTATGAAGTGTGAATCTGTTGCTCTTAGTTTGTATTCAGTTACATCCAACCACCAAAAACACTATTTGTTGATATACGTATTTTTCTTGGCACTACATTATTATTGCACATGATCCATCGTTTCGCAAAATGTTGTAATGTGTATAGGTTTAGCATAGATTCATCTTTCCCCCAAGTATGTACCACAGCACCCCCGCAGCAACGCGCGGGTTACCTCACTTGTTAAAACTAAGAAGTAATAATGGGACAGTAGAGAGAAGAACAAATTTAATCGATCAACCAATAGGGATTTAGGG
This sequence comes from Artemisia argyi, assembly GCA_030686995.1. NCBI lineage: Eukaryota > Viridiplantae > Streptophyta > Magnoliopsida > Asterales > Asteraceae > Artemisia > Artemisia argyi. The sequence goes on from CM060676.1 coordinate 192,016,866, forward strand.
TTAAAGAATCGTACGTCGTTTTTCGCCAGAGAGTGTTTCTATTCTTTTTAAAACAAATATATCTTGCAAACGGTAAATCTTCAACTTACGAAAAATACACGAGAATTAAATTATCTTTCTATAAATATGCACTTCTATATAATTTTAACAATTTTTTTGATAAAAAATCACATGTGATCTGTAAAAATTACATATGATTCAATTTAAAAATCACATGTGATTTTTTTAGGTGAAAATTATATTTAAAAAAAAAAGTCAAAAGTATATAAAAGTGCATATTTATAGAAAGATAATTCAATTCTCGTCGTGATGATATGATTTTTTTTTTTGCTTAACGATTAATGGTTTGTGATATATTTAAATTTTAAAAAAGTAAGTGAAAGTTTTTTTTTTTTTTTTTTTTTAATCAAAAAATGAATGGACATAATTGGTTTATTAGATTTGGATTAATGGTTTGTGATATATTTTAATCAAAAAATATGTGATATTGATTTCAACTCGAGGGGACATTGTAGGATGAAAAAGTTGTCTAGAAGTTATTTCTAAAAGTTTATAGTTTTAATGCAAAATTTTTTTGAAGAAAACGTTTGTGCGTTAAAATTTAGTAAATCGACATTTTATGCACCAAAAATTCATTTTTGTATCCAACTTCTTTCTAGTTGATGTATCAAAATTTGACTGTTCATTGAAATATAACAACTTGAAAATTTTGTGTACTAAAATTTTGTTTTTTGTGCATTAGAAAACATATGAAAAAAAAAAAAAAAAAAAAAAAAAAAAAAAAAAAAAAAAAACTTTCTTTAGAATTTTTTATGCACCAACATCTTGTATCTCTTGAGGAAAAAATCCAAAAGTTTTCGAAAACTTTTTATTTTTTAAAAGTCTTTTTACACTGCCCATAAATATTTATGGAAATAATGTAGTCATATGACCCATACTATTGATTAGTATTTGAAATGAAATTGGTGAAGTGGGTAAACTTACATACATTCTACTTTAACTTGACGTTTTTTGTCATTTTTCCTGCAATAATCGATCTTTTGGGTAGGTTATTTTCAGCGAAAGCACACATGTTGAGAAATGATGAAGAAATGCCCGCCGTACGTCGAATTAATGTTGTTAAGTTCACATTACTCATTTCACTTCTATTTATAATATTAGCTGCATTCATTGATTTTTTTTAGAAAATCAAAATCCAATTTGAGCACGAAATTGCCGGGAAATGAGATGAAAGTTAGTCGTAATATACATTTGTTTTTTTGCAGATTATAAATAAAAATAAATAATGTGCCGAGTCCGAAATTACCAAGAAACAAACAAGAAGTTTCGATGCAAAAATCAAAGATATGAATTGTTGGCTTGGTTGTAACCACATATTTCACTTCAAAAACTGCAAATTTAGATCCATTCTCCTCCACTTCAATTTCTACCATAGCAACTAAAAACTGATTCATCCTAGTTTGCTAGAGTAACCACACAAATTTCACTTTTTAAATAAAAAGAATGGATCCATCCTCATCATCTTCATCTAAGAGAAAAAGGGATATGGATTGTTATGATGAACCACGTTATAAAAGGCCCAAGTATGACGTGTTTGTGAATTACGCGCCTGAAGATATTGGCAAACGCTTCGCAAGCCACCTCAAGGGAGCTCTCGGACGCGAAGGTTTTACAATATGCGACCATAACGAGCTCCCTAAAGGTGAAGACAAGAGTTCTGAGCTGTTGAAAGCTATCGAGGATTCCGAGATCTATCTTGTTGTATTCTCCCCCAGTTATGCTTCTTCCAAAGAGTGTCTTGATGAGTTTGTCCTCATAATGGAATCCTACATTAAGTTTAAAAAAAGAAAAGTTTTTCCCGTATTTTTTGATGTCGAACCATCTCATGTAAGAAATCAACAAGGCTCTTTCCTTGAAGCTTTCCAAGGTCACGAGAAGAATGTCGATGCCGAAATAGTTCATTTTTGGAGGCAAGCCCTAAAAGAAGCTGGTGATAAGTCTGGTCTAAACTTGAAAGATTGGTAAACTTCAAACATTATACCAAATTTTGTGGAACAAATTTATCATGCACCTTTTAGTTGGCTTAATTCTTAATTTTCCTGAATTTAGTTAGAGTATTTTATATGTTTTTAATATTAAATATTTAAATTATGTGTTAATTAGACCCGAAGCTATAAACACGATAACAAATACTATCGAAATTTAACCCCAAAATAATCATATCACTTATTAATAGTATATATTTACTTCGATAAAATCAAGCATTAAGATGATACAAAAAACATACAAGTATTAATGTATAACTAGGTGTAGGTACTAACATGCAAGTAATAGTAGTATTATATGAACAGTGCCATTGTTAATTAATCCTTGTTGTAATACAAGTACTAGTAGTTTAACACAATTTAGTTGGTTTAAACAAATCAATTTCATGCAAAGGTCGATCGGTAATGAATCTTTCTTTGGAATTTGGCAGGAGGGACGAAGATCAGCTTATACGAGAAATCATAAAATACGCCAGCAAGATGAAAAATCCGCAACAGCTATGTGATGTAGAGAACCTTGTTGGGATAGATTCACGGGCACAGGATATAATTTCAGCATTAAGGTTAAGTGACCCAGCTTTTTCCATGGTTGCAGTTCTTGGAATTAGTGGGTCAGGTAAAACGACTATTGTCAAAGCTGTGTATGACAGAATTGCTGCAGAATTCGATGTCAGTTGTTTTATCCAGGATATCAATAGTTACGTATACAGGGGTCCAAATTGGAAAGTTGATTTGCAGAAGGATGTCATTTCCTGTCTAACCGGAAATGATAAGTTTATAGCTAGTCATAATGATGGAGCTGCAAAGATAAAGAAGTTGATAAGTGGTCAAAAGCTTTTCTTGGTACTTGATGATGTTTATACATTTGAGCAGTTGCAAGCATTAAGTATTCATTCTGCCTCCTTCCATTGTGAAAGTAGAATAATTGTGACCACAAGAAATACGCAGTCAGTTAGTAACCTACAACACAGTTCGTACAACATAAGATTGCTGGACACAAGAGAGTCTTTTGAACTTTTCACTAGACTCATTGGAAAAGGCTACCCTATCGACGAGGAATTTGTATATGAATTAGTGTGGTGTGCTGGAGGAATTCCCTTGGTTCTTGAGGTCTGGAGTCGCCATTTCACTGATTATGAAATGAAACTCTGGCCAAGTATGTTGGAGACGTTAAAAAGAATTCCTCATGAAGATACTCAAAAGAAGCTGCGAATAAGCTATGATTCACTTCCTAAAAGAGCCCAGAATTTATTTCTGGATATCGCATGTTTCTTTCATGAAATTGCTAAGGATTTAGTCGTGAAGGTTTTACAAGATGAAGACTTCTTTCCAGATGTTGAAATTCAAATTCAAAATCTCGTTCATAAATTTCTAGTTAAAAATGATTACTCGTGGATCAGTTTGCATGATGTTATTAGGAAGATGGGACAAGAAGTGGTCCGCCAAGAAGATGAGGATGAGCCTGGAAAACGTACTAGATTGGTGGGTTATAGGGACGTGGTTCGTGTATTGGGAGATTGTTCGGTAAATTATCTTCAAGTTAATGATTCATTACTTAATACGTATACATAGTAGTTCACTGAAACTAACTATAACTCTCTCCTCGATCTGTTGTTTACCAGGGAACAGATTCAGTTAGAAGCATCCAGTTGTACAGCTCTGAGAAGGAAGAACGGGTAACTGTTCAATTAGAGGCCTTTAGAAAGATGGGTAATCTGAGATTCATTAAGTTGGCTAATCATCCTCTGGGATTGGATCGTTCTAACATCCTTGAATGGTCGTCTTCTTCAAATGATGACATGTCAGCTTGCTTCTCTTTCAAACATTTGAAATACTTGGAATGGTGGTACTTCCCTTGCAAAAGTCTTGACAACATTGATATGGGCAACGTGGTGGTTATTAAATTGTTTAAAAGCAAATTGGAAAAACTGTGGGAAGGAGTCAAGGTATGATCATTTTCATTTCTCATTTCGTTATATGATTTTGTGTTATACACTTATTGTCACACCGCCACCAGCATTTCCAAAAAAATTACAATGCTGTCAATTATTTTTGAAAAAGATTTAGGAATTGTAGCATCATATCAACGTCTATGAATTGTAGTTTTTCTTGTAATCCTATTTTGATGAAATAAAAATTAGGTTATTAATTTGGAGATCTGCTGTCTTTGGTTGTTAGAAAAAAAATAAATCAAATTAAGAAATTACTCTAAAAGAAAATTATTTAACGAGAGATATAAACTTTTAAGAAGCGACATTGTTAATTATGAAGTTTAGCTAATATACACCGATTTAACACACATGGCATGTTAATTATGGAATTATGATCATAAAAAATCTTAAAATAAAAATTATAGTTTTAATTATTCAATATTTTAATCAATTTTGGTAAAATTTGAAAGTAAAGGGATCATTCATTTATGTTAGAACAATGAAGTAAACTCTAAGAGGCATGTGGTAAATTTAGTTTTTAGTTTTGGCATGTTAATTTTATAATTTGAGTAAGCTTAAAATTTGGCAGTTAGGTAATTTGTTTTCTTTATACTTATAGATTAGAATTTGTATTGGTACCTTTGAATATGATTTTCTTTTGGGGATTGTCTACCAATGCCAACAAGGCATTGGTTAAGATACATTTACTAAACACGAATTTTCTTTTTATATTACAAATTGTATTTAATACACATTAATTACACTTACAAATTACCATAATTAAATATGATTTGTAATTTAATAAACTCAAAATTTCTTTTTAAAAGCACTTTAAACCTTGCCCTAAGGTTACCCATTAGACAAACCCTTTTGTATTTGGTTTAATACAATTTTAATATAGCTTATGCTTCCTTTGTGGTTTTGTTTTTGTTTCGTCTTTTGATTATTAACAAGTGTTATCAATGAGCCATGTTGAAGATGAAGAAGAAGAGGGAAAAAAAAAGGTTCATTTGGTTTTAAATTTGTTTTTAAAGAATCGGTCAATTTGTAGGTGGTATAAAAATCACGTTTGAAATTTTGAATATCAATTTGTGTTTTTTGTTCGAATATGGGATTTGGCGAATTGGTCTTCACAATAGATATCGAAGCAACTGTTTCTATTCAAGAATTGACGTTTGGAATTTGGGCCCAAATTCATTGAATCTGGTTTGCATTTTTATTGGGTAATTAGGCCTTTGAATTTTATGGGTTTGTTGTTTGGTATTGGTATTTGGGCAAATTGGTTTTTTAGAGTTTGGCTGCTTCAAATCGCTGTTTAAACAAAAACTAAATTACTTAATCGACAATTACATCTTTTTTTTTTTTTTTTTTTTTTTTTTTTTTAATATTTCTTGATAAAAAAAAAAGAAATTTAACATGAATTTATAATCATTTTTAATTTAACACATGTATTAAATCTGTGATATTGTAAATATATTTTGTATTAGTACTTGTTATTAGGGCTGACCGACAAAACCGACCGGACCGGACCGGACCGACCACATTCGGTCCGGTCCTTGGTCTAAGCTTTTTGGCTAATTCGGTCCTCGGTCCGGTCGGTCCGGTCCGGTCCGGACCGACCAAAAACCCGAAAAAACTTGCCAAATCTAGCTTAATTGGACCGGACCGACCGAAGATCGACCGGACCGGACCGGACCGAGACCGGACCGACCACATTCGGTCCGGTCTCGGTCTATGGTTTTTCCGGTTCTCGGTTTTCGGTCCGGTCCGGTCTTGGTCGGTCCGGTCCGGTTTTTGGACCGTGATCACCCTTACTTGTTATATTGAAGCCCTCGTAAAATTTGTAAACATCAATGGTACGAATTTTTTAATTTATACGCATATGTAAAAAATCTAGGAGATATATTTTGTACAAATACATATTATATAAACTTATGTAAATACTCAAAATATTAACATGATGAAACAAATTTGTCAATAATTCTACGAAGTTCACGTTCAAAATTATTATGTGTAAATCTGATTATTATACACTACCTTGTAAAAAAAAAAAAAAAAAAAAAAAAAAAAAAAAAAAAAAAAAAAAAGAGAGAGAGAGAGCATGAATTTAGGAGGGCTTGATCGTGGGGTTAAAAGTGGTTTAGTGGGTAATGAAGAAATGCATTGTATGATATTTTTCATTATAATTGTCATTCCTCACCCCTAAAACCTTTATAGCATATCCTTTACTTTTGCTAAAATTAATTAAAGCTTGTATTATATTTGTGTTTCTAGAATTTTAAAAAGCTGAAGATTCTGAAAGTGGGTTCTTCAGCCTTATTAACCAAGACCGGCAATTTCATTGGGCTCGAGAATCTTGAGGAACTTAACTTAAGTGGATGTTATAATTTGGAAGAGTTGGATAGCTCTATTGGTTGCCTCCAAAAACTTGTTGATTTAGATCTAAGTTATTGCATCAACTTAAAGTCGATTCCAGATCTTCCTCCAAGCATTAAAGAGTTACAAACGTCTGATTGTGAAAACCTAGTGAATCTTCCTTCAAACATTTCTGAGTTACAATTTCTGACGGTGCTTTCGTTGAATGATTGCTGTAAACTTGGATCTGAAGGTTTCACACAAGTTACAAGACTGAGGAACCTACAAGAATTATACATGAGAAATTGCAATATTTCGCAAGTGTCCAGTGGAATTGGGAATTTGGTCTCATTAGAGTATCTCTACCTTTCAAGAAACACATTTTCTAGTCTACCGGAGAGCTTCAGCAACCTTTCGCAACTGGAGACACTTGAAATAAATTGGTGTTCACAATTACAGTTGCTTCCACCTCTTCCATCGCAATTGACATTTATAGATGCAACATATTGTATGTCATTAGATGTGATGCCATATGATTCAAGGCAAAAGGCGTATACTTTTCGTTCCAAAGTGTTCAAGGTAAGCAACCTCTCCATTTGAAGCGTATATATATTTTGCAATGAAGAGGCCTTTTTCATGTATTATTAAATAATATGCTTTAATGCTATACAGGAATCCCTCACGAGTAATGAAGGATTACACATCTTTCTCTATGGGGAGGAGTACTTACCTGAGCCTGAGGAGTAGTTACCTGAGTGGTGTACTTATCGAAACAGTGGGGATGTTTTATCTTTTGTGGCACCATTAAAGCACTTTGATAACAAAATATGCGGAGTGATCTTCTGTACAACCGCAGACTCCTATTTGGATATTTTAAATAAAACGAAAGAAAAAAGTCATCATATGAAGATTAAGGAGAATTACGGCAATTGTACCCTGAAGGTCGTGTTTTATCCACTTAATGATAAAACAGTTGTGGTGGAACCAGGTGACACTGTGGAACTTCGGTTTAATCGTGATACGAGATGTGTGTTGCGTTTGGTATACGAGGATGAAGTGGTAGATTCGGGATTAATTTTAAAAGATAATGAATATTTTGATTATTTTGATGAGGTTTTTAACTTTAATAAATATTGGGATGAAAATTGTTAGTAATATTTTAGATTTGAGACTGTAATTGCATAAGTTTTCTGTGTTTGAATATTTTTATTGTAAACATTTTCAATTATTTTCTTTATTGGTTTTATTGTGGAGCGTTCAACACCAAGTGTTTGATCAAAGTCCAATTATGATATTTGAATGGATTGACCTTCATTTATTGTAAGTGCTCATTCCCCATCCAAAATGAAGAATACACCTATGACTTTTTCCCCATGGCATCTTAATTCCAAATGTTATCTCTTACTGTATTATAAAGGTTTACAATTGTAGTAAGTTATGTAAGTTATTTCAACAAAAATCCCGAATTAATTTGCTTGGTATTAATAAGCGTTTATGATCAGCTGTTATTGTGGGGCGTTCAAGCGGAATGCGCACCAGGTGTTTGATGAATGTCCAATGACAGCACTAATAGATTAATACTTTTGAATGTTCATGGTTCTTTTGCTTATTGTGTCGTTGTTCAAAGAATCAATGCGCTGCTGCTGTTTGTCTGTGCCATCCTGTCACCTTGAGGCGTCACTTGTTTACTGGGTAATTTGTTTAAATATTTTACTACCGCGTTGAAATCTGTTCATTGATATCATTTTTTGAACCTCTGAATGCACTGTGTATCAGTGCAAGTTGTTATTTATATGTAAAGAAATCTGAGGAAAAAATTGCTTGCAATCAAACTGACCCGGCCAGTTTTGACCCATACTTTTGGTATGGTTTACTTTAACTTTTGGATTTCGATTTATTTGTTGTTTGTCTGTCGTATTAAAATGATAAAGCCATTGATATGATGGTTCAATTCAGTACCCCAAAAGCTAGTCTATCATATTAGAAAGTGTTCATCAGTCCTATTGGAATACCTTCCAGGAGTTTGATGAAAGTCCAATGCTAGTTGCTTGTGTTCTACATTCTTGTATCTGTTGGATCTAGTTTAAGATTATGTAGAAAATTTCGTGTTCAAATGATGCTTTGAGATGATGTATTTTATTCTCTGGTTTGACCAATTTTAGGAACAATGTAAGATGGAAATATATGTTTTCATTTGGAGCTAACTACTTGATTAAGTTTAATAAACTTAATGTCACAAAACACTTTTAGTTAACACCCTTGACCCTTAGATATTGTGATGCTATAGTGTGTATTGTTGCTGCAATGTTTTATAAATGTAGCATTTAACAGATTGGAGTATATTTCAAGACAGTAAGCTATTATATCTGTTCTCATTGTTTTGTTTTTGCCCATGTTATGTTACTGCAGTTGGAATTCTAGCATATAGGTGCATCAAATTCACGTTTCATCTGCATAATACTCGGATGAAAAAAACTATTTACTTTTGTTACACTTCTTGTAGTGCTAATGCAGTTTTTTCTTATGAAAACGTAGCAACAGCATAACTTTATTGCTGAATTTACTTATAGTTGGATCCATTAGAGACTCTAATTAGTGAGTATCATCACTGGGCTAAATTTTCCAATCTGACCTTCTATAATCAGAAAATAAAATCCGTAGTTGTCGAACTGAATTTGAAGTTATCTTATGAAATTAATGTAGTACTACCTTGAAGACACTATCTTATTGCTTGATTTAATTATTACTACCATTTTATATTACTTTATCTTGAAAAAAGAAAAAAAAAAAAAATACATGCTGCGGCATATGTCGTCTTACCTTCTGTTATTACTCAGTTGAGCACCATAGTCTGCAATCAGCACAATCCGCGACATGGAGATAAAAATATTACATACTGCTACAAATTTGCTATAACCTTCAAATATCAACAAGAAAGTCCATAATTTCAGTTAGGGATGATGACTGGCTAGTTGGCAGGGGCGGAACTATTAAGGGGCAGGGGAGGGTCCCGGACCCCCCAAAATTTGCGGCACCTAGTGTAAATATTATAGGTTTTAGAGGTAATTTAGTTGAGGTTACAAACGAATTTCCGATTCGGCCCCCCAAAATAAATTCGGCCCCCCCAAAAAAAAATGTTCAAGTTCCGCCATTGCTAGTTGGTCTGCTGTTTTTGCATCGATACATAGGGTATCACTTATTTAGTAAGTAACTCGTTCATATATTTCACAACTGTTTGCACTCTGTTTTTGATATGTTTGCTATCATTATTTGAACTTTGCTAATTCACTACACATCAGTAAAGGCGGTGTTGCCTAACATATTGTCAATCTAGTTCAAAATCAAAACAACTAAACCCGTTAATATATATTAAAAACCAACAGATAATTGAATTAAATCAGATTGTCAATCTAGTTCAAAATCAAAACAACTAAAACCAACATATAAGTGAATTAATACAAGTTGTCATTGGAATAGTCTAAAAAAAAGTCCCTAAAAATTAATTGCCACCAAAGATAGTAATGTTCATCTGTCACGGAAAAAAATATATATATTCTTGGAAGATCAACAAAAAGCTCAAACACTTCCTTACATTTTTCTTGAAATGGATACAAAACTATGCAACCATTTTGTCGTCGTTAGAAAAACACTGCTTCTCGTGTACAATGACAGCTTTTGAACAACAAGCGGCCTATATTGCAGCTTGTCGTTGTAGCATATCTGCAAATTAGACTGATAATCTGATCTTTTGGTGGAAAAAGCTCTGTTATATATTAAAGTGAATTCGAAAATATGGACTTCTGTTGTTAGATATATGCAAGCGAGCTCCTATCGTGATCAGGCTGGGGCCGGCCCCGTGTAGGAGTAGGTGGTCTTTGATTATTTAGCTCCTACATACATCAATCATGATCATATTACAATCACAGCAGACGACTAAGTATTTTTAGCAAAGGTTAAAATGGACCGAGCAGGTTCTCCTACCAGCTCTTTTTTTGTTTATTTTCATACTTCTATTATAGATTTAAATGTGCTAATTATGATTACCTGCATCCAGTGGCGTTCTTCGACATATTCTGGAGATGTTTCTGGTTCAAGTGGTGGGGGCAACGGGTGAATAAGTTTTGGAACAACTACTAATCCTCTTCCAATTACTAGTATAGCTCCGGCATTGTTGGCAGTTCCTGCACACAATTAGCCCAATTTAAAAAGTCATTTGGCGACAAACAACCAAAGAAGTTCTAAGAAGCCAAGAATAGCTAATATTTACCACAATAGTTTGTTGCTGAGAAAAGGGTAATTAACTGCCCTTGAGCAAATCTCTCAAATCCATCCATTACGCATTCGTGTGCTCTTATAATCAGCTGAAGTTTGTTTCTTTTACAGAAGTCTGTAACCCTGTCAGGCTGCATGTAATTACAATTCATTATGGTGTATCAAAAGTGTGAGTCAGAATAGGCGAGTAGGATAGTCAAAACGGGTATTTTTCAATGCATGTTAAAATGGGTCGGGTTGACCAACCAACGTTGTCATTTCTTACTTTACTGGGCTTTTACTAGTATTTGTGAATGACCAAAACATATATAAGCAAAAAATTACCATAGCCAATTAGCCATAGTTTTTGCTTATATACATTTTGGGTTTTGTTGCAAGGGTTCCTTCATTCCTTAAAGATAGACTTCATGAAGTTTTAACATTTTATATTGAATGAAGCTTACATGAATACATATTTTGGCAAGTAAAATTAGGAATAAGTCACCTAATACGAAAAGAAGCATACATACCCCGAATGTAACAAGATCAGGTCCCCTTGCATTTGGTCTCAAGCCTTCCACGCTATCGTTTTCTGTGGGGTCAGACCTACAAGTAAAAATGTACCAAGAAGTGACGTAATCCATATTAAGTAATTACATTCACAGAAGAGTGAGAGCATGGCTAACGTGTGAGAACATACACAAACTTGAAAATAACCATATCTTTCGATTAAAATAAATTATGTTTTTCACTTAGTGTACTACTTTCTTGCAAAAAAAAAATAATAAAAAAAAATAATAATAAAAATAAAAATAAAAAATAAAATAAAATAAAAATAAAAGAATTAAAAACTTATATAAGCAAGAACTTACCATAGCAAGTCCATTAAGACAACAGATCCAGCATCCATGTTTATGGGTCTCTCTATTTTCTCTATTTGTTCAACTGAATGAATCGATCTTCCTATGCCACCATGCATACATATTATCTTTTGTTCGATAAGTGCTGCGAGTGGAAGATGGTTAAACAACTGATTGAACCGTTGCCATGCCCAAATTCCATCATTCTCTCCCTATACATCATAAAAAACCATCATCAGATACCAAAAAGAATTAAAAATCATAACAAATGTTCAAAAGTTTCAATGTGTACCATTCTCTCTATGCATTCAAGACGAAAACCAAAGAGTGCATTTACATCAGCAGCCTCATGATTCCCACGTATTAAGTGAATATTTTCAGGATAGTTAATCTAAAAAGAGTATTAGAAAATAATAATAATAATAATAATAATAATAATAATAATAATAATAATAAAATAAAATAAAATAAAATAATCTCAGTCTTGAAATAGATTAGTGACTGGGAATATAAGGTAGAAACTTGCCTTTAGAGCTAGGAGCAAAGTGATTGTCTCTAAGCTATGTTGTCCTCTATCAACATAATCTCCAAGGAACAAGTAGTCGATATATCTGAAAGTAAAAAAGAATGGTTAAATAGTAAGTGTTCAAATAACGGTTATAAATATGTAAATAACCCAAAAACAGGACTTAGAAAAGTCAAAAACTTAATTTTCAAGAACTTTGCTCTTTTTTTTACTTCTTAACTTCTATCTGTGTAAATCACTTGAAATGGGGATTTCTGTATGAACTTTTTTTTCTAGAAAGCGAATATAGTTATTGTAAGCAATGTAGTATACGGACCCATTGTAAGCCTAGATAACAATTACAAATCTGAATGTTTGTTGATAGATCTAGTATATGAAGAATCAAACTGATTAATACAGATTTTAAGCTATGCAGATGAATGTATGGGCTTACGTTATGTCTCCAGCACTAGAAGGGAATCCATATTCGTCAAATAAGCGCATGAGATCAGTGAACTGTCCATGTAGATCACCAAACACTTTAATTGGAGCTTTTAATTGAAGGACTGTAGTCTCACCGACAAATATCTGCTCAGCAGCATAACAAAGCTCTCCCACTTCATAGGCGTCGAGAAAAAACCTCCTGTCAGCAGGCGGTATCCAGTTCCGAGGCTTAAGCAAAGTAGCAAGCACCTGAAAGAAAGACTCTTTATAATCTATACTTTGCATACAGAAATCCTATTTTGACCCATTATTTAAGCTTGGGTTAATTTGTGTTGTGTTTTATCTCAAACGTGGCCGAAAAATAGCTAAAAAGGGGAACATGTCAAACAGGTTGCAAGTTGGCCAGAACCTAATTTCATTTGATACAAGGATATTTAAGCCATCAATGTGATAATATTGTTTGAGTTTTTGTAACACATTTAACCAAATAAAGCGAGTAAGCGACCATATATATTTTTAAAACTGACGAAAAAGTATTTGTGGGTCAAGCCAACCCAATCCAATCCGACGTGTTTCAATCTGTACTAAGAACTGGTCTATTTCAACCCAGTCCCATTTTTATCCGTGACCGGTCCACTTGACCTTGTCATCTTGCCACCTTTAATATCAGGAAAAGAGCTACACAACAAGCACAACTTCTTAAATGTTACCTTTTTATGCAAGCCTTGAGGTGACTTTTGCCTCATGTACCGCTTTGCAGGACATGATGACATGCCATTTGAAAAAGGCATCATACGTCTACTCTCATTTTCAAAATGATCCAATGATAACTGCCTTACCAACCCACCAAGGTTTCCTACTGCTTCTCTTGCAATCACAACCTGCAACATGTAACTATCAAGTTCATTTACCCCAAAATAAGAAAAAATCCCTAACATACATATTAATAGAGATGACACACACAGCTCTAGGGTGAAGTTGAACATCTCGGGGTGTTTCACTGCCCTCTGAAGTAGTCCCAGCAGCATGCGAATTCACATTTGGACCCATCATTTCGTTGGGAGTTGCAATATGTGATTGTGCAGCTTGCCACATACAAAGAGCAGCATCAACTTCTTTTTCCACACTGCAAATACAATTATGTGTTTCATTATTGAAATTCCAACGTGTAAAGGGTTGTAAGCATTGCGGATCAAGGATTTTCAACCAGGGTATGCAATACCTTAACAAAAGAATTGATATATTTCCTAATGCTATTAAATATTAACCTATATTTTAATGTATGCACACGCATACCCTGGATTCCATGTAGGTCCACCCATGATGGTAGGACCCAAAGGGAAAATGAGCATAACCTTGTGCTGGTGGATAATGGACTTTCAGATCCGTCATCATTAGATATAGGATCAAACAGGCATAAATTGTGTGTCCTAGAAGTTGTCATGTTTGAACCCTTTTCACTTGTATTATTAGCATCCGAAAGAAAGGGAGAATTTTCTGCTACAACAAAATCATCTAACAAGAGATCTGCAGCACAGGAAACAAATAAACTTATTATTATCGGCCCGGTGCACCAAAAATCTTTGGCTTTGCAAAGTTATAATGTAAAAGAGGGAAGACTTACCTCCCCTAAGACCACCATATACATAAACACAAGAACCAACTGATGACGTGGCATGCCGACACCGACGCATGAGCTCCAAAGACGGATCTTCAATTTGCTCATTGCTACTGTGTGACAAAGTCACCAAACCATGTCTATCTAACCAAACTCCAGCAGCCGTGTCAAGCACTATAATATGTAATCGCAATAGCAAATATTACACTTTCTTCACTGAATTAATTGAAAATTTATATCTGCATGCAATTAACCTGCAACAGCTGCTTCACCCTCGACCACACGCCCTCCCCTAAGAGCTCCTCCTGTGACATGCAATCTAGCACCAACAAATACCTGATCACAAGCCAAATAGTTTCAAATTAACGACAACACTGAATAATATAACATTATCAGAATTTTAAAATCTTGATTTTTGTTTTTTTACTGCAAAAGGAAGTATTCATTTGAGGATTATAAACTACTACGTAATACTTACAGCAGCATGTTGGTATCTTGATGATGGTGAAACACCAGGTGCAAGAGTCCATTCCCATTGTCCGTTTTTATGCATAAGTAGTGCGTAAGCATCATCTAAAGGCTGTAAATCATGCACATATACAATCAATCATCAGCAAAAAAATGTAAGGCTGTAGATGCATATACATGTGTGTTGTACGTGTGTGTTGGATATGACATGCAGCAGAACCAAATTAACATACCACGCCTGAGGTGTCTCTTCCACCGCAAAGCAAAAACATACCATCCGAGCGTGCACTAGCTGTAGCATACCTATATACAAATAAATGATAAAATGAATATAACTCTACAATACTGGTTAAGATAAAAGTGTGACATCTGCAGAATCGTAATGTAAATACCCCTGTGAATTTCAAAATGTGCACACAAAGAAAATGCATACTTACATTCTAGCTGAAGGTTTGTCACCCCCTGTATCTAGCTTCAGCCACACATACGGTTTTTGAGCAGTATCCAACGCCCAGACATCTGAAAGCACTTTCTTTCCTAGAGAAAAAAGATGCTATTTTATTTCTATGAAGAAAACGGAAAATATGGTGTGCATGTGTTACTTTTGAGCAAAATAAAGAGCATTATTGCAAGAATATCGAGTTTGTATTTGGGGTCTTGAGTTACTAATTAAGATTCAATTTGTAGGTTAGCCAGTCCATCACTTACCGTCGTTGCCACTAAAAGTAACAAGATATCGTTGTGAGACTAAGTCCATGACATGACCATAACGAGGTCCAGGACCCTGCCCTTGAACAACAACTCTGCACTCGTGTAAAATAAGATGTCATATCAATACCTTATAAATGAGAAAAAGCATCCTAAACATATGAGTGGGAGGCGCTTACCGGTGCCATTTATATTTGTCGTTAGTCAAGTCAAGCACATAAAGATCATCAGTCGAATGGCCAGCTGGACCTATGCCACCCTAGCAATGCAGCATCAACTTTATCACAAATCACAAACAATGAAGAGTATTTTATTCTCGTGCTTCTATGTTGGACCATAAATGTAGTATCAAATCACCTGAAATACGACCATAGTCCCAACAGCAGCAGCTGCATGAGCAGCCCTAGGTGAAGGGGGGTCCCCAGCCGGTGTCATTCTGAATTTACAAATCAACATTTCATTTCTAAAAAAGTTAATGAAATTAAAGGAAAAACGGTTAATGTAAAATAGAAGCAACCTGGTCCATTTTTTGGTAAGAACGTCATATGAATGAAGAGAGTTTGTCACCCCTGCTAATCCTGAAATCCAAAATGTAACGAGCTGAGAAAGCATCATTTTGCATGTATTAGAAAACTTTACGGAATATATTTGTTGCATTGCCAAGCAACTAATTGTGTGTATACTCACGCAACAAAAATATATAGCTACTAGGCCATGCAACGTATGCATCCCTAAAACTTCACAAAATAAGGAAAAAGCCACTAAATGGTAACCAAGTTCCATGTTTGTTCCAACTAGGTATAGAAAATTTCTAACGACTCGACTATAAGTTTGTTACTTTTATAAAAGTATTGACCTCCAACCTACCGCACGTTATCATCATGTGTAAGTTTTGTATGATAGCTGATGTGTCTTCCAAACTGTTAGCTATAAAAGTAACGCTGTTAAAAAAAACTATCAATCAATTATACGACTGGGACACTGTTTAATACAATGTGCATCCATTTCATGAATGGGTGTTTAGAATTGTCAATGTAAACAACTTCTCTTCAATCAAAATGCTTACGCTTATGTGTACTCTACAGTGAAATAAATTGTTTAAGCAAGCAGTTTGATATTGCTTATTTAGAATCTAAAGGTGAAAATGATTACTGCCTATTTCCCAATACATGAAATTAAAGAGAGAGATGTGATGATTACGAATGCCAGCCGACGCGCCACCTTCAATGGCGGTAGCGCCACCAAATAAGATCAAACGAGGTCCATGAGATTTGGTTTGAGAAACCGCGGTTAAAGAATGGCCACAACGAGGGCCAGGGGCATCATCATCTGTGTCCCATTTCGCCTCCAACGGAAAATAATCCGGAGCTGGATGCAACAATGGTTTCGAATCCATCAAAACCAAAATGAATCAACTGTAACAAAAGCAGAACATATGCATGATCTGATTTGTTCAAAAAATATCAAATCACTTTGCTATATCACAAAATAATTTGTTAGTTTGGAATATTAAAACATACTGTAATATATTTGCAGTTGCTCAAATGAAATTAATTTCATTAGAAAAACAGGGGAATGAATGTAAGGAGAAATAAAATGAATATATTTTTCCTCTAAACATACAGCTCTAAGGTGAAGTTGAACATCTCTGGGTGTATCACTGCCCTCTGAAGTAGTCCCAGCAGCTTGTGAATTCATATTTGAATTCACACAATGAGCAATTACAAATACGTGTTTCTTTATTAAATTCCCAACGTATAAAGGGGTTGCAAACGTGGTAGATCCAGGATTGTGGAGCGTTCAAGAGAAACGCCCGCCAATTGTTTGATGAAAGTCCAATGATGATAATGGATTTAGGTGCCGTTTCTTTTTTTCGTTTTTTTTTTTTTTTTTTTTTTTTTTTTTTTGCCATTAAGTGCTGGCTACTAAAAGGGTCTGTATTGATATATGTGGGCCTTTACATAAGAATTTCTATGCTGTGGGAGCATCTTGTTTACTCAAAATCACAATATTACCCTTTTACATAAAATTAACATGTATAGTTATTATTTGTAACAGGAATCAATATCATCAGTAGAAACTATATATTAACCAGTGTTTTAAAACCCGGGTTGACCCGACCGGTTGAACCGGTTGAACCGTGAACCGGTCGGGTGACCGGAAGGCGGTTTTGAACGAAAAACCCGGTTGAACCGCCAGTTAAACCGGTTGAACCGTGATCCGGTGGCTCGGCCGGGTCAATTAGAAAACCGGTTTTTAAAACATTGATATTAACCATAAAATTACATCATACCATTATTAACTAAAGTTTGATCTAACAATATTACACATCAACGTTAACCAAACTTTGATCTAATGATGTTACACATCAACGCCACTAGTAACCTAAATGACGGTCAAAAAATAAAATGATGTTACACATCAACGCCACTAGTAACCTAAATGACGGTCAAAAAATAAACAAGTAGCCTATTACAACAGCTGATTAACAATTTCGTCACGCAAATTAGCCATATATTGTGTGCTTTGAGTGCCCCATTGTGTTCCATCTACTTCCTCTTCTACATGTCCCTCAAATTCTTCTTGGTTGTTGAATATACTGTCTTCATCACATTCTTGAAACAACTGATCTTGTATGTTACATTTCCTTATAAAATTATGTATGGCAAAACAAGCAATGACCACATCTCTTTGCACCTCACACTTATAACCAGCCATTTGTTTTAGAATTGGAAATCTTGCTTTTAAGAAACCGTAAGCACGCTCAATGACATTTCTGAGTTGCGCATGGGCATGATTAAACCTTTCTTCTTTAGTTAAAGGGCGTCGGCGTCGAAAATCGGCTAACCAATACCTCGTGTTACGATATGGAGCCAAAAATCCACGAGTGTTTGCATAGGCAGCATCACAAAGATAATACTTATCTGTAATTGATATACGAAAAATACTATCAATTACAAAGATATATACTTCGAATACCATATTAATATGATATATGCTTCAAATGCCATATCACAACAAGCAGGTCAAGTAATTTTTGCTATATATACTTCGAATGCCATATTGTGGAAAACCAAAAAGGGACCAAACTTCAAATGAAAATAGTGAATAATGTAACCAACATAAGATTGTTTCATCAATTGAATAAAATTGTCTAATTTTAGAGCTATTGCTTTTGTGGGTGTTTGGATTTGATTCGAGGGTTTCAAGTTAGAAACATTTTAGCAAAAAAGCAATTGTCATGACATATTATTTTAAAAAAATGGTAAATTACCCAACTTCTCATATAATCAAATCTGAAGCAGAGGAACGAATATGACAAACACGAAGGTCATTGACTTGTGTGGCTGAAGAAGCATCAAATGGAAGAGCCGATATGTGGGTGATCGACGTGTAGGAAGAAGATCGCTGACGTTGATGTAGAGATTTGTCAGACTGTGATGGGAGGTGGAAGGTGTGTTGATTTTTATGATAAGGAAAGAAGGATGAAGATGAGGGGTATAGATGTCTCAAAATTTAATAATGATGATATAGGAGAGTCTGGTTTGGGAGGACTTCACTTTTAGCGGCTTCCCCATTTAGATGTTTATTTGGTAAAGGTTGAAAAAGAAACAATCAGTTATATTCTTGTGGACCCAGTTCACTCCCCATATGCTCATTAAGTTAAAAAGAAACAAGCCCTTACATTCATATCCGGTAAGTGCTGTAATGACATTTGAATGGTCTGACTTGTGTGGAGTGCGTAACAGGGTCATATAATTCATCACACTGATCGCATCTATTTGTTATACAATTTATATCATTATTTCAATTCATGATCTAAACTATAGCAAACGTCTGCACACCAAAACAGTATTAAAAGTAACGGATTAACATCCACATCTGGTGATCAATTTGTCTTAAAAGGTACTAGTATTTATTTGCTTGCTAACATTTATGCGAAATGAGAAGTTGAAGAAGATGCATGGAAGTTTATGTAACTTACACAAATCGTCTTTGTGGTTTAGTATGTTTAAAAGGACTATTTTGCCCCTCACATAACGACCAAAACTAACAATCGTCTGGTTAAAGGATCGATCAACTCAAAATGGTCAACCACATGGACGAATGGTGTACTTTTTAAGAGTTAAGTACAAAATTTGCAACTTTAGGTAAACCACAAAGACGATTTATACCTTTCAATAAAGGGTTTTGCTAAATAATGCCCAATAGGCAATGGTTAAGCAAAAGTAAATAACATATTATTTCTCAATTTAAAATGATTATGTATTTAATGCGCAATAAACAAAAAAATTACCTTAAATAACATATTATTTCCATATTTAAAGTAATTATGTATTTAATGTACAACAAATGAAGTATAATAATAATTAGTGATTTATGTAATAAACTCTTTTTTATAAGCCCTCCTTCGGCCTCAACAAGACCTCGTTCCTGACTGGTATGGAGTTACAACATTATATATTACAGAGATTTTGGTCATTTAGTCAATCCAAACAACCAAGATTACACTTTGACTAGTTTGGTGTTATGAGTCTGAGGGGTATGTAGATGAAGTTGGTGATATGGGGGTAGCCACTGAAGATAATTCTTAGCAAGCTTTTAACGACTCATGACATTGTTTGTTCAAGTCCTTGGAAAGAAAGATCAAGTTAGATAAAGAAGAAAGTGTTGGAAAATTTTAGTGAAAAAATGAGTTTTCACTAACTTTGGACATAAGTTACTATTAGTAAATATAGTTTCTATGGTTGAAGTCTTATATGGTTACGTATTCCACTGTGGGGACTTCGTAACGAGCTTTTATATGTCCAAAACGGAGTTAAGGTGAATGAGATATCGACGCTTAAAGTAGGTTGTTGGAACAAAACCGGGAAATACTTGAATGCAGAAAAATCAGTGTTAAGAGCTATTTAATGATTAAAGGTTGTAACAACACACTTAATGTTTAGTTACATCTTTATTTTAAATCATTCTTAATAGCATTCAAGTGATTTTAATTGTGTATTCAATTGATTTGAATTGTGTATTCAATTGGTTTGAAGTGAGCATTCAATTGGTTTGAATTGTGTATTCAATCCCTTAGTAGTATAACTACTAGCTCCTTTTGTGGTTCCAAATACACCAAATACTTGACAGCTTTTACATATCCTATAAGCTTACACACACACACAAGTCCGATCAAATTTTCAGGCAAGTTTGTCATCTCCGGCAGTACTCATGCTCTAGTCGTTGTACCCTGGGAAACAACCGTGTTGTTGTACACGGAATTGTTTTAAGGGAATCGTGTTCAACACGAGACTCGGTCATACTTTCTTATTGTTCCTATATAATACTTCTGTCCAGGTTCTTCTCACTGCTTTGTTTTTCCTGTCTAAACAACCCCTCACAGGTCTTGTTTGAACAGCCCTTTAACCAGTTTTAGAACGTTTTTTCTGCACTTATTTGCTGTCTAAACAGCCCCTGGAAAAGACATTTTTAAACAGCCCTTAAACTTATTTTCTGCACAATTTTAATTACTGAATTTCTGCATAATATTATTAACTATTTTCACTTTCAGTTTAAGTTATTATTTCTTTGTCGTGTGCAAGTTTATGTTCAAGAACATTTACAGATTATACCAATTTGTTTGCTGCCTTAAAAGCTAATTAAATTAGTCATATCAGGACTTTGCTTGCTGCAATCTTTGTGCATAATTTTTTTTTGTGCATCGATTTGTAAACAGGAGTGTGTTTCCTAGTAACTTTTGCATCTAATACAAAGTCCTAACATATTATAAAACTTGTGCAGAGTGTGTTTCTGCCTAGTTTAAGTTTGAAGCTGAAATATTGTACTTTCTGTATAATCGGGAATGAGTAATTTCAGAATGGCTTCCGATCTCGTTGCAATGATTTCAGAAGTGAACTTTGCGGGTTCAAATACAAAAGAGTGGTGGATTCACACGAGTGCTACCCGTCATGTGTGTTTGGACAAAAGTCTCTTTAGTTCGTTTCAAGAGGTTAACAAGGGTGAAAAACTTTTCATGGGCAATTCCATCACCGCTGACATTAAAGGTGAGGGTGATGTGATTTTAAAATGGACATCCAGAAAAGAGTTAAAACTCCAAAACTTTTTGTACGTTCCGGAGATTCGAAAGAATCTTGTGTCCGGGTGGTTACTCAACAAGTATGGGTTTTGCCTTGCATTTGAGTGTAACACATTTGAGTTAACCAAAAATAAAATGGTTGTAGGTATGGGCTACGCCCGTGATGGAATGTTCAAGTTGGATTTAATTGTTAAGGAAAACAATATTTCTAAAATGAACACTAATTCAACTTGTGTAGTTGAGACTTCGAATGTGTGGCATGGCCGACTTGGTCATGTCAACTATAATTCCATCCGTCGTTTAATGAAATTAAATTGTATACCTACATTCCATATTGACTCAAATCACAAGTGCGAAACATGTGTTGAAGCGAAAATGACAAGATCGTCTTTTCATTCGGTTGAAAGAAAAACCGGCCCTCTTGATCAAATTCACACAGATGTAAATCGGTGCCAACAAGAGGAGATAACAAGTACTTCATCACCTTCATTGATGATAGTACGAAATATTGCTACGTGTATTTACTTAAAAGTAAAGATGAAGCAATAGATAAGTTCATTCTATACAAGAATGAGGTTGAGAATCAACTAAATAAAAAGATCAAGGTAGTAAGGAGTGATAGGGGAGGTGAATATGTATCTCCATTTGCTGAATTTTGTTCACAACATGGAATTAGACATGAGTTCACCGCACCCAATTCACCTCAGCAGAATGGGATTGCTGAAAGGAAAAACCGTACCTTGAAAGAAATGGAAAATGCCATGTTAATAAGTTCGGGTTTAAATCAGAACATGTGGGGGGAAGCCATTTTATCGGCTAATTATCTTTTGAACAAGATACCTCGTAAGGAAAAAGAAGAGATCCCCTATGAGCTATGGATGAGAAGAAAACCATCTTATAAATACTTACGAGTGTGGGGGTGCCTAGCCAAAGTGGCAATTCCGGCACCTAAAGCTCAAAAGATAGGACCCAAAACCGTTGATTGTGTATTCATTGGGTATGCTAAAAATAGCAGCGCTTATCGATTCCTTGTGCATGAGTCAAAGAATCCCGAGATACACAAGAATACGATAATAGAATCAAGGAATGCTTCATTCTTTGAAACCGTGTTCCCTTGTTTAACCAAGGAGAATGAAAGGTCATCTAGACGAGATGACGTGATTGTCCACGAAAAGAGGCAACGAGATGATAACATCATTCACGATGAGAGACAACATCAATCTGAAGAAGAAGATGTTAAACCTAGAAGAAGCAAAAGGTCAAGAATTGAGAAATCATTTGGACCCGATTTTGTTTCTTTTATGGTAGAAAGTGAACCGAACACTTACCGAGAAGCGGTTACTTCCTCAGAAGGGCCTCAATGGAAAGAAGCCATTAAGAGTGAGATGGATTCTATTTTGCATAACCATACATGGGAGCTTGTAGATCTACCTCCGGGTTGCAAAACATTAGGCTATCGATGGATCTTCAAGAAGAAGATGAATGCTAATGGCACCATAGACAAGTACAAAGCAAGATTGGTGATCAAAGGTTACAGACAACGTGAAGGTCTGGACTATTTTGACACTTATTCGCCTGTAACGCGAATAACCTCCATTAGGATGGTACTTGCTATTGCAGCCATTAGAAATCTTGAAGTTCATCAAATGGATGTAAAAACTGCTTTTCTAAATGGAGATTTAGATGAAGAGATTTACATGGATCAACCTGAGGGATTCACTGCCCCGGGACAAGAGGGAAAAGTATGTAAACTTGTCAAATCACTGTATGGATTAAAACAAGCTCCTAAGCAGTGGCATCAAAAGTTTGACCACGTCATGATCGAATGTGGATTCAAAATTAATGAATGTGACAAGTGTGTCTATGTGAAAGACACAAACAACGGATATGTCATCTTATGTCTATATGTAGGTGATATGTTAATCGTTGGAAGCAACGATAAGATGATACAATCTACTAAAGACATGTTGAAATCAAGGTTTGACATGAAAGACATGGGTTTGGCAGATGTGATACTTGGAGTCAAAATCACACGAACCCAAAATGGACTTATGTTGAGTCAAACACACTTTGAGGATAAAATTCTTGAGAAATATAATCCAAATGACTCCAACATTGCGAGGACTCCTATTGATACGACTAAACATCTATCTAAAAATAGAGGTCAAGGAGTTAACCAGGGGGGATACTCGAGCATTATTGGCAGCTTGATGTATCTAATGAATTGTACGAGACCAGACTTAGCATACGCTGTGAGTAGGCTAAGTAGGTATACGAACAACCCAGGTTACAAACACTGGGAAAGTATAACAAGGGTTTTGGGGTACATAAGGTACACTCGAGAATATGGATTGCATTATACTAGATATCCGGCTATTATTGAAGGATACAGTGATGCAAACTGGATATCTGATATAAAAGACTCTAGATCAACAAGTGGATATGTATTCACACTTGGAGGTGGAGCTATATCATGGAAATCTTCCAAACAGACGGTTATTTCCAGATCCACAATGGAGTCGGAATTTATCGCCTTAGATAAATGTGCCGAAGAGGCAGAATGGTTACGTCAATTTGTAGAGGACATACCAAGGTGGCCTAAGCCGGTAACGGCCATATGTATACATTGTGATAGTCAATCGGCGATTGGCAGAGCTCATAGCATAATGTATAACGGTAAGTCAAGATATATTAGACGTAGACACAATACTATACGACAACTACTCTCTACAGGAGTTATCACTATTGATTATGTGAAATCAAAGGATAACATTGTGAATCCGCTTACGAAAGCATTAAGAAGAGAGTTAGTTAACAAGTCGTCAAAAGGAATGGGACTAAAGCCCGTTAATGAATGAGTTTATACGAAGGAAAACCTAACCCAGCTGACTGGAGATCCCAAGATCTAGGTTCAATAGGACAACCTACTCGTATAAACTGTGGGGGAGTCACTGTGGGGGGTTAATCAACCTTCCAAAACACAAAAGGGTGCTAATAAACATCCTGGTCCATTCCTGCAAAATTCAGTGACAAGATATGAGGATAAGCCTTGAGATTTTAATGATTTAATATGAAATCACCTATGTAAGAAAGAAGTGGGGTCACTTTGTGTGAATTTCCATTCGATATCCATTCATGTGGGGGATTGTTGGAAAATTTTAGTGAAAAAAATGAGTTTTCACTAACTTTGGACATAAGTTACTATTAGTAAATATAGTTTCTATGGTTAAAGTCTTATATGGTTACGTAGTCCACTGTGGGGACTTCGTAACGAGCTTTTATATGTCCAAAACGGAGTTAAGGTGAATGAGATATCGACGCTTAAAGTAAGTTGTTGGAACAAAACCGGGAAATACTTGAATGTAGAAAAAATCAGTGTTAAGAGCTATTTAATGATTAAAGGTTGTAACAACACGCTTAATGTTTAGTTACATCTTTATTTTAAATCATTCTTAATAGCATTCAAGTGATTTGAATTGTGTATTCAATTGATTTGAATTGTGTATTCAATTGGTTTGAATTGTGTATTCAATTGGTTTGAAGTGAGCATTCAATTGGTTTGAATTGTGTATTCAATCCCTTAGTAGTATAACTACTAGCTCCTTTTGTGGTTCCAAATACACCAAATACTTGACAGCTTTTACATATCCTATAAGCTTACACACACACAAGTCCGATCAAATTTTCAGGCAAGTTCGTCATCTCCGGCAGTACTCCTGCTCCGGCAGTTGTACCCTGGGAAACAACCGTGTTGTTGTACACGGAATTATTTTAAGGGAATCGTGTTCAACACGAGACTCGGTCACACTTTCTTATTGTTCCTGTATAATACTTCTGTCCAGGTTCTTCTCACTGGTACTTGTATTGGAGAGTTATTTTTCTTCCTGATATTGTATTTACATTCGATATAAACGGTATACTTTTTCCTACAGAAAGATCTTCGTGCTAAATTATTGGTAATTTGTGGAGCATGCCAACAGAATGGACACCAAGTGTTTGAGTAAGTTTAACAGTAACATCTGATGAGTAAGTTTCTTATGTTAGAGGGATCACTTGTTTAGTGGGTGATTGGATAACATATATTTCGTCATTGTGATCCAATCACATTTGTGATATAATCTTTGTCGTTTTTCGAATTGCAATGGCATTGCAGTTGAGTATAAGGTGTTATTCTTATAGCTCCGACATACTAGTTGAAAAGCTCTTGCTTCTGCAAATGAGCCATATTATTATATAAGATTAGTAAAATAAGTTATAGTTATACGAGTCTTTTGGGAATCATGATAAGATCAGATGTACACATAAATACATGTAAGGGATTTTGGTTGATTTGGAATCATGATAAGATTAGATGTACGCATAAAGACATGTTATTGATTTGGGATTTTGGTTGATTTATACAGATTTATAGATACTGAAATGTGACAATTAATATTATTGCTGCAATATTTTATCACCGTAGCTTCAGACTATAGTGGATTATTTTCAACACTGTAACTTAAACCAACTATGATCTCTATTCTTTGTGTGAATAGCATATTGAGTATCATTAGGATTAAGTAATGTGATCATTGATACTGTGAGACTGAAGCTTATAAGATTTAAGGTAAAACCTTTAATTGCAGTCAAATAGCGACAAGTGTGGAAAATGTGGAGTCCGTGGACCTCAAAAAGAAGTTGCAGAAATACATGTAAGGGATTTTGGTTGATTTGGGATAGTTTGATGTTATTGACTTTATTGCATTAACTTCAAAGTTTGACCCGTGAGTATTGGGTCAAATGTATCTAACAACCATAGCATCATAGATTTATACAGATTCTTAGATATTAAAATGTGACAATGAATATTGTTGATGCAATATTTTATTACCGTAGCATCAGATTTTAATGGATCATTTCAACACTATAACTTAAACTATATTGCAGCCGTGATCTGTATGCCTTGTGTGAATAGCAAATGAAGTATCATTAGGATGTTGTGTTTTGGAGCTGCTGTCTATTTTCGATGGCGAGAAAGGATCAACAAGCAGTTTATAAATGAGAGCAGAGGTTATGAAGTGTTACGTAATGTGATCCTTGATACTGTGAGACTGAAGCTCATGAGATTAAAGGTAAAACCTTCAATTGCAGTCAACAATGCTTAATAAAATGTAAGAAAATGTCACCTTTCAAAATGTAGCATTTCAAGTTGGTGATACAGCACTTACGGTGGAAGCAAGTGTTGACACTTGACACTGTGGGTACTTCAGTTTAATGATAAAGACCTTGTTCCGAGGAATGTTATTGACCCACATTCCCTGTCCCATTGGAGATGACTGCTACTATTAGTCAGTTAACGAGTATGAGGATAAATTATCCGCCATCGAAGATGATGAAAAACATAGTAATAATTGTTGAGTTTTTGACTTACTTTATTCTGAGATAATTTGTCTATCGATCATATTAGAAAGTTAAACCCAAGTGGATACCCGCCTGTTTGATGAAAGTCTAGTGATACTAACTATTTAACACTAACATCTGATGAGTAAGTTGCTAGATGAAATTTGAATGATCTGAGTCTCGTGGAGTGGGTAACAAAAAATTATGATGATTTAGAAATGACTGATCGGAAATATTTATGTGGGAAACTGGGAACATTAAGAATTAAGTACTTAGAACCTAATTTATCAGGGTATCATCCTTAATCGCTGATTAACTCATGTAAAAGCAAGGTATCATGGAATATTTTAATGTTGATCGACACCTATAAGAACTTGATAGAGGTGGCTAGTGAAGTTTGTACGAGTATCCTCACCTCTGAAACTAAGGAACACGTCGCACCAAGACGTTTGTCGGGTGAAATCCATGAAATCGCTAGAATAATTCGGTAATTAAAAATAACTAAAGATTTCATAATAAAGAATTTGAATTACTGTATATTTTAACTGGTAATATTGTTGGAATTATTATATCATGACATTCATATTAATAAACCAAGTACATCAAAGTGAGCATAAGCGGAAGCAATTATAATAGATCGAATAACATGTAATTAATTAATCAATTATTTAAATCGTAAACGTACCTTTGTGATTCTAGCCCGAACAAGAATCAAAGCAATCTTCCGGAACCAAGAACCCTAATTAGGGTTTATAAGGATTATATGAATTACCCCTTACCTTTTTGTAATTCAATCCAATAATCAAACAATATTGTGTTTGATTCACGTTCTTGTACACACGTACTAATTCAAGAAAAAGTATTTGCAAGTAATAAACACAAAACCTTTTTAGATACAAGAAAATCGAAAACCCTTAGGGGTTTTGTTTGAAGAATCGACCAAGGAGAGAAAAGGGAGAGAAAACACCAAGATGTGTGTATACAAGTTATGAGAAAAACATCCATCTTGGGTTTGCTTATATACTACACAAGACTTGGAGCTCAAGGCACAAAGGAGGTGGGTTCACCCCCCTTGCCGATCGGTTATGGAGCCCAAAGAGGGTTTCCGGAACCTTCTCTTGTTTCCATGTTTTGTCTAGTATTACTTTCCTAATCTTCGTTTAATAAATAATTAGTCATTAATCAATAATACTAATTATTATTATTTATTTTGTGTTTAATAATTAATTATAACATTTTATAAATAATTATTACATTTTCTCTTCATACGTATTGTGTGCAATCCCGTGATCTCAAGTTCGATCCTAACACACGACTATTATTATTTTGTCTATAAAACCAACAGCTCCCACCTAGACATATCATAATAGTGTGATCACATCGGTTAGCGTCTTGCAACAAGCCGATGCCTCTAGTACAACTTGAGTAAGGCTCCTGGAAAACCTTTTAATGATTTCTCATTATTATTATCCCTTTGATTCTAATACCGTGTTAAATAAGGATATGGATCTAGGTCATTCCTTAATTAACCATTCTGTTTCTCGTTTTTAGAAATTGTCAAGATTACTAAATCTTTTGAACCTTTCAAGAAAGACCTTGGGCGTGGCCACGCAAACACCTTGACAACCCTACGAGGGGCCCAGCAGTATTAAAC
This sequence comes from Artemisia argyi, assembly GCA_030686995.1. Classification (NCBI taxonomy): domain Eukaryota; kingdom Viridiplantae; phylum Streptophyta; class Magnoliopsida; order Asterales; family Asteraceae; genus Artemisia; species Artemisia argyi. The sequence goes on from CM060676.1 coordinate 192,045,166, forward strand.
TCCAAAAATTAATTTGAAGGAACAAATTCTTTATTGATTACAAGCAAAACACACAAACTTTGTAATACTTCTGAAAACAACCCTTATGACTACCAATTACGTATAGCGTTAAGTTGTCCCACAAAAATGTACTACATTCATGACCGTTATCTTGTATCTCAAGTCTAAGGATAACTTCTTATGATTTACTTAATGACAAGATCCATAAAGTAACATCATATAGTTGGGATAAGTCCTATATTCAGTATCATCGAATATCGTCTGAAATGGCATGTCTACGCATCAATATACTTTAAGTATATTATACCAACTTCAGATTTGTCTTAATTTAATAATATTCCCATATTATTAACTGACAACGGACAATTTAGAATAACCTTTATTCATGGATTTAAACATGCAAAAATAGGACAACAATAATTAATAACAGAAATAAACATACCAACATACTTTATTTCATTAAAAATAATAATTGTTTACAATATCCTTTATCCAAATACTAATCACAGTTATGCATGAAACTACTAGCTAATTTAAGTCCAATTCCATTGGCTAATTCATTAAGCTTCTCTTTCGCCAAAGCCTTAGTGAATGGATCAACTAAGTTATCATCTGTGTGAACTTTCAGCAGATTTATTTCACCTTCGTCAACCTTTTCGCGGACAAAGTGATACTTCCATAGAAAATGTCTGGTGCCTCTCATGACTCCAGGTTCATTGGCAAATATGATTGCAGCAGAATTGTCACAATACATATTAATAGGTAATTCAATTAAAGGCATAACACCAAGCCCAGAAACGAATTTCCTAATCCAAACAGCCTCCATAGCAGCTTCTGAAGCAGCAATGTATTCAACTTCTGTTGCAGACATCGCAATTGTACTCTGCTTCTTGCTCCTCCAGTCTACAGCTCCTCCATTGATAACAAAGACATAACCCGTCTGAGACTTCGAATCATCTTTATTACTTTGAAAGGATGCATCGCAGAAACCTGTAACACAAAGTTCTGCAGCTGGATTTCTACCATATACCAAAAACATATCTTTTGTATTCCTCAAATACTTAAGAATATGCTTAACAACAATCCAATGTTTATCACCTGGATTCTGTTGAAATTGACTAGTAATATTTTGAGCAAACGCCACATCTGGCCTTGTGCACTTAACCGCATACATAATAGATCCTACAGCCGAAGCATAAGGAACTTTACTCATGCGAGCCACCTCAGCAGGTGTTGAAGCACAAAACTCATTACATAAGCCATGTTTTACTTCCATCGGCAAATATCCTTTCTTGGAATTTTGCATATTGAATCTTTTCAATATTTTGTCAATGTAAGCACTTTGACTTAATCCAATTAACCACCTTGATCTATCTCTATAGATTTTGATTCCCAGAATGTATGCAGCTTCTCCTAAATCTTTCATAGAAAAGCACTTTCCAAGATATGCCTTTACCTTTTACAAACTTGGAATGTCTTTTCCCATGATCAATATGTCATCAACATATAGAATTAGGAAAGTTACATTATCACTCCCACTAGCTTTGTGATACACACATGGCTCATCAAGATTTTGAGTGAATCCAAACTTTTTTATTTCAGCATCAAACCTCTTGTTCCATTGTCGTGATGCTTGCTTTAATCCATAAATGGACCTTTTAAGCTTGCATACACGATTGGGAAATTCTGGATTTTCAAACCCTTCTGGTTGTGCCATATAGATGTCTTCATCTAGATGACCATTTAAGAAAGCGGTTTTCACATCCATTTGCCAAATCTCATAATCATAGTACGCTGCTATAGCTATGAGAATTCTTATAGCTCTTATGTCTGCTACAGGAGAAAACGTCTCCTCGTAATCAATTTCAAAAGTTTGAGTAAAACCTTTAGCAACTAAACGAGCCTTATAAATGTGTGCATATCCATCCATGTCAGTCTTAATTTTGTAGAGCCACTTACTCCCAACTACCTTGGCACTAGGAGGTAAGTCAACTTCTTCCCAGACTTCATTGTCATGCATGGATTGTATTTCCCCATCCATAGCAGCTTTCCATTTAGCCTTTTGAGGGCTATTAATGGCAGCTCTATAACTAGTAGGTTCATTAAGATCCCCTAGTGTATGCTCATCGACCTCCACATTAAGACATAGACGGTCAGGAGCTTTCACAGATCTTGAAGATCTGCGAATGGGAATTACTTCAACTTCTGGTGGAGGACCCAGACTTTCCGGTTCTATAGGAAGTGTGCTAGTGTTTTCTGAAGGTAATGCATTATTTAGATAATCTTCTAGATCATATACTCTCCCACTGATTTCTTGAGTCACAAAATCACTTTCAAGAAAATCACCATATCTTGCAACAAACACTTTGTTCTCAGGTGGGTAGTAAAAGTAGTAACCCATAGTTTCCTTTGGGTATCCTACAAAAATGCACTTTGCAGATCTTTGTTGGAGTTTATCTTGTGAGTCACGTTTAACATACGCCTCACAACCCCAGACCTTTAAATAAGACAAGTTCGGAGCTTTTCCAGTCCATATCTCATATGGTGTCTTATCAACCTTCTTGGTGGGAACCATATTCAAAATACGAACAGCTGATTCAAGAGCATAATCCCAAAAAGATAAAGGAAGATTAGTAAGATTATACATTGATCGAACCATGTCCAACAATGTACGATTCCTTCTCTCAGATACACCATTTTGTTGTGGAGTATATGGAGATGTGAGATTCTGGACTATTCCATTCTCAGTTAAGAAATCTTTAAAATCTTGACTAAGGTATTCACCACCTCGATCAGAACAAAGAGCTTTAATCTTCTTTCCCAATTGCAATTCTACTTCTGCTCTGAAAACTTTAAATGTTTCAAACACTTCATGTTTATGTTTAAGTAAATAAACATAACCATAACGGCTGAAATCATCTGTAAAAGTTAAGAAGTAAACATCACCTCTCCTTGACACATGTCTAAGTGGTCCATATACATCCGTGTGTATTAAACCAAGTAGATCTGAAGCTCTTTCCATATTATTATGAAAAGGTTTCTTCGTCATCTTTCCAGAAATACAAGATTCGCATTTATCAAATGACTCATCATTGATATTATTCAAAAGCCCTTCACGTTGCAGCTTTTGCATGCGAGTCTTGCCTATATGGGCAAGTCTACAGTGCCAAAGGTAAGACGAATTCAAGTCATACTTCATTCTCTTACTTATGCTGTACATCGAATTATTATTATTGTTGGAAGTCACACAATTATTCATATCAATTTCAAACACACCATTCACAGCAACAGCATTAAAATAAAATACACCATTTAAAGAAACAGAAATTTTATTGCCATCAATAGTATGAGAAAAACCAAGATCCAACAAACATGAAAAGGAAACAACACCTCTAATTATAGAAGGTGCATAATGACAATTGTTTAAACAAAGTACTAAACCCGAAGGTAAAACTAAATCAAACATTCCTATGGCTTCAACTGCTGCTTGTGCTCCATTTCCCACATGCAGAAATTGCTCCCCATAAGCTAGTCTCCTTTCCTTTCTAAACCCCTGTAGTGTATTACAAATATTAATACCACATCCAGTATCATATACCCAGAAATTTAATTTACGAGATAAAGTAAATAATTCAATGACAAATAAGTTACCTGAAGTGCTGGCGCCCATGTGCCCAGTCTTCTTAACCTTATTGTTTCGCAAGTCATCGAGATAAAGAGGACAATTCCTCTTCCAGTGGCCCATCACCTTGCAGTAATGGCATCCTTGATCCTTCTTTGGATTATTCTTGACAGGAGGGTTCTTCTTAGGTTGAGGTGGTTGATAAGCCATAACCTGCTTATTCTTATCAGCCTTCTTCTTTCCTTTACCCTTCTTCTTGTTCGCATTTGGCTTGTTAATTCTACCCCCTTGTATAGCAAGAACTTGGGGCGTAGGAGCCTTTGGTGTCAACCCTTTCTCATAATCAATGAGCAGTGCGTGCAATTCATTTACTGTCTTCCCCACGCAATGCATATTGAAGTTCCTCACAAAACCATTAAAATCCTTGTTAAGGGACCTATTGATTAAGTTCACAACCATATCATTGTCATAGGGTTTCTTAAGTGTTTGTAGTTGATCCATGAAACTTTTCATCTTCAACACATGAGCACTCACAGGTTCACCATCACCCTGCTTACAACCATGTAGAGCCTCCATCAAATCGTAAATCTCTACATTTGATGGTTTCTCATAGAGTTTCTTGAGTTCATCAATCATGTTCATGGGGAAATACTCCTCAAACTGCCTTTGAAGAGGTGTGGACATCGCCCCTAACTTCATTGCGGCCACATCAATATGTTCCTTGCAATCAAGATTCCATTTGGCCTTAGCAGCTTCAGTAGCTGCCTCGCCTACAGGTTCTTCAGGACAAGGCTTTTTCAAGATTTCGAGTTGACCAGTCACTCGCAGGACAATCCTTAGTGAACGGTACCAATCATTGAAATTTTCTGAGCCAGTCAATTTTTCTCGTTCAAAATAAGTTTTGAACACAGAACGAAAGTTGGTGTTATCAGTTTGAGCCATTTCTACAGATAAAGAAAGTTCAAAACATTAGTATTTCTGATAATACAATTTTTCAAGAAAATTAAAATACCCAAGGAAAATTAATATCCATAGAATAATCTTGAAAACTAGGATCCTCCATAAACATAGTTTCATCACATCAGTTGATCTGCTAGTAATGAAAGTATAATATGAGGTAACTTGTCGTACAAGTAATTGGCATAACATTTGTCCAATTCCTAGATATATGGGATTTACAATCACAAAACATTTGTATTGTAAGCATGTTTAGTCCCCATCTTAATGCCTTGAGTCCAAGATCTCACTTACTACTCAATTTAAGTCTTCTAACTTAAAAACTGCAAACTCACAAATCCATCACATCAGTTGATCTGCTAGCAATGAATTTATGAAATTTACCTCTCCATTGCAATCTCGCCAAGTTCTCACATGACGTAAATTACAACTTCAAGTGTTCTTAATTAGATGGCATTCGACTTAATTTTGTAAGGGTATTAGTATTTTAATGTGATCAAAATAATGTATGAAGAAGCATGCATACAACTTCATAACATTGGTTTTACAAAACATTTTTATTACCAATTAGCTAAGAGTAAAATAACAAAGTTTTGATTGAGGTATCGGGTTCACCAATTAAAGAATAACCATCAATTATCGTCCACTATATCGTACTTTTGCATAAGCCCGAAAGCTTAGTGTTTCGGATAATCATTGTGGAATTGTGGATTATTCACCCTTAAGATGACAATGTACATGTAATGGTTGTTCGGTAAGTCTAATTTACACACAAACGAGCGTTAAGACAGAATGTTGTCTCTCTAAGGCCACAATTTAATGCGTTGCCATCCTTATACCCATCTTATAGTGTGTAAACTTCGGTCGAGCCTATTTAACCATTACGTACAAAAACATCAATCAACCAATCATTTGAAATTTTAAACTCTTAAAAACCAAAACAATTTCGCCATTATTTAGTCCGTATTATTTTTCTATTCAAAAAAATTACCCTTTTCGTTTATAAACATGTCTAACACAATTAATAAACAAAAACAAGTAATATACAATAAAAAATAAAACAACTAAATAAACAAATGTACATAATCATAACAATTAAATATGTATACAACATGTAGCCACATGCAAATCTTATTCAATAGTCCTATTAATAATCAAATCTAGGTGTATTACGTATTAATTCAATTAGGGCTTTCTTTTTCTAGGAAAAAGAGCCACATACATCGATAAATCGATTGCGTAAGCCAAAATTAAATAAATACCACATAGCACATAATTGATTACTTAATATTGGAGTCTTCCCCAATTCGACATCTATTAATAAATTTACATGTTTCGATATAACTTGACCATTAATACATATAAACAATTTAAACCATTTAAATTATAACACAATAAAAATCCATGCAAATATGCACTTTTTCATGGATTTAGCTTAACAATTAACATATTGCACCAAGACATCCTAGGGTTTCTAATCATATTAAAAAATTAAAACCATAAACCCTAAAACCCTAATAAGGTCAATCGACCCATATAATATTTTAGGGTTAGGAATCTAACAAATAAACCCTAAAAACATGTAACTAAACGAATCAAGATCCAATTTTTATGCGTTTCGATAATTAATTACACATTATAACGGCTCTAGATGCCACTGTTGGAATTATTATATCATGACATTCATATTAATAAACCAAGTACATCAAAGTGAGCATAAGCGGAAGCAATTATAATAGATCGAATAACATGTAATTAATTAATCAATTATTTAAATCGTAAACGTACCTTTGTGATTCTAGCCCGAACAAGAATCAAAGCAATCTTCCGGAACCAAGAACCCTAATTAGGGTTTATAAGGATTATATGAATTACCCCTTACCTTTTTGTAATTCAATCCAAGAATCAAACAATAGTGTGTTTGATTCACGTTCTTGTACACACGTACTAATTCAAGAAAAAGTATTTGCAAGTAATAAACACAAAACCTTTTTAGATACAAGAAAATCGAAAACCCTTAGGGGTTTCGTTTGAAGAATCGACCAAGGAGAGAAAAGGGAGAGAAAACACCAAGATGTGTGTATACAAGTTATGAGAAAAACATCCATCTTGGGTTTGCTTATATACTACACAAGACTTGGAGCTCAAGGTGGGTTCACCCCCCTTGCCGATCGGTTATGGAGCCCAAAGAGGGTTTCCGGAACCTTCTCTTGTTTCCATGTTTTGTCTAGTATTACTTTTCTAATCTTCGTTTAATAAATAATTAGTCATTAATCAATAATACTAATTATTATTATTTATTTTGTGTTTAATAATTAATTATAACATTTTATAAATAATTATTACATTTTCTCTTCATACGTATTGTGTGCCATCCCGTGATCTCAAGTTCGATCCTAGCACACGACTATTATTATTTTGTCTATAAAACCAACAAATATGTATATACTTAGTAAGTTTATTATATCATACTACACTTATATAAGCCCACAGTTCTAAAAATAAGACAGGAAATTGGGGCTTATGAAATATTAGTCGAAATCGAATAAGTTCATAAGATATCTTTGTATTCATATAACTCTTAACTATATCAAATTATAAGTGTATATCCGTTGTATCATGGAGCATCCCAACAGAATGCCCGCTAGATGTTTGATGAAAGTCCACTCATGAATCATGATAGTATTGGATCAACATTCACATTTGGTAAGTGCTACATGCAATTTAACGTTATGATCTTTTGGAGTGGGTTATGGAAAATATGAAGTTGAAAAAAAGTTGCTCACGGTCGTTGCTCTGTTGTTGGTCTATGTCGTATTATAAGTTTGAGGCATAGTGGGTAACCGGAAAAGGACAAAACCTAATTGCAAAAAGGGATAATTCTTGATTTGCTCCACAAGTACAAATATACTTACCTCTAGTACCCTACAAAATTTTGTACCTTCATGCTCTTGTCTTTTTGTGAAAACATTGTTAATTACATTTTTGATCCTTGTTGTTTGGTTGGCATTTCATTTTTAACCAACTTTTCAAAATCACATAAACATAAATAAATAAACAATAACAATCCTTTTATTTTTCTCATTTCTCTCATATCTCTCTCTCAGAAAAACACACACCTCTCCTTTCTCTCTCTACACCGCCGGCGACCCCCTCTGGTCGTCTTCTCTGGCCAGATTCCGGCCAAAAAATATTTTTTTACAGCAAAACGTAGATCGGGTTATCCCGAGTTCCCTCATACCACCCACTCGCTACCACACGCCATTGGACTCTAGATTAAATTGGTGTAGCCTTCTGTTGGGTTTTGTCGAGAAAACCAAGAGATTAAAAGCCAACAGTAGGGGTCTTGTTCATTGCTCAAATTGAGTCAAAAATTTATAACTTATTACCGGGATACATTGAGTTTGTGTTTGGTTTGTGTTGCGTGAGCCCATCAGAGGGTGCGTTTAGAAACATAGCCAATAAGCTTAAATTGACCATCTGTTGTTTAAATGATTTAAAAGTTATTTGTCATGATATCTTTTAACACATTAACAAATATGAAAACTTTAATAAAAACAAATAAGCAAATACTAATATACGAAAATTTCAACCATTTTACTTTTTCATCATTTTATTTATTTTTATTCAGTGATGGTATTTTATATCTTTTCATGTGATTTGGTGACTAATCAACTTTAATACTACTATCAGACATGCGAATTACGGAGTAGAAGTTTTTACCTAAGATTTATGTATAATAATAATAATAATAATAATAATAATAATAATAATAATAATAATAATAATAATAACCACAAGGACCAAAAATAAAATATTAAGCAAACCACAAGGACTAGTTGTGAATAGTGGGACCCATTCGCCCAAGTTATATGTACTAATAATCAATAAAAAAAAAGACCATACTTTTTCAGAAAAAAACAAAATACTGAAGTCGCCCAAGTTTTGTGGGCCTATTCGCTCAAAAATAACATATGGTACCATGTACCATGAAAGTACATGGTGGGGACACCACTAGGGACAAATGTTACATTATAATGTATTCCGCCCAAGTTTTTTAAGCGACCTCCGCCTCTGGGGCATTTAAAGAAAATTTCTTTTTGTAAAGTACTAGGGGTAAGTACTTTGTACTATTGCGGTGAATAGGGAATATTCCCAAATAAATTGTAACTGCCGCTGGTCTAGCAAATTTTGTGCCTTCGTTCTAGCAAAAATATGTGACCCACTTTTCTAATAAATCAAAACGCATTTACCGAAAATTAAAAAAATATATATATTATCAACAATGAGTCCCACATTTTTAATAAGATAAAAATGTGATGTCGGTCTTGCAAAAAAGTAACCATGGTCGCACAAAAAGTCTCTTTAGTCTAGTAAAATACATCCCACCAACTTTTAGACACGTGTCGAAAATTCTAATAAGTGCACGAACCAATCGTCGCATAGACTAAATTTAAAAAATCTTCTTTTAAGCTTCGTTAAAAAAAAATCCAATTTTTGAAAGAGTAAATTGAATTACATGAATCATCCCTATGGTTTGTCAAAATCTACAATTACCATCCTTAAAACTTTTTTGTTGCATTATTCGTCCTTAAAATGAAAAAGAATAACACCACAAGTCCTTACATTAACGGACGTCAAACTTTTTGTTAAATCCAATCATGTGCTTTGCACATGAGGTATGTTAGTCATTTTCTTTATTTTTTTTCTTGTTTAATTAAACACACAAACCCAAAAAAGGATTAGGTTGTACAATAGCAATGTACTTTTTCAATTGTACCGATTTGGTACATAAACTTTGAAAAAGTTGTAGAAATGTAATGAACTTTCATAAGTGTTCAAATTTGATACGTGATGATGATGTGTCACGTTATAAATGATGCCACGTGTTAGACTTTCAGGTATGACACGTCATCATTACGTACCAAATCGGAATACTTATAAAAGTTCGTTACATTTCTACAACTTTTTTAAAGTTCACGTACCAAATTGATACATTTTAAAAAATACATTTCTATTTTTTACCTAATCCCACCCAAAAATGATATATACTTCTTCCCCGAAATATAAACCTAGATTTACATTTGAATATGTATTTTATAAAAAATAAGAATCTATTATCTTCATCCTAACTTGAATATATGGAGTTTATTACTGTAGGATTTATCATTGTTTACACACCTTCCACCACACACCTAACCCTAAAGTACTATTCAATTAACATTAAGGTCCTGTTTGGTTTTTGATTTTTTAAGTAAAGGGTTTGGGTTGATGCCCAAAATCTATTATTTGGTTCAAATCAGTGGGGTTAAAACATGGGTGTCGTTCCCAAACAGTACAAGAGAGAGAAAAATCACATGGATAGCCTGGATTTCATTTTCTCATGCAGGTCCAGTATTTTATATATTTTTTTAAATACTCTCTCACATTCAATTTTCATATTGATATATAACTTATAATACTTTTGTTTTATAATGTATTTTCTCATATAAAATAATAACAAAATTATTTTATAATGTATTTTTTCTCTCCTACATCAAATCTAAATCCAAATCCAAATCCTAACCCCACCATTATGATCATCTTTAGCAGTTACGAAGATCATTACCATTTTTTAATAACTCTAGCCATTAAAAAAACATAAACATACAGTCGACCAAACAAATTCATATATAAAACCATACATTGACAACACCAACAATACCACGACCACCATCACTCCACAATCATCACCACCCGTCATTAACATAAAACTCTAACTCCCGCCATGTCAAAGCAACCATCGCTCTCACCTCCATAAATCCGGTCACAACTTCGCCAGATTTTATGTAGATTTCAATGTTGATGCTCACTTTTTATAGATATAAAGGTTATAGGGTCGGATTTGTGTTTATGTTCTTGTAGGGGTGTTTGTTGACCTCAAAGGTGGCGGTTGTTGATGCCGGTGAGGGGTGGTTGTAAATGCTTATATGCATTGTTAGTTAATGTGTGTTTCTAATTGTGAGTCTAGGTAACTTTTATTATTTTTTGGGTTTAATGCCTAAACTTTTAGTAATTTATGGGTTTATAATCTTGAATCGGATTAGTGACTGGGTTTGGTGGTGGTGTCGTAGCGACATTCAAAGTTACATTACAAATTAATAAAAACTATGAATGTCAATAGTGGAGGTAGTGGTGATTATGGGGAAGAAGGATTGAACATTAGATATAATAAATTTGGGGAACAAGTATATATGTTTGCATTTTTGTGTTTGTGTGTTTGACGAAACAAGAAAAAATTAAAGAAAATGACTAATATACCCTCATATGCAAAATACATAAGTGGATTTAACAGAAAGTTTGACGTTCGTTAACGCAAGGGGCCAGTGGTGTTATTCTTTTTCATTTTAAGGACGATTAGTGCAACAAAAAAGTTTCAGGAACGGTGAATGCAATTCTTGACAAAACACAGGGACGATTCATGTAAAACCATTATCTTTAGAGTAACTAATTACAGTACTAATAGCTCTTTTAAGTCGATCAATTGATCCATTTTATAAACAAGCTCCGCTCCGATTGGTAGCTCCGTCGTCGCCAAAATCTCACCGGCAGCCATGTAAGTTTGTTAATAGAATATGTTTGCTTGATTTCTTTTGTGAGACCGTGTCGGGTGTTTGGACAATTGGACCTACATCTGTAAATGGATGAATTAGTTATTGTGTTTTCATGTCGTAGATTCTATTTTATAGTTTTAGGGTGATTTACGGTGTGTACAAAAGGTGTTTGATGAAATGTCTATTAGAGAGAACTATACTTTGTTATACTGCTGATGTTGCCGATTGAGCACTTTCATGTTACCCGTTATGTATTTCCTTGAATAGGAAACTTACAGCCTAAGTTAGGATCCATTTACAGGCTAGAATAGATGACTTATCCGTAAGGGGTCGGGATAGATGACTTATCCTTCTAGATGAGAAAGCATTGTTCTCATTGTCAAAGTAGCACCTTTTCAGAAGACTTTTGTTCAATGCGCATCCCCAATATTCTGTTTGTGTGCTCTACTGGTGCGTAATGGAACTTGTCAATGGACCCGATATGTTCCGGATAACTTGCATAATCAATAATGTCATGTGTTTTCTAGCCATTAATCCCCTCTGTGAGTTATATTGCACCAGGTGTTACAAAAGTGGGTTCTTTCATCAATTTTGACTTTGTCTGGAATGAGTCTAAGACTCTATATGGAACCTGATAATGCACTACTATAGAATTATATGATTCATACCCAAGACACAGAGAGTACATACGCTGGTGAGCCTCTTAGTGGAAATAGAAAACATAAATATAGGAAGCTTAAAAAAACCTAGGAATGCAATATTTGTGTGTGTGTGTTTTTTTTTTCGATTTGAGTCGGTCTCTTTAAGTTACGGAAAAATGTATCCAACCCATTAGGCTTGTTTTTATCTATGTTCACTATTTAGAATATGTGACAAAAATGATTATCAGTGATTTGTTATCGTTGTGACTGGTGACTGTTGGGATAAATGGGTGACTGCTGACTGGTTAATGAAAACCACTGAAGAAAACACTAACACAAACACAGAAAGCACTTGACAAGAAACAGGGTGTAGATAAGAATCCGAAGCTCGAACCAGACAAAGCCTAAAATATCTAATGGTATTCCATTGCTCTGTCAGCATATCACATCTTGTTGCCCAAAAATAGTTCAATCATTACTTTTCTTTTATCCATGAAAAATGACTATATGTTAGATAAGTCTATGGCCTTTAATGTAGCATGAGAACTTTTTAGCTGTTCAATAAATATAATGGAAATTTTATGTTTTCATATCAAGGTGGATAAGGAGGATGCCAAGAGCAACGGCATATCCTTTAACCATGGACAATAACATTGTTAAACTAAATGCTTATTGTTGATTGGTAAAATTGATAAAACAATAATCGACAATAACATAGTCAAACTAAATTGCGTTACTTTTCGACTTTCTGGTTCTTAATCTATTTAGACCTCTGCTAATTGTTTCGATCATGGTAGGTTCAATACTGTGAAATGTTGACTCTGGTATATTGCCTATTAACTGAGTGTTTGATGTCTTTTGGGATGCATGACCTGAACTGATAGCAGTGAAAATCTCACTTTCCCTCTATGTTCTTTTGACAGTTTATGTTCTGCTATTTTTGTTGAGTGCGCAAACTTGAAAAAGCAGTTGCAGCCTTAAAAACATGAGTTATAATGGTATGTTCTTTTGACAGTTTATGTTCTGCTATTATGGTTGCTCATTAAGATAACACATATTACGACATTTGGTTATATTATTTTGCACCTTTTTAGAGATTAATCTCATTTTTTTAATGGCATGTTATTGTTATGTAAATCTTAGGTATAATTTGATTTTGAATTTGAAGACGACTTGAAGATAAATAGATCTACTGATAGGACCCTCACCAGGTATACGAATATATTACCTTATATGACTATTTTCCTTCTGTGGAACTTGTGAAATAAAAACGCAATACTAAAAATTTAGATATGATTAAAATTGATCAATATTTCTTTCGACCCATTTAATATGTTTCATAAGCTTAGTTTAGGTTTACCAAAGCAATTATGACAAATGTTTAGGGCCCGTTTGGTTTGTAGGTGGGTTTAGAATTGGATTTGGATTTTGAGAATGATTTGAAAGATTTGGGAAAGGTTTGAAAAAAAAGGAGAGAAAAAATATATTATTATATATAATTATATATAATTTATTAAATTTAAAAGTGTTTAAAATTAGTTTTTATTAATTTATACGTACAATATAGTGATAAAAAGATACATGTGAGAGAGAGGGACAATCCCATGGCCCATAATGTTAGGATACCAGCCAAACCAGTGGCCATTTTTTGAATTTAATATCAAATCCAACAGTAAAAGCATGAACCAATCAACTGATTCTTCTTTTGAAAGTCAAAACCCACTCCAAACCTCTAAACCAAACGGGCCCTTAATTATATAGACACATTTTAGGTTGGAAGTTTAGTTACAATTGCACCATAGGTTAGTGGTTGGCGCGACATTTATTAACTTGGTTGAATAGGTATTCGAGTCCTAGCAATTACCTCTTCGCTTATTTTAGATCTTATGCCTTTTTTTATCCTAAAATCCAAGTCTGCGACAATGTTTGGTATAAAAGAAATGAAACTTTGAATATCCCAGTTTTTAGTTTGCTAGTTTGACATTGCTTCATTTCTGCTAAATACTTTCTAGATCATTTTCTAATATGTTCTGCAATTTTTTTCATTTAACAGAGCACTCATGAGTTTTGGATTCTCAAGATCGGTACCAAATGATGTTGCTTTGTACATTCTATTTTGTCCAGAAACTTGTTCTTTTTTGTTGATTTGGACTAGAAGTTTTATTTGTTAATCCTGTATCTAGATTTCATCTTGGATAGTTTATCGCATTTTATAGATTTGACTATTGTATATAGAAAGTGCACTCTCTTTTATGTGATCTTGATTTGATATTTTGCATTCCAAAATTGCTCAATCTTGTTTTATACGTAGTATCTTCTAGGTATACGTTTATTAGTTAAACACACACGTATCTAAAGTTCCACACTTAAGGGTATGAGTGTCAAAAAAGCCGGCCCGATCTGAATCCGATTAAGCCTATTCGTGTTAGGTTACTCGGGTCAATAATTTTATTCGGGTCAACCGGAGTAACCTGAATACTAATTAAGGTCGGGTGTCGGGTCGAAAATGTTTCACTAACTCGGGTTCGGGTCGACTGACTAACCCGAATAAAGGTTTTTTTTTTTTTTTTTTTTTTTTTTTTTTTTTTTTTTTTTTTTTAATATAACTTTTAGAGTAAACTACGGTGTCGTTTGTTTTTTCAGAGCTTTTACCTCTTCATCTGCAAACCATGTCTGCAAAAGAAGAGGTACATCTGAATCTGCAAAAAAAAGACCGTTTGTTTTTTGTGCTATTGAAGTACTTCTTTCTTTTTTTTTTCACTAGTATTTTTTTGTGCTATTGAAGTATTTTTTTTACTAGTTTTTTTTTTGTGCTATTTTTTTTTTTTTTTTTTTTTTTTTTTTTTTTTTTTTTGCTATTGAGTGTAAAACAAGCAATCGCTTAAAATACGAAATATTAAAGACAATACATAATGGTTCAAAATATACCAATATCGCTTAAAAGACGGAATATTAAAGACAATACATATGGTTCAAATTATACCAATACATAATGGTTCAAAACATAAAAATTCCAAAGCACATAAATTATCAAAATACTACAAACATATATCAAATTAGGACCCGACCAGTTCAATCACTTTGCATTAGTTGTTGCGCGATTTGATCTCTTAAATTAGTCATATAATGTCGGTCTGATGCATTGCCTTGTGGTTGAACAACTTGATCTTCTTCATTAACTTCGTCATCAACTTCAACTAATGCGTTGTCATTATCAAGTTGCATATTTGATTGCTCATATCTAGCAGAGTTCATCATCTAAACCTTCTTTACATATAAAATTATGAAGTGCAAAACATGCAATCGTGATATTTCGTTGTTTCGTTAGTGGAAAAGGTGCCATCTTTTCTAATATAGGAAAACATGCTTCGTGATATTTCGTTGTTTCGTTAGTGGAAAAGGTGCCATCTTTTCTAATATAGGAAAACATGCTTTTAAGACACCATATGCACGTTCAATCACATTTTTAAGTTTCGCATGTGAGTAGTTGTTGCCTTCGCGAAATAATGTTACAGAGTTAAAAGAAGAATTCAATGTTGACAAAACAAGTAAACAAGTCAAAGTGAATCTTTTTTAAGGCTAAAATACTTGGGCAGAGGACATTACTCAAGTGTAACAGAAAAAACATTGAAGCAGAGCCTACAAAGTCGGAATTGCTAGATAACTTTCAATCACCAATAATACTTGAAGCAGAGAATGCTTTATACTACCTACCTAGAGGAACTGCTCTATTTAAGACACATGGAAACCACATAAAAGATATCAATATACTAATCAATATACTAGTGAGTTGGTTACCTGTCTCTAAATGAAAAAGGTGTCATAGTGAGATATGTTGATATTCTACTTTAAGATGAAAACTATCAGATGTTCATATACTAATCAATTTTTAACAACAGTCATCATACCGTAACTAAAAATCGTACAAAAAATATCAGAACCTAAACTAATCTTCTGATAAAAACTTTCGACATGATCAGACAAATCAAAACTACAAATACCTATATCTGAAATCTGTAACACATAATAATCATCTCCAAACGTTCGTTTTCTGATCAAGTACGAACAAAACTGAAAAATAACTGGAATTGAAGGAAGCTATTAGCATACTAATATGATTTCAGTTCATACAAAGAAGTCTAAAAAACACACTCATACACACAGATTCCTAAAATCCGATCAATAAACCACACACGTTCTTCATGTAAACATCAGCATAATGCAGATTAGTCAAAAATCGTAAACATAAACATTCAAAACCTAAGACTATCTCATAAACATCTTGAAACCTATATTTATACTCTTAACGCTTAATCATCATATCAAAAACTTACAACTACGCCACTAGTATAGTGATCGATCATGAGCTAAGTGGACTGAAAATCATACAGACAGCATACCATCACATTCACAAATGAAAAGCTGCATTCAGTACTCGTAATACCTAATCATCATCTCAAAGCTTCGAATTATATCATACGCTAGTAGTGAAGCAAAAACCTTGATTGATATGAAAATTTTTGCACATTATTTGTAACATGGATAGTTCAAAGAGTAAAATAAGCCACTGAGCAATACCTGATGCTTGGTCAAACGCCTACGAATGGCTCTGGTTTTCTTGGGACGCAAATCAAGAGGTAAGTACTTCTTGTTCTTGTAAGCTTCCCTGAGCTTTGTCTTTTGTGTCTGTGAAATAACAGTCAACACTTGTGCAATGGATGTCCTTACAACTTTGCTGCAACCATTAAGACAAATCAATTGAGAACAAAAACTCACTGAAACAAAGACAATTAATATGGTAACTACTAACTAGGGATGAGTAATAATGTATAATCAGTTACGTTTTTTTAGTAAACTAGAAAGCTAATAAGTAAAGTTTGCTGACGTCAACATCAATAACAAGTAAACATAATGACTGATGATATTACACTCTAATAGTTATCACTAAACTTTTACTATAATGGCTAGTTAAGCCCTTGAAACTTTTTCGCAATGGCTTATTCTCGTAACTTATTTCATGTTAGATTAGCCAACCATCCTCTAACTCTATATCTATATGTACTAATTAAGCATGTTTTCATGTGAGTACAGGTAATCGTACAACAAGCAAGTGTTTTGAGTTGCTCAGCAACAGTTGATTTCTTCGAGAAACAGTCAACTATATCTCCACCAACGGTTAATGAATTCATTTCATTAGAGACACATGTCTTGCTAATAAATCTCAAATAGTATGGCACAAAGACATCTCAAACTTAGCAGTCAAATATAGTAATCGATCCTCTTTCTATACGTACTATGAAAACGCAACAGTGAGGAAACACGTTTGATAATTAAACCTGAGATGACATCCTATTTCAAGTCTACCCAAATAGTATTTGTGTTTCAAGTCTACCAACACTTAACACAATTTTTAGTAACCCAAATCATCAAAAGAAACTTATGAAGCATCATTTTTTCACATAACAATATCAAGCAAAAAAAACCCATGATGAGTCCTAAACATAACAAATAAATGAAACCCAAAACACAAAAACATCAAACAATCAAGACCCATTAACTATAACCCACATAAAAAACAATTTCTTTAAATTCGTAGTTAACCATAAAAAAGAAAACCTTACCTTTTTGCGGCGAAGGAGAAGGGTGGTCGGCGGCGGCTGAGTGGTGAGTAGTAGGAGCAGGTGGCTGAGATGGTGGATGGAGGTGGAGGTGGAGGTTGAGATGAGTAGAAAAAAGAGATGAGTAGGGTTTTGTTGAAAGAAGTGGAAAAAAGAGGTTATTTTTGTCTGAATTGGGAAGAGGAAAAAAGTGATTTTATCCTCTTATCTCTTAAAAAAAACAAGGGATGCCCTATAAAGACGGGGGACAAAGGTGTCAGTCCTTTTGTCTCCCCTTTGTCCCCTATTATTTTCCAGTGCAGCCCAGTTTCTGTTCCGTATTTCTGACAGTTTTAACAGTTTGACTTATTAAACTTTATATTTTCTGTTCCGCACTTTCAGGTTTATAGCTTTTTGATATAAACAAAATTATAAAAATAAAAAAAAAAAAAAAAAAAAAAAAAAAAAAAAAAAAACGTCACAAAACGCCAAAAAAGTCAAACCCCCGTTAGAATAAAAAACTTACCCCCGTCCTTATAACTGCTGCCAAAAACAAACGGTCTTCACTTAAATTGTCTGCCCGTCTGCAGACAAAAGTGCCAAAGAAGTACTTCATGAAAAAAACAAACAAGGCCTACATCGTTCGTCCTTGTCGTTTGCGTTGACCGACGAGTTTCGTCCTTTGACCCAAAAAAGTGCACCATCCGTCCTTAAATGCGAAACATTATCTATCGTTAGTCCTTCACTTTAACGGTCTTCATTAACTGTCGTTAAATCACTCCACTTGATAAATAAATGAGGATATAATAGTAAATTTATTATATTCTTTTACTTTTGTTTTTAAACACAAACAAATAAAAAAAAAATGTAAGTCCTACCACCACTAATTATTTTCTTTTTCTTTAATATATCATCTTCTTCAAGCCATTAAAACCCACCATCTTCGTCTTCACCCACCACCGGCATTCTCACCATCTCCGGCCACCTTCACAAAACCGGACAATCATATTTATTAAATCGTTTTTTTCCCACAAATTCATAATAACTCATCACTGACGTGTAAGTTACTCTATATACGATGATAAAAAAAGATAAATATTATATTTAGATTTAGGTATAATTATTCCTAGTCATTATGATCCAAACATCAAAGCTGCAAAATCACCAATTTCTTAACCGTTTCTTTCTTTTTTTAATTTTGAAAACTAATCTACCGAACCCAAAATCACACATACTCTCCCTTTGGATCAAATCAAAAATGAAACCCCCTTTTTAATTATTTCCCCAATTTTAATTAGTTAATTTTATCAAAAGTTATTTTTGTGCCTTCCTTTAGAAGAACTAAGTTGTCTCGTACCATTTTTTTATTTTTTTTATTTTTTTTTTTTGGTATATGGGCTTAAATCTATCCTAATAATATATGTGGTTGAATGATTTGAGAAGCAACCACCATACTCTCGAGATCTGATTTGCAACTATCTAGAACCTCTTAAAATCAAGATTCGGCCATAAATCTTGTTTGAACGATGGTGGTGTGGTGGCGGTAATGGTTCAAGGTCGAGCGTCGGTGGTGGTAGCGGTGACTTCTTGGGTTTTTTCAGATGGAAATATGCTCTTGTGTTTATAATCTTATATGATTGTGTATATTATGTGTGTTTGGATATTAGAGATATAAAAATTTTGGGGTGAAAATCGTTATAAAGAAAGCTAGAGATTTGTGGTTTTGAGTGGGTTAAAGATTAAGGTTCTTGATTTTAAGGGTTTTGATTTTAATAAGGCTTGTTTTTTCTGCTCAATTCAAGGTTTTTAAAACTTATGATTTCTGGATTTAAGGATTTGGTATGAATGTGCAGTTTGTGTTGGTGATAAGGGGAGGAGATGAAGCAGAGAGAAAAATAATAAAAAGACTAAAATACCCTTGCTTATATAGACTTAACAACCGTTAACAAAGACCGTTAGAAGAAGGGACCAACGATACATAACGTTTCACATTTAAGGACAGATGGTGCATTTTTTTCGATCAAAGGACGAAACTCGTCGATCAACGCAAACCACAAAGACGAACGATGCAGTTTACTCTAACTTTTATAAGTTAATTATTTAAACTAGTACAGATAGGTAATTTTGTTACCATTTTACTTATATTCGGGTCGACTCAGAATTAAAGGTCGAACCAGAATCACGATTTCGCAAATATATTATTTGCCGCTATAAACCATCGTTTTGCGTGGGTAAAATTGTGAAAATTTGAATTATGATCCTCACATTTGTAAGGGTATATGGTGTGGTTCAAGGTTTATCCTTGCCACACCAGCTCCACGTTCCAAAAAATGTACCTTTAATTTGTTTCCTCACTTTTGCATTATACTTCTCTCTTTCTCTCAACTTTTTCTATATTTTTTCATTTAAAAATACCATCAAAACACAATGAAAGTATATTTTCTCTCTTTCAAACTCATTATCTCTCTCGTCTTAATCACTTGGGACTCGAGTCTCTTTCCCACACCGGAAAGTCTCTCTCCTCTTTATCACTCGGGACTCGAGTCTGTTTCCCACACTGAAAAGTCTCTTTCCCGCTCTCCCAACCCCACCCCCTACCCCACCAACACACACAACACTAAGTGTGAGAAATATTCTCAGATATTCACACATAATAGCGTGAAATAATTTGTGATACCTAATTGATTCACGTACAAGGTAAGTGTGAACTTTTCAATTTTACACACTTTAGAATATGAAAATATGCTTTAATGAGTGAATATTTAGCTATTCTTTTGAAGTGTAACTAAGGAACACGTATTAGCGAAACTTTTTCTTTCCATGAAATAACAATATCAATTAGATATGTACCTTTTTAGTTTTGTCTTATTTTGAGTGATGATATCTATACTACATATAATAGACAAACGATTCTCTCTCCAAAAATTTCAAATGTACAAAAAATTATTCAATGTTTACAACACTTTAAAGCAATGATTTTTTTATAAATACAACAAGTAAAGCATTATGTACAACAAAAACAAGCATAACTCGAAATTCAGACCAAAATCTCAGAATTATACATTAAATACCATTAAAAACACCCCTAAATATAATATTATAATTATTAGAACATAATATACAACCCTGTATACAGCCCTCCATTAAAACCCATCCAAATCAACTAAATGCAACCGCAAACTCCAACAAATCATCCACAACAACAATGTTATGTAATTAGTCTTCATATTAGCTTATAACTAAGTCTAGGGGTTAGAGTGTTAAGCTTAAACTTATCATAGTCAAGTAGGAGTCGGTTGATTGGCTTATGTTCCAGCCCAACCCGTTTCTTGTTTTACAGCCGACTTACAAAGTCGGTTTTTTTCCTCCTCATCTCTATAAAAGGAGGTGGGGGGAGGGGTTATGTACATCATTCTTTCATACTAATCAAGGATCGAATAGGGTACTTACTTGTGCAAAGCTTCTCTTCTTTTTCTGTCGATATTGCTGTGTGTGTCATCTTCACGATCGAAGTAATCTGTGCAAGTAACCAGGGTGTTAGTCGATCACGACTTACAAGTGGTATCAAGAGCTCGGTTTGAGGGTTCGCTGGTTACTAGGTTCGATCGTGAGAAGGGTTTCGGTTTAGAACAAGGAGCAGCAGGAGGATCGATCGATAGATAAGGGTTTGTTGGTTTTTTAGATCGACAAAGAAGTCATTGGATCTGTTTTTTTTTTTTTTTTTTTTTTTTTTTTTTTTTTTTTTGTTGGCGGCGTCTAAAGGAAGAAGAAAGGAGACAGATTGTATTTAGATAAAAGTCAACATGAGGAAGATTTATATTGGTGGAATATAAATTAAAGAAATTCAATTTGTTTTATTTTTTGTTTTTATTATTTTAAAAACAAAAGGTTATTAATTTAAGGGTATTGCACAAGGGGACTTTGTTAATTTGTGATTGTGGGGTTTTTCACAAGGTTTAGCAAATTAATAAAGGGATTAAAGAATGATGGGAGCTAAGTTTGAGATCGAAAAATTCGATGGAACTGGTGATTTCGGGTTATGGAGAGTCAAGATGCGTGCTTTATTAATCCAACATGGATGTGAAGCAGCTCTGGAGGTTTTACCCGAGAATATGGATGCTACAGCGAAAGCTGAGCTAAACAAGAAAGCTCACAGTGCCATGATTTTGTGTTTAGGTAACAAGGTTCTGAGAGAGGTTACCGGGGAGACGACTGCAGCGGGGGTTTGGACCAAGCTTGAGACTTTGTACATGACAAAGTCCTTGGCCAATAAGTTGTACCTAAAGAAGAAGTTGTATACATTCTACATGCCGGCTGGACGTACGATTTCCGAGCATATAGATGAGTTCAACAAAATCGTTCTTGATTTAGCAAATATTGAGGTAAAATTCGAGGATGAATATCTTGCTTTATTATTACTCACTTCTTTACCAGCATCATACGAACACTTTGTGGATACCTTGCTTTATGGATGGGAAGCTTTGACTTTGGAGGATGTGATGGCCACACTGAATTCAAATGAAATCAAAGAAAGATCTAAGGCGAAGGGGGATGATGGTGAAGGGTTATACGTGAGGGGAAGAACTGATCGCAGGAATTCGCATCAGTCTAGGGGAAAGTCAAGATCGAAGTCTCGAGGTGGAAGACTCAAGTGCTATATTTGCCAGTCTGAGGAGCACATGAAGAGAAACTGTCCGAAGAATAATCGCAAGAAGTCAAATGGTTTCGTCAAGAAAGATGATCAGCCAAGCTCTAGTGGTTCAATTTATGACGGTTCTGAGGTGATGATGGTTATGAGTGCAGAAGCCTTATTGGATTGGATTATGGATTCAGGAGGTTCATACCACATGACACCCAGGTTAGATATATTTTTTGATTTTCTGAAATGCGATGGGGGCAGTGTAATGTTGGGTGACAACAGGGAGTGCAAGATCAGAGGTATTGGCAAGGTAAGGGTACAACTGAAAGATGGGTCAAGTTTTGTATTACACAATGTCAGGTATATTCCTGAATTGAAAAGAAACTTGATATCGCTGGGAACTCTTGAAAAAGAAGGATATACCGTAAAAATGCAGTCGGGCAAAATCAAGGTGATTAATGGTTCTAGGGTTATTTTATCTGGAACCCGAAGGGATAATTGCGTATACTCTTTGGATGGCCATGCAATGACGGGTGAGCTTAATGCTAGTGTTGAAGAAAAAGACAGTCTTGCGCAGGTTTGGCACAAAAGACTGGGACATATCAGTGAGGCGGGACTTCAGGTGCTAGAAAAGCAGGAGCTGTTTGGAAAGAAAAGTCTAGGTAAGCTCGATTTTTGTGAGAATTGTGTTCTGGGAAAGTCACATCGAGTCATTTTCGGTGTAGGAAGGCACACTACTCAGGGAGTGATAGACTATGTTCATTCAGATTTATGGGGTCCATCTCAGGTGGAATCATTGGGAGGTAAGAGGTACTTCTTATCTATTGTTGATGATTATTCCAGGAGGGTATGGGTTTATATTCTCAGGTTCAAACACGAAGCATTTGGAAAGTTCAAAGAGTGGAAGCAATTAGTAGAGAATCAGACTGGGAGGACGGTTAAGAAGCTAAGGACAGATAATGGTCTTGAGTTTTGTAACTGGGAGTTTGAGCAGCTATGTACTGAGAGTGGGATTGCTAGACATTTGATAGTTGTCGGGACGCCGCAGCAGAATGGATTAGCAGAACGAATGAATAGAACTCTCATGGATAAGGTACGCTGTTTATTAATTCAGTCTGGATTGCCCAAGACCTTCTGGGCGGAAGCAACATGTACGGCCGCATATCTTATAAATAGGTCACCATCGACAGCGATTGAGAAAAAGACACCTATGGACATGTGGTCGGGACATCCAAGTGATTATGGGATGTTGAGGATTTTCGGCTATGTCGCATATTCACACGTTAAACAAGGTAAGCTCGAGCCGAGAGCGGTAAAATGCGTTCTTTTGGGTTATCCTGAAGGTGTGAAGGGGTACAGGCTATATAGGCTTGATAATGAATCACCTAAAATAGTCACTAGCAGGAACGTGGTCTTCAATGAAAGTGTCATGTACAAAGACACGTTGAAGGATTCTGGTGCAGGTACTGATAAGTCTGTTGAGGAATTACAGGTTGAGGTGGAACTGCAGAGGTTAAATAATCATTTGCTTGAGGAAGATCTGATTGATGGTCAGGAAGATGGCGATGATGAAGATGCAGGGGATCAGGATCATGATCAAACACGGATCTCACAGATTATCAGTTGGTTCGGGATAGAGAGCCAAGGACAAGAACGAAACCTTTGAGGTTTCGAGATGAAAGTAATATGGCTGCTTACGCGTTTGCTGCAGCAGAGGAAGAAGATACTCATGAACCATTGACATACCAGGAGGCAGTTACTTGTAAAGATAAATCTAAGTGGAAATCTGCTATGGATGAAGAGGTGGATTCTCTGAAGAAGAATGAGACCTATGAGTTAGTGGATCATCCAGCTGGGCAAAAGCTAGTGAGCTGCAAATGGCTGTTCAAAATAAAGGAATGGATTGAAGGTGTTCAAAAGCCTAGGCACAAGGCAAGGTTGGTGGCTCGTGGATTCACTCAAAGGGCAGGTATTGACTATAATGAAGTATTTTCGCCGGGAGTTCGACACACATCTATTCAGGTTATACTTCCATTAACTGCGTGTAGAGATTATGAGCTAGAGCAGCTTGATGTAAAGACGGCATTTTTACATGGGAATCTTGAAGAAGTGATCTACGTGAGGCAGCCACCGGGTTATGAACAAGGTAACAAGGTATGTTTGTTAAAGAAATCCCTTTATGGTTTGAAGCAGTCACCTAGGCAATGGTATAAGAGGTTTGGTGAGTACATGCTGAGCAACGGGTTCAATCGTAGCAGTTACGACAGCTGCGTATATTACAGGAGTTATGTACCAGGTGAGTATATCTATCTACTATTATATGTAGACGATATGCTGATTGCTTGTAAAAGCAAGGCTGAGATTGGGTCTATCAAGTCTTTGCTTAAAAAGGAGTTTGACATGAAAGAGCTCGGGGAAGCAAAGAAGATTCTTGGTATGGAGATCATCAGGGATCGGAGTCGCAAGATTCTGAGGGTGTCACAATCCGGGTACATTTCTAAGATTTTAAATAAATATAGAATAGACAATGGGAAATCGGTTAAGATGCCATTGGGTGGGCACTTCAAGCTGTCGTTGAAGGATTGTCCGGTTAAGGATTGTGATGTTGAAAGGATGAGTAGGGTGCCATATGCAAATGCGGTTGGGAGCTTAATGTACTTGATGGTGTGCACGAGGCCAGATATAGCGTATGCGGTAAGTGTTGTTAGCAGATATTTGGCGAATCCAGGTAAAAAGCATTGGGAAGCAGTGAAGTGGATTTTGAAATATTTGCGGGGTACTGCAAACGTGGGTTTGGTGTATGGGACAAATCGTGGCAACCATGTAGACGTAACAGGTTTTGTTGATTCAGACTATGCAAAGGATCCGGATAAAGGCAGGTCGATCACAGGTTACGCGTTTTTAGTACAGGGATGTGTTGTTAGCTGGAAGGCAACGCTACAACACGTGGTGGCTCTTTCAACTACAGAGGCGGAGTATATGGCCCTTACGGAGGCTGTGAAGGAAGCTATTTGGCTAAGGGGACTCTTGGAAGAGTTGGGCGTGGAGCTTAACAATGTGGCAGTTAATTGTGATAATCAGGGCGCGATTCACTTATCGCGGAATCATGTTTTTCATGAAAGGACTAAGCATATCAATGTGCATTATCACTTTATCAGAGAGGTCTTGGAAGCAAAGACGGTTGAAGTTCTGAAGGTGGGTACTGAACACAATGCTGCGGATGCCTTTACGAAGGTAGTACCTGGACGGAAGTTACAACACTGCTTGGAGTTGTTGAAGGTCGGTGTAGGCTAATATGAAGCTATTTGGCTAAGGGGACTCTTGGAAGAGTTGGGCGTGGAGCTTAACAATGTGGCAGTTAATTGTGATAATCAGGGCGCGATTCACTTATCGCGGAATAATGTTTTTCATGAAAGGACTAAGCATATCAATGTGCGTTATCACTTTATCAGAGAGGTCTTGGAAGCAAAGACGGTTGAAGTTCTGAAGGTGGGTACTGAACACAATGCTGCGGATGCCTTTACGAAGGTAGTACCTGGACGGAAGTTACAACACTGCTTGGAGTTGTTGAAGGTCGGTGTAGGCTAATATGAAGCCTAAGGTGGAAATTGTTATGTAATTAGTCTTCATATTAGCTTATAACTAAGTCTAGGGGTTAGAGTGTTAAGCTTAAACTTATCTTAGTCAAGTAGGAGTCGGTTGATTGGCTTATGTTCCAGCCCAACCCGTTTCTTGTTTTACAGCCGACTTACAAAGTCGGTTTTCTTCCCCCTCATATCTATAAAAGGAGGTGAGGGGGGGGGGGGGGGGGGGAGGGTTTATGTACGTCATTTTTTCATACTAATCAAGGATCGATTAGGGTACTTACTTGTGCAAAGCTTCTATTCTTTTTCTGTCGATATTGCTGTGTGTGTCATCTTCACGATCGAAGTAATCCGTGCAAGTAACCAGGGTGTTAGTCGATCACGACTTCCAAACAAACTTCAATATCTACCTTGGTCCCATCCTCCTCACAGTGAAACAACACAACCTAACAAGATTATTCAAACAAAAAAAATATGGTGATGTAAGATTTGTTCGAAGATCTTTGAAGATCTTAAGTGTTAGAGCAACAACCCATCATCGATCTATGTGAAGATCAACTTCTTTTTAATATCCGAACCTTTAAAAAAAAGAACAAAAATAATAAGTTTCATTCTTTCTTTCGTTCAAGACACAACAAAAATAGACCTACCTGGTGCAAAATTACAAACCCACGTCAAGATTACAACGGGCTAACAAATAAATCTTTCTTTCACCAACACGAAAGAATATCATCACAAATCATTTTCGAAGCCATTAATACGCTTTCTTGATTCGGATTGAACTTAAATGAGGATAAGGTCATGGTTCAGTTGTGCTAATGTAGTGTTGTTCAAATTGTTGGGCTTGTTATTCGATTTAGATTGATGATGTTGAGATGAGAAGATGAGTTTTGATCAGTTTGAAAGATTTGGTGAGAGATGATGTGAGAGGGGGTCGGACAAACAAAAGAACTGTGTGTAGGGTTAGGTCAAACAAATGAAACAAATGCAGTAATATTATCATATACGGGTATTGTTTGAACCGGGTTATTTCATTGGGTTTTTACCCGATTGGTTTGGATCGGATCAGAAATACATAAGGTTTTAGGCTTTCATCCGAGTTTTGGGCTAAAATCATTATGATTAGATTGAGCTGCAATGTTAGTTCTTATGTTGATATTGATTATTAGATAATAATTTATTATCGAATGTATTTTAATAATTGTTAAAAAAAAATATAGCCGCATAACATCACATTTTCAGAAAATATAATCACCGGGTACCCGCCGCCGCATCGCGCGGGTACCCTGCTATATAATGTGAATGAATGGTCGTGAAACCTTCCTTGTTACGGTTGAATAACATAGTATTCGATAATCTCATGAGTCTTTCGTAACATCTTCTTCTGAAAATATTATTACGATAGATTCATAGAAAAACTTGGAAAAGAAAACAAGAGACTTAAATGTTGAGGGACCTTCTTTACGCGTTCTATAGAACGAAAATGTCAATACTAAATTCATGAGATGTTGACATATCTAAATACTAATATATGAATATTCACGAGTCAATCATTTTTATGGTAAAAGGGTCAATACACGTTTTATAGCAATTAACAGGAAAGAGGCCAGGGACGAAATTTGGGTGCAAAGTTAGAATGTGACAAAAATGGTTGACTCCATTTTTCTTCACCTTTTATCCATATTAATAATAAAAGGGGTGCACAAAGTATTATATTCTCACCGATTTAAACTTTTTCTATAGAAACAGGAGCATACTTGTTACCACATTGTTACTTTGCCTTCATAACTGAAATAAAAAATGTATTTATCTTCTTCTTCTTCTTCTTTTGAGATTAAAAAGGATTCAGAATCTTATGATGATGATGATTTTGATTGTAAAAGGCCGAAAAATGACGTATTCATGAATTATTCTTACGAAGACATCGGCAAACAATTCATAAGTCACCTTCGGGGAGCACTCGGCCGCAGAGGTTTTACAATATCTGACCACACTATGCTCCCTGTTGGTCAAGATACACGTTTACATCTGTTGAAAGCTATCGAGGAGTCCGAGATCTATGTCGTTGTATTCTCTACCAACTATGCTTCTTCTGTAAGGTCACTCGATGAGTTGGTTGACATAATGGACTGCCTTGGCAAGATTGATCAAAGGAAAGTGCTTCCTGTATTTTATAAAGTCGAACCATCTGATGTTAAAAGTCAAGATGGTTCTTTTCAGGATGCTTTCCAAGCTCACGAGGCAAACGACAACATTGATCCAAAGAGAGTTCAGAAATGGAAGCAAGCCTTAAGAGATGCAGGTCAACTGTCTGGTCTAACCTTGCAAAATTGGTAACTTTTAACTCTCATCTTTGTTACATGTCTTTTGAAAAAAAACTTACAAGAGATATTACATATATATGTGTGTACAATGTATTGAATTTCTCGTTTCAATTTGGCAGGGACGAGGGGAAGTTCGTATCGGATATTGTTGAACAACTTGAAAAGATACAAAGTCCACAAGAGCTGCATGTTGCAGATCACCCTGTTGTGGTAGGATCTCGGGTTAAAGAACTAATTTCATCACTGAGGTTAGATTGCGAAGATGTTTTGGTTGTTGCTGTTTTTGGAATTAGTGGGATAGGTAAAACCACTATTGTCAAAGCAACGTACAATAAGATTTCTTCCCATTTCGATGTTAGTTGTTTTCTTGGAGATATCCATTACTATGGTGGGGGTTCCAATTGGAAGATTGAATTGCAAAACCAGCTCATATCTCGTTTAACTCAAAATGATAAGTTTCCAAGCATGCATCATCACAATGATGGAGTTACAAAGATAAAAAAGTTGATAAGAGGTCGGAAGATTCTGCTGGTTCTTGACGATGTTGATAATTTTGAGCAATTGAAATCATTGGGTATTAATCCTGCATACTTCTATAAAGGAAGTAGAATAATTGTGATCACAAGAGACAAACAGTCCCTTGGTATCATTCCGTATACTTCCTACCAAACAACGGAGTTGAATAGACGGGAGTCTCTTAATCTCTTTAATCGGCTTATGTTTTCAAGAGACAATAATCTCGTCAACATGGAGTTTATAGAAGAAGTCGCGGCTCTTGCCGGAGGGCTTCCCTTGGTTCTTGAGGTCTGGAGTAGATATTTTATTGGTCATAAAAGGAAACAATGGCCGAGCTTACTGAAGAAGTTAAAAATAATTCCTCATGGGGATGTTCAAAAGCAACTTCAGATGAGCTACGATTCACTTGGTGTCACTGCAAAGAATTTATTTCTAGATATTGCTTGTTTCTTTGATGGAATGGATAAAGAATTGGTTGTCAAAGTACTGCACGATGAAGAATCGGCATTCTACCCAGATATAGAAATTCAAAATCTAGTTGATAAATTTCTAGTCAAAGACCGATCCGTGACGATGAATCATGCGATTAAGGAAATGGGTCACGAAGTGGTACGTCAAGAAAATCCTCAAGAGCCTGGACAACGTACTAGACTGATGGGTCACAGGGATGTTGTCCGTGTATTGACAGAATATTCGGTACAATATCTTGAGATTATGATTTAATATATCATTTCATTTCAACACCTGCATAGTTTATTGACACTAACTATAGCTCTCTCCATTATTGTTTACCAGGGAACAGATTTAGTTAGAAGCATTCAAGATTCAGTTAGTGAGATGTTGGTCAGCTCTGAGAGGGAAACTGTTCAATTAGAGGCATTTAAAAAGATGAGTAATCTGAGATACATTCAGTTGAACAATTCTAAGCTACAATGGTCGTCTTCTTCAAATGATGACATGTCAGCTTGCTTCTCTTTCAAACGTTTGAAATACTTGGAATGGCATAATTTCCCTTGCAAAAGTCTTGACAACATTGATATGGGCAACGTGGTGGTTATTAAATTGTGGAATAGCAAATTGGAAAAACTTTGGGAAGGAGTCAAGGTATGATCATTTTCATTTCTCATATGGTTTATATGATTTGTGTTATACACTTGCCGTTGCAATCACAGACCTTCTCAATATTTTTCTACTCTGATGAGGTTTACCTGAATGAATCGGTGGTCTTTAATTATTTTATTGGGACAAGAGAAAAGTTCAATACGAAACAACATTTATCAACAAATAACAAGATCTCAACCATCTATCTATTTTAAATCTAAAAGTCTAGATTAATCCTCATTTTAATATACTAATTAATTATTAGAGGGCACTTTTGTAACATCACTCAAAACTAAACCCATCAGTCACACCCTCCTAATTTCATTTCACGCACTCTCATTCACTCTCACCAAGGAAAATTTCCGGCGACTGATGCAATTGTTCCGGCAGAGGAGCGATGAAGGGGACGACATCATTTTCAGTCATGATCCACGTCATTATTTTTCGGCGACATCTCGAGTAATTTCGAGCAGAGTCATCACCTTCATCGGTGAACTGAATCTAATTAAACGCGAAGGTGACGTCATCACCTTCGATCACCTTCATTCGATCAGTTAAATTTCACTCAAGATCTGAGGCAAACAAACCTTACCCGATACTACACTCAATATCTTTAAGACGAGGGTCACAAGAAACCTTTCACTCGTTGTGGTTTATAAAAAAAAGAGATAATATTTCACTCATTTTTGTGAGATTTCACAAGTTTGTAACAGGTTGTGACTTCGGTTAAATTTGTTTGTTAAAAATAGGAGAAGTTTTGAAGACAGTGAATGCTTTTGGTAAGGTTGCGTATAGTTTGTGTGTGTGGGGTTAGGTTTGTGTAAGTTTTACTCCATATATAC
The DNA here is from genome assembly GCA_030686995.1 of Artemisia argyi. Lineage (NCBI taxonomy): Eukaryota > Viridiplantae > Streptophyta > Magnoliopsida > Asterales > Asteraceae > Artemisia > Artemisia argyi. The sequence continues at coordinate 192,075,582 of CM060676.1, forward strand.
TAGGTAACAAAAGGGCCACGTATAACATAAAGAATTTTGGCTGCCTTTTTAATTTGAGTAGGCTTTTAGACTTGTGTAACAAAAGGGCCAAGTATTACATTTAAGCTTATCCAATTAAATACTGTAAAAGTGTACGTATCTCATTAATTCGTGATAATTAGGTAATCAAACATTATTATAGTGTGTACAAAATCTAGTATTTTTTTTTAATGATGAATTTCATTAGACCAAACAACCAACCCGAAGACCGGGCGGCACACAACAGACACCGACTACACTATCTCATATTTACATCAATGTGTCCAAGACAACCTAGAAAACTTAGCTCTAGATCTAACCCAAAGGAAACCAATGGACTTAATCTCACTAATAACCTCTTCAATCTTCACTTTTTTGCCTTCAAACTTCAGCTTGTTCCTTGCTCTCCAAATAACCCAACAACTAAGAAAAATAATACCATGAAAAACCTTTTTCGCTTTACCTTTCAGCCCCACATGCTCATGCACCTCAATAAGATCCCTGAACGAGAAAGCAAAGAAGTGTTGAACACGAGTCCAATTGCAAATATGATTCCACACAAGCATGGCAACCCAGCAGGTAGTAAACAAATGCTCAACCGACTCAAGATCTTCACCGCATATAGAACACAAACCCTCAACACCCACCATGTTCCTTCTTCTAAGAGCATCCGACGTAGGAATTTTAGACATCTCCGCTTGCCAAATAAAAACATTACACTTAGCCGAAAGCCATTTGCACCACCTGAGCACATAGTTATTGCTATAATCCAACTCAGTATACATCAATCTCCTGACCGAGCTCATACTGAAGTTCCCCGACTTATCACCAAGCCAATTCCACTTGTCCCTCCTCCCATTCAGATCCACCGAGTCCACTACACTTACCAAAAAGTCCAACTCCGCCTTTTCATACACTGACGCAGGCGTACTAGACCAACTCCATAACTCACCCAGCCCCATACGACTCTTTACCCTGCATTTCTTGTCCTTCTCGAGTCTAAACAGATTCGGGCACAGATCTTTCAAAGGTTCGTTACAAACCCATGGATCCAGCCAGAAAGCAACGGACTCCCCATCCCCAACTAAACCTTTAAAGAACCTCCTTATGGGCATGTTAGAGATAACGGTCCTAGACAAAACCTTCACGATGTTATTCCAAACCCCACCCAAGGCCTTATTTGAGGGAATAAAATCCCAACATCTACCAGTATTATGCAAAGCCTCAATCACTTTAGACCACAAACTATTCTTCTCCGCTTTAAACCTCCAGCCCAATTTGGAGAGAAGAGCAGTATTACTGACATTGAGCTTGCAAATACCGAGGCCCCCCATCTTTTTAGGAATAGCGACTCGATCCCAAGCAACCCAATGAATTTTAGACACGTCACTAGAACCCCCCCCCCCCAACACACACACAAAAACCTTCTGATCATACCTTCAAGATCATTAATAACCATACACGGCGCCCGATAAATGGAAAAATAATAGCAAGGAAGACTTTCAAGCACCGATTTAATCAGAACCATTCTTCCTCCAATTGAGAGACACGACGCCTTCCATTTAGATAATCGAGCTTCAAAAACGTCATACACAGGTTTCCAATTGCAAACTCTGTTCATGTTCGTCCCTACCACCAAACCCAAATACTTAAAAGGGACCGTACTCGCCTTACATCCCAACGAAATAGCTTCCTCCTCCACCTCCGCCAAGTTCACCCCAATCCCGAACATATTCGATTTCGAGATATTAATTTTAAGACCATAACATATATGAAAACATCTGAGCACTCTAACTACATTAATAATACCATCATGATCCCACTCCCCAAGAATAATAGCGTCATCCGCATAAAATAGATGAGAAATGGAGGGGCCTCCGCGCGGGAGAGCAATTCCATTGAATAAACCAACTTCGCTTGCCTTAGAAAGCATACAAGATAAAGCCTCCATCATAATTATAAATAAGAACGGGGATAGGGGATCCCCTTGCCTCATCCCTTTCCTACATTGGAACTCAAAAGTGGGAGCACCATTAACCAAAATAGAAGACCGGGCTGATTCCAAAACGCCAAACACCCACGCGCACCATCTTGAAGGAAAACCTATTTGATCCATAATATCAATCACAAAACCCCAATTAACATTATCGTAGGCTTTCTCAAAGTCCAACTTAAACATAAACGCTTTAAACTTCGACTTTTTGCACCATGAAAGCACCTCGTTAACAATAAGCGGACCATCTAGAATAAAGTTACCTCCCAAGAAAGCAGATTGTGAGTCCGACACAACTAAACCTAGCACCAGCTTAAGCCTGTTAGCCAAAACTTTGGAGATGATCTTGCTAATAACCCTCACAAGATTAATCGGCCTGTAATGATTAAGATCCACCGGATCCTTAATCTTCGGAATAAGGGTAATAAACGACGATCCACTTCCCACATTAATCCTACTGCCATCAAAAAAGCATCCAAAGATATCCATGAAATCTTGTTCAAATAAGTTCCAAAAATGCTTAATAAATCTCATGTTAAACCCGTCAGGACCAGGAGCCCGGTCATCACGACAACTAAAAACCGCCTCCTTTATTTGACGACTTTATTAGTGATGGCCAAACACAAATTCACAATGAATCCCTGATTTTATACAGAATCCCATGGGCTTCACAATGAATCTTTTGTGATTTCATACAGAATCTCATGTGATTCACAATGAATCCCTTGTGATGTCATACAGAATCCCATGGGATTCACAATAAATCACATGTGATGCACCAAAGAATCCCAAGGGATTCATACAGAATCTCATGGGATTCACAATAAATCCTATGGGATGCACCAAGGAATCTCATGGGATTCATACTGAATCCTTTGTGATTTATCGTCTTTTTACGAATCTCGTGGGATTTCTTTACGAATCCCGTGGGATTTTTCTGTACTGAAATTTTGAAATTAAAAAGATCGTCTTTTTACGAATCCCATGGGATTTTTCTGGACGGAATTTTTCAAAAAAAAAATCATCTTTTTACGAATCTTGTGGGATTTCTTTACGAATCCTGTGGGATTTTTCTGGACGAAAAATTTGAAAAAAAGGCGTCTTTTTACGAATCCCATGGGATTTTTACGAATCCCGTGGGATTTTTCTGGACGGAAATTTTGAAGAAAAAAAAATTCGTCTTTTTACGAATCCTGTGGGATTTTTCTTGACGGAATTTTGAAAAAAAAAGTTCGTCGAAAGTATATAACAATAGAAAGATAATTTTTTTCTCGTCGCAATGATGTATTTTTCGTAGATTGAAGATTTACCGTTTGCAAGATATGTTGTTTTTTAAAAAAATGTGGAAAGTGAGTTTTTATATTAAATGAGCTAAAATAACAATTTTGCCCTCTCTTTGTTATTTTTTTGATTTGATCTTAGCCATCAGATGAAAGGTGAATGGATGGTTGAGATTGACTTATTTGTTTTTTAAGTGATACTTGTTTTGCATAGATCTCACCTCTATATGATTTTGTGTTATACACTTATTGTCACACCGCCACCGGCATTTCAAAAAAATTACAATGTTGTCCTTTATTTTTGAAAAAAAATATGAATTGTAGCATCATATCAACGTCTATGAATTTTAGTTTTTCTTGTAATCTTATTTTGATGAAATAAAAATTAGGTTTTTATTTTGGAGATATGCTGTTTTTGGTTGTTAGAAAAAAAAATAAATCAAATTAAGAAATTACTATAAAAGAAAATTATTTAACGAGAGATATAAACTTTTAAGAAGTAAAATTGTTAATTATGAAGTTTAGCTAATATAGACCGATTTAACACACATGGCATGTTAATTATGGAATAATGATCATAAAATCTCTTAAAATAAAAATTGTAGTTTTAATTATTCAATATTTTAATCAATTTTGGTAAAATTTGAAAGTAAAAGGATCATTCATTTATGTTAAAACAACGACTTCAATTCTAAGAGGTATTTGGTAAATTTAGTATTTAGTTTTGGCATGTTAATTTTCTAATTTAATTCAGTTTAACATTTGAAACTTAGGTCATTAATTTTCTTTGTACTTTTAGATTATAACTTTGTATTGGTACCTTTGAATATGATTTTGTATTTGGTTTAATACAATTTGAATAAAGCTTCTACTTCCTTTGTGGATATTGTGTTTGTTTCGTCTTTTGATTATCAACAAGTGGTATCAATGAGCCACGTTGAAGATAAAGAAGAAGAAAATAAAAAATAATAATAAAAAAATTCATTTGGTTTAAAATTTGTTTTTAAAGAATCGCTCAATTTGTAGGTGGTATAAAAATCACGTTTGAAACTTTGAATATCAATTTGTGTTTTTTGTTCGAATATTGGATTTGGTGAATTGGTCTTCTTCAAAATAGATATTGAAGCAACTGTTTCTATTAAGGAATTGACGTTTGGAATTTGGGCCCAAATTCATTGAATCTGGTTTGCATTTTTATTGGGTAATTAGGCCTTTGAATTTTATTGGTTTGTTGTTTGGTATTTGGTATTTAGGCAAATTGGTTTTTTAGAGTTTGGTATTTTCGGTTTAAATTGGAACTATTGTTTGGGGTTCTTTAGTTGTTGGACAATTTGGAAAAAAAAAAAAAAAAAAAAAAAAAAAAACAAACAAACTGCAAATACCATCTTTCACGTGTTATGGGTCACAATATTGTGTTCCACGGTGGATTGAGGAGGTTGAGACATACACAGACTTACCCCTAAGGTAGAGAGACTGCTTCCGGTTATACCTAATGTAGAAATGAACCGCCGGCCTTGCAAAATCAAACAATTTAGTTAAGTCATTTTCTAATTTCTTGGTTGCTTTGAATCGCCGTTTAAACAAAAAATAAATTACTTAATCTTTTAATAAATAAAAGGACCATTATATATATATATATATATATATATATATATATATATATATATATATATATATATATATTGATAAAAAAAAAGAAATTTAGCTTGAATTTATAATCATTTTTAATTTAACACATGTATTAAATCTGTGATATTGTAAATATATTTTGTATTAGTAATTGTTATATAGAAGCCCTTGTAAAATTTGTAAACATCAATGGTACGAATTTTTTAATTTATACGCATATGTAAAAAAAAATCTAGTAGATATATTTTGTACAAATACATATTAAATAAACTTATGTAATGATACTCAAAATATTAACATGATGAAACAAATTTGTCAATAATTCTATGAAGTTCACGTTCAAAATTATTATGTGTAAATCTGATTATTATACACTACCTTGTAAAAGAAAATAAAAGATGGAAAAAAAAGAGCATGAATTTAGGAGGGCTTGATCGTGGGGTTAAAAGTGGTTTAGTGGGTAATCAATTTTCAATACACCCAATTTGGTGAGTAATGAAAAATGCATTGTATTCATTATAATTGTCATTCCTCACCCCTAAAACCTTTATAGCATACCCTTACTTTTGCTAAAATTAATTAAAGCTTATTATATTTGTGTTTATAGAATTTTAAAAAGCTGAAGATTCTGGATGTGAATTGGTCAACGTCATTAACCAAGACCGGAAATTTCACTGGGCTCGAAAATCTTGAGGAACTTGGGTTAAGAAACTGTTCTAATTTGGAAGAGTTGGATAGCTCTATTGGTTGCCTCCAAAAACTTGTTTCATTAGATCTAAGTCTTCCTTCAACATTGAAAACCTAATAAGTCTTCCTTCAAACATTTCTGAGTTACAATTTCTAACGATGCTTGAATTGGATAATTGCTCAAAACTTGGATCCGAAGGTTTCACACAAGTTACAAGACTGAGGAACCTACAAAATTTACTCATGGAAAATTGCAATGTTTCACAAGTATCCGGTAGAATTGGGAATTTGGTGTCATTAGAGCATCTCGACCTTTCAGAAAACACATTTTCAAGTTTACCGGAGAGCTTCGGCAACCTTTCGAAACTGAAGACAATTGAGATAAACGATTGTTCTGAATTACAGTTACTTCCACCTCTTCCATCGCAATTGACAAATATATATGCAAAAAACTGTGGGTCATTAGATGTGATACCATTTGATTCAATGCAAAATGCATATATTTTTCCTTCCAAAGTTTTCAAGGTAAGCAACCTCCACTTGATGCCCATATATATTTTGCAATGAAGAGGCCTTTTCATGTATTATTAATTAATATGCTTGAATTCTATACAGGAATCACTCATGAATACTAAAGGATTATACATCGATCTCTCAGTGGAGGAGGTACCTGAGTGGTTTACTTATCGGGACAGAGGAAATGTTTTATCTTTTGTGGCACCTATCCAATTTGATCATAGTAAAATATGTGGTCTCATCTTATGTGCCACACACCAGAATAATGAATATGGGGAATGTGTTTATCCAACAATTTACAATAAAACGAAAGGAACAAGTCATAAGTTCGGTGATGCATATGAGGAGTGGGTCATGTTTTGTCCACTTAATGATACAACACTATTGGTGGAAGCAGGTGATACTGTGGAAGTTGAATTTAAATTTGATTATGATGAATACAGTTTTGAAAGTTTTGGGTTGCGTTTGGTATACGAGGATGAAGTGGTAGATTCGGGATTAGTTTTAAAAGATGTTAGGAAGCCCACACACTCTCTGTTCCCATTATCATCAGAGATCATAACTGGAAATAGTATTACCGAGGACGTATGCTCCTTCCCCATCCAAGATGATGAATACCTCTCTTATAATTTTTCCCCTTGGTATCTTGATTTGGAAAAATTCGTGATGCAGGGCATGCCTTCGGCCTCCAGAGGAGAGGAGATGGAGTTATCTTAATTCCAAATGTTATCTCTTATTATAAGGTTTACAGTTGTAGTAAGTTACTGTATATGTCATTGTGCGGTGCTCAAACAGAATGCCCACCAGGTGTTTGATGAATGTCCAACGACAGTACTAATAGATTAATATATTTGAATGTTCATGTCTCTTTGTTTTAAAGAACCAATGCTCTGTTGTTGTTTGTGTTTTTTGTCCATGCCGTCCTATCAGCTTGAGGCATCACTTGTTTACAAGTTGTGTTATATTTAAAGAAATCTGAGGAAAAAATTGCCTGCGAATCGACCCGACACTGCCAGTTTAATTTTGACCCAGCTTTAGTTCATTGTTGAGTTTACATGTGCTGGAAGCGGGTGACACTGTTGTACTACAATATGAGGGTGAAGTAGAGGACATCATGAGTGGTAGTACCCGAAAGTTATCATATTAACTGCTTGATCTAGTTTGATTAATTGATGTAATTTACACCAATTTTCTCATTTGGGATTGCGATGCCACAATGTGTATTGTTGTTGCAATGTTTTAAAAACGGAGCATACTAGCATTTAACAGATTACTACTATATTTCAACAGTTTATACTATTTTATCACCAATTGTTTTGATTTTGCCCAATGTTACTTCCGCCTGATTTCTAGCATGTAGGTGCATCGAGCTCTCGTTTATGTACTCAAATTCAGCTGAGTTGTGTCGTGAGAAACTTTGATACTCTGATGCCTAAACAGAAGGCTACTCAAACAGTTTGTATCGTCTCATGTGAATAATACTCGGTTTGACGAAAAAGCTATTTACTTCTGTTACACTTTTGTAGTGCTGATGCAATTATGTGTTATAAAAACATAGCAACAGCATAACTGGGTTGATTTGATTAAAAGCAAGAGTATTAAGCTATAGTATCATACTGATCCTAGACGAGGTTAGATTTGACTGTCAGCGATACCTTTATTGTTGAATTTACTTATAATAAAAAATAACTGTTGTTGTCGAACTCAATTTGTAAGTTATCATGCAGTTGAGTACTGCGCTAATTTTTCCAATCTGACTTTCTACAATAAAAAAATTGAAATCGTTGTTTTCGAACTCAATTTGTAGTTATCTGTCTCAAGAAGCTAACGAAGTACGTAGTTACATTAAAGACAATAAGTTATTGCTTAATATAATAATTACCATCTGATATTACTTACTTTTTCTTAGGAAACAATAAAAATAGACATGCTGCATATGTTATCTTACTGTATGTTATCATTCAGTTGTGCACCATAGTCTGCAATCAGCACAATCCACAATGTTAAGATAAAAAGATTACACACTCCTACGCATTTGCTATAATCTTCAAAGATCAACAAGAAAGTCCATAGTTTCAGTTAGGGATGATGACCAGCTAGTTGGTCTGATATCTTTGTATCGATACATCGGGTATCACTTATTTAGTAACTAACTGGGTCATATATTTCATAAATGTTTTAGCACATAATATGTTTGCTATCATTTATTGAACTTTGCAAAAGCACTACACATCAGTAAAGGTGCTGTTGCCTAACATATGCATTACAGATAGTCACCGGAACATGGTCACTCGTTAAAACAGATTGTCAATCTAGTTCAAAATCAAAACAACAAAACCCATTAATATTTATTCAAACCCAATAGATAATTGAGTTAAATCAAGTTGTCATTGGAACCGTCTCAAAAAATTAATTGCCGCGAAAGATAGTAATGTTTATCTATCACGAAAATAAAATTATATTCTCAGATAATCAACAAAAAGTACACACACTTCCTTACATTTTTCTTGCAATGGATACAAAACTATGCAACCATTTTGTCTTCGTTAAAAAAACATTGCTTCTCATGTACAATAGATACGTTTTGAACAACAAGCGACCCTATGCAGCTTGTAGTTGTAGCATATCTGCAAACTAGACTGACAATCTGATCTTTCGACAGAAAAAGCTCTGTTATATATTAAAGTGAATTCGAAAATATGAACTTGTGTTGTTAGATATATGCAAGCAAGCTCCTAGCATGATCATGCTGGGGCCGGCCCCGTGTAGGAGTAGGTGGTCTTTGATTATTTAGCTCCTACATACATCAATCATGATCATATTACAACCACACAGCAGGCAACTAAGTATTGTTAGCAAAGGTTGAAATGGGCCGTGCAGGTTATCCTACCAGCTCTTTTTTTTTTTTGTTTATTTTCGACCTTTTATTATAGATTTAAATGTGCTAATTATGATTACCTGCATCCAGTGGCGTTCTTCGACATATTTTGGAGATGTTTCTGGTTCAAGAGGTGGGGGCAACGGGTGAATAAGTTTTGGAACTACTACTAATCCTCTTCCAATTACTAGTATAGCTCCGGCATTATTGGCAGTTCCTGTACACAATTAGCCCAAATCAAAAAGTCATCTGGCCATAAACAACCAAAGCAGTTTAAAGAAGCCAAGAATAGCTAATAGTTACCACAATAGTTTGTTGCTGAGAAAAGGGTAATCAACTGCCCTTGAGCAAATCTCTCAAATCCATCCATTACGCATTCGTGTGCTCTTATAATCAGCTGGAGTTTGTTTCTTTTACAGAAGTCTGTAACCCTGTCAGGCTGCATGTAATTACAATTCACTATGGTTGTATGAGTCACAATAGGTAAGTAGGATAGTCAAAATGGGTATTTTTTAATACATGTTAAAATGGGTCGGGCTGACCCACCAATGTTGTCATTTCTTACTTTATGAGAAAACCTAACCATAGTTTGTTTGATTTTGATACACTTATTGGGCTTTTACTAATATTTGTGAATGACCAAAATGTATATAAGCAAAAAAATACCATAGCCATAGTTCTTGCTTATATACGTTTTGGGTTTTGTTGCAAGGGTTGCTTCATTCCTTAAATAACTTCATGAAGTGTTTAACATTTTATATTGAATAAAGCTTACATGAATACATATTTTCATTGGGCAAGTAAAATTAGGAATAAGTCACCTAATACGAAAAGATGCATACATACCCCGAAAGTAACAAGACCAGGTCCCCTTGCATTTGGTCTCACACCTTCCACGCTATCTATTTTCTCTATTTTTTCAATTGAATGAATCGATCTTCCTATGCCACCATGCATACATATTATCTTCTGCTCAATAAGTGCAGCGAGTGGAAGATGGTTGAACAACTGATTGAACAGCTGACATGCCCAAATTCCATCATTCTCTCCCTATACATCATAAAAAATAAAAAAAATGAAAATAATAAATAAATAAATAAACACTATCATCAGATACCAAAAAGAAATAAATATCATAACAAATGTTCAAAAGTTTCAATGTGTACCATTCTCTCTATGCATTCAAGACGAAAACCAAAGAGTGCATTTACATCAGCAGCCTCATGATTCCCACGTATTAAGTGAATATTTTCAGGATAGTTAATCTAAAATATATCGATAAATAAATAAATAAATAAAAATAAATAAATAAATAAAAAGAAAGAAAACTCAGTCTTGAAATAGATTAGTGACTGGGAATTATAAGGTAGAAACTTGCCTTTAGAGCTAAGAGCAACGTGATTGTGAAACGCCCATTAATAGCATTTTTTTTTAAATAGCGTACAGCCGTATGCTCCCAAGCATATGGCTTTATGCTCCTGCTGTTATAAAAAGACACACTATATACTTTCATATATTTTTTTTTTCCGGAAAATCACTTTCCTCAAAAACACAATGTTTACAAAATCTGAACATAACATTTCTGGACATAACCATAACTGTATATAAAAGTGGTAACCACATTTGGACCCGTATAAAGTCAAATGGGTAAAAATGGCATAATGCCAAACACCCCTTTAACTTTTGAAACATGACATAACTAATTATAAACTTCATTATTTCTGCGTTTATACAAACCATGATATCAAAACATTTGTCCTAGGCGTTTCGTGGTATTAGAGAGGGTTTAGAATAAGTTCAATTACCCATGAGCTCCACCGGTAGCTAAACCGCGACCTTATGCCTTAAACTTGATCTCACCTATAAGAAAACATAAATGAAGCAACGTAAGCATAAAAGCTTAGTGAAATAACATATATAAAACTGAAAATAAACATAGATGTTGCTTCATAATAACTTCCCCCCACGTAGCTATCTTGGTGCTTAACACCGTTAATTCCTTACGGAAATATACTCTTGCATCGTAACACACACTTAGGGGCTAAATGCTTCATCATAATGCCAGAAAGCTCATGCTTGTCATGAGTATACTAGTTGTCCACTTAAGACATCGTGACCCCGTATTTGGTTCAATATAGCATTATATGTTCTAATTGTCCACTTAGGACATCAAGTCCCATTTTTGAGACTTTTCATATCTAGTTGTGCTTTTCATAACTGACAAGCCATATTAACATACTAATCATCCACTTAGGATGTCTGAGTTCCGTTTTTGGAACTTCTGCTATTCTGAGGCTCGATTCTCCACTAAGGAGGTATAAGTTCCAACTTTGTCATGAACAACTGTATGTGATCACATCATAGCACCTGTCGTCACTTAGGACACTAAACAAGTGAAAATAGACAAATTTGACTAAGATCACTTTACTAGGACCACATGGGTCATTACGGCCTGTTTTGACCCATTCACTTTATTTCACATATACACTTGTACCGTTAAATTCATTAAACTCATAATAAGCAATATAAATTCATATCACGAGTATAACACATAAACATACAATAAAACTTAGATATAAGTATCACGAAATATGTGACCCTTCTAATGAGCTACTAAAGACCCGTTAAAGGAGCAATGATTCATCATTTATGCTAAAAACATGTTACTATGGCCACACGGGTCGTTACGGCTGTTTTGACCCGTCTAAGCTATTTCATATATAATCTCATATCGTGAGATCCATTTCAACTCATGATATATATATATATATATATATATATATATATATATATATATATATATATATATATATATATATATATATATATATATATATATATATATATATATATATATACTTCAGCATACTTATAAGCTCACTTATCATAAACTCGTAACATAAGTGTAATAAATAAGCATATAACAAAACATGAACATAAATACCATAACACATGTGATATAATCTAACAGGCTCTTTTAGTCCCGTTTCTAATCTCATATACGTTACTCACCTTGATATGGCTTGTAATCTATCGCGAGCTCCCGTAAACATCCCCGGCTAACCTTTACAACCTAGGAACACATAATTAACATGGAGCATACTTAATATAAGACTTAGCTTGTCATAAACAAGCTTTACAAATAAACTAGGCCATAAGGGGGTGTTTGGTTCGTGGTTTATACGACCACACAAACACACTTTCTAAAAATTATCACCATAAGTTGGTGTTATGGCATCATAACATGATTCCCATCGCATTCCCAATCATCTACACATGATTAACATATAATCTTGGTGATTTTTTTAAAATCACAAATTAACATAAACTTATAATTTCTATAAAAACCCTATATATGGCATCAAATCATCATCTTAATCATTACCCACTATTGGGTAATCATAAAACACGAATTTAAGAACCAAGGTATGATTCTTACCTCGAATTGGATTGAGAAGAAGCTATAATTCACACCTCTAAGCTTCAACACAATGATTTCTTTTCTTAAACTTGCCAAAAATCCAATATGTGTGGTGCGTGATGTGAAGCAGAAGAGGAACAATAAGTCGGTTTGTGATTTCCAGATAACTCATAAGCGTTATATAAATTTTAATTGAACTTTCACTAATTGGCAAACCTGGTCCCTTCTAGGAAAACAATTACATGGGTGGTCCTTATTTGCTTTAAACTTATTTCATGGGAGGTCCTTTGACTAACGAAAGATTATTATTATAAAATAAGTTGACTGGGAAGCCTTAAAATATAATGATAAATCATTATTATGAAATTTGGGGTGTTACAGATTGTCTCTAAGCTATGTTGTCCTGTATCAACATAATCTCCAAGGAACAAGTATTCGATATATCTGAAAGTAAAAAAATTGGTTATAAAGTAAGTGTTGGAATAACGTTTATAAATGTAAATAACCCAAAAGACAGGACTAAGAAAAGTCAAAACCTTAATTTTCAAGAATTTTGCTCTTTTTTTTAATTTCTTAATTTCTATCAGTGTAAATCGCTTGAGAGGGGAGTTTTGTATGCTAAACTTTTTTTTTTTTTTTTTTTTTCTAAAAAGCGAATATAGTTATTGTACGTTGTATACGGACCCATTGTAAGCCTAGAAACCATTTTGCTATATAACATTTACAAATATGAATGTTTGTAGTTAGATCAAGTATGTGAAGATTCAAACTAATTATGCATATTTTGAGCTATACAGACGAATGTATGGGCTTACGTTATGTCTCCAGCAATAGAAGGGAATCCATATTCATCAAATAAGTGCATGAGATTAGTGAATTGTCCATGTAGATCACCAAACACTTTTATTGGAGCTTTTAATTGAAGAACTGTAGTCTCACTAATAAATATCTGCTCAGCAGCATAACAAAGCTCTCCCACTTCATAGGCATTGAGAAAAAACCTCCTGTCGGCAGGCGGTATATATCCAGTTCCGAGCCTTAAGCAAAGTAGCAAGCACCTGAAAAAAAGACTCATTATAATCTATATTTTGCATACTACTATCGTATTTTGACCAATTTATGCTTGGGTTAATTTGTGTTGTGCTTTATTTCAAACATGCAAGAAAAAATAGCTCAAAGGGGAACATGTCAAACAGGTTAATTTATGTTGTGTTTCATCTGATGATGACTCAATTGTACTATCATGCTCGGATTCTCAAGAGAATGTGACTCCACAGTCAAGCAAATTGCTTGAATTGGCAAGGGAATGTCACATTGAATGTTTTCAAACACTTCAGTCACATCTTTCTGTGTTGTTAGAGGGTACTGGATTCAAAATGGGGTTTGAACGTGCATTCATAACTCTTTTCGGTCAAGATGTTCAAACATTCACAGAGATTATGATTCTGAATTTGGATCAATTACGACAACAACTGGACCGAGAAAAAACTACTAATGAGGGATCCTTAGTTGCCTTATGTGTGCTCAGTAAACAACTGCATAGTTTCATTAACTCAAAATCCTCCATGATCTATGACTACGAGAGTCATATGACTATGAAGTGCTTTGCTGACCACACAGATATAGAGGTTGACACCTACAGAGACATGCTACTCCAATACTTGGATAAGGTTAAGGAGTACATCGAGAACAGGGCAAAGCACGAACCGGTAAATGATGACAGGGTTGAGACTCATTGGGGACATTCAAGTGATAGTTTTGAGAATTTGGGTTTAATATCGGATGTTGAGTCAGTCAACACGGAATGCATGGATTCAGAAGACGATAAGATTGACACGTCTGACAAGTTGGTGACCCATGTTATGGAGAACATACACAGACCTGTGCATTCACTTGACTCAAGTAATGAGGTATCGTTAATTGATCAACACACAACACTCTCTAATGTATGTCATCATACAGATCAAATTAAACTCCGTTATGACACAAATCTATTGAAACAGACAGACGGTTTGTTACTCTCCCCTAACTCAACAAATATATTTCATAAAGGGGAAGAAAGTGATCTGTATGATGAAAGTCCTTGCCTTAAAGTTGAGTTTTCTAAGACAATTGACCAGAGCATGGTTGAAAAAGAGATATTTAATCAACTTCTAAAAAGGTTCTCACAATTGGAAAAACATTGCATTTCACCTGAAATTGAAATGCAACATAAAGAAGAATGTTTTAAAAATAGCAAACCGTGTTTGAATCCGGAATTGCCTGGCCTTAATGAATACTTTTTGATAAACAATCTGAAAACTCAGCTGCAAGACAAGGACATAACGATCAACAGCCTTAAAAATCGAATTAAGATGTATGAGCAACGTAATGAAGCCAAATGGAAACATGATATTAATGAAACTGAATGTAAAATGGCTAAATTATGTATGGAAAATGAGACTCTGAAAGCTCAATGTAAAGAACTGTGTGACTCTATCAAAGAAATAAAAGCTAAGAATATCAAAGCTAAGAAAATCAATCTGAAAACTCCTCAGTTCACTAAATACAATGATCTCATTGCTCAAAGTCTGACTTCATGTCCCAAAATTCCTGGTGCACAAATCGTGCCAAGTTATGTTTCAAAAAGTCAAATGAACCTTAATTGTTCAAAACCATCTATCTTGGGAAAACCAGTTTTTAAAACAGTTGGTAATCAATCTACCATTAGACAACCAAATGCTTTTATTTCTGAAAGAACAAAATTCTTGAAAACTCAATGTGTCTCCCAAGTAGATGAAAAATGTGCTTTGATTAAGTCTGTGGGCTCAAAACCTAAAATTCATAATCAATTGGTCAACCTACAAGATAAGGTTCAAAAATCAAATGGTCATAAACCTGAAATGCCTTTGAGACATAAACCAAGGAAATATGATAACCTAACCACTCACCATAAGAATGTCACAATGCATGAAATACCATATAAGCCTAGATCTTCTTGGATATGGGTACCAACTGGAAGAACATTCATGATGAATGGTTACAAATAGTCATGTGTGTGTACCATAGACATTGAAACCTCAAAGGGTCTACACAACAGTTCTAAGAAAGTCCTTGTGTAGCAACCAAAGACACAGATATCTCCCACGGTTGGAGACTTTTCTACTCACATGTGATGTGTGATCAAGTGGACTCCTGATTAATTCTTTTCCGGACTCGTATTTCACCTTTCACTTACTGACTTATACCCAGTGTATTTAATGTTCGTAGTTTGTGCACATATATGTATTGTTTGTGTTGCATTCATTCTCCTTTTATGTCATCTTACTTTGTATATATATTTACTGCCTATAGTGTCTGTATGCTGGCTCTTCTTGTTATGTGCTGCTTTAGTTGGTCTGTTGTTTCTTTCCCATACCTGGCTTCACGGTCTTATTTGTGCTTCCTGTAGACTTTTTCATCATTTGTGTTTCATTCATAACTTCAGGGACCATTTTTGAACGCATGCATCTTTGTCTACTTTGTGGTATTGAAGTACGAGGACTAATTGTGTCATTCTTGTTAAGTGTCTTCCCACATATAAATCTCTTTTCTTGCGATTAGTAAATTAATCTCAACACAACTTTGCAACTTTCTCACTAACACTCTATCATTGCATACTAATCGCAACTGGACTTGATTGCTACTCTTGTTGTTATTTCTTGGTAGGTTAGTTATTTTATCCTGCGTATACCTCATATCTTTCCATTATTTCATATACTCATGTGTTTCATCATTCTCATCATTTAGGTGGTGATACTCGTCGCTCGAATTTCGTGTGATTGCTTATTGACAATAGGTTGATCATGTTTGTTCATTATTGCGATTAGTTGTTCTTTATTATCTCCATTTCGATGTACATTGATGTGATTGTGAGACATTGCCTTTGAACCGTTGCGTTTAGGGTAGTGATACCTATAGGAGTGTTTTTAGTGTTGGGAAGGGACTTGGACTATCGTTTTGTTAGTCGTATTCCTTCATTTGTTGGTCTTGTAGTTACCTATGTTATTCATAGTAAGATCTGATGGTATATGACGGCGCGTGAGGTGTATTCTTGATTGCGGTTAGCGTCCGTTCTTGATTGCGGTTAGTGTCCGTTCTTGATTGCGGTTAATGTACTGTCTTGATTGCATTTTTCTCTTATGATTGTGACTGCGATTAATTAGCTTTGCGGTTAACTGAGCTTGCGTTTAACTTGTTGTGCATTTACCTTGTCTTGCGATTCAATTATTTGCATATAGCTAGATCTGAGTTTATCTCGTTTTGCAATCAACTTGCCTTGCGGTTAAGTCAACTTGCGATTAATTCGCTTTGCGGTTAACTCGCCTTGAGGATAACTCACTTTGCGATTAACCCACTTTGTGTTTAACTCGCTTTGCGGTTAACTCGTTTTGTGGATTTCTTATTTTGCGGTTATCTTGCCCTGAGGTTAATTAGTCCTGCGGTTAACTCATGCTGCGTGTACCTTTGATTAACTTGCCTTGCGGTTAGACTTACCTGCTAATGACGTGCATTGAGTTTTATTCTCATTACGATTATACCACTCTGTGACTAATCTAACTGTATCTACACTGCTTGTTTGTAAGTGAATTGATGTCTAATTGTCTCTAACTAGCTTGCTAAGATCTAATGGTACTCATTCATGTCAGTCTAAGTTGTTATTCTATGTGATGAATGATATCCTTCATGAGTACTTATTACTGTTCTCTCATGGTTCTTGGTTCTGATAATATCTCCCTGCCATGTGGTGTCATGGATTCACTTGTTACTAACACTCACTGTCCCATGTGTTTGATTTCTGTGGTGATTTGTGTCAAATGCATCTATTATGGAAGAACCTAATATCGAAGGACCATTGGCTCCACCTGTTCGTTCTGACAACGATATCCTCCCGTTCAGCAAGTGGGTAGCTATTGGAAAGAGTAACTGCTATGTTAAGACTGATAAACCTCAAAATCATCCTATCTTCAGAATGGCCCTGGACTTACTTAAAAACACCTCATTCTTCAATGCATTCACTGCATCCTCTACAATCCCATCCATTTACATATGACAGTTCTGGAATACTATCTGCCATGATAGAGCAACCAACACCTACAAGTGTCAACTGGATGAACATTGGGTGAACATCACAATGGAAACTCTTGGTAGTTGTCACAACTCGTAAATTCTGGTCTTTTCCCGAACTTTCAACATTTACTATTCATCGGTTACTATTCATCGATCACTATTCATCATTTTACTATTCATCATTTTTGAGGTCAGTTTAATATTCTGAGAAGCGTTTTAAAATTTTACTATTCATAAAACACTATTCACCTCCGGAGAAAATTTGTCATTTATACGTGGGTTGCGTCATTTTTTTGTAAACGTGCGATTATCGACTTAATAAACGTTATCTTATGAACTATTATTTTGAATAATTGGTCCGACAATCCCAACTATGGTCCTAAGACATTTTTACACTCATTATAATGATACAAAAATTATAAAATTCATTTACCCGTTATTTTGGAAATTTATTTAATTCGTATCGTACGTCTAATATAATTACGACGGTTTTCTTAAAAACTAAACGATAATCACCCGAATACCCAATATTTATACCCAACATATTTTCATAATTTCTACAACTTTATTTTATCCCGGTTAACTCCGTTAACATTTATTTCTAGTTAACTCGGTACCCGGTAACACCTAATATACCAATATCTAACTAATACTTGCACATTGGGAGACAATAGCTTTAATGAGCCAACCCCCCCCCCCCCCCCATCACTTGTTTCCCCATTTTATGGATCTTGTCCTCATGATTTATATCACCTAAAATATCTACTACTAATACTAATCTTCCATTTCTTTCATTTTATACATTTTATACATTTCATACAAACTAGCAACAAAAGTTCTCTCATTCTTTTCTTCTCTCTACCAATCGACCACCATCAAGAACAAAGAAGAAACCATGGATTTTTTGAAGATCAAGTGTTATTTAGGTCTCATTTGTGTTCCTAGTTAGGGTTTTGTGATAAAACTCTAGTTTTCTTTACATCATCATCTTCAAAACTCATCCAATCATCAAGTAAGCTTCAAGATCACTTGTTGATCTTTCCATACTTTCATTTTTATAGTTTCATGTTGTTTATTCAAGATCTACATGCATATGTTAGTTATACCACTCATTTATATATATATATATATATATATATATATATATATATATATATATATATATATATATATATATATATATATATATATATATATATATATATAACTTTTGAACTCTAAATATGGATTATAGTTAGATCCTTGTTAGATCCACTTGGTTTGTGATGTTTAGGAACCCATGACACCCTAAGAAGGTGTATGGTAAGATTAGACTAGATTTGTGGTGATTGAAAGTGGTTTGGTTGGATTAGAAACTAGTTTGGAACATTAGAAATCAATTTTTGGAACAATATATAACCTACTGTCCCTATTTGCAAAACGTGGGAAACTCAGGGGTTCCTGGGTAATTTTGGCTTAAATATTTAGAAAATACATTCCGAGACGGAACTATGGCCGAAAACGGGGATTAAAACGAGTTAATAACGAAGGAGATACGCCAAAAACGAGTTTAACGACGAAAACTATATTTTCTGAAAACTGCATGCTGTTTGGTATTTTTAGACGGACAAATAGAGGCGTTAGACGTAACCTAGAGGAGCCGAGCTATTGAAAATATATTAGTATATACTAAAACGAATCCGTGGATATAAAGAACGAGTAAAATGAGCTTAAAACGACCAAGTTATACATGTTTTAAAATCGTCAAAACTATATATATATTTAGTCACTACTAGAAAATAATATAACTACGTACTAAATGATATATTTTCTAGATTTCTTATTCAAGGAGTTTATTTTTAACTAACAAAGTACGTACGACTCAAGTTTTATTACGCGACTACTAGACATTATTTTAAGGTTTTCAAAACGGGGAATACAACGCTAACATTTTTATACGATATATATTACGACAAGTTTTTATAATTCCAGTTGGACTTATTTTTCCTAAGTATGGAAAATACTTCACGTTGACAATAACAAATATTTTCAAGTTACGAGTGGTATAGGTATCATGTGCATGTGCATTCATTACATCATTTCATGATCTAAGTAGATCGTTATCATTCATATTAGGTTGCGGTTAGAGATCGTACCTCATTTCTGTGTGTTCACTCTTGTCATCGTAGCTATCGCACCAGGTGAGTCATAGCCCCTACTCTTTTAAATTGTTTTGTTAACTTTTTGGGGGAGAATACATGCTCGTTTTTACATAAATTACTACTTGACTCTTTGAACTCATTTGACCTTATAACTTGTTTAGAACTCTTGAACTCAACTTGAACTTTTGAACTTAATGTACTGTACGTACTATGACCTAAAGTCTCGCCATTTTTTGTGGAGCGTTCTTAACCCTAAAGTCTCGCCTTATTGGTGGAGCGTGCTAAGTCTCCCATGTTCGGAGCGTTCTTAATCTTATATAATAGTTGTATGATGTACTGTTCGTACATTCGCATTGTTCGACGCCTATTAGTAGTATGGATAGCGCTATTAGAGGTCGGCCAACCTCTCGTCCACCATGTTACGGGACGCATATTATTTAATTAGGGGCTTTGCATGGCATACATTATTATATAGGTGGTGCTTATATTGTGACTTATTATGACCGTGGGTACTTGACTACTAAACATGCAACTATATTTTAGCAGTGGGTTGTGAACACACAGGTTACAAGGCTCTTATGGCGGGACTTGTAACTGAGTGGATTTACGATGCCTTTGCTGTGTGATCACTTTTCCATATACTTTATTTGTTAAACTAACCCTATGAACTCACCAACCTCGTGTTGACACTTTAGCATGTATTTTCAGGTTTTAACCTATGGCACGCTACAGGAGGTTTTGGCAGGGCATTGCATGGTCATAGAAGACTCTGATTATTTATATGGGGACCGTTTTAAACTACTTTTAAGGGCCTACTTCCGCACTACTTTTAACGATGTAAATTCAATATTTTTGGTTAAACGATTTTGTTTTAAATAAGTAAAGTGAAAACCATTTTTGAACTAGTGTTGTAATACCAATTGAGTTACACCCCAGCTACACGTATGCTTCCGCTGGACCCGATTTTGGGGGTGTGACAGTAGTGCACTACAGATATTACCAATTGGTGATAATGTGGAATACAGTCCCCCACCTAATCCAGCCACCTTACTTGACTTTGTCAATGAACTTGGGTATCCCACTCATGTTTCAACACTTTCCACTGTTATCTCTCACGACCTCTATTAACAATGGAGAGCCATCGCAAGCCTCATCAACCTATGTCTGACGGGCAAAACATCTGGGTACGAAAGACTTAGAGCTCCATCTCTACAAATTCTTTGGGGTATTGTTAATGGGAAGAATATCAATTTTGCTGAAAGGATCTGGGAGGAATTTAGTCAGTCCATCCACTCGTTCCTGGTCGATAAAGCAAATCTTGAAGCAAACAAAGATGGTAAGAAGAGATCTGCCAAGCTCCTGATTCCGAGCATTCGCTTCACAAAGTTGATCATATTAAGTCTCCAACGATCTCTTAAATTCCACCCCAGAGAAGACCCCTCTTCATCAACCCACAGATGAACATCCAGTTGGCTTCCTCAAGTATGATGCTAAGAGTACGAGCGAGATAATATTTGGCATGGACATTCCCACAGCTCTACTCACTCGTGATATTCTGAATGCACCTTATTATGAGGATTACATCAATCTTCTGAAGGCAAGTCGGGAAGCATCTGCTAATGAGCCCTCCTTATCTACCAAATCAGAAAGAACCTCATCTAAGAAACGCAAGGGTGTAACAACCTCAGCTGCGTCTTCTGAAGGAACTAAGCGGGTGAAACGCACCACGGGGGAAAAGACCCAGCACCAAGAAAATCCCACCAAGTGTTAATGATCCTAAAGTTGCACCTAGCACTACACAATTGCCTCTTACAGAAGAAGAGCTGGTTCAAATGGCAACTGCAGAAAGTTTGAAGGATGTATACATGCCAACTGTGCCTCCAGTCAGTGGTGTCAGCATCAAAGAACCTGTATCAGACAATACGTTACAACTTCAACATGTGGTAGGAAAAGGCAAGGATGTTGCCAAGGAAGAACTGGCTGCACACACCTTGTTGAAAATATCGTCTCCTGAATCCAAATCAACCAGCTCCAAGTATTTCCTCAAAAGACGATCTCCGACATCCTCATCTGCCAAAATGTCCCCTGACAAAGCATCATCACCTAGTCTAGGGCAACCTGCTAATTCAAGTGGCTCAGAGACTGATACCAGCTCAGCACTCAAGGGTGACGACTCCAAATTAGCTACTCAAGATATCACCAGTAATAAACCTGTGCAGGATAAAGCTGTTGAGTCTGAAACACCCATTGATCCACTCAATGACGAGTTTGTATCTACTGCTTATCCCAATGTACAAGGTAATCTCAACCTCAAGACCGATGATCCTAAGCTCGCAGTGGAACCTGACAACTCTACTGGAACCCTGGCATCATTTAAGAACCTTGATACTTTTGGAGATCAATTCCTAGTGGATAAGCCTGATGATGCTGAAGGTGAAAAGTCTGGTGATGAGCGAGAAGAAGTTGTTTTGATGGTTGATGTGCCCATACAGCAAGACATTTCCACCATTCCCACCAGGTCTACACCAACTCCTACTGCGGCTACTGACGACAAAGACACCACTCAAGCTGCTGCAACTTAAGAGAAACTCACTGAATCCGCCACGATCTCCATTCCTGCTACCACTGAGAAGAAACTGGATCTGAATACATTAGCTAGCATCACAGCTGATATTGTTCAAGATAACCTCACCATCCATGAGAAGTTGGAAAAGCATGCCTCAGTAATACAAAAATTAGTGAATCTCGATATGCCTAAAACGATTACTAATCACGGCAGCAGATTGTACAAGTTAGAGCATCTAGATCTTGAACAACAAGTATCTCAGGCAATCAATGAACAAGTCACTGAAGTTGTCAGCATCGCTCTTGAAGCTCCCCTCAGATCCAGATTCAAAGACCTGCCGATCAATGATATGAAAGTAATTTTGCAGCACAACATGTACGAAAAAGGTCAACATACAGGGCATGAGGCACATGTCAAATTGTATAAAGCGTTAGAAGCCTCTATAAGACAAGATCATGCTGAGGAACACGCCAGAGACATGGAAATAGAAAGAAAGAGAAAACAGAGGCGTCAGGGTCATCCCAGGCCCCCATCGGGATCACCTCCTCAACCTCCTCCACCTGCTGGGGCATCTGGTCCATCAGACACTTTTTCTCTACCTGGTGGTTCTCAAGCTCCTACTAGGCCATCACAACCCACCTCATCATCAAAGCAACAACAAACTGACAAATCATCTAAGACAGCACCATCCAAACATGCCAAGCACGTAAAGTATGCTGCATGGACCACCATTGACGTTGGTACAACCTCTATTGCATCTCCTGTCAATGATGATCATGTCTTCAATGAAGAATCTGTCATTCCACAGCATACTGATTCTTCTGATGACGATGAAGATGATGCTTCCACGACTCATATCCCGGGAAGACAGTGGTGGAAATCGTTCACCAGGAGTGACTCTAATGATCCACCACCTATTCTCTTAACTAAAGCAGACAAAGAGACATGGTGGAAACCTGATGATAAGCAATCACATTCACCTGAGCCTAACTGGACTATTCCCTCTTCTGATTTGCCAATTAATGACAACAACTGGATCAATGCTATCACCACCAGCTTCGTTCCTCCTTCTGAAGACTATCTACTATCACAAACAGGTGATATGGGGACGTTTATCACATGGTTTTGTAAGAAGCGTGGGTTATCAAGGCTTGCTCAAAAAGACCTGGAAGGACCGGCTTTCAACATTGTCAAAGTCTTTCATCAAGATGTAAATCATCTACAATATCAAATGGAAGAGTGTCACAAGATGTTTAACGATATTGTGGATGAAGGAATCATGACGTTTAATTACAACAATCCACTTCCTCTGGGTGGCACTCCTGGACATGTTACAATCCAAGCAGAGTTCTTCTTCAACAAAGACCTTGAATATCTCAGGCTTGGCAGTAGACAATGCAAGTCAGCCTTGTCCATTACCAAGATGAAAGCTGCCCATTATTCAGATGTTGGGTTGGAACAGCTCGTCCCTGATAGCATGTGGATTGATCAAGAATGTGATTACGACATCTCCGCATCTCTGGGTATTTTTCACTGGTGGCTAAAGAAGCAGCAATTTTACATAGATCAATTTCAAGCTCAAAGTGACCGAAAGTCTGTTCGATCACCACTTCAGATCATCAGTGTGGTTAAGGTACAGATACATCCTATCCATGGATATGTCTATCTTAAGAGTGTAACTCTCCGTCGAGTTGACTTCAAAGATTACACCATATCCGAAGGTGACTTCAAACATTTTCGCCCTAATGATTTTGAAGATCTGTATCTGCTCCACCTTCAAGGAAAGCTGCATCACCTGCCATCTCATGAAAAGAAAACTCTTGTGTTTGTCGTACTTCATTGGGTCCGGGGTATCGTCATTAGAAAAAGGGTCGAAGATTTCCAGCTTGGCATAGAAAGCTATCAATCTCATCTCAATCTCACGCGACCTCTATGGGATGTTAATAGTATGGAACCAGTTGCTGATTTTACAGTCATGGAATCTCCTCTGGCTGTGGTGTTTCATGACAGATACAACGTTCCTATGGTCTTGCGCTTCAATGAAATACACAAGTTCAGTGATGGTACTTTACAAATGGTTGAAGAGGCTTTGGACTTCAGAGTGAAAGAATACCATGTGTATAACTATGGATCAAGAAGATATACCAACCACTGGACTGACCACGACCTGACACGGAACAAGAAATTTTTGGCTGGTATTCGCAAAAGATTGAAATTGAGAATAATCTTCCGTAGTTTGGAGTGCTACGTGGGTGGCAAAGTTCGAGCTGGAGACTACCGCTTTCTACAACGCACTGAATGATGTGTTCGGTGGTGGGGTTCTGTGTTATATGTGTATCTTGGATGCCATGTTGTTCTGTAACTTGTACTTTATAAAGTTTGTGGCCTATTTTTTGTATCCTTATAACTCTTATAGTTCTCGTACATATCTCTTATCATCTAAATTGTATATAGAAAAAATATAAAACCAATATAAACCATAAAAATTTGAAAACTATAAAAACCAAAAATATTCTTCTCATGACATGTCTATTGTGTAATCAATATTATGTACATTTCTAGAAATGTCATTCAATAATGACACGGAATCATACATATGCTTGAGCAAGAGTTTTTCGGTTTCAAATAAAGTTTTTTCTAAAACATGTCGTTTCTCAAAACATTGTTGAAAACATTATGGCTTGCAGTCATCTCAGGCTGTAACCCGGACTTCAAAAATATGGCTTGCTATTACTTCAGATAGCAACCCGTTTTTCAAAATGGGGAAAACACGTCGCCAAAAAGACGGTTGTTCCTTTTACCGGGTGAAGTTCATCCGGGCATGGATTACTTTACATCCGTGCACCCTCGATCTAATGTACGCTTCAGTGCATTATTTCTTGATAAAGAAGAGAAATCTTCTTTTTATCGCCAAATACTTTCTCTTCTATGACTTTTCCGGACAGTATTTGTGCAAAACTTAGTGGTACCATGAGATTTGATTAAAAAATCAAATTGAACTCAAAATTTCGATAAAATTTTTCACTCAATCAATGACCTTAATATTTTATGAAAATATTTCAGTTTTCACATCCGTCATTGATTGAGGGGGAGAGTGATTTCTCAAAATTTTATGTATCATCAAAACTCTCCACACTTTGTACAAAAACCTTGCAACAATATACTTTGTGATGGTTATGTGTCAGAATGAGAAATTTTTTAAAAGTATTTTCGTTAAAAACTTCGAATCTTTTGTAAACTCTTCAAATCTGACACATAACAACCTCCCTAACAGATTGAGGGGGAGCAAGAAAAGGTTCCTTTTATCAGACAATATTAAAATTGACCGCATTTCTCTCCTAAACATTTCTAAATTATTTAAATCAATTGAGATAAAAAATCTCGAAAGATTTGAAATTTTTGATCGGGGGAGAGAATGTGATTTACATATGAAATCTGATAATCAAAAGTGATCTTTTGGACTCAATAAATAGGCTCCCACATATGTGCTAAACACTTTCGAATATCGATGCACATATTGAGGGGGAGCAAAAGACGTTTGTGGAAGTAATACCAAAGACCGACCATTTTTCTTTATGCATGGAGTTATAAGGTTGGTTAAGGTTAGGTATGAATTCCCATGATCCACCAGAACCGGAAGGATCTTCCCAGGGACAATCCTTTAGATAAATTAGAAGTCCTTAGGAATGATTGAAAAAAGGAGTAAAGTGAGAAAGGGAAGAGTGCGGACTGAGATAGAGCTAGGACTGGAACAAACCCAACAAGGTTCTAGTGGTGAAGTCTCGGTAAGCACTGAAAGGGTTGAAGAATTAAAAAGAATTGAAATGAGAAAGGGTGAAAAGAAATAGCCCTCCTTATATTCAACCTTAGGGCAGAAACCGGGTTCAATTCATAATCTACTAGCGGTTACTAAGGTAACAACGGTATTGAAGACAAGACGTCATGGACCCAGTGACGCACTGCACTAAACTTCCCAACCACTCAAGTTCTCTTAAAAGAGCTTGTTTCATTCTCACGGGGAACCCTGTGCAATGTATCGACCGCTCTCTGCGAGCTATGTTGATACCTAAAACAGGAGACGCCTCCCCAGTCTCCAGGAGCGGATCAAAACGCACTATTGAGTCTAGAGCCAAAGAGATCATCAATAAATCTCGATCGGACACACTTCCAAATATGCTTATTGTTTCACACAATGTGGAAAGTAAGATAAAATATTTAGAGTCCTACGCATTATCCATGTCGTATTGCTAGAACATCCGAGTGACATGAAAATATTCACAATGAAGATGGAAATCCTTCTAGAGCGAACATCATTCAAGCTCTTGGTAGGTGACATGTGAGATCCATCTTTGATGTGCTATTTTTTAGTACAAGTTTTAAATTTATAAAGGTGAATTACCAAATCTAGAAACAACACATACGAGCAAGTGTACTCGTCCGTTATAGCAAGATATGATGGTAAGTCGGGATCGTTCGCAGGGATTTGTGAGTGAATCAAAATATAAGTCTAAAACTAAATCTCTAATGTACGCAAATAAGATAATAAGCAAATTCAATAAATTAAAAACTACACTTGTTTAGACTAGTTTTCTACTTAATGACACACATGATTGTGATAACTTTTGATAACATGTTAGTTGAAATAATTAGATGGTAATCTAATCTATTGTTTCTACAAGTTAAACCTTCGTCAAGATTTTAGTTCATAAAAACAAGCTTTAGGTGTAAACCAATCAATTCAAGATCTATCCAAGGTTCATAAGGTATGGTGAATATCTTAAACACAAGAATAAACTCTTATTACAAATCAAATACTCTTAGGAAATGGTCAATACAAAAGGTAACCTATTCATAGACAAAAAGGTTACAATTGTTTATAAACATTTAAACTTTCGTCCAACTAAAGGTTTACAAACAATCCGATTTGATGTTATAAAAGCATTCTCATTACAATCATACTTCTTATTTCTTTGTTTAGTCAAGAATAATTATGGTGAAAAACAATCATTCATAGACAAATGAATGAATGATTATAACTAGTTGAGTAATAACAAATCTTTCGACCCTTGAAACTATTATCAATTAGTTAACCTTGGCTAAAAAAATGTCACGATGAAACTTAAGGTACAATTGGTTCTTAGGATTGACTTGAAATTGAGTTAAAACATGTTATCACAATCATAACTATCACTAAGTATAAAACATCATCAAAACAAGTGTAAAAAGGTTACTAGCCACTCATAGCAAACATGCAAATAAACTCAGAATATTTAACATTAGAATCCATGTTTTAAGTCTTACAATGCTTTGAAATTGATAACAAATGACAAGGTATTGATAACCTAAGTGTTGGTGATGGTTTCTTGAGATTTTCGGATTCCAAATGTTACTTCCTTGGTCCTCCAAAGTTCCTGGTTCTTTCTGCATGAATTTTCCTCCTTTGAGAGCTAGATGATGATAATAATTGTGTGTAGTTATGAGAGTAAATGGTATCTTCAATGGTGTCTTCAATTGTGCACTCTTGAGGTCCTTATAGGCTTGTCCAATACTCCTAGTAATGAATAGGGATTTAAATGTTGGAACTTGGACAATAATACACTAAGAAGGGCCTAGAACCATGGGACAAAAGACCAAGATTCGTGCACAAAAGTTGGCAAAAAACATGCAGAAACGACCATCCGATCGGTTGCGGGTTGATACCGATCGGATGGAGATGGTCATTATGGCAATCCGATCGGTTAAACTCCAACCGATCGGATGGTAGATCCTGGCTGCTTTGGACTTTGACTTTTCCTTGTGTAGTTCTTTATGCACTATCCAAACTTGATTAACTTCTAAACTAGGAACTTTGAAATGACAAAACTTAGGTTCTCATATGAATTGCTTCACAGATTGGACTTTTGAACTTGGGAATCTTCGTGTAATCGCGTATACTCCCTTTTCTTTACTTTTTCTCCATTTTTCCTACATTTGGCTACATATGCTACAAAAACATAGTTTGATACGGTTTAGTGGCAAAAGCATATAAAAAACAACCAAATAACATACACAAAAACACTAATAACGCTTATAAAAACATGTTAACTTTGAGCGTTATCAATCTTGGATCAATGATCAAGTGACAACTGGAAAGCAACAATGGTGAGATTCAACATTGAATCAAACTTGTTCCAGGATATGGATTGACGGAGACTTTTGCAAAAACCTTTCAATGTGCTCATCTACTAATTTTCAAGAAAAGTGTTTGTGTAAA
Organism: Artemisia argyi; assembly: GCA_030686995.1. Lineage (NCBI taxonomy): Eukaryota > Viridiplantae > Streptophyta > Magnoliopsida > Asterales > Asteraceae > Artemisia > Artemisia argyi. The sequence continues at coordinate 192,104,052 of CM060676.1, forward strand.
ACCTTTCAAACAAAAGTATTTTTGATGGAAATATGATTCAATGCTTAAAACTCTCTTCGTGTCTCAAAAATGTTTATCATATGACACGCGAGTGATTTCTATAAATCAATTTCTCATCAATCCGTGAATATTTATTCGTCGATTCACTCTATCGTGCTGTCTGCTTTGAGACGTCCCGGTATGAGAACATCTTAAGTATGAAGATTCCAAAGTGGATTCTTTGGAAAATTCATTACTACAAGCTGGAAATTCCTGTCAAGGAGAGTCTTCTTTAAAAGAGACTCTACCTGATCACAGGTCGGTTTTCACAAAACCGGAGGGTAGTCTGTCCTCGTAGAACGAATGACAAAGCCATATTCGTTCTCTATCTTTATTGCTAACTGTTTTATTTCAGGGATACATATAAAGATGGCGTTGATGGCTCCTATTTCCAGCTGAATCGGGTCAATCCATACCTCATGATCACACATCCTCCTCACTATCAATGATGAAGAGAGACTTACTTCAACGGATGTTAAGAGACTACCAACAACGTTTCCGCAACTCTGATGAAAAGTCTCTTGATCTGCAACTCTGATGTAAAGTCTCCTGATCCAGAAGGGTGTGAGCATGACGGTCCTTAAGTCACTACATCACATGAAGGCGTTACTACTATGGATGAGCTTGGAGATTTACTATGGCTGATGATCTCAAAGAAGCTCAAAGATCACACATCTCAAAGGAACTCAAATCACAAGTTCATTGCTTGAAGTACAAAGTGTGCAGAAAAGTGAAGAATCAGAACCTACGAGCTACAAAGATTTATGAATGCTTAAAGATCAAAGAGCTTAACTTCCAAGGTGACCTCGCTTAGGGGGAGATTGTTAGGAATACAATTATTCCTATAGAATACTCGATCACCTAACTGATGTAATAGCATTTAAAGTTAGCTCGTAGTTAGTTTATTAGTTAGTTAGATATTAGTTTAGTCTAAGTAACATCGTGGAAGAAGGACGGGTCTTACCCACTGTATGCCTGATCCACAGCCCGGGTGTGGGCGTTTTTATGTTTCTTTGTAGGATTAGTATAAATACCCCTCTCCACATGTGGAGAGGGTTGGACCTTCATTTTACACTAATCTAATATTCCTAATTTTCTCTCAAGGTTCCACTCTATCTCGCTATCTCTTCTTCTCACTAATTCATACGCCTACTACATCACAAGTTCATCATGTTGGCAACTTAATTAGTATCCTATAGCTAAGCTCAAGTGTGAGGATGTAGCTGCATTTGATACTTAGTATAATCTTTGTAGAGTGAAAATGTAGTCTACGAAGTGGGATATCCATAGAACTATTATTGACATAATGGTATAGTTCAACAATGGTGATGCCTGTTGAGTAAAAGACTGATAATGTTGTGGTATAGATTGTTTCATATGACCGTAGTATGGAAATTTATCCATTGTATGAATGAACTAACACCAAGTGATATTGTCCTTTGGTGAAGCCTGTTTGTGATAGGACTTTGGTGTTAACTGTGAGGATGTAGCTGCAGTTGAACCCAAAGTAATCTCACAAATGGGAAATGTAGCCAACTTCACTGGTATATCCTTAGTGTTTGGTGATTTGGTGAATCTTTCAAAAATTAGTATGCAGGTGAATTGTTTTTTTTTTATTTATTTATTTTTTTTTTTGTGCAAATGGTGAATTTATATTAACTTTCCAAAATTTATCTGTACAAAACTTATCAATAGAATGCATAGAATTGGACAGACCCCAATTCTTTTATATTAAAACATAGCAAAACAAACACATACAACTATCAACTATCCACATATCAGGTAATGTACTCTGCAACAACAGACCAGAGAATATTAACATTCCTTCAACTTGCTATACCAAACACTCTTCAATTCACCTTTTATGCACCTTAACCATCTAGCTGCATTTCCATCTTACCCTCCTCCCATGCTCACTCAACCAGCACCCACAGTAAACATATGAGAAATGGGTTAATGGCTTCACTAGGCACCCATAACCTCTCTATAGTAGGGGCTATACCAATTATGCTACATTTCCATTTACTACAATGGCTTCACACAATTGGGAACATACACCCTACATTGAGTACCATCCCTTTCTTTCTTGGCAGTGCATAGATAGGACCAAGTAGGTTCATCTTTCACACCTCATTATTCCTATCTTCATATACTACCCACCATACTCACATACCCTACTCAACTGGAAACCTACTTTATGAACAATTTGAAGTACACTTATTAAGTAAGCCCAAAAGCTTTCTAAGTGTCTAACAAAGACCAACTCAGAAAACAATTTCAGGCAAACTTAAGAAGATACTTTAATCATCCAAGATACAAGGCCATCAGTTAAAGTGAGTGCAATTCTTTCTCACATTTTCAGGCTAAAAACAGAGAAATTGCTGGATTAATCCAAGATTACTAACAGCAGGAGCTCATGAAACACCACCTGCACTGATTATTTAAGCTCCCATAAGAAGAAAACTCTAGTGCCAAACACCCCTTAAGGCTAAACTGGCAAATACACAGTAACATACCAAAGCAGGAAACTTCCTTATGTGAATAACCAACTGTCACAAATTAGCCATCTCTATCTCTGCATTGCAGCCCACTCACAATAAAATAGCAGAGATACTAAGATGAGAAAATTTTCATCCACAAGCTACAAGCCATATGCTATTCAGACATCATACCACCTTTGCTTAACCAGCCATCACTTTCTTGTTGCAACTAATAGAACATAATTGATGAGTGCTCAAACACTCATCATTTTACACCCATATTGGACTGTAAAAATACCAAAAATACCCAAATATGCTTAATTATATTGCAAATATCCTTGGAATGTGTTTTTATGTGTTTCAGGTACAAAAGGATTGAAAATAGATGAAAAATGAGCAAAGTTTGCAGAATTGGCAGAATTAGTCCATGAACTTCCAGAAAATGGCAGATTTGGTCCCTGGTGGAATATTTTGGATAAAAAGTCAATATTGGTCCTTGGGAAATCACAAGTTGTCAAGATTAGTCCTTGGAATGAAAGTTTGAAGAAATTACATTTTGGTTCCTTAAGTTTCAATATTTGCAGTTTTAGTCCTTGAGGGTCCAAAAATGAAAAATTACAATTCTTGTCCTTGGATTATTGAAACATGGCAAAAATAACCCTTGAATCAACTTTGGGAATATTGCAAGACCAGCCCTCCAAATTCAGAATAATTACATGATTGGTCCTGGTGATAATTATTAAAACCAAATGGACCCTTGTGATTATTAACCCCAAAATACATATCCAATTCCAAATCCAACCCAATCCCTGATCCACTAATCCCCTAAGCCCATCACCCCTTGGCCCAACTTCAAAACCGTTTAATACTTCCCTGGTCAAACACGCAGGTCAAATAAACCATCACGCTCACCACACACCTGGTTTCCCGCTCCCATGGCTCCCCCCTCCAATCCTTCACATTTCCCTCACATTCTCCACTCATGTCCCCCCCCCTCCATTAATGCACCAACCTGCCCAAACCAAACCCAAAAAACTGCCAAATTGGCTTTTCCCGCCAAAAACCAAATAAACGGGTAGGATTAATCTAGCTCATCCAATGGTCAAAAATAGAAGTGGGAAAGTGAGAGAAACTCACCAAGGTCTATTTAAGTGAAGAAGAAAGAACAAGTAATTAATGTAGTAGTAGTTATAGCATAGCTTAGTTATATATCGCTTTAGATGTAATTTAGGTTTCAGTTGTTTTTATTAGTTCTAAAAGATTGTAATCATAACTTTAAGTGTAATTCAACTTTCCTCAGTTATAATTTAAAAGTTCTTTGCTTATTTCAGAATTTGTCTTATTTTTGGTTAAAAATCTCATTTTGAATTTCATATTGTTAAAGACTGTTATTTAGTGATCATTAAGTTCATATAAGACATTAAAAAGCTTTTATAAGCTTTCTTTAGCTATTTAATCAGTTTCTAGGCATTTATAAAAAATCCTCAAAATTCCAATTAATCTGTGAAAAATCAAAAAGAAGAAAAAGAAGAGAAGAAGAAAGTGGAATATGGTTTAGAGTTTCAGGGAGACAGTAGGTCAAGATTGGGTGTTTCATTCTTGGTTTTGAGCATAAGGCTCAGTGTAAGTCCTCAACTCAGTTTTAAGCATAAATTCTCAAATTTTGTATGTAGAACCGTAGAGGGGGTGAATACTATTTCTTCGGCTTTTTAGATGTTTAAAAACTTTAAGCCAAAGATAGCACCAAGTGATTGTATAATAATCCAACAACCACTAACACAACCAAAGTAAACAAAGCAAGTAAAAGACACCACGATATATACTGGTTTGGGATGGGGGGTTTATACCATCCGTACGTCTAGTTGCTAATCCGTGATTATGATATTATTCACTAGTATAATCCTTTCGGTGGACTACAAACTGTTACAATTCACTCCACCAATATTGATGCTCACAGAGAAGGAGTTACTCACCAACGGTATTCCGCCCTCGGAAACCACCCAAAAGAATCTCACGATTCGACTTTACCTAAGGATCACAAAGATCTCTACCAAGACTTCCACCCGGAAGTATCAAACCCCAACTAGATCCCCAATGATATAGGCTTGGTCACCAAGACACAAGACTTCCCTTACAAACAATTGAATGAATGAATATACGTTTGTTCAATCAAGTTCTAACCTAACCTAGAGACTCGATTGTAGTAGAAAGGGTAAAGATAAGAAGACCCTCGACACAATCACAAGAGTGGATTAGGTTCTTGTGATTCTTCCCTTGCAAAGATATGTGTTCTTCCAAAGATGTTAGTGTGAAAATCAAGAACACAAGATTAGAGATAGAGAGATTGAGATTTAAGAGTGTTTTGCGAGAAAGAATAATGGCAAGGGGTGAGGAATACAAGAGGCAAGGGTGGTATTTATAGGCCAAGAACCCAAACTTGGGAAATTTTACCGAGGCCGGCGCGTCACCCGCGCATCAACGCGCGGGCAGCGCGCCAGGCGTCTGTAACTTTTTCCCAAGTGTTGGGTGTTTGGATCTTACAAATACATATCCTTGCTAAACCCCCAATTGTACTTCACACTAAACCTTAAAATTAATCATTCTAAGGTTTACCAACTCAAATAGCCAATTTGGAAATCATTTGTGAAGTGCTTAAAGAGAAACCAAATTATCAAGGGTTTAAAGTGTAGATTGGGTAATTTGGAAGGGGTAGAAGTGTACTTCCTCACATGGCATAGAAAAGAGAGAAAGAATATGCCAAGGAATATTCCAATGCTTGGGGGGGAAGAATGTGATGGAGGGTTGAGATGAAATGGTTTGAATTGGATGGCTAGGATCAAAGGGAGCCTCCCTTGGTTTTCAAACAATTTGGAATGTGGATGGATGAGATGATCTCATTAGAAATGGATGGCTAAGATCAAGTATGCCTAGGTTAGGGTTGAAGAGGATATTCCAAGGAATACGCTTTGCTTGGGAGGAAAGGAGAAATGGAGGGTTGAGATGGTTTCATTTGAAATGGATGGATGAGATCAAAGGGAGCCTCTTTTGCTTGGGGGGAAAGGTTAGATCAATGGTTGAGATTGTTTTGGTTTGAATTTAATGGCTAAGATCAATCACATGTGGTGGTATAGGGAAGAGGGATTGGATGGATGGTTGAGATGTGTTTGATTTGAATTCAATGGTTAGGATGAAACCCATGTGATGATATAGAGATGAGGGGTTGGATGGATGGTTGTGATGTGTTGTAATTTGAAATCAATGGCTAGGATGAGAGGAGCCATATTAGGGTTTCCAACAATTGGCATGTGTTGAAAATAAAGGGTTGGGATGTGTTGTAAGGGATTGAATGGTTAGGATGTAGTGTGTAAGGGAATATGTAAGGGTGTAAGAGATTGTATAAGAGAATATTTGATTTGGATATGATTGGTTTTGTCTTATGCATAAATGGGATTAAGAAAGGATTAAGGCATAATCTAATTGTCATTAAGAAGAAAATGTTTAGACAATTAAGATTATAAGTTGAGAAAATCATAGGTCACTTATAAGTTCAAGTAACATGACGTCGAGAATCCATAGTTTCATATCTCGTGACTTTCCACGACTCGACGTTCTCAACTAATACCTTGGTTCAAACAAGTTAAGTGCTTTGCCTTGATGTAAAGCATAACCCAAGTGGGAAAGGATGCATTTACACAAAGTGACCTTTGACTTAGTTTGACCAATAAGGGAGTAAACCCATTATGTAATTAGAGAAGACGTAAGCACTGGATATGAGCATATGAATACTTAAACACGATGTCACGTGAAATATATAAGCTCCATAGGTTTAGAAAAGGCTTAGCTAGAGGCGATAGTGAGAAAACATGAGTTGGCATTTTCCCGTAAATGGGTGTTCTAAAAATGGGATTTCTCAAATCTCAAAACTCGTTTTGAGTGTTCTTAATTAAGCACATAACATATTCATACCTGTATTGAAAGATCCACATTTGTCGGGTAAGGGGAAAACCGACTTTCAAAATTCACCCGGAACCATACAGACTCCTGGCGCGTCACCCACGCGTTGATGCGTGGGTAGTGCGCCAGGAGCAGACATTGGCTCCGGCGATTTTGAGCTAACGTTTGTTATTTTATGTGTTTCGATGGTTTGTTTGTCATCATTAAAACATAAAGAGATCTTGATCATGTTGCCTCAACATTGTAATTATTAATTGTAGTTGTTCTTTGTTGTTGATTTGTGCTTATTTATGCCCATTCTGTACTAGTATACACTTAATTATGATTTTCATGGTTTAATTCCTCAACCTGCTTCATTAATTGTGCCTCAACAGTTTCTTAAAAGGTATTTGGATTTGCATATTTGTTTGAGTTCTTGTTGTTGTTTGTTGTTAGTAGTGGTTAGAATAAGTCACTTTAGGCATTATTAGAACTAGGAAACCATAAAATCAGTAGTAATTTCCTGTGAAAGTTAAAATAAGCACTAATCCATTTCATTTCATCAACTGTTAGGATTTTTTGTTCATTAATAATCTTTCAACATTCCTAATTGCATTACTATCTTTGACTCTTAAGCTCAGCAATTTCCATTTCACAGTTTCAATAATAATTTTTCCACCTCCTCATGACTTTTACTCTCCTCTTTGAAGATCCTACAATTCCTCTCATTCCAGATAAAATAAACACTAGCAGCAAAGATTAATCTTCTAACCCCACTGATGCGTGGGAATCGCACCTTGCTTTACCTCTCGAGGGATCTCGCGAGGCTTACAACCCCCACCAGGCAGTGTACCTGATCGTTGTAGTATAGTATAGTGACAAGTACCGGGGGATTGATCGTTCAGCTTAGGAATAGTGTCGCTAGGATTAGAAAGCCTAATTAAAAGTTCTAGAGATGAAAGATGATTATTTTTGTATTTTTATATTTTATGAAAGCAAGTAAAATCTCGGGTTTTGAAGGAGTGGGCGGAATTAGTTGCTAATCAACTAACCCAAAAACTACTATATAACTAATTAACTAATGAAAATGAAATTAAACTAATATTAAACTAAGGTTGTGAGCAGTGGTTGGAGAAATTGTGTTTACTTAGACTTCATTACTCCCTAGATATCTTTTACATGTTAATTACTTGTTATACTTGTATGAATGACGGGTTGTATTCCTTAATACCATTCGTGGAGTGGCATACATAACTCCCCAACTCTATGAGCTCTTATCTCCTCCTACACCATGACCCAGCACAACTATAGGGATTGTAAACAGTGGCTCATGCATTAAATACAACCAATAAAGACCTAGTACGCCTCGGTTCATGTTTCTTAAGACGTTCAAGCATGTTACCATTTGGAGATCTGCCAGTTTTCTTAAGCCTAACATATAATATCATTCATTCAAAACAAGAATAGACAAGTAATCAACACATAATCAACATCTAGGTTTCATTAGATCTAAGCAAACACAAAGGAAATTTAGCCTAGCATAGTAGAATTAAGATAAGAACGAAAGATAGACAACCAACACATAGACATATTGATTGAATTAAGAGTATACTTATCTCAATTACAATGCAAGGTCTCAAGGGTTTGGAACCCTTGAAGAACCTGTAAAAGAGGCACCAAAATCGTCTTTAGGGTTTCACCAAAACTTCTCCCCTTTAATGAAAAAAACTAGAAAACTATATATAGGAAAATCGTCCTGACGGCGTCAAGAGTAAAATCTGACGCCGTCAACTCGCCGCCATATACTTCCTCGGACGCCCTAGATCCAATCGTGACGGCCTATGTGACGCCGTCACCACCCTCGGTAAATTAATCTTGGTCACTTTGACGCCGTCATCTCTTCATCTGACGCCTTCACAACCTACGGTAAAATATTCATCCCTTCTGACGCCGTCAAGAGCAAATCCTTGACGCCGTCACCTTGTAATTCCAGCTTGGATTTGGTACTTTGTTGTTTTCTTCACTTTATGCTCCAAAAACGTCCAAAATAGCCTCATTTCCAGAATTCACTCTCCAAACACCTAAAATCACAAAAGGAACGATTTAGGGCAATATTTGATCAAATAAATTCGGATTCGGGCTTAAATGACCCCCTAAAAACGGATCATTTTTCGCCTCATCATATACCCTTACACTTGAGATTTGCTTGTCCTCAAGCAAATGAGCTTTTATTCTACTCAAAAGACAAGTTAGGGGTCATTTAACGCTAATATAAAAGTAATTACAACAAATAATCGTTCCACTAAAGACCAATAGACAAGCACGGAGGTCATACACAAGCACCTCACAAATAGTGTTTAGATACTCACATCTCTCGGGTGTAATAAAGTAATATAACATTATGGAAATGGAAGATATCTCTCACTACCTGTCATAGCAAAATAGATTACCATAGGCTTGGGAAAGGATCAAACCTCCACCACATGGCGTAAGCACCTAGGATAAACTATCAAAGAGGTCTTTTAAAGGGTTATAACGTTAGGTGTAGGGATATGAATTACACGGTTTTGTTGGATAAAGGGAATTTTACTGGTGGCGAGTTAACAATCTTAGTTAATTACATGTACAAGATGGCGTTGCTAAGCCAAGACTAGACTCGACTTAAGCTAATAAACGAAAAATAACTAAAAACATAAAATGAACATAGAATGAAAACGGGATGGTAGTCCGTATGTTTTTTCTCTCTTTCTTTTCTATTTTTTTTTTCTTTTTCTATTTTTTTTTATTTTTTTTTCGATTTTTTTTTTTTTTTTTTTTTTTTTTTTTTTGCATACACTCTTACCCTACCATCCAAAATAATACATCATAGGGGTTTGAGCATTCCCCTTACACTTGAATCTTTACATACTTTACATTAAAACTAATCTAATGACTCGAATTAAGAAAATCAAAACACTTGGAGCACTTTTAAGATTAACGTACATATGGGGGTAATATATGTTGTTCTTCCCCATTACTCCATAAAATAAGTACTTACCCATGAGTCCCAATCGTCCCAAAACAATATGTACAAGGATATGACTCGACTTAGCAACCATGTAATCAATTAGAAAGTTAACTTAGGGTTTAACAAATAACAATAATGCACTAAAAATGAGCGCATACACGGAAGGCTAAGGCGATTTGGGTGTACATTTAAGTGGGGTGTAACAAATTCTTCCTTTAAGTAAGATGCTTAAAGTTAGAAACGAAAAGATAGGCTCGGAGGGGTGTACTAGGGGTATCGTGTACTAAAAATGAGTACAACGCTAAGGGTGTGGGAAAAATTAGTTGACTTAACTAGCCAAGTAATATGACTTAAATGGTCAAGTAATCGTAATACGGGTTTAACACAAGGGTGATCCTAATGCCTCTTATCATGTAGTAAATCCTACCACACGAATGTAGTCTCACTAGCGGTCTCGGGATGCATCACTAACGCAAGTTCTAGAATCTAAATGCTACCGGTACACTCATAAGCACCAATAATAAATGCTTTTCCTATCAAAACTAAAGGCGAACCTCACATTTTTGGGTGGAAAATTTTTCTGAATATACGGTTATGTGCTAGTCATACAACCTCCTATCCATGAGACGCTTGCTATGGCTAAAGTTTCACTCCTAAATGTTGTAAAAAATTTTAAATTTGGCGCTAAAATTGCACTAACAAGTATTTCTCATAGTTTTATTACTCATCTACTATCAAACAAAACAAACTCAAGCGAAAGTGCATATGTAAGGTATCATCTTTTTACCCTCCCCTTACACTTAAGATGAACATTGTCCCCAATGTTCAAGTAAAGAATGTAAAAGTTAAAAGTAAAGAGAATGAATTCAAATACTCCCCTGATTCGCTCGGTATGGATTTTAGGTTGGCCAGGTTAAATCTTCCTCCAAGAAAACGAACAATCAAAGCTTCCCTTCCAGAATATAAATCATCTTCTTGTCTCAAATAACCTGTAAATCCTGACAAAAGTAGACAAGGCAACCTCGCGTAAAATCGGCGGCATCCTATATAGGTTACTAAATCCTAGAAAACAAAGTAAGATATAATGCTTGTGGAATGAAGTTTGCAGATTTCCTGGAGATTATAAAACTTAATAATTCACAAAAACTTATAAGACTCCGTTAGAAAAACAAAATCGGTAAAATTTCCAGATTTTTGACTCCTGACGCCGTCAAGAGCAATTTCCTGACGCCGTCAGAATGAACCTGCAGAAATCTTTATGTTAAGTTTCCGGAAAATTTCTGGAAAAACCTTGTCCTACTTCCTGGAAAATCCTGCAAAACTTCATTATGACTCAATACAAGCATTTGACTCTAACAATACGAATACACATGTTCATTAAATATTGTGGAGAATCATGATCGGGTTGTTTCTTAAAAACATATTTGGGGTTTCCCCTTACACTTATCTTTTGCAAAAATACCTTTAGGTTGAAGTTAAGACTAGGCCAAACAACATAATAAAGTATTTCCACATTTTAATTGAGAAACATGATCAACCAACAATAAAAATAAAACATGCATACGGAAGCAAATAACAATCAAACAATTAAAAATCACACAAAACATGGGTTGCCTCCCAAGAAGCGCTTTTCTTTATTTACGAGTCTTGTAGCTAGACTCAAAGTCGTGGGTTACTACGTGATTTCATCATCAAACATCACATCTTCCTCATTAATCATTTCATTGTTATTTTCTTGGTAATGTTTTACACGTTGTATGTTAACCGTGAATTCCCTACCCTCGTCATCAACTAACACTACAGCTCCAAATTTAGAGGAATTCTTCACCGTGAACGGCCCATACCATCTAGACTTAAGTTTTCCCGGAAATAATCTCAACCGAGAATTGTATAACAGGACCTTGTCTCCATCTGAAAATTCTTTTGGTTTTTTAATTCTTTGATCATGCCATCTTTTAGCCCTCTCTTTGTATGTGATGGAGGATTCATAGGCTTCTAATCTAAGCTCATCAAGCTCGTGTAATTGCATAAACCTATTATTCCCCGCAGTCGTGTAGTCTAAGTTGCATGCCTTAAGCGCCCAATAAGCCTTGTGTTCTAATTCCACTGGTAAATGACATGCCTTACCATACACCATGCGAAACGGGGTCGTTCCAATAGGTGTTTTGTAGGCCGTTCGGAATGCCCATAAGGCTTCGTCGAGTTTGAATGACCAGTCCTTTCTGTTTTGACTAACCGTTTTTTCAAGTATTCTTTTGATAGCTCTATTGGTGTTTTCGACTTGGCCATTGGTTTGTGGATGATAGGCGGTGGAGAATCGGTGGGGTACTCCATACCTTTTCATTACCTTTTCCATTTGTGCATTGCAAAAATGTGTCCCCCTATCGCTGATGAGAGCTTTCGGAATCCCGAATCTTGCGAAAAGCTTTTTCAGGAAATGAATGACCACTCTAGCATCATTAGTCCTAAGGGCTTGTGCTTCAACCCATTTTGAAACATAGTCAATGGCGACTAAGATGTACTCGTTTCCCCCTGAGGACGGAAAGGGTCCCATAAAGTCAATTCCCCAAACATCGAATACCTCACAAACTTGTATAAAGTTCTGAGGTGCCTCATCCCTACGTGATATATTTCCAACCCGTTGACATGCATCACACGCTTGTACCATATCTTTTACATCACGGAAAATTGTGGGCCAATAGAATCCTGCATCGAGAATCTTTCGGGCAGTAACATTTATCCCATGATGCCCTCCAGAAGGACCGGAGTGACATTCCCTCATGATTTTTACTGCCTCATTCTCCGAAACACAACGCCTTATAATGTGGTCAGGACACCTTCGGAATAAAAATGGTTCATCCCAGAAGTAATACTTCAGCTGGGAAAAGAACCTCTTCCTCTCGTATTTAGTTAGGTGTTCAGGGACGAGCCTACATCTACTTGCGAAGTAATTGGCAAAGTCGGCGTACCATGGTTCCGAATCAAGGATAGACATTAGTTGTTCGTCAGGAAACGAATCTTTAATCTCACCTCTATCATGTTCATCCAGGGGGTTTTCAAGGCGAGATAGATGATCGGCGGCTAGATTCTCTGCCCCCCTCTTATCGCGAATCTCAACATCAAATTCTTGCAGCAACAAGATCCACCGAATCAGTCGTGGCTTGGCGTCCTGTTTCGCAAACAGATATCTAAGAGCTGAGTGGTCAGTGAAGACGACTGTCTTTGAAAGGACAAGATATTGTCGGAATTTGTCGAATGCAAACACTACGGCTAGTAATTCTTTTTCGGTGGTGGAGTAGTTCTCTTGGGCGGGATTCATGGTTTTGCTAGCGTAGTAAATAGGTTGGAAAAGCTTGTCATGTCGCTGACCTAATACAGCCCCGACAGCGAAGTCGCTAGCGTCACACATTATTTCAAATGGTAACTCCCAGTTGGGTGTGATCATGATTGGAGCTTGAGTGAGTTCCCTTTTTAGGAGGTCGAAAGCATCTTTGCATTCTTGGGAAAAATCGAATGGAGCATCCTTCACCAGCAATTGAGTCATTGGCCGGGCAATTTTGGAGAAGTCCTTGATGAATCTCCGATAAAATCCGGCGTGCCCCAAAAAGCTGCGTATTGCCTTAACAGTCGTGGGGTACGGTAACTTAGATATAGCTTCAACCTTAGCTTGGTCCACCTCTATCCCGTTCCCTGAAATCTTATGCCCCAACACAATTCCTTCCTTTACCATGAAATGACACTTCTCCCAGTTCAACACCAAGTTGGTTTCTTCACAACGTTTAAGCATCTTTTCTAAATTAGCAAGACAGCGGTCGAAGGAGTTTCCGAAGACTGAAAAGTCATCCATGAATACCTCCATGCTGTCTTCCATGAGTTCGTGAAAGATTGCGGTCATGCAACGTTGGAAAGTGGCGGGGGCATTACATAGCCCAAAAGGCATCCTTTTGTAAGCAAACGTTCCATAAGGGCAAGTAAACGTGGTCTTTTCTTGGTCCTCAGGTGCAATGGGGATTTGAAAATAGCCTGAGAATCCATCCAAGAAACAATAGTACTCGTGTCCAGATAATCTTTCTAACATCTGATCAATGAATGGTAAGGGAAAGTGATCTTTTCTCGTGGCATCGTTGAGCTTTCGATAGTCAATGCATACCCGCCATCCAGTGACAGTTCTCTGGGGCACCATCTCACCCTTGTCATTCTTCACTACAGTCATTCCACCCTTTTTAGGTACAACCTGCACAGGACTGACCCATGGGCTATCCGAGATCGGGTAGATTAGTCCTGCATCCAAGAGTTTGATCACTTCTTTCTTCACTACTTCCTTAATGTTAGGGTTTACTCGCCTCTGGGGTTGCACAGTAGGTTTATAATCTTCCTCCATAAGAATCTTATGTGTGCAAAAAGTTGAGTCAATCCCCTTAATGTCGGCCACACTCCATGCGAGTACCCCCTTGTATTTCTTCAGGATCTCTAAGAGTTTAACTTTTTGTTCCTTTTCCAGGGAAGAGTTTATGATTACCGGGAGTTGATTTTCTCCCTGGAGGAAGGCATACTCCAAATGATTAGGGAGCTCTTTAAGATCAATGTCAGGGGGCTCGATTATAGAAGGTTTGAGCTTGTTCTCGGGCTTTCGGAGCTCGAGATGCTCCGTTGCCTCTTGTCTAGGGTAGAAGGAGACTGCATTAACCTCCTCCGTCTTTTCCACCTCTAGCAAGGGCAGAAAGCTCTCGTCCCGTAACCAGCCTTCGTCGATTTGTTCATCGATGCAATCATCAATGACATCTGTGAGCTCATCTACTTCCCCAATAAAGTAGAGCCGGTTGGACGCTTCGAGGGAGAGATCCATAGAATCTTTAATGTCGAAGGTTGTGCTATCGTCTCCTACTCGTAAAGTCAACTTGCCATCGTAGACATCGATGACTGCACGAGCGGTAGCAAGAAATGGTCTACCTAAAATGATAGGTACCACGTCGTCCTCCTCCATATCCAGGATTACGAAGTCGACAGGGAATTTGAATTTCCCAACTTTGACTAGCACGTTCTCACATATCCCTTCGGGGTATTTGACTGATCTATCGGCTAGTTGGATGTTCATACGGGTAGGCTTCAATCCGGAATATCCTAGTTTACGGAACATAGAGAGAGGCATGAGGTTGATACTTGCTCCCAAATCGGCAAGAGCATTTTTGATTGATAGAGGACCTATAGAGCATGGCAAGGTGAAGCTGCCCGGATCGTCTACCTTCTTTGGTAGCCCTTTATGGGTCACCACTGAGCATTCTTCCCCTAGGGTTACAAGACCCTCGAGCTTCTTCCTGTTAGCGAGCAGTTTTTTGAAATATGTGCTATACTTTGGCATATGATAGCAAGCATCCAGGAGAGGTATGGTGACAACCGAGTCTTTTAGGTATGACAAGAACCTCTTGTTATCATTCTCCGTTTTTTGGTTCCTTAGTCGGGATGGGTACGGAATTCTCACAGGTGGGTTAGGAAGGGCTGATGGGGAGGGGGTTGTTACTGGTGGTTGGTCCGGGGTGCCAATGACGACATCCTGCTCCTCCTCCCCAGGTTTGTCTGAATTGAGTGTGATTGGGGACGAATTTGGGTAAGGAGGGTCCTTGGTTGTCGTTCCGGCCCGTGTGGTAATCGCGAGCATGGGATCTTTTCCTCTTTCTGACGGTGGTTGGAGGTTATCTAGGGCTGAGTTAAGCTTGCTGAAAAATTCTCCGACATCCTCCTGTTGTTCGTCAAAAAGCTCATTAAGCCCTTTCATTTGCAAGTCTTTTTCTTGGGCGAAGTGACCAAGGTCATCTTCGAAATTGCTCCTGATCTTGAATTCAGGGCCTCCCTCCCCTTCTCTTTTCCTTACCAGATTCCCCCAAAGGGTATAATCATCATTTTGGTAGAAAGGCAAAAGGGAGGGATCAGCATAAATGTCTCCTCCTGATAAGCATGCATGTTCAGTTGTGGCTGCTCCTCCGCATTCCTCCACCTCATGCGGACCTCCACAGTAATCGCAGATCAAGTAAGGATTAGACAGCATTTTAGGTGGTTGAGATCCAGCAAGGCAATCCATTCTTTTGTGAACTTTGCTCAATCGATCCGAGGTGGTTTCAGAAATGTCGATAGTCGACTCAGGTTCATCCCAAGTGTCATCCAGGTCTTGGGCATATTCTTCAATCCTGTCCCATCCTTCCTCGGCACTAAGATTGGCCAATCTTCCTTTCCTAGATTGGTTGATTCCGTTCCGGTCATTAGAGGAGATATTTTCGTAAAAGATTTGGACCAAGAGCCAAAGTTCAATGCCATGATGTGGAACTTGTCTTATTAAATCTTTGAATCTAGTCCACGCTTTATGGAAGTGTTCGTCCCTCCCCTTTCGGAAACGAAGGATCCTATCCCTGAATGCTGAGGTTTTTCCAGGTGGAAAGAACTTCTCATAGAACTTGGATATGAGTTGCTCCCATGTGAAAATAGATTCGGAAGGGAGTTTGTCATACCATTCTTGGGCTTTTTCGTATAAGGTGAAAGGGAAGAATCGCAGTCGGGATGTGTTTCTAGTAGTCTCACCCGTATGGATGGTATCCACTATTTTTAGGAAGTCCTTGATGTGTTGGATCGGATTTTCCTCATCAAGTCCGTGGAACTTACAAACACTTTTGACAAGCCAAATATCATTTGCATGCAAGACCTCGTTGGTGTGTTCGTTTGGATAAACAATGGCGTTGGAAAACCCACGAGGAGTTGGGGAAGAGTAATCCTTGAGACGCTTAGGAGGAGGTATTATAGGAGTATTCGTCTCATTGTGGGAGCTCGGGGTTGTGATGTGATTTTCTGAATTTTCTTCAGAGAGAGGTGCATCAAAGTTGATAGCAATGCTGGATGGTTCAGGCGTTGAGTGAGTTCGTCTTAGCCTACACATTTCTCTTTCGGGTTCTGCATAAGGCAAGACGAGGTCTTTAGTGGTGCTACGACTCCTAGTGATCCTAAGGTTAGAGAATTCGTTGGTTGCCATGATGGTGGATGGTAAAGAGTTACGAACAAAAGCACGAAGAAATAAGATAGACTAAAGAAGACCTAAAAATAAAAATAAAATCTTACTAGAAAGGAATCTAGCAAGTAGACCTAATAAAAAGAAATCCTAACCTAGACAATAACTATTCCCCGGGCTGCGGCGCCAAAAACTTGATGCGTGGGAATCGCACCTTGCTTTACCTCTCGAGGGATCTCGCGAGGCTTACAACCCCCACCAGGCAGTGTACCTGATCGTTGTAGTATAGTATAGTGACAAGTACCGGGGGATTGATCGTTCAGCTTAGGAATAGTGTCGCTAGGATTAGAAAGCCTAATTAAAAGTTCTAGAGATGAAAGATGATTATTTTTGTATTTTTATATTTTATGAAAGCAAGTAAAATCTCGGGTTTTGAAGGAGTGGGCGGAATTAGTTGCTAATCAACTAACCCAAAAACTACTATATAACTAATTAACTAATGAAAATGAAATTAAACTAATATTAAACTAAGGTTGTGAGCAGTGGTTGGAGAAATTGTGTTTACTTAGACTTCATTACTCCCTAGATATCTTTTACATGTTAATTACTTGTTATACTTGTATGAATGACGGGTTGTATTCCTTAATACCATTCGTGGAGTGGCATACATAACTCCCCAACTCTATGAGCTCTTATCTCCTCCTACACCATGACCCAGCACAACTATAGGGATTGTAAACAGTGGCTCATGCATTAAATACAACCAATAAAGACCTAGTACGCCTCGGTTCATGTTTCTTAAGACGTTCAAGCATGTTACCATTTGGAGATCTGCCAGTTTTCTTAAGCCTAACATATAATATCATTCATTCAAAACAAGAATAGACAAGTAATCAACACATAATCAACATCTAGGTTTCATTAGATCTAAGCAAACACAAAGGAAATTTAGCCTAGCATAGTAGAATTAAGATAAGAACGAAAGATAGACAACCAACACATAGACATATTGATTGAATTAAGAGTATACTTATCTCAATTACAATGCAAGGTCTCAAGGGTTTGGAACCCTTGAAGAACCTGTAAAAGAGGCACCAAAATCGTCTTTAGGGTTTCACCAAAACTTCTCCCCTTTAATGAAAAAAACTAGAAAACTATATATAGGAAAATCGTCCTGACGGCGTCAAGAGTAAAATCTGACGCCGTCAACTCGCCGCCATATACTTCCTCGGACGCCCTAGATCCAATCGTGACGGCCTATGTGACGCCGTCACCACCCTCGGTAAATTAATCTTGGTCACTTTGACGCCGTCATCTCTTCATCTGACGCCTTCACAACCTACGGTAAAATATTCATCCCTTCTGACGCCGTCAAGAGCAAATCCTTGACGCCGTCACCTTGTAATTCCAGCTTGGATTTGGTACTTTGTTGTTTTCTTCACTTTATGCTCCAAAAACGTCCAAAATAGCCTCATTTCCAGAATTCACTCTCCAAACACCTAAAATCACAAAAGGAACGATTTAGGGCAATATTTGATCAAATAAATTCGGATTCGGGCTTAAATGACCCCCTAAAAACGGATCATTTTTCGCCTCATCACCCACTCCAGATATTATTTCCATCTTGCCCATTAGTATACTCAAGAAGAATGTCATTCCAATCAAACAAGTCCCCTCTCAAATTAGCCATACTTTTAGTTTTGATCCAAACACCCCTTGAATACTCACAGTTAAAGAATAAATGCTCCAAATTTTCAATGTCATTTTTGCACAAGTAACATCTATTTACAGCACAATTACCCCATTTTTGTATTCTATCTTGAGTGGACAATCTTTTGTTAATAGACAGCCATAGAATAAATGCATGTTTGGGGATGCATTGTGAAAACCAGACCACCTTCCACCATGACACATATGGTTCATTAATCCTCAACTCCCTACACACATTCTTGACAACAAACTCCATTTCCTTTCCACCACAGTTAGTCCACACAGCTACATCACTTTTATCAGGCTCTAACATTGGGACACTGATGCAAGTAATATTGCTAAATTTGTGGTACCATTCAGATATATGGTGCAATTGTTCTCTGTATGGTACTTGTATATGTTAGCATGAATGTTCAAGTGTAATTTACTAGTTACTTGCTCTAACAGAAGTGTTTATCCAAAACTTCTTTAGACACATGAATTGTACAGAGTGTTAAGAAAGTAAAATAAATTCAACACTTTTTTTTTTTTTTTTGGTGCAATCATTTGTCAAATCCTTTTTTACTTTTGACAACTCAATTTTTTGATACGTTTTATTCATCAAAAAATTATTTACAAATCATGACTCTTTTGCTAACATGAGTTTGACAAAATAGTAGGGGAAAAAAAACTTTTGCCACTATCTTCGAGTTGCCTAACCTTTTACTAATTAATATAATTTTACTCTAGTGCAAATTAAATTTTCAGAAATGCTTTAATATAGTATTAAGTTTTCTAAAAATATACAATAGATATGCTAATACCTAGACTTAAGAGAGTAAAGATATTAGAGCAAAAATAATAATATAATTTATACATGCCAAAGTCTAATAAAACTCCACCCCTAATGCTTTCAACATAAAACACAAGCAGAGTACAAAAAATGATTGAGATCCTCTAATGTTTGTGTCTCAAAGTGGTGTCATGTTGAACCAATAACATAAAAGTGAATAAAAGTATGGGGTCATTTTTAAATGAAGGGCAAATGACAAAAAAATGCATCGAACTTCACATTATTTGTCATTGTGTGTAGGCAATTATTTTTTTTCTTATTGTATGTACTGAACATTCAGATTTCGATCATTGTGTGTATTTTGTGACCATTTTACCCTTATTTTTTTCAAATTTCGAAGGGTAAAATGGTCATTTTACATGGCAGAATAGTCACAAAATACACACAATGATCGAAATTTGAAAGTTGAGTACATACAATAAGAAAAAAAATAGTTGGCTACATACAATGACAAAAAGTGTCAAGTTCGATGCATTTTTTTGTCATTTGCCCTTAAATGAAATATGAGACCTACAAATCTATATCCTCTCACAACATGCTACCATGAAAAAAACATGAGGGAGTTGAACTTGAAAGGATCTTAATCCTACAAAAAAACACGACAATAATTCAATGATGATGAAATCTTTCGACTGAATAAAAATACGGTTTGTACATCATATAGATGACACATATGTGTCCATAAAATTCTTAATGATAAGTAATCATAAGATTAGTATAGTAGTTGCCTCTAACATGATTTTCAACTGGTTTTGCTAACCATAACCCAATATGGTTGTGATTAAGCCTTATCGTTTGTGTAAAAATAATATTTAATGAACTCATTATTTTTATATTTATACATATTTAATGATTATAATTTTAAAATATGTTGTTAAACATGAAATGTTTGATGTTAATTAATTGTTGATTTTTTTTTCAATTAAAGTAAACTTAATCACAACTCATAGAGTTGTTAGAAAAACCCTTTTGAATTTTATGAAATATCATTTGTGTATTTGTTAATATGAATGTATACTTGAAGGAAATTATAAATCAAATCATTTAACATGCTTGCTTTGCGTGTTCGAAACCAAAATAATTGGATGCTAGCGTATTTGGTACTCGATAGTAAGAAGAATGAAAACCAATTTGATCCATAAATAAACATACTTGTATTAGATGATTATGTACATGTATTGTATTGAGCCCATTTATATTTGTATAGGCCTAGCCCACATGAGTAGTCTAGAATCTTTTATATAATAAAACAAATTTTCATTTCAAAAAAATCAATTCATACCTTATTTAGTAATAATTGTATTTAAAAAAAAAAATCATTTTCTTATTAGGTAACATTTTATATTTATCCATAACACAAGTAGAAGATAAATACAAAAAGTATAGATAAAATACAATTAATACAAGTAGAAGATAAATATAAAAAATATAGATAAGAAGCAATTAATAATAGGATTAAAATTTTTAAATAATTATCTTTAATAATAAAAAACTATAATTAAACATCATAAATCAAACAAAATAAAGATTAAATTATTTGTTTTTTAATAAATAAAAATATATGATTTAAAAAAATTTTAAAAACTCCGCGCATGCGCGGGTATTATAACTAGTCCTCTTTTGTAATCTTTACATTCAGTTGTTTTGTGATAATTACCTTCAATGATATTAAATCTTTAGAAGCTACAGAGCTCACTTGTGGGATCTACTTTGATCCATATTCACTTGATAGTATTAAAACCACTGGTTGTGGTCATCCAATTTACAATACATGTACATATAATCATCTGATATGTACATGTATTGTATTGAGACCATTTATATGTCAGTTAACCCGGTAAAACATCAACGGACAAAATACATAGAGATTGACATATATTTTGTCCGTGACTTAGTCACTGCAGGTTAGGTGTGCGTTCTGCATGTTCCTTCTAGCTATCTGTATGCCGACATCTTCACCAAAGGTCTTCCCTCTGCCTTTTTTGAAGAGTTTTGCTCTAGTTTGAACGTCCAGTCTCCTCCCACTTCAACCGGGGGTGTATTAGATGATTATATGTACATGTATTGTATTGCCCATTTATATTTGTATAAGCCTAACCCTCATGGTAGTCTAGAATCCTCTCTTGTAATCTTTATATTCGGTTGTTTTGTGATTATGCAAATCAAGGAATCAATTATCTTCGATAACTTGTTACTAATATTAAAAAATGGTGTTGTTATCTTGATCTCTCGTATGTTGTCTCATTTTAATAAAAGTGGTTTAAACACCTTTTAAAGGGTTTACTAATATTCTATTGAAATAAAACAGTCATATTAATTATTTGAAATATATGGAGCGAGTAAACATGCTTTTAGGGGTAAAGTGATAACATATATATATATATATATATATATATATATATATATATATATATATATATATATATATATATATATATGTAGAGCGAGAGAGAGGTGGGTTCATGAAAAAAGTCCACTTTGTAGAAAAGTGAGAAAAGTTTACAAATCATCACCTCCTTTTTTTCACACCAAACTACAGGGACCTAATTGTATTTTCCTTCATTCTTTAAGGAGGTTTTGTAAATTCGCACCCTACCCCCACCCCCACCCCCCTCCCCGAATTTTTTTTTCCCGCCAAAAAATTTTTTTTTTTGGGCAAAAAAAAAATTTTTTTTTGGGCCAAAAATTTTCCCGCAAAAAATTTATAACCCAGATGCACCTTTTTTTTTTAGTGCATCTCAGTTATAAAAATTGGTGCATCATAGTTATAACTGAGATGCACTAATTTTTATAACTGAGATGCACTAAAAAAAAGGTGTATCTGGGTTATAAATTTTTGGCGGGAAAATTTTTGTCAAAAAAATTTTTTTTTTTTTTTTTTTTTTTTGCCCCCCAAAATTTTTTTTTTTGCGGGAATTTTTTTTTTTTTTTTTTGGGGGGGGGGGGGTGGGGGTGGGGTGGGTGGGGGCATGTTTCAAGACATACCCCTGAAGTTTGAGATGTTTCAAATTAAACCCTATAACTTTTTTTCTCACTTTTATACCAAAGTGTACTTTTCTCTAGAACCTTACCATATATATATATATATATATATATATATATATATATATATATATATATATATATATATATATATATATATATATATATATATATATATATTCTTTTTGTCATTTTCCCTTTGCTAGAATATTATGGGTAGATTATGAGGGTCTTGTGGGAAAAGAGTATTTGCACCGAAAGCGCATGTAGGAAAATGATGAAGGAAAGCAAGTGCAAAGCATTTATGTTGTCTTCTAATTGATGACTTTTACTCACATTAGAAAACAAATTAATTTTTTCTCCTTCTAATTATCAAGTGTCTATTATGGTTACGTAGAAACAAAGCTAATATTGTTTGTACTGTTGTAATTTATATTTGATGAGATGAAAAGAATAACAAACAAATCAATGTTAACTAATTCAATTTCAAAATAAAGACAGAGGTATGTAGTATAAGTTAGATACGAGTATACGACATCTCCTCTCCGTACTTTAAATTTTAGTTATTTGTAGAGTTATTTATGCAAAATCATTCAAAAAAACTATGAGTATTGCTTTGCAATTGGACGTCTCTGTTGGTCACATTTACTCGGAGAATCTTTTTCTAAATTGATGGCGGGTAGGTGGATAATGAATTTTATGAAAAGAAAAAAAAAACTAAAAAAACGTCCAAAGACTTTCTTAACACGGTTTGCCACACGGGACGTACATCAAATTAATACTTCATCCGTCCAATATTAAGTGTCCGTTTTTATAATGTACAAAATTTTAGGAGATTTCACAAACTAAAATCTTCACCAATCAAATATTATTTTTACCCACTAAATAAAGTCTCATCTTATTGGTTGGAAGGTACAAGTGAACATTTAATTTGGGACATCCAAAGATTCCATTGTGAACACTTAATATAGAACGGATGAAGTACAATATATTGTAAGATCATTAGTTGTTGAAAACTCTAGAAATTGGCCTATTTCATTGGTGTCTACACTTCATAATTCATTTCATATGATCATTATCTCCTTATTTCATTTCATGTAATGAATACTTGTGCTTAGATCATCTATGATAGAAAAAGAAAGTTAGTCGAGGGGTAGTAGGTTGATAAGATGCAATGTGAAAATGTAATGACAATGTAAATTATCATCCAAAAATCAGAATAACCTAGTGCTTCATCGTTTTACATATAATATGTATATTTTGTGTATCGACTCATTCCATTGAACTTGTCAGGTGCCACATTCTTAGACTTTTTTAAGTTCATGTTTAGGTATATATATTAAACATTTTTCTAGTAAAATCTCAAGGAGTGATCTAAATTGATTGAGTGTAGTTTGGGCATTAATATTGGTAGTTGTGCGTGCAATCACACCAATTCCTATGTAAAAGATAATGAGAAAATTACTGACATACCCCTGCATGGAGGGGTATGTCACAAAATGCCCCAAATCTCAGCCGTTTTCAAAAATGCCCCATCATTCCCCTTAAAAGCATACGCGACATACGGGGAGGACACATGTCAACATTCTAGCTCGGGCAAAAAAAAAAAAAAAAAATAGTGCATGTCGCGTACAACTGTACGCGTGACCCTTTATTCCATACGCGAAATGCAAAAAAAAAATATATATATTGATGTTGACATGTTTGGTTTTGTGCTGTTTTGTCTCCAACTCAAAAAAAAAAAATTAAAAACTTACAAAAAACACCCTTTAACTTTTTAATATTTACAACTTTTTTATATAACAAACTTTATTTGTCAAATATTTAGCAAATATATATCAAATTTGTTAATGAAAAAAATATCGTTACGAAGAGCTCTGAATTACGAACAAAACGAGCCCAATATTGATATGCTTTTGAGCTACGTACGATTTTATAAAATTTCGAAATACCGTTTATAGGTTTAGAAAATTATACCGTTTTTAATTTATAAATATGATATTCATATTTCATAGAATTGTACGTCTTTTTCTCTTGTGCTTTAAGCGTATGTTTTAAAAGATTATAAAATCGTACGATTGGACAAAGTTTTCTTCTTCTTGTACTACGACTACTGTTGAGCTGCTATGTATGGAAGCATGGAAAAAGGATGACCAGAAACATGAGAAAAAGTAAACACACATTACATTCAACCCACACATGCCTTACCATTGTACTATCACAACAGCTCTATAAATTAAACGTATATTAATGCTCAGTTGTATTATTATTACGTCTATATGATTATTGAATACCATTTCACTGCATTTCTTTCATAAAGGGTGTTTTTTGTAAGTTTTTAACTTTTTTGTCAAATCTTTTTTAGAAAAAGTTTGTTATATAAAAAACACCCTTTAAAACAAATGTGATTTAACTTTTGGCATTATGCTTATTTAATATTTAAAGGGTGTTTTAGAAAAAGTTAAAGGGTGTTTTTTATATAACAAACTTTATTTGACAAATATTTGACAAATAAAGTTTTGTCAAAACTTTGTCCAATCGTACGATTTTATAATCTTTTAAAACATACGCTTAAAGCACAAGGGACAAAGACGTACAATTCTATGAAATATGAATATCATATTCATAAATTAAAAACGGTATAATTTTCTAAATCTATAAACGGTATTTCGAAATTTTATAAAATCGTACGTATGTCAAAAGCATATCAATATTGGGCTCGTTTTGTTCGTAATTCAGAGCTCTTCGTAACGATATTTTTTTCATTAACAAATTTGATATATATTTGTTAAATATTTGACAAATAAAGTTTGTTATATAAAAAAGTTGTAAATATTAAAAAGTTAAAGGATGTTTTTTGTAAGTTTTTAATTTTTTTTTTGAGTTGGAGACAAAACAGCACAAAACCAAACATGTCAACATCAATATATATATTTTTTTTGCATTTCGCGTATGGAATAAAGGGTCACGCGTACAGTTGTACGCGACATGCACTATTTTTTTTTTTTTTTTTTTTTGCCCGAGCTAGAATGTTGACATGTGTCCTCCCCGTATGTCGCGTATGCTTTTAAGGGGAATGATGGGGCATTTTTGAAAACGGCTGAGATTTGGGGCATTTTGTGACATACCCCTCCATGCAGGGGTATGTCAGTAATTTTCTCAAAGATAATTGCATTCATTATTCGGGATTGTTTATACATACCCTTCAAAAATGATTGTAATATTCTACAAAATTTTTTATTTGTTTTATTTAATTTTAATTTTTTTTCATAATTTTGTTTTTTATTATAAAATTGGGAAATAAAAAATACGGAACATATAATATAAAGTTTGAAATCGTAGTAAAACACAAAAAATACAAAACAAAAAATCATTAAAAATGTCTTGCCCTACTAATAAAGTGGAAAAAACTGTTTAAAAAAATAGATATAAAATTTAACAAGTCGTAAAAAAATAAAATATATAAAACAAAAAAGAAACTATAAAAAAAATGTCATATTCTATCAATGCATTTTGTAAAAGGGGGTAGAAAGGGTAAAAATGCACTAGGATGTACCCATAATACAACCCCGCTCTTTATGATTGAAAGTCAAACAAAATATTATTAGCACGAAATTTACAGGAAATGAGATGATGAAAGTACGGAGTAATTTAGTTGCTTACGTAGGTGAAAATAAAATGCTTTAAATAGGTAAAAATAAAAATAAAGTAGGAGTACTAAATTACCAGGAAGGAGACACGAACTTTAGATGCTAAAATCCCCATTGTATTTAAAGTTTTTAGCAAGAGCACATACATGGCTGAAGAAATACAGAAATTAAAGGTAAAACGTAGATAATGACATCTCCTCTTTGTGCTTAAAACTAAAAGGTCGAGGTACATTTGTCATTTATCGAAAGTACCAAGAAAATGATACTAGGAAACTACCACGAGAGAGTAAAAAGTTGGTTGCAGATAGTATGATTTGAGTAAAGTACACGACGAACTTTTTTACTTTTCTTTTTTAGTTATATATATATCAATTTATTAATCTTGTCTTTAACTTCTAAATTTACCATGAATAGTCCTTAATATTCCAAAACTTGCTATCCATAAGTCTAAAACAAAAGCGAAACTCACATAAAGTTCACGAGAGTGAGTATAACTTGTACTTCATGACTCTTTTAGATGAAAGCCACAAAACTAGGTAATAAAACCAAATCAAGAATAAAACATTTAGCCTAACGTTATGTTGTCTAAGGGTGTGCTTGGTTCAAACTCGGGAAAGGGAAAAGAAAAGACAATGATAATCGTGAGCAAAGGAAAAGGGAAATAAAAGCATTTCCTTTGGGTAATGACCTATTATCCGCTATTGCGTATTGAGTCATTGCATTATACTCTATCATGCACTTTTTTCATTATTTTTCTCATTTATCACCCTTGACACCCCTTACTTACCAAAGTATTTGTTTTTTTCAATAAACAATTCAAGTACAAATTTCTCATATCAGAGTTAAATCAAGCTTATCTAGAACCGCTAAGATGTTAGTTCAATTACCAAATTTATAATAAATCAAAATCCTTTAAGAATCATACTTTGATAGTTGCAAATGTCCTTATCCACATAACCAACGAGTTATAGCATGCATACGAAGACACGACTAACCGACATATAATCATTTACATTAATGTCACAATCTAGTATAATCTTACATAGTTAATGAATTTAATTAATATGCACAAGTTGTTATAAGTTTTTTTTTTTTTTTTTTTTTTTTTTTTTTTTTTTTTTTCGTGTAAATTGTGAAAGTATGTTGCAATTTAATAGTTTTAACCTGTTAGAATACTAGTGTGTAATAGTTAGGATATAAGTTTAGGGGGTTAATTGTATTTTAGCTCAAACTTAAGGAGGTTAGTCATGGATTAGGAAAGTTTCTAACCTCCTCAATTGTAGAATCCTTGTTCACCAAGGATTAGGTTTCTCCCCCCTCATTCTCTATAAATAGGGATGAGCGGGTGATGTTTTATTTGTACCTTCTTTTCTTGCTCACGTTTAATAAACGTTTGAGTGTAAATATCTCGTGTGCGTGTTGGTGCCACTCGGCATTAAGGGATCATAACCCTTTGCCGAGGTCTTGTTGGAGCTGTTCTTGATTCGTGGTTCCGCTCTAGAAACCGGTTTGTTGGATTTCTTCCAACAATTGGTATCAGAGCCAGGTTCGAGAAGAACGAATCACACAACGTGGTTAGAGCCAAAACAAAAGAAACAAGTGAACCGGGTTTGGTTCGTTGGTTACTGTGCAGTCGTGGGAAAATTGGCGCTGCGGGTTCGTTAACCGTTGGATTTCTACGAAATTCGAACCGTAGGTTGAAGACACATAGATCTAGGATTTCACCAGAGGGATCTTACATCGGAGCTTCCAGAAAAGAGATATAGGTTGTCGAATTTTCTGGTTTGGTTGTTGTGTTCTTTGTCGTTTTCGGTTATTGTTTGGCTATCGTTGTGTAGATTACATGGTCCAAGGTTTCTAGGTTTTCGAGTCAAGATTACTTGGGCAACAAGGTTCTTGAAGTTGTCTTGCAAGGAGGTGGATTGAATCTCACAGGGTTATAGGAAATCGTTTTCTTTTGTCACAAGGTTCTTGAAGTTTCGGTTTTGAGCTTCAAAGGTGACAAGGTTTTGCAGGAAGTTTCAACTTCAAGTTTTCGGTTTCTTGGAATTCAAATCTTGGTGGTTCTTGGAAGACAAGTAAGGTTTAGCTTTGTCTTGGGATTCAAGAAAAGTGATTACTTGGAGTACAAGGTATATCAAGGTTGTAGACTTGAGGTGGAAAGATCGAACCTTTAGGGTTTTTCTAAAGGTTAGTAGATCAATTATTACAAGAAAGCGGGTTTAGCACACGGCTTGCGAGACTTGTTGGTAAAGTTGGTTAAAAAGCAACTTAACAAGGTTTGTAGCAAGGTTAAAGAAGAATGGCTAGAATGAATACTAGGTTAAACATCGAAAAGCTCGATGGGAATATTGTACAAAAACATGGAGGTTCAAAACAAGTTGGGTTCAAGCAACTTGGTCTTGGTGTTAAAACAAGGGTCCATGGAGTACATTTTCAAAAGCGTGTTTGGTTTGAGGTGGAACTGCAGGGAGCTCAGGAAAATCGTGAAGCTGAGATAATTCAGGAGAGTAACGATCATGCTGCAGTAGCTCAAAGAAAGTTGGAGGTTAAACAACTTGAAGGAAAGACAAACACGGACTGCTTGGTAAATAAGCGGGTATACCTTGGTGCAAAGATCGGGGCAGACATTATGAAAACCGGAGTACCTGGTCAAGAGGGTGCAGAGGGCAATGTTGCTGAAAGGTATAGAGGTGACAGTAATATGGCTGCTTCAGGAGTTGCTAGAGTGATAAATGAAGATGCACATGAGTCATTGATTTTCAGGGATACAGTTGCTTGTGAGGTAATTTCCAAGTGGATGGCTGTAATGAAAGAAGATATGGATACTCGGCCTAGTATGTGTATGCTCAGTAACGGTTTCAGGCGAAGCAGTGACGACAGTAACATATATTAATGGAACTATGTACAAGGTATGTTCATATATCTATTCCTCTATATAGATTATATGGGGTTTACTTGCGAAAGCAAGGCTGAGATCTGGGTTACCAAGGGTTTGCTGGATGAAGCAAAGGAAATTATACTTGGTATGGGGATCTTCAGGACTCAGAGTGGTAATACTCTAAGGGTGTCACGATTCAGGTTTTCCAACGGGATGTCGGTTCGGATATTGTTGGGGGGACACTCTACGCTGTCGTTAGAGGATGGTCTATCAAGGAATCGTGATGAAGAAAAGAAGAGTAAGGGGTCATGTATATATGCAGTTGGAAGTCATGAGTATCAAGTGGTCTGCACGAGACCTAACATAACATCTACGGATGTGGGAATGTTGGATAGGTTTGATCGTCGATTACAGATGGACGTACAGGATTTTGTGGATTATGACTACATCATGGGTAGATCAATCACAATGTACAGGTTTATGATATAGGAATGTGCGGTGAGCTGGGAAGCTATGTTGTGGCACATGATGACTTTGTTAACAACTAAAGCGGAGTATATGACACTTACTATAGAATTGAAGGAGGATACATGGCTAAAGGGATTCTCTATAGAGTTAGGATTTGAGCTAAGGTTAGCAGCGGGTATTGCTACTGGTGCCTTGACGAAGGCGATCCCCGGTCCGAGGTTTCAGCACTGGTTGAAGCTGTTGCGTATCGTAGAAGGCTAACTATTACCACTAAGGTGGAAATTGTTAGAATACTAGTGTGTAATAGTTAGGATATAAGTTTCGGTGGTTAATTGTATTTTAGCTCAAACTTAAGGAGGTTAGTCATGGATTAGGAAAGTTCCTAACCTCCTCAATTGTAGAATCCTTGTTCACCAAGGATTAGGTTTCTCCCCCCTCATTCTCTATAAATAGGGATGAGGGGGTGATGTTTTATTTGTACCTTCTTTTCTTGCTCACGTTTAATAAACGTTTGAGTGTAAAATATCTCGTGTGTGTTGGTGCCACTCGTCATTAAGGGATCATAACCCTTTGTCGAGGTCTTGTTGGAGTAGTTCTTGATTCATGGTTCCGCTCTAGAAATCGGTTTGTTGGATTTCTTCCAACAATTGGTATCAGAGCCTTGTTCGAGAAGAACGAATCACACAACGTGGTTAGAGCCAAAACAAAAGAAACAAGTGAACCGGGTTTGGTTCGTTGGTTACTGTGCAGTCGTGGGAAAATTGGCGCTGTGGGTTCGTTAACCGTTGGATTTCTACGAAATTCGAACCGTAGGTTGAAGACACATAGATCTAGGATCTCACCAGAGGGATCTTACATCGGAGCTTCCAGAAAAGAGATATAGGTGGTCGAATTTTCTGGTTTGGTTGTTGTGTTCTTTGTCGTTTTCGGTTATTGTTTGGCTATCGTTGTGTAGATTACATGGTCCAAGGTTTCTAGGTTTTCGAGTCAAGATTACTTGGGCAACAAGGTTCTTGAAGTTTTCTTGCAAGGAGGTGGATTGAATCTCATAGGGTTATAGGAAATCGTTTTCTTTTGTCACAAGGTTCTTGAAGTTTCGGTTTTGAGCTTCAAAGGTGACAAGGTTTTGCAAGAAGTTTCAACTTCAAGTTTTCGGTTTCTTGGAATTCAAATCTTGGTGGTTCTTGGAAGACAAGTAAGGTTTAGCTTTGTCTTGGGATTCAAGAAAAGTGATTACTTGGAGTACAAGGTATATCAAGGTTGTAGACTTGAGGTGGAAAGATCGAACCTTTAGGGTTTTTCTAAAGGTTAGTAGATCAATTATTACAAGAAAGCGGGTTTAGCACACGGCTTGCGAGACTTGTTGGTAAAGTTGGTTAAAAAGCAACTTAACAAGGTTTGTAGCAAGGTTAAAGAAGAATGGCTAGAATGAATACTAGGTTAAACATCGAAAAGCTCGATGGGAATATTGTACAAAAACATGGAGGTTCAAAACAAGTTGGGTTCAAGCAACTTGGTCTTGGTGTTAAAACAAGGGTCCATGGAGTACATTTTCAAAAGCGTGTTTGGTTTGAGGTGGAACTGCAGGGAGCTCAGGAAAATCGTGAAGCTGAGGTAATTCAGGAGAGTAACGATCATGCTGCAGTAGCTCAAAGAAAGTTGGAGGTTAAACAACTTGAAGGAAAGACAAACACGGACTGCTTGGTAAATAAGCGGGTATACCTTGGTGCAAAGATCGGGGCAGACATTATGAAAACCGGAGTACCTGGTCAAGAGGTACAGGTGAATCAGGCTCAATCGGGTGTACAGGTGAATCAGGCTCCTCAGCCTGAGCTGGTGGTGCTAACTCATCATCGTCATCATCAGGCATCTCATCTTCCTGAGGGTCATCCTCCTCCTCAGGGTCATCATCATCACCCTGCTCAGCCTCCTGAGGGTCATCCTCCTCCTCAGGGTCATCAGCCTCATCCTCACCCTCGTACTCCTCCTCCTCCTCATCGGAAGAGTACCTCATCACTCGTCGTCTCCTACTAGGTGAACCATGTGGAGATGTAGTAGAAGATCTAGGACGACGACGCAATGATGTGGGTGGCGCCTCAGACAGAAGAGAATGAGCATCAATCTGTAAATGTGATGGAGTAGGGCGTACCGACATGCGTGCCGTAGCTCGGTGGGCAAAGCGTGGTGCCACACGAGCCAAAGCCTGATGAATAATAATAATAATAATAATAATAATAATAATAATAATAATAATAATAATAATAATAATAATAATAATAATAATAATAATAATAATAATAATAATAATAATAATAGTAATAATAATATTACTATGGTGTTGAGCGGGTAACGTGGGTAAAATGTAAAAACATGTGGCCCGAACCCGAACTCATTTTAAACTTCAATATCACTCGAAAATATCTCGTAACTAATTAAAAATATAGTCGGACTCGTTAAGACGAATCATAAACTTTTGTTAGGTAATCCTAGTGCCAAAGTCAACGTAGTACCAAGTGAGAATTCAAATATACATCACCGAGTATTAAATCAAAAATGAATTATGAACATAATTCACGAATTCCATAACGTCTTTAATTAAGAATATCCATAAAATATGTCTTACAAGTTCGTTGTGAAATGAAAATTTCAAATAAAAATTATAAACGGACTTAAATTGTAATGCGGGTTTTTAAAATAGCTCTCTAAACTGCCGGTTGTCACAATATATCTATTCCTCTATATAGATTATATGGGGTTTACTTGCGAAAGCAAGGCTGAGATCTGGGTTACCAAGGGTTTGCTGGATGAAGCAAAGGAAATTATACTTGGTATGGGGATCTTCAGGACTCAGAGTGGTAATACTCTGAGGGTGTCACGATTCAGGTTTTCCAACGGGATGTCGGTTCGGATATTGTTGGGGGGACACTCTACGCTGTCGTTAGAGGATGGTCTATCAAGGAATCGTGATGAAGAAAAGAAGAGTAAGGGGTCATATATATATGCAGTTGGAAGTCATGAGTATCAAGTGGTCTGCACGAGACCTTACATAACATCTACGGATGTGGGAATGTTGGATAGGTTTGATCGTGGATTACAAATGGACGTACAGGATTTTGTGGATTATGACTACATCATGGGTAGATCAATCACAATGTACGGGTTTATGATACAGGAATGTGCGGTGAGCTGGGAAGCTATGTTGTGGCACATGATGACTTTGTTAACAACTAAAGCGGAGTATATGACACTTACTGGAGAATTGAAGGAGGATACATGGCTAAAGGGATTCTCTATAGAGTTAGGATTTGAGCTAAGGTTAGCAGCGGGTATTGCTACTGGTGCCTTGACGAAGGCGATCCCCGGTCCAAGGTTCCAGCACTGGTTGAAGCTGCTGCGTATCGGAGAAGGCTAACTATTACCACTAAGGTGGAAATTGTTAGAATACTAGTGTGTAATAGTTAGGATATAAGTTTAGGGGGTTAATTGTATTTTAGCTCAAACTTAAGGAGGTTAGTCATGGATTAGGAAAGTTCCTAACCTCCTCAATTGTAGAATCCTTGTTCACCAAGGATTAGGTTTCTCCCCCCTCATTCTCTATAAATAGGGATGAGAGGGTGATGTTTTATTTGTACATTCTTTTCTTGCTCACGTTTAATAAACGTTTGAGTGTAAAATATCTCGTGTGTGTTGGTGCCACTCGGCATTAAGGGATCATAACCCTTTGCCGAGGTCTTGTTGGAGTAGTTCTTGATTCATGGTTCCACTCTAGAAATCGGTTTGTTGGATTTCTTCTAATTGTGTTTAGAATGGAACCTCAGTTGGGCTTATATGTTGGACTTGGTGAGATGCTGGGCCGTAGGAATCTCTACAAGTGGTATCAGAGCCAGGTTGGGCCCAGTGATGATGTGGATGGTGTTCCCTCAATTAGACCCCGGTTCGATGGTATTAGTGAATGACGGTAAACCTTGTACCGAAAGGAAGCCGGTAAAAGGCGGTGTGTTTCGATGGTAAAGGTCGGCGATATGAAAAAGGTGGGATCGTGGCTATAGTCAAAGGGGAGGCCCATGGTTGTTTGGGTTTGAGGGGAGGATTGTTGGGTGTACAAACCCAATCCCACATCGGTTGAATTATAATCTCAATGTTAACATATAAGCTTGGTGGGCTACTCCTTCTATCACCAATTGGTTTTAGAATAGAACCTCAGTTGGGCTTATATGTTGGACTTGGTGAGATGCTGGGCCGTAGGAATCTCTACATAACCCAAAATAATTATATATGGACAACTCATATAATTCATGTCTATTGTTTCTATCATGATCGAACTTGTGTTGACTATGTACGTTATTCTC
Organism: Artemisia argyi; assembly: GCA_030686995.1. NCBI lineage: Eukaryota > Viridiplantae > Streptophyta > Magnoliopsida > Asterales > Asteraceae > Artemisia > Artemisia argyi. The sequence continues at coordinate 192,137,374 of CM060676.1, forward strand.
TCTTGACCTATTGTTCGTAAAACGGATTGCGTGTTGCCAATTGTTCAATGGTGGTGGAGGCGCCAACCGAATTTGTAAAGATACTGGAGTAGGGAGGTTGAATAATGGGGTAGTATTTGGATGTTAAAAATTAAAGGGCACCACCACGTCCAACAATGGATGTTAGTTATTTGAGGATGAGACATCTTAGATAGTCAGAAATGTGATGTAAATTCTCATTTCTGCGTGAAGGTATCGTATGCGAAATTAGGCGAAAGCACAAGACCAACAATGTGCACTAAGGGGGTGGCATCGTAGTCGGCTAAGGGTTCGGCAAGGCTCGGTAACAATCGGCAAAACAAAACCACAACCTCGGCATGAGCAATTCGGCAATTCATTCGGTAACAATTACTGATTCGGTGTGAGATTTTGCATTTAATATTTTGGACCGTTAGAACACTTTGCTTGGATAAAATTGTTTAGGCATCGATCGGCATAACATTGCCACTAAACATATGGACTTAGGCATCCAAAGGCATGAAATTAGTTGGCTTAACATGATTGGCTAATTACAATTATTTTCTAGGCATCATTAGGCATGGTTGCCACTCCCCTAAAGGGTTTGTGTCCCAATGGTACCTCTTGTTAATGAATGAAGGATTACTATGGCAGGGGTGGGCCTTGGCCTCTCCAAATTTTTTCGTATTTAATGTATTTTATTTTATTCATAAATCAAGTGAAAAAATAAATTATTTTATCATTTGGCCCTCTTAAAATTAATCATTGATACTTCAGCCCCCTGAAGAAACAGTTCAAGCTCCGTCTCTACCCTTGTTATGTGAGAAACTCCGCAACCAAATGGTTGTAAGCTCAAGTCCTGCTTAAGACATGTGAAATAATCTGTGGTGTGTATATTGTGAGATAATTAATTATCGTTCTTAAAAAAAACTAACAGTATGCTCCAGGCATGTAACCTCAAAAACAAATAGAGTTAAAATAAAGAGACTAGATTAGTAACAACCAAAACCACATTGACAAGATCCGTGATAAAACAATCAAAGAAACCAGATATATAGGTGACTACCTAGCTAAAAAAAAAAAAAAAAAAAAAAGAAAAAAAAAAGTTCTATTACTTTAAAATAACCCTACATCGACTACCTAGCTAAAAAAAAAAAATAGTTCTGTTACTTTTAAATAACCCTACATCGTGTTAAACTTTACCAGTCGGCACCTCCAAACAATCATCTTCTTTGCCGTTGCACAACCATTGAACTTTCATTGCTTGGTTTTTTCATATAGTGGTTATATTATTGATTTATAGTCGAATTTAAAACTGTAGCCAAATATATGTTTTCTAAAAAGTTTATGCAAAAATTTAATGAGTTTGATTGTTATGGTTTCTAATGGTGATTAATTTTTAGATTGTAGTCGTTTTTAAAACTTAAGCAATATATTTGTTTTTTAAAAGTTTAGGTTGTACTTATTTATTAAAAAAAAATCAATTTTGTAACAAATAAGTATTAAAAATAATTAGTTGGCCCAAGCCCGGTTTTGGCTTAGGGTCCGTTAGGGTTTTATTTGTCTCATGTAACTTTTATATATTGTTGTTGAATAATATATTATATCTACCGGGTTTTCAATGGCTTGATCCTATTTATTCTCTAACACAAATGATGACGATGAATGATATACACCACATGCTCCTTAGCATATCTTTACAGCAAATTGATGTGACGTTATAATTTCTTTCATAGAACAAACAAATTAGAAACTAATTTGTATAAGAGCACCGGGTACCGTTGGTGCCATGGCTTGGTGCCGTGGGATTTTTTTGCTGCCGCGTAAGCAAAAAGCTCCATGGCACCAGAAAACCCACGACACCATATTTCAGGGGTATCCGTTGGCACTAGAATTTCTGATGATGTCGGCCTTTTTTTTTACTTAAAATATACACAATATAAACTAAAATAAACTTCATTAAAATTAAAAACAAAAATTACATATAAAAAAAACACACATTACAATAAAAAAAAAAATCAAACTAATTAATATACTTAAATATAAACTACGATTAAACTAAAATGTGAATCAATAAAACGAATCATCCGACACGTATCCCTCGTGACTCGAATAGGAGGCACTCGAATCGTCCTCACTCGTTGGCACACGGTCTATTCCATTTGCCCATCGCCATTCTGCTAGAAGGTTTCGCCGATCCTGTTTGGCTTTTGCTCACTGCTCACGAGCTCTTGCTTCCCTTTCTTCCTCTGCTTCAACACGTAACAATTCTTGCATATTTTGTTGAAAAAATTCTTCATCCGTCAACCCTCTCCAAATGGGTTGGTTTTCCACCGGTAGATTGTTCACCGGTTGATCGGGTTGTTGTTGGACAACATGTGGATTAGGCACCGGTTCATTATCCGGTGTGAATACCGGAAAGATGTCTTCTGATGGAGTGTTCACGGGTGCAGTTGCATTCAAAATCATGCTGGAGCTTGGGAATTGCTGGCCAAAGTCATGGTGACTTGGGAATTGCTGGGAAAAATCACGGTGAGTTGGAAATTGTTGGGAGAAGTCACAGTGAGTTGGAAATTGTTGGGAGAAATCTTTGCGAGATATTAAAAGAATTGTGTGAGAATTATGTGTGAATTGTGTGAGAATTAAGTGTGAACTGAAATGGTGTTAAATAAGCCCAAAAATCCCGCCCATTCATTTCAAATTTTGAATTTTAAACGTTTAAAAAAAAATCCCACCCATTCATTTCAGATTTTGAATTTTAAACGTTTAAAAAAAATCCTGCTTCTTCATTTGAATTTGAATTTTGAAAATTAAAAAAATCCAGCTTCTTAGTTTGAATTCTATTATCCCCTACAAATAACACACCATCTAATACTTTTCTTCACACACTTCTAAAGCATTTCACAATGAATAATCGTTGGTTAATGGAAGAAGAAAGCTTGCTAGCTAAAGTATGGCTTCAAATTCAAGAATCTACAGACCTTGTCGTCTCAATGGAATAGAATGAACGTTGAATGTCGTAGATATAATGCTATTTACAAAGAGTTGCAGTGTACAAGTCAACACCCTTGTCGTCTCAGCAATGCAAACCGAATTTATCATGAACGCCATGGAGGAGGGTTAAAATATCAATGTGTGTGGTTCACTCTGAAAAACACAAGGGCATGGGACATATATGATGAGTAATGGTGTTTTATGTTAAGTATTCTGTTTCTTTTCTTTCTGTTTTTCGTATCGTGTTTAATTGTTTCCTGTATCGTTTGTAATTTGTTAACTTTGAAATTGAATAAAAAGGCTTAACTTGTTGTTACATAAACTAAAACATACAATAAGAAAAAAGTTACATAAACTAAAACATACAATAAAAAAAAAAAAAAAGTTACATAAATTTAACTAGTTTTGGTTTGGATTATTTGCCCTGTCACGTACTTTTCGGGGCAATGGAAGGCCACTTTCCCCTCAACATGTTTTCGGGCAAGGGAAGGCCACTTTATCCCAAAGGTATTCATTTGTTGATCCGCACTCGGATCCGGATTCTGAGATATTTGAGTGAAACATTCCTTCAAAAGTGACTCCTCTTCTTGGCTCCTAAATCTACTCATTTTGATTGTAAAAGTATATTGAAAGTGTGTTTGAAATATGAAATAATAAAAGGGTATTTATAAGGTTTTTAAAAGAGGGTTAAAATTTAATTTTTTTTAAACACACCCATTTAAGGCTAAAGTATCCGTTATTTTTTAAATTCAACCACATTCCATGTTCAAAATTCAAAGAAAAAAAAAAGGCGATGGCGCTGAGTCATCACCACGGCGCGAGCACCGACGGCGCCACCTCCAGTATGGTGCGCCATCGTAAAAACTCGGCTGGTGGTGACAGCGCCAGCGATGGCTCAACCGTACTCCATCCATCCTCTAAGGATTAACTGTTTGTGAACCTGACAACTTGATGATAATTATATATGATAGATAAAATTATATATATGTAACATACGGAGTAGTATTAATATAGAAGCACGAAGGATAAGAATTAAGTACCATCTTTTCTCATTTCTTTTAATATTTATTGGGCTATATTAATAGTTTTAGAAGGCTTTTGTTGATGGACTAACGATTTTGATTTTGCTGAGCGCAACGTTTGAATTAAGTTGAGGGCAACTTGAACAAGAGGCCTAAAATGCTAATTTTTCAGTCTCAAAATAATAGTCACTGTTTGATTCTTTTAGTTTTTTTTATTTAACTTTAATATTAAATAATTTTGTTTGTGTTATATAATAATTGATGAAAAATATATGAATGAATTTGATTTTAAATATATATTCATTAATATAATTTTCATCAACTATTATATACAGTAACACAAACAAAAATATTTTGATATCAAAGTTGAAAAAGTAAGACTTTAAAAGTAAAACAGAGATTATAATTTTGAGACGGGGAGAGTAACATATCACGTTTGATAATAGCTATTTGACCAATCGTAGGCATTTCCCCCTCCCTCATACACTTGCCTCCACCCTGCAATGAGTGTTTCTTTTGGGAGGTGATTTGCATACTTTCATAATTGATCGACACATTAAAATTTTGAGTGTTTTTGACATTTATATTTTCACATCATACTCATTTTCACTTTGTAAGAGTATAAATGTCAAGACACTTAAAATTTGAGTGTGCCAATCAATTATGAGAGTGTGCAAATCATCTCCCATTTCTTTTATTGGCTTTGAGCCCCTTAACATTCTATCCTCTCGTGCTATTTATAATACGGAGTATAACATAAAACAAATAGCAGTGAATTCCCTCCATGATCATCATAGGATAGTTGTGTTTTCTCATGCATGAAAATATGAAATCATGCATGGCATTAGGGGAGTAGTCACATACTTTTTTCTTTGTGAACGTTGAGTTGAGAAACTGTTTTGACCAAGTTTCATGCCACTTTTTTACTTACTTTATAGTAGTTCATACTCAATGCCACTTCGATGCTTTTTCTCTCTTTTTTATTTGACCGAGTAAGATTGTCACGGATCAATTATGCGGTTGTTTATATTATGATTCCCACGACATAAAGTGACGAAACATTACAATCTCGAAGTGTTTATAAACGATTCAAATTACTGTCCGAATTGTTTTCTCTTTTCTTTTCTTTTTTCCCCAATAATTAGCTACAGATTAAAATAAAAAAATAAATATTTGTGAGAGACGTAATTTTATTTCTTTAAATAAACAGTTGATATAAGCTTCTAAAAAATTCCACAATATAGGGACATTGAAGGACGAAAAAGTTGTTTACGACTTTTTTCTAAAATTTATAGTTTTGATGCAAAAAATGTGAAGAAAACGTTTGTGCATTAAAATTTTGTAAATTGACATTTTGTGTATCAAAAATTCGTTTTGCATCCAACTTCTTTCTAGTAGATGTATCAAAATTTGAATGCGCATTGAAATATAACAAATTGAAAATTTTGTGCACTAAAATTTCATTTTTTTTGCATTAGAAAGCGTGAAAACTCACAATTAAAAAAACTTTCTTTATAATTTTTTTATGCACCAACATCTTCCATCTCTCGAGGAAAAAATTCAGAAGTTTTCGATTTTTTTTTTTTTTAAGTTTTTTTACACTTCTTATAAATATTTGTGTTTATTTTTTATGTCACCCAAAATCCAACATGCAATTACCATGGTCGCTAATATATTACGGAAATAATGTAGTCATATGAGCCATACTATTGATTAGTATCTGAAATGAAATTGGCGAAGTGGGTAAGCTTAACACACATTCTACTTTAATTTGATGTCGTTTTCTCATTTTTCCGGCAATAATCGATCTTTTGGGTAGGTAATTATATTCAGCGAAAGCACATGTAGATAGAAATGATGATGAAATGCCCACCGTGGAATAACATTGTTAAGTTCACATTTACACATTTCACTTCTATTTAAAATATTAACTGCAATCATTGATTTTTTTTAGAAAATCAAAATCCAATTTGAGCATGAAATTGCCTGGAAATATGAGAAGAAAGTTAGTCGTAATATACTGTTGTTTTTTTTTGCAGATATAAATAAAAATAAATAATGTGCCAAAGTCCGAAATTACCAAGAAACAAACAAGAAGTTTCGATGCCAAAACCAAATACATGAATTGTTGGTTTCTTTGTAACTACACATTTCACTTTAAAAACTAGTACAAATTTAGATCCATCATATCCTCCTCCACTTCAATTTCTTCCATAACAACTAAAAACTGATTCACCCTAGTTTGCTAGAGTAACCACACAATTTCACCTTTTAAATGAAAGAATGGATCCATCCTCATCATCTTCATCTAATAAGAGGATAAGGGATTTGGATTGTTATGATGAACCACGTTATAAAAGGCCCAAGTATGACGTGTTTGTAAATTACGCGTCTGAAGAGATTGGCAATAGCTTCGTGAGCCACCTCAAGGGAGCTCTCGTACGGGAAGGATTTACAATATGCGACCACACCATGCTCCCTTTAGGTCAAGACCAGAGTTCTGAGCTGTTGAAAGCTATCGATGAGTCAGAGATCTATCTTGTTTTAATCTCCCCCAAATATCCTTTCTATAAAGAGTGTCTTGATGTGTTGGTCCGCATAATGGAATCCCTACAGAAGTTTAAAAAAAGGAAAGTTTTTCCAATATTTTTTAATGTCGATCCATCTGATGTAAGGAATCAACAAGGTCCTTTCCTTGAAGCTTTCCTGTACCACGAGAAGAATGTCGATCCCGTAGGAGTTCAGATTTGGAGGAAATCCCTTAAAGAAGCTGGTGATAAGTCTGGTCTAAACTTGAAAGATTGGTAAACTTCAAACATTATACCAAATTTTGTGGAACAATTTTATCACCTTTTAGTTGGCTTAACTTTTACTAATTTTTTTGAAATTAATATAGTAATGATTATGTTTATTCCATTATTTGATGATAAAAAGAACAACTTGTACAAATATATTAATATTAATATATTTGATCAATGTCCCTGTTAATTAGACCCGCTGGTTTAAACAAATCAATTTCATGCAAAGGATGTTTTAAGCAACTTATGAGGTCGGTAATGAGTCTTTCTTTTGAATTTGGCAGTAGGGACGAAGAGAAGTTGATACGAAAAATTATAAAAGATGTCAGAAATATGCAGAATCCGCAACAACTATGTTATGTAGAGCATCCTGTTGGGATAGATTCACGAGCACAACATGTAATTTCAGCATTGAGGTTAACTGACCAAGCTTGTTCCATTATTGCAGTTCTTGGAATTAGTGGGTCAGGTAAAACCACTATTGTCAAAGCTGTTTATGACAAAATTGCTGCAGATTTCGATGTCAGTTGTTTTATCGAGAATATCCATGGTTTATACACGGGTCCAAATTGGGAGGTTAAACTGCAGAGGGATGCCATTTATCGTCTAACGCAAGGAAAAAATAAGTTTAAAGGTAGTGATGGATTTGCAAAGTTAATTAAGTTGTTAAGTGGTCAAAAGGTTCTTTTGATACTTGATGATGTTTATGAGTTTAAACAGTTACAAGCATTAGGTATTCATTTGTTGGCCTCATTCCATTATGGAAGTAGAATAATTGTGACCACAAGAAATACCGAGTCGCTTAGTAACCTGCAACACACTTCGTACAACATAGAATTGTTGGACACCAGTGAGTCTTTTGAACTTTTCACTAGACTCATTGGAAAAGGCGACCCTATGGACAAGAAGTTTGTAGATGCAATAGTGCGGTGTGCTGGAGGCATTCCCTTGGTTCTTGAGGTCTGGAGTCGTTATTTTACAGATTATGATAGGAATCTCTGGCCAAGCATGTTGGAGAAGTTAAAAAGAATTCCTCATAAAGATACTCAAAAGAAGCTGCGAATTAGCTATGATTCACTTCCTAAAGAAGCCCAGAATTTATTTCTGGATATCGCATGTTTCTTTGAATATATGAGTAAAGATCTAATCGTCAAAGTATTAAAAGATGAAGACTTCTTCCCAGATGTTGAAATTCAAATTGAAAATCTCGTTCATAAATTTTTGGTTAAATACCATAGTGACGACCAAGACGAGTTGTTGTTGCATGATGTTATTAGGAAGATGGGACAAGAGGTGGTCCGCCAAGAAAATGAGGTTGAGCCTGGAAAACGTACTAGATTGATGGGTTGTAGGGACGTGATTCGTGTACTGGGAGATTGTTCGGTAAAGTATCTTCAAGTTTATGACTAGTTAATTAATACATAGTAGTTCACTGAAACTAACTATAACTCTCTCCTCGATCTGTTGTTTACCAGGGAACTGATTCAGTTAGAAGCATCAAGTACAGCTATGAGAAGAAAGAACGGGTAACTGTTCAATTCGACGCCTTTAAAAAGATGAGTAAGCTGAGGTTCATTAAGTTGGATAATTCTCAACTACAATGGCCGTCTTCTTCAAATGATGACATGTCAGCTTGCTTCTCTTTCAAACATTTGAAATACTTGGAATGGGAAGAGTTCCCTTGCAAATCTCTTGACAACATTGATATGGGCAACGTGGTGGTTATTAAATTGCATAATAGCAAATTGGAAAAACTTTGGGAAGGAGTCAAGGTATGATCATTTTCATTTCTCATTTCGTTATATGATTTTGTGTTATACACTTATTGTCACACCGCCACCGGCATTTAAAAAAAATTACAATGCTGTCCATTATTTTTGAAAAAATTTATGAATTGTAGCATCATATCAACGTCTATGAATTGTAGTTTTTCTTGTAATCTTATTTTGATGAAATAAAAATTAGGTTATTATTTTGGAGATCTGCTGTTTTTGGTTGTTAGAAAAAAAATAAATCAAATTAAGAAATTACTCTAAAAGAAAATTATTTAACGAGAGATATAAACTTTTAAGAAGCGACATTGTTAATTATGAAGTTTAGCATACACACCGATTTAACACACATGGCATGTTAATTATGGAATTATGATCATAAAAAATCTTAAAATAAAAATTATAGTTTTAAACATTTAATTATTCAATATTTTAATCAATTTTGGTAAAATTTGAAAGTATAGGAATCGTTCATTTATGTTAGAATAATGAATTAAACTCTAAGAGACATTTGGTAAATTTAGTTTTTAGTTTTGGCATGTTAATTTTATAATTTGAGTCAGTTTAAAATTTGGCAGTTAGGTAATTAGTTTTCTTTGTACTTTTAGATTAGAACTTTGTATTGGTACCTTTGAATATGATTTTGTTTTGGGGATTGTTTAACCAATGCCCACAAGGCATTGGTTAAGATACATTTAATAAACGCGAATTCTCTTTTTATATTACAAATTGTATTTAATATATATTAATTAAACTTACAAATTACTATAATTAAATTTGATTTGTAATTTAATAAACTCAAAATTTCGTTTTATAAGCACCTTAAACCGTGTCCTAAAGGCACTCATTAGACAAACCCTTTTGTATTTGGTTTAATACAATTTGAATAAAGCTTCCGCTTTCTTTGTGGATTTTGTTTTTGTTTTGTTTTTGATTATTATCAACAAGTGGTATCAATGAGCCACACTGAAGATGAAGAAGAAGAAAAGAAAAGAAAAAAAAAAGTTCATTTGGTTTTAAATTTGCTTTTAGAGAATCGATCAATTTGTAGGTGGTATAAAAATCATGTTTGAAACAATTTGGTGAATTGGTCTTCAAAATAGATATTGAAGCAATTGTTTCTATTAAGGAATTGACGTTTGGAATTTGGGCCCAAATTCATTGAATCCGGTTTGCATTTTTATTGGGTAATTAGGCCTTTGAATTTTATTGGTTTGTTGTTTGGTATTGTTATTTGGGCAAATTGGTTTTTTAGAATTTGGTATTTTCTGTTTAAATTGGAAATATTTTTTGGGGTTCTTTAGTAGTTGGACAATTTGGAAATACTGAGTTTGATGTATGTAAAATCAAACAATTTAGTAAGTCAAAGTCATTTTCTAACTTCTTGGTTGCTTCAAATCGCTGTTTAAACAAAAATTAAATTACTTAATCTTTTAATAAATAAAAGGACCATTACATACTTTTTTTTTTTTTTTTAAATATTTCTTGATATAAAAAAGAAATTTAACATGAATTTATAATCATTTTTAATTTAAACATGTATTAAATATGTGATATTGTGAATATATTTTGTATAAGTACTTGTTATATAGAAGCCCTCGTAAAATTTGTAAACATCAATGGTAAGAATTTTTTAATTTATACGCATATGTAAAAAATCTAGGAGATATATTTTGTACAAATACATATTATATAAACTTATGTAATGATACTCAAAATATTAACATGATGAAACAAATTTGTCAATAATTCTGTGAAGTTCACGTTCAAAATTATTATGTGTAAATCTGATTATTATACACTACCTTACCTTGTAAAAGAAAATAAAAGATGAAAAAATAAAAAATAAAAAAAATAAGAGCATGAATTTAGGAGGGCTTGATCGTGGGGTCAAAAGTGGTTTAGTGGGTAATCAATTTTCAGTACACCCAATTTGGTGAGTAAATTATGAAGAAATGCATCGTATGAAAGCAAGCATTATTTTTCATTATAATTGTCATTCCTCACCCCAAAAACACCCTTACTTTTGCTAAAATTAATTAAAGCTTATTATTATATTTGTTTTTCTAGAATTTTAAAAAGCTGAAGATTCTGCACGTGTATTGGTCAAAGTCATTAACCAAGACCGGAAATTTCAGTGGGCTCGAGAATCTTGAGGAACTTGAATTAATCGAATGTTCTAATTTGGAAGAGTTGGATAGCTCTATTGGTTGCCTCCAAAAGCTTGTTGATTTAAATCTAAGTTATTGCAGTCGGTTGAAGAGGCTTCCATGGGAAATGATAGGCAAGTTAACTTCTCTTCAAAAACTTAACCTCGAAAATTGTTCCAACATACTGGAGATCTCACATGAAATTGGTAGTCTAATTTCACTTAAAGAATTGTATTTAAGTTTTAACATATTCAGTAGCCTTCCTAATAGCCTCTGCCAACTCCATCAACTGACCGAATTAGATTTATCTTATTGCACCAACTTAAAGTCGATTCCAGATCTTCCTCCAAGCCTTAAAGAGTTAAAAGCGGATGGTTATAAAAACCTAGTGAATCTTCCTTCAAACTTTTCTGAGTTACAATTTCTGACGGTGCTTTCGTTGAGTGATTGCTGTAAACTTGGATCTGAAGGTTTCACACAAGTTACAAGACTGAGGAACCTACAAATATTATACATGACAAATTGCAATGTTTCACAAGTATCCGGTAGAATTGGGGATCTGGTGTCATTGCGCCTTCTCGATCTTTCAGATAACACATTTTCTAGTCTACCGGAGAGCTTCAGCAACCTTTCGCAACTGGAGAAACTTGATATAAATGGGTGTTCACAATTACAGTTGCTTCCACCTCTTCCATCGCAATTGACAGAGATAGAAGCAACCGAATGTTGGTCATTAGATGTGATGCCATTTGATTCAAGGCAAAAGGCGTATACTTTTCGTTCCAAAGTGTTCAAGGTAAGCAACCTCTCCATTTGAAGCGTATACATATTTTGCAACGAAGAGACCTTTTTCATGTATTATTAAATAATATGCTTTAATGCTATACAGGAATCCCTCACGAGTAATAAAGGATTATACATCTTTCTCTCTGAGGAGGAGTTACCTGAGTGGTGTACTTATCGAAACAGTGGAAATAATGTTTTATCTTTTGTGGCACCTATCCAATTTGATCATAGCAAAATATGCGGTCTCATCATATGTGCTACCAGAGACAACAAGTGTTATGAGTCGATTTCTTCAGTAATTTATAATAAAACGAAAGGAACAAGTCATAAGCTCCGTAATAAATATATATGTGACTGTGAGGACTGGGTCATGTTTTGTCCACTTAATGATACAGCACTAGTGGTGGAAGCGGGTGATACTGTGGAAGTTGTATTTGATACTAGTAATAAACACAATTTTAAAAGTTGTGGGTTGCGTTTGGTATACGAGGATGAAGTGGTAGATTCGGGATTAGTTTTAAAACATGTTAGGAAGCCCACACACTCTCTGTTCCCGTTATCATCAGAGATCATGACTGGAAATAGTATTACTGAGGACGTAGGCTCCTTCCCCATCCAAGATGATGAATACCTCTCTTATAAATTTTCCCCGTGGTATCTTGATTTGGAACAGTTTGTGATGCAGGGCATGCCTTCGGCCTCCAGAGGAGAGGAGCTGGAGTTATCTTAATTCCCCATTATGGTATCTTAATTCCAAATGTTCTCTCTTGTTATAAGGTTTACAGTTGTAGTTGTAGTAAGTTATGTTATTGTGGGGCGTTCAAACGGAATGCCCACCAGGTGTTTGATCAATGTCCAATGACAGTACTAATCGATTAATATATTTGAATGTTCATGTCTCTTTGTTTTAAAGAACCAATGCTCTGTTGTTGTTTGTGTTCTTTCTCTATCCCGTCCTATCAGCTTGAGGCATCACTTGTTTACAAGTTGTGTTATATATAAAGAAATCTGAGGAAAAAATTGCCTGCGAATTGAACCGACTCCGCCAGTTTAATTTTGACCCAGCTTTATTTCATTGTTGAGTTTACATGTGCTGGAAGCGGGTGACACTGTTGCACTACAATATGAGGGTGAAGTAGAGGACATCATGAGTGGTAGTACCCGAAAGTTATCATATTAACTGCTTGATCTAGTTTGATAATTTGATTAATTGATGTAATTTACACCAATTTTCTCATTTGGGATTGCGATGCCACAATGTGTATTGCTGTTGCAATGTTTTAAAAACGGAGCATACTAGCATTTAACAGATTACTATATTTCAACAGTTTATACTATTTTATCACCAATTGTTTTGATTTTGCCCATGTATATGTTACTTCCGTCTGATTTCTAGCATGTAGGTGCATCGAACTCTCGTTTATGTACTCAAATTCAGCTGAGTTGTGTCATGAGAAACTTTGATACTCTGATGCCTAAACAGAAGGCTACTCAAACAGTTTGTATCGTCTCATGTGAATAATACTCGGTTTGACGAAAAAGCTATTTACTTCTGTTACACTTTTGTAGTGCTGATGCAATTATGTGTTATAATAACATAGTAACAGCATAACTGGGTTGATTTGATTAAAAGCAAGAGTATTAAGCTATAGTATCATACTGATCCTAGACGAGGTTAGATTTGACTGTCAGCGATACCTTTATTGTTGAATTTACTTATAATAAAAAATAACTGTTGTTGTCGAACTCAATTTGTAAGTTATCATTCAGTTGAGCACTGCGCTAATTTTTCCAATCTGACCTTCTACAATAAAAAAATTGAAATCGTTGTTTTCGAACTCAATTTGTAGTTACCTGTCTCATGAAGCTAACGAAGTACGTAGTTACATTAAAGACACTAAGTTATTGCTTAATATACTCCGTAATAATTACCATCTGATATTACTTACTTTTTCTTAGGAAACAATAAAAATAGATATGCTGCATATGTTATCTTACTGTATGTTATCATTCAGTTGTGCACCATAGTCTGCAATCAGCACAATCCACAATGTTAAGATAAAAAGATTACACACTCCTACACATTTGCTATAATCTTCAAAGATCAACAAGAAAGTCCATAGTTTCAGTTAGGGATGATGACCAGCTAGTTGGTCTAATATCTTTGTATCGATACATCGGGTATCACTTATTTATTAACTAACTGGGTCATATATTTCATAATTGTTTTAGCACATAATATGTTTGCTATCATTTATTGAACTTTGCAAAAGCACTACACATCAGTAAAGGTGCTGTTGCCTAACATATGCATTACAGATAGTCACCAGAACATGGTCACTCGTTAAAACAGATTGTCATTCTAGTTCAAAATCAAAACAACAAAACCCATTAATATTTATTCAAACCCAACAGATAATTGAGTTAAATCAAGTTGTCATTGGAACCGTCTCAAAAAATTTATTGCCGTGAAAGATAGTAATGTTTATCTATCACGAAAATAAAATTATATTCTCAGATAATCAACAAAAAGTACAAACACTTCCATACATTTTTCTTGCAATGGATACAAAACTATGCAACCATTTTGTCTTCGTTAAAAAAACATTGCTTCTCATGTACAATTGACAGGTTTTGAACAACAAGCGACCCTATGCAGCTTGTAGTTGTAGCATATCTGCAAACTAGACTGACAATCTGATCTTTCGACAGAAAAAGCTCTGTTATATATTAAAGTGAATTAGAAAATATGAATTTGTGTTGTTAGATATATGCAAGCGAGCTCCTATCATGATCAGGCTGGGGCCGGCCCCGTGTAGGAGTAGGTGGTCTTTGATTATTTAGCTCCTACATACATCAATCATGATCATATTACAACCACACAGCAGACAACTATGTATTGTTAGCAAAGGTTGAAATGGGCCGTGCAGGTTATCCTACCAGCTCTTTTTTTGTTTATTTTCGACCTTTTATTATAGATTTAAATGTGCTAATTATGATTACCTGCATCCAGTGGCGTTCTTCAACATATTCTAGAGATGTTTCTGGTTCAAGCGGAGGGGGCAACGGATGGATAAGTTTTGGAACAACTACTAATCCTCTACCAATTACTAGTATAGCTCCAGCATTGTTGGCAGTTCCTGTACACAATTAGCCCAATTTAAAAAGTCATCTGGCCACAAACAACCGAAGCAGTCTAAAGAAGCCAAGAATAGCTAATAGTTACCACAATAATTTGTTGCTGAAAAAAGGGTAATCAACTGCCCTTGAGCAAATCTCTCAAATCCATCCATTACGCATTCGTGTGCTCTTATAATCAGCTGAAGTTTGTTTCTTTTACAGAAGTCCGTAACCCTGTCAGGCTGCATGTAATTACAATTCATTATGAGTCAGAATAGGCAAGTAGGATAGTCAAAATGGGTATTTTTTTAATACATGTTAAAATGGGTCGGGTTGACCCCCCAACATTGTCATTTTATATTGCTTACATGAATACGTAAAAATTAGGATTAAGCCATTTGATCCAAAAAGATGAATACATACCCCGAAAGTAACAAGACCAGGTCCCCTTGCATTTGGTCTCAAACCTTCCACGCTATCGTTTTCTGTGGGGTCAGACCTACAAGTAAAAATGTACCAAGAAAGTGATGCAGTCCATATTAAGTATATATATTCACAGATTCAGAGCATGGCTAACGTGTGAGAACATACACAAACTTGAAAATGACCATAACTTTCGATTAAAATAAATTATGTTTTTCACTTAGTGTACTTCTTTCTTGCTCAAAAAAAGTTGGAACAAAATTAAAAACTTATATAAGCAAGAACTTACCATAGCAAGTCCATCAAGACAACAGATCCAGCATCCATGTTTATTGGTCTCTCTATTTTCTCTATTTGTTCAACTGAATGAATCGATCTTCCTATGCCACCATGCATACATATTATCTTTTGTTCAATAAGTGCTGCGAGTGGAAGATGGTTAAACAACTGATTGAACCGCTGCCATGCCCAAATTCCATCATTCTCACCCTACACATCATTAAAAAAACCATAATCAGATGCTTAAAATATAGAAATGCATTGCCAGTACTCCAATGTTTCCATACATACCATTCTCTCTATGCATTCAAGACGAAAACCAAAGAGTGCATTTACGTCAGCAGCCTCATGATTCCCACGTATTAAGTGAATATTTTCTGGATAGTTAATCTGAAAATAGTAAAATAATAATAATAATAATAATAATAATAATAATAATAATAATAATAATAATAATAATAATAATAATAATAATAATAATAATAATAATAATAATAATAATAAAAATTAAAAATTAAAAAATAGAATCAGTCTTGAAATAGATAAGTGGGAATATAAGGTGAAAAGCTTGCCTTAAGAGCTAGGAGCAAAGTGATTGTCTCCAAGCTATGTTGTCCTCTATCAACATAATCTCCAAGGAATAAGTAGTCAATATATCTGAAGATAAATAAGAACCGTTATAAAGTAAGTGTACAATAAAGGTAAAGAATATGTAAATAACGCAAAAGACGGGCTAAGAAAAGTCAAAACCTCACTTTCCAAGATTTTCGCTCTTTTTTTCGAATTCCCTAATTTATTTTAGTACAAAATTGCTTAAAATCGGGGATTTCTGTATGCTGCACACTTTTAAAATATAGGAATGCTGTCTTTTAGAACGTGATTACGTATACTATTGGCTTACGTTATGTCTCCAGCACTAGAAGGGAATCCATATTCATCAAATAAGCGCATGAGATCAGTGAACTGTCCATGTAGATCACCAAACACTTTTATTGGAGCTTTTAATTGAAGAACTGTAGCCTCACTAATAAATATTTGCTCAGCAGCATGACAAAGCTCTCCCACTTCATAGGCGTCGAGAAAAAACCTCCTGTCAGCTGGTGGTATCCAGTTCCGAGGCTTAAGCAAAGTAGCAAGCACCTGAAAAAAAGACTCGTTATAATCTATACTTTGCATACTACTAACCTATTTTGACCAGTTGACTTATGCTTGGGTTAATTTGTGTTGTGTTTTATCTCAAACGTGCAAGAAAAAATAGCTCAAAGGGGAACATGTCAAACAGGCTGATTTATGCTGTGTTTCATTTGATTGAAGGATAGTGTGACAATATTGTTTGACTTTTTGTAACACATTTAACCGATTAAAGTGACCCTATATATTTTTTAAATTGATGAAATAGTATTTGTGGGTCAAACCAACCCAATGCAATCCGTCGTGTTTCCACCTGTACTAAGAACTGGTCTATTTCAACCCAATCCCATTTTTATCCATGACCGGTCCACTTGACCCTGTCATCTTGCCACCTTTAATATCAGGAAAAAAAGCTACACAACAAGCACAACTTCTAAAATGGTACCTTTTTATGCAAGCCTTGAGGTGACTTTTGCCTCATGTACCGTTTTGCTGGACATGATGACATGTCATTTGAAAAAGGCATCATACGTCTACTCTCATTTTCAAAATGATCCAATGATAACTGCCTTACCAACCCACCAAGGTTTCCTACGGCTTCTCTAGCAATCACGACCTGCATCATATAAATATCAAGTTCGTTAACTCTATATAAGAACAAAAATACAATATCCACAACATACAGAATAATGAAGATGGCAGTTACAGCTCTAGGGTGAAGTTGAACATCTCGGGGTGTATCAGTGCCCTCTGAAGTAGTCCCAGCAGCATGTGAATTCACATTTGGACCCATCATTTCATTGGGAGTTGCAATTTGCGATTGTGCAGCTTGCCACACACAATGAGCAACATCAACTTCTTTTTCCACACTGCAAATACAAATACGTGTTTCTTTATTGAATTTACAACGTCTAAAGGGTTGTAAGTGTGGCGGATCCAGGATTTTTTCAACCAAGGTATGCAATACCTTAACAAAAGAATTGGCATATTTTCCTAATGCTATTAAATAGTACCCTATATTTTAATGTATGCACCCGCATACCCTGGAGTCCATGTAGGTCCGCTTATGATGATAGGACCCAAAGGGAAAATGAGCATAACCTTGTGCCGGTGGATAATGGACTTTCAGATCCGTCATCATTAGATATAGGATCAAACAGCCATAAATTGTGTGTCCTAGGAGTTGTCGTGTTTGAACCCTTTTCACTTGTATTATTAGCATCCGAATGAAAGGGAGAATTTTCTGCTACAACAAAATCATCTAACAAGAGATCTGCAGCACAGGAAACAAATAAACTTATTATTGTCGGCCCGGTGCACCAAAAATCTTTGGCTTTGCAAAGTTATAATGTGAAAGAGGGAAGACTTACCTCCCCTAAGACCACCATATACATAAACACAAGAACCAACTGATGACGAGGCATGCCGACACCGACGCATGAGCTCCAAAGACGGATCTTCAGTTTGCTCGTTGCTACTGTGTGAAGAAGTCACCAAACCATGTCTATCTAACCAAACTCCAGCAGCCGTGTCAAGCACTATAATATGTAATCGCAATAGCAAATATTACACTTTCTTCACTGAATTAATTGAAAATTTATATTTGCATGCAATTAACCTGCAACAGCTGCTTCACCCTCGACCACACGCCCTCCCCTAAGAGCTCCTCCTGTGACATGCAATCTAGCACCAACAAATACCTGATCACAAGCCAAATAGTTTCAAATTAACGACAATACTGAATAATATAACATTATCAGAATTTTAAAATCTTGATTTTTGTTTTTTTTTTTTACTGCAAAAGGAAGTATTCAATTGAGGATTATAAACTAATACTTACAGCAGCATGTTGGTATCTTGATGATGGTGAAACACCAGGTGCAAGAGTCCATTCCCATTGTCCGTTTTTATGCATAAGTAGTGCGTAAGCATCATCTAAAGGCTGTAAATCATGCACATATACAATCAATCATCAGCAAAAAATGTAAGGCTGTAGATGCATATATACATGTGTGTTGTACGTGTGTGTTGGATATGACATGCAGCAGAACCAAATTAACATACCACGCCTGAGGTGTCTCTTCCACCACAAAGCAAAAACATACCATCCAAGCGTGCACTAGCTGTAGCATACCTGTATACAAATAAATGATAAAATGAATATAACTCTACAATACTGGTTAAGATAAAAATGTGACATCTACAGAATCGTAACATAAATGCCCCTGTGAATTTCAAAATGTGCACACAAAGAAAATGCATACTTACATTCTAGCTGAAGGTTTGTCACCCCCTGTATCTAGCTTCAGCCACACATATGGTTTTTGAGCAGTATCCAATGCCCAGACATCTGAAAGCACTTTCTTTCCTAGAGAAAAAAGATGCTATTTTATTTCTATGAAGAAAACGGAAAATATGGTATGCATGTTACTTTTGAGCAAAATTAAGAGCATTATTGCAAGAATATCGAGTTTTTATTTGGAGTCTTGAGTTACTAATTAAGATTCAATTTGTAGGACAGCTAGTCCATCACTAACCGTCGTTGCCACTAAAAGTAACAAGATATCGTTGTGAGACTAAGTCCATGACATGACCATAACGAGGTCCAGGACCCTGCCCTTGAACAACAACTCTGCACACGTGTAAAATAAGATGTCATATCAGTACCTTATCAATGAGAAAAAGCATCCTAAACATATGAGTGGGAGGCGCTTACCGGTGCCATTTATATTTGTCGTTAGTCAAGTCAAGCACATAAAGATCATCAGTCGAATGGCCAGCTGGACCTATGCCACCCTAGCAATGCAGCATCAACTTTATCACAAATCACTAACAATGAAGAGTATTTTATTCTCGTGCTTCTATGTTGGACCATAAATGTAGTATCAAATCACCTGAAATACGACCATAGTCCCAACAGCAGCAGCTGCATGAGCAGCCCTAGGTGAAGGGGGGTCCCCAGCCGGTGTCATTCTGAATTTACAAATCAACATTTCATTTCTAAAAGGTTAACGAAATTAAAGAAAAACAGTTAATGTAAAATAGAAGCAACCTGGTCCATTTTTTGGTAAGAACGTCATATGAATGAAGAGAGTTTATCACCCCTGCTAATCCTGAAATCCAAAATGTAGCGAGCTGAGAAAGCGTCATTTTGCATGTATTAGAAAACTTTAGGGAATATATTTGTTGCATTGCCAAGCAACTAATTGTGTGTATACTCACGCAACAAAAATATAAAGCTACTAGGCCATGCAACATATGCATCCCTAAAACTTCATAAAATAAGGAAAAAGCCACTAAATGGTAACCAAGTTCCATGTTTGTTCCAACTTAGTTTAGAAAATTTCTAACGACTCACTATAAGTTTGTTACTTTTATAAAAGTATTGACCTCCAACCTACCGCACGTATGTTATCATCGTGTGTAAGTTTTTTATGATAGCTGATGTGTCATCCAAACTGTTAGCTATAAAAGTAACGCTGTTAAAAAAAAAAGCATTAAATCAATTATACAACTGGGACGCTGTTTAATACAATGTGCATCCATTTCATGAAGGGGTGTTTAGAATTGTCAATGTAAACAACTTCTCTTGGCATTTTCAATGAAAATAAGCACTTTTAAGTGTTTAGATTAATCAAAATGCTTACGCTTATGTTTACTCTACAGTGAAATAAATTGTTTAAGTAAGCAGTTTGATATTGCTTATTTAGAATCTAATGGTGAAAATGATTACTGCCTATTTCCCAATACATGAAATTAAAGAGAGAGATGAGATGATTACGAATGCCAGCCGACGCGCCACCTTCAATGGCGGTAGCGCCACCAAATAAGATCAAACGAGGTCCATGAGATTTGGTTTGAGAAACCGCGGTTAAAGTGTGGCCACAACGAGGGCCAGGGGCATCATCATCTGTGTCCCATGTCGCCTCCAATGGAAAATAATCCGGAGCTGGATGCAGCAATGGTTTCGAATCCATCAAAACCAAAATGAATCAACTGTAACAAAAGCAGAACATATGCATGATCTGATTTGTTCAAAAAAATATCAAATCACTTTGCAATATCACAAAATAATTTGTTAGTTTGGAATATTAAACATATACTGTAATATATTTGCAATTACTCAAATTAAATTAATTTCATAAGAACTGATAGATCAAAGAAAAACAGGGGAATGAATGTAAGGAGAAAAAAAATGAATATATTTTTCCTCTAACGAACTAAAAAAGTAAAAATATCCTAAATTTTAACATCTAATAACCTTATTTTCTACTTAGCACCACGAAGAAAACACATCATATATGTTCGTGTATTTATAAAACAAACGAATATGAGTAGGATTTTATGTTTGTATATATTTAAAATGAACGAACACAAACAAAAGCTATATTCGTGAATCTTTGGTTTTTTATTCATTAAGATTAGTTTAACATATTGAATAAGAGATGATTGGCATGTAATTTATGTGTTGGATCCAATTAATCCGTGTACGTAACACTCTAAAAAAATTTCCATATAGATATACTTATTTGTTCATGGAGTCACATTTTCCATTGGTGAACACAGACACATTTTTTTGGTTTGTTCTTTCCATGTTATCGAACTCATCGTATTCATAAATGGTATAGCAGGTTTTATGCAATTTAAGCACCAGACTTTTAACATGTACTACCCATTTTACCTTTTTAACCCCTTAAAAGTAACTAAAATAAATAAAAGGGGAACATGCCCTGAATTGACTCATTCACAAGTAAAAATAGAGGGGAGAAAAAGAGGGGCCCGCCAGAGCTTTTCTACCTTACAAAGTATGAAAAGACAGAAGTTCATAAATATGGAACATTTCTGTACTCAGGCTTGTGCCGATAACTAAGATTCAAGGTTAATGTCATACTAAAGAGTATCTGTGCAGCCAGAAAACAAAGTCATGTGTTGCGTGTTTGACCAACAACAAAAGCATTTGTGTACCAAAGAGCATATGTGCAGCCATAAAACTAGGTTATGTGCCTATGCTTCAGTTATCATACAGGCTTCTGCTGCTGCACAAGTTTGCTAGATTCCCACAGCACTCTCTTCACGCCAATACCTTGTTCAGGAGGACCTGACGAAGCACCAGTAGCACCACATGGTTGTTGAAGCTTGGCCAATTTATCCAACTTTAAATAAGTAACATCCACAACACACGAGCCAGATTCATCAAGGTTGGTCCCAGACCATACGCCGCTTGCTTGGTGCACACGACCCTTGCCAATCTCTTCTCCTTGCCCATCTGTAAGCACCACGTATTGCCCTTGTTCATGCTTAACCGAGCCACTCTCTGGGTTTCTCCGAGTCCCTTGGGCTGAAGACGGGGATGGGTTAGAGAATTCATCAGCACTCTCAGGGTCAGTTCCTGAGCCACCTTTTTTGTCAGTGAAAGCATTGTCTCCCACAGAAGGTGCACGGATATCCTTGGCAGCTACACGGGCTAGTTTGGCTTTGCGGTTATTCAACCTGTTGACAACAGTCAATGAAGTTAAGAAAATGGCTCCCTTTCATTTGCCTGAGTAACCATTTACTTCCTGATATAATGAAGCTATACATAACAAGTACCGATAAAATTCTATAAAGAAAGCTAAGGATTTGTTATATGATGTCTGCTGCCTATTAAGTTCTTGTAATGCAAAATTCGGAAGAAAAATGTCCTTTTTGTACGAAAAAGGCAACAACTATAATGTCAATGTACTCTCATAGACCAGGCAGTTTCAATACACCAAAACTGAAAATTTAGATGTGGCAAAATGGCAAGTTGGGTCAGTTTGGGTAATGGGTCACGATCAGGTTGGATTGGGTCAACTCTGATTATCCTATATTGAGGGTCCGCTTGGTTCAAAGTGGGGAAAGGGAAAGGGAAAAGGAATGCAAAGGAATGCTTGAGGTGGGTAATCAATACCTTACCCCTCAATTTACTCTATAATGGTTGATTACCCACTACGCGGTAATCAATACCTTACCCCTCCATAACCAAGCACCATTATTTGAAGGATGTGGGCCATTTTCAATTCCTTACCCATTCCCTACTCCCCTTTTACCCTCCACCAAGCACCCCCTCAGTTCTTTTACAACAAACAACCAATACACTAAACGTGACAATACAAATTATCATTTATTAATACAAATTAAAGATGTAAAATAAAATGACATACACTCATTTTACTAGTAATTAAAATAAAGAGTAATGAGGAAAACGGTGATCATCCTTGATGGCTTACAGTCTTGCACATCACTTTCCTAAATCCTTTTTCAAATGATGCCCAATGTGACACAAGTACCTACCTGACTTGACCCACTTCAAATTTCTTAAGTACTTGAGTATTGGGTCAGCCTATTTCAGCCCGTTGGGTAATTTTCAATTTCCCAAAATGACCCAAACACTTGCACAAAGTAAGTCACTTGGGTCATCTAAAATAGTGAAATGACTATATTCCATCAACACCTTTAACAATACTAAATATGAAATGGAGAACATATACTCGTGATCTAGTGCTAATATGAAAATAAGAACAGGCTTTCTTACCAATTCTTTAGCTGCGAGGAAGATATTTCTGTACCCTGCGAAATCAAATTAGGAGGAAGAAACTATTATTAACAGAGATATGTGAAGGATGTCTTTTCCCAAGGTTAGAAGATGAAAATCTCACATACATGAAGACTAAGTTTCTCTGCCCATGATTGTAGCATGGCAGCTTTCCGCTGCATCTCAGGCTCGGTCACTAAAACCTGTTCGATCATACTTATTTGAATGTGATTCATTATGTTGCGCTTCCTTTTTCTTGATTGTTTATCCTCACTCTACATGTTTATAAAACTTCACGTCATCATTAGTTATTGGAAACTAAAATAAATCAATTAAAACACATCTCGGGAGACTTCTTTACCTGCATGGTATTTGAATCCAATCCAGATGTTTCAGCATTCTGAGCATCTGCTTCACTTTCATGAACAGCCCTAACAGTATAAGTTTGAGCTGCCTCTGTCCTCTGTTCTAGAATTTGCAGACCATTGGATGGACCTTCGTTTCCATTGAGAGTTAACGTGTTAACTCCTTCCAAAGGTAATATGATAGATATGCCCTTGTTCTGGTCACCATCTCTGTCATGTGCATCTGGAGATTCTTGTACTTTAACATCAGCCTCCTGCATAATTAATTCCAATATATTACATTCAAATCTCACTTACATGTAACAACCGGTACATGCATAAAAACATGACACCAAAACAAAAGAAGGGATGAAAAGTTTACTATAACTGGTTCAATGTTGGATTCTTGAGTAATTAGTGGCTCCAACTGTGCAATGAACAACCTACACAAACCATATACAAGATGTAGGTTTACTATTAAAGTTCAAGCAACCACTTCAGACAACATACATGTGTTTCAGTAACTTCATAGGTTGGATAATAGACCACTACTATTAAAGTATTAATGTGTCAGATAAATTGCCCCTGATAGATGATTTCTACTGTTTACATCAAGCTAGATTGTGTGGTTAGACAGCAGATATGAGTTTCAGTAACTTTATAGGTTGGATAATAGACCACTACTTAATGTGTCAGATAAACTGTCCCTGGTAGATGATTTCTACTGTTTACTGCAAGCTAGCCTGTGTTAGTCTGGGATCTAACCAGTAACTTTATAGGTTGGATAATATACCACTACTTATCAATGTGTCAGATAGATTATCCCTGATAGAAATTTTCTACTATTTACTGGAAGCTAGTCTGGGATTTAATCAGTTATTACCAAATAACTGCAATACATATCCATGATAATATGGGATAACACTTGAAACCTACAAGTTTAAGAAGACATTGCAGTATACTTACTTAAACAGCTGCACGTCATCCTGGTTAAGGAATGTAGGAGTTAAAGATGCTGCATGAATTAATAGGGAACCTGCACACGCAACGCATCATGTTATCTAAGTAAAAGCATACGCCTGTGATAAACTTAAGAAGTTGTTAAAACAACATATACCCAGATTTTGGGTAATGACTGCAGCTCTCTCGGCTCTTGCGTCGTTTAAAACTCCATATGGCACATTAAGAAGTTCCTTATGAAAGCACTGCAGAAATGTGTTGAGGAAGAGATCTTTCTCCTCTGTGAGCCAGAAGTAGGTTTGTTAAGATGACAAGAACAATTACAATTATCCAAAGAAGAAAACGATTGGTTACAGTATTCACCTTTACATATATCAGGAATAAAACAAGTGAGATTCGCTACAACTTTGACCAGTAAAGATGTTCTTTGAAATGCATAAGAAGTCCGAGGTACACGACATGCATTAAAAGTGGATTCTGGAACATCTGATGATTGAACCACACCCAAAACCCATCCAGCAGCTGCCAATGAATCAAAATCCAGAGTAGCATCTTCTTCAGAAGGCCGAGATTCAGAAGAACACCAACTAGACAAGAACTCCCCATGTGGTTGCGAAAAAATTGTGGTCAGAACTTCTGTCTGCATGAAAAAAAAAGGGCAACAAATTGCTAATTCAATTTACTCACATCTTAGCATCCCCATAATAAATTGTCTAACATACGTATCTAAATGAAAGTAAGCACATGGATCATAAAAAAACTTACTAATATGTCATAAAGAATCAATTAAATATGCACTTGTTAAAAGCTTACAAAGTTCAGGGTGATGTAGGATCGAAAATTAGAATCGTCAGAAAGAATTTCAGTCAATCGCATTGCATTGAGTTGCAGAAGTCCTCTTGGATAGGTTTTGTCCGAATAAGCAGCAAGCCCATTCAGATCTCCACGAAACATTGTCCTCAGCAATGAAATGACCTATATCACACAATCGCAGATTAGTTTTGTAATTAGCACATAATAAAAACATAAATCTCTGGATATATTGAAAGAAACCTGGGATATAGTAGACTTGGCTAAATCCAAACCCACTGTAGTGCTGGCAGCCACATCCAAGAAAGAGGTACTTTCCACTTCACAGAGATTCAGCAGCTGCAAAAAGAGGAATGGTATACATTATCGACACCATTATAACAGAAACATAGGTAAAATCCTGCAGCTGACTTCATAGAGTGCCAAAATATAACATGGTGTATAATTAGATCTTACAATAGATAAGACTTTTGATTTCAGCCTAGAAACCACAGCCATAAGGTATGAATCTTCACAGAATGGTAATTTCATGATCTCGTGTGCCAACAAAAGAATACCACCTTTTTCACATAGGTCCTGAAGGAAATAAAGATAAAGTCAGATATACCAACATAAGAAGCATC
Organism: Artemisia argyi; assembly: GCA_030686995.1. Classification (NCBI taxonomy): domain Eukaryota; kingdom Viridiplantae; phylum Streptophyta; class Magnoliopsida; order Asterales; family Asteraceae; genus Artemisia; species Artemisia argyi. The sequence goes on from CM060676.1 coordinate 192,163,136, forward strand.
TAAAAGGAATACTTAGCCCTTTTGTGTTTGCATGTACAGATTCAATTAATGGTAAACCTTATTTTTAACAAGGCGCTCCCGGAAGGGCCTTTGTTGACAAAGTGACTGAAGAAACTGTAGAGAAGCCTCACAGTGCTGACACAGACGGTTGACTTGAGCAAGATTTGACTGCATGCCACCATTGGTATACTGACCAGGCAACCTCACTTGAAGATATTGAATGTCTACACGAACAGCAGCAAAAGCTGTATGCATAAATTCATCAACCTGTCACACATATCAAACACAATAATTAAACGCCTTATTGTCTAACCCATAATCTGTAGATTGTAGACATTGAGCATAGTATGTCACCTCAGGGTGGGCTAGAAGAACTGGTGCAAGCTCATGCCATTGCGAGGAAATAAATGCTGTAAACAGATGTAGAATGCAGGCCAACAGTGCTGAATGCAGCAGAACTAGCTGACTATCCTAGATCAATAACAAAATGAAATCTGTCAGTGAAAGATAGTAAATGTAAAGAAAGGATAAGATTATCTAAATGATAGAACTACATTAACCTGTCTCCAACGAACAAGATGGGCGACATTGAAAAAAATCAAATCAAACATCTGCTCAGATACTTTCACATCCTCGAGCAAAACCTGTATTGTGAAAAGTAATTTATAAAATGAAAGAATTAAAAGAAAATTAAACAATTAATTAAATTACCTGCTCAAGTAAGGAATTGCGAGGTGCAAGATCACACAAGCTATGCAAGAGTCTAAACCCACCTAACAAGTATCTATAATGTTCTTCATCTCGTCTTCTTTCAAAAGGTGTTGCCAATAGGTGCCAAGCCAAATATCTTGCTAGGGATTCGACATTGATCTGAAACATTTCATTGAAAAGAGATGGTCAGCAAGCACTAGTCAAAGCAAATGCTTAATGGTTAAAATTTGATTCTACGCAAAATCTACCAACCTGTTTTGATGATCCATTACTGGTGGTGTATTGAATAGTATCATTTTCTGCATCCCTAATTAACTTGCTAAGCTCCTGAGAACTTAATGTTGGTAGTTCAGTAACAGCTGAAATCATATCGATCGGTGGCGGCTGCATATAGAAGCAATTGAAGTAAAATGAATAAGCTACATTTGGAAAAGGTATATCATGGTAGAGGAATGCTAGACCCACATAAGAATTACACAAAAAAAATATACCAATATTAACCCATTAATTATACACACAGAACATGTGTTTGTGTGAGAGATACAGAGATAATAATACTTGGTAAAGAGGAACAATATATGAATGACGTGGATAGTTAATAAACCATCCTAATCTTCAGTACATTTAACAAATAGGACATGTGCTCTTATTAAACATATAATTGTACAAACTTAGAAATTTTGTAGATTCTCATTGATGGTTATGATTTGCATTAAATACTAATTTCATGGTTCAACTTCAACAAGCTCCAAAAGGAAAATAATGTAAGAAAGTGACTTGAAAGATTCTGAAATGATAAACTATAAAAGCTGCATGCAGTATCTTTACAAACAGATTTAAGATGAGAGTTCCTCCTAAATATTGTAAGATTTTAAAAGGGAGTGTCAAGTATTTAATCATGACTTACATAACATTTTAAAAGGGAGTGTCAAGTTTGTGGAGTCTGAATCTACACACCAGCTCAGGTGGGGCTTCCCTCATTTCTAAAGAGACATCTAACCATGTCAAGAAAACCAAATTCTTTGCCTAACAGTTTGATTTTGACTTAATTGTCTTAATTGGGAAAATTACTTAATCTAATAATTGTCTTAATGGGAAAGTCAGAGGGTGTAGGTTTTTCAATCAAGTCACTCATATTTCTATAAAAACTGTGATTCAGACACTTATTCAGCATACATTACAAACGAAAATTGTTTATATAAAAAGAGACATCATATCCACACTACTATAGCTAGGCAGAACTTAATAAAAAAATAAAACAAACAAGGCCGTGAGTTTGTGTAGTCATCAGGATAACCTTAAGGCAAGCTCAAACAAACAATACTACACCTTGTTATTAATTGACACAATTATCAATCACCGATGGTTATTGTAAACCAACACAAACACAGGAACCTTTCATTTTCCTTTGTCACCATTATATACTAATGTCAAACTTTTCTTGCCATGTACAGTAACAATTAAGTGAGAAACAATAGGGTAACTATCTCACACATGGCAACCTTTAAAATTATGTTTAAATGTTCAAGTAGGAATACTTGAATCAATATCGGCATATCGCTAAGACTTGGTGGGTGCGTGAGGGTGATGCGTAAGGGCTCCCTCAAGCATGAAGCCATTAAGCGATTTTGGTATGCGTTCGGGTACAAAGTGTTGTGTGAGAGTATGTGTGTGTGTGTTTTATATCTACACAAATATTGGTATAAGTAAATGGTGAGTGAGTGAGAGGGAAGGGGAGTGATGTGGCGCTGAAGCGGCAGTGAGTAAGGGGTATCTAATGAGTGAGGATTGCACCTAGTCTTATGGCTATGACAACCCCACCATTAAACTTGTGTATATTTAGAGCAGGAGGTATGGCTCCTCAAAGCAACTCGCCACTCCTACGTGGACAACCATTTGAGTAAGTTGATGCTCTTCACCACACCATCCCAACCTCCTCATCCCTCCTCACTTGCTCCTTGCTCATCTGCACGACGAACATGGTTCCTGACAAATGTGTACCCTTTTTTTTTTTGTGAGTGTAAAATAAAATATAGTTGTAAGTGGTGGGCCCCAAATGAGTAAGTTGAGGTTAGTTGTGAGTGAGGAGGGGGTTAGTCGTGAAGAGGTGTTAAGGTGATGTGGCACCCGTGGGCCCCAAATGAGTAATTTCTCTTCGTCACCACACCTCTCCCTCTCATAAAAGTGGATTGTTTAGTACTATTAAAGGTTTTAACTTTAGATATAGATCATGTACCCTTTAATCAACGAAACCACATTTCTTTTCACAATACCTAACAACACGTATAAATCAATTACGCCAGAAAAGTTATGACCGAGGGGGCAAACTTTGATAATTTCTAGAAACTACACTACAAATTGGTTCCTTAGGAGCGCAAATTACAAAAATAGCCAAATATTTTAGAAAACCTTAAAAACCTCGTATACGAAACAACATAAGCCGTAACCTAAGATACGCCACACCTATGGGCAACTATAGAATAACAATTAGACCTAAAAAAACTAATAACAGTAAAATTAATCAGCAAAAATAAAAAGTCACTCACAATTACATTCCTGCATGATACATCCTCTTTGACAATCTTCATTTCCACCTACCTTAACACACACACACAGACACAAAAACAGTTATATTATTAAACCTTAATTTTGAGCATTGATTATATAATTAACCATACGAGCCCTAGTTTTAAAGGATTGAGGATGGAAGTATACCTGTTGTTAATTGTGAAATAAGGAGGATGAATTGAATTGTTGAGGGGTTTAATTTTATTATGAGCTCAATATCGGTGTGTGGGAGTATAATTATTATGATGATGGTGAATTAAATGCAGGTATATATATAAAACATAAAACGTGATTCAAATGAAATTTCGGTTTCTTTTCATGTCAACCAAAAGGTTTTTTTTGCGTTTTTAATTAAGGTTGTAATAAGGTTAATTGTGCTATAGATATTAAACAAGGAAACCGGCACCCGGGCTTCTCGTTAAATGTTGTGTCAAGCTATATTTGTAGTTGTCGTTTAATGTCTTTTTTGAAATGAATATTGTGTCATGCATTACTGTGTTCCGGTGGAGCTAATTTATAGGTAATTTTAACTTATTTTTATAAAAGCACTCGTATGTCAAAGGCATATTAATATTAAATTTGGTTTGTTTATAATGTAGAGGCATTTATAGCGGTATAAATCATTAAATATTTGTTATATATTTGGTAAATAAACTTTGTTATATAAACAAAAAATTATATATATACTTTTATAGAGCTGTATGCTTTGGCCTTTATAATTTTAAAAAAAAAAATTAGGATAATTTTTAAAGTTATTTGATAGGTTAAGGGTGCATTTTGAAAGTTTTTTATTTAAAAGCTATATATATATATATAATAAACTTTAACATTTTTTATAAAACCGTACGTAAGTCAAAAGTATATTAATATTGGGCTTGTTTTGTTCATTATCGATATGCCTTTTTGCCAATATTTTTTTTATTCAAGAAACCGCTAGATATCTGTTAGATATTTGACAAATAAAGTTTGTTATATAAAAAAATCAAAAATATTAAAAAATTAAGGGTGTATTTTGTAAGTTTTCTTTTTTTTTCACTGTTTAATATTTTAATGTTTGATGAGGCTGACACTTTTTGGGCTTCACCAAATTTTTAACGGGCTAACATTTATACGAATATAATAATACGGATTTGGAATATTAAAATCGAAATGGTCAGCGTGCCTTTTGTGTTTTAGTATATACGAGTTGGGAAACTCTAAGTGGATTCAAAGAATCAATTTTTAACTCCAACATTGTTTATATGAAAGGTAGTAGAACTAAGTTTCACAATACCCATAGCTACAAACATATTGGCAGATAAGCCCATAAGCCAGCAACATAAGCTATTGTATAACTATTTTCTTACAAAATAAGTTGATTCATTAGGCATAACCCTAGTCTAATTGCATAAAAAAACACAACAGATTAAAAATACCCAATTTAGCGTATGAACCCTAAATTCAAATCCTAACAATTGATGTTCCAGATTACGATTAAGAGTTAAAAACATGTTTAGGATCACCAAATACCTAAAACCCACTACAATAATTAACCTCTAACACACAAAATCACAAACCCCCAATTACGCATAAACCCTAATCCTATTAATGACCATATCTAAAAATCTATCCGTTGGATTTACAATTCCTTCAAAACCACATCTTATAATATGCTAAAGATTACTAAAATACTTACTGATTGAAGATATGAAGGAAAGAAGAAAAAACAAAATTAAACAAAACTGATTACCTTTGTTTGTGGATGATTGATATATTTTTTAGATAGAGATCTAATGGGTTTTGTTGCTTCTCTGTGTGATGAGCTTTAGAGAGAGAGAGAGAGAGGTGTTTTTATGGAAGAAGATTCTGGAAAGGGCCCGAAACACAAAGGAGGGGGAGAGGGATAAGGAAACATAAGAATAAAATATAATATTGTTACTGTAGCTAGAATAAAAAAATTGTTTTTTCACTGTGGTTGCGCCAAAGATCCCAACGGATAGTATAATGTATAATATAGAATACCACACATATACTTAACACTAAACTATTATTTTTTATTTTATTATTATTGTTTATTCTATTATTATTTATTTTTTATATAAACATCACTTTATTAGAAACTCATACAATTTAACAATCACTTTATTATAAACATCACATTTATTATTATTATTATTATTATTATTATTATTATTATTATTATTATTATTTATAAACAACACTTTATTAGAAATTCATAGGATTTACAAGAAGTTAGTGGAAGCCGATATACTAACTGGGCTCTCACTCCTCTAGCTATAGAAAAGCTAATCCTACTAAAGATATGAGCAGCAGCACGCGCTCCAATGTCTTGGGTCATCGAGAACTTACGGATTCTCTTCAGTAAGGTCACTGCATCCTTCTCAAGTTCCCCAAAAGAAGAGAAAGAGAAGGGGAGGAACCCATATCCAATATTTGCGCACATAGCCTCATACTTGACGCGTTTACGTTGTGCCGCCTCAATCACAGCACGACCCGACACAAAATCGACCATACCAGTTTGCGTCAAGGGGACGACCCCGTCAGGTCAACACATACATCAAGCCCTTCGTCCCAAGAATAAAGCAACATATCAGCTGGACGTAAGGGCTTGTCCCTATCTCCACAAAGCCCGATGTAAATTTACAAAATATTAGTTGTAAGCGGTGATGCTATATAAGCCCTGCTCTTTTAGCTATAAGAAAATTAATCATATTAAATATGATCATGTGTTTCAATATCTTGAGCTATGGAGAACTGTTAGATCCATTTTCAGCAAGCTAACAACATCTTTCTCTAATTGTTCGAAAGAAGAGAATGAAAAGGGGGACAAAAACAAATTTTATATTATGGAAATGCTAAACATAGTATTAGAGCAAGGGTGTAGTAACACCACCTTGGCGTCGTTCTTATATGGAAGGGAAATGGCTTGAGCCATTTCGGTGTCACCATACCCCACATCCTCCTTGTGCCATTTGCCAAGCCAATTCTTGCGTACGCTATTATGCACTTTTTTTTCTTTTTTTTTTAATTGAGTTTTGTTGTTGAGTTTGTGTTTTAATTGGATATTGTGGGTAGGGCTGATCACAAGCCAATTTTTCCTTATTTCGGTCTCAGTTTGGTTCGGTCCAGAACAGTCTTACGTATGCTCTATTGGACTAGACCGACCAAAGGACTGGACCAACCGGACCAGACCGAACACATTCAGTCCGGTCCTCGGTTTAAGGTGTTAGTGCAAATATTACGATATTTAATCTATACAGTCTCGTTTGTTTTGATTGATGACAAACATATAACTTGATATATAACGTAAAATATACAAGTTACTTGTAATCATATTTTGTCTCAACATACATTTAACACCTCTCGACGTCTCGAGTCCTCGTACGCTACAACATAAGTTCGTACATGTTTGTTATGTGGCATTATGATCAAACCTCTTGACTAACCATTTAAAATGATTAAATTATTTTTAGAGTCTTTAAGTATTTTAGGTGTCAAATAGAATAAGTGTCACATTAGGTGTCTAGGTAAAATTAGCAAGTTTTACTAATAATAAAAATGTGTCTTATGACGACATAAGTAATCAAACATTTTTAGTAACTCATTAACTTACATCATTTAACTTAGCAACATAAACATTTTTAAACAAACGTCATTTAACTTAGCAACATAAACATTTTTACAAGTTTACTTTTTTTTCATAACAATCTAAAAGTGGAAATATTCATTTACATCATGTCTGGCATCATTCATGTCTTGTCAAAGTTGACTTTGGTAAGATCTTGTATATATTTTGGTTAGATTATCAGTCAATGTATAAAGTTAAGATTTGAAAAATAATTTGGAAAGATTTTACTAATCATTCTTGTATAGTGAAAAGATCTTAGAAAATATATTGGCAAGATTTTTTTAAATGTTGTGAAAGATTTTGGAAAGATCTTGTATAAGATTTTGGTAGGATACTAGAGATATTGTAGGATACTAGAGAGATATGGAGAATATTTTGGTTAGATTCGTTAGAGATTTGGAAGATCTCATTTGACTGGCGGAACCAAAATGATACAAGGACGGAACCAAATATTTGGTTCCGCCTGATCCGTGGTTTGCTGTGGGTTTATACCCATAAATAGCAAGCCAAACTTAGTTGTTTCTTGACCACTTGAACATACATTCTCTCTACCCTTCTTGCATCATTTAGATTAGTAGATAACAATGTAGTAACATACATTAATCACCCTCACCATCACATGACCATAATGCTTCTAACATTCATCTTTGTTGTAAGCATATCATACATCTTGATCCACCAAACAAAGCTTGGAGATCTTGCCATCATCATCCACCAAAGCATATCAACATATGAATATTCAAGGGCACTTTTCATCCTTATTGATTGAAGACTTCTTATTCAAGAAGTTCATTTAGATTAGTCATTCATATCCATTAGACTTTTATGTCATGGATCATCATTGTATCATCACAATATATTCATCAAACTAGATTAGATGGTTTATGTGTTTGTGCCATAAAACACAAGGTTTTTATGTTGGGCCACAAAACATAGCGGGAGTGGTTGTACCCTTGTAAAAGAACTCGACATTAGCTTAGTGTCGGAAATATTGTATAGGTGATGTTAGGATGGTTCTACCTCGAACTAGAACCCAGTATTTAGCTTTGTACCGGATAAAGTGTAAACGACGATTATAAGGTTTTCTTCGCTGAGAATGGAGCTTGTTGATCTAGTGAAGTAACTCTCAAGTTGGGTACTCGGGGAGTGGAGTAGGGCGGACAGGAGCTCCGTGACCGAACCACTATAAATCATCGTGTTCAGTTTGCGCTTTCTTTTACTTATTGCTTTACTTTAATGTTTACATTATGTGATTGCTTGTGTTGTGACTTGTTGATTATACTTGTGCGATAACATATTTTAAGTTTATGCTAGTCACAAACTACACGTAACATCTTTCATATTAGAACAAGTTAAAATTGGATATTTGATACAACAAGTATTAAAGTTTTTTTTTAACGGTAACGTATTTACCCCCTCCCCCCTCTACGTTTTTACATAAGGTTTTGTGCTAGTTCGGTCTCGATTCGGTCCGGTTTTGGCTGGTCCGGTCACCCCTAATGGTAGGTCTCAAAAAGGTTAAATGGCTTGAGTTATTAGTGAAGTGGTATTTTAGTATGTGAATGCGAAAAGTGAAATGTTGAGATGGCGAAACAACTCATGTCACTATACCTGATGCTCTTATAGGTATGTATAAAGTGTTAGAACGTGCATATTCAGTTTGTACCCTAATAATAAACCTCTAAGCCCTGCAAATAACTACTCCCAACCACTTTAATATGACACTACATTTGCATGTTTTTAACTTTTAAAGGCGACTATTTTAGAAAAGTCGTTGTTGTTGTTGTTGTTGTCGTCGTCTCATATGGTTCAATTCTAGCAACAAGAATTATGCCCAATTTTGTCACATTTCGATAGTTCTATTCGAGAGTAAAAGGATCGATTTTGAAAAAACATTTGGCAAGAGCGTTTGATGAGCAAAATATGTATGTATATGTGCGCACATGAGAATAAGGATCTATGCATGCACTTTGTATATGCATAAATGCATAGTCGCTACTTCTAGTGTCGCTTTAAAAGCTCCATTCAAAGTATTTTCTAACATGATTTTACCACGTGCTCATCTTCGGTTACCGATCTCCGCTACACCCACTCCATTTGCCATTACATTTTTTTGTAAAGGTTCTTATAATAATAATAATAGATATTCTACAAAGTTCACTTTCCGAATAAAAGTATTTCAATCGTTAGATGCGTAACTATCTCAAAAGATTATATTAGAAATCATTTCTCAAAGATTGTATATAACAAAAGTCAAATAAAAAGTAACATCGGCCAATATACTTACTCATGATCTACAATGATGACACTTTGCCTAACTTTTTTCAAATCAGCATTATCGGTTGGAACAATCTCACCAATAGCAACGACAGTTCCAATAATATTTGCAATTCATGATATTTTCTTGTTTATGCACTGTCTGCAATAGCCATAAAACTAATTTGTAAGATTGTAATAATATGTTTTTTAATGACAACAAAATATGAACACAGTGATCACCATGTTAATACAAATATCGCCTAAAAACGTTATTTATATTTTACGATCTTCGCTAAGTTTTGTTAACGACAAAATGTAAACTTTAGTTTTAAGCAAAACATATTCTTAGTTTTTAAGACTTGCATAAACAAGACTTTTGCTACATTTTACATTTCATAAAACATAACACAAGTTTATTTATTAAATTAGAAATAGTCACATCACATTTATGGCAAGTTTTGTCATTATGTATTTATGGCAAGTTATGTGTTTGACTTACTTTCATGTTGCTTGCAAGTATCATGTTTGACTTACTTTAAGTGATGTGACATTGTTTGGTTGATAGAAGTTATGAGACAAGACCTTGTTTGGTTTGAAGAGTAATTGCAAAAACCTACTGCAGACCCGGCGGTACCCTGGGGGTACACGGGCGGAACCCATTTGAGGGTTCCGCCTGATCCGCCGAGCACACAGTTTGTTGTGCTATAAATACCAAGCCATAACTTGATTTTTGGCAAACCTCTTGAGATCATTTTTACACACACACTCATCTTTCTTTCTAACATCTTAACATTGTAAATGTGAAGTTTCCTTTTGTAGCAAAGAAGCTCACAAGGTCGTCTAAAGTTACAAGTTTCCAACACAACGTTGCAAGACTTGGTAGCTTAGTATTGTGTAAACTCGTGTTGTTTACGCGTCATTTGTTTGTGTATATTCTGAAGTGAGTGGTTAGTATTTTAGTCCTCAAAATACAAAGAGTGTTGGGAGTTGTTGTACCCTAGTAAAAGAACTAAACGGGAGTGGTTGTGCCCTTGTAAAAGAACTCGACATTTAGCTTTGTGTCGGTAAAAGTATAAGCGACGTATAAGGTTTTCTCCGCCGGTGAAAGGAGCTTGTTGACTAGTGAAAGAAACTCTCGAGTTGGATACTCGGAGCGTGGACGTAGGGCAAGGAAAAAGTGTCCTTGTAGCCGAACCACGATAAATACTCGTGTTGTGGTTTGATCGTTTCTTTCCTTTACTTGCATGTTATATATATATATATATATATATATATATATATATATATATATATATATATATATATATATATATATATATATTGTGTTTGTGCATATATCTTTGATCAAACGGAAAGTTTCAAAGCTAACTAAACAAGTTAAAAAGCTTTTTAAAACGCTAAAACTATTCAACCCCCCTTCTAGTTTTCCACAATTGGCATCAAGAGCTACGTTACTCAAGCTTTTAAAATATATTGTGTTTTAAAACTTGAAACGATCCATGGATTTTGAAAATTACAAGGAAGGGCAATCTATGCAAAGACCACCACTCTTTGAAGCAAATGGTTTTATATATTGGAAAAACCGTTTTGAAACTTACGTGACATCTAAATATATAGATTTATGGTATATAATTGTTGATGGTGATAATATAGTTACTAACATTAAAGATGATGATCAAAATAAATTGATAGGTAAAAATAATGAAGCTAAAATGATGTTTTACAACGCTTTGCCTAAGAAAGAATATGAAAGAGTCTTTTTGTGTAAAACCGCCAAAGATATTTGGCAATCTTTAATTGTCACTCATCAAGGAAACTCACAAGTTAAAGATAACAAAATTGATCTTCTTGTTCAACAATATGAACAATTTGTTATTTCCGAAGATGAGATTATTGATAATGTTTTTGCTAGGTTTAACACTATTATTACTTCACTTAAAGCACTTGATGAATCTTTTTGTAGTAAGAACTTTGTCAGGAAATTTCTTAGAGCACTCCATCCGAAGTGGAGAGCAAAAGTGACGGCAATTGAAGAATCCAAAGATCTTTCAAGCATGTCACTTGATGAGCTAATTGGAAACCTCAAAGTTCACGAAATGGTGATGGAAAAAGATTCGGAACTAGTTAGAGGCAAGAAAGAAAAAGTTAAGTCCATTGCCTTGAAAGCTAGAGTCCAATCAAGTGATGATGAAGAATCTACTTCGGATAGTGATGATGAGGAATATGCTATGGCCGTGAGAGACTTCAAGAAGTTCTTTCGTAGGCGAGGGAAGTTTGTTAGGCAACCCAAAGATGACAAGAAAAACTTCCGGAAAGATCGTGACGATCGAAAAGGAAAAGTTGAAAGAAAATGTTATCGGTGTGGAGACACAAGTCATCTTGTAGGAGAATGTCCAAAACCACCCAAGAGCAAACCTCAACAAGCTTTTGTGGGTGGTGCTTGGAGCGACTATGAAGGAGATGATGATGAGCCAAAGAATGATGATATTGCGCTCATGGCTCACAACTCAAATGAGGTACTCTCCGACTCATCTTACTCCTCTATAGATGATGATACCTTACAAAATGAATATAACAAACTTTGTGAGCTAAGCTTAAAAATCATAAACAAAAACAAATTTTTGAAAACTAAAAAGGAGTTTTTAGAAAATGAAGTTTATGAGTTAAAAGAAAAAGCTAAGAGATTAGAAAAGGGTAAAGGTATTGACACATAATGCAAATCATGTGAGGAACTTAAACTTGAAGTTGAGAAACTTAAAATTAATCAAAATGATCTAATCAAACAAACCACAAAGTTCAAAAAGTTTGATAAGAGCATTTCATGTGCGGATGAAATTATGAAACTTCAAAAGTCACCCTTTGATAAAACAGGTCTAGGGTTTAGTCAAGTTGATACCGTTAAGGGTCAAACGAAACAAGAAAAGAACATACATGAAACAAACAAAACTGCTACAGCAGGCCGCGGACCAGACGGAACCCAGATTAGGGTTCCGCCAGGTCTGCTGCAGCAGTAACTCCATCCACATCGGATCGTTCTAAATTTGTTAAAGTTACATATAAAAATGGAACCAAAACTGCCTTTAAAACTGGAGTAGGACTTAGTAAAAATGAATTTAGAGCTAAGACTACTCAACCAAGACCTAAGACTTCAATTCCCAAACGCCCCTTTCCAAAGAGCAACTTCAATGCTCGACCAAACTACCAACATGTTTGGAACCAAAACACTCCTGGACATTACCAAACCTCAAATTACATGCCATGGAACCCTTATGCTCTATTTTCATATTTGGGACAAATTAATGGTATGCTTAACCAAAATGGACCCATGAGAAATTGGGGACCAAATGTTTGAGTGTTTTTCATAAAATAGGTGTGCCTCAAAGTTTGTTTGGATCCAGATGAATGGATCAAAGATAGCGGTTGTTCAAGGCACATGATATGTAATAAAAGCCTCTTCTCTACATATCACAAATGTGATGGAGGTAATGTTACGTTTGGTAGTAATGTTAGGAGCAAAATCATCGGAAAATGTACAATCTCTCATGACTCCCTTTCTATAGATGATGTTGCTCATGTTGATAACTTAGGATTCAATCTCCTTAGTATTAGTCAACTTTGTCGTAATAAGTATAATGTTCTTTTTAGTGAGAACGGTAGCAAAATACTTAAAGATGGTATAACCATAGCCAAAGGTGTCCTTAAGAACAACGTATACGTCATGAAGTTGGATTCTACATCTAGAGACAAACTTTGTCTTACCTCATTAGATGAATCTTCAACTTTATGGCATAGACGTTTAGGACATGCTAACATGAGACTTATCCAAAACCTCTCCTCCAAAGACTTAGTTCGAAACCTACCCAAGTTGAAATATGACCAACACTTTTGTGATGCTTGCAAAGTCGGTAAACAAGTCCATAGTAGCCATAAGGCTAAAAACTTGGTTTCTACATCTAGGTGTCTAGAACTTTTACATCTGGATTTTGGTCCATCCGCTATACAAAGTTATGGAGGTAACTTCTACACTTTGGTCATAGTAGATGATTACTCACGTTATACTTGGACAAAATTTTTGAAAAGTAAAAATGAAGCTTTTGATAAATTTGAGATTCTAAGTAAGAAAATTCAAAATCAAGTAGGGTCTAATATTGTGTCTATTAGAACGGATCACGGTCGTGAATTTGATAATCAATTTCAATTTGGAAAATTTTGTGATAATAATGGAATTACTCATAACTTTTCGGCTCCACGTACTCCTCAATCTAATGGTGTAGTAGAACGTAAAAATCGGACATTACAGGAGATGAGTAGAACAATGCTTAATGAACAAAATATTCCACAAAAGTTTTGGTGTAATGCCGTAGACACATCAACGTACATTCTAAATCGAGTCCTAATTAGACCATTTTTGAATAAAACTCCTTATGAACTTTACAAAGGTAAAAAGCCTACATTATGATACTTTAGAGTGTTTGGTAGTAAATGTTTCATTCTTAACACTAAGGATTATCTCACCAAATTTGACCCAAAGTCTTATGAAGGTGTATTTCTTGGATATTCACAAAGTAGTAAAGCTTACATTGTTTTAAACAAAGAAACCTTAAGAGTCGAGGAATCGTTAAATGTAACATTTGACGAAAGTCCACCTCCCTCTAAGACATCACCTTTGGTAGATGATGACTTAGTTGAAAGCCAAGCAATTGAATGTCAAGAAATCTTAGGTAATGACAAGGAAGATGAACTATTAAACAAAGAACTTGTCAATGTCAAAGAATCTAAAAGTCATCCATTAGACGGTGTCATAGGCAACATTAACGAAAGAACACTTAGATCAAAAGTTCAAAATGAAAGCAACTACTTTTGTTTCGTGTCAACCATTGAACCGAAAAACATTAATGAAGCCATTAAAGATGAATCTTGGGTAATTGCAATGTAAGAAGAATTAAACCAATTTGTTAGGAATGATGTATGGACATTAGTTCCTCAACCAAAGAGTCAAACAATAATTGGAACAAAATGGGTCTTTCGTAATAAAATGGATGAAAATGGAATTGTGTCTAGAAACAAAGCTAGGCTAGTAGCACAAGGATATAATCAACAAGAAGGCATTGATTACGATGAAACTTTTGCTCTGGTAGCTAGGCTCGAGTCAATTAGAATATTACTTGCTTATGCGTGTGCACATAATTTTAAACTCTTTCAAATGGACGTCAAAAGTGCATTTCTAAACGGAGTCATTAATGAAGAAGTATATGTGGCTCAACCACCGGGCTTCATCGATTTTGAAAAACCTAATTATGTTTACAAACTTAAAAAGGCTCTTTACGGACTTAAGCAAGCTCCAAAAGCATGGTATGATCGACTTAAAACATTCCTAGTTGACCATAAGTATACCATGGGCTTAGTTGATAATACTCTCTTCACTAAGAAGAAAGATTCACATATTATCATAGTCCAAATCTATGTTGATGACATTATATTCGGATCAACTTGTCAAGAATTATGTGTGGATTTCTCAAAAATCATGCATGACGAGTTTGAAATGAGTATGATGGGAGAACTCAACTTCTTCTTAGGAATCCAAATCAAACAACTAGAAGATGGTATCTTCTTTAACCAATCTAAATATATTAAGGACATGCTTAAGAAATTTGGACTAGAAGATTCGAAACCTATCAAAACTCCCATGTCCACGGAAACTAAACTCACCAAGGATGAGGAAAGTGAATCCGTAGATAGCACTAAATATAGAGGTATGATTGGTAGTCTACTTTACCTAACGGCTAGTAGACCCGACATTATGTTTAGTGTTTGTCTATGTGCTCGCTTTCAAGAAGATCCTAAGACTACACATCTCGAAGCCGTTAAAAGGATATTTAGGTATATTAAGGGCACTACACATTTAGGTTTATGGTATCCCAAAGGAACGGGAATAGACACCATAGTGTATGCCGACTCGGATCATGCCGGTGACTATGTCGATAGAAAAAGCACAAGTGGTATTTGTACTTTTGTTGGACATTGTCTCACCTCATGGTTCTCAAAGAAGCAAACGGCTCTTGCTATCTCAACAACGGAAGCCGAGTACATTTCGGCCAGAAAAGCATGTCAACAAGCTCTTTGGATGAAGCAAGCTCTTGTCGACTACGGAATTCAACTCAACGACATCACAATTCTTTGTGACAGCAAAGGTGCCATTGATCTCAGCAAAAACCTGGTTCAACATGCTCGTACCAAACATATTGAAATCCGTCATCATTTCCTTCGTGACAACGTTCAAAAAGGAAATATCTCAATTGAGAAAGTTTCTTCCGAAGACAACATAGCCGACATCCTCACCAAACCTTTTAAACGTGAACCTTTTAACCTTCTTAGGCTAGGCTTAGGACTCATGGAACCTACATTGTAGTTCTGGACATTAGACAAAAATCACAAAAATCAAAACAAATCCATAACAATTTTTCTCAGCAGGGTCGGCGGAACCCTGAGCCATAACGGACGGAACCCAAATTTGGGATCCGCCGTGTCCGTCGACCTGCAGAATCAATCCATTAGTTTATATTTAACCAAACACCCATTATCTCATACCACCACTTCAAGGCTGATACTATTCACTTCACCACTCATCCACACCTACGAATTCTTGGTCCTTCATTCATTTACATTGCAAATCAATCATCATTGTAAGTATTCTAAACATGATTACAATCCTGATCTGAGTCTAGGAATTCTATTTCTTACACAAAAACAAAAACTTGAGGTTATGCATTAACTTAAGAAATTCATGCATGAGATTAGGTAATTAATAAAACTAATCATGTTTCCCATAGTTAGGAATTGCATCTTTAATTAGTATAAACATGTTTGCTAAAACACCCCATGTCAAATCCTTTCAAAAATTTCTCACAAGTAGGACAAATATTTTTTCGTCTCACATTGAGAATACAAAATCAAAACGTTATGCTTAAAACATCACTTGCATAATGTCTCTTGAATGCTAAAGGGAATACATAACCAATATGTATTTTCGGGTACATTCAAACGAAGCTACATTGATCAAGGAGAGTTTGGGTTATCTTTTGTTTTATAACAAAACTTGCATAAAACGATTTTGAAGCATCAAAATGAGTCAAGATAACCGCACCTCCACATTGTTTTCATATAGGCACACACTAGAACTTCCACATTATAATAGTGGTTTAAGTAAACAAAAATGTGAAATTTTGTTGTTCTAGGAATCATCATGCCTCCTCTAACCCACTACGACCACAAGGACACCATTAAGTACCTACCAAAACACCACAAAACCAAAGGCCTTACCGCTAATCAAGTAAACGTTTTCAAAGCCCTAGAAAAACACTATGTCCATGAGGCTAGAACCATAGACCCATCTTTTCTAGAAGGCACAAACCTTTACGCCGATTTTGCCACAATAAACTTTGAGTGTCTTTTGAATATCGACGAGCCTATTTGTCCTAGGTTCATTCTAGAGTTCTATGCATCATGCGTCCTCTCAACGGATGATTATGGTCATATGTTTATCCACTTTAGGGTTAGCGGTCACCAATACTCCTTCACACTTGAGGAGTTTGCTCAAATCCTAGGTGTTCCAAACCGTGGTACTTGCCTCTATTCCGACTTGCACTCCCTCTCAACTCTTGACAACCTCCAAGACCGTATCCATCCTTATGACACACCCCTTGTCTCAAAAGACATACTCCGTGACCACCTCTTTGTTAGGACCACCACCACTAGGAGAACCCGTTCGGGGAATGAGGTCGATAAGGACCCATATGGAATGGAAATGAACGAACTCAAACCCCAATTCAAGAAATGGGAGGAAGTCCTTAGAGCCAATGTCATTAGCACAATAGGGAACCGTGACCATATCAACCTTTGCTTTTGCTACATGCTCTACTCCTTGTCCGTTAGGCAACCCTTCAACCTTGCCTACTACATGGCAAAGAGAATGGCCGACATTCCCGTGCATGGCACAACGGCTATGCCATATGGAATGCTCTTGACCCGTCTCTTTAGGTTCATCTCACCCATTCCACCAACTTCCAATGGTCTTCGTCTTGACTATACTCTCATTCCACACACCTTTGTTCCACTTAGTGAAAAGAGAGTTTACAAAGCTCAAGGAAAACGTCCACATCCTCCTACCTCATCATCTTCTTCCTCAATGAGTGAAGATGACAATTTGCCAAACTCTAGGCTCCCACCTCTAGAATACCTTTCCCAACTTCTGGATATTCCAAATGAGTCGGAGGAGTTCAAGCAAACAAAAGGGATGTTCAAAAACATCGGGAGATTCCTCGGGAAGATGAAGAAGAAGATGGACCGTCAATGAGTGCGGGTGTGTTAGGAGTGTTTGGCACAAGGTGCTATTGGAACAATTTGGTAGTTTAAACAATCTTTATGATGTATTTGTGTGTTAGTACAATGTTTGATACACTTTGGAACATGTTTCAACTAACAATGTTGCAGGAAGACAACTTTTGGCGAGTTGTCAAATTTTCATGGTTATGGAATTTTCACTAAGTATGGTGAAATTCTCGACCTCAAGGTCAAACTCCTATGATATGTATGTTTAGGTGTCTAATTTTTGCATTGCCTAACCAGAAATGAAGTATCTCTTTGATTTTAGGAGTTTTCGAAAATTTTGAAAATCATTTCGCGGGTCAAAAACGCGGACTGTGAAGTTTTTCAGGCCTGGCGGATCCGGCGGATCCCAAATTTGGGTTCCGCCAGTGCAAAATCTGGGTAACCCAGGTTTGGCCCAACGGACCAGACGACACCCTAATTTGGGTTCCGCCTGTGTATTTCCAGGGTGCCGCCAGTTGACTGCAGAATTTCTATTTTCTTTTTCGCCAATTCAACATTGAAACAACAAAATCCAATCCTTTTAGGTAGAAACCAATTACTTGCAATGTGTTTAACATAATAGGATACTCCTTCTTCCATGAACTTAACCAAAACCAATTCCCGCCAAAATTCAAATTTAACTATAACAACCTCAAGGACCCCTCAAACATAAAGGAAGGAACCCTTCTAAGGGATCCTTGAAATCCCTGAGATTTATACAACCAAAATCTACCAAAACCACTATGCATTTAGTGCAAAAACTTGTCTTCTCACTTCACCATTTTCATTGGATTGACTTCCATGACATGACAACCCACAATTAAGTTTTCCAAATCATTAGGAACCACCATTTTTGTATGGACTAACATCAAATCCAAACACTCCTTCCCACAAATCTTCATCACTATAAATTAAACCATCCTAAACACTCTCAAATCACACCTTCTTCATCACAAATTCTGAAACTTTAAACCATTTTAAACAATGACCAAGTCAACAAACACCTCTCAACCATCACGACCCATCCGTAGAACCGCCCGGATAAGTGTAAAACCAATATGGTCAAACCAATCCATCAACCTTAGCTCCTCATCCTCGGATGAATTCACATCACCCATAAAAAATGAACACTTTTTGAATCTTGCATCTCCATCTCCATCACCCAAACAACCAAATAAGCACACTCCACCTCCTACTAAATCACCTATTGACCCAACTTCACCAAGTGCTCCAACTCAACCATCAAAGACTTCATCACCATCACCATTACCAAAAATTGAACCTATGGAACTTTTTGGGTCTCCTCCAACATCACCACACCCATATGTCCAAGATTTAAATGATCTTCCACCAAGACATAATCAACCACCACCTTTTGCAACTCACTCACCAAGGTCAATTCTTGACCTTGATGAAGATCTTGAACTTAACCAACCACCACAACAAGTGTACCAACCACCCAAACCGTTGTTATTTCACCCAATATACCGTGAAATCCATGGTCCTCTCTATGGAGAACCAAATTTTGAACACCATAATCACCCAACTCCACCTCCTTCTCAAGCCCATACCTATGAGTCTTTCTTTCCTTCTTATGAGGAAATACAAAGCATGATTGACAACCAACTTCATCAAGCAATGGAATTTCAAACCACCTTGCTTGAATCAATACCAAATCCATCCTCCACCCAAGAATCAAAACCAAACCAACCCCTAAACCAAGAAACCAAAACCAACCCATTTTCACCCAACCATCCCCATGTTTGCTCAAATTGTGAGCAAATGGGTGAAAGCATAAAAACCTTGCTTCACCAATTCCAAAATGAAACCCGGTTTGCATTCCAACATGTCATTGAACGTTTGGATGCACTTTCCCACCCCAACAAATCCTAAACAACCCTTGGAGGCCGTTTGCCCCAACTTAGGAATGTAGGATTTTTTTTATTTTCTTGGTTATTTTTTTTAGTTTTTGGTTACTAAGTAGAAGAATAGTTAGCATTTCTTGTCTTTTGACTTTTATAAGTCAAAATTTTACTTGGAATGAATTTTCTTTCTACTTACTTTTGTGCATTGTTGGTTGATCAATGTTGTGTTGTCATTGTGGTTGCATTGTGTGTGGTAACTACAAGCTTAACTATATATATCACCAACTAACCATTTTTTTGTAGGTCTCAAAATCCATGTTTCCCATATTGGTACTCCATTTAGGGGGAGTATCGACCAAGGGGGAGCATGGCAATTATTCCGCTGCGCTACTCTACTTTTTGTTTCGACAAAAAGGGGGAGAAATATATTAAACCTTCAATACTTGATGTGTTTTTCATCTCTTAAGTAAAACAAGGTTAATATAATTTTTTTTAAGTCTTAAAAACCAAGATTTTGTGTGTTACTTAAAAAACAAAGTTTATGTTTTGTCATCAACAAAAAGGGGGAGATTGTTAATACAAATATCGCCTAAAAACGTTATTTATATTTTACGATCTTCGCTAAGTTTTGTTAACGACAAAATGTAAACTTTAGTTTTAAGCAAAACATATTCTTAGTTTTTAAGACTTGCATAAACAAGACTTTTGCTACATTTTACATTTCATAAAACATAACACAAGTTTATTTCTTAAATTAGAAATAGTCACATCACATTTATGGCAAGTTTTGTCATTATGTATTTATGGCAAGTTATGTGTTTGACTTGCTTTCATGTCTTGCAAGTATCATGTTTGACTTACTTTAAGTGATGTGACATTGTTTTGTTGATAGAAGTTATGAGACAAGACCTTGTTTGGTTTGAAGAGTAATTGCAAAAACCTACTGCAGACCCGGCGGTACCCTGGGGGTACACGGGCGGAACCCATTTGAGGGTTCCGCCTGATCCGCCGAGCACACAGTTTGTTGTGCTATAAATACCAAGCCATAACTTGATTTTTGGCAAACCTCTTGAGATCATTTTTACACACACACTCATCTTTCTTTCTAACATCTTAACATTGTAAATGTGAAGTTTCCTTTTGTAGCAAAGAAGCTCACAAGGTCGTCTAAAGTTACAAGTTTCCAACACAACGTTGCAAGACTTGGTAGCTTAGTATTGTGTAAACTCGTGTTGTTTACGCGTCATTTGTTTGTGTATATTCTGAAGTGAGTGGTTAGTATTTTAGTCCTCAAAATACAAAGAGTGTTGGGAGTTGTTGTACCCTAGTAAAAGAACTAAACGGGAGTGGTTGTGCCCTTGTAAAAGAACTCGACATTTAGCTTTGTGTCGGTAAAAGTATAAGCGACGTATAAGGTTTTCTCCGCCGGTGAAAGGAGCTTGTTGACTAGTGAAAGAAACTCTCGAGTTGGATACTCGGGGCGTGGACGTAGGGCAAGGAAAAAGAGTCCTTGTAGCCGAACCACGATAAATACTCGTGTTGTGGTTTGATCGTTTCTTTCCTTTACTTGCATGTTATATATATTGTGTTTGTGCATATATCTTTGATCAAACGGAAAGTTTCAAAGCTAACTAAACAAGTTAAAAAGCTTTTTAAAACGCTAAAACTATTCAACCCCTTCTAGTTTTCCACACACCATACATATCACAAAAAGATACAGCCTGAT
The DNA here is from genome assembly GCA_030686995.1 of Artemisia argyi. NCBI lineage: Eukaryota > Viridiplantae > Streptophyta > Magnoliopsida > Asterales > Asteraceae > Artemisia > Artemisia argyi. The sequence continues at coordinate 192,184,260 of CM060676.1, forward strand.
CAAAAATCACCGGGAGTCTTCTTTTTTTTTTTTTTTTTTTTTTTTTTTTGAATCTGAGAACAATGAAAATTAAAAAAAAAACAATATCCTTTCTCAAAATATAATCCGGAAAAATCGATGTCGGATACATTGATGATAATAGCGAAAAAAGTCAAATTCATAAACAAAAGTCAATAATAATAATAAACTATATTTCTAAGTAGCAACATACTTTCACTTCATTTCTCTTTAAAAAAAATAAAAAATAAAAAATACTGTACTATATTTCTAAGTAGAACATTTTATATTAAACAAAAAATAAATAAATAAATAAACTGCCATACTTTGCGATTTTCAGTTTGACTTTTTACCTTGATAAAAACTTTGATACAATATCAGCGTAAGGAAGCAGGTAATAGTACTCAACAACAGGAGCAATCACCCAACTTCCTGCACTCTTCGTTACCACAGGATCTTGTAAGCTGCATAATAATAGGACAACACAGCCATGTTATAACAATCATATCTTGACACTATAATGTGGTACCAAATCCATACCTAAACACTATTGAACCTTTACCCCTCAAACCAAACAACCCCGTAATATTCAACTCACATCTCTTGCTTAAATAAGCAACCAAGGCCTTAAGGTTCTACAAAAGAAATTAACAACCAGTACTAACCTATAAATAGCATATTGAATAGAGACAAAATTATCCTCGTTGATTGATTTGGTGCTTTGCACTATGTAAAAGCGAGTGACAGTCTTTGCTTGGCTCAAAGAATAAACTACATGGCTTTCCAAGACCCGAAGTTCGCCACTGTCGATCCCTGTTACAATGTACAATTGTATCCATGTATCAGTAAAGATCAGATAAAAGGTGTAAAACAGAATATAAATCATATCAATCTAATCACACAGCCTTCAGGATTTTGTAACTTTATCTATGATATGGAAAAACTTTAACATATAGCAACGTGATCAACAGATCTTCAAAAAATGTTACCAGAAAGATCTAGATTCTAAAAATCATTATAAACCATTAAACTTTTGAGAATAGTTAACAAAACACTCAACTACAATCTCTTAGAGAAGGCAATTCCAACCCATATACGAGTCAAATCAATTATGCTTTATATAAATCCAAAAGCACATTAGATCCCAAACAAACATATATTAACGACAAAAATGAAAATGAAAAAAAAAAAAAAAAAAAAAAAAAAAAAAAACATTAAATCTATAAATCAAATTAAAGGGAAAAAAAAGATTTATAAAATTACTCAACAAAAAATACCTCAATATTTGGTGGTGGCTTTTGTCGGTAGCAACACTTCCCGGCGCCAACAATTTTTTCCGGTGAAAAAGCGACGACACTAACAAAAAAAACCAAAATATTAAAATACATAGATCTAAAAATAAAATAAAAAATGGAATAAAACTAAAACTCATAGATCAATTAAAAAACTCAAAAGAATACCTCAAAATTTGAAAAACTCTTTTGATGGTCGTAGGTTTGGTGGTTCCTCTCGGTCGTATCGCTATTGTGGTGGTAGGATGACGGTGGGGTGAACTTCGGTGGTACGTTGCTTTCTGCGGTCTTGGGAGTCCAATGGTGGTGGAGTTTGAATGGTGGTGTGAGTAGTGGTGGTGAGAATAGAGGGAAGAGATGAGAGTATTTTGGTAGTTTTGAAAGGAAGGGTTTCCTATGTGTGTGTTTTCCAGTAATAGGTTACATTTCATTTTTTTTTTTTTAATCATTTTTCAACACTCAACTTTTCACTTTAACTATAGAGCCTTTATAAGTATTATAAATACAGATTATAGGCGTTTCTAAAACAACATACTAAATATCATGGCGTTTCAAATCTTTGCTCATCAAACATGTGTCTTTTTGTACATTTAAAATATTTGCTTAAGTCGACTTGATATGGACTTTCATATGATGACATAAAAAATGAGTCGGCATTTAATCTTTCATGTCACCAATCATAACTTGTCTATTATATAAAGTAAGATTTAATTTGTTGCTAACCATTTATTTAGTAAACACAAAATAAAAAGATATAGATTAGATGCTATCAACAACATGGGTCAAAGTCTAACATAGAAATAGAACATGAATATCCTACGGTGCCCCCAAATCCACGTTTATTAATATAAAGACAAGATTGGTTGTTTTGGATATCACAAAAAACAGAAAACATGAAAATTTGAAATGCCGGTAGAGTGTGTTCGAATTTACGCTAGCATCGAAAATGTCGCCAGAGGATCTCTATGTTTATTCATTGTCTTTAACCTTCTTTTTCTTGCTTAATTATTTTAACAATAATTAACATTTTAATTAAAACTTCTCCAAATAGCACTAGTGTACTCTCAAAGTAATTTAATTAAAACTTCTCCAAATAGCACTAGTGTACTCAAAGTTCATTCAATGTTTTCTCACTACAATAACAATCATATAAAGACAATATTCTTCTCATGGTTAATACTAAAATCCAAAACTAGTTTGTTTTAATCATTATTAATTGTAATTTGTGTTCATAATCTTGATTTCAAATAAAAGGTTCCGTTACTAAATGATTATGCAATAATGTACATGCATTTTAATGAATAATAGGATATTTGTTAGTTGTCTTCGGTGGCTTCATTGTAACATTTTGTTCCAATGAGTTTTTTTAGTTACTGTTAGTCGTATGTTTGATAGAGCCCAAGTTTAGTTTGCATAAGGCCATGAGCTCAAACCCAAGTTCTAAAATACTCTATTAATTGTGTATATCATTGATCAATGAATATCGGTACATAAATAATAATAAATAAAGTATTCTAGAACTCGGGCTTGACTAACAGTTGCATATCATATCGACTTACAAAAAAAGTTAAGGTAATTAATTTTTAATAAGATACGGAGTAATTTGATTATTTGCAACTGAGTTACAAAAAAAAAAAAAAAAAAAAAAAAAAAAATAAATAAATAAATAAATAAATAAAATTACTAGTGGGAATGGATGTGAAAAAGGGGTTGTAAAAGGTTGTTGGATTTGCATTTGTTTATTGAAAAGCAAAAACCCATTAAAATAGTAAATGGACTTTTTGTTTTGTTGTTTACTTGTCTTGACCCTCATATGGGTCCAACCCACTATTTTAGTTTGCCATATGGAGTGAGCCCAACGGTCATCCACCTAAATTCAAAATTCTTTTTTTACTTTACCAACGGTAATACCTTTTTGTTTACTCTATATTTCTTGCTAAAAAAAGTAACCGTGGCTTAAACTTTTGCTTATAAGGTTCTCAATAAAATATTTGGCCACATGGCGTCGATATCATACACGTTTAAGGGAGTTTGATCTATAGTATGTTATTTTAAAATTAGGACTAATTGCATGAAAAAATATCTAATTTGTTACTTTTTATAGTTTTTGTATAACCGATTCTTTATTTTCTAAATCTATATAGCATATATTTGAATTTGGTCTTTTTGATGTATCGAATAACTAGTTTCGTGTATTATTTGACCGATCTACTCCACTTTTGGTTTAACTTGAGTGTATAAATTAAAAGTAAAATCGTCAAATAATACAACACAACTGGTTATAGGATACATAAACAAGACCGAACTCAAAAGTATGTTACATAGATCTAGAAAACAAAAATAGTTGCATAGAACTTTCAAAAGCGATAAGTTAGATATATTTTCGTGCAATTAGCCTTTAAAATTAACATTTTACTTTTTAAGTTAGAACGTGACAAGATATTAAACCAAAAGTATACAATTTTTTTTGTAATCACATGTAAATTATGATCAATTTGCTTTAGAATATCATTAGTGGTTCACCTACTCATTTAGTGAAATGTATACTGATTTCGTTTGTTTTTACCATACGGAAGAAATAGTTTGCTAGAATGTGCTCGGAATCACATGTTGAATACGAATCCCAGTTAATAAACTACCATTACATGTTTCCCGTAAATCTACTCCCTCCGTCTCAAAATAATAATCCATGTTTCCTTTCTAGGATATCTCAAAATACGTAATTGTCTACTTTCTCTTTTAAGTAAAAACTAGATAATTTAGTTGGACAATATTCTATTTAAGTGGTTGAAAATTAAAGTGACTTCACTTTTATTAAACTTTGTGATTTTTATCTTCTGACAATTATTTTGAGACGGAGGGAGTATGGCTGACGACGACCAAATCCCTCCATATTTTCGTGCAATTAGCCCTTAAAATTAACATTTTACTTTTTAAGTTAGAACGTGACAAGATATTAAACCAAAAGTATACAAATTTTTTTGTAATCACATGTAAATTATAATCAATTTGCTTTAGAATATCATTAGTGGTTCACCTACTCATTTAGTGAAATGTATACTGATTTCGTTTGTTTTTACCATACGGAAGAAATAGTTTGCAAGAATGTGCTCGGAATCACATGTTGAATACGAATTCCAGTTAATAAACTACCATTACATGTTTCCCGTAAATCTACTCCCTCCGTCTCAAAATAATAATTCATATTTCCATTTCAGGATATCTCAAAATACGTAATTGTCTACTTTCTTTTTTAAGTAAAAACTAGAGAATTTAGTGAGACTATATTCTATTTAAGTGGTTGAAAATTAAAGTGACTCTACTTTTATTAAACTTTGTGATTTTTGTCTTCTGACAATTATTTTGAGATTGAGGGAGTATGGCTGGCAACAGTAAGGCGACCAAATTCCCCCATTTTTCTCTGACACGTTAGCTTTCTCTTTCCAGCGACCTGCAGGTGATCGAGTGCCCTAGTAAGGGCGACCAAGTTCAATTTTTTTTCTTTTTCTTTTTATTTTTTTTTAACTACAAACTTAATAACTAAAACATTAATTTCATTAATAATTCAAATAGTACATCAAATGAAAACATAAACTTAAACATCCTATAAACATTAACTTAAAATTTAATTATAATCTGGGTGATCACAGGTTTGAGAGTTATTGGAGTCGTAACCGTCGTCGTAAGGATCAAAGCACGCCAACCTCTCTGCTTTTAACTGAGCTTCTAACCTGCTCAACTCCCGTTCCTTGTCAGAGTTCCAGCCACCATCATCAGCTGCCACATTTTTCTCAAAACTTAGCTGAAAATGATCCAGACGAGACAGCTGTTGTTGTTGCTCAACAACTCTTAGTGCAGATGAACTTGATGCACCTTGCGCAAATTGTTTTTGTTGTTGTTGTTGTTGTTGTTGTTGTTGTTGCTGCTGCTGTTCAACCATAGCAGCTTCCACATTTTCTTCAAAACTCCAACGAATCTTGTTTGTTTTTTGGGCATGTATCTGACTCACACACCCACGCAATGTCTCAACAACGGCATGATCTTTACGATATTCATCGTATAAAAACTGGTGTATCACAAATTTTCTGTCGTTAGAGATGTGATCGCACTATGTGTAGTGTGTTCTCATTCGTTGTTTGAGGGCCTTTGCCAGCTCAAACCTGTTAATAACTTCGAGAATAGCTTCTTGACGAGCCGTGTCGTCTTTCTCTGATTGGTTTTTGACCCACTTTTGAAATTGTTCGACGGTATGAGTGAGTTTGTTACAAGCCATTTTGAATTGAAAGAAGTGTGCGATTTTTTGAATTAAAGTGTGTAACATGTTGTGTTAATATGTGGTATTTATAATATGTTAATTATTATTTATTTATTTATTTTTACTTTTGAATGCATGCAACGGCTAGTAACTTAAACGTTATTTACATTTATTTCAAAAGTAATACGGAACAGAAGGGCAAAAAAAAAAAAGAAAGAAAGAAAAGAAATAGTAATCGGTCGAGCCTGCAACCGTTTGTATTTTGTTTCCTCCCTCTACTCGGTCGCGACCGAGTGTGCACAAAAAGGCCGACCGACTACGACCGACTCGGTCGAGTGTATTACTGTGGCTAGCCTAATAGTTAAAAGTGTCTAAGAGGAAACCTATAGTTTTTTTTTTTTTTTTTTTTTTTTTTTTTTTTTCAATAACAAATTAACTTTCATAGTTATATTTAGTACTTTCATAGTACTGCAGTATATTTTGAATGATGTGTATTTTGCAACCAACATATTCAACCAACTATAAATAACATTGGTTTGCATCATTAATTCAACACATGTTATATTTGTTACTTTCATACTTGCTAAATTAAATCTTGGTGCTTTTTTTAATTATCATTTAGAGTTTTAAATATAAGCACCCATTTATAAAACTCGAGTAATTAATGCAGGTACCTAACATGAACGAATAGTTCGTTATAATTCATAAATATACATTCATTACACGAAATTGTGAGCTCATACATATGAAAGAGATGGTAGGTTGACAATTAAAACTAGTGTATTTAATTTTGTTTATTAGAAAGTAACTATCTTATCCTCATTTTATACAAAGTATAGTTACTGGGATAAATGCTCATTATCTGTGGCCGTGTCTTTAGGGGAGGGTTCGATTGACATCTTTAGGATGCATGAGATCAGGGTGATCCAACCGTTCTTTACTTTTTAGATATCTATACTATTTTATACTCTCTGTCTTAAAATTATTGTCCATATTTCTTTTTTAGGTTGTATAAAAAAATGTCCACTTTCTATTTTAAGTAATAAAAAGATAATTTAGTGAGAAAATATTATATTTGAGTGGTTGAAAATTGTAATGGTCTCAAATTTATTAATCTTTTTGATTTTTGTCTACCGACAATAATTTTGAGGCGGAGGGAGTAATACATTTGTGACTTGTGTATAATTGAAGGCTTAAAAACATCATATTAGTAACCCACATGTTCTTTAAAATGAAATTAATTTATGTAATTAATAATATAAATGATTATAACCGAAAACATTTAAAATACAATTAAGTAAATAACATTATTAATTTTCGAATACACAATTTTAAATTCATGTTAAATTGTAAGTTATTTGTTTAGTATAAAAAAAAAAACCCATGAAAAGATGATAAATTTATTTTAGAAAGTGATTGAATACAACTTGTAAACATGGTGAAAGAAGAAATGGTTGAGTTAACCACGAAACATTGTTTTTTGTCTTCACATTTAATACCAACTACGATATGTCATCACTATTATCGTGTACCAAAACACACCGTTGTTGCTTTCTCCATTTTTGATTTCGATGCATTGCACATTTAATACAATAGTGTATAAAGATGATTATGATGCTTTATTTGTATGCTATTTTAGGTTATTTGGTTACACGAATACCCGCTGTCGCAACGCGCAGATACCCAACTAGTACTTCTTATGTAACCAAGTACCAAAACTATACTACAATCTTCACTCTACAAGAAATACGAAATTGCAGATATTGTAACATTTATATGTTACATATCTATCTACATGTTTATTGACACATCTAGGATAATTTGAGTCAGAATATCTATATACCCGCTTCTTCAAAGTTCAGAGTCATATTTATCACTAGAAAAAGATTCATTTAAGAGATCTTCTAACTTTTGCCCTATTGCCATATGATTAAAATTTAAGTTTGCTAACAACTTTTAAGACGGTAGGTAAGCAAGTGATTGTCAATACATTGCAATTAATGAATTAACGTATCACTAAAATTATGAAAACAATCCCATAAATGGTAGATACATAACTAACAATTACTGTAATTGATTGGTTGCAATATTTATTACACAAAATTGCAAGAAAAAGCATCCCTTTAACCTTAGCAAGACATGTTGTTAACAAAACTTTTTAAATTTAAATTAGCTCAAAATATCATATTTACATGTTAAAATGATATCAACAATTTATTATTTTGTGATGTTATTTTAAGGTTTTTTTTTTTTTTTTTTTTTAATTTATTTATATAGAAATAAGTATAACAAAAGAAAATTGCATAATTTCATATTTAAAAAAAGTGGTATTATTGGTACCTTTTACACCTACTGTGTTGTTAAGAAAAGACAGATTATTATTATTATTATTATTATTATTATTATTATTATTATTATTATTATTATTATTATTATTATTATTATTATTATTTTTGACTTTAGTAACTTTACTATTTTTTACTTGCCAAGCTTTAAAATTCTTGTTCCGCACCTTTTTTGACAGTTTTACTCATTTAATTAATAGAACAAGACAATTTTTATAGTTTTCTGCTCCGTATTTTTTGTGTTTTACTGCTATTGACTTATCAAAATTTATATTTTTTTGTCATTCTTGTTATTTCGCAAATAAAAATAACATTCTAAAATAAATGTAATAATAAAAATAAAATTAAAAAAATTAGAAAGATGTTACTTGCACTTTAGAGGTACCGATAACCAACCCTTTGAAAAAAATGCTTAGAGAACGTTCTACGTTATGTAGTAAAACCTAACATTTTGAAAAAAAAATGCAATTTCATATCTCCACTCATTTTAGTTGAAAATTTCATATATACCCAAACATGCATTAAAAACATTGTATATTATGCATTCACTACCTGTATTTTGGTTGTATATTATGCATTCACTATCTGTATTTTGGTTATATATAAAGTTAATCATGAAAATAAGATGATATATGAAATTAATCATTTAAAAAATATACAAGAATTCAAGTTCCTTAAAATACATGCAATTCTCTCATATTATCACGATTCATGACACAAGTTAAGAAAACATATCATTTAAATTAAAAAAATAAATAAATAAAATCCTAGTTTTCACAAAATTACAAGCCAAAGCAAAGAAAAAAAATGCTGTTTTGAAGAAAAAAAGGGCATTTTGGTCATATCTAATATACTACTATAAATAAAGGGTATTCTCGTCAAACCAAACATAAAAAAGCAAATAATTTGAAAACAAGTGTCCGTTTGAACCAACCCATAATAAAAACAAAACACACATTCAAAAATCTCACCCATTTCAATAAAACCAAACAAACCCTCCTCCACACACACTCTCCAAAACCAAACCCTTTTCATTAGTACTATAACATATGACAAGTATGGTAATGCTAACACGCGGAGCCGGCTGCAACAGCAACACCAGTATCGCCACAAAAGGCGATACTGGCGATACCGGTGTTTCTGATGCCGGCTCTGTAAATGAAGAAGAACAGAACCAGATATCACTAGTCGCGCTACTTTTAGCGGCTTTAAGGAAGTCAGTGGTCGCGTGCCGCGTTGAGAATGAGAATCGAGAAGATGTAGGAGCCGGGTTGTGTCAGATGGAAATTGGTTGGCCTACTAATGTGCAACATTTGACTCATGTTACTTTTGATAGGTTTCAAGGCTTTTTGGGCCTGCCTGTTGAGTTTGAAGTCGAGATACCGTGTCGTGTTCCGAGTGCTAGGTAAATTAGTTTTTAACTTTTGTATAAATTTATGGATCTGGGGTTTGATTAACTGATGGTGAGAAAAGTGTGAAGAGGGTAAATATAGGAGTAAATGCTGGATTTAAGGAACAGGAACATTGATGTGTTTGAATGTTAACATAAAAATGGAATCCAATGTTCATTAAATTGGCTTCTTTAGTTTTTACTGTATTTTATTTTTAGAAAAATATTTGTTCACTGGATTATCAGATTGTACTATAGTCCAAATCTATTTTTATTAAAATTATCTTCAAAATTAATTATGGATTAATCTATAAATTTGCTAGACTGATTCAACTTATTGTCAACTACTACAATTGGAATAGGCTTGGTTAATTTTTCAATTTTTCAAGGATATTCCCGTTAGAAAATGCTAATTTTAAAAGTTCCAAGAAATTTCTTAAAGCAGGATTGTTTGCCTTTTATTTTGGGAAAAGTGTAAAGTTATGACTTTATGGTCATTATAACGTTAGGATCCTCTTTTGAATTTGACATAGAATGATATTCTTTTTCTTTTGGGTTTAAGAAAGTCTATTGTTAGTAAAAGTAACTATTGGGGCAAAGTGTTTTTTCTACAAAAGCTTATATGTTTGTACTTTGTAAAGTACAACTCTTCAAGCTCAAATTAGCTTTACAAAGTACAAACTACAAACATACAAGCATTGCAGACTCTTTCCTGATTATCTTGTTGTTTTTGTTGTGCAGTGTGAGCGTGTTTGGTGTCTCCGCGGAATCAATGCAATGCTCTTATGATTCAAGAGGCAATAGCGTCCCTACTATTCTCTTGCTGATGCAAGAACGACTATATGCGCAAGGAGGTCTAAAGGTATATATACTTCTTCATGTGCACATATTATGGTGAAGTCAGGTCAACTTTAGTACAAGTCACAACGTGCTGCGTTTGCTTGTTTGTCCTTTTAAACGAAAAGCATATAAATACTCATGTTTCCTTTGTAGTCAAATGAAAAAAGTTTCTTCTGCTCATTTGACGTGTTAGAAATAACAAGTCACCCACCTCGATTCTGTTCATAAGTAAACTTAGGTATTTGCATTTATCGAGTTTTCATTGTGAAATCAGATGGCATATTTGTGTTAAAAATTGGTTTTATAGGCAGAAGGAATCTTTCGTATAAACGCTGAGAACAGCAAAGAGGAGGAGGTGCGTGACCAGCTAAACCGCGGCATGGTACCTGAAGACATTGAGGTTCATTGTTTAGCAGGTTTGATTAAGGCATGGTTTAGAGAGCTACCATGTGGTGTGCTTGATGGGCTTTCTCCTGAAGATGTACTAAGCTGCAACACAGAAGATGACTGTGCTGAGCTCGTTAAACACCTCAAACCGACTGAGACTGCATTGCTTAACTGGGCTGTTGATCTTATGGCTGATGTTGTTGAACATGAAGAGTCCAACAAAATGAATGCTAGAAATATTGCCATGGTTTTTGCTCCCAATATGACTCAGGTACACAATATCAAATATTAGCCCATTTTAATAGCATATGGCGATATGTACCTCTTTGATGGCATTTATCTTCATTAGCTTAAAGCACATGTTGTTTTAAGGGGTGTTTGGCATTGGTTATTTCGAATTCCTTTTGCTTATTTTTGAGTGAATAAGCCCTTAAATAAGCAATCCCAGACACCCTCTTAACCATTTAAGTTTATACATCGCGTGACTTGTTAAACATTAATTTCATGTGATAATAAAGTTTCTCTTTCTTTTGGGATTAGATGTCTGATCCATTGACGGCCCTCATGCACGCTGTACAAGTCATGAACTTGCTCAAGACCCTGATTACAAAAACACTAAGAGACCGTGAAGATGCCGCAACCACAGATTGTGGATATTCTCCCATGTCATACCGCTCCGGTAGGCAATCAGACTACAGCCAAGAAGAAATGGAAACCAGCTGTGAGCTTAGAAGACGACCATCATCAGAAGATGACAATGATGGAGATGAAGACGACGATGAAGTTGAATCACTTAGTGAGATAGAAGAAAACTTCATAAAACAGCTGATGGAAAACGAAAATGCTAAAGATTGTTTCAAGAAAGAACTGGGAAATATGGTGAAGCAACGGTCTAGCCCGACTAGTGGGTTTGATTTCCAAGAGGAGTCATCTGGGATAACCGATGGATATATGTCGGGTATGAGTGTGAGTCCTGGGGTCGGGACGGAAGTGGAAATGTTGAACAAGATTGTGGAATGTGTGAAGTGAATTGTGGCAATGTAGGATTTTAGGAAAACTTATATGCATGTTTCTTTTGTAAATTACTTATTTAGTAGCAGCAACAAGTAGTATGTTTTTGAAGGAGTGTTTGGATTGCGCTATTGCCTTTGTAGAAGTCTGGTTCAGCTGGGGGCTGAACTGGTGTTGTTGTTTCCAAGATTCTACCAGCTTAAGATTTGTAACTTACAGTTTGTGACCCAAAACATGGACTAATTTAATTTGAGACACTGTATGCCGCAGTAGTCGTGGTTTTTATTAGTGTCGACAGGTGTTACTATTTTATTTATGCTTCTTTCCACCTGTTGATTTCCGTTTCTCTTGCTTGACCTTGAAGAAGATCCATAAGCATTCAATATACCAGGAACAACACAAGTTCTGCTATAAGAGCATCCACAATGGTTCAAGTCTTTAATGACTTGAAGCATTTAATGCATTTAATGCATATCACATTTAATGTCTAAGACTTTGATGAAAGACTTATAGTTTAACAAGTCTTTGTTAAAAGCTTTTCAAAAAGCTTTCATTGCAATGCATAAAAACCTCTTCTAAAAGCTTTTTAGAATAGTAAAAAGCTTTTGTTGGTTTTGCCATTGTGGATGCTCTAAGCATACAAGAACTGTGTGTCAGGGCGCGCACCACTATTTATTTCAACACAACTTTCTCTGTCATCAATTACTGACCCGGTCTGACTTTTTGCTATTTTAGTAAAATGGCTCTTCAGTAATATAATCATATGCCGATTGAACTGCAATGTATTTGTTAGATTAAGCTATGAGTATGGCATGTTGTTCTAATTTCACTGGTTTCCATGTTACAAGCAAATGAAGTCAAGATTGGTTCAGTTGACAAATAATTTGACGTAATTTGCATGACATTTGTGAAATCGACTATTCAGCACCCTTAATTACAAAGTAAGTTGTTTGGTTATTTTAACTCGACGTAAGATCAAGTGTTTACAATCACCATTTAAATATATTACCCATTTTCCTTTCCTGCACTATAACAAGGTAAATGGTTGCTTAGTAAGGGATGACGACTGACAAGCACAATGGCTCAAAATACTGTTACTACTTCTTTTCCATTGCTGCACAAACCACTTGTATTCAGGCATAGGGCACCCACCAGCCATTATTTCAGCAAAGAAAAAAAAGAAAAAAAATCAGCATGTTAAAATAAAACACAATCAATCTAGAACATAATTACATTGTAAATACTACAGATCTGAAATACCATTCAACAATTAAAAAATGTGAACAAAAAACAGTAACATGAAAAACTAGCATCCTTTTAACTTGTACTTTTGCCTAGAAGATATTTAAAAAGAAAACGTCGCTATTATAACGAGACAATGAACATTATGTATCCAAAAAAGTTCAACAAAACAATAGTCCTACCTTTTATCGCTTGAGACATTCAGATCCATTTGTATGCAACATTTTAGACAATAATTAAAGTGGGACATGCTCTATTTTTCATTAATGAGTCCCAACTGCTGGAATAGCAACAAAAACTTAACAGCTAAGATCATAAATATACAATTATCAACACCAGCACAAGATCATGTTTATTCAAAATGATAACAAAACCAAAAATGTAGATAAAAAAACACGTTTTCAAAATAATCTACAATTGTAAATAGATTATCCACTTTTGATCAAACATAAGTAAAAGGGATTGTAGGAGTAATTACTCAACAAAAATATCTAAGATCTGTTTCAACTTGTTTCGTGGGTGAAAATCTAAAACTGGCAAACAGCGAATGGTTGAAAAAGTCAACAGAAACATAAAGTAATATCTTGACTTTGGGGGTTTTTGCAGTAGCAAAACAAGAAGATCAAGTGAAATTACTTGAATATTCTCACCATGTATCACTGAAAATTGAGAGTTTTGCTCGTCACGCATGACACAACTCGAGTAGCCGACCCTGAAGCTAGCTCTGCACATAAACAAAAGTACTCTACCATTAAAACCAAGTAACTAAGCTACCATCATGAATTGTAGTTGATGTACAATAATAGATGACAAGTTTGGATAACGTAACATAACATAACTATTGAGGTGCCAAAATGGATGGGTCAGCGGGTTGGGTAATGGGTTCAGCAAGCATATTTATAAAGCAGTCCCCGGCTGGTTGAGTTAACAAGTAAAGCTTTTTGAACATTTTTAAAACTAAAAGTAATAGTTAATGCATGAGGTATAATTATAAGAACTGTTTCAATAAGTCCGTATTTAGCATAATTATTTTGTTTCACCCATTTATGACGATGCAAAACCCATATTGACCCTTTTCAGAACTAAATTTAGTTATATCTCAAATCTAGGCCGGTTGTACCTAGGGGCATGGAGCATACTTACCTAAGCTAGGGTGTCCAGTACATGCTTCTTTTCCATAAATGCATGTATGTCATGCGTGCGTCTTGAATTATGGATGAAAAAGTAGGTTTTAAGTTTCTTACCAAATAGAGCAAGGAAGGGAAGTGGAATCAATTGTTATTTTAAGAAAATATCTTAATAACTTTTTCAGACTTAACCACGTTATTTTACTGTAAGTGCATATAAAATTTTACTGGAAGGCTTTTCTCTACCTTAGGTGACAGTTACATAAAAGTTAGCCAGAAAAGCTTCTAAATATTATTGGATAGCTCATTCAGCAATTGTGCTTGGGTTAGTTTTGGTAGTTCAGGTAGCCTTCTATAGTTGTTTTTATTGTCAGTAGCACAGCTCAGACTCTTTCATGTTCATGTAACCAATATATTTTCAAGAACTTTATTATAAAGTAACAATACAAAAGCAACTATTAGCTAAAAGTTTACCTGATATCACGGAGTACCAGTTCTCCCACTTGAGCAAAGATATAATAACATTCTCATTCCAATACAGGTGATGGCCAGCCCATTTGATAGATGCAGTGACTTGGCTGCCTGGAACCCAATGAAAATGACAAGAAACTGGTTGTCACGCCCCTATGAGCTAACTGGACAAAGATCAAATTCCAAGAAAATAAACAATCAGCATCTACCTTAAACGTGCCATTCACTATAATCTGACCACTCCACAGGATAATAACCAGAAAATGAACATTAATAAGAGCAGCCAAAAGGGAACAGCAAGAAGTTACATGCACAAAAAATGTCAAATACCTGAAGACGAAACACATGTTTTGGTACGATATCCTCGACATAGATAGAAATGAAGAAAAAAAATCACATATCTGTGTGTGTCAAAACATTCTTCCTACATCATATTTCAATTTTACAGAATAAATAGATGATCAAGAAAGACAAAAATCATGTAGAGGAATCAGAATTTTAAATTAAAGGGAGAGAAAAGAATCAGAAAGTAAGCTTTTAAAGTACTATGCTACAAATGTTGTAAAGAAAAGAATGAATATATTGAAAGTCAATGACTAAATGAATTAATATGTTACACAATTACAGATACAAAAGCACACAATAAAGAAAGTATTACAAGTGTCAGGGCTTTGGCTACACGTGGGATGGAACAGCATGTGTTGTAGCAGTTCAGTTCAACCGCAGAAACTGCAATGTGCAGATTACATATATAGTTCTGCGGCCTTCTATAACTTACAGTCAAATCAGTAAGCTTTATTTTGTTTGTTGTCTCTTTTAAGTTGGACCTTCAACTTCTTACCACCTAACTGATATCCATTCATTGTATTAATTGCAGATTGTGCAGCAGCTGGAGAGTCATAACTGACAAAACCTGATAGCATATAACTATAATTAGATACACAAGGACTCCCATGGTTGGAATAAAAGGTTGCTAATTTGACCTTTTTAATCTAAGCATGGCCCGATTTGGGTTACTGTTTGAATCGAATGGGTCAAACTTAATAAAAATGTCAGATACTCAGCTCAAATTAGAACAGGTCAAACGAGCCAAACAGGTAGAAAGTCCCATGAAGGGTAGTTTTTACTGCATATAGCCTCCTAAATCATTTTTGAAAGTATATTATTTACAATTGTAATTTACTTTTTAGGCATTAATTATATATTAAAACTTAAAAATGAATATAAAATGTTTTTGGTCAGCCCGCTTCGACCGCACTAAAATGACCAGTTTTAGCCCGTTACCCAACCCCCTCAACCAGCATATGTAGCTACATCTACTAGGAAGAAATATAATGAAGTCCATACCGAAGCACTTGCTAACACCAGTTGCCTTGTCAATGAAAACCTTGGAACTCAAAACCCTTCCAAATGATTGGAAGGCATTTGCAAGCTCTTCATCGCCAAATTCTTGAGGAATGTGATAAATAAACAGATTAGCACCAGGTGGACCTGCAACGGAAGATGGAAACAAAAACTGCTTAAATTTACTATGATAGTGGTAAGAAGTGTATGTTAAAGAAAAATCACACACAGATAATCAAAAGAAAGGTGATGTACATAGAAGATTCGAGAGGTCAATCTACCCATATGAATGGGTTCATATCAATAAATGATATAAGTAAAACAGGCCATATGGGTTGAAAGTTTCCTAAGGTGAATATGTAATAGTTACAATCCCATAAATCATTTTACCTTTTAGGTTTGTAATAAGTTAGTTTTGTTATCATATTTAATGGTTAGCTACTAGTTATAAATTACTAACAAAATATGCTTTAGAGGTCAACCAAACCAAGCCTGTTTTGACTTTACTCCACCCACCCTGACTCACTCATTTTTCACCCAAAAGATCTTTAACAACCTTCAATATGGTCAGCAGCACTTCCACCGGCAGTTGAAGATGTTGCAGTATGATTATTAGCAACTTCTGGTGGTATTGGACTAGACGGGCCACTCAAAGGCCTCATTCCTCCAGGGTATGCAAAAGGATACTGAAGCCTGGGAACGGCTGGATAAGGAGAGCCCATATAACCAGTTGGCGAAACTGCAAAGTTCCTTGGAGATCCTCTTTGTAATGCATTTGCTTGGTTTGGGCTGTAAGGTGGCATCAGCCCATAAGTTCCACCAGCCTACGTACAAAATCAATTCTTAATCACATGAAAAAAATAAATGATAGAAAGGGTGCTACTAGGAGTTTCGAAGCGATGCAACGATTATGATGAAACAAACCTGATACCCATAACCGTTATAAGGTGACATATAACCCATTGGAAGAGCTCCAAATAAAGATGGATGTTGGGTCGGGTCAACATTTGCCAAAGTTGAAGCTATGGATTGAGCTTTCTGAGCCTTTCTAGCTTGCCTTTCTTTTTCGGTGTCTGCCCATTTAACGACCAAAGGAACAGTTGAACCCTAATACAGAGAAATACAACAGAGATTACAACTACACAAACTAATTCAAACTACCTATAGAAGAAAAAAGTGAAAAATAAAAGCACAACCTCCATCTTGTGCTTTCCGTTAAGGCCCTCTATAGCAGCAACAGCTTGATCTTTTGTCTCATACTTCACAAAAGCACAACCTGCACAATCATGATAATAAAAAATGAAATGTAGCCACAGACATAGGTAACAAGTGTTTATAGTTTGCAGTAATGAATTAAGTATGCACCTTTGCTCGTTTGTTGAGAACCTCTAAGTATTTGCAAGTCTTTTAGGGTTCCATATTGAGAAAATAATGCTGAAACTTCACCTTCGGAAACATTCTTGGGAAGCATACCGATGAAAAGCTTGTGTTCTTAAACAGAAGATCAGGGAAACGAAAAGCTAGTCAGATACTTCGATATTTGATTATGGAAGTAGCCGCAATCTGCAATTCAATTAAGGAAATAGTATGGTATACCTAGCCGTTCCAACTCGCCATCAGCGTACTTTACTTGCAATGGACTAGAAGCCTGGTGAATAACAAACGACGTGCCATATTAAATATCAAAATGGGAAATCATCTAGATCTTAAAGAACTGAATCTCTGACTTGTGTTTATGGACTACAGGGTTATAGCATCTTAACTCACTGGTGTAACAAACATCAAATTTCCCTTGAGAAAAAAAGGTAAATTTCAACTCTCATTCTCACTATATGGTCTCAATTTAACATCATACACAGAAAACCTAAAATAAGTTGGAGCGTTATTGGCCAATCTCAAAATCATAACCAGTTCATTTTCTAAACATTGCCTAGCACATACTAAGCAGTTCTTTCCTAATATTTACCTTAAAAGAGTTAAACTGCTATAATAAGGAGTGCCCAGGCCCCTCAGTTTAATTATCTGAACTTATTGTAGTACTTTGTTGATAATACGTCATGATCCTCATTAAATTCATATTATACTACTAATAGTAGTTATTACACATCTTTGACATAATTGATGTCGTGCCTTGCAAGAGAAATGAACTAGATAACTTTAAATGAGTGTCTCAAAGCAAGGATGATGTCTAGTAAAGCAAGTTGCTCTAGTCCACCTATTTTAGCTGCAAGAACTTTACTCTACTTTATGTTTTGTTTCTTTTAATTAAGAAATCATAAAAGTAAGCAAACTCCCTTTAAACATGAAACCATGCATTCAATTACATCAAGCATGACAAAAACAAGCCATATTACCCATTAACTATTCTTTTATCAGTTTTACTTTATCTCAATATCATTACCAACTATTCTTCCTCTCAATGTGTCTTCCAATAAGAACGTCGACTATTAGTTCAACACATCATTGACAATGACTACAGATATCATCATCACTAGTTTGTAACAAAACATCGATCAAATAAGTAATCTAAGGTATAAAAAAAATGTTCAAAAGGAAAAACTTACACTATTACAAAACATTCCAAAAATAGAAATTGCTATTAGTGTCCATATAATATCCTAACATAGAAAGTTTTCAATTCTCCAAAAACTAAGGTTACAACAAAAATATTTCTCGACACACCCTAGCGTGATAACAATATTTTCCATAGATCCTAAATTCTAAATTTCATTCTACCAACTAACCCAACTCCTACTACGCTAAAAAAAACCGCATAGAACAAACATAAGCTAGCAATTTTCATAAATTCACAAGAATTCTAAATTCCTAATCCAACGAGGCGAATTTCAACAATGCATTACACAAAAACACTCAAACAAACTCCAACAACCACAAAACCGACACGAAACACACAAAAAACAAACAAGATCTAAAAACACAATTATAACAAAAAAGTGAAAAACTAACCCCAGTCAACGTCCTCTTATTATGAAAAGCCTCAACAGCTTTATCAGCCTCCTCTCTATTCGGACATATCACAAAACAACAACCTAGTACAATTCAGTCAACAAAAGTCAACACACATACATATATCTCGAAAACATCATCATTAAATTATACTAAATATTAAACAATTATATAACTATAACAATCTTAACACATTGTGATCTGTAATGAAGGAAGCGAGACTAAGACCTCGTGATGAACGAGTAGCTTTGTCTTTAATGATGTTGACTTCATCAACAAGTGCAAATTCCTTAAACATTGCTATGAGCTGTGATTCAGTCATGTGTTTAGGGACTTGGCCTACGAAGAGCTTGACGCATTCGTCGGTTTTATTTGTTTCCGCCATTAATGCCGCTTTTTTCTCTCTGTGATCTGCGAGGTTTCTCTCTCTAGAAAGTTGTTTTTGTTTTTGTGTTGTGACTTTCTCTCTCTAGAATTGAATAGAGTTGACACTAAATTTATGTTTTTGTTTACTTGTGTGTTTGTGTTTCTCTCTCTATGTTTATGTTTGGGGAAATTGGGTAAAACTTTCTAAGAAAATGTGTTTTTTGTGAATATTTGATCCTTGTAGTGTGGTGGGTGTGTGATGTTGAGCCCTTTTACTATCTCTTTGTTCGTTTTAAGTATTTGACTTTAGAAATTTTGTGTTGTTTCAGTAAGAGCGTCAGATAGGGCTGAGCATCGGGCCGGATCAGTTCTGACTAATCCTGATCCCGAAAGTCACTTAAATCGTAAACCGAATACCGACCTGAAAGTAGTCGGTTTTTTGGCCCGTCTCGTCCCGAAAGTAGTCGGTTTTTGCTTGTATTTTGTCAGTTTTTGGCCCGTCCCGACCCGTACCGAATCCTGAAAATGCTAAAAATCCATCCCGACTCTCGAGTTAAGAAGCTATTATTCGGTTTTGGGACTATCGGTTTATGTCTGGATCGCGTCGGTTGTCGGGACTCGAGCGGTTTTGCTCACCCCTAGCGTCAGATATAGTTGCTCACACATAAAAAACACTCTCTCACTAATCATTCAAGCCAAAACCCTACTTTTGAGTTTCATCATACCTAATTAAAACACAAAAAGCCAATTAAAAATTAAAATAAAAGATACTTTCTTTGGCCCAAGCTTGTGGTTTCCCTTGCGCAACGGTGAGGGGGAGGATTATGATGGTTGGCTTTGGGTCAAGCCAAAACCTTACCATGTAAGATTGGTGTTGCGTTTGCTGAATTATTGTCAACTACTTTGTAGCAATGTTTTTACATATGTAGCTTACAAATTAGTCAATAGTGAACTGGTAAATTATAATTTTTTCAGTTAAAAAAATCTATATATGCAAGTGAAAATAAACTTTAACATATATAGCTTAAACCCTATAAGTAACAAAGAGTGTTGTAACGAATATTATATGACTTGGTTAGAATCTTTCAACTCGCCAAGAAATTTCAAAGACATTATCTTAAGGCTTAGTTTGCACTTTGCAAGGTTATATTTCCTTCCTTGCGAGATTACAACCTTGTTTGTCATGTAAACATGTCAACTTGTAAACTATGAGTTGTTGACTATCAGTGTCTATTGGCTACTTAAATTAAATACGCAACACTTTTCCCATGACCAATCTTAAATAAACACAACACTTTTATCAAGTTTTTATGTGCTTTATGTTTCATTAGATTATTAAGGTTTGGTTCTTTATACCCCTTCCTTCTCTCAAATTATACTTTTACCTCTCATATTTATTAGTTAGTTTTAATTTTTAGAAAAATATATTTTGAGAAAAAATAGTTGTTCTTATAGTAATTTCTCTAAAAGGTTTAATTTGTCAGTCACAACTCCATATACCTATGACTCCGTGAGTGTCAATTCATCATTCAACAAAGATTAGCACAAACAATGTTTAACTGTTTTCTACTAATTAAAGGGAATTAGTGTGAAAAACTAGAAGGGAGTTGAATAGTTTTACCGATTTATTTTTCTTAATTGATAAAGTTTCTTTGAAAAACTTAGATTCAAATCTTTTGTGAAATCAACCAACACCAATATGAACACTAATCTATACTATCTAATGTAAACAATAAATATAAAGAATGGAGATGGAAAGATCAAACCGAGACAACGAGATTTATAGTGGTTCGGCAACGAAGCTCTTCTTCGCCCTAATCCACTCTCTGAGTACCCAACTCGAGAGTTCTAAGCACTATGTCAACAAAGCTCCTTTCAGGTGGAGAACTCTGTACAACGTCGCTTATCACAATGTCCGACACTAAGCTAAATGTCGAGTACTAATCTCACTCACGATCACACGATCATTACTTCTCACACGATCAACACGATCCTCACACTCTACTCTTGATCCACTTGATCAACACTCTAACATACTAACTACAAGAGATCTCCAAGATCTTAACAAGATCACAATGATCCACACAAGATGACTAAACAAGACTATGACAACTTTATGTATGTCAAGATACAACAAGTAAATTATAAATAATGCAAGTGCACTACACAAAGACTCTAACACCTTGTATCTTCTTGATACTTTGTGTTCTTCTCTTGAATAATAGAGGAATGAAGGTAATCTTTGGTTAGATGAAAGAATCACTCTTAAACAAAAGAAACTATCTAAATGATCAATGAAAAGTAAGTGTGAATGAGCGATTAAACTCAGAAAGTTTTGTGTGAAAAAACGATGTCTAAAAACTGTGAAGTGGACTGGTATTTATAGGCAAAAGAAGTTTGACCGTTACATGAGGACGATACCACTAAATACCAGATGGTACCACTAAATTTAGTGGTACCGTTGTACCGTCCTAGACAATGACGCTCCATTTTTTTAGTGGCGAAAATTTATCTGGGGAAGTTTGGAGCTGATTTGGGAGAAAAAATAGGTGTTATAAATTTTAAACTTATTTTTCCAATTAAAACATTTCTTTATAATTCAAATATAATTTGTAAAATGTATTTTTGAAAAAATATTTTGTCACATTAAAAATGTGAAGTTTGAAACACAAATTAACTTCTTTAATCATTTGTCAAGTTATATATTTGTTTGTTCTTACTTAGAGTGATTTACGTAGAAACGGGATATTTTGGCTAAAAACTTGTTTACGTTAATTTTGACGTAAAATATTTTTACATTTTGTTATTATCAAAACGTAGAGTTATCGAAAGATATATATAACATTTTTAGAACATTGTTTGCATTAACAATTTAAGACAATTAGGTAATTTTGAATTTATAATGTTTTGACTTGATTAAAATGTAAAAATTATAATAAAAAATGAAACTAAAAAAAAAGTATATGCATGTATATTATCGACCACATGATTCGATGTCGTTTCGCTAGAATAAAATAATCGCTCCAAATATTATATACATATACTTCTTCCGTCCTAAATTTATTGTCTACTATTAACTTTGTTAGTATTTTTTCTTCAACTTTGACATTAAATATTTTTGTGGATGTTATATAATATTTGTTGCAAAATTTATAAATGGATTGGGTTTTAAGTGTGCTTTTCAATGGTATAATTTTTCATCAAGTATTATATAATAAAAAAAATATACTTATGGTCAAAGATGAACCAGTTTGACTTTGAAAATTCAAACTGGACAATAATTTTAAGACGGATGGAGTAGTATATAAGCAAAAAAAAGCCCAACAAGCCCGAAAATAGGTATAATAATAATAATAATAATAATAATAATAATAATAATAATAATAAATTACAAAAAACACTTTCGATTATGCAACAACTTACCAAAACTACCTTAAACTTTTTGTCTTTTCTGAGTTTTTTATACAACAAACTTTATTTACTAAATGTTTAACAAATATCTAGTGATTTGTATAATAATATTGATATACTTTTGACATATTTACGATTTTATACAAAATGTTGAAGTTTAATAATATATGTTTTTAATAAAGGAACTTTAAAAATGCACCTTTAACCTATCAAATAACCTTAACAACTATTCTGAAATTTGTTTAAACCACACACACCAAAAGCGTACAATTCTATGTAAGTTTGAATTATACATAAATAATATTTTTTATATATAACAAACTTTATTTACCAAATATCTATCGCTTTCTTTAATAAAAGATATACTGCTGGAAAAGCCTCTGGATTACAAACAAAACGAGCCAAATATTGATATAATTTTTGACATAAGCACGAATTTATAAAAAATGTTGAAGTTTAATACATATCTTAAGAAAATTAAATAAAAAAAAATCTAGCGATTATTTTTAATAAAAAATATACCGATGAAAATACCTCTGGAGCAGCAAAATGAGCTTAATATTTTTGTAGTTTTAACCAACGAGAAAAAAACCATGTCACAACGCGCGGGTGCATGTTTCTCGTTAAATATATATGTCACATCAAAGTGGGGTTTTTAAAACTATCTTAGGAGGTAGGTACGTATAATCATACCCTTTTTAAACGACATGTTTACATTGCTTTGCTTTTTTGGCAAAATTATTTATTAAGGTGATAGTTAAATATTTCAACTAGATTGTATATTATGTCAAGTCAAACATTACTTACTTGTGAAGAAACCAATGGTAGGTAACCAAGTAGCAAAGTCCATATACAATACAAAGAAATTACATATTAATGTTATGCTTACAAATATGCATCACCTATATTTGTAAAACAAATTGCAAACGAGGGTAAGTTTTTTTCATATCCGTCTCGGAGATGAATTAAACCTCAAATCTCACCTTCATACATGTCAAATCGGATACAATTACCTAAGACACAATTTTCTTTGTGATGATCACATTAAAGTAGTGGCTATTATAAACACCATTTAAATTTCATAAGGACTTATTTGATGTTATAAAATTCAACGATATAAACACAACAATTGGTGGAACTTTAAATGTCATATTTAAGGTTCTTATGTGTTAACTTGAGTTGAGATTCATGAAGAACCCACACATGTCATAAAACCTATCAACCAATAATAGCCACCCATTTATATTTTTCATTTTTTTTTTCAAAACAACATATCTTGCAAACGGTAAATCTTCAAGCTACAAAAAAAATACCATCGCGACGAGAATTAAATGATCTTTCTATAAATATGCATTGTTATATACTTTCGACGAACTTTTTTTTCGCCCAGAAAGAATCATATATGATTCATAAAAATCATATATGATTCGATTCTTCGAATCATATATGATTTTTCTGGGGAAAAAAGAGTTCGTCGAAAGTATATAACAATGCATGTCTATAGAAAGATAATTTAATTCTCGTCGCAATGGTATTTTTTTTGTAGTTTGACGATTTACGGTTTGCGAAATATTTAAGTTTTAAAAAAATGGTGAAAGTTTATTTTTTATTTTGATAAAAAAAATAAGTGGTTAAAATTGCTTAATGGGTTCTATGGTAAAAGTTGGATTTATAAAAAACTTTTAGCGTGTTAAGTTACTTAAATGTTAACTGGGTAAACCAATATAGATTCAAACGGTTCCAAAAAGTCTTGACTACTAAAAGAAAAACATATAATAAATCATCTATCAGTTTGACAAGTATTGTTGTAACACATAAAATTCTAACAAATGATGCTTAAAAACATGTATGTGCCGTGCCAAACCATTGGTGTGCATGTATTGTTCGACATGTATTTTGCAAAATAACATATACAGACATGACTAACTATATACATTGCATCACATCATATGGTTAAAAAAATATTACAATTACTCAACCATTTTTTTTTTAATATCATCCTTGTTTAGTTGACAAAAGTAATACTAATATAGATCATAACCCTCAATGATCATATTGTATACAGATGCTAATTAATATGCTATTAGGCTGAGAGTAAGGAGGGAAGCAAAAGTTCTTTATAGATCAAACTTTTATCATAAAATCAATCAAGCAATTTTAGCAACTTATTTTTTTTATTAAAAAAAAAAAAAAAAAAAAAAAAAAAAAAAAACCTTCCACCCTTTTTTTAAACTTAAATATTTCGCAAACTGTAAATCGTCAAGCTACAAAAAAAAATACCATCGCGACGAGAATTAAATTATCTTTTCTATAGACATGCATTGTTATATACTTTTGACGAATTTTTTTTTCGCACAAAAAAATCATATATGATTCGTAAGAATCATATATGATTCGATTTTAAAAAAATCATATATGATTCTTACGAATCATATATGATTGATTCGTAGGAATCATATATGATTCGTAGAATTGAATCATATATGATTTTTTACGAATCATATATGATTTTTACGAATCATATATGATTCTTTCTGGGCGGAAATTAAAAAAAAAAATCATCGAAAGTATATAACAATGCATATCTATAGAAAGATCATTTAATTCTCGTCGCGATGGTATTTTTTTTTTTTTTTTTTTTTTTTTTTTTTTTGTAGCTTAAAGATTTACCGTTTGCAAGATATGTTGTTTTGAAAAGAAAAAAAAAATGGAAAATATAAATGGGTGGCTATGATTGGTTGATAGGTTCTATGGCATGTATGGGTTCTTCATGGGTCTCAACTCAAGGAGGGAATACCTCATATTTTCTCTGTCACGTCAGCTTTCTCTCTCCAACGATCTAAATGGGATTGGATGCCTCAGTAAAGGTGACCTTTAATAATATTAATTTTAAAGTGAGAGTTTTGTTTTTATGTGTGTATTTGTCGATCGTGCAGACGACCCATAATCGCCCAACTTGAGGGATTGATCGATTCCCCACACTAAGAAACAATCGATCCTTTGATGGATTGATTGATTCCCCTTTCCTTAGTGCATGCAGCCTTAGACATGCATAGCCACATAAGTATAGAAAATTATCGAATAACTTATTTACTAATGCTTCAAATACTAATTTTCTTAGTGATTTTTCACGTATTTAAACATGCTAGTTATACAAACACAACCTAACATAACAGAGTATTGTGTTTTTGTGAACCGGATAATTGGTGTTTACAAATTACTTCAACGTTGCCAAATGTTTTTCTCCAGCAAAACTACTACTACTTGGGAAAAAAATATAATCATATATTGTTATAGTAAAGATGTTAAAAGGGTTTCATCACCTTCATGTGAGCGTTGCTGATTACGTATAGCATCCCCGAGCTCAAAGAGTCAGGACCTATGACACTCAAGTACGGATTCCATCATACTTCGGATCTCATGAAAGTCCTGACCCACAAAAGACGAGTCCGGTCCACCTAAATAGTCACAAGGAACCTATAGTTCACGGACGAACGTAACATACGTATGAACCACTCTATTACCCATCGGTCCATAAAGGGGTTGCCTTGAAGTCATGCACCCACTCTTTCACTTTCTTTCACATTGATCAAATAGGTTATGTTATACATACCCCGCTAGGATGTGATGTTTTGTCTTTTGCCTCCTTGGCCCATCCCGTTTACAGTACAACACAGTTTTTTTTATCAGTTTCTGTTCCGTATATTCTGTCAGTTTAATACTTTTGACTTATTAAACTTTGTATTTTTTATTCCGTACTTTCAGGTTCACAGTTTTTTAATATAACAAAATTACAAAATAATAATAATAATAATAATAATAATAATAATAATAATAATAATAATAATAATAATAATAATAATAATAATAATAATAATAATAATAATAATAAATAAAGGGCGATACCGTTTGTATTTTGGGGGGGGGGGGGTCTGTATATCATGCCCCGTATCAAATATGACAAGTTTATTGATGAAATGCAAGTTTGAATTGACATTATACCACGTGCTCAAAAGGGAATTAAACATAGTTTTTGGGTGTTGGCGGACCGGTTCTGTTTGATTAGTTGTAAGATTTAAATTATCCATCCTTGACTGGGTAATTCATTTTATTACCTGAAATAGAACTCTACTAAGCAAGTAACCGAACATTCGAGTACCTGAAATAAGCGATTACCCTCAATTCGGGTCACGGTTAGCCATTTAAGATATTTTATCGAGTTTAATCGTATGAACAGTAATATGATCTAGAATGTAAAATGTCATTTAGTAAAACTAAATGACATCAAATAGATCAAAGTCATATGAAAGTTATTTTGTCCCGGTAATTACAGCCAAGTAAACATACATAACAAATTAACTAATTATATTCATGCAACGTTTAGAGGTTACAATCTCATTAATCAATTTTGACACATAGATGTTTATTAGGAACAAAAAAATGTTATACAATAAAAGTTGTGTAGTATAATCTATACAATTATTTAAATATTTAATTATACAAATTGAACCTAACCATGCATAGCCTCCGATTATATCTTCTACACTAACAATCCATCATTCCCTAAAGAGGCGATTTTATTAACTAACCAAAGATAATACTTGCGCTAAGCGTCAAGTTGGTGATTTTTCTTACATCTCCTCCTCCCGGAGCCCCATTTTTCTTATATCTCCTCCTCCCGGAGCACAAGTATCATATATACCCCAAAATAAAGAGCCTTGAATACTCTAAGAAAAACACATAGACCTATTAAGATTCAGTGAATACCTAAAATTGTAGTCATTTTATTTCTATCTTTCCATACACAACCGAAGAATGGAAAAGATTCTTCAAGCTTCTGAGGCCCTAAAAGTGCGTGATAAATACCACCAAAGCCTAACATTACGAAGGAAACTAAATGAAGCACTTCAAATACAAACTATGTAACTTCCCTATTAAGACCTATCTCCAACCTAGAGTAGCTAGGTGGGGAAGTAAAACTAATCCTTGTTCATGCATAAGCTTTTTTGGTACAAAATGAGCCACTTCCATTGCTCCGCCCAAGAATACGATGAATCTGGCATGTGCTACACGAGCCCCTAGTAGTTTACAATACAAATTGATAAGCCAGACATTTCTAGTCCATCAAGCGAAATGGGTGGTTTCTTGGTCGCGACCAACTAAAGCTAAAGTTACATTAAAGAGCGGTTTCACGCGGTAAAATGATACGTGGGAATCGCACCAGGCTTTACCTCTCGAGGGATCTCGAGAAGCTTACAACCCCCACCAGGCAGTGTACCTGATCGTTGTAGTATAGTATAGTGACAAGTACCGGGGGATTGATCGTTCAACTCAGGAATAGTGTCGCTAGGATTAGAAAGTCTCCTAAACTAAATCTAAAGATGAGGGAAGATTCTTTTTGTATTTTTATATTTTATAAAAGCAATTAAAATCTCGGTTTTTAGAAGAGTGGGCGTAATTAGTTGCTAGTCAACTAACCCAATTACTAAAAATGCAATCAAAATTAAATAACTGAAATGAAAATAAAACTAATTATACTAGTGGTGTAAACAATGATGGGGAAAGTTGTGTTTACTTAGGTTTCATTACTCCCTCGATATCTTTTACAGGTTGATAGCTTGTTACAATTGCATGGATGACGGGTCATATTCCTTAATACTAGTCGTAGGGCCGTGTACAATATTCCCTAACTCTATAGGATCCTACTTCACTCCCATGTCGAGCCGTTAGAAGCTCCTAACATGGGATCATTAGAATTCTCCTATGCGTTAAATACAACCAAGTATCGTAGTACACCTCCGATCATGTTTCTTAAGACGTTCAAGTAAGTTACCAATGGAAGTCTGCCAGTTTTTTTAAGCCTAACATCGAATACAATCATCCGTAACAACTATAAACAAACAATCAACCCATAATTAACATCTAGGTTTCACTACATCTAAGCAAACACAAATGAAATCTAGCCTAGCATGTTAAATTGAAGACAAGCGTAAGATATATTCAAACAACACATAGACATATTGATTGAATTGAAAGAGTACTTATTTCAAATAGAACATGAAAGTTTCAAAGGGTTGAAACCCTTGAAAAAGCTGGAAAATTCGACCTAGGGTTTTTCCCTCAAAGTTGTACACTAATGAATGAAATTTGGAAAACTATATATAGATAATACAGGGTGACGCCGTCAACTCGCCACCTATAATGAAATCGGATTGCCTAGATCCACTTTTGACGTCGTCATGTGTAAATTTCTTCTGGGCCGTCACTAATACATGGACCATGACGACCTTGGGTGAAGCCGTCATCTCCAATGCACAAAACTCTCTGGATCGTCACGTGTATTATCCACATCCACCTCTTGTATTACTCTTGACGCCGTCATTAAGGAACATGTGACGCCGTCAGGTACTGTTCCCAGCAAGGAAAATTAAGACATTGTCGTTTTCTTCACTTTTATGCTCCAAAAACGTCCAAAATGCTTCCTTTTCCAGATTTCACTCCAAAAGTGCCTAAAATGACAAAAGGAACGATTTAGGGCAATATTTGATCAAATAATCTCGACTTCGGGCTTAAATGACCCCTTAAAAATGATTCATTTTTTGCCTCATCATAGAACCTCCTCAGGAAATATAAGTTTTTCGTGAGGCTCATCTTGAGCCGCCATCCAAGCACGAATACCTACGTTTAAAAGAATAATTTTGGTGTAGAAAGTCTCAAATTAAAAATTTACTGTCGCTCGAATTTCCTGAGAAACGAAATCATAGGCATGTAGGTTCAGGGCCAAACCGACTACTCCAAGAGTGCTTCCATAAATCAGTTACTGGTAAAAATAACATATAGAAATGTAACCAACGTTTATTGTAAAAAGCAACCTAAAGATTTATGACCAAAAGCGATTAGCAATGACCATTGAATAAGTTTATTTAACGTAAGTTGGAAGCACGGTTTGGTTAACCACAAATATCTGGGAAAAAAAAACCAAAACTGAACCGCGATGAGTGAGGTTTTCCGGTTTCTGTTATTTTCGGTTTAGGTTTTCTCGGTTTCAGATTAGTCGGTTTAGCTAGATTTATCGATTTCTCATGTTTTTTTGAACACCCTGTATAGTTTTACTTAGGAAAAATTGACAAATGGGCAACATATGCAGATGGTGTATAACAAACTGTGTATATAATAACGTGAATTAGGCCTTTTAAATAATCAAGGGTTTTGATAACATGCGACCACTAGTCATATGATAATGTGCATTTAAAAAAAATTAAAGTTAATTCATTGAGAAAATATATTTAATTAAAGTACTCTTTCCTCAAAATAAATGTCCACTTTCATATTACACAAATTTTAGAAAATCTCACTAACTATATCACCCACTAATCAAATATCATCCCAATCAACTGAAATCATTTTTGATTGGTTGAAACACAAAGTGGACATTTATTTTGAGGCATCACAAAATAAAAAGGTGAACATGTAATTGAGCCAAAGGGAGTAATTTGTGTGTTTAGTTAATGCTTGTTAAATACTTTTTGGTATATATATATATATATATATATATATATATATATATATATATATATATATATATATATATATATATATATAAATTCGTGTTCACTTAATGCACCCGTAACATGTGGCTAGTGACGTGTTAGGAAAACCCAATAATCAAAAAGCAAAACAAACTGAAATAAAACAAAGACGATATCTCTATAAGAGAAGACACAAATTGGACAAATGATTTTTCAATTGACAAATAGAATAGCTTAGTTGTAAAATTGAGCCCTCTTATTGGCTAATTAAAGTTACGATTGAATTAGTTTGGTCAAATTTTAAAAAAAAATTATAGATTAAAAAAATGAATATACATACGGCTTTGTGAGCTTATTTAAAAAAAAAAAAATCATAATTAAGTGTAAGTGAATGTTATAATTTGATTGGTTAACGGAATTTGCAATCACACCTTAAACTTTTGCAAAGTTTTTTCAATCTTACATCTAATTTTATAAACTTAAGTGTAAATCCTCAAATTCAATAATATATAAACCATATTTTTTTATAAGCAACTATTATTATTATCATCATCATCATCATCATCATTGTTAATATTAAAAAATTGAACGTAATATTTAAAACACCATCGGGAAGGGATCCAGTAAGAAGAAAAACTAAAATAAGAAGAATAAGAAGGATTTCTAACCACATATTTCAAATAGGAGGGAGAATTTTAAGGGGAGATGCATCTATTTTTGTAGATGCATCTGGATTGTGTGGTTGTGGTTTCTTCTTATCCTTCTCATTTTAATATTTCTTCTTATTTGATCCTAACTCAAACACCATCAACATAATCCTACATGGTATTGAGTATATGCATAAATTAAATATAACATATATATATATATATATATATATATATATATATATATATATATATATATATATATATATATATATATTCAATGAATTTTAATTATGTCAAGATATCAAATTAAACTATTCAAACAATAAATTATTAAACTTAATTGATCATATTTTTAAATCTAATATCTTATTGTTTAAATCAAAATAAATAGATTTGAGATATATAATTATTAGTTAAAGTCATTTTTCGAACCTAATCCGCGTTTAATAACACGTGCGTACATGAATTAAAAACTAGAATGCAGATAACGATAGGTAATACGAAAAATCTGTAGATGCCCGGAATTATCTATACTACATATAATGGGTGTATGTAGTTTTGCTTAGTTCTTTAATCCTTAATCTAAACATGATAACACATTTAATCCTTAGTCCTTAATATAAACATGGCAACATATTTAATTCTTAATCCTTAACTTAAAACTAGTTAAGGAACACTTTTATAAGTTTAACTTAAGACATGTTACCAATGTTTTAAAACTCGGTTTTATAATCTACCAAGTCATCAAATCAATGATATAAATACTTTTGAAAGACAACTAATTGGTTATGCAAATTTAATTGTCATCAAATCAACATAAGATCTTAAACATGTCATTTATACACAACATTTCCTCAAGAATTCAACAAGTTAAAGTAAGAACATACATGTGAAAATAAGTTGATTCAACAAGTTGATTAAGTGTTTTTTTTAACCAAAATATCACTACAAAATCTCATTGCTATGCATGAGTACTTGATTGGTTCTAAACGGTCAACCTAAACTGACCAGGTGATGGTCAACCAAGTCAAACATCTAAAACCAATTCTCCGCGGAAGTATAGTGTTTCCCCAGGTCGTTATGTCCTGACGTGGTGTGGATGGTATTAAAACGGGTTTGTGATCGGGTGAAATTGGACAGGAATGGGTATAAGAGAGTTGTGATGATTACACTACTGGAATATCAAAGAAAATAGCTTAAATAAGCTATATAAACAAGACTGGAAAGTTGGAAAAACCAGAAACGTTTAAAACTTAAAACGCGTACGTTCACGTTTAAATAAAACGTAAACGTACAAAATTAAAAGTGAAAACTGATATCTGAAAACACCCAGGGGTGAAAATGACTTTTTTACAAACTAAAAGGTAAAAGAAAATTTTTAGAAAAAGAAAATAAATTTTTACACTACTTAATTATTTAATATTAATTAATTACTTATTTAATACTAATTTTTAATATTTAAACAACTTAAATATAATACAATATTAATTAAATACTAAAAAAATGAAAATAAAATTCCTAAAATTATAAAATAACTAAAAACAAGTTTTAAAAATAAAAATATGTATTTTTGTCTTTTTGTGGATTTTCTATTAATTAATTACTAATTAAATACTAATTACCTAATTAAACTATTTTAAATTATAAAAATACCAAATGAACAGTAAAAATCACAAGAAAATTTCTAAAATTATTTTACAACATATAAAAGCTAGGAAAAATATAAAAACTAGGTTTTAGTTAATAAAAACTAATTATGCTATTTTAAGCTAATTATTAATTAATAATTAATAAAACTAAGATTAATTCTAATAAATACTAAATGATAAAATAAAAATCTGAGAAAATTATTATAAATACTTTAATATAATAGGAATTTAATAAAAATATAAAATAGCTAAGTATTTAATAAAAATTTAAAAATGAAAATTAAAATTAAATTACATTAAATAGAAACTATCACTTAATATTAAAATTGTTTTTTCTGGATTTTTCTTTTCCCAATCTATTTTACAACTAAAAACAACAAACTTTTGTGAAAACAAGCTTTTTATAACTTTAAAAATAAGCTGAATGAAAAGCAAAAAGCCAACAGTTGACTTTTGTTGACCAGGGGACAAAATAAGCTAATATCTGCTTAGGTGGGACCCACTCTGATGAAATCTGATCTAAATAAGACAAGTGAACATGTTTGAGTAAGTAGAAACCAAAAAGTCCCACAGAATAAGCTAATAAGCCACAAATAAGCACTTTGAGACTTGTATCAAACCAGAAAATGGGACAAGAAAGGAGGGCTAAATTAGGTGGGGTCCACAGGGCTAGGGGTCAAATGGTTGGTCAATATTTGTAGCCCACCAGGGGGGGTTGAAAGGACCAAGTATGGGACCATGAGACCCACTGAGGTGGCTGGAAAACCACCACCAAGTGGTGGTGGTGGGACTGATGTGCAGCTGCACAGGGGAAGGTCTCCCCCTGCAACCACTTTTTGGGGCTTGTGAAATGCTCAGGAAAAATGGTAAAATTCAAACAAGTATGGATTCTCAAAGACAAGCTGGTAGACAACAAGTGTAAACAAGTTTCAATGTCTAATTCATCACCTAAAATTCAGAATAAATCATGCTAGTTTGGTGAAAATCTGAAATGGGCATTATTTGAATTTTGTAGAAACTTGTTATTTTGACTTAAGTGAACTTCTAATGGACAATACAAGCTAGAAAAGTTGTAATAAGCTATATTAAACTTAAATTAAGCTACAACTACCAATAATAAGCTAAAATGAGGTTTTGTGGAACTCAAAACTCACACAGTGGACTGTGAGTATGAGATTATGATGATTTTGACTATTCCTAGGGTAATGACCAAAATTATTGATAGACTGAGCTTATAAGAACCTAGATGACTTAAGTGAACCAAATGTTACACTATTAAACAACAAAGACACAACAGAAAGACTAGAACCAAACACCCCTTATACTAACTGTGGGTTGAGTTTTACACTACCAAATGCTTATCAAAGCTGAGAAACTAAGGCAATGATCTAAAACATGCTACATCAAGTCTTAAACAACAAGAAGTAACAACTAAAAGTAATCAGACAGAAGCAATTCACAGAAGCATATTTATAAAACTAAAAATGGAATTTAAGCTGAGATGTGGTGAGTATACCTCAAGTCAGTGACCTAAAGCTCATTTGAGCCTATCAACAAGCTTTTTAACCAGAAACCACCAACAAATCACCCCTGAATCACCTTACCACAATTATAGACATAGGTTGACTTTTGTTGACCTGAGAATTTTTTATGACAAAATGGTGTTTTGAGCACAACTAAGCTCACAACAAGCTGTGTGTAGCTTGAATAAGCTTAGTAACTGAGATTTAAGGCTTAAGAAAGCAATTTAGAACACAACTGAATTTTAGTTTAACTAAATAAATTAGATTATGAATACTTGCAATAGGAAACTGAATTACTTGAATTAAAAGGTTACATTTGCTCTTGAACAAGAGATTACAAAGCTCAAATCAAAAGTTTACATTTAACTAAACTAAGTCAAACCTAAACTAAGCTAAAAACTAAAAATTAACTACTTAAGATAGCTGCCTTTTTCCATAGCTCCCTTCTTCTTATATATTGACTTCCAGGGCTTGTGGGACCCACTGGAGCCTTTCCCATCAATAAGAATAGCCATTGGATGACTTGAAACCATCTTGGCCGTTTGTGGGGTTTTGGCTGGAAAATGCAATTTGGCCACTTTCTTCTGATTAATTGCAGCCAGAGGGAGATTTTAGATGCTTGTGTTTGTTTGGAGTGGCAAGGGGGGGGGGGGGGGTTGAGTGTGTAGGAGGGGAAAACAGGCTTAGGGTAATGATGGTATTGGTTTTGGTTTGTAGCAGATGGTGGGGGGAGGTGTGGAAGATGGGGGGTCAACGAAGGTCAAAGGTTGGGGGAGTTATTATAACCAGGGGATGGGGTTTTGGGTTATTGGATTGGGCTGGGGTTATGGTGGGCTTGGGGTTTATGGAGTGGGCTGGTATATTAGTTATTTGGATTTAGTTAGGTTTAGGTCACATTGGTTTGTAATTTAATCACAAGGACCAATTTTGTAAATGGTTTAAAGTTGAGGGTGGGTTGTGGTATTTTCCCCAAGTATTTACAAGGACCAAAATCGCCAAGTCTCATATTCCCAAGTTCCAATGTTTGTTAATTTCCCAAAATGAAATTTCCAGGGACTATTTTTGCCAAAATTGAAACCTTAGGGATCAAATATGTAATTTCTCCAAATCTTTTACCTAGGGACTGAAAGTGGCAATTTATGAATTCCATGGACCAATGTTGACTTTTCCATCCATAATAATCCACCAGGGACCAAATCTGTCATTTTCTGAAACTCTAGGGACCTTTTATGCCAATTTTGGATTTTGAGGGGCCAAACATGTAATTTTCTCAAACCTTTTACCCAAGGACTTGTTTTGACAATTTTTGACTTTAGAAAACCTTGGGTTGACTTTTATTTCGTTTTAAAACTTCAGGGACTAGTTTTGTCAATTTTTGAAACTTGAGGGACTGAAACTGCCAATTGTGCAAAATTTGTTCGTTTTTCATTTGTTTTTAAACATTTTGCATCAGAAACATATAAAACACACTTTTGGGATAATTTCTGTATTTTGATGCATTTCTGAGTGTTTTTGGATGTTTTGGCAGTTTAGATACGATAAAAATGATGAGTATTTACATACTCATCAATCCCCCACACTAAACTATTGCTAGTCCCTAGCAATCTTTTGAGAAAAACTTGATGGATTTTAAACTCTTTACCAAAAGCCATCACTTCTGGAGTAGCCAGGTGTAAGAACTGTGGCACACCTGATAACCGTGTGATTTTGAGCAAACCACCAGCTGTCAACGGATTTGATTAGTCTTTACCAAAAGCCGTTTGCTTCTGGACTAGCCAACTCTTGATGGAATAGTCAACATCTTGGTGAGCTGGTTACCAATTATGGATTTTCCACGACCTTTACCACAAGCCATAATCTTGCGGGCTAGCCAACTCATTCGCTTTATGGGATATGGGGAGTTGAGGAACCATACAATTTTGGGCAAATTGCAAGCCATCAACGGGTTTGAGATGTCTTTACCAAGAGCCGTTTGCTCCTGGACTATCCAATCCCTTTTGTCATTTAGACACGGCGGACTGATAACCACAAAAATTTTGAAGCACAAGTGAAAATTTTTTGAAATTTTGGCCAAAAACGGGGGTATAAGATAGTAAAATGTGATAAAATTCGCTAGAATAGCGAAATACCCCCCACACTTAGCATGAATATTGTCATCAATATTCAAAGTCCCGGCTATTATGCCGACTCTTTGAACGTAAAAGGGCAACATTACAAGCTAAGCGTGGAAAACACCATTTTGTTTTTCACTTTTGTAATCATAGCATGGGGGACTCCCCCACACTTAGGGTGAAAACCCTATAAGCATGCTACTGTTTTTGATTACCGAGTCGCTAGCTTGACTCGACCCCGAATTCATTTGTCCTTGGGGAAGCATGATGTGGAAGAAGCAATCTCAATCGGACTTTCATTCAAGATGTTTGGACAAACATTTGAAGCACGTGAAAGTTCCACACCGATGAGATAAGTATCCGGCTCAAGATAATGATACATGAAAATGCCGGGATCAAATATGGTATCTTCATTCCCGAAGGAGTGAAGAACAAGAGAAGTCACCTTATAGGTGAAGAAAAGGAAGAAAACCATGATGAAAATCATGATTTGATCATCTTCCTCGAGAGCATGCTCATTAGCCTGAATTTGGATTGCAAGGGTTAAGCTCGTAAATATCCCGGGAGGGTGGGTGGGAATTTGTAAATCCTCATGATTGAGTGCATCTCCCTCCGGGATATCAAACTCCGGAGGAGTCATGATATGATGAGTAAGTTCACCGGAGAACTCCTCATGAAGAGAATTATTCACAAGATGTGAATCTGTGAATTCATGTTCCGGAATAGACTCATCACAATCCTCATTCTGAATATCAAAGAGTAGATTATCAGAAATTAACGTGAATTCGGATTCGAATTCATATAGAGGATTGGTGAGAGTAGTCTTGAATGCTTCGGGAACAAAGTGATTATCATTCTCTTCTTCTAAGCTAACTAGCTCAGAAGGTAATCTTTCCACATGACTGATGTCTCCAGAAGATAAAGAATTTTCATCAGCATGTGAAGTACTAAGCTCGATGTTGGGATTAGAGTTTAAAAAAATTTCAGTTTCTCCCATATCGGCTTCAAAATCAAAGAGACCATATCACTTCCCAATGGAAGTGGATTGATGTGAGTAAGTTCATCTGTGAACTCCTCAATAAGAGGGTCAACATCATAATGAGGCAATGGTGCCTCTTCATACTCAACTTCTCCATAAGATGTACAATCATCATTAAAGTCGAAGAAAGTCTCAAAATGATCTTTTGGATTTTCAGGGGGAGAAGGTAAATCACACACATGATCAAAAGTCCCCTGTGACTCTCCTGGGATTGGGACAAGGTTCTCAGCACTAGACTTTATGAATTCATCCGATTCCTTATTAGGAACAGTTCTAAGATGCTCATCCCCCATGATCAGAGAGTGAGTGTGAACTTCGGGTGTGATAATAGCAGACTGAGGGAGTTGAGAAGGACTAGCAGTCATGGTTTCTACAAATTCCATGATTTCTACTGCTAGTGATTCAATCATATTCTTTTCTCTCTGTGTTTCTACTGAAACAGTTTCAACTGAAGTTGAATCAAGAGGTTTCTCAGATACCTTTGGAATTGGGACAAGGTCATCAAATTCCTCAAGAGGATTGATTTCGACTTCCTTGTCCCCCATTGGTAAGATATCTGAAGTTTCCTTAGGGGTTTCCTCTTCAAATGGTTCATCCTCATCACTTTCATCCTCAA
Source organism: Artemisia argyi (assembly GCA_030686995.1). Taxonomy (NCBI): domain Eukaryota; kingdom Viridiplantae; phylum Streptophyta; class Magnoliopsida; order Asterales; family Asteraceae; genus Artemisia; species Artemisia argyi. The sequence goes on from CM060676.1 coordinate 192,221,822, forward strand.
GATAAAATGAGTTAACAGGAGGCTTTTGTTTTCTAAGAATCAAATCCTGAAGACAGTTTATACTATCTTGAATGGTCTTGTTGACTTGATTTTGATTCATAATCATTTTAGTAATCAATTCAGCTCTAGCTAACTCGTCCTGAGGCGGTGGTTGAGGGTTTGTGTATTGTGAGGGTTGGTTAAAACCAAACTTATGATTGTCACAAGGAACCTGTTCATAGACAGACTGATTCCTAATTTGACAATCAGAGCTGTAGTGAGGGCCTCCACAATACTCACAACAGTAAAATTGTTGAGTCTGGCTTGGTGTATTTTGATACGAAGCATTATTGAGATTTGGATAATATGATTCTTGCTCGTATGAATGTGATGGGTAGTTGGAAAAATTTGAGGTGTTGTTGAATGAGTTTTGATTAGGATCATAAGCAAATGAATTACTCGACCCACAAAACAAACAACTCCCGTTTTGAATATCATTACAACATTGTACACATGTACACCAACGACATGGTAAACCAAAAAGCGGCTCACCACAACCAACACAAGGAATAAAATCCGGAGGTGGGACAAGTGGTGTGCTCTTAGAGCTAGCAATTTCCACCACTTCCGTTATGGTCTCGGGTTTTGGTTCATGATGAACGTGAAGATTTGGCAAGTCGTTCTTTTCAGTCACTGCCCTAAGCTCAGTACGTTTGCTTGACAAACTTTTAACCGTAAACCGTGAAAGGTTAGGATCAATTATAGACGGTTTAGGAGCATTTGTGAGCTTAGGTTTTTGGAAAACCGTGGGTTGGACGTATTTAGCACTTTCATGGTTAGAGAAAAGTACAGGGTCCTTTGTCACCTCGGTTTCATGATCTCTTTCCCTCACCGGAGAGGGAATAGGAATCGAAGGTCCATCATAATCAACACGACATCTCGACATTTTTGACAACGCCATAAGTTTTTCAACTTTGCTTTTAAAGGCCCTTTGTTCAAAGAAATCGTCATCGAGAGATGCCAGTAGAATCAATTATGGGATGGAAGAAAGTAGAATCAAAAGGATAGAGGGTAAAGGGATGAAGAATCAAAAAGGTAGGAGGGTAAAGATGGATATTTTTGGTGTTTTTGGAAAACATTTTGTAAGAAAGAAAATCTTTGTTTTGATAATAAAAAAATATGAACAAGGGATGGATAAATATACAATGAGCGTGTATCCAGAATCACTAATCTGTAAAACCGTGTAGAATACGCGCACAACCTCCCCGGCAGCGGCGCCAAAATTTGATTGGTTCTGAACGGTCAACCTAAACTGACCAGGTGATGGTCAACCAAGTCAAATGTCTAAAACCAATTCTCCGCGGAAGTATAGTGTTTCCCCGGGTCGTTATGTCCCGACGAGGTGTGGATGGTATTAAAACGGGTTTGTGATCGGGTGACATTGGACAGGAATGGGTATAAGAGAGTTGTAATGATTACACTACTGGAATATAAAATAAAATAGCTTAAATAAGCTATATAAACAAGACTGGAAAGTTGGAAAAACCAGAAACGTTTAAAACTTAAAACGCGTACGTTCACGTTTAAATAAAACGTAAACGTACAAAATTAAAAGTGAAAACTGAAATCTGAAAACACCCAGGGGTGAAAATGACTTTTTTACAAACTAAAAGGAAAAACAAAATTTTTAGAAAAAGAAAATAAATTTTTACACTATTTAATTATTTAATATTAATTAATTACTTATTTAATACTAATTTTTAATATTTAAACAACTTAAATATAATACAATATTAATTAAATACTAAAAAAATGAAAATAAAATTTCTAAAATTATAAAATAACTAAAAACAAGTTTTAAAAATAAAAATATATATTTTTGTCTTTTTGTGGATTTTCTATTAATTAATTACTAATTAAATACTAATTACCTAATTAAACTATTTTAAATTATAAAAATAGCAAATGAACAGTAAAAATCACAAGAAAATTTCTAAAATTATTTTACAACATATAAAAGCTAGGAAAAATATAAAACTAGGTTTTAGTTAATAAAAACTAATTATGCTATTTTAAGCTAATTATTAATTAATAATTAATAAAACTAAGATTAATTCTAATAAATACTAAATGATAAAATAAAAATCCGAGAAAATTATTATAAATACTTTAATATAAGAGGAATTTAATAAAAATATAAAATAGCTAAGTATTTAATAAAAAATTAAAAATGAAAATTAAAATTAAATTACATTAAATAGAAACTATCACTTAATATTAAAATTGTTTTTTCTGGATTTTTCTTTTCCCAATCTATTTTAAAACTAAAAACAACAAACTTTTGTGAAAACAAGCTTTTTCTAACTTTAAAAATAAGCTGAATGGAAAGCAAAAAGCCAACAGTTGACTTTTGTTGACCAGGGGACAAAATAAGCTAAAACCAGCTTAGGTGGGACCCACTCTGATGAAATCTGATCTAAATAAGACAAGTGAACATGTTTGAGCAAGTAGAAACCAAAAAGTCCCACAGAATAAGCTAATAAGCCACAAATAAGCACTTTGAGACTTGTATCAAACCAGAAAATGGGACAAGAAAGGAGGGCTAAATTAGGTGGGGTCCACAGGGCTAGGGGTCAAATGATTGGTCAATATTTGTAGCCCACCAGGGGGGGGGGGGTTGAAAGGACCAAGTATGGGACCATGAGACCCACTGAGGTGGCTGGAAAACCACCACCAAGTGGTGGTGGTGGTGGGACTGATGTGCAGTTGCACAGGGGAAGGTCTCCCCCTGCAACCACTTTTTGGGGCTTGTGAAATGCTCAGGAAAAATGTTAAAATTCAAATAAGTATGGATTCTCAAAGACAAGCTGGTAGACAACAAGTGTAAACAAGTTTCAATGTCTAATTCATCACCAAAAATTCAGAATAAATCATGCTAGTTTGGGGAAAATCTGAAATGGGCATTATTTGACTTTTGTAGAAACTTGTTATTTTGACTTAAGTGAACTTCTAATGGACAATACAAGCTAGAAAAGTTGTAATAAGCTATATTAAACTTACATTAAGCTACAACTACCAATAATAAGCTAAAATGAGGTTTTGTGGAACTCAAAACTCAACAGTGGACTGTGAGTATGAGATTATGATGATTTTGACTATTCCTAGGGTAATGACCAAAATTATTGATAGACTGAGCTTATAAGAACCTAGATGACTTAAGTGAACCAAATGTTACACTATTAAACAACAAAGACATAACAGAAAGACTAGAACCAAACACCCCTTATACTAACTGTGGGTTGAGCTTTACACTACCAAATGCTTATCAAAGCTGAGAAACTAAGGCAATGATCTAAAACATGCTACATCAAGTCTTAAACAACAAGAAGTAACAACTAAAAGTAATCAGACAGAAGCAATTCACAGAAGCATATTTATAAAACTAAAAATGGAATTTAAGCTGAGATGTGGTGAGTATACCTCAAGTCAGTGACCTAAAGCTCATTTGAGCCTATCAACAAGCTTTTTAACCAGAAACCACCAACAAATCACCCCTGAATCACCTTACCACAATTATAGACATAGGTTGACTTTTGTTGACCTGAGAATTTTTTATGACAAAATGGTGTTTTGAGCACAACTAAGCTCACAACAAGCTGTGTATAGCTTGAATAAGCTTAGTAACTGAGATATAAGGCTTAAGAAAGCAATTTAGAACACAACTGAATTTTAGTTTAACTAAATAAATTAGATTATGAATACTTGCAATAGGAAACTGAATTACTTGAATTAAAAGGTTACATTTGCTCTTGAACAAGAGATTACAAAGCTCAAATCATAAGTTTACATTTAACTAAACTAAATCAAACCTAAATTAAGCTAAAAACTAAAAATTAACTACTTAAGCTAGCTGCCTTTTTCCATAGCTCCCTTCTTCTTATATATTGACTTCCAGGGCTTGTGGGACCCACTGGAGCCTTTCCCATCAATAAGAATAGCCATTGGATGACTTGAAACCATCTTGGCCGTTTGTGGGGTTTTGGCGGGAAAATGCAATTTGGCCACTTTCTTCTGATTAATTGCAGCCAGAGGGAGATTTTGGATGCTTGTGTTTGTTTGGAGTGGCAAGGGGGGGGGGGGGGTTGAGTGTGTAGGAGGGGAAAACAGGCTTAGGGTAATGATGGTATTGGTTTTGGTTTGTAGCAGATGGTGGGGGGAGGTGTGGAAGATGGGGGGTCAACGAAGGTCAAAGGTTGGGGGAGTTATTATAACCAGGGGATGGGGTTTTGGGTTATTGGATTGGGCTGGGGTTATGGTGGGCTTGGGGTTTATGGAGTGGGCTGGTATATTAGTTATTTGGATTTAGTTAGGTTTAGGTCACATTGGTTTGTAATTTAATCACAAGGACCAATTTTGTAAATGGTTTAAAGTTGAGGGTGGGTTGTGGTATTTTCCCCAAGTATTTACAAGGACCAAAATCGCCAAGTCTCATATTCCCAAGTTCCAATGTTTGTTAATTTCCCAAAATGAAATTTCCAGGGACTATTTTTGCCAAAATTGAAACCTTAGGGATCAAATATGTAATTTCTCCAAATCTTTTACCTAGGGACTGAAAGTGGCAATTTATGAATTCCATGGACCAATGTTGACTTTTCCATCCATAATAATCCACCAGGGACCAAATCTGTCATTTTCTGAAACTCTAGGGACCTTTTATGCCAATTTTGGATTTTGAGGGGCCAAACATGTAATTTTCTCAAACTTTTTACCCAAGGACTTGTTTGACAATTTTTGACTTTAGAAAACCTTGGGTTGACTTTTCTTTCGTTTTAAAACTTCAGGGACTAGTTCTGTCAATTTTTGAAACTTGAGGGACTGAAACTGCCAATTGTGCAAACTTTGTTGTTTTTAAACATTTTGCATCAGAAACATATAAAACACACTTTTGGGATAATTTCTGTATTTTGATGCATTTCTGAGTGTTTTTGGATGTTTTGGCAGTTCGGATACGATAAAAATGATGAGTATTTACATACTCATCAGTACTCATCTAATCTAGTAAGTATTAAATGAAAACATAATTTATAGGTCATACTAAACAAATTTAGTTAAAATTTAATTATTAGTTGTACTTATAATTTGAAACCGCGCATATAATATCACAGTTACAAAATATTAAACACTGTTAAATTCTTATATGCTCATATATTGAATTAAAATTTTAAAATTAATTTAGTTCATGTGTAAACCCACCGGATACACGAGACTTATAATTAGTATAAAAAAACGAACCATAAATCAATAAGGGTTTTGCTATCATGTACCCACTAGGAACGTGTTAACATGTTTATAAAAGATATATCTGGTTCATTTAAGAGAAAATTATGTTTAAATATAGTAATTTATTACTTTATTTAATGTACATTTAATATTTTTTGGTAAATTAAGAAAATTTGTGTTTATTAAATACGCACTAACTTATTCCCAGTGGGCACTTGTTAGCAAAACTCAATCAATAAGGGGGTGGCAGTGGGCTCGACATGGGGCTCGGCATGGAGCATGCCGCTAGTCAACACCGCTGCCACCTGCACGGCATGGACTCGACATGGAGGAGCTCGGCATACATTGCCGTTGAATCATGGGAGAGGGGAAGACAAATATAGCCATTTAACGGCTAGTTTTTTTGAACGTTTGGGTTTGTTTCTTTTATGTTTGTGTGTTATGTGTTGTGTTTGTTATGCATTTTTTTTTCAAGGCAACGATGGAGAAGATTAGATTTAAATGATGAAGTGTATTTTTTTATTTTAACGTTTTAATTTTTTATTTTACACCCTTGTTTTTGCTGACTTTTTCATTTTACACCTAGTGCAACAATCATGTAGTATAGATTGGAAATTATAATCTTTATACAGCCCTTTTTTTAAACTTAATTTTTTGTTTAATATAATTATGTATATAAAAATAAAAAATAAAATTAGTTGAGGCATGGAATCATGGTTGCATCTAAAAAAATATGGTGAGACATGAGAGAGACATGAAATGAGGTGGCAGGATATTATTGGTAGATGGTGAGACATGGAATCATGACTGCCACCCCTTTATGGGTTTTTGATTTAGTGAATTGGGTTGTTGAGATTTTTGGATTTCATTAACGTTTGGGTTTTTTTAAGGTTTTTTTTTGTTGTTGTTGTTTTGTGTGTAAAAAAGTGTTTGTTTTTTAAGGATGATGTTTGTTGGGAGTATGAGGTATGGTTATGGAGGTGAGGTTGAAGAAGGTGAAGCTAATAATATGAGAATTGATTTGCACACTTTGGTAAATTGATTGAGATACTCTATTTTTGCATTAAATACTTGTACTGTATTAAATATTTTGTTTTAACTGCTTGTATTTTGAGTGTGCAAATAAATTTTGTGAGTGTGCAAATCATTAGCCAATATTTATGGTCATGATGATATCTCTTTATCTTATATTGTAAGTATTATTTTTTATTTATTAGATGCTTTTATGTAATGAAACCTTGGTCATGATGATGTATCTTTGGCTTATTTTCTGACTTATAGATGGAAAATGAGCTCATAAATAAGCCGGAAAAAGCGAGCTTATAAAATGAAATATTAAGTTTTTATTAAATTGTTTAATATAATTATGAATATAAAAAATAAAAAATAAAATTAAGTGAGGCATGTAATTATGGTTGCCTCTAAAAAAGTATGGTAAGACATGAGAGAGTCATGGAATAATGTAGCAGGATATTATTGGTAGATGGTGAGATATGAGGAGACATGGAATCATTTCTGCCAACCTAAACATCAATATCATTTATGATTTATGCATTTAAACTTAGAAGGCAATAAAATCTAGCATGGCATTGCCATGTGATTCATAACAGCCTAATAAGTACGTAGCAAAAATGACAAGTTACCGTCAAGTAAACGATCAACACTCTATGAGCTTTGCTAACAAGTATCCACCGAGCACAAATTAGTGCGTAATTTTTTTTAATTTACCAAAAAATGCATTTAGTGTGTAAATTTTTTTAATTTACCAATAAATGCATTAAATGCACATTAAATATAGTGATAAATTATTATATTTAAACATAATTTCCTCTTAAATGAACGACAACATGCTTTTCATAAACACATTAACACGTGTCTAGTGGACACACATTTTAACAAAACCCATACTATATTATAAAAGATTTGAGACTTCTTATAAATAAAAGTTTTTTTTTTAAAAAAAAAAAAAAAAAAAAAAAAAAAAAAAAAACTATAAAAGAAAATTAGAATATTAATGTACAATTTGAAAATTTAGATCTTATTTAAACCATATAGTAAACTTCTTAAATAATGATATATTTTAATAGAATTGTTTATAAGAAAAGCTCACTAAACTTATAACCACCAATATGCTAAAATTTGAAAAATAAAAGTGCTAACTATTTACACTATTAATAATTTAAACGTTCTATTTTTGAAAAACATACATCTAGTACATTATAAAATATTTGAAACACACTAAATAATTAAGGTTTAAAATAAAAAATATTTGCTCACCACAAAAATAGTTACCGGATACCCACCGTCACATTGCGTGGGTACCCTTCTAGAGTTCTAGTCTATAGTATACATTTAAGTTTACACAAATAATTTGCACCGCAGTTCTTATTTGAGTATCTCGTGTTAAGAGTTTGTTTGGTTAGATTTATTGGGATGAAAGAATTACATGTATGTCGTAATTAAATGTATCAGAAAACAAACTATTACATTACAAAATTCAAAACATTTCATAATTTTCCATTCCCTTCTAATAAAATTTATTTTGTTTCGATTTTGACTCAGTGCCAAGTAGGGCTGGCATAACAGGTCACACGAACCTGTTAAGGTCAAACACGAACACGACTTGTTAGCTTATCGTGTCATTTTTCTCAGACACGAACACGACACGAAAATAAACAGGTTAACCTGTTAAGACCTGTTAAGAACCTGTTAACATGCATATTATGTTTGTTTTGTTTTTTTTTTGTTTTTTTTTTTTTTTTTGATATTGATATGGATCTGGAATTTTGGATCTGAACAAACAATTTTTTTTTATTACTCATCAAGAACATCAAGAACAACAACAAATTAGAGCAACAACAAATTAATATAGATCTGCACATCAAGAACAACAACAAATATATCTAATCTCGTGGTCAAATAATTCATCCAAACACCCTCAAAAACATCACTTCGAGATCAAGATAACAAGAATAACAAGTGATAACATTAACAACAATAAAAATAAACCACAACAACAATTGCAGTTAACAATAACAATAGGAACATCAAGAATCAAGTCTCGGGTCACTCTCACCTAGCCCACTCGAGCCGAGAGACCCATTTGGGTTTTGACTTAGTTTTCACTAGTCACAAAGACCCAACCCGAGACCACTAAGGCCTCGTCGTAGCTCAACCGAGCTCAACATCAACCCAAACGGACCCTTAGGGTCATCGGCATCACAAGAAAGGACACAAGAACTCGTGCAAAACATGAAAAATGAGGCGCGTTTGATTATTAACGAGGTCAAAAGAAAGAAATATGGGCGCGTGTAGTAGTGGATCGAGAAGAGAATGAGATGGGGATTATAATGGTGGTGGTCGTGTAGTGTGGTGGCCAGCGGTGGAGCTGTGGTGGCCGGATATAGGGGCGGCTAGGGTTTGGTTTAGATAAGATGAAGATGGGAGAGAAGAGAGAGAATAGAGATGGATGTGTAAATGTGTTTGTTCGTTCCAGGTTGTCCACCACAAGTACCAATTTGTATACTAATATAATATACTATAATATTAACATATAATATTAACTGGTCATTAACAGGTCTAATAGGTTTGACCTGTTAAGACACGAAAATTAACATGTCTTAACAGGTCTGACCTGTTAAGACACGAAACTTGTTAAGGTTAAGACACGAACCTGATAAGAACATGTCGTGTCGTGTCGTGTTAACAGGTTTCGTGTCAAAATTGCCAGCCCTAGTGCCAAGTCTTTAGCCTTTTAAAAAACACCTTAGGAAAAAGGGTTGTATACCAAACAATACAACAATATCTTGATGTCTATAGCTAATCTTCTTTCATTTAGAGCATTTACAAGTTACAACAATCACCTAGGTTAAACTTTAACTCAGTGTCACGTCAGCGCCACATCAGCTTTAACACTTTCACTTTAACTCACACAAAAACACCCCTATTCATAACTCAGCTTTAACTCAAATATTTTCAAATTCAACCCCTAAACTAAAACTAGCAATTCATTTAATAAACCACATAACATTAAAACTTAAATATAAAAAAACATGAAATATAAAAAAACGAAACATATGAAATTAAACCAAACGAATTACAACTAATTATTCATTGTCTTCGTCTTCGGAATATTCTTCTTCATGTTGTTGTTGGTGTTGAAGACGTTTCTGCCAAACATGCTCCATAAGGTTGCGTTGGAGCTGAGAATGCATTTCTGAGTCGCTCAATTCCCTTATCTTGCGTTGCTGGGTATCACATCTGTCGACCCATGTTTGTTGCCCCAAATTAGATACCGGATCCACAAACAATCTGTTATAGTCACGGAGCACAAACTTTTGATCTTTCAATATCATGTTATGCAAAATAATGCATATAGACATGATTCATTGTATCTTGACAATTTCATAAGCACGTGTCGGTTGTTGTAGTATACCCCACCGTCCTTGGAGCACACCAAAAGCACGTTCGATATCCTTCCGTGCACTTTCTTGCCTCCTTTTGAAATAACTATGTTTCTCGTCAGTCGTTGCCAAGAAAGATTTGACAAAACTTGCCCACTGTGGGTAAATTCCGTCAACCAAGTAATACCCCTGTTCATATCTTCTTCCGTTTACAATATAGGGTGCCCTTGGGGATTCGCCTTTTAGCAAGTCGTCGAACAAATTAGAGTTATCCAAAACATTAATATCATTATTTGCCCCTGCCATACTAAAAAATGCATACCAAATCCACAAATCTTATGAAGCAACAACTTCAAGCATTAACGTTGGGTATCTTTTATCACCCCTACCAAATTGCCCCTGCCAAGCAACCGGACAATTTTTCCACGCCCAATGCATACAATCAATGCTACCAAGTATTCCCGGAAACCCATGTTCCTGTTCATGCTTTAGGTAAATACTTTGAATGTCCGCCCATGTTGGTTTTTTTAAAAACTCAGGCATAAACAAATCTATAACACACATGTTAAAATTATCAAGACATAAACACATAGTACTCGAACCCATTTGCAAATACTCGTCAAATGCATCGGGTGCGTTGCCGTATGCCAATTGGCATATGGCAGCTGTACACTTCATAATAGCACTAATACTCCCTCGACAGTACAATCAAGCCCTGACTTAAAGTATTGAAAGTGATCTGGAATAAAATTGGATTCATAAAATTCAATACCTTTGACTATTTTTACAAATAGTTTTTGGCGCATGCGAAACTGATGAGGCGAAAAGTGGACCGCTTTTAAGGGGTCATGTAAGCCCGAATTCGAGATTATTTGATCAAATATTGCCCTAAATCGTTTCTTTTGTCATTTTAGGTAATTTTGGAGAGAAATCTAGAAAAAGAAGCATTTTGGACGTTTTTGGAGCATAAAAGTGAAGAAAACGAAAAAGTCTCAATTTTTCTTGCTGGGAACAGTACCTGACGGCGTCAAGACTCTCCACATGACGGTGTCAAGAGTTACAAAAGAGGTGGAATTGGAAAATACACGTGACGATCCAGAGAGTTTTAGAGCATAGGACCTGACGGCGTCACCAAGGCCGTCATGGTCCAATTACTAGTGACGGCCCTGAGCATAACTACACATGACGGCGTCACAAATGGATCTAGGCAATACGATTTTTATCATGGCGACGAGTTGACGGCGTCACAGGCTAACACATGACGCTGTCACAATGTAAAATCTATATATAGTTTTCCAAATTTCATTTATTAGTGTGCAACTTTGAGGGAATAAACCCTAGTCCAAATTTTATCAGCTTTTCAAGGGTTTCAACCCCTTGAATCTTTCATGTTCAATTAAAGATAAGTATTATTTCAAATAATTCAATATGTCCATGTGTTGTTTGATTATATCTTACGCTTGTCTTTTATTTAACATGCTAGGCTATATTTCTCTTGTGTTTGCTTAGATGTAGTGAAACCTGGTTGTTAATTATGGGTTGATTGTTTGTTTATAGTTGTTACGGATGATTGTATTCGATGTTAGGCTTAAGAAAATTGGCAGACTTCTATTGGTAACTTGCTTGAACGTCTTAAGAAATATGATCGGAGGTGTACTACGATTTTTGGTTGTATTTAATGCGTAGAAGAATTCTAATTATCTCATGTTAGGAGCTTCTAACGGCTCGACATAGGAGTAAAGTAGGATCCTATAGAGTTAGGGAATATTGTACACGGCCATACGACTAGTATTAAAGAATATGACCCGTCATCCATGCAATTGTAACAAATTAATCAACCTCTAAAAGATATCTAAGGAGTAATGAAACCTAAGTAAACACAACTTTCCTCATTATTGTTTCCACCACACTAGTATAAATAGTTTTATTTTTATTTCTTTTATTTTATTTTGATTGCATCTTTAGATTAATTGGGTTAGTTGGCTAGCAACTAATTCCGCCCACTCTTCCAAAACCCGAGATTTTACTTGCTTTTCATAAAAATATAAAAATACAAAATGAATCATCCCTCACCTATAGACCTAGTTTAGGAGGCTTTCTAATCCTAGCGACACTATTCCTGAGTTGAACGATCAATCCCCCGGTACTTGTCACTATACTATACTACAACGATCAGGTACACTGCCTAGTGGGGGTTGTAAGCTTCTCGAGATCCCTTGTGAGGTAAAACCTGTTGCGAGGGTGCAATCCCCACGTATCAAGTTTTTGGCGCCGCAGCCCGGGGAATAGTTATTGTATAGGTTAGGATTTCTTTTTATTAGGTCTACTTGCTAGATTCCTTTCTATTAAGGCTTTATTTTTATTTTTAGGTTTTCTTTAGTCTATCTTATTTCTTGGTGTCTTTGTTCATAACCTTTACCATCCGCTATCATGGCAAACGAAGATCTCTCTAACCTTAGAATCACTAGGAGTCGTAGTTCCGTTAGAAATCTCGTTTGCCTTATGCAGAACCTGAAAGGGAAATGCATAAGCTAAAGCAATCTCTCTCAACACCCGAACCATCTAGCATAGCCATCAACTTTGATGAGGCCCTTTCTGAAGAAGATTCAGATAATCACCTCACACCCTCTAGCCCCCAATCTAACAACGATATGAGCACCCCCAAAACTCCTACCCCTAAACGCCTTAAGGACTACTCCTCCCCGAATCCTCGTGGCTTCTCAAATGCTATTGTCTTCCCAAATGAACACACCGATGAGGTCTTGCATGCAAGCGATGTTTGGTTTGTCCAAAGTGTGTGCAAGTTTCGCTGATTACATAACGATGACCCAATTCAACATATCAGGGACTTCTTGAAGATATTGGACACCCTCCATGCGGATGGGGCGACTAGAAACACGTCCCGATTACGATTCTTCCCTTTCACTCTTTATGAAAAAGCCAAAGAGTGGTATGATAGACTTCCCTCCGAGTCTATCTTTACATGGGAGCAACTTATATCCAGGTTTTATGAGAAGTTCTTCCCAGCAGGGAAAACCTCAGTATTTAGGGATAGGATCCTCCGTTTCCGAAAGGGAAAGGATGAACCCATCCATAAATCATGGATTAGATTCAAGGATTTAATAAGACAAGTTCCCCAACATGGCATCGAACTTTGGCTTCCGGTCCAAATCTTCTACGACAATGTTCCCCAAACGACCAGAACGGAATCAATAATTCAAGAAAAGGGTGGAATAGGATTGAGGAATATGCTCAAGACCAGGACGATACTTGGGGTGAACCCGATTCGACTATGAGCACTTCTGAAAGCACACAAACACCCTCAGATCGGCTAAGAAAGATTCACGAAAGGGTGGAATACCTTGCAGGGTTGCAAACAACTAAACAACTTTCAAATCCTTACTTGATCTGCGACTACTGTGGGGGCCCGCACGAGGTAGAAGAATGTGGAGGAGAAACCACGACCGAACATGCGTGTTTGTCGGGACATGACATCTACGCTGACCCCTCCCTTTTGCCTTTTTACCAAAACGATGATTATACCCTTTGGGGGAATCTGGTGAAAAGAAAAGAAGGAGAGGAAGGTCCTGAATACAAAATCAGGAGCAGTTTTGAGGATGACCTTGGTCACTTTACTCAGGAAAAAGGCTTAAAATTGAAAGGTCTTGACGAGCTCATCGCTGAGCAACAGAATGACATGGAAAAATGGTTCAATAAGCTTAATGCCACCCTCGATGGCCATAACAGGCCACCAGTAAGCCAAAAAGATCCCCTACTCGCGGTGACTACTCGAGCTGGAACAACAACCAAGGACCTGATGCGTGGGAATCGCACCTTGCTTTACCTCTCGAGGGATCTCGCGAGGCTTACAACCCCCACCAGGCAGTGTACCTGATCGTTGTAGTATAGTATAGTGACAAGTACCGGGGGATTGATCGTTCAGCTTAGGAATAGTGTCGCTAGGATTAGAAAACCTAATTAATAGTTCTAGAGGTGAAAGATGATTATTTTTGTATTTTTATATTTTAATGAAAGCAAGTAAATCTCGGGTTTTGGAAGAGTGGGCGGAATTAGTTGCTATTCAACTAACCCAAAGCTATTATATAACTAAATTAAACTAATGAAAATGAAATTAAACTAATATTAAACTAAGGTTGTGAGCAGTATTTGGAGAAATTGTGTTTACTTAGACTTCATTACTCCCTAGATATCTTTTACATGTCAATTACTTGTTACACTTGTATGGATGACGGATTGTATTCCTTAATACCATTCGTGGGGTGGCATACATAACTCCCCAACTCTATGAGCTCTTATCTCCTCCTACACCATGACCCAGCACAACTATAGGGATTGTAAACAGTGGCTCATGCATTAAATACAACCAATAAAGACCTAGTACGCCTCGGTTCATGTTTCTTAAGACGTTCAAGCATGTTACCATTTGGAGATCTGCCAGTTTTCTTAAGCCTAACATATAATATCATTCATCCAAAACAAGAATAGACAAGTAATCAACACATAATCAACATCTAGGTTTCATTAGATCTAAGCAAACACAAAGTAAATCTAGCTTAGCATGGTAGAATTAAGATAAGAACAAAAGATAAACAACCAACACATAGACATATTGATTGAATTAAGAGTATACTTATCTCAATTACAATGCAAGGTCTCAAGGGTTTGGAACCCTTGAAAAACCTGTAAAAGAGTCACCAAAATCGTCTTTAGGGTTTCACCAAAACTTCTCCTTTTTTTTATGAAAAAACTAGAAAACTATATATAGGAAAATCGTCCTGACGGCGTCAAGAGTAAAATCTGACGCCGTCAACTAGCCGCCATAAACTTCCTCGGACGCCCTAGATCCAATTGTGACGGCCTTGGTGACGCCGTCACCACCTACGGTAAATTAATCTTGGCCACTTTGACGCCGTCATCTCTTCATCTGACGCCGTCACCAGCTACGGTAAAATATTCATCTTGTCTGACGCCGTCAAGAGTAAACCCTTGACGCCGTCACCTTGTATTTCCAGCTTGGATTTTTGGTACTTTGTCGTTTTCTTCACTTTATGCTCCAAAAACGTCCAAAATAGCCTCGTTTCCAGAATTCACTCTCCAAACACCTAAAATCACAAAAGGAACGATTTAGGGCAATATTTGATCAAATAAAGTCGGATTCGGGCTTAAATGACCCCCTAAAAACGGATCATTTTTCGCCTCATCATATACCCTTACACTTGAGATTTGCTTGTCCTCAAGCAAATGAGCTTTTATTCTACTCAAAAGACAAGTTAGGGGTCATTTAACACTAATATAAAAGTAATTACAACAAATAATCGTTCCACTAAAGACCAATAGACAAGCACGGAGGTCATACACAAGCACCTCACAAATAGTGTTTAGATACTCACATCTCTCGGGTGTAATAAAGTAATATAACATTATGGAAATGGAAGATATCTCTCACTACCTGTCATAGCAAAATAGATTACCATAGGCTTGGGAAAGGATCAAACCTCCACCACATGGCGTAAGCACCTAGGATAAACTATCAAAGAGGTCTTTTAAAGGGTTATAATGTTAGGTGTAGGGATATGAATTACACGGTTTTGTTGGATAAAGGAAGTTTTACTGGTGGCGAGTTAACACTCTTAGTTAATTACATGTACAAGATGGTGTTGCTAAGCCAAGACTAGACTCGACTTAAGCTAATAAATGAAAAATAACAAAAACATAAAATGAACATAGAATGAAAACGGGATGGTAGTCCGTATGTTTTTTTCTTTCTTTCTTTTTTTTTTTCTATTTTTTTTTCTTTTTCTTGATTTTTTCGATTTTTTTTTTATTTTTTTTTTATTTTTTTTTATTTTTATTTTTTTTTGCATACACTCTTACCCTACCATCCAAAATAATACATCATAGGGGTTTGAGCAATCCCCTTACACTTGAATCTTTACATACTTTACATTAACTATTCTAATGACTCGAATTAAGAAAATCAAAACACTTGGAGCACTTTTAAGATTAACGCACATATGGGGGTAATAATATGATGTTCTTCCCCATTACTCCATAAAATAAGTACTTACCCATGAGTCCCAATCGTCCCAAACCAATATGTACAAGGATATGACTCGACTTAGCAACCATGTAATCAATTAGAAAGTTAACTTAGGGTTTAACAAATAACAATAATGCACTAAAGATGAGCGCATACACGGAAGCTAAGGCGATTTGGGTGTACATTTAAGTGGGGTGTAACAAATTCTTCCTTTAAGTAAAATGCTTAAAGTTAGAAACGAAAAGATAGGCTCGGAGGGGTGTACTAGGGTATCGTGTACTAAAAATGAGTACAACGCAAAAGGTGTGGGAAAAATTAGTTGACTTAACTAGCCAAGTAATATGACTTAAATGGTCAAGTAATTATGATACGGGTTTAACACAAGGGTGATCCTAATGCCTATTATCATGTAGTAAATCCTACCACACGAATGTAGTCTCACTAGCGGTCTCGGGATGCATCACTAACGCAAGTTCTAGAATCTAAATGCTACCGGTACACTCATAAGCACCAATAATAAATGCTTTTCCTATCAAAACTAAAGGCGAACATCACATTTTTGGGTGGAAAATTTTTCTGAATATACGGTTATGTGCTAGTCATACAACCTCCTATCCATGAGACGCTCGCTATGGCTAAAGTTTCACTCCTAAGTGTTGTAAAAAATTTTAAATTTGGCGCTAAAATTACACTAACAAATATTTCTCATAGTTTTATTACACACCTACTATCAAACAAAACAAACTCAAGCGAAAGTGCATATGTAAGGTATCATCTTTTTACCCTCCCCTTACACTTAGGATGAACATTATCCCCAATGTTCAAGTAAAGAATGTAAAAGTGAAAAAGTAAAGAGAATGAAATCAAATACTCCCCTGATTCGCTCGGTATGGATTATAGGTTGGCCAGGTTAAATATTCCTCCAAGAAAATGAACAATCAAAGCTTCCCTTCCAGAATATAAATCATCTTCTTGTCTTAAATAACCTGTAAATCCTGACAAAAGTAGACAAGGCAACCTCGCGTAAAATCGGCGGCATCCTATATAAGTTACTAAATCCTAGAAAACAAAGTAAGATATAATGCTTGTGGAATGAAGTTTGCAGATTTCCTGGAGATTATAAAACTTAATAATTCACAAAAACCATAAGACTCCGTTAGAAAAACAAAACGGGTAAAATTTCCAGATTTTTGACTCCTGACGCCGTCAAGAGCAATAGCCTGACGCCGTCAGAATGGACCTGCAGAAATCTTTATGTTAAGTTTCCGGAAAATTTCTGGAAAAACTTTGTCCTACTTCCTGGAAAATCCTGCAAAACTTCATTATGACTCAATACAAGCATTTGACTCTAACAATTACGAATATGCATGTTCATTAAATATTGTGGAGAATCATGATCGGTTTGTTTCTTAAAAACATATTTGGGGTTTCCCCTTACACTTATCTTTTGCAAAAATACCTTTAGGTTGAAGTTAAGACTAGGCCAAACAACATAATAAAGTATTTCCATATTTTAATTTAGAAACATGATCAACCAACAATAAAAATAAAACATGCATACGGAAGCAAATAACAATCAAACAATTAAAATCACACAAAACATGGGTTGCCTCCCAAGAAGCGCTTTTCTTTATTTACGAGTCTTGTAGCTAGACTCAAAGTCGTGGGTTACTACGTGATTTCATCATTGGTTCCACTCTCTAGGTCATCTTCTAAACCAGTTTTGTATTCCGGACCTAGTTGCAACCATTTTTGTAGAAACCAAGCATCCTATTTCTAACATACTCTACTCCTCTACGTCTATCCTCCTCATTCCTATAATATGCCGCTTGCTTATGTTCTTTTTCGAAATTAGAGAGAAGGCGGTATTGTTCGATCTTGTAGGGCATTTGATAAGCGACCTCATCATTATCTTTCTTGAACCTAACTATTCCTAGAGTCGGATCATAACTCATCCTAGTGGCTTCAACAAATGGCTTTCCAAACACTACTTGACTTAGGCAAGCATCTATCACCGGACGAATGTCTTCAACTATCATAAAATCGATTTCATTGGTGAGATTCCCTATAATGACATGCAATCCCTTCACTCTTCCCGCAAAATTACTTATCCGATTCATACCGGGCATCAACCTAAAATTGAGTTGCTCCTTCATCACCCAATTGTAATAAGTCCTAGTCATGATGTTCACGGGGGATCTAAGGTCGATGTAAGCTTTCCATATATGCATGTGCCCGATATTACATGGGATGTTAATGTTGGAGGGATCTCCCATTTTGATCAGGGGGTCGCCAAAGATATATGTTTTCTCGGGACCATCGAATAAATCCTTATGGTATTCCCGTTCCTCTTCGGTTAGCAACTTATCAAAGTATTTTTCTATAGGTTCCATCTCCTCCAATTCCTCATCCTTTTTAACCTCTACTTCCCTACTCTCATCCTCACTATCGGCTTCTACCTTAGCTTCATCCTTGTCACTCTCCTCTATCTCTCTATCTATTGGCTTAATGCTGATAACATTGACAAAGTGGACATGTTTGGATGATGAGGGGTCCTTAATTTGAATTCCACTATTGGTGACCCTATTGTCCTTCCTAGGTGTGGCTAATGTGTGGTTGTTGAGGGCTTTCAACAAGTTGTCGATTTTGTTGGTCATCTCCGTTTGTTGTTGGTTGAATTCGTTTTCGAACCTAACTATGCGGGCTTCTTGAGATGCCATAAATTTCGACATCAATCCTTCAAGATTGTTGGTACTACCATAGTTGTTAGAAGGATTGTTGTTGAAGGTACGGTTGGATGGTGGACCGTTTGATTGGTAACGATTAGGCGGATTGGAAGAATTGGGTTGATTTTGTTTCCACCTAAGGTTTGGGTGATTTTTCCATGATGGGTTGTACGAATCACCGTATGTGTTTGGCTCGGGCTTGAAAGTGTACCACTTATCTCCCGCTTCGTCGGTACGCGTGGATGCGTAGTCCGCAAAAGCTGTTCCGGGGAGTTCCATACAATCACGAGTGTCATGGGGACCACTACATAATTCGCATGAAGAAGTGATTTTGTTCACTTGGCTTGAATGCTTCGGAGCTTCGTAAGATTTCATGAGAAACTTGACTTGGTCCTCAAGTTCCATGATCCTACGGTCGGGAGTGCTTGAATTGTTCGAAGGCAAAGATATTGCCTTGACCGTTTTGTTCAAATCACGGGGATCATTCCAACTTTCATTGTCATAGAGAGCAAGATCTTCTATGAGTTCCCATGATTGTTCTGCACTAAGGTCACGTAGCTTACCACCGGCCGATTGGTCAATGGTTCGCCTCGTGGGGATATTGATATGGTCATAGAAAATTTGGACTTGGAGCCAAAGATCTATCCCATGATGAGGGACTTTTTGGAGTAAGTCCTTGAAACGAGTCCATGCTTCATAAAGAGATTCATTTTGACGTTGTTGGAACATCAAGATGTCATTCCTAAGCTTAGTAGTTCTCCCCGGTGGGAAAAATTGAGCAAGGAAACGAGTGGTGAGATCATCCCATGTGGTGATGGATCCCGCGGGTAAACGCTCAAGCCATTGACTAGCTTGATCCCGTAGAGAGAATTGGAATAGGCGTAAACGGGTAGTCTCTCTAGTTTCAGCACCTAGGTCTATGGAATCTACGATTTTGAGGAAGTCCTTAAGGTGTTGGTTCGGATCTTCGGAACGAAGTCCATGGAATGCACATCCGCTTTGCACCAACCGGATGGTGTCGGATCGCAAGGGGGTCACATTGGCTCCGGTGAGCTCAATGGTGTTTCGGTAGCCTTGGTGGCTAGGTCGGGAATTGATGCGTGGGAATCGCACCTTGCTTTACCTCTCGAGGGATCTCGCGAGGCTTACAACCCCCACCAGGCAGTGTACCTGATCGTTGTAGTATAGTATAGTGACAAGTACCGGGGGATTGATCGTTCAGCTTAGGAATAGTGTCGCTAGGATTAGAAAGCCTAATTAAAAGTTCTAAGGATGAAAGATGATTATTTTTGGTGTTTTTATATTTTATGAAAGCAAGTAAAATCTCGGGTTTTGGAAGATTGGGCGGAATTAGTTGTTATTCAACTAACCCAAAAACTACTTTATAACTAATTAAACTAATGAAAATGAAATTAAGCTAATATTAAACTAAGGTTGTGAGCAGTATTTGGAGAAATTGTGTTTACTTAGACTTCATTACTCCCTAGATATCTTTTACATGTCAATTACTTGTTACACTTGTATGGATGACGGATTGTATTCCTTAATACCATTCGTGGGGTGGCATACATAACTCCCCAACTCTATGAGCTCTTATCTCCTCCTACACCATGACCCAGCACAACTATAGGGATTGTAAACAGTGGCTCATGCATTAAATACAACCAATAAAGACCTAGTACGCCTCGGTTCATGTTTCTTAAGACGTTCAAGCATGTTACCATTTGGAGATCTGCCAGTTTTCTTAAGCCTAACATATAATATCATTCATCCAAGAACAAGAATAGACAAGTAATCAACACATAATCAACATCTAGGTTTCATTAGATCTAAGCAAACACAAAGTAAATCTAGCCTAGCATAGTAAAATTAAGATAAGAGCAAAAGATAAACAACCAACACATAGACATATTGATTGAATTAAGAGTATACTTATCTCAATTACAATGCAAGGTCTTAAGGGTTTGGAACCCTTGAAAAACCTGTAAAAGAGGCACCAAAATCGTCTTTAGGGTTTCACCAAAACTTCTCCTTTTTTTTATGAAAAAACTAGAAAACTATATATAGGAAAATCGTCCTGACGGCGTCAAGAGTAAAATCTGACGCCGTCAACTAGCCGCCATAAACTTCCTCGGACGCCCTAGATCCAATTGTGACGGCCTTGGTGACGCCGTCACCACCTACGGTAAATTAATCTTGGCCACTTTGACGCCGTCATCTCTTCATCTGACGCCGTCACCAGCTACGGTAAAATATTCATCTTGTCTGACGCCGTCAAGAGTAAACCCTTGACGCCGTCACCTTGTATTTCCAGCTTGGATTTTTGGTACTTTGTCGTTTTCTTCACTTTATGCTCCAAAAACGTCCAAAATAGCCTCGTTTCCAGAATTCACTCTCCAAACACCTAAAATCACAAAAGGAACGATTTAGGGCAATATTTGATCAAATAAAGTCGGATTCGGGCTTAAATGACCCCCTAAAAACGGATCATTTTTCGCCTCATCATATACCCTTACACTTGAGATTTGCTTGTCCTCAAGCAAATGAGCTTTTATTCTACTCAAAAGACAAGTTAGGGGTCATTTAACACTAATATAAAAGTAATTACAACAAATAATCGTTCCACTAAAGACCAATAGACAAGCACGGAGGTCATACACAAGCACCTCACAAATAGTGTTTAGATACTCACATCTCTCGGGTGTAATAAAGTAATATAACATTATGGAAATGGAAGATATCTCTCACTACCTGTCATAGCAAAATAGATTACCATAGGCTTGGGAAAGGATCAAACCTCCACCACATGGCGTAAGCACCTAGGATAAACTATCAAAGAGGTCTTTTAAAAGGGTTATAACGTTAGGTGTAGGGATATGAATTACACAGTTTTGTTGGATAAAGGGAATTTTACTGGTGGCGAGTTAACAATCTTAGTAAATTACATATACAAGATGGCGTTGCTAAGCCAAGACTAGACTCGACTTAAGCTAATAAATGAAAAAATAAACAAAAACATAAAATGAACATAGAATGAAAACGGGATGGTAGTCCGTATGTTTTTCTCTTTTTCTTTCCTTTTCTATTTTTTTTTTCTTTTTCTTAATTTTTTCTATTTTTTTTTTTTTTTTTTTTTTCATACACTCTTACCCTACCATCCAAAATAATACATCATAAGGGTATGAGCAATCCCCTTACACTTGAATCTTTACATACTTTACATTAACTATTCTAATGACTCGAATTAAGAAAATCAAAACACTTGGAGCACTTTTAAGATTAACGTACATATGGGGGTAATAATATGATGTTCTTCCCCATTACTCCATAAAATAAGTACTTACCCATGAGTCCCAATCGTCCCAAAACAATATGTACAAGGATATGACTCGACTTAGCAACCATGTAATCAATTAGAAAGTTAACTTAGAGTTTAACAAATAACAATAATGCACTAAAAATGAGCGCATACACGGAAGGCTAAGGCGATTTGGGTGTACATTTAAGTGGGGTGTAACAAATTCTTCCTTTAAGTAAAATGCTTAAAGTTAGAAACGAAAAGATAGGCTCGGAGGGGTGTACTAGGGGTATCGTGTACTAAAAATGAGTACAACGCTAAGGGTGTGGGAAAAATTAGTTGACTTAACTAGCCAAGTAATATGACTTAAATGGTCAAGTAATTATAATACGGGTTTAACACAAGGGTGATCCTAATGCCTCTTATCATGTAGTAAATCCTACCACACGAATGTAGTCTCACTAGCGGTCTCGGGATGCATCACTAACGCAAGTTCTAGAATCTAAATGCTACCGGTACACTCATAAGCACCAATAATAAATGCTTTTCCTATCAAATCTAAAGGCGAACCTCACATTTTTTGGGTGGAAAATTTTTCTGAATATACGGTTATGTGCAAGTCATACAACCTCCTATCCATGAGACGCTTGCTATGGCTAAAGTTTCACTCCTAAATGTTGTAAAAAATTTTAAATTTGGCGCTAAAATTACACTAACAAGTATTTCTCATAGTTTTATTACTCATCTACTATCAAACAAAACAAACTCAAGCGAAAGTGCATATGTAAGGTATCATTTTTTTACCCTCCCCTTACACTTAGGATGAACATTGTCCCCAATGTTCAAGTAAAGAATGTAAAAGTGAAAAAGTAAAGAGAATGAAATCAAATACTCCCCTGATTCGCTCGGTATGGATTATAGGTTGGCCAGGTTAAATATTCCTCCAAGAAAATGAACAATCAAAGCTTCCCTTCCAGAATATAAATCATCTTCTTGTCTTAAATAACCTGTAAATCCTGACAAAAGTAGACAAGGCAACCTCGCGTAAAATCGACGGCATCCTATATAAGTTACTAAATCCTAGAAAACAAAGTAAGATATAATGCTTGTGGAATGAAGTTTGCAGATTTCCTGGAGATTATAAAACTTAATAATTCACAAAAACCATAAGACTCCGTTAGAAAAACAAAACGGGTAAAATTTCCAGATTTTTGACTCCTGACGCCGTCAAGAGCAATTGCCTGACGCCGTCAGAATGGACCTGCAGAAATCTTTATGTTAAGTTTCCGGAAAATTTCTGGAAAAACCTTGTCCTACTTCTTGGAAAATCCTGCAAAACTTCATTATGACTCGATACAAGCATTTGACTCTAACAAATACGAATATACATGTTCATTAAATATTGTGGGGAATCATGATCGGTTTGTTTCTTAAAAACATATTTGGGGTTTCCCCTTACACTTATCTTTTGCAAAAATACCTTTAGGTTGAAGTTAAGACTAGGCCAAACAACATAATAAAGTATTTCACATTTTAATTGAGAAACATGATCAACCAACAATAAAAATAAAACATGCATACATAAGCAAATAACAATCAAACAATTAAAATCACACAAAACATGGGTTGCCTCCCAAGAAGCGCTTTTCTTTATTCACGAGTCTTGTAGCTAGACTCAAAGTCGTGGGTTACTACGTGATTTCATCATTGGTTCCACTACCTAGGTCATCTTCTAAACCAATTTTGTATTCCGGACCTAGTTGCAAGCATTCTTTGTAGAAACCAAGCATCCTATTTCTAACATACTCTACTCCTCTACGTCTATCCTCCTCATTCCTATAATAAGCCGCTTGCTTGTGTTCTTTTTCGAAATTAGAGAGAAGGCGGTATTGTTCGATCTTGTAGGGCATTTGATAAGCGACCTCATCATTATCTTTCTTGAATCTAACTATCCCTAAAGTCGGATCATAACTCATCCTAGTGGCCTCAACAAATGGTTTCCCGAATATTATTTGGCTTAGGTCAGCATCAATCACTGGACGAGTGTCTTCCACTATCATAAAATCAATCTTATAAGTGAGATTCCCTATAATCACATGCAATCCTTTCACTCTTCCTGCAAAATTACTTATCAGATTCTTACCGGGCATCAACCTAAAATTGAGTTGCTTCTTCATCACCCAATTGTAATAAGTCGTAGTCATGATGTTCACGGGTGATCTAAGGTCGATGTAAGCTTTCCATATATGCATGTGCCCTATATTACATGGGATGTTAATGTTGGAGGGGTCTCCCATTTTGATCAGGGGGTTGCCAAAGATATATGTTTTCTCGGGACTATCGAATAAATCCTTATGGTATTCCCGTTCCTCCTCGGTTGGCAACTTATCAAAGTATTCCTCTATAGGTTCTATCTCCTCTAATTTCTCATCATTTTTAACCTCAACTTCCCTACTCTCATCCTCACTATTGGCTTCTACCTTCGCTTCATCCTTGTCACTCTCCTCTATCTCTCTATCTATTGGCTTAATGGTAACAACATTGACAAAGTGGACATGTTTGGATGATGAGGGGTCCTTAGTTTGAATTCCACTATTTGTGTCCCTAGTGTCCTTCCTAGATGTGGCTAATGTTTGGTTGTTGAGGGCTTTCAACAAGTTGTCGATTTTGTTGGTCATCTCCGTTTGTTTTTGGTTGAATTCGTTTTCGAACCTAACTATGCGGGCTTCTTGAGATGCCATAAATTTCGACATCAATCCTTCAAGATTGTTGGTACTACCATAGTTGTTAGAAGGATTGTTGTTGAAGGTACGGTTGGGTGGTGGACCGTTTGATTGGTAACGATTAGGCGGGTTGGAAGAATTGGGTTGATTTTGCTTCCACCTAAGGTTTGGGTGATTTTTCCATGAGGGGTTGTATGAATCTCCGTATGTGTTCGGCTCGGGCTTGAAAGTGTACCACTTATCTCCCGCTTCGTCGGTACGCGTGGATGCGTAGTCCGCAAAAGCTGTTCCGGGGAGTTCCATACAATCACGAGTGTCATGGGGACCACTACATAATTCGCATGAAGAAGTGATTTTGTTCACTTGGCTTGAATGCTTCGGAGCTTCGTAAGATTTCATGAGAAACTTGACTTGGTCCTCAAGTTCCATGATCCTACGGTCGGGAGTGCTTGAATTGTTCGAAGGCAAAGATATTGCCTTGACCGTTTTGTTCAAATCACGGGGATCATTCCAACTTTCGTTGTCATAGAGAGCAAGATCTTCTATGAGTTCCCATGATTGTTCCGCACTAAGATCACGTAGCTTACCACCGGCCGATTGGTCAATGGTTCGCCTCGTGGGGATATCGATATGGTCATAGAAAATTTGGACTTGGAGCCAAAGATCTCTGCCATGATGAGGGACTTTTTGGAGTAAGTCCTTGAAACGAGTCCATGCTTCATAAAGAGATTCATTTTGACGTTGTTGGAACATCAAGATGTCATTTCTAAGCTTAGTAGTTCTCCCCGGTGGGAAAAATTGAGCAAGGAAACGAGTGGTGAGATCATCCCATGTGGTGATGGATCCCGCGGGTAAACGCTCAAGCCATTGACTAGCTTGATACCGTAGAGAGAATTGGAATAGGCGTAAACGGGTAGTCTCTCTAGTTTCAACACCTAGGTCGATGGAATCTACGATTTTGAGGAAGTCCTTAAGGTGTTGGTTTGGATCTTCGGAACGAAGTCCATGGAATGCACATCCGCTTTGCACCAACCGGATGGTGTCGGATCGCAAGGGAGTCACATTGGCTCCGGTGAGCTCAATGGTGTTTCGGTAGCCTTGGTGGCTAGGTCGGGAATACTCTCCTAAGGTTCGGGGCCTAAGGGGTTCTAATGGTGGGTTTTGTTGTGGTGGGATGACGGGTTCAAAGATGTTACCACCTTCCATGATGTCGGATGGTAAAGAGTTACGAACAAAGGCACGAAGAAATAAGATAGACTAAAGGAAACCTAAAAATAAAAATAAAAATCTTACTAGAAAGGAATCTAGCAAGTAGACCTAATAAAAAGAAATCCTAACCTAGACAATAACTATTCCCCGGGCTGCGGCGCCAAAAACTTGATGCGTGGGAATCGCACCTTGCTTTACCTCTCGAGGGATCTCGCGAGGCTTACAACCCCCACCAGGCAGTGTACCTGATCGTTGTAGTATAGTATAGTGACAAGTACCGGGGGATTGATCGTTCAGCTTAGGAATAGTGTCGCTAGGATTAGAAAGCCTAATTAAAAGTTCTAGGGATGAAAGATGATTATTTTTGGTGTTTTTATATTTTATGAAAGCTAGTAAAATCTCGGGTTTTGTAAGAGTGGGCGGAATTAGTTGTTATTCAACTAACCCAAAAACTACTTTATAACTAATTAAACTAATGAAAATGAAATTAAGCTAATATTAAACTAAGGTTGTGAGCAGTATTTGGAGAAATTGTGTTTACTTAGACTTCATTACTCCCTATATATCTTTTACATGTCAATTACTTGTTACACTTGTATGGACGACAGATTGTATTCCTTAATACCATTCGTGGGGTGGCATACATAACTCCCCAACTCTATGAGCTCTTATCTCCTCCTACACCATGACCCAGCACAACTATAGGGATTGTAAACAGTGGCTCATGCATTAAATACAACCAATAAAGACCTAGTACGCCTCGGTTCATGTTTCTTAAGACGTTCAAGCATGTTACCATTTGGAGATCTGCCAGTTTTCTTAAGCCTAACATATAATATCATTCATCCAAGAACAAGAATAGACAAGTAATCAACACATAATCAACATCTAGGTTTCATTAGATCTAAGCAAACACAAAGTAAATCTAGCCTAGCATAGTAAAATTAAGATAAGAGCAAAAGATAAACAACCAACACATAGACATATTGATTGAATTAAGAGTATACTTATCTCAATTACAATGCAAGGTCTCAAGGGTTTGGAACCCTTGAAAAACCTGTAAAAGAGGCACCAAAATCGTCTTTAGGGTTTCACCAAAACTTCTCCTTTTTTTTATGAAAAAACTAGAAAACTATATATAGGAAAATCGTCCTGACGGCGTCAAGAGTAAAATCTGACGCCGTCAACTAGCCGCCATAAACTTCCTCGGACGCCCTAGATCCAATTGTGACGGCCTTGGTGACGCCGTCACCACCTACGGTAAATTAATCTTGGCCACTTTGACGCCGTCATCTCTTCATCTGACGCCGTCACCAGCTACGGTAAAATATTCATCTTGTCTGACGCCGTCAAGAGTAAACCCTTGACGCCGTCACCTTGTATTTCCAGCTTGGATTTTTGGTACTTTGTCGTTTTCTTCACTTTATGCTCCAAAAACGTCCAAAATAGCCTCTTTTCCAGAATTCACTCTCCAAACACCTAAAATCACAAAAGGAACGATTTAGGGCAATATTTGATCAAATAAAGTCGGATTCGGGCTTAAATGACCCCCTAAAAACGGATCATTTTTTGCCTCATCAGGAATACTCTCCTAAGGTTCGGGGCCTAAGGGGTTCTAATGGTGGGTTTTGTTGTGGTGGGATGATGGGTTCGAAGATGTTACCACCTTCTATGACGTCGGATGGTAAAGAGTTACGAACAAAGGCACGAAGAAATAAGATAGACTAAAGAAGACCTAAAAATAAAAATAAAAATCTTACTAGAAAGGAATCTAGCAAGTAGACCTAATAAAAAGAAATCCTAACCTAGACAATAACTATTCCCCGGTAGCGGCGCCAAAAACTTGATGCGTGGGAATCGCACCTTGCTTTACCTCTCGAGGGCTCTTGCGAGGCTTACAACCCCCACCAGGCAGTGTACCTGATCGTTGTAGTATAGTATAGTGACAAGTACCGGGGGATTGATCGTTCAGCTTAGGAATAGTGTCGCTAGGATTAGAAAACCTAATTAATAGTTCTAGAGGTGAAAGATGATTATTTTTGTATTTTTATATTTTAATGAAAGCAAGTAAATCTCGGGTTTTGGAAGAGTGGGCGGAATTAGTTGCTATTCAACTAACCCAAAGCTATTATATAACTAAATTAAACTAATGAAAATGAAATTAAACTAATATTAAACTAAGGTTGTGAGCAGTATTTGGAGAAATTGTGTTTACTTAGACTTCATTACTCCCTAGATATCTTTTACATGTCAATTACTTGTTACACTTGTATGGATGACGGATTGTATTCCTTAATACCATTCGTGGGGTGGCATACATAACTCCCCAACTCTATGAGCTCTTATCTCCTCCTACACCATGACCCAGCACAACTATAGGGATTGTAAACAGTGGCTCATGCATTAAATACAACCAATAAAGACCTAGTACGCCTCGGTTCATGTTTCTTAAGATGTTCAAGCATGTCACCATTTGGAGATCTGCCAGTTTTCTTAAGCCTAACATATAATATCATTCATCCAAAACAAGAATAGACAAGTAATCAACACATAATCAACATCTAGGTTTCATTAGATCTAAGCAAACACAAAGTAAATCTAGCCTAGCATGGTAGAATTAAGATAAGAACAAAAGATAAACAACCAACACATAGACATATTGATTGAATTAAGAGTATACTTATCTCAATTACAATGCAAGGTCTCAAGGGTTTGGAACCCTTGAAAAACCTGTAAAAGAGGCACCAAAATCGTCTTTAGGGTTTCACCAAAACTTCTCTCTCTCTAATGAAAAAACTAGAAAACTATATATAGGAAAAACACTCTGACGGCGTCAAGAGTTAATTCTGACGCCGTCACCTCGCTGCCATATACTTCCTCGGACGCCCTAGATCCACTTGTGACGGCCTATGTGACGCCGTCACCACCTACAGTATTTTATTCTTTGCCACTTTGACGCCGTCATATAGCCATCTGACGCCGTCACCAGCTACGGTGTTTAATTCTTCATGTCTGACGCCGTCAAGAAGGAAGTCTTGACGCAGTCACCTTGTATCTTCAGCATGGATTTTTGGTACTTTGTCGTTTTCTTCACTTTTATGCTCCAAAAACGTCCAAAATAGCTTCTTTTCCAGAATTCACTCTCCAAACACCTAAAATCACAAAAGGAACGATTTAGGGCAATATTTGATCAAATAAAGTCGGATTCGGGCTTAAATGACCCCCTAAAAACGGATCATTTTTCGCCTCATCAGGACCCTCCTTATCCGAGCCCACCTCCTGTCACCATTGAGCCAAACGATCCCCACGAGGAGGAAGGTAATGTGAGCAACGAGGCTCCTGAACAACCTCCTCTGGTGACCCCATCTTCACCAACTCCACCTAACCAACCTGTGAGAATCCTATTTCCATCCCTCCTAAAAAACCAGAAGACTGAAAATGATAATAAGAGATTTTTGTCATATCTAAAAGATTCAGTGGTCACCATATCTCTCCTTGATGCTTGCTATCACATGCCCAAGTATAACTCATACTTCAAAAGATTGCTTGCCAACCGAAAGAAACTCGAGGGTCTTGAGACTCTGGGAGAAGAATTTTCGGTGGTGACCCAACGAAGGATACCAAAAAAGGTAGACGATCCAGGCAGCTTCACCTTGCCCTGTTCCATAGGATCTCTATCAATAAAGAATGCTCTTGCTGATTTAGGGGCAAGCATCAACCTCATGCCCCACTCCATGTTCCTCAAACTAGGATATTCTGGACTAAAGCCTACCCATATGAACATCCAGCTAGCCGATAGATCGGTCAACTATCCCTTAGGGATATGCGAGAACGTTCTAGTCAAAGTAGGGAAGTTCAAATTTCCGGTTGACTTCGTGATCTTGGAGATGGAGGAGGATGACCTGGTGCCCATCATCTTAGGGAGACCCTTTCTTGCTACCGCTCGTGTAGTCATTGATGTTCACGACAGCAAGTTAACCTTACGACTAGAAACCGATAGCTTGACCTTCGATATTAAAGACACTATGAATCTATCTCTCGAAGCAGCTAACAGGCTCTATTTCATCGGAGAGGTCGATGAATTAACTGATGTCATTGACAACTGTGTTGATGAACAAATGGAAGAAGGCTGGTTACGGGATGAGAGTTTCCTCTCCATAATGGAGGAGGAGAAGACGGAGGGCGCTAGCGCAGTCTCCTTCTATCCCAGACAAGAGACCACTGAACAGCTCGAACTTCGTAAACCCGAAAACAAGCTAAAGCCCTCTATTATCGAACCACCTAAGCTAGAGCTTAAAGAACTCCCAAACCACCTGGAGTATGCCTTCCTCCAGGGAGAGGATCAACTTCCGGTAATCATAAACTCTTCCCTTGAGCATGAACAAAAGGATAGGCTCTTAGGAGTCCTAAAGAAATATAAGGGAGTCCTTGCATGGAGTGTAGCCGACATTAAAGGGATTGACTCAACCTTTTGCACGCGTAAGATTCTTATGGAAGAAGACTATAAACCAGCCATGCAACCCCAGAGGCGGGTGAATCCCAACATTAAGGAGGTGGTGAAAAAAGAAGTTATCAAACTTTTGGATGCAGGGCTGATTTACCAGATTTCGGATAGCCCGAGGGTTAGTCCTGTACAGGTTGTACCAAAGAAAGGAGGAATGACTGTGGTGAAAAATGACAACGGTGAGATGGTACCCCAGAGAACGGTTACTGGTTGGCGGGTATGCATCAATTATAGAAAGCTCAATGATGCTACCAGGAAAGATCACTTTCCCCTCCCGTTCATTGACCAAATGTTGGAAAGATTATCCAGGCACGAGTACTACTATTTATTGGATGGATTCTCAGGATATTTCCAAATCCCCATAGCCCCTGAGGACCAAGAGAAAACCACGTTTACTTGCTCTTATGGAACATTCGCCTATAAGAGGATGCCTTTTTGGCTGTGTAACGCTCCCACCACTTTTCAGCGATACATGACCGCAATCTTTCATGAATTAATGAAAGACATCATGGAAGTTTTCATGGATGACTTTTCGGTCTTCGGGGACTCTTTCGATCGCTGTCTCGCTAACCTTGAAAAATGCTCAAACGTTGCGAGGAAACCAACTTGGTCCTAAATTGGGAGAAATGCCATTTTATGGTAAAAGAAGGGATTGTGCTAGGACATAAGGTCTCAAAAAATGGGATTGAGGTGGACCAAGCAAAGGTTGAAGCTATATCTAAACTACCTTATCCCACGAATGTTAAAGCAATACGTAGCTTCTTGGGTCATGTCGGGTTCTACAGGAGATTCATTAAAGACTTCTCTAAAATAGCTCGGCCAATGACTCAATTGCTTGTAAAAGATGCCCCTTTCGATTTCTCTCAAGAATGCAAGGATGCATTCAATCTCCTGAAAAAGGAACTCACGCAAGCCCCAATCATGGTTACACCCAACTGGGAGTTACCTTTCGAAATCATGTGCGACGCTAGCGACTATGCTGTTGGGGCAGTATTAGGCCAAAGGTGTAACAAACAATTCCAACCTATATACCACGCTAGCAAAACTATGAATCCCGCTCAAGAGAATTATTCTACCACCGAAAAAGAACTATTAGCCGTGGTATTCGCTTTTGACAAATTCCGCCAATATCTTGTCCCTTCAAAGACGGTTGTTTTTACTGATCATTCGGCTCTCCGATATCTTTTTGCTAAGCAAGACGCTAAACCACGACTAATTTGGTGGATCTTGTTGTTACAAGAATTTGATGTTGAAATTCGTGATAAAAGGGGGGGCAGAGAATTTGGTTGCTGATCACCTCTCTCGTCTCGAAAATCCCCTCCTTAGTGAGCTTGACAAAAGTGAGATTCGGGATTCATTCCCTGACAAACAGCTCATGTCAATGACAGATTCTGAACCTTGGTACGCTGATTATGCTAATTATCTCACAAGCTGGCTCATTCCGGAACACATGACTAGATACGAAAAGAAAAGGTTCTTTGCCCAACTAAAATAATACTTCTGGGACGAACCCTTCTTATTCCGAAGATGTCCTAATCAAATAATCAGGCGCTGTGTTTCGGGAAAAGAAGCAATAAAGATTATGAAAGAATGTCATTCGGGCCCTTCTGGGGGCCATCATGGGATAAACACCACCGCACGAAAGATTTTCGATGCAGGATTCTATTAGCCCACAATGTTTCGTGATGTAAAGGAGATGATACAAGCATGCGATGCATGTCAATGGGCCGGAAATATATCAAGTATGTATGAAGCACCTCAGAATTTTATACAAGTTTGTGAGGTTTTCGACGTTTGGGGAATTGATTTCATGGGACCCTTTCCATCTTTAGGGGGAACGAATACATTTTAGTAGCCATTGATTATGTTTCAAAATGGGTGGAGGCACAAGCCCTTAGGACCAACGATGCTAGGATAGTTATTCATTTTCTGAAAAAGCTGTTTGCTAGGTTCGGCATTCCTAAAGCTCTCATTAGTGATAGGGGAACCCACTTTTGCAATGCGCAAATGGAAAAGGTCATGAAGAGGTATGGAGTTTCCCACCGGTTCTCCACCGCTTATCACCCACAAACCAACGGTCAAGTCGAAAACACCAATAGGGCAATTAAAAGAATATTGGAAAAGACGGTTAATCAAAACAGAAAGGACTGGTTATTTAAACTCGATGTGGCCTTATGGGCATTCCGAACGGCCTACAAGACACCTATTGGAACGACCCCGTTCCACATGGTTTATGGCAAGGCGTGTCACCTTCCAGTGGAACTCGAACACAAGGCTTATTGGACACTTAAGGCATGTAATTTGGATTATACGGTCGCTGGAACGAATAGGTTCTTGCAACTCCATGAGCTTGATGAGTTAAGGCTAGAAGCGTATGAATTCTCCGTTACATATAAAGAAAGGGCGAAAAGATGGCATGACCAGCGAATTAAAAAACCTAAGGAGTTCTCAGAAGGAGACAAAGTTCTATTGTATAATTCTCGGTTAAGGTTATTTCCCGAGAAACTTAAGTCTAGATGGTATGGGCCCTTTACAGTGAAGAGTTCCTCTAAAACGGGTACTGTTGTGTTAATGGACGATGAAAATAGAGAGTTCACTGTCAACATACAAGACTCGTAATTTCCCATGACCTTGAGTCTAGCTACAAGACTCGTAAATAAAGAAAAGTGCTTCTTGGGAGGCAACCCATGTTTTGTGTGTTCGTGTGATTTTTAATTGTTTGATTGTTATTTGTTTCTGTATGCATGCTTTATTTTTATTGTTGGTAAATCATGTTTCAAACTAAAATTGTGAAAATGCTTTATTTTGTTGTTTAACTTCGTCTTAACTTCATATAAAGGTATTTTGCAAAAGCTAAGTGTAAGGGGAAACCCCAAATTTGTTTCTAAGAACGAAATTGATCATGATTCACCACAATATTATATGAACATGTGTATTAGTATTTGTTAGAGTCAAATGCTTGTATCGAGTCATAATGATGTTTTGCAGGATTTTGTAGGAAATAGGACATAAGTTTTTCCAAAATTTTTCCAGAAACTTAACATAAAGATTTCTGCAGGTCACTTCTGACGGCGTCAGGAGTTAACACCTGACGGCGTCACGTGTAAAATTCTGAAAATTTTACGAATTTTGTTTTTCTAACGGAATCTTGAAGTTTTTGTTAACTTTTTAGTTTTATAAACTCCAGGAAATCTGCAAACATTCATTCCACAAGCATTATATCTTAAATTGCTTTCTTGGACTTTTTAGTATATATAGATTGCCGCCGATTTTACGCGAGGTTGCCTTGATTGTTTTCTCAGGTTTAACAGGTTATGTATGAAAATAAGACGATTGGGACTCATGGGTAAAGTACTTGTGTTGTGGAGTAATGGAGAAGAACACCAATTATTACCCCCATATGTGCATTAATCTTAAAAAGTACTCCAAGTGTTTTGATTATTTTTATTCGAGTCATTAGATTAGTTTATTGTAAAGTATGTAAAAATTCAAGTGTAAAGGGAATGTACATTCCCTATGATGTATTATTTTGGATGGTAAGGTAAGAGTGTATTCCATAAAAAAAAATCGAAAAAATTAAGAAAAAGAAAAAAAAAATAGAAAAAGAAAAGAGAAAAAACATACGAACTACCATCCCGTTTCATTCTACGTCTTTTTTTTATGTTTTTGTTATTTTTGATTTATTAGCTTAAGTTGAGTCGAGTCTTGGCTTAGCAACGCCATATTGTACATGTAATTAACCAAGATGATTAACTCGCCACCAGTAAATATTGCCTTTATCCAACAAAACCGTGTTTTCCATATCCCTACACCTAACGTTATAACCATTTAAAAGACCTCTTTGATAGTTTATCCTAGGTGCTTACGCCAAGTGGTGGAGGTTTGATCATTTCTCAAGCCTATGGTAATCTATATTGCTATGACAGGTAGTGAGAGATGTTTTCCATTTCCTTATTGTGATATATACTTTATTACACCCGAGAGATGTGAGTATCTAAACACTATTTGTGAGGTGCTAGTGTATGACCTCCGTGCTTATCTTTGGTTTTTAGTGGAATGATTATTTGTTGTAATTACTTTTATATTAGTGTTAAATGATCCTTAACTTGTATTTTGATTAGAATAAAAGCGCATTTGCTTGAGGACAAGCAAATCTCAAATGTAAGGGTATTTGATGAGGCGAAAAGTGAACCGCTTTTAAGGGGTCATTTAAGCATGAATTCGAGATTATTTGATCAAATATTGCCCTAAATCGTTCCTTTTGTCATTTTAGGTACTTTTGGAGAGAAATCTGGAAAAGGAAGCATTTTGGACGTTTTTGGAGCATAAAAGTGAAGAAAACGGCAAAGTCTCAATTTTCGTTGCTGGGACGGCGTCAAGACTCTCCACATGACGGCGTCAAGAGTTATAAAAGAGGTGGAAGTGGAAAATACACGTGACGATCCAGAGATTTTTTAAGCATAGGACCTGACGGCGTCACCAAGGCCGTCATGGTCCAATTACTAGTGACGGCCTAGAGCATAACTACACATGACGGCGTCACAAATGGATCTAGGCAATATGATTTTTATCATGGCGGCGAGTTGACGGCGTCACAGGCTAACACATGACGCCGTCACAATGTAAAATCTATATATAGTTTTCCAAATTTCATTCATTAGTGTGCAACTTTGAGGGAATAAACCCTAGTCCGAATTTTATCAGCTTTTCAACGGTTTCATCCCCTTGAATCTTTCATGTTCAATTAAAGATAAGTATTCTTTCAAATCATTCAATATGTCTATGTGTTGTTTGATTATATCTTACGCTTGTATTCTATT
The DNA here is from genome assembly GCA_030686995.1 of Artemisia argyi. Taxonomy (NCBI): domain Eukaryota; kingdom Viridiplantae; phylum Streptophyta; class Magnoliopsida; order Asterales; family Asteraceae; genus Artemisia; species Artemisia argyi. The sequence continues at coordinate 192,256,825 of CM060676.1, forward strand.
TAACATGCTAGGCTAGATTTTCTTGTGTTTGCTTAGATGTAGTGAAACCTAGATGTTAATTATGGGTTGATTGTTTGTTTATAGTTGTTACGGATGATTGTATTCGATGTTAGGCTTAAGAAAACTGACAGACTTCCATTGGTAACTTGCTTGAACGTCTTAAGAAACATGATCGGAGGTGTACTACGATTTTTGGTTGTATTTAATGTGCAGGAGAATTCTAATGATCCCATGTTAGGAGCTTCTAACGGCTCGACATAGGAGTGAAGTAGGATCCTATAGAGTTAGGGAATATTGTACATGGCCCTACGACTAGTATTAAGGAATATGACCCGTCATCCATGCAATTGTAACAAATTAATCAACATGTAAAAGATATCTAGGGAGTAATGAAACCTAAGTAAACACAACTTTCCTCATTATTGTTTCCACCACACTAGTATAAATAGTTTTATTTTCATTTATTTTATTTTATTTTGATTGCATCTTTAGATTAATTGGGTTAGTTAGCTAGCAACTAATTCCGCCCACTCTTCCAAAACCCGAGATTTTACTTGCTTTTCATAAAAGTATGAAAATACAAAATGAATCATCCCTCACCTCTAAACCTAGTTTAGGAGGCTTTCTAATCCTTGTGACACTATTCCTGAGTTGAACGATCAATCCCCCGGTACTTGTCACTATACTATACTACAACGATCAGGTACACTGCCTGGTGGGGGTTGTAAGCTTCTCGAGATCCCTTGAGAGGTAAAACCTGTTGCGAGGGTGCAATCCCCACGTATAAGAAATCTTCTACGAAAATTACGGGGCGTATACTTACAACCCTTAATAAAATAGTCGTTTAGCAAAGTTCTTCAGCAAGCTCGCCTTCATGATATATGTGGGTACGAGGCACCTGAGTTTGAGGATAAGCTTCTTCTTGTTCTAAGTGTTGCTGATACTCGTACACAACAATCATAAACTCTATATCTTCTTCGTCATCTAGGTCTGACCAAGTCCGAGATGATTCGGCATTTTCATTTCGGTCCATTGTGAATGAAGAAGTTTTTTTTATTTTTTTATTATTTTTTTATTATTTTTTTTGGAGTAAGTATAAAGAGTTTAGAATTAGTAGTGGATGTGTGAAAAAAAAATATGTGTTTAGTGGGTATTTATAGTGATGGGTATATGATTTTGATTTTTTTAAAAAAATTTGAAAAATAGCTGTTTGGTATTAAAATGGAGGGGGTGGAATTGAATTTTTTTTAAACCAACGGTAGCAAAAATAGCCGTTGAGGGGCTAAACTGATTTTTTTTACTCAATCTTGCCTTAACGCCGGGTTAAGCCCTTCACTTAAGGCGTTAACGCACCCCCATCCATCGGTTAACTCAACATTCACGCACGTTAAAGGCATTTTAACGCCATTGTGGTGTTACCAATGTAAGTGCTCTTATAACAGGAGCATTATTCCTCGTGTGTCGTTCCGAGTTTATTTAACTTTCAGTATTCATAATGTGTTTGTATCAATTTGTTACGGGAAACGAAGCTTCTTTTATGGGAGGTGATTTGCACACTCTACCTTTTTTTTGGCACACTCACCGTACAAGTTATTAAAGCAGGATGCAAATATGGTACAACTGTCTGATGCGGTATTTAGAGTGTCCCAATCAAAAAACAAAGTGTGCAAATCATTCCCTTATTTTATACTCCCTCCGTCCTAAAATATAAGTCCACTTTGCTACCTTTTGTTGTTCCAAAATTAATGTCCACTTTCAATAAATCAAAATGCTTCTAAGTGGGTGACAATGAATTTTATTGGTTAATATTATAACGGCCCCATTTTTCTTAAATTTTGTAAAATATGAAAGTGAACTTATAATTTAGGACGGAGGGGGTATAAAAGATTTTTGAGTTTTAAACAACTAGTCGAGTGCCCGTTTATAGCAATAAAATTTTTTAGAGATAGACAATTAACAATCAGTACTACAGAAAAGGGCATAGAGCCCAGTTGAAAAGAATCATAAAACTGGGTTTTGCATACGGGCTCAAAGGGGAGGGGACTATGTGAAAATCAAATAGAGCCCAGTTTTAAAAACGGGCTCTATGTGATTTTATTATTTTTAGAAAAACTCGAATAGAGCCTGGTTTTCTATTAAAAAAAAAAAAAAAAAAAAAAAGTGGCTTTATCTTAAAAGAATGCTATTTTTCCAATCATGGTGTTAAACTTTGAGAAGAAAAAAGTCAAATCGGCGATTTTTTTTCCTTTAAATACTGATGCTGCTATGCATCAGTAGCCAAAATGCAAATAATGTAGCAACTTAAAAATGGAAAATATGGTAGCCATTAAGAAGTAAAATCACAAAACAAGTTCCATTCACTTTTTTCCTAAAGTGCAGCATCACACTAGCCATTCCAAAGCACAAATACAGTAGCCATCAAGAAGGAAAATTACAAATACAGTTGCAACTTAAAAATGGCAAACACAAGATAAGTAGTAACTTAAAAAATTCCAAAGCACAAGTTCCATAACTTGCATTATAATTAGACAATTAAAGTAGCCATTCCATGAGTCTTTTTACTTCAATCATGCTGCCATGTTTTCCCCTTTTCCATTAGTTTGTTCTCGATTTTGTTGGTCTAGCCTTCTTGGAGTCTTGGATTTCTAAAAAAGAACATGACAACAAACAAAACTATAATCATTATAGAAAACTAATGTAAGTACACATTTAGTGGTAAATTTATGTATGAGTTTACATTTAGCAAGCTCGTCATCTTTACTTGATGTACGAATTTATTCTTGTGTGCATACTGATTCGCCTCAAACAGTCAGATAATTATTGATCAGCCACTTGTGAATGGCCAAATGTAATAGTCAAACAGCTGAGGCAAATGCTTCCGTGAAATACAGTGTTTTCCCGGGTCGTAATGTCCCAACGAGGTGTGCGATGTTTTATTATAAACGAATCTGTGATCGAGTGAATCTGAACAGGGAATGATAGAAAAGTGTGTGTGTGATTAACTAGGGTTTATAAAGTAAAATGACTTAAATAAACTAATAAGAGTGATTACGTAAAACCTAGATATCTAAAACGTTAAAACGTACACCAATTTAAAATCAGACGCGACTGCGTACTGAGAAAAAGGTGAGTATTAAGGAAAAATAAACTACAAGGGTTAAAAATGAAACTTCTATAAACTTAAACTTAAAATAAAATTAAATTAAAAAGAAAACTATTTTTTAGATTATTATATTATTTATTATTAATTATTTAATTAAAAACTATTTAACTATTTAATTAAAACTAATTTAAATTGAAACTAAAAATTATAAATACTACAAATTAAACTAAAAACTTACAAAAATAATTTCTAAACTTAAATTAGAACTTGAAGAAAGTATAAAAAATAAAAATAAATCTTTTTGTCTTTTTATGAACTTTTTATTAATTAAAAACTATTAATATTAATTATACTAATTAGACTATTTTAAATTACAAATAATACTAAACTAACTTAGAAAATTATGAAAAAATTTATAAAACTATTTTATAACTTATAAAAGCTATAAGAAATATAAAAACTAGGTGTTGCTATATAAAAATTTATTATGCTATTTATAACTTAATTATTAATTAATTACTAATAAATCTATTATTAGTTATAATAAATACTAAATTACAAAATAAAATTCTGAGAAAATTATTAAAAATACTTTAACCTAAAAGGAAATTAATAAAAATATAAAATTACAACTTTCTTAATAAAAATCTAAAAATGAAAATTAAAATTAAATTAAATTAAATAGAAACTATCACTTATTTTTATGTTGTCTTTTCTGGATTTTTCTTTTACAAAACTATATTATATATAAAAATAAGCAGCTTTTGTAAAAACAACTAATCTAGAGCTTATTATTAAGCACTGTGGAAGCTTATTGCTACCACAGTTGACTTTGGTTGATTGAAATGAGAAATAAGCTCAAATGAGCTTATGTGGGACCCACCTTGGTTTATTCTGATCTAAATAAATTAGTTGGACTTGTCAAAACTCAATTTGGCCAAATAAGCTCAGTAGATAAGCTGATAAGCACAAATAAGCTATTCCAAAAACTGATTTCAACATAGAATGGGGACAAGGTTTGTGGCTTATTCTAGGTGGGGTCCACAGTGATTCAAGTCAAACCAAAGGTCAATCCTAAGAGTCTACTAGGAGGGGGTTCTATGGAACTAATTTTGAGGTCTGGGGCCCACTGAGGTGGTCACAAACCACCACCAAAGGTGGTGGTGTGACTGAGGTCTGATGGAGCAGGGCAATACCTTGCCCTGCAGGTTACTTTGAGAGTGAGTGGGGCCCAGCAGAAAAATGCTAAAAATACAATCTATATGGGAACTTAAAGATGAGCTGGTATACTATTACTAGGAACAAATTTCAATTCCTAAAACCTAATACACAATTCTAAATAAATCACCCAAGAAATGGGTTTTCAACTGATGTGCAATTTTGACTTTAGATGAAAATGAACAAGTTTGACTAATATGAGATTCTAAGCTATCTTACTGATTGATTATGAAGTAATATGATATACTAAGACTTAATTAAGCTTAAGCTACAACTTATGAGCTAAATTGAGGGTTTGTGGATCACAAATCCCTCACAGTTAACTGTGAGGGGAGATCAATTGTGATTTTGACTTTTTGTGGTTTAACTACTTAACTACTGAGTTGAATTATTCTATTTAGGACCTAAGTAAACTAATTGAACCAGAAATAACAACAAGCAACCCTTGTGATGCAAGGAACACAGCTTATCCAAACACCCCTTTAAACTTCACTTGTCAAGTGATTATCAAAGTCTTCAATGAATCTGCCAATGCACTGATTACCAAGGTTCTAATATGATATAATGAACTTAAATGAACATGTAAAAACAGATTATAAGCTACTCTCTAATGAAACACAAAAATTACAAATGTGACTTACAATGGAGTTGGAGCTGAGAATCAAAGAACCATGAACCAAATCATAACCTAGTGTCCCCCATAGGACTCTAAACCATAATCCAATCAGAATTAACCTGCTCCATCTTCTTCCTTCTTCTTTACAACTATTTTTCTATTTATTTTCTATTTTATTGATTTTTCTTGAATTTATGAGTTTAACTAATAAACTGAATTATAAGATATCTAAAAGCTTTTAAAAACTTTGTCAGAGCTTATATGAGCCTAAGAATATCTTAATAATCAACTGCAAACAACATTCATCAAAACTTGAGATTTTTGGAATTCAATTAAAAAGCATAAACTGAGATAACAACTGAAAATCGAAATTGATTTGAATTAAAGATTAAAGTACATGAATTTAACTGAGTACAAGCTAATTTAATGGAAATTACAACTGAATTTGTAAACTACACTACATACGACTTAATTAAACTAAACCTAAACTAATACATCTTCTCATCTGCCTCTCTTCCCTTTTGTAGCCATCTTCTGAGTTTGTGGGACCCACTGGGTCATTTCCCACCATTTGTTAGAACCGTTGGATCACTGCAACTAATCCTACCCGTTTAAATATTTTTCGCGCTAAAAAGTCCTTGGGGTGTCAGTGTGTTGCGTGGAGAGGGTTTAGGGGCATTAAATGGTGCTTGTTTGGTTGTGGTGAGCTGGGGAGACAAGGTGGGAAAAGGAGAAGTCAAGTGGAGTGGTGAAACCATGGAGGTGGAGGGGTGGTTTGGCTGTGTGAGGATGATGAACAGTGGGGCGGTATTTGGGAGGGTTGACTGGTTTTGACCCGTTTTAAAATATTAAGGGTGTGGGCTGGTATGGGAAATGGGCCAAAATGAAAAGGGGTGGGCTTGGTTTTGTGTTGGATTGGATTGTATTTGGATTTGGTTTATAGTAATAACATAAGGTCCGTTTGGTTTATTTGATATAAAACACAAGGGCCAAAAATGTACTTATTTGAAAGTTTGGGGTAGGTTGTGGTAAGTTTCCAAATTTATCACAAGGGGTGTAATTTGCCAAGTATGAATAGTACATGGATATTTTTGATATATTGAACTTTTGAAATACCCGGGGACTATTTTTGCCAAAACTGAAACTCCAGGGACTTAACATGTAATTTCTCCAAACTTTTCATCCAGGGACTAATAGTGACAATTATGAATTCCCTAGGACCCTTAATGATAATTTTCCCATTTTGAACACCCAGGGGCTAAAACTGTCAAGTTTGAAACTTTGAGGGACCTGTTTTGCCAAACTGTGAAACTTCAGGGACCAATCATGTAAATTCACCAAACTTCACACCAAGGACCATTCCTGCAAAATATTATTAGTACATGGACCAAAATTGAATTTCTCAAAGTTTTTTACATCCCAGGGACCATTTCTGTCAAATTCCAAAGTACAGGGACTAAACTTGTAATTTTATGAAACTTTGCACCAAAGGACTAAATATGTAACTTTATGATTAAAAAGGACCTTTGGTGACTTTTTCAAAATTTTAAAATAACCAGGGACTAGTTTTGACAATTTATGAAAGTTGAGGGACTGAAACTGCCAATTATGCAAACTTTGTACGTTTTTCATCTGTTTTTGCATATTTTGCATTTGAAACATATAAAACACACTTCTAAGATATTTTAAGTATTATGATGCATATTTGAGTGTTTTTGGATATTTTGGCAGCTCAGATTAGTATAAAATGATGAGTATTTAGACACTCATCAATCCCCCACACTAAACTATTGCTAGTCCCTAGCAATCTATTTGAGAAAAACTTAATGGATTTGAAAAACTCTTTACCAAAAGCCATCACTTCTGGAGTAGCCAGGTGTAAGAACTGTGGCACACCTGATAACCGTGTGATTTTGAGCAAATCACCAGCTATCAACGGATTTGATTAGTCTTTACCAAAAGCCGTTTGCTTCTGGACTAGCCAAATCTTGATGGAATAGTCAACATCTTGGTGAGCTGATTACCAATTATGGTTTTTCCACGGCCTTTACCACAAGCCATAATCTTGCGGGCTAGCCAACTCATTATCTTTTGAGGATGATGGGGAGTTGAGGAACCATACAATTTTGGGCAAATTGCAAGCCATCAACGGGTTTGAGTTATCTTTACCAAGAACCGTTTGCTCCTGGATTAGCCAATCCTTATGTGGGTTAGACATGGCGGACTGATAACCATTTATTGCGTTCTAAGTGAGAAAAATTTTTAAAATTTTGGCTAAAATGGGGGTTCTTGATGGAACAGGTGTTTAAATTCGTTAGAATAACGAATCTCCCCCCACACTTAGAACTGAATATTGTCCTCAATATTCAAAGTACCGGGTGTTATACCGAACTTAGAACGTAAAAAGAAAATATTCTATAGGCTTTATTTAAAATGTACATACATACAATTATTTTTTTAGATAAAACTTCTTAAATAGAAGCTATCACTATATGTACTTTTTTTTTTTTTTTTTTTTTTTTTTTTTTTTTTTTTTTTTTTTTTTTTCATATATACAACATGTGGGGCATCTCCCCCATACTAGGGTGTTACACACGGGTGAAAACCCATGTTTTTGCTAATGTTTTTGATTCCCGAGTCACTAGCTTGACTCGACCCCGTATTTGATTTCTTGTCTCCCAAACTGTCAGGTTTATCACGCAAGCTAACCGCTTGTGAACGGTTAACTGTAATAAAGAGGTCCTGATCCTGTTTCTTTGAAGACCAGCTTGCAAGCTTTTCACCCAAAAATTGTGCTCCACCTGATGTACTCTTTGCTGTAACTTGATCACCAGCATGGTCTGCAACTGAAAATGCTGTTAGATTAAACTCCGAATCCTTCGGATACCAAAGTCCCATGTTAATGGTGCTTCGTAGGTATCGAAAGATCCGTTAAACCTCTTTGAGGTGAAGTTCGGTAGGCTTTGCCTGAAACCGTGCTAATAAACATACAACAAATTGAATATCGGGTCGGCTAGCAGTTAGGTACATGAGAGAACCGATCATGCTCTGATATTTTTTCGGATCGATAGGTTTCCCAAACAAATCAGCACCTATTTTTGGTGAAGTGACCATTGGTGTACCAACAGAATCACAATTTTCCATTCCATGTTTTTTCAAAATCTCTATAGTATATTTAGCTTGATTGATAAAAATATCACGAAGGGATTGATGTATTTGTAAACCAAGAAAGAATTTTAGTTCCCCCATCATGGACATTTCAAATTTGCTTTTCATGAGATTTTCAAAATGTTTTGAATGGTTAGGATTGGTTGATCCAAAAATAATGTCGTCCACGTAAATTTGAACGATCAAAATATCATCTTTGAATTTTTTGATAAACAAGGTGTCATTAACCGTTCCTTTTGTGAAATTGTTTTTAAGCAAGAAAGATGATAGTTCGTCATACCACGCTCTTGGAGCTTGTTTTAGACCATAAATTGCTTTCTTAAGCTTGTAGACATAGTCTGGATGATCTTTGTCGATGAATCCCTTTGGCTGACTCACATACACTTCTTCTTTCAGAGTTCCATTCAAGAAGGTTGTCTTAATGTCCATCTGATAGACTGTGATGTTTTTGTGAGCTGCATAGGCTAAGAAAATCCGGACTGCTTCAAGTCTAGCTACAGGCGCGAATGATTCCTCGAAATATATCCCTTCTTCTTGTGGATAACCTTTAGCCACGAGACGAGCTTTATTGCGGATAACAGTCATTTCCTCATCCAGTTTGTTCTTCCACAACCACTTGAGATCAAGAACTCGTTTATCAAGTGGTCGTTCAACAAGTTCCCAACTATCATGTAACAGGTATTGAAGAAATTCCTCCTGCATCGCTTCAATCCAAGGGTTTTCTGCCATTGCTTCCCGAATGTTCTTAGGTACTTTGGTGCTTATTGAGCAAATGTAAATGCACAATTCGAGATCGGTGGCAAGTTGTCTCCTCGTCTGAACTGGCATTGAAGGATCACCAATAACATGTACTAACGGATGGTCTTTTGTCCATTGAAATGTAGAAGGGTACCTTTGGTTGAACGAATGTGTGTTAGATGGTTCTTGTAACCTTGAAGAAGATTCAGCAGAGTCTGATGCAAACGGGTTTTCAAATACTTCTTCTTCTCCTTCTAACGCAACATCGTTTGATTTGTTGGTTCTTCTTGAAAATTTATGTTTTGGTTTTGCTCATCAACTCTTGGTAGATCAGTTTCAAGTATTGGAGTTGCTTGAGTAGATGTAGATGATGTTGATGTAGTTGGTGCTTCAGCTTCGATTGTGGTAGATGCATCTTGTGATGGTGGTGGTGGTTGATGGTTTTGAGCGGGTGCAGCGGAATGTTGTGGAGATGCATTTGTCAAAGTTCCACCATAGTATTCATCAAACATTAACTCGAAGAAATTTTCCAGTTCTTGTTCTGAAGGTTTATCCATATTTGTTGACTGAGCTCCTTGAGGCACGAGTCCTGAACTGATGTGTCCAGAAGTCTGCATGTTTGGTGCGGGTCCTAATCCGTTTTGATTAGAAGCCATCGGATTAAGCGCGGGTTCTAGAGCGTATCTCTCAGAAGCCATTTGTGAAATCTCGTCAAACTTCACATTCATCGTCTCCATTATCTTTTTCGTTCTTCTATTATACACCCTGAATGCCCTCGAGCTTTCTGAATATCCAATGAAGATTCCAATATCACCCTTAGCTTTTAACTTCCCTAGATCTTCTCTGTCATTCGTCGGATAGCATAAAGCGCCAAACACGTGAAGGTAAGAGATGTCAGGTTTACGGTTGTTCACTAGCTCATATGGGGTTTTATTGAATCTCGGATGGACTAGGGATCGGTTTTGAGTAAAACAAGCAGTGGCTACAGCATCAGCCCATAAGAATAGTGGTGCACTAGAAAAAATCAGCATTGTGCGAGCAGCTTCCACAAGAGTTCGATTTCTTCTTTCAACTACCCCATTCTGCTGTGGAGTTCTAACAACTGATGTTTGGTGTGTGATTCCAACATCTTCAAGGTAAGTTCTTAACTCCTGGTTTGTAAATTCTGTGCCATTGTCTGTTCTTATAATCCTTACTGGAGCTTGAAGTAGAACTTGAATACGCTTCAGAAAGGTGATGATGATGCTTGGTGCTTCGTCTTTTGATCTCAAAAACTTTACCCAAGTATATCTTGAATAATCATCAACAATAACGAGAATATACTTCTTCCCATTAATTCTTTCAACTCTCATTGGGCCACATAAGTCCATGTGCAACATATGTAACCTTGCTTCCGAACTAGGTACGGTTTTGGGTTTATATGATGCTCTTTTACTTTTTCCTTGTTCGCATGATGGACATAGGTGTTCCTTGGTGTATTTGAACTTAGGAAGTCCAGTGACAATGTTGTCTTTGGCTAACTTGTTGATGGTGTCGAAATTGAGATGGATAATCTTCTATGCCACAGCCAGGACTTAGTTTCGGTTGCCCTTGTCATAAGACAAATTGGTGATGTAGAAGCCATTTGGTTGATGTCGATAGCATACAAGTTTGTACCACAATTACCAGTTAAGAGATCATCACCAACCAAATTTCTAATAAAAACCGTGTTTCTTCTGAATGCAACTTCTAAATCTGCATCACAAAACTGCCTGACTGAAAACAAATTATGTCCCAATCCTTCGACGTAGTAAACTCGAGTGATCAAAAAATTCCCAAACTGAAGATCTCCAAAACCCAGGATAGCTGCTACATGATCATTTCCAAAGCGTACAGTTCCCATGAATTTCCAAATGAAATTGATCAGCAGCTTTAAATTCCCGGTCATGTGCTTGGAGCAACCCGAGTCGACGATCCAAAGACATATTTCGACAACCTGCGAAGAACAGAAGATTTTGTATTTGGAAACCGTTTTGAATTTGGTTCCATTGGGTTAGGAGTAAAATCCATATCACACTCATAGAATGTTTCAACATGTTCAATTTGAACAACTTTCAATGTTCCATCCTGGAGAATGAATTTTCTACCCGTTGGTTTCCATACACAATACTTAAGATAGTTCCTAGGCATTTGGCTACTAGTGGTAGACCTAAAGCGTGCAACTAATCTTTCAATAGATCTAGATCTAGCCCTAGTTCCTTTCGGAACTTTCTTCTGTTCAGGCGTAACATTCACATTCTTAGAAACACATTCATCATGAACATAATTAATTAAACATTTCTTGCATATCAAACAAACAGAGTCATTACATGCATTAGAACCAGTACTCTCGACATTACATTCAGATGAAACATGTCTCTTATTAAAAAGCGATAAATTCCTAGGGTGTTCTTCTACTTCTTCAACTTTATTCTTGCTACTACTCTTAGAGACAGGCGAGACTCTATTGTTCCTTGTATTGCTCTTAGGCTTTAGTCTGCTGCTCCTAGAGGTGCTTTCTAATCCTGTAGAAGGTAAGGCACACGCGTTAGGATTTATATTGTTGTCCTTTTTTGCATCACTAGACTTTTTAGAAGTATCCTTTTTGCACTCATTTGTCTTAGAAGTGGAGGCAGACGCATTAGTGAGACTAATCCTAAAAAGGCCAGGTGCTATCACTTTTGGTGTTTCGACAACCGCTTTTCCTTTATCAACAATCTTTTCATTTTCACTTTTCTTGGGCGAGGGTGTTGGAGTGACTGGTTTTGTCAAATCCTTCTTCTCATCGACTTTTGGAGCAAACCTTGAAATTGACATTTTTGGTTTTTGAACCGTGTTTGAAACATTTGGTTTCTCCGAAGTCGACGGTTTTGCAAACTTAGTTTCCTCACCCTTCCCTTTTTGACTTTCAAGCTGAGCCCTCAAAAGATCATTTTGCTCTTTCATTTTCTTTAATTCACGCTCATACGACAGTTTGTCATATTTGCATTCTTCGCTTTTTCGATCAAGTTGTTTAAAATATGTCACATTTTCTTTTTCAAGCTTAATAAGAGCATTTTCATATTTTGAAACAATTTCGGAGGTCTCAGCTCTCAGTCTTTCATCGTCATGAACAGAATATGTTTGTAAAATGATGGACATAATATCAGTAGACAGAACTGCTTCGAAGAGAGAATCATTTAGGTTTTCCAAAACATTGATTTGCTCAAAAGATTCATTTGCCTTCTTTATCAGGGACTTGTGATCCGTGACGAAGTCAAATGTTTCTTTCAAAAATGCTTGTTCAAAATGAATTACTCGAGCATGGATGTTATTAATTTGAGGAGCAAATTCATTTTTGAGAATCTTTTTAAGCTGTAAATGAACCGTGAAATTCCAGTTGATCTCATTAAGTCTCGTTTTAGATTCTAAAGTCGTTTTAAGTTGCCCAATTCTGGTTTTAAGATCATCAAGATATCCCCGTGCAGCACTTGTGTTAAAAGTGTTGTTTGAGGAAATCTGTTCCATGTTAGAAATCGATTTGGAAGCAACTACTGTCTTAGAAAACATTTTTGAGAATGGTCGTTTTATGGAAAACACAGATGGTTCTTTTTCTGGAACAAAAGTAATTCCCGAAAGTTTGTTCAATTTGTTGTATTCAATGGGTTTCAAATCCTTTTGTTTCATTTTAGAAATGCTCTCTTTGACATGTTCTATCGTTTGCACAAAATCCCGAACGATGGGAGGATCATGTTTGGTGTAAAAAACACTACCATTATACAAGACGTTCTGTTCTTCCTGAGCTTTCTTGAGATTACAAGGATTGTTGTTACCAAGAGCCATTTTGTGTTTCGTATGGTAAATCGGATTCGTTTGATTTGAAATCATTTTCATTGTTTGACTTGACTGACCCGACTTAACCACTAATTCTTCTAGATGTGCAATCTTGTGTTCTGACTCTACGATTTCTTCCAAAAGTTTATCTTCTTTCTTTGCAAAGTCCTTTTTCAACTCATCCCTTTCTTTTTCAAGATTGGTGTAAGCTGTTTCTTGTTTTGAAAGTTGGTTTGTTAATTCAGAAATTTCTTGTTTTAAAGAGTTAATGGTTTTTGTTGAACTTATTTCAAGATTAGCAAACTTGGTTTTCCATTCCCTATCTTTAACAAGTAACTTCTTATAACCAATTTCAAATTCTGACTCGCGTTCTTTGTGAATTTGAAAACTTTTTGCATTTTCCTTGTATCTCTTAAGCTCATTGGTCAATTTCTCATTCGCGGCCTTAACATCGCGATTGACCTTTTTCACTTTCTCGATTTCAATACCACAATTATTTAATAATGATTCAAATAAAGCACGTGTTTCCTCATCATTCTCAGCATGCTGTGAAACGAAGCCTCCATTATGATTCACATCTGGAGTTGCTGAAGAAGTATTGCTACTACTTGGCGTGTCCAGGTATGTATCATAAGTGGGTGCTTGCTTTTCAGAATGTTGTTCCTCATGAGGAGACATATCAAATATATCATTATTATGACATGTATTGAAATTTGTTACCTCAGATGGTGCACTGGTGTCATAAACAGGAAGTGTGTCAGAATCCGTTTCATACTTAGCTTCCTGAAGATTCGCCATGAATATGCAGTTCGCATCGATATCCTCTCTGTCTTCCATTTCATCCATAAGAGCCATAAAATCATGTTCCTCTGCATTCAACTGAAACCCTGCCTTCTCTTTTTGTGCCAACAAAACTGCTTTCTGCAAATACTCTAGATCTTTCTAGTTCGGCTTAGTAGGACAGTTCCTTGCCATATGACCTACTCCTTGGCAGTTGAAACACTTTACCGGATTACCCTGATTCACATTTCCATAATTCCCAACAACTGGAGCTGCCACATTCCTATTCTGATTACCCATTGCCTGATTACCAACATTCTGACCCCTCTGATTTCCAACATGCTGACCCATCTGATTCCCTGCATACTGACCATACTGATTCCCTGCATACTGACCTGCATTTTGCATATTCTAATTACCCATGTTAATTCCAGTAGCATATCCTTGCTGATTCCCATAAACTCCAACCATGTGGCCTCCATTGCCCATATTGAAACTCGGCTGAGCGATCTGCCTGTTGCGAGTATTCGATGAAATCCTTTGGTTGTTGTTTGTTGGTGTAGAATAACGTCCTTGGAATGCTTTTGTCAGAAAAGCAAGCGCTTGTGTCAAGGCTGCAGTAGCTTCATCATTGTCAGTGAATTCTGGTTCTTGGAAATGTGAGTATTGCTGTTGTGGAATAACATGTTGTTGTTGTGGGTAGAATTGTTGTTGGTAGATCAATGTTGGTTGTTGAATGTAGGATGGTTGCAAGTAGTTGTGAGTGGAAGATGATGATGGTTGTTGTTGTGTGTTCACTGGTATAGGTGTTGGTGTATCAGCCATTAATGCTAGAGGATCATGCTTTTTAGCTAGTAATTCAGCTCTTACTTCATTAGCTTCATCTTGATTTTGCTTCAAGAAGTCATACACTTGATCATAAGTAACTTCATGCAAATTCTTTGTCTGATAAACAATAGTGACATATCTTCCCCATTCTGGTTGTAACTCATTCAGAAAAATGGTGTTGTTAGCAATATTTGTCGGACAGAGGTTGTGTCTTGATAAATCATTCATGATCTTACAGAATCTGTGGTAGTACGTCTCTATGGATTCACCAGGAATTGAAGTAAACTTGCGAAGTTCCTTAAGCAGTTTTGTTTCCATTTCCTGTTTCCCGATGTCTGTCCCATACATTAACCTCTTGACTCTTTCCCAGACTGCATGAGCACTTACTTCACTGTCAACAGTAGCATAAATGGTTTCAGGTAAACCAAGAACGACATAATGAAATGCCTGATTATCAGCTTCAATTTGTTTTCTGTCTTCCACAGTGTATTCAGTCTCATTCTGTTTTCTGTAGTATGGTTGTACCGGGGGGTACCATTTGGATCACCAGGGTCTAGTACTTGTGATGGTTTGAAGGGTCCATCCACAATGGATTTGATGAGAAGACTTCCATTTGTTTTGCTCTTAAGATAATGCATCATACGACTAGCCCACTGTGAGTATCCACCCTTTGACATCATGGGAGGTCGGTTTTCGGCACCGGCAGCATGAATATCTTGTTGTGTTGCCATGGATTGACTTCTAAGTGAAAAGTTTTTCTTAGGATCTTTCCAACGAAATAGGAGTTGAGTTGAGTTTATATTGGCCTTTCCAACGAAATAGGATTCAAGCATAATAGTCGGGTATTGGTGATCACCTCGCTTATATTGGCCTTTCAAATGTTTAGGACAATTTCGCCAAACGAAATGTGTACAATCAAGGCTACCAAGCATTCCAGGAATGTGATGTTGTTCTTCATGTGCCTTGTATAAGCGTGCAATGTCATGGGATGTCGGCCTACGTAAGAACTCTCGACCATATAATTCAATAACCGCATGGCAAAAATGATCAAGGCATTCTCCTATAAAAAAATTATAACGAAAACATTATAAAAAAATTATAACGACAACATTATAAAAAATTATAACGAAAACATTATAAAAAATATGTAACGACAACATTATAAAAAAATTATAACGACAACATTATAAAAACGAAACCATTATAAAAATATTAAAAAACAAAAAATTAGAATGTTAACCTGACGTTCTTCGTGCCATGTTTAAATAGTCATCAAATCTATCCGGAAGTTCACCCGTTGCGAGTTGCCGAATGGCCGATGTGCATTTATGTAATGCCGTGAAACTTTTTTTCCCTCTCGCATCATAGCCCTCTTGAAACCATTCGAATCTCGCTTCAATATCACCAACAATTCTTAAAAACAATCTTTTATTCATACGAAACCTATCACAAAAAATATGGTGGGCAAACTTTGGTCGTTCGACGAAATAGTCTTTCTTTAGATTTTCTAAAGCTTTTTCACGAAAACGGGTGACAGAGTCCCGTATTTCGGTAGAGGTTGCCGTGTCCTCAATCGAATCGTACATGGCTAAAAAGGTTGATAGAGTACTACCCGTGGATTGAATTTGTTCGGAAGACTCGGCGGGATAATGTAAATCATCGGATAAAGAAGATGATGAAAACATTGTAAAGGATAAAATATAGAGGATGAAGTGGTAATTTGTATTGGATGTGGTATTTGAATTGGTATAGTTTTGTATTTACAAAGGATTTTTATTTATTTTTTATTTATTTTTTGTTCCACATTTAATGTCCAACGTTCAAATAATAACGTTCCACTCCAACTCCAACGTTCGAATATGTTTCAAATCGTGGAAATGTTTATCACCGCTAGACCATGCCGTTGGACCAAACCGCTGGGGTGACGGCGATGTTCCCTGGCGGTTTGGGGCAAACCGCTGCCCACCCCGCTCCTATTGCCACCACCCTTAGACTATCTTTTGCCTCCTCATTTATTCTCTATTGACTTTCAAATAATTTTTATATATCTTGTTAAACGACTTTCTTTTATCCCTGATTTTACCCATTTCGAGTTAAGTTAGCCTGTTTTCACCAGTTTTGACCGCAATGTTTCATCCATGAACACCAAATGAGTTGCACATCTGGTTATTATTTTATTTGGTTTGACTAGTTTTTTAAACACATAAACAATGTGTTAAATTTATTATTATTATTATTATTATTATTATTATTATTATTATTATTATTGTCGTCGTCGTCGTTGTTGTTTTTTTTGAAAGTGAATTTTCGAGATCCCGATTTTGTATGGTTACTTAGTGAGTCAAATAGTTGATTACAATAAATGATATATATATATATATATATATATATATATATATATATATATATATATATATATATATATATATATATATATATATAGACTTGGGTTAAAATAAAAAGTATAGGAAGGCCCTACAGCCCACCACCTGTCCAATTAGTCCGCCCCTTTTTTTAATACCCACAAGGGTATTTTCGTCATTTACATTCAACATATAAAAACATTTTTTCTTTTCTTCATTCATTCTCAGTTTCTCATCCCGCCTTCTCTCTCGTTTCTAGCCTCCCGCCTTCTCCATAACTTTTCTCAGTCTTCACCATAACTTTTCTCAGTCTTCACCATAACATCTTCCCCACCTTTCATCGGCACCTTCGCCATCATTCAACGCCACCTTACCCATTGTTAACTGCCGATAACCACCATTTAATGAGTGTTCATCATCATCATCATCATCGAATAATGAAAATCATCAATGAATTATATATCATTAATGAACAATGACAGTAAGATATGTTATTTTTTGAACTTTTTTGTTAGTTTACTTTATGTTAATTCGAGTTTGTAATTAGTTAATATGTTTTTTTTGTTGATTGTTAGTATATTTGGTTTATATGAAAATTCATTCAGTAGGTGTTTGAGAAAAAAAAAACTAGATGAAATATGGGTATATGAAACCTGCACACCAGGTGTTCGATAAAATGTCTACATGATATTATATAACTGTGATGCACTAGTTTTGTACTATGATGAACTAGTTTCGTAATGTGATCAACTAGTTGTTCATCCACCTTCTGATGAACTTGTTGCGTAAAGTGTGAGGAATTGATATAGATAACATTTTTTTGTGTTGTTGTTGATCTAAATATGTTATATATAGTGTTTGGATCTGAAAAAAATAAATGCAAACATGTTCAGGAAAGCACACAAGGTGTTTGTTAAAATGTATGTGATATTTAATAGTTATGATGCAATAATTTTTCATTGTGATTATCAAGTGTTAATCTGTCATTTATTGGGTGGAAAAGGCTTGTGTGTGTAGTTAAATGCATGTTGCAACTCTTTTTAAAGTTTTGATGTAGTAGGTGTTTTGTTGTGGCAAACAAATGCTATAACAGCGTATCACACTGTCATTTTCATTGAATAATATTGTTTTCATGTAGTGCCTGACAGTTTTTGTGTCATTTCTAGTGCACAATAGTTTTGGTGTTACTATATAAGACATCAAATTAGTTAAGCTTTAGGGTAGGGGATAGGCGTGGTGGGCAACAACAAAAATGAGTTTAGTCGAAATAGATATTTTTTGATACACTATAGGTTAACATGGAAATACTTGTTAGTGTTAGATAT
The DNA here is from genome assembly GCA_030686995.1 of Artemisia argyi. NCBI lineage: Eukaryota > Viridiplantae > Streptophyta > Magnoliopsida > Asterales > Asteraceae > Artemisia > Artemisia argyi. The sequence continues at coordinate 192,274,795 of CM060676.1, forward strand.
TATTACCTTATTAGAAATCTTACATTAAATGATATTAACAATCTAATATTTGAATACAGTGACATGGGAGGTTTTATGTGCTAAATACAAAATTTAGGTGACTTTTGCTTCATCTGACCAATTTGACCCATTTGTTTTTAGCTAAGTCTTCTTTAATTTACTTGTTTGACCCTTTAGAGATAAAACATAATTATAACCCAATTCAGCACATTCATAAATAGTTTGGTAAAATGGGTAAAATAAAGTCTTTTAAGAAAGAAACATGTTGACTAGTGCATACCATTGTATATATTCACTTTGATGCACCAGGTTTTTGCTATGTGATGCACTAGATAAGACTATGATGCAATAGTACGAAGGTTTTTTGATTTTGAGCTTGTAAATCAGAGCAGTGATTTTATAGGTGTGATGCGTTTCATATAAGACTATAATGCACTATTAGAAAGGTTATTTATTTCGAGTTTTTAAATCACAACAACGATTGTGTATGATGCAATAGATTTAAGACTATGATTCAATGGATGCTATAGTTTCTAACACTCTATGCATTCATCTTACAGATGTTGAAACTGTTCGAGTTAGAGATCATGTTGGATATTATGTTATTGAATCAAGCTCAATTGATATCCCAACTGTTCCAAAAATGAATGAGACATATAAATGGACATTGCCAACATCCAAGAAACTCAAGACAGAAGATCCGCCGAAAAAGTTCGACGTTGAGTCATTATGTTCTTTTTTTTTTTTTTTTTTTTTTTCTTTTTTTTTTCTTTTTTCTTACAATTCGGTGTTGAGTCATCATGTATAGAAACATATTCCTTACAAAACATTAATTAAATTGTAAAAAAATGTGTAGCATAAAGATCATCAGTGCAAGACTATCTTAGTTTTATGAAAAGCGTATAAATCTTTTGTGTTCATTTGTTTAGTGCATTATAGTTTTATTTCTAGTACATCTTTATTAAATGATTGTGTATCATAGTGTTATTCATAGTGCATCATGATTTTGTTTTATATATCCAGTGTATCATAGTTAGAATTTTACTGCATCACAGTTCAAAATCTAGTGCATTACAGTGCACTTTCAGTGCATCACAGTGTTTGTGTTACTACATCAAAATTTAGGGCATCATACTGTTAATATTTTTGATTCAGTTATTGAAATTAAAAAAAAAATCTTTATACTTAAGTGAATATATACAATGTAATGCACCAGACTTTTACACTCTGATGCACTTGATATTAAAATGCACCAGTTGTATACACTATGATGCACTAATTTTATACAATGTGATGCACTAATATTTCGAGTGCATCATAGTTAACAATTAGTGACTCACAATTTATAATTTAGTGCATCTTTGTTTATTCAATAAATAAAAGTAATTAGTAAAAAAAATCGTGATCATTAAGAGGTACAATATTTAGTATTAAACATCTAGTAATCAGAAGTATTACAACTAAAAATTTGAACATATAGTACAATTTACATCATTGTTTTGAAATTACAATTAAAATTCCTCTACAAATGACGATACTTCAAATCTCTCTCATGGATACTTAAATTCTTTCCTACATAAGGTTGATCTTCACTCCATCTTCAGGATTTGGATTCTTGCCAATCTCGGCGCCCTTTACTTTTCAAATTTGGATTCTCGCGAATCTCGGCGCTTTTTACGTAACATTTCCTAAGCAAGTTGTTACAAACATGCTAACCTGTGAGTACCAAGATAGATTATTAAACTGATGAACTGTTTTATAAACGAACTGATGCACTTAAATTATACATAACAAATTCACTAATTAAAGTTCTACTTACTAGTTCATATAGAAAATCCCTGTATCAACCAAGCATACAAACACGGCTACGCACATAACACAACCTCCATGAAGCCTAATGCATCCTTATACACCACAAGTGAGGAGCTACTACATCACAGTGCAAAACCAAGTAAATTGATCATACAACCAAGAAACAAAAATACATTATGACACATAAGGAAACCTACGGTTACCCTAATACAGCCATATATGCGACAACTAAAATCCTACTGAATCACAATTCAAAACCCACTGCATCGTTCATAAAACCAATAAAACAAACAAGTTTCAACACATAATGTCACCTATGCCTAACCTAATTCATCCTTAGAAGCTATACACACGACAATCTGGACCTACTGCATCACAGTTTATAATATAGCGCATCAAAGTTTCACTAGTTTTATATTTAGTGCATAAAAGATTTAAGAGAATATACACTAAAATGTACTAACACAAACTACATTTTACCTAACTCATGCTCATACATGGCAACTTAAAACCTACCTCATATTAGTTTAATTTCAAGTGTATCAAACAAAAAATCAAGAATACAAAATCATTTTCGCACGTAAGTCAAACTACATGTAACCTAACACATGCTCATACGTGACAACTTAAAACCTATTGCATCTCAGTTTAATTACAAGTGCATCAAACAAATAACTAAGCATACAAACACATTTTACACACATAAGGCAACCTACTTTTAACCTAAATCATCCTTATACATGGCAACTCAACACTTACTGCATCACAACTCAAATTTAAGTGCATTAAACAAACAAGCAAGTGTACAAACACATTTACGCACATAAGAAAACCTACGCTTAACCTAATTCATCCTTATACATGAAAACTCAGCACCTACTACATCATAGTACAAAATCAAGGGCATCAGACATATAATCAACAATACAAACACATTTACACACATAACACACCCTACACTTAACCTAATTTGTCCTTATACATGACAACTAAGCAAATACTGCATCACAGTAGAAAATTAAATGCATCACACATACAATCAACCATACAAACACAATTACGCACATAACATAACCAACATTTAACCAAATTCATCTTTATACATGACAACTTGACACCTACTGCATCACAACTGATATTTAAGTGCATCAAACAAACAACCAAGTATACTAACACATTTATACACATAACGCAACCTACACTTAACATAATTTATCCTTATATATGAAAACTTAGATCCATACTGCATCACAGTTCAACATCAAGTGCATCTCATAAACATCCAAGTATACAAACACATTTTCATACATAACGAAATTTACGTTTAACCTAATGCATCATTATACAAGACAATTGAGTACCTACTGCATCACAGTTCAAAATCAAGTGCATCTCACAAATATCTAGGTATACATATACATTTTCATACCTAACACAATCTACTGTTAACCTGATGCATCCTTATACATGTCATCTAAGGACCTATTGCATCACAGTTCATCATCAACTGCATCTCACAAACATCCAAGCACACAAACACAAATATTAATAGATCGACAAAAACATGATTTTAGTAAATTAAAATTTAACAAATCGATGTAGTGACAAAGTTAGAGTTCATAAAAAACTTACGAGGCCGTTAAAGATTTGCTAGGTTCGTCTTCACCATCATTGATGTCGTAGGGTTTTCAAATGGTTATTCAAACCCTAACAAATCGATGGGGTAATCACCGTTGATGCATTAGGTTTCGTTGATGATGATGATTAATCGATGATGAATTAAGATTTTGGAATGAAATAATTAGGGTTTATGTGTGATGAAGTAGGTGTTTTCTAGAGAGAAGTTTTTTGGATGAAAATGAATGGTCTGGGAGACTAGAACGTGAATTGAATAAATTACACTATTATACAATTTTCCATGAAGTTTGCTTTATTTACAAAAATGCCACCGCCATTTTACATCTGGTCAAATCTGGTCAAAATTGATCCAATGGTTGAGATCTCTTCATACCCTTTTTATTTTAACCCCCTTTTTATTATAACCCCACCCGTTATGCAGGTTGAAAACATTAAGCGGTAATTCAATAATAATCAATGATAATTTAGTAAGTTTGTTGTGTTGAATTTTCCAATATTTCAAAAATATGATTCGTGCATCATATGTAGTATATAGATGTAATAATTATAAAAGTAATTAGAATAAAGTTTTTATACTAAAGTTCTTTTGATAAATTCATAAACATCTTATGGTGCGTTTGGTATTCCCTATAGGAATGAGGGAATCATAGTGGTAATGATTCTAAGTGTTTGGTCAAGAGGAGAGGTATGAATCTATCATAGGTGAAGGACCCATCTTATACCGAAACTGATACCGATTGGATTCATGGAAGCATACCAAACGCACCCCTATACTCAAACACTAACAATTATCGGATGCTTATAGATATTGATCCTTCAAGAGTGATAAGAAATACTTTAACCTACATGTCATGGAAGATGTAGCTCAACTAATCGTACCACACTACGGGTATGTTTACTTTTAATTTAATAGGCCGGAAGGAATTTGGTCAACAATAATATATGCGAGTAATAATGTTTTTTTTTTGTTGGGTCTACTTATGTCTTTTAAATTGTCTGTATTGCCAATGAAAGAAAAATGCCCTCATTCCCAACCAGTGGGAACAACAGAAAAAGGGTCCACTTACTTTTAGAGCCACTTAACTAAAAAAATCAGATATGTTATATGTACTCATAAAATACAAATAATATCCACCCTTTAAAAATTGAGGTAAAGTTTTTTTATAACACAACCCTCTAAAAATTAAAATAAACAAGCCCTACCACTTAACAGTGGAGATTGAGATTTCATTCAAGTCTTTAAGTCAACGGCTGATGATTACCAAGTGCATTGCAATTAAGGGCCCGTTTGCTTGGGTGTATGGGAACGAGAGTATGATTTTAAAATTTATTAAAAGTGTTTGTTTTGTGGGCCTAATAATGAAATGAGTTGTCGTAGCCATAGATTCATTACCTACTATTTTGATGTTTATAAATCCATTTCGTGGGTCTCTCTTTTCCACTACAAAATTTAAATATCTATACACTTTTTCATACCATATTGTCCCAAACATAAACAATCATAATGACACACTCTTTCATATTCATTGTTATTCTACCTCATATCAAATCCGATACGCTTTGTGATTCTTACAACAATCCAAACGGCCCCCTAAAAGTTGCTAATTTGACAACAAAACATTAGGATAATAAGTAATAACGAACAATTAACCAATTGACACCACAAATAAAGCTTGCAGAAGAATTTCACTTCATATCTACTATTGCCAAGTAAAGGTAGAGGCCTTGATCAATCCTTGAGTAAAAAAGTTAAAGGGTGTTTGGTTTGCGGTTATGAGAATGGAGGATGACTTCCACTGCCATATACATGTTTGGTTAGTGTGTTTGATCATTAAATATGGGAATCAAACCCATAAACTTAGTCATAGTCTGAACCCGCAGAGTGGTGGGAATAAACACCCCTTTACTACAAAAACCCACCCATTTGATTCCTTAGATTCAGAGCTTACCCATTTTAACCATATTAAATTGGTACCATTTGGCCATCCTCGAGGCCCCACACTTACGACCAAGTTAACATCATGATGCCATTGATGGCTAGAAACACAAGGTACTGTCTGGTGCAATTTAAGGTATAGTCCGTACACTTCTATAGAGATTTTCTACAATTGTTGAACCTTCCAAACATTATATTATGCTAGCTGAGCAAAATTATTGAGATCATAAATAATGTGATTTTAACATATGAGCAAATCAAATAAAATTAAAATACAGATTCAGAATGCTGTCAAGTTTCTAGTTTAACATATCGAACCACAAGAAAAGAACCTCACATCACCGGTATAATACAGAAGGGCCTGTGAAGGCATACCGAGAGGAAACAGGAGCAGATCTGTTTACATGCTCATCTTGTCTCTGCCCGACGCTCGGGTTGTGATCGGATAATGTATTGGGGATGGCATTCATAGCGTACAACCTTTCTTGTCTATCAGGCAAAACAGTTTCCTGATGAAATTGTCTATTGTCCACCACACGTGTGGTGTCAAAACGGTAGGAACCAGATGGAGCTGAGGTAGATGCCATAGGATGTGAAAGATAACGTTCAACCAAACTAGAAGTATGATCATCATAAGGATTATATGGAGGATCTGCTTGATAATAACTGCTAGACGGATTAGTTGGATTTATGGCTGAAGTAACTGCAGTAGGGTTCTCTTGTCGGGCTTTAAGGCCATAAGCTCTATAGTCCTTTTCAGTTAGAAAAAGTGAATCAGGACGAGCACTCTCTTTTACTTGATCGTTTTTATAAGGATCATAAGAAGGACCAGCAGGGGTTAAGTTGCTGCGTCTTTCTCCTCTGAGCCCATAACTCCTATAGTCTTGTTCTGTCAATAAGGTCGGAGGAGGAGTCAAAGAAGGCTTTTGCAAGTGCATAGTTTCTTGTTCAGATGGTCTGCTGAGAGAAACCGCATCAGGTTGCACCCGTTCTCTTTCTTGATCAGTTTTATAAGGCTCATAAATAGATGGACCAACATTAGAAGGACCAACATTGGTCAAGTTACTGTGCCTTTCTCCTCTAAGCCCATAACTTCTATACTCTTGTTCGGTCAATAAAACCGGAGGAATCGAAGTTGGCTTTGGCAACTGCATGGGTTCTTGTTCAGATGGTCTACTCGGAAAAACTGTATCAGGGTGGGTCCCTTCTCTTTCTTGTTCGGTTCTATAAGGGTCTTGAGCAGGAGGACCAACATGGGTTTTGTTATCGTGTCTTTCACCTCTAAGCCCATAACTCCTATACTCTTGCTCACTCAATAAAAGTGGAGGGGTCAAAGTTGGCTGTCGCAACTGCGTAGATCCTTGTTCAGATGGTCTATTGAGATGAACAATATCAGGGCGACCAGGGTCATAAGCAGGAGGACCAAGAGGGATTAAGTTCACGTGTCTATCTCCTCTAAGGCCATAATTTCTATACTCCTGTTCCGTTAATAAACGTGGATAAGAAGCCACAGTTGGCTTTGGAAACTGCATACTTTCTAGCTCAGGTCTTCTATAAGGATCGAGGACAATAGGTTGTGGATGTAAAACTGGAGCCGGCTTGAACAAGTTTGAAAGTCTCTTGACCTAAGAAGAGACAAAAAGTAGATGACTTCAGCACATTTCAGTTGTTTGGTTTTAGCCAAAGATCTTAAATTTACATTGATCTGTTAAACATGAAGCTTAACCCAAATTGACTTATATCTTATGTAAATCTTACACTACCCACCGCAAAGCGCGGGCACCCTGCTATATTCATGTAAATCCACATGTGAAAAATGTTTCTCTTTTTTGAGTAGTTGCACTATCCACAAGACATATATTCATCAACAATCATTATAAGATGCATTTTCTAAAAGAAGTCACATATATCATTACAAATAATTTGTTTCATCGATAAGAAGGATCATAAAAAGTCTCATAGATATATAAAACCGGGAATAATTAGAATCCAAAACATCAAAAGAAAATTCCAAATGAAAAACACCTAAAAATAATTCAAAACAAATTATTCATGGCTTCGGTCTACCAATTACTCATTTGTAAGAAAATCAACAACATCCAAATGAGTTGCATCAGTATATTCTTTGTGACCATCATCTCTGTTTATGTCATAAACGCAGTTCGTTTCTACCCCATTCCCCTTATTCTTAATAGACTTTTGGTAAAGCTCAACTACATGCTTTTGCCCAGCGATCTAAAATTCCACAACAACAACATGCATTTGCTTTAATGCCCTTTTCTTCCACCTCCGTCGATCTAGACCATGAAAATTTCTCTACCAAATCAACGCCCTTTACCACAATGATAATCCCGTCCACGAACGCAACCTCCATTGTGATCATTATATGTTGCCACGTTCGCTTCCGAGAATGAAGCGGTAACAGTTGGACAAATCTCGTGGTTTTTCATTAAAAGCTCATTTGTTTTGCTCGGCCACAAGTAAACATGCAATCAAGTCACAATATTTTGTAAAACCTTTGGCTCGATACTGTTGTTGCACCAGTATATTGGAAGCATAAAATGTGAAGAAAGTTTTCTCTTTAACATTTTCCCCACATAAAGTCAACGTGGAAGTAATGCGGTGTATTGTTGAGTTATACTCGGTCACTTACTTGAAATCTTAAATGAGTCCACTCAAAATCACATTTTCTAGTGGTCAAACCGGTCCTTTAAATTTTGTAAACATGCAATCAGTATATTGGAAGCATAAAATGTGAAGAAAGTTTTCTCTTTAACATTTTCCCCACATAAAGTCAACGTGGAAGTAATGCGGTGTATTGTTGAGTTATACTCGGTCACTTACTTGAAATCTTAAATGAGTCCACTCAAAATCACATTTTCTAGTGGTCAAACCGGTCCTTTAAATTGTTTCAAAGGACTCATGAATCTTTCACAGTTTGTTCCAACGGACTCATGGATCTCACAGTGAGGAATTCAGTTTTCAAAGCCTCATGGAGTTGATGGCGTAGGTATGAATTGAAAACTGAATACCTCATTTTAAACAATTTAAATGACACATTTGACTTGCCATGGGCACGTTATGAGTGGAAGCCTTTAAAATTGCAAGATTTCAAGTCAGTGAGTGAGTATAACTCAGCAATGCATGTGGGGAACCAATCAGTGATGCTGAAATGTTTGAGAAAACTTTCTCCACATTTCATACTTTGCAACAACAGTATCAAGCCAAAGGTTTAAAAAAAATATTGCGAGTTGATTGCATGTTTACTAGTGGCCGAGCAAAACAACCAGCTTTTAATGAAAAACTACGAGATTCGTCCAATTGGGCTCCATTCTCAAAAGCGAACGTGGCAACATATAATGATCATGATGGAGGTCGCGTTTGTGGTTATGACCGTGGACGAGGTTATGGTCGTGGTTAAGGTCTTGGATTTGGTAGAGGAAATTTTCATGGTGTTCGGTTGAAGAACACATTTGGCTACAAGTGCAACAATTAAGAATGACAGGTGGAAAAGAAAAGGGTGTCATAGCAAATGCATGCTATCATTGTGTAAGTTTAGATCACTTGGCAAAAACATGTTGTACACCTAAGCATCTAGTTGAGCTTTACCAAAAGTCTATCAAGAATAAGGGAAACAGAGTAGAAACGAACTTAGTTATAACATACACACAGATGATATATATGATAGCCCCGATGGTCCCTAGGACCATACCGATGCAACACACTCATTTGGATGGTGGTGATTTTCATACAAATGAGTAATTGATAGTCTAAAGCTATAAATACTTTGTTTTGAATTCTAATCAGGTGTTTTTTGTTTGGAATTTTCTTTTGGTGTTTTTGGTGATGTTTTGAATTCTAATTATTTTGGGCTTAGTTTATCTATGAGACTATTTAAGATATGTGTGATTATTCTTGGTTTTATTTATCTATGCAACAATTTATTTATTATGACTTTTGAAAATGGATCTTATAATGATTGTTGATGAACATATGAGCCTTGTGGATAGTGCAAGTGTGCAACTACTCACAATTCTCAAAAAAGAGAGATTTTTCACACAGGTCAAAATTGCCACAATGATAAAAACAAATTACTTAAATGCAGTAACATATAATAAAAGTAAATCAAATTAGAAGAGGAGCTTACTTGACCAATAGTCAACTCAGTCTTGAACTTACGAGTTCGTTCATCGTAACTATCCTTAATAGCCTTCTTAAATACACTCTCGGGTAGCGGAAGACAATCCTTGTCAACCTCAAATCGAACCTACACAATTTACTGATTATTATTAAATAAAAATGAGATGGTTACTTAATTTGCGTAGATATCATAAGCTTTGTATATACCATACATAAGCTTCACATCAAAATCATAGAGAAAAACCGTGTGAAAACAAACCTGAAGAGGAAATCCCCCACCAAATGCCGCTGGTTCAAGTTTCACGCCCCCATCTGAAGTAGCTTTGTATATACCATACATAAGCTTCACATCAAAATCATAGAGAAAAAGCTTCATACCAGGCTTGATTCCCATAACCACATCTTTCTTGTGTGCTTGGACACCCATCACACGGTAATGATAACAATCTCGTTTGGTTTTTGCATTGCACATAAAGATGAATCCTCCAAGAGTTTTCGTGTCTTCGTTTCTGTCATGGACTATTGATGAACTTTCTGCTTCTTTACGTTTACCAGAACGAGAATCCTTCTTTCCAGCTTCAGGTTTAGGGTTAGAAGGTGCACGTTTATGATTAAAGAACTTAATCACAACTGCATCTTCATTCTTTGGAGAATCAGGGGTTTCTTTTTCCGAAGGTGCCAATCCAGAGCTAGACTCCTCAAGTTTAGATTTGTCATTCAAACCCTTCTTCGCGATATTCCCTTTAGGTTTCAAAGATGCCAGGGTTTTCTTTTCCGGGGTCGGTAACGGTGAGCTGGATTCACCTGGTTTTTTGTTTAACAACTTCCTCATCAACTTACGTTTTTTGTTTTTCGAAAGCTTTTGGCCTTTCTCTTCTGAGTTCAACAATGGCGAGTTGGATTCATTGTTATTAGTGACATCCATTTCTGATGACATGATCTCCGTAAACAACACAACCAATTTATGTATAAACTTTATAAGCCACTAAACTATTCACCGCGAAGGGATGGCCGTCAACATAAGACAATCTGACATAAATAAAAGATAGAGCCTGCAATAGCAAAGAAATATTAAACCTATTAGGCAACCGAGCAGCTTTTCAAGATTTAATCGTCTAACGGACAGGGAAGTGTTTGCATTAGCAACTTAATTGAATAACAAGATGTAAAAAGCTTCAGATTATGCTAACATAAGGACATATGATACAATCTTTTTTCTAGAGTAAAAAAATCATCATTCAATTTCCAGAATTACTGAAGAGAAGACCGACTAGGTTACCATCACGTTGAGACAATTTAGCTAGTCCCTACATAAACTATCGAATATCAAAGTAAACGGCGACCACTTAACGTCTAGGTACCCGGATAACTAAGTCAAACAGCAAGGAGAATGTGTAACACCTAGGATACGGGCCACCACTTACAAAACACACAGCTCTAAGCTGCGATATTTAGAATACTTCCAATCATACAGTTTCATCCTTAAGTGAATCCTTAACATCGAACCTATCAATTTCTCCCAAACTAAATAATACTTTCCTAAGACTTTAGGAAAGGTCAAGATACATGTTGTGATGATAAATAACCTAGAGCGTATCTCAAATGTTACAACTTACAACACAAATTCTACGGACCACCATACAGATAATTCATCAGTTCAACTAGACCACATCAACTTTTTACTCCCAAATTACGATTCTACAAATTACAAACTATTAAACCAAACAACACGATATGCTGGTGAAAGAAATCATGAAAGTACAAACGGTGAGCTGGATTCACCTGGTTTTTTGTGGCAATGTCCAACACTAATTTTTCCCCAAATATTAAAAACTAATTTCCAATTGGTCAAACAATGTGTTCTGATTACAATTAAGCTAACTCATATATTTTAACTGTTCTAACAACAATTATATATATCTTAAATCAGAATTTATACATTAATAATAATAAATAATAACAAATTGAAGCGTTTTAGTGACCTAAAATTGTAGACAAAAAGGGTATGAAAACTAAATGAGATCGTGACGATATTATAATTGTTGAATTAGGTTAAAATTGCTAACCGAAATTTGGTGACAAGATCGAGATTTGTGATTATGATATTTTGGTGGTGGAATGTACACCTGCAGCGTACTTTGTGAGTTCATGTAGTTATAGATATAGGTATTGGGCTGTAGATGGATTTGGATTTTGAGATGGTTTATTGGGCTAGTTTAAATTGGATTTGGGGTTGATGTGATCGATTAAAAAGACATTTTGTCTTGTTCTTTTATTTGGGTCGGTGCAATTTATTGGGATGGGCTAGTTTATTTTTATTTGTAGTTTTTATTGGGATGGGCTAGTTTATTTTTTATTAGTTATTCGAAGCAACATTTTATTTTTGAGCTTTACTGAAGATTAAATTTTGGGACAAGGAACTTTGGAGCTCATGTTGATGGTCATTTGGCGAATATGGTGTGTAAGAAACTCTAAAGCACATGGGGAGAAGAAATTGAGTCGAATAAAATGAAAGAGTCGGCACGTGTGATTTTGGAAGACCTTTATTGAGCAAATACAAATCCGGAAACACATATTGTTACGAAAAATGTTTCATCTCAGGCAGTGTTCTGAAAGGCTCAAGGCGCACTAAGGCGCAAAGGGGGCCAAAGAGCCTCGAGTCGAGGCGCATTCCAAGGCGCGGGATTCATGAATGCGAGGCGCACTAAAAGCATTAAGTTTTTTATAACATATGTGACCATTTATGTAGCTTAAATAATACAAAATAACATTAAAATACTTAATGCATAACACATATTGCCATTATAAATATTAAAATGGATCGGTTGTCACTTCTAGAACGGATCAACTCTTTTGCTCGATGACCTATATAGAAATTAAAATCCATATCAGACTAAATATGTTTGTGTCCTACACTTGTAGCTTACATCTAACAAAGCTCACAATTTAACCCAAAATATCAAGCAGGCAATATATTAATATTCAAGGCACAATGGTACATTTTCATGATAATATGTCGTAAAAAAATATTTAATGAAACAAAATAACTTCTTAAAGAAAATTTCAATCAATAAAATAAACATAAAATCAATTCAAATTTACAAATTATATAAATACTCACCTATGACTTAAAAGGCCCATGCATTATATCTTAAAAAAAAAAAAAAAAAAAAAAAAAAAAAAAAAAAAAAATCCCCGAGGCGCAAAATATGGCCTAGGCGCAAAAATCCCCCGAGGCGCCAAGGCGCAAAAAGCGCTAAGGCGCGGGCTTTTTTTGGGAGTCATGCATGTGGTGCGCCTCGAGTCAAAAAAAGCCCCAAGGCTAGCGCCTTGTGCGCCTTAGCGCCTAGGCGCGCCTTAGGCGCGATTTTGACAACTTTGATCTCAGGTACTTTGGTCTCCTCCATCTGATGGAGTGATAAAAATTAATATCGATTGTGGGATATCAAGTAGAAATAGTGTTGCTGGAATTCAGTTTATGGTGAGGTGCCACAACGGGTCAGTTCTAGTGGCGGGAAATAGACGGGTACCCTATGCGACTTCGGTTATAGAGATCGAAGTAAATGCTATTCTTTGGGTTGTCCATGTGGCCCTTGCTAAGGGTTTCATAAATGTTATTCTGGAGACGGACTCAAGTATTTTTGTTGACGCATTTCTACACTAGTTGTTGCATATTAGGGGTCTCTTCTTACATATTCATAGATTATGTTGCTCTTTTACTTCATATTCTTGGTCATTTGTGCGGTGTGATGGGAATCGAGTGGCTCATGAGCTAGCTAGAAGGGCGCTATACGACATTATAGATTTATAAATGAAGTGTATGATGGTTTTGTGCCACCCTCAATCGACTCATGGGTGCTCAATAATGTAATGTATTCATGTTATCAATAATATTTCTTGTGTTTCAAAAATAAATAAATAAATAATAAATTAAATTTTGAAATATGTTATTGGTACCTTGGCCCACCAGAAAAGTACAAAAGATTCATTTTTGTCTCTCTATTTACAATATAACACATTTTTTTTAATACTTTCGACTGATTAAACTTTATATAAACAAATTTATAAAAATCAAAAAATCATAAAAAACATACACTTAATTTTTTGTAAAGCTCTCAAGAAATTTTTTTCTCACAAAACAAAATTCCTTTAAAAAACATTACGGAGTAGCTTATTTTCACCAGAAGAACTTCAAATTCCTCGTAATCTTGATCGTCAAAATGCTATACTGAAAATTATACTAATGATAATTAGAACTGGTGCCAAGAGGCTGCTGCACAGCAAATCCTCATTAATCCATAAAACCAAACCCCAAACACCCCCCAAAACAACATTCCAATGCAACACAGACATCACCAATTTCATGCGCAACGGCCAATGCGATTCCGCTTTACGCATTTTCCAAACCATGACTCACCGCACTTCCGTTTCCTGGAACGCCATGATCTCCGGATACTTAGCCAACAACAGCTTCACTCTTGCACGCCAACTGTTCGACCAAATGCCTCACAGAGACTTGGTTTCATGGAATGTCATGATCACTGGTTGTGTCAGGAATGGTAATCTAGGTGCAGCTAGGAAGTTGTTTGATCAAATGCCGGTCAAAGACGCGGTTTCTTGGAATGCCATGTTGTCTGGCTATGCTCAGAGTGGGTACGTCGAAGAGGCGCGGAAGGTTTTTGATATGATTCCGGACGAGTGTAGGAATTCCATTACGTGGAATGGGATACTTGCGGCGTATGTTCAGAATGGGAGGGTGGACGAGGCGAGGAGGTTGTTTGAGGCGAATAAGGATTGGGATGTGATTTCGTGGAACTGTTTGATGGGCGGGTATGTGAGGAAGAGGAAGCTGGGTGATGCGAGAGGGATTTTTGACAAGATGGTGATACGTGATGAGGTTTCGTGGAATACTATGATTTCGGGTTATGCTCAGAGCGGGGATTTGTGTGAAGCGAGGAAGTTGTTTGATGAGTCTCCGGTTAGAGATGTGTATACGTGGACGGCTATGGTGTCTGGTTATGTGCAGAATGGTTTGGTGGATGAAGCTAGAAGGGTTTTTGATGAGATGCCGGTGAAGAATTCTGTTTCGTGGAATGCGATGATTGCTGGTTATTTGCAGTCTAAGAGAATTGATGTTGCTAAGGAGTTGTTTGATGCGATGCCTTGTAAGAATGTTAGTTCGTGGAATACTATGATTACCGGGTTTGCACAGAGTGGATTTATTGATATTGCTAGGGATTTATTTGAGAAGATGCCTCGACGTGATTGCATTTCATGGGGTGCTATTATTTCAGGATATGCTCATTTGGGCCACAATGAAGAAGCGTTGAGATTGTTTGTAGAAATGAAGAGAAGTGGAGAAAAGGCAAATAGGTCTATATTTTCGTGCATTTTGAGCACGTGTGCCGAGATCACTGCTTTAGAATTGGGATATCAATTGCATGCACAGCTTGTTAAGGTAGGGCTTAGATCTGGATGGTATGTAGGAAATGCATTACTGTCGACGTATTGCAAATGTGGAAACATAGATGAGGCTAACGCTATATTTGAAGAAATTTCTGATAAGGACATAGTTTCGTGGAACACAATCATTGCTGGATATGCACGACATGGCTTTGGCCAGGAGGCTCTAAGAGTTTTCGAGTCAATGAAGAGAAGTGGAGTCAAACCCGATCAAGTTACTATGGTTGGTGTCTTGTCTGCATGTAGTCACAGTGGGTTGGTAGATAGAGGCACACACTACTTCTACACAATGAATCGTGATTATGGAATAGCTGCAAATTCAAAACACTATACGTGCATGATTGATCTCCTCGGTCGAGCAGGGCGCCTAGATGATGCTCAAAATTTGATGAAAAGTATGCCATTTGAACCAGATGCCGCTACATGGGGTGCTCTACTAGGTGCCAGCAGAATTCATGGCAATACCGAATTAGGTGAGAAGGCTGCTGAGATGGTTTTCCAGATGGAGCCTGATAATGCCGGAATGTATGTCCTTTTATCAAATTTATATGCAGCTTCAGGTAGATGGGCTGATGTTGGTGCAATGAGATTGAAGATGAGGGACACGGGGGTAAAGAAAGTCCCGGGTTATAGCTGGCTTGAAGTGCAAAATAAGATCCACACGTTCTCAGTTGGGGATTCAACCCACCCAGAGACAGTTAGGATATATGCTTATCTTGAAGAATTGGTTTTTAGATTAAAGAAAGAGGGTTACATTTCTTCTCCTAAATTGGTTTTGCATGATGTGGAAGAGGAAGAAAAGGAACATATGTTGAGGTACCATAGTGAAAAGTTGGCGGTGGCATTTGGGATCCTTAATATACAAGGTGGAAGACCGATTCGTGTATTTAAGAACTTGAGGGTATGTGCTGACTGTCATAATGTCATCAAACACATATCAAAGATTGAGGGCAGGCTGATAATTGTGAGAGACTCCCACCGTTTTCACCATTTTAGGGATGGTGTATGTTCTTGTGGCGATTACTGGTGATAAACAAGAAGTGTTTAGACACCATGTAGGCGAGTGATCCGAAACCTAGGTATGTTCTCCTAAAATAGTTGTACTATATAGGTAAACTGGTGATAAAATGTTATCTGGGATTATGGTTTTTTGTACTCTCCGTTTTCCAAGTAATTCATTTCATCATAACACATTTCTTCATTATGCATCAAAAGATCGATTAACGTGGAAGCTAATGCTTCTGGAATTTTGTTCAAAGAGTTTTACTCGTTTTTTGGTGCAAAAGGTGAGCTTATATTAAACATCCAAACATATGTACATCATAAGGATATTTAAGAAAGATTGGACAGACCCCAATCTTTTATACCAGCAACTCTAACACAACTCTAAACATTCACTATATATCAGACAAAATCCTAACAATTATATCTGATATTTCTGATCTCAGACAAAGAATATGACACCTTCAAATCACTTTGTATTGCACCATACCATCTAGCTACATTTCCATCTTACCCTCTTGCCATGATCACTCAACCTGCCACCATAGTAAACACAGCAAGTAGGGTTAATGGCATCACTAGGCACCCATAACCCATCCAATCAAGGGCTATACCAAACAGCCTACATTTCCATCTCGAAAATGGCTTCAACTGTTTGGGAACGCACTCCTTGAGGGATGCCAACCATACCTCCTATGATGGTGTATTGGAAGGACCAAGAAGGTTCATCTTACACACCTCTCTATTCCAACCATCATACACCATCCTCCAAGTCATTTACCCTTCACAAAGTAGGACCCTACTTTATGGTACATTCTTACAAGTAAGGCCTCCTATTTAAATATTTAACCAATACATGATCCAATTTTCCTCCCAAGGCCAAAACTGGAAAGCATGTAAGGCTAGAATAGGTACAGCCATACTTGATAGAACTCCAAGGTACAAGGTGTCCAACCTTTGTAATGACTTCTATAAAGAATAGTTGACAAAACCTGATTCAATCAGCAGTAAAATTCACTTCCAAACACCCAGTTCATGTCAAACAAAGATTCTGTACTTCACTTATATCCCATATCTTGAAAATCTATCAATTGCAGTGGTCTTCTTTACTTTTAAACTCATTAATTTCCATCTCAGCTCTTCTTTAATGCACTGAATTACTTCATCCTCACTCCTTTTGATTCCTTGAAAAAGTCTTAAATTCCTTTCCCTCCAAATATTATACACACAGGCTGCCAAACCAAGTCTTCCAAGTATACTTCTGATGCTATTGTTATATGTACTCTGCTGCATAAATTGTTGTATATCTTGCCACTTGTGATTAGTTTTGTCAAGACAGCTTAACTCTTTAATATGATTCGAGACTTTAGAAGCAAAATCACATTGAAAGAACAAGTGTTGTACTGAATCCTTAGTAGTTAGGCATAAAGGACACTGCAGAACAATACCATTATTCCATTTCTCCATTCTATCTTGGGTTTGGAGCCTATTGTGCATAGCTAACCACAGAATAAAAGCTTGTCTAGGAGTACACTGAGAGAACCAAACAGTCTTGAACCAATCAACCTTTTGATACTCACATACCATACTCTGCCAAACACCCCTTATAGAAAATTGCAACTTCTTGTTTTCATTACCCAACCATACCACTTTATCAGGATTTTGAGATAGTTTAGGATTTTGAGATAGTTTTACTCGTTGAAGGCTTCAGTGACTACCAAACTAATTTGAAGGACTGTTGTACATTCTAAACAGGGTGTATCTAATCGGTTGTTTATTTCAGCGACGCAAAAACACAATTACTGGTGGTAGACGTTAAATATTGGAAGGTAAAAGTGAGTTGCTGTCCATTATGATAAATGTTGAACTTTGTAATAGCTATTTAGGTAATTTTTATATTCTCAACATAAGGCATTTTCAAAGTTCTTTGGGCTATAGATAAGTTTTGTTAAAAAAAAAAAAAAATAAAAAAAAAAAATAAAAAAAAAAATAAAAAAGCCACCTCACCTATGGTAAACTAATGATCCACATACAAATTACAAAGAAAATACCTTATTATAAGTTGACCGAAAGTGTTAGGACAGATCAAGAAATTACAATGTAACATCTTTAAATTGATGTTCATTTAGTCAAAACCGTGTCAAGAAAGGTTCCATCCATATTTTAATTGTTTTGTTTTTTCATTATATTATTATCAAGCATTTGGATTTATTTGCTACATCTTCTTGTTAAGGCAAAAACAAAAAGTTACCAGACTAATTGTTACTAGAAATTATGGAACCTATATTTCTCTACGATGCGTTCCTGAGTTTCAGGGGCGAGGATACTCGAAAGAATTTCACAAGTCAAACTCCATGGAGCTCTTATACGCCACAACTTTGATATTCCATGATACTTTGCTCCCGAGAGGTCAAAGTATCGCTCCTCAGCTCTCGGCAGCCATCAAGGATTCTAGAATCTTTATTGTTGTATTTTCGACAAACTATGCTGATTCCAAATGGTGCCTTAATGAACTTTGCGAGATGATGCATTGGAAGGAGCAAGTGAATGACCAACGCGTCGTTCTTCCTGTATTTCTAGATGTCAAAAAAACTGATGTTGGTAGCCAACAAGGTTCCTATGAAAAACATTTTGAAATTCACCAAAATAAATTCGATCAGGAGACAGTTCAAGAATGGAGGGAAGCTCTACAAAAAGCAGGACAACTTCCTGGCGGCTTGCACCTGCAAGATGATGCCAACGGGTAAAGTTTCGGGATTATTTTTCTTTCATAAGCTGTCTTGTTGATTCTTTTTTTCATATACACCGAAAATACAAAAAAATTATGCAGGGATGAGGGGACGTTGGTGGACCTAGTTGTGGAAACTGTTAGAAAAGTTATACATGGACAAGACTCGAACATAGCAGACAGCCTTGTTGGTATAGGATCTCGGATAGAAGAAGTGATTTCGATGTTAAACGTTGGTTCTATGGATGTTGCTGATGATGGTATACGGGTCGTTGCAATTTATGGGCCAGAAGGGATGGGTAAGACCACAATTGCAGAAGCTACATTTAAACGCCTTGCTATTAGATTCAAAGCACAGTACTCTTGTTTCCTTTCCAATGTGAAAACCATATTCGGAGAGTCAAATGGGAAGGTTACTTTGCAGAATAAGCTCATATCGAATCTTATTCAAGACAATGAGAGCCGAAAACATGTAAACAGCTATCAGCAGGGTATTGGAAGAATACAAAAGATGATGAAAGGTCAAAAGGTCCTTTTGGTTCTTGATGATGTTGACAACGATGAGCAGTTGAAGATATTAGGCATAAATCGTGCAATTTTTGGGCGTGGGAGTAGAATAATTGTGACGACAAGAGATGCATCATTCTTAGGTCGGGTTAAACTAGATGCTACTTATGAACCTCGGTTGCTGGATGAAACAGAGTCTCTGGAAGTGTTTTGTATGGATGCCTTCCGACAGAAGAAACCAAAGGAAGGGTATGAGGAAGTGTCGTGGGAAGCAGTGCGTTGGGGGGCAGGACATCCCGGTGCTCTAAAAGTCGCAGCTGATCGTTTGAGATGCTTCGAAGGTGTACATTATTGGGAATGCGCATTGAAAGGTTTGATGCGTGAGTACTCCTCAAGTTGATTATGTTAGTCGTATAGGTATATCAAGTTTATCTTCTGAGAGATATTTACGGATGTAGAACAATGATATAATACTATGATGTAGCTGATCACGATTGAGAAACATATAAAGCATCTTTTAATGATTTAAATTATTATTCTTACTGAAACTTCTTGATAACTGGTATAATTTTCGCTTGATTGATTCTTTGCATTAACAGAAAGCAAATAGAAGATTACAATGATGTTACGTATGCTTGGGCTTAGCCCTAGACTAACCACACTATTGTGCTTAACTCCAATTACATAATAATCAATACTAAGCTAAGTGTAAATATGCTAATTCACCCTGCAGTTGGAGCAGAGTGGGAGGTGAAGCGAACTTGAAGCCTTCATAACTTAGCAGCGGAAGATAGTTTGTGTTGATCTGTTTTGTTTCACTAGAAGAGACAGATAAAAAAAAAATTACAGTATAAAAACTAGAGATACAAACCTAAAAGAGAAAATGTAATTGTTCGTAAAAACCTTCTCTAACTGCAGCCAGTGGGGCAGTGAGGCAATCCCTTTTACCAATAGGTCAAGAGATGATGATGATAGATTCATTTATCTTCCTTGATTTGAGGAACAATTTTTATATTTTTTAGAAAAGTCAAACTTACACATACAACTATACATTCTCACATAAACCACACATTTGTCCATAACTGTTACAATCAAGAAATATTTGAATTACAATACTCGAACTTAAAGCAATTAAAACTTATGCAGATAATGAGGCGAAACTATCATCGAGGAAGTCTTCATCATCCTCGGCTTCGGAGGAGCAAAGCTCATCATCATTAAACATACTAATAACCAATTTAGAATCTAACACATCATCCTCGTATACCCAACGCATCCCACAACACGAAACTTTGTCATCAATATCTTTCTTATCGCTATGACCAAATTTAAGTACCACAATGTCACCTGCTTCCACCACAAGCGTTCTATCATCAAGTGGACAAAACATGACACACATGCAAAAACGACCATCAAACATCATATCATCAAAACGATGACTTGTTTCTTTCGATTCATTATACATTTTTGGATAGATGAAGACAGGGTCATTGTCTATATCCATGTGTAACATAGCACATAGGATCACACCACAGATTTGTTTATCATAGTGCATTGGAGCTACAGCAGATAAAATGTCTCCTGTGTTTTGATAACTGCACCACTCAGGTACGTTCGCCTCTGTGAGACTGATCAACAACTCATCTATAATGAATGTTGCCTGTAGAGCATTGAAACATGCGTTACACGCGTCTGCATATATAATATATTTAATATACACAAAGGCTACTTCATTACGAAATTTGTGCTAGGCGTTGCTTACCTCGAAAAGTTTCGAACAAAAAATATAAGCCATTTGCATTGAATCAAATGGCATCACATCTAATGACCAACAGTTGTTTGCTTCTATACTTCTCAATTGTGATGGAAGCGGTGGAAGCAACTGTAATTCAGAACAATCATATACATAAAGGGCATTCAGTTCTGAAAGGTTGCTGAAGCTCTCCGGTAGACTTGAAAATGGGTTTCGTGAAAGGTCTAACGACTGTAGAGACACCAAATTCCCAATTTCACAGGATACCTGTGACACATTACAATTTATCATTTGTAATTCACGTAGGTTCCTTAGTTCTGTAACCTTGATGAATCCTTTGGAACTAAGTTTCATGCACTGATTTAATATAAGCACCTTCAGATTTTGTAACTCAGATATATTTGGAGGAAGATTCACCAGCCTTTTACAATCAATTGCCTTAATCTTTTTGATGTTTGGCGGAAGATTTGGGATTGACTCTAATTTGGTGTTATGAGATAGATATATTTTTCTTAGTTGATGGAGTTCGCAGAGGCTATCGGAAATGCTATAGAATGTTTTATTAGTTGATTTCAAGTGAACTAACGATTTTTGGCTCCCTACTTCATGTGAGATCTTCATAATGTTGCTACAATAGCTTAACTTAAGGTTTTGAAGTGACGTTAACTTACCTAGGATTTTCCATGGAAACCTCTTCAATCCTGGGCAATAACTAAGATCTAATTTAACAAGTTTTTGGAGGCAACCAACAGAGTTATGCAACTCCTCCAAATTTATGCAGTTCCTTAACAGAAGTTGCTCAAGATTCTCGAGCCCAATGAAGTTTCCGGTCATGGTTAATGAGCTTGAAAATCTAAGATCCAGAATCCTGAGCTTCTTAAGACTCTGGAAACACAAAAACAAACACATACGATATATCATATCATCCCTTTAAGTAACTACCATATACAATAGGCCTAATTAACAAAGATAATAAATTGTGAGACAACCTAGATTGTATTTGTTGGTGATTTTGCATCACCAATATGATTTAAGTGTAATGGATTGACTTAGTTGACCAATGTGTTTTCGTGATAAATGTTCAACAAGTCGGGGTTGTGCGGAGTGCACACTTGTATGACGTTATTATGATTATCATTCGGGGGCGAAGCCCCAAATCACGGGGGTCCAGGGGCAGCGCCCCTAGTAGCAGGGTCCAAGGCCAGGTCAGCTTGGAAAAAATTTATTTGGTATAAAGTTCTATGTTAAAAATGCATTTAAAAATAAAGTTCTTGGAATTATTGTTACACCCAAAACCGAGTTTTAAGTATTAAATAATGAAAATGTCATTGGAATAGTTTAACTAGACTTTTATGAGTCGGGAGACTCGATATGAATGGTTAGTCAATGAAAGTTAAGTTGTAGTCAAACCCGATAGTCAAACTAATAGTCAAAGAAGATGTAATATGGCTATAAAAAGATTGATGTGTCTCAAAAATAAGAGATATAGACTTAAGGGACTAAGATTGTCAAAAGGTAAATGTGTTATAAAAGTTAATGCGGCCAAAAGTAAAGAGACTTGGGGGATCAAATGTGTCAAAGGGTGAAATAGCTTTAGAATGAAGAAAGCTTCATATACTTAAATCCCAGGCCTCTCAAAAGTTTCAGGGAGTTTTTTGGTGAGTCGGTTTAGAAGTGAGAAAAAGAGAGGGAAGAAGCAAATTGATGATTATGTGATAGACGAGATTAGTAATTTCTATGTCAAAGGTTTAACCTAGCAACCATCCCTAGAAGTGTTGTGATGATTATTGTTTAGGAATTGTAAAGAGTGAGAATGATGAAGATGATGATAAAGATTGATGATGATGTTCTTAGTGATTATAACTATGGAAGCCAAGGATGCAAAAGAAAGGGTTAATGATGTTATGATGTTATAATGATTATGGTGGGTAATCTTGGCTTGGATTGTTAAGGTAAGTAGATTGACTATAACAAGATGTTATATTGAGTTTATCATGTTTGTATTAAGTGTTATGTGTTATGTGTTAAGTGATTATTTGTGTTAAGGTTATGAAAGGCCTAATGACTACTACCTCCGTCCCATTTTAATTGTCCGCGGGTCCGAATTTGACCGTTAATATTTTTGTTTGTATTATATAACACTTGATGAAATTTATATCATTGAAAAGTTCGTTTAACGAACTTTTCAATGATATAAATTTCATCAAGTGTTATATAATACAAACAAAACGAACTTTTCAATGATATAAATTTCATCAAGTGTTATATAATACAAACAAAAATATTTACGGTCAAATTCGGGCCCGCGGACAATTAAAATGGGACGGAGGGAGTAGCATGTTTGGTTTAAGATAAAGATGAGGCTAGTTGGTTTATATGTTTGGTTGAAGATGAAGATGAGGCTAGTTTGTTTATCTAGCTAGTTGAATTTAGCATAGTTGATATGCTATTGATGGTATATGAAGTTTAAGAATTGATGTGTAACTAGTTGATGTGCATTTAGCAAGATGTGATTAGCCTAGTTGTGAATTAGCAAGATATGTAAAGTTTATGTGTATATAAATGATTAATGGATTTAATGAAGCTTATGATGCAAATTGTGATTAATGATGTATAATGACTTGGTATGTCTTTTACTTACTAAGCGAAAGCTTACCATTATAGTTGACAATGTTTTGTAGGTTCTTATTGAAGTGTTATGATTGGATTAAAGCTTCGATTTGGAAGTGCGGGTTAAAAGTGTATTGGAACATGCCTAGGAGCTTAGTATTAGTACTGAGCTCAAATCAAGGTTGAACCCCCAAAGTGTCGTAAAATGTTTTGTAAAAGATGTTTTTAAGTGTCAAAGTCAATGTTTTTATTGTTATAGTAAAGGTCATGTGTGTTGTATAAGAGGTGTATGTAAAATGGGTCAAAAAGGGGTGTTTGGCAAAAAAACTCGTCGATTTGTAAAGTATATGTTCTCGGGTCGTTTAGACCAAGTAATGTTATGGAAATGATGTATTATGATGTTAATATGATTTCTGGAAGTCCGTGTGAAGTATCGGGTCATGGTGGTCTTGTTCCGGGTCAAAAAGATAAGTTAGAAAGTGTTGTGCAGGTCAGAGGCATTTAGCCAGCGGCTGAGGAACTTAGCTGGCGGCTAAATGCATCAGGAGGATTTGTTGATTTTGTCCAATGTTTGAAAAATCATATTTTTTAAATTGTAAGTCGTTAGAAGTCGTACCATCCGTCGTTTTAAAGGTATTTGAGTCTAGTTTCATTTAAAAATACTTTCAAGGGTTGTATGTTTATAAATTTTTGTCAATGGTCAAAAGAGTAAAAGGAGGTCCATTGTAGTCAAAGTGTTTCCGCAAAAAAGTTTTAATTTTTGGACAAATCGGGCACGGGGTGTAACAATTATGGACTTGATTTTTGCCCTTTGATTTAGCTGATTCGGTAGTTAAAATAACTGACAACCGTTGTTAAGTTTTGTTGGTCAAATATTTATTATCAGGTTCGTTTTCATAACAACAAAAACATATTATCGATTCTTAATCTGAGTTTTATCCGATTTGAGATTTCGATAGAACCATCGAAATACTTCAATCTGAAAGTGTTTACACGACTCTCAGATTTCTATAATCATAAATTTCTAACAGTATTCTGGTGCTTAATTATTGCCCAAAAGTGTTTGTCCTTATCTCTGATTTGAAATACAGTATATAAACTTTTATAGATAACATATCTTAGTTATAGAAAGTGTATATCTTTGCTTTATTTAATTTTCATTCATATAAGAGCACTAGGTAAGGTGTGATCATTTAACATGTTAACGGTATGCCAACTCAGCGTCACGTCGTACCCTCCCCAATAACAAACCAATCACTTAAACACACCTCCCTCATAACACACCACTAACACGGTATTGGGTCCCGTATTTTTTTTATTTTATCTATTTCATACAAACACATTTTATATAAATTTCTTAAAAAAAAAAAAAAAAAAAAAAAAAAAAAAAAAAAAAAGGACTACAGGCTACCATTAAAAGAAAAAGATTACACTACTAGACGATGAAATAAAAATATGAATACATGAAAATAAAATACGATACGATGAAATAAAAATAAAACATGATACGAATACACTAATCATTTGTGGTCTGGGTCGACGGGCCAGCCGAAGAAGCCGCCATGCCAAAGTAAAAACGTCGAATATCGGCTTTTATTGCTTCCACACCCGCCGAATCTTCCGGAGTCATCCCCTCAGTGCTAAAACTAAGAAACTTCAATTCTTATAAAAAAAAAATTTTGAGTTGCGATCTAATCAATTTTTTTCTCTTGTTCAACTCACAATTCCTCTTGGATCATCTCCTTGAAAGCTTCTCTACTAGACGAAGAAGCTACCGAACGTGTAGAGTCCGGTTTTGCACTCTTGGAAGGCCTTGGCTTGCCGGGAGGACGTGGGATTGCATCTTCTTGAAATAGTTCGTTCGGTTCTTCAATGTCGTCGAGTCCCCGAACGTGTCTTCTGGGTTTAACGATTTTCACACCACACCATTTGCTATGGTCTTTTAAGATCCCTCATGCTTCATGGTGGGTAAACACATAACGCCACAATTCTTTGAATATGGTGTAACAACGATTTAGGTGTTTTGAATCGTTTTCACCACTCAACCGTTCATTTTCTTCGACAACTCCCGCGAACTTGTTACAAGCACCCTACAACGTGGTTCACTTGCCGGTCATCATATCCTTGGTACATTGGTATTCTGTAAACCGTTTGTATTCATTTGTAACTTTTTTCCAAAACGACTTTGAGTTTCGGTCAATACCGAGTCTTGGATCATCGGATATTTGTATGTACGTTTCGGCCAAAAGCTTTTCCTCATCCGGTTCCCAATGTTTGAGGACGGAATCGATCTTCTTTGGTCTTGGCTTTTTCCATTTTCCTTTTCCTTTTTCGATCGACAAAGACTCACTTTGTGATCCTTGTGTTGGTGATGGAAGTGAGGTTGGTGGTGGTGATGAGTTTGGTGGCATGTCTTGTGTTGGTTGCGAGGAATTCCCGAGACTCATGTTGTTGAAGTATCGATGTTGTTGTGAGAAAGGCCATTTGGTTATATTGATCTTGATTCATTTGTGGACCGAAATTGGGTTGTGGAAAATATGGTAGCGAGTTTTGTGTGTTGTGTTGCTTCGGATATGGTGCATAACCCGACATGTGTTGGTTCGGATATGGAGGATATGGCATCGTGTTTTGAGTGTTCGGCATAGGCATCGGATTTTGATTACGTTGGACTGGAAAAAAGCGACCGGATGATGGTGTTGCGGGTGAAGGCGAGCTTGAATTAGCGGATACGGTTTGAAAAATGTTGTTAAGTAACCAATCATTTGTGTTTTGATGTGCCATTTTTTGAATGATAATGTGTATGTAAAAGTGTTGATATGTTGGTATTTATATGTGAAAATTGGATCGAGTACGCCGTTGTGATTCATTTGCCCGTTTGCATGCAGACATGCATTCAAGTCTATGACAAGAGCTATTTGGTGATGATGTACGTCCACGTCCTGCCGGGAAACCAAGGAATGCCAAAAAAACAAAAGTCCGATACATCGACTAGCACCAGTGGAAGTGCGTCAAGCAACTTAGAATCTATGACATTCGAGCTTCGACTTAGACGGGAAGCGGCCCAAGCGGCGTACGATGCGGCTAGAATGAATTCCGAGACGAATACGCGTTTGGAGGAATTTAGATTTCTCAGTATGAAAATGAGTGACGTAGATCCTGAAGAGGCGTATTTTATCAAAATGAAAAAACAAAGAATCAAAGAGAAATATAAGTTGCAACAACCGCCAACTGATCCAAATGATAGCGACTAATTTAAATTATCTACTTATCGTATTTTATTTCGTATGTTTTATTTCGTAATTTCTATTATGTCATTTTTTTTAATGTAATGTTTTAATTTTGTATTGTAATGTTTAGTTTTTATTAATAAAATGTTTGAATGTTTAATAAATGAATTTGTTGAGGGTAGAATTTGTAAATTTGTAAAAAGTGGTGTTATTTGGTGTTATGATTTCCTGGTGTTTTTTAGTGTATGTTATTTGGTGCTAAGATGATGTGGCGCTGACGTGACGCGGTGTTATTTCATAACTCAAAGTTATGACTCCCGTTACTCAAGTTATGACTCCCGTTACTCAAGTTATGACTCCCGTTACTCCCGTAAAAAGTACACCGCTTCCCTACACCCCTTAGGGGCTGTTTCTTTTTCGTTTAGTGGAGGGAATTGGTAGGTCTCACCAATTTAATATTATTTCTTTTGGTGTAGGCCCCATTGAATTTGTTTAGTTCGTCTGTGTGAATATGGGCTACAAATGTTAAGTATTCCCCATTCAGACCATATAACAGATGGTGGGTCCTACTATTTTGTTAGCAAACAGAAAAAAAAAAAAAAAAAAACAACGCCTAAATCTTATCAACCTCGTGAAAATAAATAATTACATGATCGTACCTTGACTCCTTCCCAAAGTTTTTCCAATTTGCTATATTCCAATTTAATTACCACCACGTTGCCCATATCAAACTTGTCAAGACTTTTGCAAGGGAAATATTCCCATTCCAAGTATTTCAAATGTTTGAAAGAGAAGCAATACATGTCATCATTTGAAGAAGACGACCATTTCAGGTTAGAACTATTGAACTTGATGAATCTCAGACTACTCATCTTTTTTAAGGACACGAATTGAACAGTTGCCTCCTCTTCCATCTGGTCCCTGTGGTCCAACTGAATGCTTCTAACTGAATCTGTTCCCTGGTAAACAATAATGGAGAGAGCTATATTTAGTATCAATAACCTATGTAGGTGTTGAAATGAAATGAAATATTATATCATAAACTGATGGAGATATTGTACCGAATAATCTCTCAATACGCGAACAATGTCCCTATGACCTATCAGTCTAGTACGTTTTCCAGGCTCATCAGGATGTTCTTGCCGGACTAATTCCTGTCCCATCTCCATAATTGCATTATGCAACCACACGACGCTTTGAATTAGGCCGTTATCCTTTAGATATTGTATTTCAATATCTGGGAAGAATCCTGACTCTTCATCCTGTAATGCTTTGAAGACCATATTTTCTGCCATTCCATGGAAAAAACAAGCGATATCCAGAAATAAATTCTTAGCTCTATTAGTAAGTGAGTCATAGCTCAACTGAAGCTTCTTTTGAATATCTTCATGAGGAATTCTTTTTAGTGTCTCCAGTATGCTTGGCCATTGTTTCCTTTCATGATATGTAAAATGGCGACTCCAGACCTCAAGAACCAAGGGAAGCCCTCCAGCGCGACGGGCTATTTCATATACAAACTCTTTGTCGACAAGCTCATCTTTCCCAAATGTGAGTCCAGTAAAGAGTTCAAAAGACTCTTTTGTGTTCAACAAGCTTATATCGTAAAGAGTGTATGGTAGATTCCCAAGGGAATGTTTATTTCTTGTTGTCACAATGATTCTACTTTCACAATTAAAGGAGGCAGAATGAATTCCTAATGCTTGCAACTGCTCAAACCTATAAACGTCATCAAGTACCAAAAGAACCTTTTGACCACTTATCAACTTCTTTATCTTTCCAGCTCCATCATTATGACAGACTATAAACTTATCATTTCCAGTTAGACAAGATATGAAATCCTTCTGCAACTTAACCTTCCAATTTCGACCTCCGTATTCGTAATTATGGATATCCTGGATGAAACAACTGACATCGAAATCTGCAGCAATTCTGTCATACACAGATTTGACGATAGCCGTTTTACCTGACCCACTAATTCCAAAAACTGCAACAATGGAAGGAGCTTGGTCACTTAACCTTAATGCTGAAATTATAGATTGTGCTCTTGATTCTATCCCAACAGGGTGCTCAACATCAAATAGCTCTTGTGGATTTTGCATCTTCCTAAGTAGTTTTATAGTCTTTCGTAAGAACTTCTCTTCGTCCCTGCCAAATTCCAGAGAAAAATCATTACCTCGTGTGTAATCATTAACGCAGCAGGATATCAATGTTGTATAGTTAGGTTCACTATTTCTTTAATGACAATTTACTCTTATACGGAGTATATATTTAACCCAAAAACCTTTTATAATGATCAAATGACTCGTTCTTTATTTAAATTAAAAAGTTAATTGCCTATTAATAAATGGAATGAGTTACAGCTAGGCAAATCCAGACACTATTTCCTGAAGTATTTATGCTTAAGCTGCTTATGATTATCTAATATAAGCAATCCATAAACCCTCTTATACAACAAACTTCATTTTATTTTCAGTGAAAAAAAGGAAATGAAAAACCAAGGAAGTTTGAGAAAAGTTACCCATTTTGGCAGGTAAGACCAGACAATTGGCCTGCATCTTTTAGAGCTTGCCTCCATTTCTGAAGTCTCTCTGGATCGACATTGTTCTCGTGCTCTTGGAAAGCTTTTTCAAAAGAACCTTGTTGACTTCTAACATCTGTTGGATTGACATTAAAAAAAATGGGAAAAACTCTCCTTCTCTTAAACTTGTGGAGGCAATCCATTATGACGACCAACTCGTCAAGGCACCTTACA
Organism: Artemisia argyi; assembly: GCA_030686995.1. NCBI lineage: Eukaryota > Viridiplantae > Streptophyta > Magnoliopsida > Asterales > Asteraceae > Artemisia > Artemisia argyi. The sequence continues at coordinate 192,304,363 of CM060676.1, forward strand.
GAATAAGGGTAGTTATTTGATAATACGACAGCATATATCTCAGACTCCTCAATAGCTTTCAACAGCTGGGAACTCTCAGCTTGACCACCACCTATAACAGGAAGCATGGTGTGGTCAGATATGGTAAAACCGTTGCGTGTGAGGGCTCCCTTGAGATGGCTTACGAAGCTTTTGCCAATATCTTCAAATTTATAATTTACAAACACATTATTCCTCGGCCTTTTACGACAGGATTCATCAAAGGAATCTGAATCCCTTTTTCTCTTAGTAGATGAAAAGGAAGCCAGAGTCGATGAGCATGGATTCATTGTCAGTTTTTAAAGCTAGAATACAGTTGTTGCAATATATGGTTGGCCATATTTATGTAGTTGGCCACTTTTGTCTTTTGAATGGATGACGATATATTCAATGTACAGTTGTTGCGAGATATGGCTTTCCCTATCTCGACTTCAATTCCTAAAGGAAAACGGAATCAGATGGAGTCGGCCATTTTTGTCTTTTGAATTGCCAGATTTGATGAGGATGGGTGCAATGCTCAGTTTTGAAAGTTAGTGATACAGTTGTTGCTTGATATGGTTTTCGCTATTTCGACTTCAATTCCTAAAGGAAAACGGAATCAGATGGAGTCGGCCATTTTTGTCTTTTGAATTGCCAGATTTGATGAGGATGGGTTCAATGCTTAGTTTTGAAAGTTAGTGATACAGTTGTTGCTTGATATGGTTTTCGCTATTTCGACTTCAATTCCTAAGGAAATTGAATAAGACATTTATGGAGTCGGCCATTTTTGTCTTTCAAATAAACACTTTCGTTTCTTTCTTGGTGATTACTCGTAGTATATATAGAAAGTTTATTTTATCTTTCATATGAATTCTCGAATTAACAACTTTGATGCAAGTGTTACAAATCTCCACATCAAAAACTAAATTTTCGGTTGCTAAGTTTTATACTAACGAATATTGGCTAGCTTCAAATGTATTTCGGTTACAACTTTTACTTTACCGATTAGTTTCTTCACTTTTACAACGGTTGAAACCGCCAAATGACAATGATAAAATCTAACTATGTTATTGAATTTAAGTTATGACAAATATTGGGTAATTTTAGAAACAATATTAAATGTTAAAAGAAAATATATATATATATATATATATATATATATATATATATATATATATATATATATATATATATATAGGGGCACGTTCTATGCAGTACCAATATTAGATGCAGTACTTTACAGTACCATTTGGACCAATAAGAATTGAGTATTATTAAATCTTTTCAATTTATTCAAAAGGGTAAAATAGTAAAACACATTTTAACTTTATTTTTGAATTTTTCTTAATTAAAAAATGTTTTTCTAAGCCCCTTAATTTCCGGAATTAAAAAATAACTTTTTTTTTCAACATTCTGATAGTGCATATGTGTTTTGTCAAACTTATTTTGCTTAAAATGGTAATTGCACATATATTTCTAGTGTACATTCTTAATTTTTTGATGTTTGAAATTCATGATCAAAAAAGCCCCTTAATTTTCGGAATTAAAAAATAACTTTTTTTAACTTTTTTTTTCAACATGCATGTTTTCTGAAAGTGCATATGTGTTTTGTCAAACTTATTTTGCTTAAAATGGTAATTTCACATATGTTTCTAGTGTACATTCTTTGATGTTTGAAATTCATGACGAAAAACAAAAACATAAACATAAACATGTAACCTATAAAAATTGAGAAATGATTTAGATGCCTAAAAATATGCCTAATTGTGTGCCTAAAATGATGTGGCAATGGCTTATTGGTTTGTGTAAAAGCGGGTCCCTCTCCAACCACTAATAATATGTTGCCACATAGATTAGGCATGCTATTAGGCATACCAATTAGGTATGCCAATCAATGCTCATAAAAATTAATAGCAAACCAACAACACAAATAATATACAAAAAATTCGATATCAAGTAAAATACAATTCATCAAATAAAATGTAATTAAGTACAAGTATCTTGTTAAATATAAATGTGCACGCCACTTAAAAACATGTGTGCACTTTTCACTTTCTCCTCAAATTTATTAGAACATATCTGCACGCCTTCAAAAAACATAGGTGCACACGATACTTTCTTATCAAATTTATTAGAACATGTGTGCACGCCTTCTAAAAACATGTATGTTTTGAGTGACCAGATAAACTTCATAATTAAAGCACCAAAAACCCGATCCCTGTTTCAAAGCAAAAACTAAAAATTAAATAGTTAATCATGTTAGCTAAGAAAATAAATACATAGCATGAGACTACAACTTTGCTAATAAGACATAACCAAAACTAGGGGTGGCAATTTCTGACCCGACACGAAACCCGACTTGAAACCGACACGAAAATTAACAGGTTCGGGTTGAGCTAAATAAATTTTGGGTCAGGTTTGGGTCAACATGTCTAACCCGTTTATTAAACAGGTCAGGTTTGGGTTGGGAATAAAATAAACGGGTCAACCCGCCAACCCATTTAAGTTTGTTTTTCCTTAATTAAAAATTACTTATATTTAATTATAGGGGTTAAATAGGTTAAACGGGTTGACCTGCTAACTCGTTTAACACATTTAACAAGTGTAATGTGCTAACTTTTGTATATAAAACGGATTAAATGGGTCAACCCGAAACCCGTTTAACATATTCAACCCGTGGAACCTATTTAACCTGTCAACCCAAGTATATATACGGGTTAAATGGGCCAGGTTCGGGTTACGTATAAACAGGTTAGGGTTGATATAGCTGACCCGATGATTTAAATGGGTCAGGTTTGGGTTGGGGTTTTCTGACCCGCCAACCTGACAACTCGAACCCGACTCGAATTGCCACCCCTAACCAAAACCCATACCTCATTAGTAAGACCTATTGATTCAAAAACAACATTTATTAAATTTATGTTGTAAAACCCGGATTATACTGTTTATAGAAAACATGAAATTATCATCAATTCGAAATTAGGCATAAAGCAGATAAAAAAAAAAAAAAAAAAAAAAAAAAAAAAAAAAAAAAAAAGGATGCACTACATTAATTTAGTTTGATATATGTTGATAAAGTGAGTAGCATTAAACAAATTGCCCTTCTCACTTATACCATGTCCTATCATACCCAGATATGGTTAGCAACACTTATGTTGCGTCATTGATTAAAAAAATATAACCATATTAAATTATCATACCCAGATATGGTTAGCAACACTTATGTTGCGTCATTGATTAAAAAAAATATAACCATATTAAATTAACCGAATTAAACAATTGATAAAAATTATTTGGAACCAAACAATTGATAACCGAGTTAAACAATTCTTTTGTAGAGTTATGATTGATAACAAATTCTTTTGAGCTCATTCGTAGAATAATTAAAAAACTGACCGAATTAAACAATAAAGAAAAGATCACCAAAGCAAGAGCCGCTAGCGGAAAAAATGCAACCACCATCAATGGAAAAAGGCTTTATCGGGGTGTCAGATCTGTTAGGAGGCTTTCGTGGTCGTTGTTGGTAGGAGGTCTTCAATTCGTGGATCAAGATTGTTATGATGGATGTGAAAGATGAATTAGTGTTTGAGTGAGATATGTGAGAGAGAGAGAGAGAGAGAGAGAGAGAGAGAGAGAGAGAGAGAGAGAGACAAAGCGATATATATTAAATTAACTGCATGTCTCTTAAAAATCTGGCACAGTTATTGAAAAATAATAATTTCGAAATTCCTTTAATGCCCCTAAGTCATTCAAAAAAATTTACCTACTATTCCTTTAAGTTACATTAATTACACTAATGACACAAGTGATCTCATCCATTGATAAAATGATCTAATGGTTTAAATTTGTTTAAATTGGTACTGTAAAGTACTGTATCTAATATTGGTACTGCATAGAATACAACACTATATATATATATATATATATATATATATATATATATATATATATATATATATATATATATATATATATATAGGTAGGCTTTATTTTCAGAACCCTGTTAAGTGCGAGAACTGCGAGAACTCAAATTTTGCATTAGAAAACATGCATGTTCATATAAAACATGTATGTTTCTTACATACACCTTAATACACATACCTGGGTAACATACATGTTAATATAAAACCATTTTGCATTGATATGTTGCACTTAACAGGGTTTTATATGAACATGCATGTTTTCTAATGCAAAATTAGAGTTCTCGCAGTTCCCGCACTTAACAGGGTTCTGAAAATAAAGATACACTATATATATATATATATATATATATATATATATATATATATATATATATATATATATATATATATATATATATATATATATATATATATATAGGGGAAAACATAGCTACAACACAATGTAGCCAATTGGCTACATTTCATTTGAAAAAAAAGGTGGGGACAGGGGGAAAATATGTGTCAGGGTCTAACCGTAGGGACTGAACTGTACATTATTAAAAGTTTTTTCAAAGGAATTGTAGCCAACTAGCTACAATTAATTGTAGCTAACATTTTCCCATATATATATATATATATATATATATATATATATATATATATATATATATATATATATATATATATATATATATATATATATATATATATATATATATATATATATATATATATGGGCCATTCATGTGAGAAATCTAATTTTTGTGAGAACGCGAGAATTAATCCTAGCCACTCATTTTATCATCCTTAAACTTTGATATAATAGCTATTATTAGCTAACTATTTTTTTTGAAAAATTTCAAAAAAAATTCGAAAAATTTTCAAAATAATTTCGAAATTTTTTTTGAAAATTTTTCAAAAAAATTTCGAAAATTTGAATTTTTTTTCACATGGGACGAAATTTTTTTCACATGTGACGAATTTTTTTTTTTCACATGTGACGAAAAAAAATTTTACATGCGACGATTTTTTTTTCACATGTGACGAATTTTTTTTTCACACGTGACAAAAAAAATTTCTTGGAAATTTCAAAAAAAATTCACATGTGACGAAAATTTTTTTTTCATATGTGACGGAATTTTTGTTTCACATGTGACGAATTTTTTTTTTCACACGTGACAAAAAAAATTTCGTGAAAATTTCCAAATTTTTTTTTCACATGTGACGAATTTTTTTTTCACGTGTGACGAATTTTAAGAAATTTTCAAAAAGTTAATTAACTAATATTAGCCATTAGATTAAAGTTAAATGAGGATAAAATGAGTGGCTATGATTACTTCTCGCGTTCTCACAAATTTAGGTTTCTCATTTGAACGCTTCACTATATATATATATATATATATATATATATATATATATATATATATATATATATATATATATATATATATATATATATATATTGTCACACCCCCAAAATCGGGTCCATCGGAAGCATACATGTAGCTGGGGTGTAACTCAATTGGTATTACAACACAAGTTCAAAAATGGTTTTCACTTCAATCATTTAGAATAAAATAGTTAAATCAAAAATATTGAATTTACATCGTTAAAAGTAGTGCAGAAGTAGGCCCTTAAAATAGTTTTAAAACGGTCCCCAAATAAATAATCAGAGTCTTCTATGACCATGCCATACCCTGCCAAAACCTCCTGTAGCGTGCCATTGGTTAAAACCTGAAAATACATGCTAAAGTGTCAACACGAGGTTGGTGAGTTCATAGGGTTTGTTTAACAAATAAAGTATATAGAAAAATGATCACACAGCAAAGGCATCGTAAATCCACTCAGTTGCAAGTCCCGCCATAAAAGTCTTGCAACCTGTGTGTTTACAACCCACTGCTAAAATAGTTTATGTCTGGTAGTCAAGCACATGAGGTCAATAATAAGTCACAATATAAGCACCACATATATAATAATGTATGCCATGCAAAGCCCCTAATTAAATAATATGCGTCCCGTAACATAGTGGACGAGAGGTTGGCCGACCTCTAATAGCGCTATCCATACTACTAATAGGTGTCGAACAATGCGAATGTACGAACAGTACATCATACAACTATTATATACGATTAAGAACGCTCCAAACATGGGAGACTTAGCACGCTCCACCAATAAGGTGAGACTTTAGGGTTAAGAACGTTCCACCAATAAGGTGAGACTTTAGGGTTAAGAACGCTCCACCAATAAAGTAAGACTTTAGGTCATAGCACGTACAGTACATTAAGTTCAAAAGTTCAAAACAAGTTATAAGGTCAAATGAGTTCAAAGAGTCAAGTAGTAATTTATGTAAAAATGAGCATGTATTCTCCCCCAAAACGTTAACAAAGCAATTTAAAAGAATAGGGGCTATGACTCACCTGGTGCGATAGCTACGATGATAAAGTGGATACACAGAAATGAGGTTCGATCTCTAACCGCAACCTAATATGAATGATAGTGATCTACTTTAGATCACGCCGTGATGAAGAGAATATGCATGCACATGATACCTATACCACTCATAACTTGGAAATAATAGTTATAGTCAAAGTAAAGTATTTTCCATACTTAGGAAAAATAAGTCCAACTAGGCTTATAAAAACTTATCGTAATATATCGTATATAAAAAGTTAGTGTTATATTACCTACTTTGGAAAATCTTAGAATAACGTCTAATCGCCATAAAGATAAACTTATAATCACTAGTACTTCATTAGTTATGAATATAACTCTTGAATAAGAAATCTAGAAAAATAGCATTTAGTACGTAGTTATATTATTTCTAGTAGTGACAAAATATATATATAGTTTTGACGATTTTAAAACATGTATAACTTTGTCGTTTTAAGCTCATTTTACTCGTTCTTTATATCCACGGATTCGTTTTAGTATATACTAATATATTTTCGATAGCTCGGCTCCTCTAGGTTACGTTTAACGCCTCTATTTGCCCGTCGAAAACTATCAAACAGCATGCAGTTTTTCAGAAAATAGTTTTCGTCGTTAAATTCGGAAAATCATATCTCCTTCGTTATTAACTCGTTTTAATCCGTTCTTTCGCCAAAAGTTTCGTTTTTGAAAGTATTTTCTAAATATTTGTTCAAAAATATCTCCTGAGTTACTGAGTTTCCCACGTTTTCAAAATAAGGACAGTAGGTATTTATATAGTTTCAAAAATCATTTTCCTGGTTTCAAACTTGTTTCAACTTCAACCAAACCACTTTCAATCACCACAAATCTAGTCTATTCTTACCATACACCTTCTTAGGGTGTCATGGGTTCCTAAACATCATAAATCAAGTGGATCTAACAAGGATCTAACAATAATCTATTTCTAGGGATCAAAAGTTAGTTATATATATAAATGAGTGGTATAACTAACATATGCATGTAGATCTTGAATAGAAATCATATGATCATAAAAATAACATGATGAAATTATGAACAAGAGTTTGACAACTTACTTAGAAAGATTTATGAGCTTATGGAGATGAAAACTTATAAAACCTTGGGTTTTTATCACAAAACCCAACTAGAAATACATATGAGACTTAATTAACACTTGATCTTCAAAATTTTATGGTTTCTTCTTGTTTCTTGATCTAGTCCGATTCACACACAAAAAGGGAGGAAGAAGAGAGCAATTTGCTTGAGTTTGTTTGGTGTAAAAATGAAGAAATGAAGTATTTATGTATATATATATGACCTAGGGGGAACAAGATCCACAAAAGGGGGGGGGGGGGGGGGGGGGGGCTGCATTTGGTGAAAAAAAAGAAAGAAAAATGGTGTAGTGTAAGATAGTTGGTGCATTATTAGTATTAGTATGTATATATTAATAGTTTTAGGAAATACCGGGTACCGAGTTAACTAAAAATAAATTTTAACGGAGTTAACCGGGATATAATAAAGTCGTAAAAATTGTAAAAATATGTTGGGTACAAGTATTGAGTGTTTGGATGATTATTGTTTAGTTTTTTTTTACGAAAACCGTCATAATTATATTAAACGTATGATATCAATTAAATAAATTTCCAAAACCCCGGGTAAATTAATATTATAATTTTTATATCATTATTATGAGTACAAAAATGTGTTAGGACCATAGTTGGGATTGTCGGATCAATTATTCAAAATAATAGCTCATAAGATAACGTTTATTAGGTAGATAACCGTACGTATTCAGAAATGACGCAACTCACGCATAAATGACAAATTTTCTCCAGAGGTGAATAGTGTTTTATGAATAGTAAAATTTTAAAACGCTTCTCAGAATATCAAACTGACCTCAAAAATGATGAATAGTGATCAATGAATAGTAACCGATGAATAGTAAATGTGAAAGTTTGGGAAAAGACCAGAATTTACGAGTTGTGACATATATATATATATATATATATATATATATATATATATATATATATATATATATATATATATATATATATATATATATATATATATATTCCAATAAGAAGAATAATTAAAATGAGAAAGGTAAGAAGTAATTCTAGCCACACATTTTAATTTGAGAGGGAAAATTTGAATAAAGATGCATCCATTTTTGTAGGTGCATCTAGAATGTGTGGTTGTGATTACTTCTTATCCTTCTTATTTTTATTATTCTTCTTATTTGATCCTAACTCTCTCTCTCTCTCTCTCTCTCTCTCTCTCTCTCTCTCTCTCTCTATATATATATATATATATATATATATAGTGTATCTTTATTTTCAGAACCCTGCTAAGTGTGGGAACTGCGAGAACTCTAATTTTGCATTAGAAAACATGCATGTTCATATAAAACATGCATGTTTTCTTACATACACCTTAATACACATAATACATGTTTATATAAAAACCTGTTAAGTGCAATAGATCAATGCAAAATGGGTTTTTTTTTAGAACCATGTTAAATGCGGGAAATGCGAGAACTCCAATTATGCATTAGAAAACATGCATGTTCATATAAAACATGTATGTTTTCTTACATACACCTTAATACGCAGGCATGTGTATTAAGGTGTATGTAAGAAAACATACATGTTTTATATGAACATGCATGTTTTCTAATGCAAAATTGAAGTTCTCGCAGTTCCCGCACTTAATAGGGTTCTGAAAATAAAGCCCCCTATATATATATATATATATATATATATATATATATATATATATATATATATATATATACCCCTTTATAAAGCATGCATATTCACTTCCTAACTCCAAGCCTAAACTTTAAGATTCAACTCCCGAACCTACACTCCGAGCCTGGCAGTTATAAAACCACCTAAAAATTTCACACACAACACATAATAACACACAAAAAAACACAAACACTGCTTTTTCTCTCTCAAATATAAATCACCTCATCCTCCACCGTCATCATCCCCTCCTCGCCGCCGCCACCACCTCATCCTCCCAGCCAACAACATACCCTCGAATCACATCTCTACCGCAACCCCAACACCACCGCTACCTAATACCACCATCAACCCTACCACCGTGACCCCACACCACCGTCACCATCAGATCTGAGTCATTACAGTCATGAGTTTAAAGGTATTTTCATAGATCTGTATATTACTTTTACATATTTTACTTTTTGTAATATTTTTTATATGTTTTTAAGTTTTGATGTTGCTCTCGCTGCTGTCGACGGAATTCAATGTCGTCGCCACCGGATTTGCATCGTTGCCGCCACCGGAATGCGTTGCCGAACCCACCATGATACCAAAAGTTTGAGGTATTTTTTTTTGAAGTTTTTATAGATATAGATCTATGTAACTGATTATGGTGATGACATTAATATAAGTTTTCTTTTTGTTAGTTTTTGTTTTTTTATTCTATTTAACAAATCTGATTCTTTTTTTTTGAAAGTTTAATTTTCTGATTTGTAACATTTTGAATATTTCTTGGTTTAAATAAATATGATTGTCACAATTTTTTTTTATGTATTTTGTGTTTTCTTTTTTTCTTTTTTTTTTTACAAATATGATATTCTATGTATTTTTTTTTAATCTGTTTTTATTTAATTTTTTTGAATCTGACTTTCTTGTGATTTTTAATATAGTTCTGAGTTTCTTTTTTGTGTTTTTCAGATTTGCTGACCCGACCGGGACCAAAAATTGTTGTCGTGTCCTAAACCTGCTTACGGGAACGAAATGCTTAATATTAAACTTGTACCGTAAAAATCAAAAGTGGTCAAATTTATGTAATTGGCTGGTGATAAGCTTGTAGTAAAGTTATTTCATTTTTTAATTTTTTTTGGTAAAGTATTAGAACCGGTCATGTAGATGGGCTGGTGATAAGCTTTTAAAAATTTAATATCTATAGTTCTATACTTCTGTACTTTGTAAAACGTTTCTTAAAAAAAAAGTTGTAAGTTTAACTAAATAAAGTCATATGAAAAAGGTTTCTTAAAAAAATAGAGAGAAACAAATAGGAAGCCAATTTGGCATCCAAAGGTTTTATGAATGAATGTGTTTCGGTGTGAGACCTTATACATGAAAGACATGACAAGACTTGCTGTAAACTTTTATGGAGAAGTTAGGAATAAAATGTATTACAGTATATAGAATTTAAAAATGGTGCTTAAATAAGCTTATTATATTACCCATTGAGTTTTGAGTTTGAAATTTGAATTCTTGGAAAAGTGTTGTGGCCGAACAGAGTACAACCCAAAGACCCAAAAACTGAAACTGAAAAAGCAAAAACAGGTTGGACACCCCAAGGACCCAAAAACTGAAACTGAAAAAGCAAAAACAGGTTGAACAATATGATAGTATATGCTCTTTGTCTATATGATAAAAAAGGACGAGATAAATACGTAGTATATGTTATTGGATGTACCGGCAAGTATGTGACTTTTCAAATAAGAAAAACACATAACCTATCGGGTTAAGATTTTACATCCCATTATTATCTCAATTAACAAAGGAGTCTTACTTAACCAATTTGTGTTACGCACAAACACACAAAAAGATATACATGATTAAGATTTTGCATCTCATTATTATCTCAAAAATTAACAAATAAGATATACACGCTTAAATATCACATCTAGCACATAATTTTCAGACTTACAAAACAAGAACAAAAAGTATAGTATACACCACTTTAATACACATATTAAAAAAACAAAACAACACAGCACATTAATGCTATTTAATATAGTCAATCAATTAACTGATAAATAAATATCATTATTAAAACACCCTTTACATAAAAAATACAAGTTATCAAGTATATTGTATAACCAAATTAAACACAATTCCTACATTAAATGTCAATAATACAAATAATAAAGCAAATTATACAAATATTCAGGGCCGAACGGGTAATGGGCCAACTGGGCTTGAGCCCGAACGGGCGCGGGTCAAACGGGCTCGAGCCCGAACGAGTACGGGCCAACGGGCTCGAGCCCAAACGGGCACGAGATAAACGAAATTCTTGATATCCGTAAATTTATTTTTCAAAAAGAATATAATAAACTAAAATATATGATTTACCGAAAAATTTTATTTCAGAGTACCCGCCGCCGCAACGCGCGGGTACCCTACTAGTATATATATATATATATATATATATATATATATATATATATATATATATATATATATATATATATATATACTAGTCTTCGAAGCCCGCCCGATGGGCGGGCATGACTTGTAATTATCGTTTTGAAAAAAATAAGTAACAAAAAATTAGATATAAACTTACCAAATTTTTTTATTAAATGTATTAAGAACGAAAAGAAATTAACGGTTATCGAATATGAGAGAGAAAAAGTTTCAAAGTGATACATAAGAACAAAGTATCAAAACATAGCCCGTTAGATGGGCGAGCGAAGGCTACCCAAATAGGGGAACCAGCCAAACATTTTTTACATAAAGTAAAAAAGCTACCTTTACACAATAGTATCGATAAATCATTCATACAATTTTCTTATATAAATGAAAGAAATGGCTGACTCGTATAAACTAACCATACCCAAACAAAATTAGAACTTACCCGTTGTGAGACGATTATGTCAGCCTAAAAGGTAAACTTGTAAGTTCGACTAATAAAAAACGCAGTACTTTACAACACACACTGGCACTAAATTAGGTGATATGAGAAGAAAATAAAAGGGCGTGCCTATCATAAAGAGCCATAGGTTGCGACTCAAAATAAGACCCTTCATTAGCAACCATATACTTAACTTTAACTTAGAACCAAACTTGTAAAAAAAAAAAAAAAAAAAAAAAAAAAAAAAAAAAAAAAAACACTATGTACATCAAACAATCGTAAAGTTAACAACTTTATCAAATATTTGAGACATGTGTGTTTGTATGAGATTTATTAGAAGTTCAAAGTAGCATGCTCCCGATGGTGGTTTTTTCATGTGCCAAAAACATGGTTAACCCCTCTTTCTTGTTATATAACCATTAAGTTAAAAAAACATAGATTCTTATCTTCTCGTGAATTTCCAAATTTCTTAAGATTACTTAAGATTTATACTTGACTTGTATTATAGTTGTCCTACTGATACACGTGTTCAAAATTTCAAATGTAAACATTATCCTAAGTATGTCATACTCACTTGACCGATAGCATTTAATAGTATCATGGCTGACATTAGCCATCATTGAGGCATTATGAGAAATAGGTAACATTTTAGAACCACGATTAACCAAAAATCATATATACTCGTTTTGACAAATTGCAACCTTAGACCAGAAACAAATACTCATTCCTATCATAAGATCAAATATCCATCACTACAATCAAATACATTCAAATAAAGTCGGCCCACAGTTACTTTGAAAAACCATAAAGAAGATAAGAATCTTCAATACCAAAGATGACAAAAAGTTATAAAGTTGATTTGCTAACATGAAAAATCTTATGAGTGCCTGCACATTGTTTCGGTTATACCAGCACTACCGTTTCCACTGATCACTATTAAATTGCTTTTCGATTCATCGATCATATAGCCCTAATTACAAAGAAAACAATATAAGTTGAGCAAAAGGCTAAACGAACACAAATTAAAGGAAATACAGAGAAGAAGCATCCTCCAAAATGTAAACTTTGTACAATTGAATGTCAATAATACCTGAACGCAACATCTGTTGCACGTCTCCAAGTTTGTTCCTTTAGCTCATCCCATCATTTGGGTATCATACAGATGAGACCATTATCAAATGAAATTATAGGAACTATATCAAATGAACTTATAGGAACTAAAATACTTAATATAGACATCTACATATGGGATAACAAAGAATTACAATTAGCAATCCAGTGGTTCTCTCTTGCAAATCAAACATGTTAATATAGAGAAGTTGAGCCATGATGATCATTCAAGAGGAGAAGGATCAGACAAAAAAAGATAGGTGACGACGGCTCGAGGATCATAGGAATTGCATATTTTTTGTAATACTACGTATTACATAAGAATAACCCGTTTTGACCCACTGCCAAACGATATTTTAAATAGTCGTATTGTTATTACAATAAAAAAAAAAGATGCATACCTACTGGTGGCCCTTTACCTGCTCAACAAAGGGGAGTAATAGCCAATAGGAAATCATTTTGAAATACGCAATTGATAAAAACCTAACCCATACTATCAAAGTTGATACATGCTAACTCTATACTGACGTATAGAAAAGATAAACCTAAAACACCATTAGCCAAATCTCGTTAATTTTTTTTAAAACAATTAGAAGGGTCAAAGATGATTACAAAGGGTATTAAATTAGTCTTTATCTAACTGTGAATAGACACTTCAACTTTAAAGCATTTCAAGATGACACTTGTTAAATTATTTCCTGGTTTTAAATTATTGGTTACATTCTTAAATCCATATTAGAATAGAGTTTAACAATATTGAGGTTTGGTGCAACTAATTTGACAAAAAAGAACGAAAATTGGTTGTGAAGAAGAGAAACTATTTTTCTTAAGATCATATCCTATTTGGTAAGTTTGCCACTTTGACAGAAGCTCATAATCTAATCGAAATGTACTCTGGAACCACATAATTTAATCGAAGTGTATTGTCATAATGCAACCGGTCATAAGTTGTTTCTTGCTGTAAAAGAGAACTACTTGCTTGAAGCTTTTCACACAGGACCAAAAAGCCTCAATGAAGGGCAAAAGTCTCTAGGTTCCGGGGGGTAGAGGAGGAGAAGAAGCACCGGTACCATGCACATGGTCATTTGTATTCGCATTTGACATAACTGAAGACAAAGAGCCTTGTGCCAGTTGTGACTCAGTCACACTTATGCACTCGCTCAGTTCTTGCCATAATGGCTCAAGTGAAACATTTAATTTCCACATAGTGACATGCTCTTGATTGTCATCGGTTTTTGCAACCTTGTCATTTATATCGGGTACAGTGAGTGAGCTAAGTGTTTGGAGGAATCATATAACATCAGCCCCGGCCATGGACCCCCGCTCAAACCTAGCATTTATGTGTTCCTTACCGTGATGAGTTCGCTAATGACAGACCCACTTAAACTATGGGCTAAATCTGAAAGCTCTACAATAAAGAATTTTCTATGTGATGAAGCAACTAAGGCCAACTTCTTTAGAACTTCCCCGGTAAGTAGTTAAACTTTAAAATATGCAACACCTAAATGGTATAACTGCGAACTAAAATTATGCAGATCAGTTTGTGGTAGCTTCATCAAAATGTTATTCATGTTGAATTCATACGTAAAAAATATAATGTCACGTACTTGTGTTTATCGGAATCTGTTACATAGTTGCATTATTAGTTATAATAGGTTAATCAAGTTTAGTTTTAGCTTATAATTACAAAATCAAGTAATTAGAGTAAATTTTAATTCACTTTAGTCAAAGTTTTGAAAAAAATCAAAAAGTTAAAATAATTTTGAACTCATAAATAGTCAGATGTTCTTGATCTTCTCTAGGATTGAAAATAGATTGGATATATGTTTCGTTGGTTGATTTTAGAAGTTTAGCAGCTTGTGAACATAAATCAAAAAGAAAATCCTAGATTCGGGCTTGTTTGCCTACTGAGATTTAGGCTTAAAGTGATCTGTTTACTGCTTATTTGCCCTGCTTATTAGATCAATTTATTTGAGGATTTACCATCAGCATACAATGAGTCAGATCACAATAACTCAGTGTACACTGAGATTGTTGATTAGTTTTAGCTTGTTCTAGCTTGTGTGTTTATCTCTCTGAGCTTGTTGGTTGCCTTTGGATTCTTTGTAAGCTTGTTTGCGGATTTGAATAGATGCTAAACACCCTATGATATTTATTACTATCTGATATACACAATCTACAGCTAAATTTATCTAACAACATTTCTGATATATGCATTCTACTGTTACAAAAACATCAAATATATCTGATATAGAACCTATATTCAATAAAAAATTACAAACATGTTTTTCTATGCTAATATCCTAATAAACACATAGTGATTCACAACACATAGCAAACATCTCCAAACTTTAACATAATAAACACATAGTGATTCACAATTCACAGACCTTAAGCTAAACTTTACCACACATTTTATCTAATTCGTTACGTAAAACAAATGCAATGTAAACGTATATACCTGTTGGTTCCAAAGTAGTCATATCTTTTTCAGCATGCTTGTATTCTGTAAATTTATCACAAATTATATGGTCTTCATTAACGGAAAAATTTATACAACAATGAAACATTTATTCGAATGACCAACATACCTCTTAAATTCATGCGAGCACCTTTTCTTAGTGGTTGTTTGGTTGAATTCATTCTAGTTTTTTTCGTTCCCTCTTGTTGCTTTTCTGATGAATTAGCTTCCTTTGTTTTTGAAAGCCTCTGTGAAGATCGTTGTGGCTGCATGTTTTCACTGTTATTCGACTATGATGTAGGTCGAATGTTTTTACTGTTATTCGACTATGTTGTAGGTCGATTAATAATGTTGTATATATAGTGTAAGATTATCTAAAACCTACAAAAAATCTTAAAGATAACAACAAATTTTTACCAAACTTATCTTATACTTTTTTTAAGGAAAAAAAATACTATATTGAAATATATACAACAATGAAACATTTATTCGAATGACCAACATACCTCTTAAATTCATGCGAGCACCTTTTCTTAGTGGTTGTTTGGTTGAATTCATTCTAGTTTTTTTCGTTCCCTCTTGTTGCTTTTCTGATGAATTAGCTTCCTTTGTTTTTGAAAGCCTCTGTGAAGATCGTTGTGGCTGCATGTTTTCACTGTTATTCGACTATGATGTAGGTCGAATGTTTTTACTGTTATTCGACTATGTTGTAGGTCGATTAATAATGTTGTATATATAGTGTAAGATTATCTAAAACCTACAAAAAATCTTAAAGATAACAACAAATTTTTACCAAACTTATCTTATACTTTTTTTAAGGAAAAAAAATACTATATTGAAATATATACACATAGTTTTAGAATTTTGTATATTACACGATTTGAGATCTAAATATATATACATATTTATTTTTAAAATTTATTATGTGATTTTGTGTATACATCCACGTTTTTTTGTATGTGATTCATAATTAAATTAAGTTGTGTTACATTTATCAATTATATTTTGTAAACCAATTAACAAAAGTTGTATAGCTCCATTGGTAAACTTGTTTGTTTATGTTTGGATATTCATTGTTCACAACCCCATGTTCGAATCTTACTAACTCCTATTTTTAATAACAATTTTTCGAAATTTATTTAAAAAATGGTAAATTAAAAAATTAGCTTACATGGATGTGTTGTGATGACATAGCAGAAAATGAATTACATGGCAATGACTGGGCAATGAGGTGGCAATACGCGTGTAACGCCTCCTGTTATATATAATATAGATATATATATATATATATATATATATATATATATATATATATATATATATATATATATTCATTATAAAAATAATAATTTTGGAAACATTATTAAGATCAAAAAAGGCTGTCGATTATATATAGTGTTAATAGGAATTCAACATTTATCGTTTGAGAACCAAGACTTTTGGTCTGTTGGTATGTGAGTTGCCCACGAATCTAGAAGTTGTGAGTTCAAGCCTTAGTAGAGGCGTTTGTGAGATATACTGTAAGAAAGGTGGTATATGGTTTGAAAAAAAAATTGCCGTTAAAAAAAATAAATCGTTTGAGAGTTTTTAAAAAAATGCATCTTCTTTTTATATCTTTTTTATATCTAGTAGAGCTGTAGATATAAGTCATTATTCTATCACACAAAACTAAACAATTTACAAGAGACAAAACTATTACGTTACAAGCGGACGGAGATAGTGGGGTTCCCGCGGGTGCCCGGGACCTCTTTGTATTTTTTCGATTTATTGTTAATTTTTGAAAAAAACTATCAATTTTTCTTAAATGCACCCGGTCCATCGAAACGTGTTTCTATATTATGGTTCTAAAAAATTTGTGCATCAGATCATATTTGGTCCTTGTTTCGTCTGTGGTAACAACTTACCAAAGACACCAGCAACAAAAACTAAAGTTGAACTATGAGAATGGCATCATGGCAAACTAATGACCCACTTACACTTTACAAATTACAAAGAAGATTACCTTCTTATGTTGTGACCCACTTACAACTTACAAGTTACTAAAAAAATACCCTTTTTTATTATGTTCCAGCAAGTTGACTAGAAGTTTTAGGAGTTTCACCAAGAAAATGTAACATCTTTTAATTGATGTAGAACCGTGTTTTCATTTAGTCAAAACCGTGTCAAGAAATGTTCCAATCCATATTTTATTGTTTTGTTTTTTCATTATATTATTTATCATCAAGCATTTAGATGCATCTGCTACATCTTCTTCTTAAGGCAAACATAAAAAGTTACCAGAATTATTGTTACTCAAAGTTATGGAACCTACATTTCGCTATGACGTCTTCTTGAGTTTCAGAGGCGAGGATACTCGAAACAATTTCACAAGTCAACTCTATGGAGCTCTTAGACGCCACGACTTTGATATATTCCATGACACATTGCTCCCAAGAGGTCTTAGTATCGCTCCTCAGCTCTCGGCAGCCATCAAGGATTCTAGGATCTTTGTTGTTGTATTCTCGACAAACTACGCTGATTCCAAATGGTGCCTTAATGAACTTTGCGAGATGATGGATTTGGAGAAAATGAATGACCAACGCGTCGTTCTTCCTGTATTTCTAGATGTCAAAAAATCTGATGTTGGTGCCCAACAAGGTTCCTATAAAAAACATTTCGAAACTCTCAAAGAAAAATTCGATGAGCGGACGGTTCAGAAATGGAGAGAATCTCTACAAAAAGCAGGACAACTTCCTGACGGCTTGCACCTGCAAGATGATGCCAACGGGTAAAGTTTCGGAACTTTTTTTCTTTCATAAGCTCTCTTGTTGATTCGTTTTTCATATAAACTGAAAATACGTGAAAATATGCAGGGATGAGGGGATGTTGGTGGACCTTGTTGTGGAAACTGTTAGAAAAGTTATACATGGACAAGACTCAAACATAGCAGACAGTCTTGTTGGTATAGAATCTCAGATAGAAAAAGTGATTTCGATGTTGAACGTTGGTTCTATGGATTATGCTGATGATGGTATACGGGTCGTTGCAATTTGTGGGCCAGAAGGGATAGGTAAGACCACAATCGCAGAAGCTACATTTAAACGCCTTGCTATTGGATTCAAAGCACAGTACTGTTGTTTCCTTTCCAATGTGAAAACCATATTCGGAGAGTCAAATGGGAAGGTTACTTTGCAAAATAAGCTCATATCGCATCTTATCCAAGACCATGAGAGTCGAAAACATGTAAATATCTATCAGCAGGGAATTGGAAGAATACAAAGGATGATGAAAGATCAAAAAGTCCTTTTGGTTATTGATGATATTGACAACGAGGAGCAGTTGAAGATATTAGGCATAAATCGTGCAATTTTTGGTCGTGGGAGTAGAATAATTGTGACGACAAGAGATGCATCATTCTTAGGTCGGGTAAAACCAGATGCTACATATGAACCTCGGTTGCTCGATGAAACAGAATCTCTGGAAGTGTTTTGTATGGATGCCTTCCGACAAAAGAAACCAAAGGAAGGGTATGAGGAAGTGTCGTGGGAAGCAGTGCGTTGGGGGGCAGGACGCCCTGGCGTTCTAAAACACGTCGCTGCCCATTTGAGATGCTTTGAAAGAGAATACTGGAAATTGGCATTGAAAAGTTTGATGCACGAGTACTCCTCAAGGTGATTATGTTAGCTGTGCTGGTATATCGACAACTGACCTCAGAAAGAGACCATTCTTGTAAATTTGTAATTTACCATTATGACATAATATTGTCACTTATCAGATGGAGAAGGAACTGAAGACATTCACAAAGTTCAAATATTAAGATGCAGCTTCAATACACATAGCAACATCCACAAGAATTAAGATACACTCTGTAACAGGATCTAATGCAGTTTATAAGTTAATTTAGTCGGTCAGTGAGCTTTTTGAATCCCCTCAATATACACACTGTACTCAAGTTTCTTCAATATATAAACACTTCCACTGTTACATGCACGGGACTATTGGCTATTGCTCATGAGAGCAAACCTATCATTAAACGTATACTCTAATTGTTATGTTATTTTCCCTGTCAACATAGATAGAAACCGCCAACATCCACCACAATTAAACCTAAATGCACAAGACTATTGCTCGTGAAAGTGAACCCGGTTTTGCAGTATATCCAACATTGATCGCACATGTAGATTCTGTTAATTTGAACCATGAGATAGAATTCTAAGAACATACATGATACAACAACTACAGTTCTTTTTAGGTTTCCTAATAGTAAAGTATTCATAAGCCCTCTATTTTATCAAATAATTATGAAAATAGAAAAAGTTATCAAATGCAATTTACGTGCGCGATAGACAAGAAAAGTATTAAACCAGAGAATTACTTCTTTATTAATTCAAAGCCTATATACAGTAACTTCGACAAATTCCAATAACTTTAATAATAGATTGAGTACCTCTAAAAATAATTCACAAATCATGCTCTTATCTGAATTTCTTCTCTTTGACGAGCTGAGGTACCCAATTTTCTACGCCTTTAACAATTTCTCAGGTGATATGGCAAATGTATTTGTGGTTTTGTACTCTTCCACCAGGATGATTTTTTTTTTTTTTTTTTTTTTTTTTTTTTTTTTTTTTTTTGGTGAAGAAACCCTGGCCATGAGAGTTAAATGATCAAAATTGTTCTAATACAACCTTGCGCATGAAGTCCTCTGGTGCTGTAACATAAAAGAGACATAAAATCCGTTAAACTACTTCTGACAATTGTTCGGTGTGGTTACCAAACATTCATTCTATTTGTAGAAAATTAAATAATGGTCAAATAATTATTATTGAGATTTCAAA
Source organism: Artemisia argyi (assembly GCA_030686995.1). NCBI lineage: Eukaryota > Viridiplantae > Streptophyta > Magnoliopsida > Asterales > Asteraceae > Artemisia > Artemisia argyi. The sequence goes on from CM060676.1 coordinate 192,324,693, forward strand.
ATTTATATCCTGTCTTCCCCAATTTTAAGAAATTGAAATTTTGAGATACACTCTAATCTGAATGAATTTTCTATAATCGAGTGATGATGTATTTTAGGCAATATGTAATGACAGGTTCCAGAATTTTTGACCAAGGTATGCACCACCATAACGATTTTTATTTGGAGACACGCTCTAATATGAATGAATTAGCATTTTTATTTATTTTACACCATCATTTCATTTCAGTGTATGCACATTTATATATAAATAAACAAAACGATATAAGCTATTTATGTTTTCATATTTTAAACTTTTAATAATGGTGTTGCCAAACTCATTTTTTGCTTCTCCTATAAGATAACTTATACTACCTATGATTCTAGTTTAGATCATTAACTCATCGTCCCAAAACAAATCAAAATTCTTGACTTGACATATGGTTTGATAATAATGTGTGACAATTGGACAGATGTCCAAAAATGCTCCTCGGCATGGATAAAATAAATATAATGTATAGATCATGATCAAAATTTCTAATATCTAGCAATCTGGCATTAATATTTAACTGGTGTGAATGTGTGATTCAGATTGCATTTTGTTGGGACTGAGGAAGTAGAATGTATCAAGTCTAAACTCTAAAGTGCGTGCAAATACAAGTTTGAAGTTCAGAAAGTATGGAGATTAAGATGAGTACCTAATCCATTGGTGAACAATTTGAACTGACCAAGAGCTTGTCTGATGAACATCTCAACACCACTCACTATCGTGACTCCAACCTCTGCAGCCTCTTGCAATAGTCGGGTGTTTCTAGGTGTATAAACCGCATCAAACACAAGATCATACGATCTCAAATGCTCCTATGGAAGTTAAAACATTTGTTAATAATTCCATATTAACAGGTGCAAACAGAAGAACCCATTCATATACACACATATAGAAAGAGAGTGAACCTTGGAAACAGGTGTTAGGTGAACATCTGGTTCCATGCCAATAGCAGAACAATTTGCAAGAATCATTCCATTTTCGGGGCAATAAGTCTCCAATTGTTCTATAGGCAAAGCCTCACCTGAAACTGCTCGAGCAAGACACTGTGCTCTCTCTGTCCCAGAAATATTATTGTCAGAACAGAATAGAACTCCAATGCAGCCAACATGGTAATAGAGGTGGCTATTTTGACCTATTTACTTATGAATGGGTCAATCCGGGTTATTTTTATCTCATACGAGTCAAAGAGGAAAAGAAACGGGTCAAAAGTCATCCAAACCTTCTAAATCAATTTATTCAAAATAGTGAGTTATTACTGAAATAACTTATTTCTTTAATCCATGTTATTTATAAAAAAAAACCGACATAAAGTGTTTGGGACAACTTGACCACTTTCGACCTATACCAACATTTACCCGTTACTCACTCAACCAGCCCATTTGCCATATCAAACTATCAGTCACAGGATTTACCAAGATTTCTATTAAAAATCACCACACGAGCTCCTTTGCTTTTGGCACCAAAAGCAAGTGCTCTTCCGGCACCTCCTGCTCCAACCAATACAAACAATCTTCCAGCGATGGGGGACACATTTGTTACTTCCCCATTTGAAGTCTGCCTCTCTGTTAAGCAGTAAAATGCGTAACTCTTAGAATATATAATAATTAAAGTTCAGCTATCTAATTGGCTGAATCAAGTAAACTCAACAATTAATAGAATCAAGAAAAATTCCACCATCATTAATTAAACCACTTTCTTCAGCACCTTACAGTTTATCACTTAAAAAAAATAATAATAAATAAATAAAATCATGTAAGGTTTCATTTGAATATTATCAAGTGTTAATTTCCATCAAAGTATTGGCATCATGTAACGTTTCATTTGAATATTATCAAGTGTTAATTTCCACAGAGAAGTGAAATCTGACAATGGGATTAAAAAAAAATGTCTTTTAGTCGAATTCAAACTATATCATTGCATAAGCTATCATTCTACCTTGCAGTGCATCTTCAATTGCAGTAATGCAAGCATCACAATCTGTGTTGTAACCAACCAGCTTTCCATCAGTGGGCCGCCTAATAATAGTATTTACAGCTCCTATTGACTGATAATCAGAAAACCATGTACAGAATCAGTATATGCACCAGAACTCACCCATTTCATATTAATGGCATAATTAAATAAGTAAAACATCGATGAAACTGAATGCAGTTAATAGTACCAAAATGGATGTAAGAATTTGTTTACGACTTGTAGCATGTGGTTCAGTAGATAGTAGATATGGACATCCAGGTAACTATTTTTTACCTTAGCAAGGGGGTCAACTTCATCACAACATGCTACAGCAGCTTCCTTATGTGGCAGTCCAATACTACGGGTTCCATCAAAGAGAACACATACACGCATTAGAAAGACCTAGTCAATACACAGTGTTATATTTCAGAAACAAACTAATTACATGATCAAAGTCATCAACTACGTGAATCACAATGACAAGCCCCATTAAAATTCAAGCATATAGAGAGTCTTTTCCATCTTGAACTCACGAAACTAATCAATTACTGATCTTTGATAAATATTTTAATCAGAAAAGCTATCAAAAATTTAATATATATGTTGGATTCAGTACCTGAAACCAGCAAAGTCTGCACATGAGTACACTCTGAGGAACTCCTTAATGTTATCAACGAGAAGCGGGACATAAATTCCATTATATCCACAGTATCTGAAAGCAGGGTTATGCAGCAAAGGACCTTTGCTATGACCAACTGGATTTGACACAACACCAAATACTTTCGTATCAACATCCACATTATCAAGCTCATATACATTCTTGAGGCTGAGAAGAGGCGGCAAGCCGGGTACGGATCTTCCACCTATCGAACCACAAACCATAAAGGCGCCATATTTGGGGCCCAACAATTGGCTTATAAGGCCTCTATCTCCAACAGCTCTTACAATCACCGGGACCTACAAATTCCATGCATCACTTAAATCAGAAACACTCATCCATAGAAGTATTCACTTCCATCATTGTAAAAGAAGAGGTTTTGACTACCTATAATATTCTTACAATAAAACAGACATCAACGATGTACTTATGTGTGTGTGTGTGTGTGTGTGGGGGGGGGGGGGGGGGGGGGGCGTTTGGATATGAGTTTTTGAACGCATTATTGCGACTTGAAAGATTCAGAGATCATCAGTTGATTGAAGGTATATGTAAGTAAATTTACATATATCTCAATAGTATGTGGGTTTAAAGGATAGCTTACTGAAACTGCTTATGTTTTTATAAAGCAGTTTGACAAATGCAACTCCCAACCTGATAATTCAAACAACTTATTTCACTCAGAAATTATCAGATAAGAAGTTTATATAAGCAATCAAACACCGTCAAAACTGCTGATCTACTGTATTAAAATGCAATAAACAGTTGTTTTTATTGCTTATTAAACTGCTTGTATCTTTTTTCTTTTTAGTTTGGACTTTGTAGCTTGGATGGAGACAGTAATCTGCTTTAGATATAGTGAAACAAGCAATATTCTGTAAGTAGCTTGTTACCAGCTTTTTTCAAACTACTTAGCAAATAAGCAACTTCAAATCACGGAGACAATCTTACCAAACCCGCGGTTCATACTCAAACACCCCAAAAGATTCCACATTTCATAAAATGTAAAAATCCCACATTCCGGAAGAATGTCGTTTCGTACCTGGGCATGAGTAAGAACATGAAAAACAGAAGCAACGTCGGTAATATAAGCAACATCAGTGACAACTTTAAGAACATCAGCTCCAGTCGACTGAAGTCCCACTAGCAAGTTCCCTAACTTCTCTTTACAATGAACTCCACTTTTTAAATAAGTTGACACTATTATCTTGCTGTTTTCTCTTCTTTGCATGAGCTCATTTATAGCATCAGGAGCCAACTGCAATATAACACAAATAAACAAAACATTTTTTAAAATTTAAGAAAATGTATTTTTGTGTTTTCGACCTTATGAGATTTCGGCTTATTTCAAGACTTATTGCCTTATATAAGCTTGATCACAGGTCTCAAAATAAGCCGAAATCTCGTAAGCTTAAACAAACACGCTGACTTTTAAGAAAAGACAATGATTAAAAAGAATTACTACCTCAAAGTCAATTTCGACGAATTCAACGTTCAGTTGGATAGCGAGTTTTAGAATTTGCAAACATTTGTGCTTCGAATCTCCTTTGTTGTGGTGTGAAATTTTGTTTGAATTTAGCCTGTAAAATATGAACAAAGTTGTTGGGTCGTTAAAATGTGTGACTCGTAGATTTCTACTATATTGGTTTGATTGGGCCCATTAGAGCTTTCGGACAGGCATCGCTCAAAGCCCAGATGAAATATTTATTTTATTTTCAGTATTTGGTTGATAACAACACAATTGTACTTTCTGTTAGGTTTCATAACAAAAGTAAAATCTTAATATTCTTTTAAAAAAAAATCATAACATAAAAAATTGAGCTTATTAAATAATATTTATCTCGATAACGTTTTCTGAATTAAAAAAGTTGCAAAATATCTATTGGATATGATAGCAACTTTTGTAAATTGTACATAGTTAATGCGGATGTTTTGAAAGTGTTTCAAACCAACACCAAAACTACGTAGTTTACTACATATCCCTTTAGCAGGTTAGAATAATTTAGTACTCCATCAGTCCTAAAACATAAGTCCAGTTTGACTTTTATTTTGCAACTTTGACATTAATTATATATTTTTGTGTTATATAATACTCGATAAAAATTATAACATTGAAAATACATTTAAAACACAATCCATTTATATATTTTGCATCAAATAACAAAAAAAAAAAAAAAAAAAAAAAAAAAGTCAAAGTTGCTAAAAAAGTCAAAATAGACTTAAATTTTAAGACGGATGTAGTAATTTTCATAAGTAAAAAAACACTGCAAAACGAGGTAATTGCGTTTCATGTTAGTGATGTTACACTTTCTTCGTTTACTATATTTTGTTTTTCAAATTTTATTTTCATTAGTTATTTTCTTTTCTGAAAAAGTAAAAAACCTCAGTGATACTGATAACTAAATCTAGTTTATTTAAATATTAAAGGTTTAAATAAAAAAAAATGTTAAAACAAGAAATTTAAAAAGACTTAAAAGAGTAGTGTCTTGAACTATCCCAGCAATGATTATTTTGAATTGTAAAGAACGAAAGATGATTTAGGAGGACACGAGTACAAAGAGTCTGCGGAGAAAATTAAAAAGTGCCTTGAACCTTCCAACACCTACCCACACGAGCCAAATTTCGAAAGTGACAAAGTGACTATAAACAATAATATCACTAGATACGGTTGAGTCAAGGTTAGTGGACGATAAAGTACTACTAGAATTTTCTATCACTATTTGATTTTTCTAAACATCGACGGGAAACCATGATCCCGTGCATCTTTTTTAAAAACTGTGTTTTGTGCAAACTATAAACATGTACTTTAAACTTCAAAAACATTTTATACAATTAAAGCATGTTTGGTCTACCATTATGTTTAGCCAAATTCGTAATAATTTTACAATGTAAAATCTTAACATAAGTAACCAGTTTTTAGGATGAATCTTCGAAATTGACACTTCTAATAATACAGCACCTTTAAGCATTTGTCATTGACTATTGAGTAGCATATTTTGTCCAGTATCGTGTTTGCAAAAGCCCCTACCTACTTCGAAATTAGAACGACGCGTGTTTTATCAATAACCATACACGATGCATGATACACGTTGGAAAGTAAAATGTGACTCGCTTCAATGTGGGACAATGCTTCTAAAATCAAATCATTCTTTTTTAAGAGAGATGATTTGCACACTCTTATAATTGATTAGCACATTCGAATTATGCGTGTTTTGACATTAATACTTTTACATGATAGAAAGTAAGTAAAAATTATATGAGGGTATAAATGTTAAGACACTCATAATTTGAGTGTGTCAATCAATTATGAGTGTGCATATACTTTCCTTTTGTTAATCGTACGTCTATGCACATGCAAAATATAAGATTTATTTCTGATTTCACAATAAAAATGATATATACATATATCCTTACTTTTAAAATAGCTTTAATGATCTCGTCGAGCCCTCAATTTGAAAGATCAATTGCATTCTATGTAATGTTGCTTCGCATAAATTCTTATTCATAAAGTCAATCCTCTGTAATATCTCATATTTCCAAAATACTATAATAAATAAATAAAAAGATTTGCTAACAAAAACCATTTGTTTAAACTTACCTATATAACATTTTGCTAAACACAACCATATAGATTTTGTATAAGCATTCCTTAATTACATAATTAATATTTAATTAACACTTGATATTAATACATATTTTATTAAAAGTTTAAAACTCACTTAATTTAATTATATCTGTTAAAATCATGTATTTTTAAAAATGGTTTTTTAAATTGTGCCTTAGGGGCACAAGTTAACCACACTAAAAGTACACACGGACCCACAAAAAAGTACACAAAGATCCACATAAAAGTACAGACAGGTTTACTTTTATGTGGATCCCTTTGTATTTTTAATGTACTTTTTGTGTGCTTAACTTGTGTCACACAAGTTAGAAAAACCCTTTTAAAAATGATGTTTTATTTTGAAAACAGTTTTAATTAAGCCATTAAAGTAAGCTTAAACAACACTCGGTTGTTAGCAAATGTCATAAATAGATAAAAACATTATTTTGAAAAACGTAGGTAGAGATTTAAATCATTTAATAATGGGACCAAAAGTGCCATACTTCATAACTCTAGCACCGGAGTTAATGTGACAAGGGATTATTAACCATTGAATAGAAACATTAAAGTCAGACGTTGATCATGACAAGAGCACGGAATTAATGTGTTCCAACTTCTAACACACACCACCATCACCTATATCATTCGTGTACACCATGTTCATTAAATGACTTATCATAATTTATTAATCCTAGCCCTAGATAACGAAACCATATCATGTGTTATTATAAGCTATACTTTTAATTAAGTAACTTTAAACGTGATCTCAAGTTTGTTTGTATTTTTCATATTAAAACAACTAAGTCAAATTTAAACGACCGCTTTAAAATATTTGAATGTCTAAGAACAAAAGACACGCAATTATTCATTTTATGGTTTCAGCTCCCACCAAATTACTTAAACGAATATGAGGCATTCAATGCAAACCAAATGATAAATTTTATGAAACAGAGAAATTAATTATTACTCGTAGTAGAAGATAAAGTGACCGTCTTAATTTACTAATAATAGTTAGATACGTGACATGGATCATAAGCCACCTACTACTGGTGGCGTCCAGTTTCCATGTGCATCTGCACCTAGGCACTCGTCCTCTTCTCAACCTTTACATATACAATATATCAAATCCCACCATCCCAATTTTTTTGTTTTTACTTGCAACTACTTTATGGACCAGATACGAACAAAACTACAAGGGTGGTATGGGTATTTTGGTAGTCACAATGTTTGAAACAATAACTACTCTTGGATGGCTAAAACAGAACCAATTATATGTATCGTTATGGCAGAACTAAATTGACCAAAATGGAGGTTACATCAACCATAATCAAACATGCTTTGACCAATGGTAAAAAGGTGGTCACATTTCTATGCAATGTCACTTTCAAGTATTATCATATTCACTTAAAACCAGAAGCATTTAGCTTTGATGGTATTTAACAACTGTCCTGACTAAAATGACAATTCTCAGTTCTGGTATTCATGGTATATTCTCCAATACAAAGCATTTAACTTGATAATAAAATAGTGTTTGTTTCTCAGCTAAAATGACCATTTTGGGTTCCTTTTGTCTTGTTACTTTGATTGAGTTTGGACCAAGGACAAAAGGGAAACATGCTAGCATGTGTAATCAATCAATAAGAAGCGAAAAATGCCAATAATAGTTAGATGATGTACCTGAATGAAACAATTGTAGGAAGAGCTCTCTGTTTCAAGAGAAGCTCAACATCAGAAAGACTAGATGCAGCCAAGGAGTCCATACAAAGCTCAACAAGATCTGCACCTTCTTCTTTTGCTTTCCCAATTGACTTCACCATTTCTTCAGTTGTTTCACTTTCTATTGAGGCACATACTAACACCTTGTTCTTGAAACCCATCTAGCTAAATGTGTTTTTGTGTGAATGCGGGGGTAGAGGTAGGGGGGGAGCTGGTGATTTAAAGGTGCAGAGTATAACCGGGCTGCCTTATATAAGCAATAGCCAAGTGTATTTGTGCATGTGGCATTCTTTATATAATTCAAATCAATTATATTTTATTTCTTATGGACTAAATAAATTGGTCATTGCCACCTACCCCCTGGGAGTCTGCCTCTTTCCTTTTGATTTCTGATATAGTTGGACCCATTGAGAAAGATGGGAATCTAAATAATTAACCAGCACATGTGTTTATTTCATCGACAAGAAAAACATGGGATTGCTAAGATATCATTTCAAATTCCAATTATAATGGTTTGCGACAATATGATATATGTTAGATATGATTGTGTTAAGAACAGAGTAAAATTGCACAATGATCATTTGACTAGTGATATTTGGTTTTCATTGCAAATTACTAATCGCTCTTCTAAAATTGCCAAAACACTCGTATAGTTGACATACTAAGCACTTCTAGACAATCCCAGTGTCATGTGATTAGGATAAGCTACCATAATTGAGAAACTCATATAGAAAAGCTTTCATTTCCGTGACCAAAGAATAAAAAACTACCTACAAAGCAAAACAGCCATAACGGTCCAAAAACTTACTAGCTAACCTACCTAACAACCAACAAAATATCTGAAGTATCAGTATAAACCTTTTACTCTGAAACAAGACAAGCAAATAAGTTATTCCACTTTTTAAAAATTTCCCTAGAAAATATCAGCATAATAGATACTACATATACAAAAGATTCCAAAATGATAACTGATAGGGCCTTTGGAGGGGCACACACTGTGTGGCCTCATCGTTCATATGCACAAAAGCAATATTATAAGTTTGTGGTAGATATAAGGAGGAGGGGAAAAAAAAAAAAAAGTGAGTAATGGTATACCTAGAAAGTAAATTGAGACACTGTCACAAAATCAAATGTTAAAATGAAAGAATGACGATTGTTAAGTTATACGTCAAGTATTCAATCAATTATACATACTTACACTTCCATTATCACTCATAAAAAAAAGGGCAAGTTATTTGGACCCCCCATAGGGAGGGTTTCCAATCATTACACGCATCGCCGGTTTGTACGGTATGCATCCCGGGTTGTACGGTTTGACCACCCCTGATGTGACAATATATGGAGGGTTTGTATAACACAACCCAAAAAAAAAAAACACTAGGCAGTAACTAATCATGTAAGAGTCTGTTGCAATCAAGGATTAATCATTGAAGAGAGAGGGAGAATATATAATTATTTGATAAAAGAAAATCTCGGAACAACAATTCATTTTTGTGTCATGTGAATCCTTTCAGGCATCTTTCACATAAGAGAAAACCATTATTTATTTATTTTTCTATCCAGTGTTCTTAAAAAAATTACTAATCTCAATTAAAAAATCCTACATCTGGGCACCACCAAACCAATGCACAAAGTTGGGGTTGGTGCGGGGTTGGGAGGGATGTGTAATGAGGTTGGCGCGTGGTGGTGGTCGGTGGTGGTGCGCCACCATCCATTACGTCCAGCCTAATGGTGGAATATGATGGTTTTCAACTATTATTATATAATACATATGTTAGGAAAAAGGCTATATGATCCACATTCAGCCTACAATGTAATGACTGTGAAGACGATAAGATGCAGACTTCGGTGATTTGTGAGAGGTTGTTGCGAGCATAAGGAAACGAGTTCTTAAAAGTTAAAACTTTTAGCATTATAATTGCCTCTTTTTTCATAAGTAGCATTAATGATCAAATAGCTAACAAATGAACTGAAACTGACTCTACAAGGAACATTTCTTTAATTCTGAATGAAAATAAGCAAATACAACAACAACAACAACAACATACCCAATCCCGCAAGAGCGAGGTATGGGGGAGGTAGAAGTGTAGACAGATCCTACCCCTACCCCAGGCAAAGCCTAGGAGTAGAGAGACTGCTTCCAGGGAGACCTCCGGCACGTGCACATGTGTGAGTGAAATAGAAGCCCAAAGTGCAAGGAGCAAAAGAGCAACAAGACAAACAAAGCACAGAGAACCAAAAAAAGAACAAGGAGCAAAGCAAGTAAAGCAAGTAAACAAAGCAAAGAGGAACTCAAGAGAAACAATGAACGAAAAGGCAAAACAAACACAAGCAAGAAACGCAAAGGCAAGCAGGCAGCAGGCAAGAAGACAACACAAAGGGGAAAAAGCAAAGCAAAGCAAATGAACATGTTTATTATTGACATAAATAAGTTATGTTCATTGGTACAAGGAATGCAATTTTTTGCCGACATAGATGATTTTCCATTAATACATGATATATAGTTCTCGTTAAAATAGAAATGACTTCTATATGTTGCCAAACATATGGTCCCTTTGGACTATCCTTGTCATAGAAGCATGTATGCAGTCCAAAAAAAATTATAAATATAATCATTTTTCGATGAGCATTGATTGGCGTGACTAATTAGTATGTCTAATTGTACGCCTAAACCTATGTGGCAACATCCTGTTGGTGACAGCAAAGGATCCACTTCTTCACAAACTAATAAATAAGTGCTACATGCATGTAGGAACAAATTTAGTTACACATTTTGGCCTCTCAATCATTTTCCTTTTTTTCAATTATATAAACATAGAAAACTCAATTTACTATTACAGAATTCTGATAAAATTACTTCTATAGATGACTAGGTGATCATTCCACTTGCACAGCTACTCAAAAAGGGCTAGAAGGTTCCTTATAAGTTCAAAAATTACTTTGGAAAAAGGATTAGAAGGTTCCTTATAAGTTCAAAAATTACTTTTTAATCAGAGTGATATAAAGTGGCTAATTCTATAACTTTTATCAGCGAGACAGCGACCACTGTTAATTATAACTAAGAAGAATTGTCTGGCACTCATGAAGCAAACCTTGATGTTGTAACTTCAACTTAAAGATGACCATTTGGATTGTTTTATGGCAAACGGGTTAGATAAAATAAAAACTAGCTAAAAAAGAAAACACTGTATGTTTCATGCATACAATCTAATCAGTTCATTTAGAGTTTGAGCTTATTAAACGGGTCAAAAGTCACCTGGTAATTCTGGAATGGTGGGTCTGCCATCAGTTACATAGGAAAGGTCACCAAGACAATGACATCTAATTTACTCCATCACGGGTTTAACTTCTTTTCGTATCAAAAGTGGCCAAAGATCTTTCAATTCTTATGAACCATATGTAGGACTCTGGGTGAATGCTCTCAGAACTGTGGTCCAAGGTTGTCTATTCAGCCAACTTCATTATCATGTTTACCATAAGATGTCTAATTATTGCATCTAAATATATATGCACCAAGTATGACACAGTAACATAAATACAAGGAAAATTTTACAATAAAACATACACATCTGTGATCATAATTTACTTGTGATATTAATTAAATACTGTAAAAATGTTACTTCTGCTTAACTAGAAAAAAAAGTAAGACTCCTAATGCAAACACACGGACAATGCAGCATCATATTAAAGCACAGAACTTAAGTCATTACTATACAACTATTCAATCGTGCGTATACAAACTGATGATGATACTATAAAATATTCTTAAAAAGTATGTATATACACCCCTTTTTAATTTGGAAATTTGAGTGACAAAAGTATGTAATACAAAAAGCAGGGGACAGGTTTAATCCCACATTATGTGACGTGTTGGCTAAATGGGTCAATGGCACATGTGCCTCACTAACTATTCAAACGTGCGTATACAACTATTCAAACATGCGAATACAAACTGATGATGATACTATAAAATACTCTTAAAAAGTATGTACATACACCCTTTTTAATTTGGAAATTTGAGTGACAAAAGTATGTAATACAAAAAGCAGGGACAGGTTTAATCCCACATTATGTGACGTGTTGGTTAAATGGGTCAATGGCACATGTGCTTCACTAACTATTCAAACACGCGTATACAACTATTCAAACGTGCGTATACAAACTGATGATGATACTATAAAATACTCTTAAAAAGTATGTACATACACCCTTTTTAATTTGAAAATTTTAGTGACAAAAGTATGTAATACAAAAAGCAGGGACAGGTTTAATCCCACATTATGTGACGTGTTGGCTAAATGGGTCAATGGCACATGTGCCTCACTAACTTAGTTATCAAACTATCAATCAGTTCCCTGTGGCTACTGATGTGAAATCATTTGGCTTGGACTGATAATTGCATTAAATTATTGGCAAATTTAGCTAAAGGTACATGAAGGTGATCACCCACAATAGCAATAAAAAGACGCACCTCAACCTACAAGTGTTATGATTCTTAGTAAGTCGATAGGCACATGTACCTCACTAACTTCATTTGGTTTGTTGCGTTTGCTCCTATTTACTAACCATTTTTTTTTTTTTGGTAACATGGGTTTCCGACTCGACATTGCGAGCCGACTAATCCCACGGCGACTACCCTTTTGGGTAGCCTGGAGTCGGCGCAGGTGAACCTCCATGGCCACAAGGGGATTAATTTTCTCCCCGTTGGATTCGAACCCTTGACCTCCTCTTTGGAAGGCTGGTATTCTTACCGCTGGGTCACCCCTTGTGGTTTATTTGCTTCTTTGGGTTTTAGAATACATCAAATTTAGTTTGGGTCCTAACTCATGACTCATTTTTATCAGTTGTTTTTTTAATAACTTTTTTTGATACAATATTTATCAATCCTGGTCGGCGAATCTTCTTCAGGACTCGCTCACACCTACGCTAAATGATCTATACAATGCATTTTGTGTCGGGTGTCTATTTTAAGTATGGGACCCTTTATGTCATTTCTACATGTATGAGGTCTTTAATGTTAATCTTTGCAATATAACTACCACCCCATGTGAATCCTTACTAGCAATGGTTAGTAGTGTTAGTCTCTATGCTAAGCCTATATATGAAGCACTTTCAGTGATAATTGATATACGAATGAATCAATATTTTCTCATCTTAAATTTTTTCTATGATTACCATTTTTATTGCTACTGGCCTCATTGAAAGTGACTCTTAGTCCCTCATTTCCCTCGTTGATTTAGAATGGATTATTCATTGAGCTTGTTCTCAGTCTTAACTCAGTTAGACCATATCACTGGTTTGGATCGAGATTGAGACTAGGCTCAATGGTCTATCCAATCAGATACTTGAGAATTGGGGACTAACCGACTAAGTATTAACTCTTATGATGAACAATGCAATAAAACAGTAACATGAGAAGAAAGCTAAGAACAGGGTAACTCATAACTGCAACAGCAATCATATCTTCATTACCATTGAAATGCTCATATATACTACCTTAATACCAGCTTACCATAGGGACATACACTTGACTAATACCGCCAACAAATTACTAGTGCGTCGTTACTCTTGCTGGCTATTGCTACGCTAGGTTTATTATGTCTTATAGGTTTAGACGTTGACGTAGAAGACCTTAAACTTCTAACAATTAACATGGGACCCCCTCTACGGCATAGAGAACATAATCGACACATAAAATACCCTCCCTTTAAGCAGATCTTTAACCCCGGTAATCTAAGGAATGTAAGTTGCTAATGATATCTTATGCTGACTCCTAGTAGTTCCACAGGATTATGCTGCCCCTTGATGAACCACAATGCATGAACTCTTGTGCTTCTTGACTGTTTAACTTCTAATAGATAATTTGGTGATTTAGGGGTGGTAGAATTGGTAAAGTGTGGTGCTTTTTCAGTAGAGACATGGAATGTAGGGTGTTCAGCAGTTCAGTGGAGTGAGGTGGTAGCTACAGAGTATAGGCCACTCGACCTACTTTAGCCAGAATCTAATAGGGCCCATAAAGCTTGGCAACTGGTTTTTTATTGCTTCTGGCCCAACTACATGTTGTCCATAAGGTTGCAACCTTACAAAAACGCATTCCGCAACTTCTAAACTTCTTTCACTCCCATGTTTATTTGCATGTTGTTCCATTCTATTTTTTAGCTGAGTGGGGGGTTATGTGTAAGGTTTTGGCCATGCACTACCTCAAAAGATATCAAGTGAGTAGCTGTTTACAGTAGTGGCAGCCATTTAGACCGGACATTGGGCTTTTGCAAACATATCTCTTAAGTGGCCTTTCAAACACATGTTTCTGTCTGACCATATGTTTGAGGATGTTAGGCACTTGATATTTTTTTTGTTCAACTACATATAGAAACAATTCTGCTGAAGTGGTCTCTGTTACAAAAATGACTGTGTATGTGTGAATCGATCTTAATAAAGGTACAAAATACTAAATAATACAATTTTAATGAGAGGTTTAAAAGTGCTTAATGCAATATATAACGAGAAATAAGGGGTAAAATGATGCCTGCACCAAGAACCAAGGATTCATATGGCATTAGAAATTGAACAATTAAAGTTTTGTACCTAAGACTGATATTTCTGGAATCCACTCTTCGTCTTAATCTATGTTTGGCTTTCATGTGTCTGTTTTGAAGTTTCACCTTCGCTTCTATACCAAATACAAATGACAATTACATTACATATTCCAACTATTTAAACACGGAGAATGATACATGAAGTCATGAAATATAGTATAAAATTCAAAAACAACTGTGTATGAGCCTCGTAAAATAGTCCTATGAACCCTACAACAGCTCACATTTAAATCACTCTAATATGGTATATTACCATAAGATCTCTTCTATCTTAAATATAATCATGTACCACACATAACTTTTTTTCTCAACTGATTAGAAGATGATTGAAGATAAAGACACAACAAAGATGACAAGTATGAAAATTACTTAAAAGATTATTTAACACTAATCATTAAAAACAGCCCCTTCACTTACATCTAGACTACCCGTTAACTAAAGTAACTTACGCTGACAGACCTTAACACTAATCGCCATTTACCAAACACCAACCAGAACTCCTAACCAACCTATCACTAGCTAGAGCAGCTCTCACATATAGCTAAAAATCAATTATATGAGACCGGATGTCAAGATCTTAGCCCTATCATCCACCCACCCACCCAGATCGAGTCCCACAATTCCACAACCCATGTTGCCAATTATAACTAACTTAAGTAGCTTATTATTACAGACAACTTACGAATATAAGTAAGATGGGATGGTCAGTTATCAAACATAAAAGTCAAACCTGACAAAGGCTAAGCATTCACTCCTGCATTATTCGCTGGAGTATAAGGTTTACAGCTGCATTTGCTGATGAGAACGCTCCGTGAAAGCTCTCCTTAAAAGATATGGTTTCCAGCTCCATTGCCATCCTTAGCAATATATCACCTAGGTCAGTTTGGTTCTCCATTAGAGATTTATAGTACGAGCGTGCTGCAACATTGCTGATGTCTACATTAGTTGGCTCTGGACAATACTCATCATCCAACCATTTGTGAAGAGTTACTCTTAACCATTCTGATTCCTGCAATATGCTATAAAAGTTGAGTATGCAGACACAAAGACATAAATGAACTTAAGTTATACCTTTCAAAACATATGAGAGGTTAACTCAAGAATATGAGAGGTTAACTCAAGAGTACACGAGATGACATTTTTTACTTGTATCCAGAACACTGCTTTGGGTCATTAGGTAACTATACTAGCTACTCCATCATCATAAGATGGAGCTTTAGTCAAAGAAAACCCTTTAATTCTAGTATTTCTGAAGATTCATTTGAAAATGTTTCTTATTTCAAGGTCTTACCTATAAGGTGATGCAAGCAAATCACTGTGATTGCTGGTGATCATAATACCCTATGCACATGACACGGCTATTCAACAAGAAGCCGTGATGATATCAGTAAATTATATATATGGCTTTCGAGATGTATATACACGAAAAATATGAGCCCGTGTCAGCTCTGGGGAACAATTACTCAGTATTAACAGCTTTTGCCACGCAGTGTGCACTTAAACATCAAAGTATAATTACAACTTTAAATACATTCCAAGTACCTTTAGTACCAGAAAAGGTTGAGTGCATATGGTGGATCAAGTAAGTACTTCTATTTACAGAAACTTACCAAGACAATCATTAGGTCTAAAATAACGGATGACGTTTTCCCACATCAGGTTACCCGGGGAGGGCGAGTCTTTTTAACTCAGACGTACGCGGCCTAACCGCAGTTTTGATCATGGATCATCAGGAATAACATAACCACAAATTCCGCAATGACAAAACATCCTGACTAAGTTAGTGATCAAATCACTTATATATGGAGTATCCACATTACTCCTTCTAACGAACAGATCACATTTACTTATATAATTATCAGACTGAGACAAATTCAGGCATACATACTCCTAATTAAAAATCTCGGTCTCGTCACATGTGACACAAAAACAGCTATAACAACTACAGAGCGATCACTACTTATCCCTCAAAACCTCCTCAAACCTCAAAACTCAAAACTCTTATCCCTCTCAATAACGACCTACATGTGGCCTCTATTAACCGCCAACATGATATAAAGTTTGTTAAATAACCTTGCCAAGCCCACCCATACACTGGGTTACTTAACACTACTATCCTAACCGAATCATATTGCATCTCTCCAGACTCTTGTACAATTATTATTATAACAAATTAACAACAAAATTATATCAGCGCGTGTTATTCTAGCTAGAATCACTCTCCAACCATTAAACTTAAACCTTACGCAGCGTAACACCGAATTCGACTAAATATTTAGTTATTTACTCAATATAAAAAAATGCAACATCAACGATTAATCGATTATATCAATCATTCAAAACTATCAAAACAAAACTACCTCGGCCGCTTTCGAAGGACTATTGTAACCACATATCCTCAATGATCAAACATCCTATATTAGTAATCAAATTATTTATAAACGGAGTATCTACTTATAGAGTCACGCACTCCATACTCTTAACTAAACCCTCGGCGTAATCACGTGCGACATAAACATCTATAACAACTAAAAAACATCCTCTACTTATTTATATACTTATAGATATCACACACGTATTACAGAATTTCTTCGTAACCCGACAAACTACCTACGTGCCTCTGTTGTTACCTAACATAAACAGATGCTCGCTATATCAAGTCACACCAAATCTCTTCGCAATAATTTAATATCCGCACGTGCTATTCTAACTATAATCACTACTGAAACTTTATACAATGCAACAATAAAATTCGATCTATATAACAAAATGTAACTACCTCGGCCGCTTTCGAAGGACTCATCCACTCTTTCGGAATCATAACTTCCTCAACCGTTCCTTCCACTTCCTCACCTTCCTTCTCCCCACTCCACCTATTCGATACCGAACAGCGCGTCCGATCACATCTCAAACCGCAATTCTTAAGCCTAAAATTCACGCCAACACTACCAGCATTTGTACGGTGATTGTTCGAATAACGAACTGAATCGTGATTTGATGTGATTACTGTTTGGAATGTGAATGATAGTGAATTCATTGATATGTGAAAATTAGGGTTTGGGGATTTGGGGATTTAATGGCGGGAAAATTGGGGGGTTTGGTTAAGTTGTTGGTGAAGTGGTGATTAAATGAAATGAAATGAGATTGTGTGTGTTTGGATAAGGGTTTTATACAAGGCGAGGTTTGATAGTTTTGGACTTTTGATACTCGTGGTATACAAAATGTCATACTTGATCCTTGTGCTTTGCTATTTTAGTTATTTGAAATTGATTAAGACCGGCTCCTAAAGGCGAGAGGTATCGGGTGCGAACGAGATGAGATAGCTTGCGAGTTATTTGAATTCCAGAATGAATCATAATTTATTTGAAATTGACTTGATTTAAACGAGTTGAGATCGAGTTCAAACTACTTGAGCATGCTTTTAAGTCGAGTTCGAGCTACAAGATACTTGACCCGTGAAGTTAACGATTTGTATCGAGTTTCATTTAAATTACTATGTTATATATATGCATGTAAGTACTTAATTTTCACAAAATTTGAGTCGAGTTGAGTTGGATATATCGATTCTTCATCACTTGAGATGTGAAACTAATCAAGCTCGAGCAGGGGCGTAGCCAGGATTTTTTTTTTTTTTTTTTTTTTTTTTTTTTTTTTGAGGGGGGCGAAAAGAAAATAAAAAATTAAAGGACGTTAGCAAGTGCTAAAAAACATCATAATATATAACTATGTAAAACATTGCAACAAATTTGTTAATTTAGTATTTTAGTTGCACACATTGCTCATCCGCATCATTAAAATCATCTAAAGTGAATCTAAACCGTTAAGGATTATTTATTTATTTAGCCAATTAAGTTTTGTAAAGTATTTATAGACGAATTAATAAGAGGCGATGGATCAATTGTACAACAATTAGTATTCCTACATGAACTTTATCAATGGATAAGGTGGACCTGAAAAACAATATTAGTTACACTTTATAACATTTGGCTTTTTACATAATACCTATATGGAAATTTTAGGGCTTTGTGGGTGGGTCATGGCCGACCTTACCCCCACATAGCTCCGCCACTGAGCTCGAGTCGAATTTTTGATGACGAGTCGAGCTCGAGCTTTAAATCTAAAGCTCGGCCGAGTTTTGTATTCAAGTTTTAGTAGTCGATACGGGCTCGAGCTTGGCAGTGCTTAGTTCGGCTCGTTTACACCCTTAGTTATAGCTATGATTAGAAACCAATAATATATGCGTAGTTAGTGACATATATAAGACTGAGAAGTTAAATTTATAAATTAGTGATTTTTTTTTCAATGTACAACTACTTCATGTATGTATGCACACTTTAAAGATAGTTACAAAAGGCTATTTTTACCAATTTTCTCAATAGTTTACCACCATGCAAAGCTATAATAATAATAATAATAATAATAATAATAATAATAATAATAATAATTAAAAAAATAAAAATAAAAAATCCTCAAATTGATGATATAAGTTGCTACAAGTTGTTTATCTTTTGCATATCAACATGCTTACACAAAGGAGTGAAGAGTCGTTAGCCTATAAATAACACCTTAGTTTTGAGGTATAATCGCACCAAAATAACACACAAGCATTCGTGTAGTATATTTAGTTCTTTGTCTCTAGTTTGTAAAATGTCTTTGTCATAGGGAATATCTTAACTACATATAAAAGAAAAATAGTTGAGGTAAAATAGTGAAAAGTCAATGTTTGTGAAATGTTGAAAAAACTTAATAAAGGAAACTAAAAAAGAAAATACTAAAACTTAAACTAATTAATTACAATGTTGAATTTACGCACAGATTCAAAAATCAGGCCATAAAAACGCTTTTGGTCAACTTATTTAATGCGAGATGCGTATTGTTTGTGAGGCATTTCATACATAAATTAAGTTTCCCACGATATAAATTTGGAAACGACATACAGAGTATATACATTCTTATAGAAGGAAGCAAATTAAATTTGGAAACGGTTACGTAATTACCGAATGCACAACTATCATCCCCTAAAACACTCTTTAATATGATTTCTAAACCAAATCATTCCTATATATGTACATCAAACTATTTGCTTGATTGATACTTCAAAATCATCCAGTGGGCTTATAAAACTCTATACGTTTGTCTGTCAATCATAATACTCCTTATACGTCCATTACATATCATCATTCAATTCCACGTTTTAGTTCAACAGCCTAATGGCGAAGTTTGTAAGTGGGATGATTTCTTGATTTTTTTTTCAATCACGTGTTTGGTGCGGATATGTCTATATTTGTTCACACGTCTCTGTGTGCATTGTTTCATGTACACAACAAACTCAAGTGAGGCCACTACGAATGATACAAATTTTTATGGTAGCAATTTATCTACACATACTATTCCAGCATTTAATGAGAACAACTTTTAACCCTCTATATTCTCATTGTCTTGGGTTAGGATCTAGCATTTGTTACTGATGACAATGAGACGTGCTCCGAACTTTTGATAAGTGTTGCATGTAGTTCTCAAGATAGTAGTTCATTCGGAAAGCGGGAGGAAGTTGCTTGATCCAAAAGTCAAGAAAGAGTGAAAAGTACTACATGATAAAAGTTCAACCATTTGGACACTTAAACTGTTTCATGGAACGTTTGGTTGAATTTAACATGGTTAGTCCACATCAATATCATCTTTTTTGTTTCTATAGTATTGTTTAGACAGTTTGGTATGATGCATTTGCATCATAAGTTTTAATGAATCCACACTTTTGCTTATTCTTGGTTATTTTACAACCTCAATTTGAAACTTTTAATGTTACATATTCATATAACTCTTCTACTACCATAAACTTTCATTACAATTTGTATTTAAACAAAAAGATATGGTACGATGTATTTCAAGTATCTCTATTAGAATTACACTCAGATGAATTATTGCGTAAGTATATATAAAGAGGTACTTATGTACATATATTTCAAGTATCACTATTAGGCTTTCATACGTTTGTTGTTTCAATGCTTTAGTTCATCTTCGTTTATTTAACACCTACTTGTGCACTACTTTTTTGTTTACTTATATAACAGCTTCACCCCGCTCCCTCAAAGAATGTGAGTACATATACATAAGAGGGACTTACGTACAAAAATGCAAATACGGACTTTCGTACAAAAAAGGGACTTATGTACAAAACTTACGTACAAAAAAGGGACTTGCATATACATATACAAATGTAAAAAGACGAACGAAAATTAGCCTATAGTGTCATGTCAAATAACAAGCAAAAAAAGCGTATCATATACATGGGTACTCATCTATTCAGCAAATAACATCACACGGTTCACTGGGTTGACTTTCGTATAGTAATTCAAACAAATATGGCAACAAAACTGGCAAGTTGATTCATATAGTTATTCAAACAAACTAGACGAGTACCCGTGTGTAACCAAAATATCATTATAACTATATGCTGCTGTAAAATCCCGCTGCTATGCATGGGTACTCGTCTAGTATAAGTTTACGGTGTTATACTCTCTTATTCTTTTTTGTATTGTTTAATTTTCAACAAGCTAATATGTGATATAATTATTGTGTTCAATCATTTACGCTCTTTATCTAGTTGCTGGAATGTTATCGTGATTATTTCACGATAGTTACGTGTGTTTTTTGTTTTCTTTTATGCACTATACTTTTTTGACATCGAAAGTGGACCACATTTGTTGATACATAATCTGGCGCGGGCTAATTCAACGACTCTCCTTGGGCCGTTAGTTGTCTTCTCAAGCCCTAAGTAGACCTGTCAACAAAGAGAACCCATTAGGAGTGGACCCGAGGCCGTAGCCCCGGGATCCACCTCCGACGGTCAAGTTAGTATTGATGCGTGGTAGCATATGAGAATTAGGTTTAGGGTAACTTGTTATCTTGTGCCCATAAGAAGGGAATCTCATCCCTATATTTATAAGGCATGGATTAGGGTTTAGGCGTAGAGTGGGCCGCTATCTGCCGGGCCTGGCCCATGTAGGGTCCAGTCCGAACCATACGTCCACAACATTATTTTACGATTATAACAATTGTCTCTTTATCTCTTTTAACTGAGTGATTGGTTTTAGTAGTTGGGCGTTATGTTTGAGTTTGGATGGTGTGACTTGTCTTATTGATTGTTGGATGTTCACAACTAATACTAAGACCATTGTAATTTTAGGATCAGTGAGATCTTTGTAATTTTAGGGTCATGGTAATGTTTTACATCGATGTAGTTTGAGGGTTGTTGTAGTTTGAGGCTCGTTGAGGTTGTTTTAGTGTGAGGTGCATTGTAGGTCGATGGTCATGGCGTTGTGTAGTTGAGGTTGGTCGTAGTACTAGAATGTTGGTCGTAGTACTAGAATCGTTAGTGTTGCGTTCTTGTAATTCCTAACCTTTTGCTAATTTTGCTAGTTTATAATTAATGCCCCTTCCCAAGAAAAAGATCAATTTTCATGTGTGACTGCATTAAAAGAGCTGAAAAAAGCTCAAGGTTTTGTACCAATGGGCCATGAACTATCCTAACCATTGTTCGTGTGGATCTGGACCAGTTACAAAACAATCATTTTAATTGGGTTATAAACCATTATTAGACTTTCAATACTCGGGTTACGGGTCTTAACCAGTGAAGGTCAACTAAACTAAGTTAGAAATGCCTAATTTTTTAAAGAGTTAAAGTTATCTAATAGCAATAACTTTTTCAAATGTTCACTCATCAGTCATGAATCCAGTAAAATACCACAGTAAGTCAATAGCCATCAAAATTTCAGGTTTTAGTTCAATATCATACTTTTGCTTACGTGTCGTGATCGACAACCGACTACACCGATTAAATTGATTAAGAAGATTTTTTTCCTTAGTTAATTATGTGTAGGGTTAAAGGCATCTAATAGCACAGGAACTTTTTTAAATGTTCACTTATCAATTATGGACTCAATAAAATACAACAATACCTGTCAAACTTTGTTTGTTTTACCTTGTGAAATTTGGGTAAAGTGTTAAAGTTCTTGATAAAATAGCTTTCAATTTGGGAAAGAACACATATATAACATAAAGAATCTGACGTGGACAATAATGGTATAATTTATAACATGGCATGTACATTTGGCAGATGACGTGGATTTTGGAGGTAAAAAATGGGTTTTTGTTTATATCAACCCAAAACCAACAAAGTTTGATGGTACTATGATATTTTATTGGGTCCATAATTATTAAATATTTGATAAAGTTTCTTCCTATTAGATGACTTTAACCTTTTTTTAAACGACAAAAAGGTAGTGTTCATGAAAATGACCTATCACCTTTGACCTACGTATCTTTCTTATATTTTCAAATGATGAATTAGGTAACCGCGCATTGCGGTGGGGTTAATTTAAATATGATATTAGTTCTAAATTATTTTCGGTTTGTTTGATGATGGATTAAAATTAATCTATTGGTATGTGTTTATTTACATACCTTTTATTTACCAAATTAAAACCAAAACGACTAAAAACTAACCATAAATGCCAAAGATATTGTGTTTTTATGTTTGTGATCGTGCAGGTACGGATATTTCAAAAATCGACATAAATCAAGCCAAAAAGACAAAAACGAGCACGAGATTTGTAAAAGTGTCAAAAGCCGAATCCGGGGAAGCAAATTATCATCTATTTCAACTATTCTGTTTGTATATAAAAGCTACATTGAAAGAAGTTATTAGCTATATTTTGAATAATATCAATGTAAATAGATTTTGACCATACTCGTCGTATGTTAATGTAATCTATGTGGATATACTTTGCATATAAATTAAATTGCAAAAATTAGCATTTTTTATAATTTCAAGCAATTGATAACAGTTGATGCGTGGTTTAAAATTTTAAGCCACCAAATAGCTACAACTAGTCTGCAAAAGGCAGTGTGAATACATATATAGATGCAAATTTTTTATCACTATTTAGTTACAAAAGTGCGACTGTTAGTTTAGTTTTGTTACTCAAAAGACTGCAGTTTAGGTATGTACAATTCTGGAGTAGGAGAACTCTTTCTGGTTCAAGAAATAGGAGCACGCTACTTGCATATTGAATCATGAAAAATCCGTGTCATCCATTTGCGGTACATCCTCACCTTTATAGTTTTGTTGTTGTCTATTGGATTTGATTCGTTGATGCTAGTGATTCCAGTGCTGCTAATTGTTGCCATCCTGGTATAAAATATGCTCGCTTAGAAATAGCAAATGATTAATAAAGCAATTAACTCAAAAGTAGCCATTATAATGAAAGCCTGTAAATACAAAGGAGAAAAACTGTTAATGATAGCAGTTATTGGGTTTTATGTACGGGTATTTGGGAGATAAACATGTGTTTATTTAATTTTTGTTAGAAAATCTTTATAAACTATATTATTGGTTGTATTTACGGGCTGGTTTTCTTGTTGTCTAATAAGGATTTTCAGGGCATGCGGTGTGTCACCCTGGATAGAGCGACAAGTCCTTTGATTCTTCTATGGTCGTTACCTTCAGTCTCCCCATGATTTAGTAAAAGGGAGGGGAGATTTGCTACTCATCTGAGGGTTTAGCTGGAAGCGCTCTTAGAAATCTCCTAACATGATTACGACTTGAAAAAGATTCATCAAGTGCTTGTAAAGAAGTAATAATAGTGTTAAATCTAGCAAATGCATTATCAATACTGTCATCATCCGATATTTAAAATTGTTCATATTGTTGAACAAATAAATCTATGTTACTATTCTTAACTTGCTCATTTCCTTGATGAGTGATATGTGTCTAAATACACATATATTTTACCTTGTTTAAACCCACAAAAACGACCAAAAGCACACAAATGACCATATAAATGTTACAAATATCAATGGAATGTGTTTTTATGTGATTCAGGTACAAAAAATTGGAAACTAGTGAAAAACATGCAAAGTTCACAAAATTGTCATTTTCAGTCCCTGAAGTTTCACAAATTGACAAATCTAGTCCCTAAAGGTTTAAAATGAAAGAAAAGTCAACTTGAGTCCTTGAGAAATCAAACTGGTTCACTTTTAGTCCTTGGATGAAAGTTTTCTGCAAATGACAACTTTTACCCTCAAGTTTCAAAATTGGCAAAAATAGTCCTTGGGTATTTAAAAATGGAAACTTATCAAATTATACCCTTGTACTATTCACATTTGACAATATAAGTCCTTTTTGATAAACTTTTAGGAAAATACACTTTTAACCCCTCAACTTTGAAAAATGACAATTTTGGTCCCTGGGGTTTTAAATATTGAAAAATTACATTTATGGTCCTTTGGTTTATCACATATGGCAAAAGTGGTCCCTTGAATTTATTTTGGAAGCTTGCCATTTCAGGCCCTCAAACTTGGCAGAAGTTACACTTTTGGTCCTTGTGTTGTTTTAATTCACAAACCAAACGGATCCTATCTATTCTATAAACCCAAAACAATAAAAACCAAACAAGCCCACCACCCCTTTTTGTTTTGTCCAGCCCACAACACCCCAAAGCCCAACACCCCTTAAATAAAAACACGGGGTCAAACTTAAAAAGTCAAACCCACCCTTCAAAACCGCCGACACTGTTTATCCCTTCCACCTCACACCCTGCCAATACCACCTGGTATCACCACTCTCCCAACTTGCTCTTCCACTGCCCAAGCTACTCTGCTCACCCATCACCTCCAACCCCCCCCCCCCTTGCACTATATCAGACCCCAATTGGCTTTATCCCATTTTCCCGCCAAAATACCAATCAACAGCTCAGATGAATTTAAGTGATCCAAAGGCTGAGATGAGTGATGGGAAATGCTCCAGTGGGTCCCACAAACCCTAATTGTCAACTATAAAGCAAGGAGGAAGCAGAGAAAAAGAGTAGTAGTTAATTAGTTGTAGTTTAGTTGTAGGTAATCGTTTTTTTAGCGTAACTCAATTTCCAAGTGTATTTCTTAGTTACAAAAGCTTGTACTCAGTTTATTAAATGTAACTTGATCTTTCTTCAATCTAAATTTCATGTTTTGAGTTTTAATTCTTATGTTTGCATTTTTAAATTTGAAATTCCAAATTAAGTTTTGTTGCTTTGTAGTTGTTATCCTGGACTAATTAGCTCACATAAGCTCCTGACATAGCTTATTATAGCTATTAGAAACCTTAAATATAAGTATTAATTAAAAAAGGAAAAATACAAAAAAAAAATCAAGAAAATCAATAAAAAATCAAAAATCAGTGGAAATTATGAATCAAGCATGGAGCAGGGTACATTTGGGATGGCCCTGGGTTAGGGACCTTGTGGAAGGTCTATAGGTGGTGATTTTGTTCACTGGTCCTTGGTTCTCAGCCTATACTCACTTGTAAGCATTTTCTCATAATTTGGAATATTATTGTAGAACCTTGTAATAAGTACTTATCTCAGTGTATTTGTGTTACTGTGGCATGTGTTAGTAATATTAGTGCTTAAATTACTGAGTTTGTTCATTAGAAATCATTAATGCTCTTTGTAAGTTTTAACTATCATATTAGCATAATTTTGATTCTCATGCATTTGTTGTTATTACTAGCACTCAAGTACTAATTTCAGTTAATTTCATCATAATATCACTTTTGGAATTAGTTTTACGCACTGATTCATTGAATCCCTTTGAAAATCTCAAGTTCACATATTTATAGGGGTGTCTGGTTCATGCTGATTCACTGTGCTTAGGGTGTGTATTGTTGTTGTTTTTGCTTGTAACTTGTTACCTTAGGATAGTTTAGGTCTAATAAAGTTTCAAAACCAAGTCATTTATAGAAGAAAGTCAAAATCATTAAAACAAAACCACAACAGTCCACTGTGTTGGACTGTTGACCCCTAAACCTACCCATTTTGTGTAAAACTTGTTCTAATAGCCTAATTTAGTTCTATTCTACCTTATTAAATCATATTTTGTCCATCAACCTAGATCAAAAGTTCATAAAACTCAAAAGTGGTTCAAAACTAAAAAGTCAAAATTACATACAAGGCTTAAAATCCAAAATTTGGAGGATTTGTTTAGAATTTTGTGTTAGGATCTAGGACTTGTGCTTTTTAGGAATTGTAGTCCCCCAGCTCATCTTTGGTGTCCCACTTTCACTATATTTTTGCAATTTTTCTGTGGGCCCCATAGGCTCTCAAACACACCTGCAGGGAGGGCTCCTCCCTTGTGCAGCTGCTGAATCAGTCCATCACCACCACTTCTGTGGGTCCTACAGGACTCCACAGTGGGACCCACACCCTCCCCCTTGGCTCTTTAGACTCACAAGCTTGCCAAATTTCCAGTGGTACCAAGCTTTTGAGCTTAAGCCACCTTGTGGGCCCCTTAGATCAGTCCCAACCTTGTCCCATTTCTGCGCACATTTGGTTTTAGAAAGTGCTTATTTGAGTGCTTATTGGCTTATCAGTGGTGCCCTTTAGTTGTTTTGGCTTCTTATCAGTCCACTTTACTTATTAGAACCAAAATCCACCCCTGTGGACCCCACAAGGGCTGATTTCCATCAAAAGTCAACTGTTTTTTGCTTATTGTGTCCATTTTGCTTATTTTTAAGTTTGGGAAAAGGTGTTTTCACAAAAGTTCTTTGTTTTTAAGTATGAAATAGTGTTCCAAAAGAAAATCCAGAAAAAACCAATTTAAAATTAAGTGATAGTTTCTATTTAATATTAATTATCTTTTTAATTTTCCTTTTTAGCTTTTTATTAAGTAATTTGCATTTTTATATTTTTATTAATTCTAATTTATGTTAAAGTATTTTTAGTAATTTCTCCAGAATTTTATCTTGTCATTTAGTATTAGATTTAATATTAGTTTTATTAATAATTAATTAATATTTAAGTATTAAATAGCATAATTAGTTTTTATCAAGTAATACCTAGTTTTTATATTTTTCCTAGCTTTTATATGTTATAAAATAATTTTATGAATTTTTCTAGAATTTCTACTGTTCATTTTCTAATTTTCTTAATTAATTTAGTTAAATTAGATATTAATTAATAATTAAGTAAATAATTAGAAAAATAATCTAAAAATAATTTTTAGAAACTTTTTATAATTTTTTAGGATTCCTGTGATGTTTAATTAGATTTATAAATTTTTCTTTAATTTTCTAAATCATTTTTAGTATTATTAGTAATTTAAATTAGTTTAAATAGTTTAATTAATATTATTAGTGTTTAATTAATAGAAAATCACAAAAAGACAAAATGACATATTTTTAAGTTTTTATATTATCTTTAAGTTATTTTAGAAGTTTTAAAAATAAATTTTCATTTTCTTAGTTTTTATTTAATATTCTATTATATTTAGTATAAGTCAAATATTAATAATAAGTAATTAAATAGTTTTAATTAATAATAAATAATAAAATAATAAAAAAATAATAATTTTCTTTTTAATTAAATTTTCTTTTAATATTAAGTTTGTAAAAGTTTCATTTTTACCCCCTGCAGTTTATATTTGCTTAAAACTCACCTTTCTCCCAGCACACAATCGTGTCTGATTTTATTTTGGATTACATTTAGACACGTCTGTTTCCTGTAATTGTTAATACTGTTATTTCTAATCATTCCAGTAGTGTAAAACAAATCCAAATCTTTATCTGGTTACTTCCCATTCAAATTCACCCGATCACAAACCGGTTTTTATACCATCACACCTCGTTGGGACATAACAACCCGGGGAAACACTTACTTCCACGGAGAATTGAGCTTAAGGAGTTTGACTAGATTGACCACATCTGTGGTTGACTTTAGTTGACTGTTTTTACCTCAATCAATGAGTAATCACTAAAGAGTTCTAAATATCTTGAGCTGTTTATGCATAAAAACTTTTTCATAGTCCTTTTTAGGTAAGGCGTTATATCAAACCATTTTTGCCTAATTATTTTTCGAAAGCATTTTCTTTAGATCATTGTTTTTACGTTCGTAAGGAACATTTTCGTCCCTACCAGTATTAGTATTTCTAATGATAGGTTTATAATCACCATCAACAATAATATGCCAAATATCAATATATTTAGATTTCACATATGTTTAAAATCTATTTTTCAAATATATAAAAGCGTTAGCTTTAAATAGTGGTGGTCTTGCATAGACTGCCTTTCTTTGTAGTTTTCGAATTCCATTAAATCGATTTTAAAATTTTAAAATACAATATACTTTAAAAAATGGAAAATTACCAAAATGGCTTGTTGCCCTACGGTCTAGGCATTTTTAGCCCGTTTTTGAAAAATTCCGTTTTAGCCCAGGTTGCCCTGGGCAACTATCGTATAGCCAACCGCATGATGACAAGTGTCCTCAAGTTGCCCAAAAACCAAAAAAGTTGCCTAAAAAACACAAAAGTTGCCCCGACGTGGCACTCTGTAGTTGGCTATGCGCTAGTTGCCCAGGGCTGTAGAACCTCGTAAAAATTTCTTGTAATTATATCATTAATAAAATAAATAATCTTTCGTTATCGTTACTAATTCCCATTTTCTCGGAAAAATTTGAAATTTTTCTTATTATATTATTTTGTCGTTATCACAAAATAATATAATTCACGAAATGACGGAACCAATCCTCGACACGTTACTCGAAACCTAAATAATTCACTTAATACTAATTATATCTCTAAATCTGTGGAAAACTAGAAGGGGGGTTGAATAGTTTTACGTCCTTTTTAAATTTATTTCCAAAATATTTTGTAGCTTATAAAAACTTTCGATTCGATCTCAAGTGAGTTCAAGTAACAACCAATATAAGCAGGTCTAATCTAATAGTGGAAGTATTGAAATAGAATGAAGGAAAGATAGAGTTAGAGAGATCAAACCACAACACGCGAATTTATCGTGGTTCGGCTACAAGGACACCTTCCTTGCCCTACTCCACTCCCCGAGTACCACACTCGAGAGTTTTCTTCACTATGTCAACAAACTCCTTATGGTGGAGAAACCTTACACACCTTGGCTTACACGAGTTAACGACACTAAGCTAAATGTCGAGTTTTAATCGTAGCTAGAACCAATCTCACAACTTCTTCAAGACTTCACACCTTCTTCACACCTTCACAACTTCTTCAAGACTTCACACCTTGTTCACACCTTGTCAACTTCACACCTTCTTCTATGCACAACTAAATCACAACTACTACACTACTTTACAACACACCTAGTTTCTACAATCAACAAGTTCTCACAACACTTTTACAAATATCTAACACTACTACAATATGAAAATAGCTAATCACAACACTACTACAATTAAATGGATGTAGAGGAGTGTTCTTCTTCTTGCACTTGAGTGGATGAAGCTTTGGATCACTTGGAAATAAAGACTTATGAATTATATGATCAAAGGATTTTTGATATAGAAATGGAGGTTGGATCAGAAAGTTTTTAGTGCAAAAATGTGAGAAAAATATGTGGAATGATCCAGTATTTAAAGGGCCAGAAAATACTGTTCTGGAGCATGCCGGTCCCCTTAATTAGTGGGCGGTCCCCTTAATGATTAAGGGGGCCGCCTAGTATAATTAAGGGGGCCGCCCTACTGAACGTTGGAAAAGTTTTTCTGGATAAAATTTGCCCTTTTTGGTTGGAAATTTGAAATCATATCTTTGTAGTTTAATACAACAATACCAAAAATGATTAACAAATATATATAAAATGTTAATATCATTTTATAAAATGTTATGTCTTAAGACAAGGTTTCCTTTAATCATGTAATGCATAAGATGCTTAGTTTATACATACCTTAAGTGATATTAGATGTAGAGGTAAATATTTGTTACTAAATACTTGTTTACGTCTTAATCTTGACTTAATTTGATTTGAGTTTTGTGATTATCAAAACAAAGATTTATTGAGAAATGTTAATAACGTTTTTTAAACATTATTTATATCAACAAAATCCTTAATTAATTTCCTAATCACAATTAATACCAAACGGGCCCTTAATTATTTTTCAGCCCAACAGCACGTACGCTATTCATAAGCCCAATTTTCAAGCCCAATTCCAATTCTTATTATTTCACCTAATCGACTAGTTTCAAGCCTCCAAAACGCCTCGCGTATTCACGATTTTTACACACGACATACCAATATTTTTACACCATCTCGTTTACCACCTAGCCAACTATTAGTGTGTCAAATCCCAAGTTCATAGGACGACATTTGATACGTTTTTAAGTGGCAAAGTGTTTGACGAATATTCACATCAATCGATCCATATTAAACTCAAAACTTAACCGTTTTGATTCCCGTTTGTTCCTACGTGTTCCTAATAACATTTCTAACATGTTTTCATGTTTAAATGTCATCTATGATCAGCTATAATCAAGTTGTACAAGATTTCACAAATCGTGTTTGGAAATAATTGGTGGTCGACATCCTTGTGATTCACCAAGACACCCTCCCTTATTTCATGCACTCTCAATTCATATTATAAGTATATAAATCATCCTATAAGCCTAGAGTTACTGACATGCATAGTACTTGTAGTTTCTTTGAAAGTTTCACACTTACGTGTGATAAAATGATACCATATATACAATACATGCATGCATTCATTTCTCTCAATTATCATACCCTCTCAAAGTTTCCTTTCTTCCTAAAAACTATTCCTTAAAAGCCAGAATTTGATTGCAATATCGTTTGGACGCAAGAAAGGGTTATCGGGTTTGAATTATACGTATATTGTTTGGGTTATAAGTCGAACGTGATTTTCCTTGTGTTCCGTTCATCCACTCTCGACTCTCTACCACACTAGAGGTGTTGTAAGTTGTTTCAAGCTTATTTCCAATCATTTCACACGTTAAAAATAGTTCATGCACCATGTTTACATTTTATCGATCGTATATTAGTTTTACATATTATTTCACGTATATATTGTCATATAGTACACGACTTGTGACTAGCCTCTATCTTGGAAGGCCTAGGAGTCACAACACACTCATAATTCACGTTAGTTTCACTCGACATGCATCAAACAAACCCATTTTTGAACCATGCTAAGTCGCATGAAAAATTACATAAACACTTAGAAATAATACTAAATTTTTCATATATATATAAACGATCCATACATGCTACAAAATGCTCGTATAATTTGAAATATCACGTAGCAAGAGTACCATATTTTTACACGATTCAATAGACCACCTAGAAAACTACCACTTTCATTTATATAACTTGTAAAAATACTCACGTTTCGACACACAAATTAATTCATTTTGAATCGGCAATCACAAGATTTTTCAAATCCTAATTTAGTTAAAAACTTAATAAATTCGTTTGGGCTCATTTCAAGCCCAATAAGAATTAACGATCCATAAGCCCACTAGGCCCATATGAAACATTTTTAGAATCATAAAAATAGCCCAAGTCCAGGCCCAAAACAATTTCCATGCCCTCGCCTCTAAAAATCTTAACGGACCTTGAATTTGATTCGTTAAAGGCCCATAAGCTAAAAAAAAAATAAGCTTTTAATCAAATAAGCAGTTAAAATAAGCTTATTATTAACTTAATAAGCCACGAAAAATTTTAGATAATTTTTATAATCATTTTTGTAACTTTGGACTAAAAATGTAACGCGACGACACCTAGAAGGACTAAAATTGTAAATATTGAAAAGAAGGACTAAAACTGTAAATTCAGAACCATAAGGATAAAAATTGATAAAAGTTAATATTCTAAGCCTAGTTTTGATTATTGGACAATTAAAGGACTATAGTTGTAATTTATTTATAAAAAGGACTAACGGTGTAACGCAAACATTGTTAGAGTAAAAATGGTAAAATTGGAAAAAGAACAAGGACTAAACATAATCTATTTAACATTCTTATTTATTTTCTATTTTCGTGAATTTATTTCCTATTGCATTTAAACTTTCATTTTTATTTATATATATTATTTAACGTAACGTTAATAATATATATAACGATATTTCAAAAGTTAATATTTTTACTTACGATTAAAAAGGTAAAACTTCGATGGATAATTTAAATAACATATTTTGTCATGTCATGCATATCATAAGAATTTCACTGCACATCATCTATTCGTCATAACGAATAATTATTATTCGTTATTCGCTCATATTTACCAAATAGTATTTGGTCAAATTCTCAGATAAATCTATTTATCAGGTTGTGTTTCGAAGCCGTTATCATAAATTCGTCCGACTTTATTTTCTTCATTTCAGTATCAATCAAGGTGAGGCATAGCCTCACATTTACTTATTTCCAAACTCCGTGAGGGGGATACATGTTATAAATAGATCACAAGTAATTTTCGGTATGCTTCCTGACTTGATATATGCCTAAGTTACCTATTGCCAAAAGACCCTTGATCATGAGCCATTAATCACTGTTATGTGAATGCGAATATAATGAATAGATCTATTTAAGGTTTGACAGCCTATCCCATTAATACTTGACGGAATGCCATTATGCATGTGGTTAGTCGTATTAGTCGTGATAATTATATTTGAGTAAAAATAGGAATTGGCAAATCACCTATTACACGAGGGCAAAATTATCATTAATTTGATAAACACCTCCGTTTTTACGGTATTTGTTAACGTTTTGCGTGTCATGAGACTTAGAGCAATATATATACTGCAATATCAATTTTTAACTGATTGTATTTCCAATACAATCTTACTTGTGTATCAAAATGATTTCTAAATTCAAACTCTATGATATCACTCAACATTTTTGTTGACTTTTAAACATGTATCTCAGGTATTTAGCAGGGGAAGCAAGCATGGAACGGGCGGAAAAACTTCAAAACTTATCTACTTTATTTAAATAATGGTGTAAAATAAAAGATGTTTGATTTAGTTTAAAATATCAAGACTTTTATTATAATACTCTGATAGTGACCTCTTGTATTTGAATTTTTATAAATGAACTTATGTTTTAAAACGTCTCTTCCGAGTCGTTTTCTATCATTATGACTTCGATCCTCACCGTAACACCCTAATTACTATTCCGCTGGCACATTTCAAATTAGGGGGTGTTACAAGGGCAACCCGTGCTAAAACAATAATTTTTCAAAAACGGGCTAAATATGCCTAGACCCAGGGCAACCGAGCTATTTTACTAATTATCCCTTAAAAAATTTAGTAGCCTACTCTTGATGCCAATTGTGGAAAAATATAAAGGGGTTGAACAGTTTTACCGATTTAAAATTTAGTTTTAGATCAAGTACATGTGAAACCTTTTGGATAGTGAGGTATTGATAATGCAATAATATAAATAAAACAAATACGATAAAGTAAAGTAAAGAAGAGATAGAACTGTGACATAAGTATTTATAGTGGTTCGGCTACAAGGACACTTTCATTGCCCTACTCCAATCCCCGAGTATCCAACTCGAGAGTTCATAAACACTATGTCAATAAGCTCCTTTTTCGGCGGAAAGACCTCACAACGTCGCTTTCACTTTCTGTTTACAAGTGAAAAATGTGTATCCATAGTCGTTCGGTATATTAAGACTTCTTGGCATCTCGGTGTAGGAGTGAGGTCATATCAAAATGGATTTTGAGTCTGAGTTGTCTAGAACTCCTAGAGGACATAATGTCATAATGGTACTTATATATTGATGATTTATCTCAATGCATTTACTACCCATAAGGTAATCTCATTATAGGGAATGAAGAGGGTAAATTGTACTTTGATGAAACAGTATCAATATATGGTATATCGTTATCTATAGTCTCAGACATAGGTGCTTGATTCACTTCTAATGTTTGATTTAGTGAGCAACAGTGTTTTTAAATCTTATGTCCCATACAAGCTAATATTCCCAAGGAATTAGTGGAAGATTAGGCAACTGTTCCAAAAGCTTCTAATCTTACCCAAGCTATACTCATCTCATAATTATCCTACATATGATCATAACATGATTATATGATAAAACCTACAAAACACTTAATTAAATCATTACCTATCCAAGGACTTAACCCATAATCACTATAACTTCATTAGTTTACTTTAAACCCATCTTTTACCTAAAACTCCTAATTTAGTTACATGAACCCTAACTCTAAAATCATCAATTAACTCAAGAAATAGGTTACATACCCTGTGGGAATACTTGCTAGGTCTTCTATTCTTGAATTGGAACCCTAATCCTTCTTCAAATGATCATCTAAAGATTCATGGTTTTTCCTTCCTTCTATGCTACTTCACGTCACCACCAACACACACAAACACTATAAGTTTTTGGAAACTTATGGAAAGAATGAGATCTCAACAATCTTAATTTAGTTTCCCACTTTGGAAAGAATGGTCTATCAAGCCCCTTTTTATTACACGTAGGCCACATTGTATTTTCTACTCCCATTTTACATATACGTTGACTTATTGTTTGACAATTTAGTTTGACTTCTAACTTAATACATTGACTAACCAATCAAATTTAGTCTTCAAACTTATAAAGTCTTAGTAAAACTATCCCAATGGCATATTGGTAATATAACACTTAAAAATCGATTTTGGGGTGTTGCATAGTTGTTGTCTAGCTTCACCCCTTGTTTCATTGTATTTATACATGTGTCTCTTCTACGATAATGTACATATCCATTTTCATCAATGAAAGTATTGTCATTAATTTTCTTCAGGAAATTCTTGGTACATGTACTATCTTGCGTGCAGGCTGCATTTAGGTTCGCCAATCCACATGGGTCGTGCATCATCAGATCTGAAACTTATCAACATCTTCTGGATCATGTAATTTGGCAGAGATGTACTTATCAACATCTTCGTCTTTTTGTATTCTTGTTCGTTCGCTAACCCATAACAATGTATGATAATAGGAAGTCCTTGCTTTTAACTGTGGTGTATAGCTTAGTGCAATGGAGTAATGGAAGTGTTGAAGATGCAACTTGGGTGCTATTAACTCATTTTCTTAAACGATTACTTGAATTTAATGTCTTTAAAAGAGGGGTCAAATGTTATGAAAGGGAATTGTTGGCACGTGTGGTGCATATGCACAATTTTAAACTAGTCATGTGAAGTGCACGTGACTATCTCCAATAAATGCCCAACTAACTTTGGCGCCATATTCTGGTTTAAATACTTAAGTGGATTTTAGTTAGATTCATTCATTGGTTTGTAATTTATTTTCCCTCTTTTGTAATTCTCTCTATAATCATTTAATTAATAAGGCTTTCCGCATGAGATTCTCTTCTTTGCTTTGAATCTTTAGTTTAGCTTTAGTTCTTCTCCCGATTTATTATAAATCCGAGAAGAACATTACA
The DNA here is from genome assembly GCA_030686995.1 of Artemisia argyi. NCBI lineage: Eukaryota > Viridiplantae > Streptophyta > Magnoliopsida > Asterales > Asteraceae > Artemisia > Artemisia argyi. Next base: position 192,360,480 of record CM060676.1, read on the forward strand.
TTTTATGTTTTGAAAAAAGTTACTTTTTTATGAATAATGATAATATACGATGGAGGTTTGTATTAGTATGTTACTGATAAATATATAGTATCGTTAACTTCAACTTTAGCTCATGTATGATTTGTGTCCTTGTATTAGTTGTTTAGTCTTGTAATTTACTTTTGGTCATTCATGGGGTGTTCACAATTTGGGTAATATCCACAAGAATCGAAAATTGAACCCGTACATATTTGGTTTTCGGTTCGGTTATGGATTTGTCAAAATGATAATCGAACCGAAAATCAAATTCATATAAATAAATATATTTTTATATAAATAAAAAGACCGTTATTTTTTTCGGTTATTCGGATCAACCTAAAAATCGAACCGAATTCAAATTCAGTTTTCAGCTTGGTAAGTACAATTTGAATTCGGCTCGGCTCTGTTCGATTTTCGGCTTTACCCAACAAAAATTTAACCGAACTAACCGAACCGAATAAATCGAACAAACCGATAACCGAACCGATTAACACCCTTGATAATTGGGCCTTTGACAACTTACAACTAGAGTTGAGATCTATTAATAACTCATAAATGCCATAGAACCTATCAACCAATCATAGCCACCCATTTATATTTTTCACAATTTTTTTTAAAACAACATATCTTCCAAACGGTAAATCTTCAAGCTACAAAAAAAATACCATCGCGACGAGAATTAAATCATCTTTCTATAGATATGCATTGTTATATACTTTCGACGAACTTTTTTTTTCGACAAACTTTTTTTTTTTTTTTTTTTTTTTTTTTTTTTTTTTTTTTTTTAATTTTCACCCAGAAAAATCGTATATGATTCGTAAAAATCACATATGATTTTATTTTTACAAATCACGTATAATTCTTACGAATCATATATGACTTGTAAAAATCATATATGATTTGTAAAAATCACATATGATTTAATATTTACGAATCAAATATGATTTTTACAAATCATATATGATTTTTCTGGGCGGAAATTTTGAAAAAAAAAGTTCGTCGAAAGTATATAACAATGCATATTTATAGAAAAATAATTTAATTTTCGTCGCAATGGTATTTTTTTTCGCGTAACGATTTACGGTTTACGAGATATTTAATTTTTATAAAAAGGGGTGAAAGTTTTTTTTTTTTTTTTTTTTTTTTTTTTTTTTTTATATATATATATATATATTTTAATAAAAAAAATTAGTGGCTAAAATTGCTTGATTGGTTCTATGGTAAAACTTGGTTCTATATGGATCTTTTGGACTTACGACTATGCCATCAAGCCAAAAGATCAATATAGAACCAAGTTTTATCATAGAACCAATCAAACAATCTTAGCCACTAACTTAAAAAAAAAAAAAAAAAAAAAAAAAAAAAAAAAAAAAAAAAAACTTTCACCCTTTTTTTAAAAATTAAATATTTCGCAAACCGTAAATCGTTACGCGAGAAAAAACTACCGTCGCGACGAGAATTAAATTATCTTTCTATAGATATGCATTGTTATATACTTTCGACGAATTTTTTTTTTCAAAATTTTCGCCCAGAAAAAATCAAATATGATTTGTAAAAATCATATGTGGTTCGTTAAAATAAAATCATATGTGATTTTTACAAATCATATATGATTTTTACAAATCATACTATGATTCGTAATAATCATATGTGATTTGTAAAAATCAAATCATATGTGATTTTTACGAATCATATATGATTTTTCTGGGCGGAAATTTAAAAAAGAAAGTTCGTCGAAAGTATATAACAATGCATATCTATAGAAAGTTGATTTAATTCTCGTTGCAATAGTATTTTTTTGCAGCTTGAAGATTTACCGTTTGCAATATATGTTGTTTTAAAAAAAATTGAAAAATATAAATGGGTGGCTATAATTGGTTGACAGGTTATATGTCATGTATGGTTTATTTATGGATCTCAACTCCTAAAAAAACTTATATATGGAAAAGTCACATTTATAATTTTCAAATACCCTATCTTCGAGTCATTATTGTGCGATGCGACATCTTTATAGGTGATATGTTTTCATGTTTTTCAAACCATAGTGATCATGATTTTCTTCTCTTCTACAACTTGCCTCATCTACATAACTAGTATCGCTATCCCCTTTAATCATTTGGCTTGGTTGCAAGTGATATGATGGATCTTCCATACACTTCGATTTGTCTTGTGAATTGTGATTTTTTGATAGAAAAATGAAGCCAAAGATTTTGTATGATCAATGGATGTTTGTGATTTTAGTGTCATCAATTACTTCAAGTGATTATGATTTATTAGACATCAATGAGGTTTCATATTAAGTTTAGATACGGGTTAGGAGGTGCGGAATGCACACTCGTTTAATCTAATATGATTGAGATCATGAAAAAACGCACATGAGGTGAAGGGGGATCGCACCCGCTAACGAGGTGAAGGGGCAACACCCCTGGTTGGAGTCCAGCTACTTCCTTAACCTCCATAACTATCTATATTTCTATAACAAAAACATCCGCTCTCATGTGTAACGTATAAAGACATCATTTTTTTATTTTTTTCTCTTTGCCTATTAATAAATTGTTTTGATTATCGTATCACAATAAAGATTTTGTTATATTCAAGTCATTAAAGAGTCAAACTAATTTATTTGAAGAGTAAACTTACAAGATCCAATAATTTTATCCAAAATTATTATTACAGCCCTAACAATATTTTTTGATGATGTAAGAACGAGAACTTACAAAATTTTTTGTTAGGTGCGACGTCGTCAGCTCGCTTTCTCTTAGGGTTTCGTTTCTACACCGATTTAATTGTGACGGCGTCATGTTGGGGTTGTGCGCCGTCAACATTCAAATCTTTGGTCATGACATAGTCAGCTTGAGGCCGTCTCTGGAACCTAAATGGTCAATACGGCGTCGCCTATTAGGCTGTGACGCCGTCACGAGGCCTTCTCATGACGGTTTTTATGATGTTGTCATTTTCTTCATTTTCCCGTCCAATCGAGCTCAAAATGCTTTCTTTTCCAGCATTTGCTTCCCAAGTACCTAAAACTCAAATAGAAACGATTTTGGGCAATAAATGATCAAAAATATACGAATTTTGAGGCTAAAAAGCGCATGAAGTTACACCTCATCATCTTCTAACGCACATATAGGGAGTGTTCCTTTCTTTAAAGCTTTCGATGATTTTAAGTGTCCCGAATATATATTTGTCATCATTAAAACAGTATAAGGGCCTTGATCATTGTTGCACCAATATGTTTCAAAGAAACAAGTCAGACTTAGCTGATTATCTTGATCTTTTGCAACCTCTTCCTATTCATAATAAAGTGTGGCAAGACATTTCTATGGACTTCATTGAAGCATTGACTGTTTCTCAGGGCAAAACAATCTCTATGGTGGTTGTGGATGTTGGGTCTGAAACTGCTGCTGAGTGAAACTGCTGCTATGAACGAAACTGCTGCTAGTGGTAATGATTCTGCTGCTGATGTCAAAGTGCTGCTGACAGAATCTACTGCTGATGGGATAAGGATGTATACGGTTTAGATAAATACATAATAGATTGTGTAAATATTATATTTATCTAGAATATACTTATCGTGTAGAGAAAGGTATTGTAAACCTAGTAGGATTCCTTAGTCTATAAAAGGAGGATCCTAGGGTTAGTTTATGTACGTATTATTGTTCACTTCAAGGTTGTAAAACCCTAGCATTGTTGAGTGCTCGTATTAATAATATTGAAGTGTTGAAAGAGAATCATTATTCTTCTTAAGTTAAGCTTTTACATTCCGCATATTAGCTTAAGTGTTTAATCAAGTTAACTTCTATACAAGATCGTTTAAGCTTAACTGGGATCAACAAGTGGTATCAGAGCTTGTGATCTAGAAGTTATTATCAAGAAGAAAGTTTGCTGTTCCAAATCTATTGCTAAGATGGGTGATGAAACTCATATGGTGACTGCTTCAAGGGTACCCATGCTGAATCCTTCTGAGTATGAGCTTTGGAAGAGAAGGATCAGACAATACATTCGCATGATTGATTTCAACATGTGGAATGTGATTGTTAATGGTGATTCTGTACCTGAGAAGAGTGCTGATGGGAAGGAGATACCAATTAAGTCTGCTGAAGCCAACACAGTAAGGAAGATGGAAATCAAAGCACATAGTATTCTCTTAATGGGAATACCTAATGAATTCCAAATGGACTTTGATGACTGTGAATCTGGAAAAGAATTGATGGATGCTGTTGAATTCAGGTTTGGAGGGAATGATGCTACTAAGAAATCCAGGAAAAACATGCTGAAGCATCAGTTTGAGAATTTTACTTCTGAAAGTGGAGAGAAGATAATTGGCACATACAACAGGCTAAACCAACTTGTTAGTCATCTAAAGCTTGTTGGCTATGTGGTTCCACAAGAAGATGTAAACCTAAAGTTTCTTAGAAGTCTTGCACCTGAATGGAGTATGCACACAGTTGTGTGGAGGAATAAGCCTGCTTTTGAAACTATGAAGCTGGAGAGTCTCTACAACAATTTAAGAGTGTATGAATCAGAACTATCTACCTCTTCTACTTCATCTTCTGGTACTCAAAATCTTGCCTTTGTATCCTCTAAAGGAAAAGGATCTCAAGAATCTCACTTTGTTGCTCATTCTACTGCTTATGGAGTATCTGCTGCTGATGGATCTGATGCTGGTTCAAATGATAAGATTTCTACCAGTGATATTGCTTTGTGTGCATTCTTGGCTGAGCTCACAACTACTATAAGGTCACATGTCATTAATCAAGACTTGGATTATATTGATCCTGATGATCTTGAAGAAATTGATCTTAAATGGCAAATGGCTATGTTAACCTTGAGGGCAAGAAAGTTCTTGAAGAAGACTGGAAAAGAAGTCAAGTATAAAGCTAAGGACAGTCCAGGCTTTGACAAATCAAAGATAGAGTGCTACAATTGCAACAGGAAGGGACATTTTGCCAGAGAGTGTAGAGCTCCAAAGAAGAATGCTGATGCTGCAAAGAAGGTTACTGAAGAATCAAAGACTGCACTGGTATCTTGTGATGGACTGGGAGATTATGATTGTAGTGATATGGCTGAAGAAGAACCAAATTTCTCTTTGGTAGCTGTTGCTCAACCCAAGGTGCAGAACTTTGCACTTATGGCCTATGGTTCATCATCAGGCTCTGACTCTGAGGTATCAAATGATTCAGACTTATCTATGTGTTCTTTTAAATCTTGTGCTGACACTATAGAAGAACTTAAGTCTAGGAATGAGAGTTTAAATAGAGAAGTTGAACACCTAAAACTTGATAACTTAGGTTACAAAGTAGGTATTCAAAATGTTGAAAGGAGGTTAGAATATCTCAAAGAGTGTGAGAACGAATATGTAGATCAACTTAATCTCAGAGATATAGAAATTTTTAAGAAAAACAGTGAAGTAGAAGTTCTTAAAAATAAGTTAGAAGAAGGTGAAAAAGAAAAAGAGGAAGCTCTTGCTGAAAAAGATAAACATATAGTAAGAGTACAAAAACAACAATATGCTTCTGATTTAGTTCATAAATCTATTGAGAATAACTTGATGAGAAAAGGTAGTGGAATTGGGTATAATGAAGTGGCTCCTCCAGCCAAAAGTGCTTTTGCTCCACCAGGAAAAGAACTATCCTTCATTAGTGAGCTAAATATTGAAAAACCTGTAGGTGAATGTAGCACAAGTGTAAATGAAACACCTAAGGTTGAGGCTAGAAAATTTCCTGAAGCTCCTATTATAGAATATTGGTATTCTGATAGTGATAGTGATAGTGATGAGGAACAGGTTAAACAGGAACAAAGTGTGAAAAAGGAAGAAATTCCTACAAAGTTTAAACCTAAAATTGAACAGGTTAAGTTTGTCAAACCTGTGTTAGGAAATAACTTCTCTAGGAAAATGGTAGAGTACAATGAGGTACCTAGAGAACAGATGGAAAGGTTCTATAATAAGCCTAGGGGTAACCAGAGAAACTTCAACAACCTAGTTTCACACAGATTAGGTAATCAGTTTCAATTACAAAAGAAGGCTTGTTATAAGTGTGGTAGCTTTGACCACTTGATTGTTAGATGTCCTGAACACCAAAAGCCTGTTTGGAATCAATACACTAGGGTGAATCACAAATATGTAACTAAACAAACTCACCCACATCCAAATCGAAATATGGTTCCAAGAGCTGTTTTGTTGAGATCTGGTGCAACTAGATCTATTTATGTTGCTAAATCAAATGGTGTTTTCAAAACCACAACTGGTTCTTCTACTGGCTCTACTGCTAGTAAGCATTCTGCTGCTAGTATGCATTCTGCTGCTAGTAAGCAACCTGCTGCTAGTACAAAACTTTCTACTTCAAGGCCAAAAGTTTTAACAAATACAGTTGTTGGTAATCACTTTTATGTTGTTAAGGCCTCAGCTTGCTGGACTTGGAAACCAAAAACTATTGGTTCAAATTCTGTTTCCAAGGATAGTAGTGCATCAAGTGATTTAAAGAAATTTGATTATGTTGATGCACAGGGCAGATCCAAGTCAGTAATGGCTTGGGTCGTCAAGAGGAACTAATGTCTCTATTTTTTATGTGCAGGTCAATCTACTGGATGAGCTTAAGGATATGGTTATTGTTGACAGTGGATGTTCTGGACACATGACAGGAGATGAGTCTCAACTTGAAGACTTTGAGGCTTTTGATGGTGGTTATGTTGCTTTTGGGAATGATCCAAAAGGTGGAAAGATTGTTGGAAGAGGAACTCTTAAAACTGGAAATTTGGACTTTGAGAAGGTGTTTCTTGTGAAAGGACTTAAGTTTAACCTTTTTAGTGTCTCACAAATGTGTGACAAAAAGAACTTTGTTCTTTTTACAGACACTGAGTGTATGATCCTTTCTCCTGACTATCAGTTGCCAGATGACAAATCTGTGCTTTTGAAGGTCCCTAGAAATGAGAATATATACAGTGACCATATTAAGAACATTGTTCCTAAGAGGGCTTTGACTTGTCTAATTGCAAAGGCCACCGTTGATGAGTCCAAATTATGGCATAGGAGATTGGGACATCTGAACTACAAGACCATGAACAAATTGATAAAAGGAAATCTGGTCAGAGGAATGCCTACAAAGACTTTTGAGAATTGTGAAACTTGTGTTGCCTGTCAAAAGGGTAAACAACACAGAGTTTCATTCAAGTCCAAAACTGTGAACACAAATACTGAGCCATTACATCTACTGCACATGGACTTATTTGGGCCTGTATTTGTCAAAAGCTTGAACAAGAAGTCATATTGTCTTGTTGTCACTGATGACTTTAGCAGGTTTACTTGGGTATTCTTTCTAGCCACTAAAGATGAAACTCCAGAAATACTCAAGGCATTTATTACAAGAGTTGAAAACCTGTACAATCACAAGGTGAAGATAATCAGATGTGACAATGGTACTGAGTTCAAGAACAGTGTAATGAATCAATTCTGTGTGGGGAAAGGAATTCTTAGACAGTATAGTGTAGCAAGAACTCCACAACAGAATGGTGTTGCAGAAAGAAGAAACATGACACTTATTGAGGCTGCAAGAACAATGTTATCTGATTCAAAACTACCTATTCCTTTTTGGGCTGAAGCTGAGTATGTGGCTGCTTCAAGTTGTTGTGGACAAGTTCTATGGATGCAGAATCAATTATTGGATTATGGGTACAATTTCATGAATACCAAAATTCATATTGATAACAACAGCACACTTTGCATAATTAAAAACCCTGTTTTTCATTCTAAAACAAAACATATTGAGATAAGACATCACTTTATCAGGGATTGCTATGAAAAGAAGTTGATCCAAATTGTTAAAGTTCATACTGATAACAATGTTGCTGATCTTCTCACTAAACACTTTGATGTGGGGAGGTTTCAATTTTTAATTGCAAACATTGGTATGATAAATCTTTGAAAAACTTATCTCTTTGTTTTGTACAAGTTTGTAAAGGAATTGTGCTGCTTGTTACTCTGCTGTTTCTCTTAAAGCATCTGTTTGTGATGGAATGTACTATGCTGCTATTTCTAACTCTACTGCTAGTACATATGTTTGTTTGCTTTGTGGTGTTTGGTCTAATATTGTGCAGGAATAAGTCTAAATGATGATTTGCAATAACAATATACTGACAACAAAAGAAGAACATCTGTCATTCATCATTCATCAAGTTCAGAAGTTCATACATCAAAAGAGAAATTACAAAGACTACTTCTGAAACCACAAAAGAGTGCAACAATCTACGATGAAATTAAAGACTACAAGCACTACTTCCTAGGGCATGGAAGGCCAAGAACAATTTTTCTCTCCTTAGGAAGAGGAGAGTTTGTCTTCCTTGTCTTCTTTGCCTTTGTAGACTTCTTTGGTCGTGGCCTTGATGACTGAGGCCTCTCAGGAGTGGAAGGTAGTTCATTTGGAGGCTCATCCTCATATGATGATGTGTAGATGAAAGGGGACACAAGCTCCCATGGGGATGGTTGCCTGACAGGGATCCACGCTGGGTCTTCTGATGATTCTGAAAACGATGGAGATTTTGGGGACATCACAGCTTTACCCCTGGATGTGCTTGGGGTTTGATTTAAATGCAGAAGATCTTTGAACACAGGGAGATCATGCTTTCTCTTCTTTGCTTGCTCTTTGGTTCTACAACCATCATGAGGAGGACGGAAGGGTGGCACATATGTTTCAAAGGGGGTTTCATCTTCAGATGATGAATCGGAAGAGATATTGATGATTTCGGGTGTTGATTTCATGTTTATTTGATTTGATTTGGGTTAATTGAAGTTTTGATTTGGTTGATTGGCGTTTTGATTGCGATTAGGGTTTGATTGTGGTAAATTAGGGAAAAGATTTAGTCCATTTTTATAAGGATTACGGCATATCATCACATTAATTGCTGAGGATTCTTGACTTTTTGACCAAGCTTATTTACTCAACTCTGTTGCTGGATTATTTCACTCTGCTGCTAGTTATATAACTCTGCTGCTAGTGTTATTGTGCTGCTACGGTTGAAAGTGTGAGGGTGGGATGTGTAACTTCTTCAATCAGTTTAAAACCTAATTAATCTTCCAAATTGGTTTTCTCATGTTTCAAATTGAAGTTATCACAAACCCTAACACTCCATCTCTCTCAAAGTCAAAAATTCCCAATTTCCCTAACCCTAACTCATGGATTGCGTTCGTACCTGGGCAAAGCAACACAACAGTGTGGTCGTTTTGGATGCTGAATCAGTTAATGAAGATTTCACAGACATGGTAAAATTTTTGAATGCTACTTCTCTTAGGTATGCACTCACTGTGAATCCTACTATATTTGCTTCCCATATCAAACAGTTTTGGCTTACCGCTAAAATCAAAACTATGAATGGGGAAAAACATGTTAGTGCCTTAGTAGATGGGCAAAAGGTTCGTGTATCTGAATCATTAATAAGAGAAACCCTTTTCTTAGATGATGAAACAGAAACCACTTGCCTGGCCAATTCTGTTATTTTTGTTGGGTTAAAAGATTTGGGATATGAGGGGAATCATACAAATTTAAAATTTCAAAAATCTCTCCTCTGTCCTCAATACAAGTTTTTGATACATCTTCTTCTTCATTGTTTGAGTCCTAAAACTTCTGGATGGCATGAGTTTAGTACTACTATTGCTTCTGCAATGGTCTGTCTAAGCAAAGGTAAACCATTCAATTTTTCAAGAATGATTTTGGAAGGGATGTTTCAGAGTATCAAAGAGTCTGGTTCATATTTGCTTTATCCAAGGTTTATACAACTTTTTGTTCAAAAACAACTTACAAAGTTTAGAGGCCATGTTGCTACTTATGATGCTCCAAAATTGGTTTCTAAAACTTTTACTTTATTGGTTAAACATGGAAAAGGTTTTTCAGGCACACATACAAATCTTACACCTCAAATGGTGCAACTTGTGCAAAACAATCAGGGTGAAGGATCAGGAAATCCCACTGACTCCCATCACACACCCAATTTTAGTGCATCTGCTACACAACCTAAAATACTCTTTACCCGTAGGAACACCAAAAAGAACACTGATCTTCCTCAGGATAGTGTTAGTATGGCTGTACCAGATGAGGCTGTCCTAGGTGATGATGAGGACATGTTGGCAAGGGCTGTAACTACTGCTTCTAGCTTAGCAGCAGAGTAGGATAGTGATAACATCATTAAGACCCAAACCAAGGCAACATCTAGAGATGATGATTCTTCTGAATCAAATTCTCAGGATGGTAACCCTAGCCAAATGGCAAATACAGGGGGCTCAGATGATCAAACTAGGTTTGATACTGAGTTTATGTCCCAAGATTCACCTCTCGGACCAGGTTACACAGGTCGAAGTGATGAGGACAGACCAGTGACCAATGAATTGACGGAAACTCTTGTACATGATGACAATGTCCATGATTCACCTCTCAGACCAGGTAATATAGGTCAAAGTGATGAGACTATTATGAAACTCATTCAGGAATTGACGGTTACTTGTACCAACTTGGGGTTGAAATGTACTACATTGGAGGACAAGGTTCTTACTCTTTCATCTGTTGTTGCTGATCAGGACAAGACTATCATCAAATTGCAAAAACAGATTAAGAACTTTCAAAAATCAAGATCTTCAACCTCTTTGAAAAGATTGAAGAAAGTGGGCACTTCTCAGGTTGTTAGTTCTCCTGATGTCTCTACTCACTTGGAAGAGGATGCTTCCAAACAGGGGAGGAATGAAGAGGCAATGGGTTCAGGGGAGGCAAATTTGGAAAAGGCTGATAGTGCTCTGGGTTTGAATGATGGAATGGTTTCAGGGGAGGCTCCAGTGATTGGTGATATGAATGTTGAAAGTCCTCGGGATGCTGGAGATTTTGTGGTTGCTGATAAATCAGGGAATGAGGTTGTTATGGAAGAGGTGATTGCTACACAAGAGAAGGTGGTAGAACAACTTACAACTTTGGAGCCTGAGCAATTAGTAAAGGCAACAGGGTTGATGGGTGAAACATTGATGAAGTTGGGAGATTTGGTGAAAGATAAAAGTCTTGACTCTGCTGCTCAAAAATCTACTTCTAAGGAAATTACTAACTCTGCTGCTAGTGGATCTGCTGATGCACAAGACTCTGCTGCTGGGTCTGGTGACAATGCTGCTGCTGAAGCTATGGTATTATTGAGCAAGAAAACTACACCAGTATCAATTCCTTCACTACCACAACAAACTACAACAACAATCAAATCATCAGCACCTAGAAAACCTGAAAAAGGGATTGTTATTAAAGAACCTGCTGCTCAACAAAGGAAGGCTATTTCTTCATCTTCTACTGATAAAGGCAAGGGCAAGCAAGTTGAAAAACCAAGGATTATGTATAAGGGGATTGATTTCACTGATGTACCTTTTGATTCTTGGCCTAAGGCATTACAAGTTGAACATGATACAGCTGCTGCACTTAGAGAACAAGAGTTGATTAATATGGAAGAACAACAGTTAGCTGAGAAAGAGGCTGAAGGATTAAAGAGGTATAATGATTGGATAAATGAGAAGATCAAAATAGCTGCTGATATTGAACTCAATAAGCTGATCAAGATTGAAGAAAATGAAGTTCCAACTTTTGATGTGCAATCTTGGTACAGTGAGTTTACTACAAAGAAGAGAAATGAAAATGCTACTGCTAGAAGAAAGATAAAGATATTTAAAGGTCCAACTGTTAAACAACAAAGAAAAGAATATGAAAGGTATCTAAAGAATATGGCTGGATGGACATTGGTACAATTGAAACCTTATTCTGACAAAGAAGTTTTTGACTTATATCAACAAGCTAAGAGGAGAACAGATACTTTTTATGCTATGGGATGTGCTGAGGATTTGGAACAAATTGCTCAGATGAACAAGAAGTTGGTACCTGAAAAAGTAGCTGAAGCAGAGCATATTCAAGAAGCTGATGTTGTTAAACAGCTTGATATTGATGCAGCAAATACTATTTCTTCTGTGCAAGGTGGTAAAAGAAAAGGTGTTATTCATAAGTCATTTGCAAAGAAGAAGAGAAAGATTGGGGAAGGAAGCAGTTCTAAGCCAGAAGGAGAGAGTTCAAGAATGATTGTGATCACATTCCTCCTGAGCATATGAAAGAACAATTGAAGGTTTACACTATGGTTGGCAAGATGGAAGATCCTGAAGTGGTTGATGCCAAACCAATAGGTGTCAAATATCCTATTATCAAAGTAACCACAGGTTATGATGCTAACTTTGGAGCATTTCATGATGTCCAGAGATCTGATGGTAAGACTCACAGGTTTCTTAGATTTCAACAGATGCTACACTACTTTGATAGAGAGGATGTTGAAGACTTATGGAAGTTATACAAGGCAAAGTTTGGAGCTGAGAAGTTTGATGGTAAAAAGTATGAGATAGAGAAAATTGATCATATCATAACTTCTTCTGATAATGTTATGTGGAGAGCTCTTAAACTTATGTTTGAACCTTCAATGGATGATTCTGAATGGACAGAGATAGTAGATTACAAAGTAAGAAGATGGAGACTTTTTCAAGATTCTGGAGTTCATGTGTTAGATATTGGACCAATTACTTTGTATATGCTAGCTGAAATGGATTACCCAGTGGTAAGATACTGGAATATTGTCAATCAGATGGTTAATGGTGATAAATCACTTAAGTTGCAGAAAGACTATGATTCTGATGATCAAGCATTCAATTTGCTGTCAAAGTATAAGAAGATATTTGATCAACTGAATTCTCAAGAGTTGAAGTGTTTGGAAGCATCCTCCTAGTGATTAACTGTGCTTAGAAGAAACTTAATTATTTAGAAATAAATAATAAGTTTAGGGGAGGATTGTTGGGTCTGAAACTGCTGCTGAGTGAAACTGCTGCTATGAACGAAACTGCTGCTAGTGGTAATGATTCTGCTGCTGATGTCAAAGTGCTGCTGAGGATAAATGCTGCTGACAGAATCTACTGCTGATGGGATAAGGATGTATACGGTTTAGATAAATACATAATAGATTGTGTAAATATTATATTTATCTAGAATATACTTATCGTGTAGAGAAAGGTGTTGTAAACTTAGTAGGATTCCTTAGTCTATAAAAGGAGGATCCTAGGGTTAGTTTATGTACGTATTATTATTCACTTCAAGGTTGTAAAACCCTAGCATTGTTGAGTGCTCGTATTAATAATATTGAAGTGTTGAAAGAGAATCATTATTCTTCTTAAGTTAAGCTTTTACATTCCGCATATTAGCTTAAGTGTTTAATCAAGTTAACTTCTATACAAGATCGTTTAAGCTCAACTGGGATCAACAGTGGACAAGCTAAGTAAGTATGCGTATTTCATTCCACTAAGTCATCCTTTTACTGCTGTACAAGTGGCGCAAGTTTCCTTGATAATGTGTACAAGCTACATGGACTTCCTTCTATCATTGTTAGTGACAGGGATAAGCTATTCATTAGTTTATTTTGACAGTCATTGTTCAAAGTGTTCAAGGTCCAATTGTGTATGTCCACAACTTATCATGCTTAAATTGATGGGTAAACTGGGGTTGCCAATAAGTGTTTGGAGACTTATTTGAGGTGTATGACTGGTGAGAAACCGAAGGAGTGGATGAAATGTTTGTCTTTAGCTAAGTATTGGTATAACACTAACTATCATGATTCCATCAACACTACATCCTTTGAAGTGTTGTATGGAAAACCAGCCTTTATTCATATTCCCTATGTATCAAAAGATAGTTCAATGGAGTTAGTGGACAGAACTTTGCAGGCCAGAGAGCAGATTATTGCCATGCTTAAGTTTCATTTGAAAACGGCTCAAGATATATATAATGAGGGTTTATTTTGATAAAAAGAGAAGTGATAGAGGTGATTGATACTAAAGTTACAGCCATATAAACAATTGACTATAAGAGTCAACAATCAACACAAGTTGTTTGCCAAGTTCTATGGTCCATTTAAGATGTTGGAAAGAATTAGTATAGTATCTTATAAGCTTGAACTCCCAACAATAGCTCAAGTGCATCTGGTCTTTTATGTTTCCCAGCTAAAGAAATGTCATTCTCAAAATGTGGATATGGGAACTATTCCAATGTGTAATACCAAATGGTTGATACTTGCTACTCTTTTTAAGCTTTTGGACAAGAAGATGGCTAAACAAGGTAATAGAGCTGTAGTGTATGGCTTAGTGCAATGGAGTAATGGAAGTGTTGAAGATGCAACCTGGGAGCTTTTGACTGATTTGCCTAAATGATTCCCTGAATTTGAGATTGACCCTTGAGATCAAGTGTCTTTAAAAGGAGGGGGAGGGGGTTTCAGATGTTATGGCAAAGAATTGTTGGCACATGTGGTGTATGTGCACAATTTTAAATTGTTACGTGAGGTTCACGTGACTATCTCCAACAAATGCTCGACTGACTTTGGCACCCTAAATACTCAAGTGGATTTCAGTTAGATTCATTCAGTGATTTGTAATTAATTTTTCCTCTTTTGTAATCCTTTCTATAATCAATCGATTAATAAAGCTTTCCACTTGAGATTCTCTTGTTTGCTCTGAACCTTTAGTTTAGCTTTAGTTATTCTCCCATTTGATTATAAATTCAAAAAGAACATTACATTTTAGACTAAAATACATTGTTGGTCCCTAAACTTTCCACAAAACATCGCCATGGACCTTAGCTTTTAAAAATCGTCGTGTGGCGTCCAAAACTTGGGATTTTGAGGCCGATTGCGTCCCTCAGCCCGTAATAGGAACAACAACGTCCCGTTATAGTTCCCAAAACCCCGTTACATGTTTAGTTTGGAGGGCATTCCTGTCTTTTTACCTAGTCGCATTTCTCTCACTCTCTCTCTCTGTACTTCCCAGCAGACGTCTAATCTTTTTTCCCACCATTATGACTAATATAAGTAGCACAATTACTCATTGGTCATCCCCAAACTTGTTTTGGAAGCCTAGCAAAAAAACCCTAATGCAATGTCACTCACCAAATCTAATAATTTAAGTAAAAATCAAGAATCTCAAACCTTGGATTTACATTATGGAAAATCAGGGATGCACCTTACTTTGATAGCCATGAAGTCGAGAGAAATTGGGCAATGAGGCAATATGGTTAGAGTTTTTGTTGATAATCTCTTACTAGCGTGTGTATCTTAGATTGTTTAATGGTATTTCCCTTTTTTGTTAGAGAATCGTAACAGTGTTTTGTTTACTTTTTCAACAGCAAATCGACCTGGTGATTTTAGCATGAGAGTTCACCACAATGGCTTATTCAAAAACTGCCCAGAAGGATCTACGAAGGAGGTCAGGACTGTCAGGTTGATTATGTTGGTATTAATGAGATTTCTATTGACGAACTTGATGATCTGATGACCCAAATCAGTTATGCAGAAGTCCAAACCAATTATTACTATTTTGTTAAACCTGGTATGACATTGGACGATGGCTTATATAGTTTTCGTGAAACTGTCAATCTTAACCTGTTGAAAGAAATTGTGGAAGAACATAAGCTGATAGATGTGTATGTTGAAATAGGTAAGACTAGGTTAGAGTTGTCTGAAATGTCCCCGCAGTCTATTAAGACTGTATTTTTGGAGATGGATGAACCTAGTAGAAAAATAGCTCGTGCTGCTATTTAATCGTGTTGCAGACGTTTGGTTCTAGATGACATAGAAAATGACCTAGACCTTAACCCATTTATGCAACTTACGCAACTACCTGTAGATGTCTCATATGTTGGGGAATCTAGTGACTTGCCATACATTGAGCCCGGTTTTTCAAGTCTTGACATGTCTGCCTTGCCAGCCAACCTGTTGATAACAGTGATGGTGTATTAGTCATTATTGATAAGGAAAATAGTTTTTAGGACCTTGATAGTTTTGATGTTGGTTGATGCATGGGAATTGCACCAGGCTTTACCTCTCGAGGGATCTCGAGAAGCTTACAACCCCCACCAGGCAGTGTACCTGATCGTTGTAGTATAGTATAGTGACAAGTACCGGGGGATTGATCGTTCAACTCAGGAATAGTGTCGCTAGGATTAGAAAGCCTAAAAACCAGGTCTAGAGGTGAGGGATGATTCTTTTTATATTTTTATATTTTTATAAAAGCAATTAAAATCTCGGGTTTTTGGAAGAGTGGGCGGAATTAGTTGCTAATTAACTAACCCAATAACTAAGATGCAATCAAAATAAAATAACAAAAATGAAAATAAAACTAATTAAACTAGTGGTGTGAAAAATAATGGGAAAATTGTGTTTACTTAGATTTCATTACTCCCTAGATATCTTTTACAGGTTGATAGTTTGTTACAATTGCGTGGATGACGGGTTATATTCCTTAATACCATTCGTGGGGTGGCGTACGTACTTCCCCAACTCTATAAGCTCCTACTTCACTCCTATGTTGAGCCTGCAAGAAGCTCCTAACATGGGATCATTAGAATTCTCTCATGCATTAAATACAACCATAAAAACCTAGTACGCATTGGTTCATGTTTCTTAAAACGTTCAAGCATGTTACCCTATGGAAGTCTGCCAGTTTTCTTAAGCCTAACATCGAAATCATTCATCCGTAACAACTATAAACAAGTAATCAACCCATAATCAACATCTAGGTTTCACTACATCTAAGCAAACACACAAGAGATCTAGCCTAGCATGTTAAAATCAAGACAAGCGTAAGATATATTCAAACAACACATAGACATATTGAATGAATTGAAAGGATACTTATCTTAATTGAACATGAAAGGTTTCAAAGGGTAAAAACCCTTGAAAGTACAGTAAAAATTGTGCTAGGGTTTCTCCAAGTTATCCCTCTAATTGTCCTCTCTTTATAAATGAAAATTGCAAAACTATATATAGATTTTCCATCGTGACGGCGTCAAGAGGAAATTTCTGACGCCGTCAACTCGCTGCCCATAGTCATATCGGATTGCCTAGATCCAGATCTGACGCCGTCAAGTGCAAAGTTTCTCTGGGCCGTCACATGTAATGGGACCATGACGGCCTATGGTGACGCCGTCATGCCCCTTAGTGTAAAACTCTCTGGACCGTCACGGACTTTATCCACTTCACCTATTGTTTTACTCTTGACGCCGTCATGTAGAACCATGTGACGCCGTCATGCCCCAGCAAGGAAAATTAAGACTTTGCCGTTTTCTTCACTTTTATGCTCAAAAAATGTCCAAAATGTTTCCTTTTCCAGAATTCACTCCAAAAGTACCTAAAATCACAAAAGAAACGATTTAGGGCAATATTTGATCAAATAAATTCAATTCCGGGCTTAAATGACCCCCTAAAAACGGATCATTTTTCGCCTCATCATTGGTCTGTTCAGAGTGACTAAGGATAAGCCATTGGAGAAAGTAGGGAGACCACTAGTTGATGGCAATAACACCTTTGAGGAACCTGATGTGGAAGTCACTCTATTCCAAGTCAATCAGGATAACTAGTTAGAGAATGTAGGAGGAGAACCTGTTGGTGACAATAACATGGAAGAGGATGGTGATGTTGATATCACTCTGTTCTAACAGAGTGATACTAGTCACTTAGGCAATGTAGGTGATGACACAATTCAGGCAAACAAAAATAATGTTACTGAGGAGAATCATGTACAGGTTGCTTTGTTCCAACAGAGTCAGAGTCATGAGTTAGGCAACGCAGGAACATCTATTAATGAAAGTGATGACTGGAATTTGGAAACTCAATTACCTGTGTTGGATGATGATGCATTTTACACTGCTTATGCTTCTGAATCAGACATAGGTCACTCTGGGGTACCAAGGGTTAGGACAGATTCTGTTGATGATGGTGTTGTTTAAACTTTCTTTTATTGTGATCAATCCTTTGATACTGCAAAAGATGTGAAAGAGAGGGTAAGAGAGCATTCCATAGAAACAAGAAAGGAGTGCTATTTCTAAAGAATGACAAAAAAAAGAATAAGAGTCAGATGTGTGGGTTGTGTTCCCCTATCTGGCCCAATTGCTACTGTTGGACTGGGTATAGGCCCAGTTAGAGGTCCATTAACAAGAAGGGGTTTGGAAGCATTAATTTCTGGTAAAAATGACCCTTCCCAAATACTCTGCCCATGGTTGTTGCTTGTCGGCAAGGATGGTACTGAAAAAGGTGCTTGGACAGTGAGAAGATATAATGATCAACACACGTGTTTGCAATCAAGGGCGCTCAAACATTTTGACCTCAACTTTATCTCAAAGAAAATTAAAGATACGATTCAAACCAATCCAAGGATTCTTGTCAAGTCGGTTCAAAATCAGCTTACCAACCAATTTGAGCTTGAAGTCTCAATGCAGAAGGTTTTAAGAGCTAAAAGAATAGTAGTCAGAGGCATTAGGAAGGAATTCAAGCTCCAATTCACCATGTTGAGAGACTATGTTCAAGAGTTACAGAAGAGGAACCCTGATACAACAATTGTGATTCATGTGGAACGGCCTGCTGAGGACAGTCTTCCAACAAGAGAATTCAAGAGACTCTATGTTTGTTTAGGTGCCTTGAAGGAAGGATTTAAAGCATGTCATAGACGGTTGTTGGGGATAAATGATTTTCCAATTGATGGTCCTGTGAAGGGTCAACTTCTAACAACTGTGGGAATTGATAGCAACAATGGTATATACCCATTAGCTTATGCTTTTGCTGAACCAGCAAACACAATAGCTTGGACTTGGTTTCTTCACTGTTTATCTGATGATCTTGAACTTGAGCCAAATACAATCTTCACTTTTGTTACTGACATGAACAAGGTACTCCCATTAACTATAAATGATTTGAATTTCCTATTTTTTTAAACAAACAGTAAATATATTTATTTTTGTGCAGGATATTACATCAGCATAAAGAGAAGTTTTCCCAAATGCGGAGCACAGATTTTGTCTTAGAAGCATTCATGAGCAAATGAAAGTTAATTGGCAAGGTAGGGCCTTCAAATACCATCTTTGGAGATGTGCAATAGCCTCAACCAGTTTGAGAAATCTATGGATGCTTTAAAGACATTTAGTCAAGCTGCCCATGCTTGGTTAAGTCAGATACCACCAATCCATTGGTCAAGGTCACATCTCTCATGTAAGTCATCTAACTATGTAAATTTAGTGGTATATGGTAAAGTAGTATGAAATGTATAAGTAATACAGGTTTATTTGTCTTGTTTTAGGGCGACCCCATTCTGATGTGTTACTTAATAACATGTGTCAAGTGTTTCATGAGAAAATAATTGAGGGTGTAAACAAACCAATTATTACAGCATTAGAATACATCAGGGAATACTGTATGAAGAGGATAATACATGTTGCAAAGGTCATTGAGAAGAGTGATAGGCCACTAACACCTACTGCACAACACATGTTATAAGGTATTAAGAAAGATGCGGTTAGGTATAATGTTTTATGGAATGGGGGAGATAAGTTTTAGGTAAGTGGACCATGGGGAGACCAATGTGTGTAGAGAAGTCTTGTACTTTCAGAAGATGGGAGATTACAGGTTTGCCA
The DNA here is from genome assembly GCA_030686995.1 of Artemisia argyi. NCBI lineage: Eukaryota > Viridiplantae > Streptophyta > Magnoliopsida > Asterales > Asteraceae > Artemisia > Artemisia argyi. Next base: position 192,379,988 of record CM060676.1, read on the forward strand.
TGTAAACATGTTGTCGCTACCAATTGGAATATGGCTTTAAATGGACAACAAGTAGGAGCTGTTGAAACATGGGTGCATCCTTGTTACTATCTCAACACTTGGGAAGCAACCTACAAACACAATGTCTCCCCCATAACTAGCAATGAGCATTGGGAAAAATCGTCTGTGCCACAACTATTGTTCTACCAAAGCCTCAAGCAAATGCAGCTAACTCAACTAGTAAAAAAAGAGTAAGGATAGCTCCTGAAACTGAAGAGATTGTCAAGAATGTTAAACTGTCTAAGGCTTGGAAGAGTGTAAGGTGTAGTGTTTATGGCATTGCTGGACACAACCGAAAAACATGTATTGGTTATGGTGGAACCCAAAGTAGTCAAACTGGCGGTAAAAAACAAAATAGTTCAAGTTCTAAGGGAAAAGGTAAACAAGTGCCTCAAAAGGTTGCATCAAAGAAGACACATCCTACAGGGAACAAAGTTGCAGCAGATAAACAAGCTGAAGGTACAGGTGTTGATGAAATTCAAGATGTTGCAGTTGAAGGAACTTGTGTGCAATCTGGAATTCAAGATCAAGGTACTCAGGATGTTGCAACAGAGAAACAAGATGAAATTGCAGGTGTTGAATCTCAGAGTCTAGATCAACCTATTAATGAATCCGAGTGTCAATCCCAGTAGCAAGATCAATCACAGTCTCAATCTCAGGTCCATTCAAGTAATGTGCAAGCAGTTTCTGTTTCATCCCAGCATACTACCAGAAGAGTGACTAGGCATCAGGCTTTAATGGATAGAATGATGCCCTCACCATAGGGCTTTCTTTATGTTATGCTAATGAAGTAGACAATATTTATTTATGTTAACTATGAACAAGTTATGTACTCTGATTATCATGCTTCGAAAAGTATGAAATTTTATTCATTTGGAATTATATCCAATTGCATTATCTACAGAACCATGTCATGTTTCTGAATTGTAATTGTGTCCAAAATATGCATGTTGTGTGCAACGTATGTTATATCTAACTGTATGACTGCAAAATATGCTATTGCAAATTGATGCAAGCAAAACTAACCAAAACTAAAACTTTAAAAGAATGTTGACTATTCAAAGTCAATTATAACCAAATTTCTATGCATCTGCATATATACCCATAACGTAAACTCTATAAAAAGAACCAAACTTCATATCCATGTTGGAGACAATGTTACTACCATTCAATAGAATCTAAACTTAAAACATACTAGTACAAAATAGTTTTGGTAAAGGTTCTAACACTACCAAGGTGGCCTAACAAGTAGTCACATTTCCACAAAACACAAAACACGGCCATCATACTTTAAAGCAAAAAAGTTAACCAAGTGCATAAACAATCAAGAACAATATCCAACTGAGCACCAGGTAAATCTTCCACTTCCACACATCACCTTGAGCAACTTCTAATCTTTCCTCAAGCTCATTTCTCCCCCTCAAAAGGCATGGTATGATCATTCTTGAACGAGTACACATTTCAGGATCATACCATCTTATCCACCGACAAGAAGACCCCTAATCATTAATATGACATTTCATTAATGAACAACCATTGTTACAATGTACTTTGCTACTTGCGAAAGCAAGGTAATACGATCAATCTTAAAACGCAATTACTTCATCTGGACAAGCATAAAATCGACGCCCTAGGTTGGCCGATGTCCACGAAGTGTGTGTTATAGCTTGCTTACCACACCAGCAGCGTACCATGTTGAAGGAGGAAAGGTTTTGGGGGAAATATTAATGGATGATGAGTGACAATATAATTTTGACTCACAGTAATATAGGGAACCGGGACAATGTACAATGGCTAGAAACTAGATCGCTACAGTGAATTACGATTTTGCCCTCACCAAGAATACGTTGCTGTTCCTATTACGGGCCGAGGGACGCAATCGGCCTCAAAATCCCAAGTTTTGGACGCTATATGACGATTTTGGAAAGCTAAGGTCCATGGCGATGTTTTGTGGAAAGTTTAGGGACCAACGATGTATTTTAGTCTACATTTTATGTTTTGAAAAAAATTATGCATTTTTATGTATGATGCTGATAATAACTAGTATATATATGACTAACTTGAACTTTAGTTCATGTATGCTTTGTGTTCTTATATCAAAGGTTTAGTCTTGTAATGTACTTTTGATCATTGGGCATTTGACAACTCACAACTATGCGAATAATGCGATCAAATACCCAAAAACATGTCGGCTTGACATCTAAATCATAAAAAACTTATTTATGAAAAAGTCACGCTCATAATTTTCAAATGTCTTATCTTCGAGTATTTATTATGCGAAGAGACGTCTCTATAGGTGATATGTTTTCATGTTTTTCAAACCATAGTGATCATGATTTTCTTTTCGTCTACAATTTGCCTCATCCACATAATGACTTTTATCGCTATCCCTTTAATCATTTGGCTTGGTTGCAAGTGATATGATGGATCTTCCATACACTTCGGTTTGTCTTGTGAATTGTGATTTTTTGATAGAAAAATGAGGCCAAAGATTTGGTATGATCAATGGATGTTGGTGATTTTAGCGTCATCAATTACTTTAAGTGATTATGATTTACTAGAAGGGTATCCACGCAATGCGGCGGCGGATACCTAATAACTATTTTTGCGGCGAGCAAATATTTTTCATTTTTAAACCTTCTGTATCAGTCAGATTTTGGAGGGTATTGTATGTAGCTTAAGGTATATAACAACACAAGTGTTGTTGAATTTTGTGCGAATCAGCTGCTCCGTGTGACATTTTGGTGAGGTTCAAAACCTAGAAGAACCTTGGATGCTGAATCTATAGTGTGTGAATTATGATTAGTTTGTGTTGTAGGTTTTTTTTTTTTTTTTTTTTTTTTTTTTTTTTTTTTTTTTTTTCATAAATCATGATTTTTTTTTTTTAGATTTTGTAACTGGCATTTTAATGTATATTAGTATTTTATTTATTTATTTATTTTAAATATTGGTATGGTGGTTACACATTTATTTCTTATCAAATCACTTATTTGATCATTAATATGACGGTTACAACTTTTGAGGTTACAAGTATTGATTGTGTTTTGAAATCCTTCCATAATAAGAAATGTTTTTGTCTTAATTTTTTAAGACTTCTATAATTAAGATGTTCTAAATGCATTAGGGCATCCACTATAATGGACCTTTTAAAAGGTTTATAAAATTGTCACATCTTACATTGTCATTAATTCTTAAAACTTTTCATACTATGAACCTATTCCTACTATGGTTAAAGCTTTTAAAATCTATAAATTGTTCCAACATAAATTAATGCTATTAAATCAAAAAATGATAATAAACACTTCTTGGACCTCTCCAAAATCCTAGACCTATTCATGCCACCTAGACATGAAATGGTTCCTCACTATGATACAAAAAATCTTGGACCTCTTCATAAGTTTTTAGACCTATTCTTGAAACACTATAGTGGATGCTCTTATATAGTAGTATAGATTATATATCAATAAGGTTTCATATTAAGTTTAAATACGGGTTAAGAGATGTGAAATGCACACTCGTTTAATCTAATATGATTGAGAACATGACAAAACGCACATGTGGTGAAGATGATAGCACCCCCTAATGAGGTGAAGAGGCAACACCCTTGGTTGGGGTCCTGCTACTTCCTTAACCTACATAACTATCCATATTTCTATAATAAAAACATTCGCTCTGTAACGTACAAAAAACAACATTTTTTCTTTTTTTCTTCGTTCTTTTTGCCTGTTAATAAATTGTTTTGATAATCTTATCACAATAAAGATTTTGTAATATCTAAGTCATTAAAGAGTCAAAATAATTTATTTGAAGAGTAAACTTACAAGATCCAATAATTTTTAGATCCAAGATTATTACTATAGCCCTAACACAATTTTTTAACGACGGAAGGACGAGAACTTACAAAATTCGCTACGAATGTAAGGTCATAATTTTATATGATGGACTCGACCACGTATAGAAAAACAAATAACGACGCCTATAAATGCACCTAAGACTATTTCGAAATTGCGTGAAAAAAGTGCCAAACTTATTTTAGAAGAAGAATACGAATTTATATATAATTTATAATGAACAAAGTGTCAAAGTCTCGTCTTGTCCTGTTCGTATATCTAAACAAAAATATTTATTATCGCCATAATTATATCATGATCGACATATCAATCGTATCACTCATCCAACTTTTATCCGATTGCATGGACAATAATATAATTGTGTTAGTTTTCTCTACCACGTTGTTTTCATTTAGTCCTCTTATTTTAAATTCAATAATTAACGTTTTCTATTTTTCTCGTTATTTCAATTGGATAGTAAATTTTAAATATGGGCTTTTTCTTTAGGTGATGGGACATCACTTGGAATGTATATGGTTGGTTTGTGGTGTGTCATTATTTTGTAAATTATCCAATTAGTAAACTTTGGTCATTAAAAATTGTGGATATGTTAGGAACTTTTGACACGATTAGTAAAAAAAATCAAATCAGCCCTAGCTTTTGGGTTGGACTTGAATACGATTAGATTTGATTATTTTGTTAGAATCCAAGTTGACCACGAGTCATTAGAGAATATTTATTTTACTCGAGTTTGATTGTGTTGCTTCTTGTTGTGTCAATCATATTATCACTTTATCATCATTGTTATTGATATTATAATTTTCTGCAAAAACTTAAATTTCACGAAAAAGAATTTGATTCCATGTACGTATTTGTTGATGTCTACCGATCCTTCATTGAGCATTTAATCCACATACAATGAACTAACTGTATTAAAAAATATTTGCACTAAAAGAATGTTATTGTTAGAAACAATATTGGTTTAATATTACATAGTGTTTGGTATGCTTTAATCAAAGCACTAATTGAAAAGATTATTACGATGTAATGAAAAAATGTTGTTTTTTTTACATTTATAGAATGTAATGATTCATTATAAAGAATCTTTTATATAATAAAATAAAACCCTTATTAAGAATTTTCTATTTTGAATAAATGGATTATACCTTATTTAGTAATATTTTTATTTAAAAAAAAAAGATTATTTTCTTATTAGGTAACATTTTATATTTATCCATAACACAATTAGAAGATAAATACAAAAAATATAAATAAGATGCAATTAATAATAGGGTTAAATTTTTTAAATAATTATCTTTAATAATAAAAAACTATAATTAAACATTATAAATCAAACAAAACAAAGATTAAATTATTTATTTTTTAATAAATAAAAATATATAATTCAAAAAATTTTAAAAAATCCGCGCATGCACGAGAATTATAACTAGTGACCCATTACACCAAAACAATTTGTTATTATTATTATTATTATTATTATTATTATTATTATTATTATTATTTTACATCTTGTAATGAAATTAAAATTAAATAAAACTCAATCATTAACTAATCACATTAAATAAATTTCCTATTATCAATGAGTATTTTAGTTTTTTTTATTATCCATTAAATTACGTCTTTTCATACAAACCAAACATAATTAATAAGGACAATGAATTATTACATTACACTACACTATTTATTCTATTACATTATTTATTTGATTTTATGTCGTCCTACCAAACGAACCCTATGGTTACTAGAGTCACTTTATTTTGCATACCAATGGATAAATCCCCACAATCCATCTAATTTAATCTAATTGTGAGGATTAACCTAAGATTTAATATAGAAACCCAAGTCCATGTTTTTTCCCCTTTCTTTATCTTTTTGTCTTTATAATTATTCTCTTTTTATTTTCTTTTCTTTTCTTTTCCCTTTTTTTTTGTCTATTTTTCCTATATAACGTATTGTTTTTCTTTTTTTTTTGTCTTCTTGTTGTAATTCACTTTTTTTAACGTTTTTTCTTTTCTTTTTTTTTCTTTTCTAATTCATTTTTTTTTTTTAATAATTCACTTTTTTTTTGTTCACTTTTTTTTTTTTTTTTTTTTTTTTTTTTTTTTTTTTTTTTTCGCGTTCATACGTTTTCGCCTGTTTTCTTACGTATTCGCCCGTTTACATACGTTTTTGTCTGTTTTCTTCCGTTTTTGTCCGTTTTCGCCTGTTTTTATACCTTTTCGCCTGTTTTCTTACGTTTTCGCTAGTTTTCATCTGTTTTTGTTTGTTTTCATACATTTTCGTCCATTTTCTAACGTTTTTGCCCATTTTCGTCTGTTTTCTTACATTTTCGTCTGTTTTCATACGTTTTCGTCTGTTTTCGTACGTTTTTGTCCATTTTTCATACGTTTTCGTCCGTTTTCAGACGTGCTTTCACGCTTTCAAACGTTTTTGTCTATTTTCATACATATTTGTCCGTTTTTTTGCGTTTTCATCTGTTTTCTTAAGCTTTCGTCCGTTTTCAAACGTTTTCGTCCGTTTTCTTACGTTTTCGTAAGTTTTCGTCCGTTTTCATCTATTTTCTTTCGTTTTCGTCCATTTTTCAAACATTTTCATCCTTTTTCATATTTGTTTTTACGTTTTCATACGTTTTTATCCGTTTTTAAATGCTTTTGGCCGTTTTCAGACATTTCATATGTTTCTGAATATCATAAAAGATATTCTGTGATATTGAGAATATCACAAGTGATATTCCGTGATATTCTTAATATCACAAGTGATTTTTTGAATATCACATGTGATATTCTTAGATATTCTGAATATCACAAGTGATATTCTGAGTACCACAAATGATATTATGAATATCATAAGTGATGTTCTGTGATATTCATATTATCACAAGTGATTTTCAACTAATGTTTTTTAACATGAAAATCACAAGTAATATTCAGAAATCCACAAGTGATATTAAGAATATCACAAGTGATACTCTGAATATCAATTGTGATATGAAAATATCAGAAAATCACAAGTGATATTCGTCTGTTTTCTTACATTTTCATACGTTTTCATCTATTTTCGTTCGTTTTAATATGTTTTCATCCAATTTCTTTCGTTTTCGTCCATTTTTCATACATTTTCGTCCGTTTTCAGACGTGCGTTTACGCTTTCATACGTTGTTGTCCGCTTTCATACATATTCGTCTGTTTTCTTGCGTTTTCATCCATTTTCGTCTGTTTTTGTTCGTTTTCTTACGTTTTTGTTCGTTTTCATACGTTTTCGTTCGTTTTCTTTCATTTTCGTCCATTTTTCATACACTTTCGTCCTTTTTCATATGTGTTTTTACACTTTCATACGTTTTCATTCATTTTCGTCCGTTTTTAAATGCTTTTGGCCGTATTCAGACATTTTCATACGTTTCTGAATATCATAAGAGGTATTCTATGATATTCGTGATATTCTTTGATTTTCTGAATATCACAAGTGATATTCTGAGTACCACAAATGATATTCTGAATATCATATGTGATATTCTGAATATCACAAGTGATTTTCAACTAATGTTTTGTAACATGAAAATCACTAGTGATATTTAGAAAACCACAAGTGATAGATATTTAGAGAATCACAAATGATATTCAGAATATCACAAGTGATATTCAGAAAATCACAAGTGATACTCTGAATATCAATTGTGATATTCAGAGTATCACAAGTGATATTCAGAGTATCACAAGTGATATTCTGAGTACCACAAGTGATATTCTGAATATCACATGTGATATTTTGAATATCACATGTGATATTCTGAATATCACAAGTGATTTTCATAATATCACAAGTGATATTCTGAGTACCACAAATGATATTCTGAATATCACAAGTGATTTTCTTAATATCACAAGTGATTTTCAACTAATGTTTTGTAACATGAAAATCACTAGTGATATTCAGAAAACCACAAGTGATAGACATTTAGAGAATCACAAGTGATATTCAGAATATCACAAGTGCTATTAAGAATATCACAAGTGATTTTCAGAATATCACAATTGATATTCAGAAAATCACAAGTGATACTCTGAATACCAATTGTGATATTCAAAAACGTATGAAAAACGTAAGAAAATGGATGAAAACATAAGAAAATCACAAGTGATATTACTAAATATTCAGAAATGTAAGAAAACAGACAAAAATGTAAAGAAATGGACGAATACGTCTGAAAATGGACCAAAACGTATGAAAGCGTAAAATCATGTATGAAAACAGACAAAAACATATGAAAAATGGATGAAAATAAAGGAAAACGGATTAAAACGGACAAAAACGTATGAAAAAGAACGAAAACGAACAAAATCGGACGAAAACGTATGTAAATGGACGAAAATGGGTGAAAACATAAGAAAACGTACGAAACAGATGAAAATGTATGAAAGCGTAAAAACACATCTAAAAACGGATGCAAACATATGAAAAATAGATGAAAACGGACGAAAACGAATGAAAACGTATGAAAACGAACGAAAACATAAGAAAATAGGCGAAAATGTATGCAAAGGGTCGTAGACGGGCAAAAACGTAAGAAAACGGACGAAAACGTATGAAAACAGACAAAAACGTCAAAAAATGCCGAAAACTTAAAAACGAGCGAAAACGTATGAAAACGGACGAAAACGGATATAAATGAACAAAAATGGATGAAAATGTAAAAAAACGGACGAAAACATTTGAAAAGAGACGAAAACATAAAAAAATAGATGAAAATGTTTGAAAACGGACAAAAACGTATAAAAACGAATGAAAATGTATAAAAACGAACGAAAACGTTTGAAAACGGATGAAAACGTGTAAAAAAGGATGAAAAAGTTTGAAAGTAGACGAAAGCGCAAAAAAACGAAGGAAAACGTTTGAAAACAGACGAAAACGTATGAAATCGATAAGGAAAAACGTTAATTATTAAAAAAAAAAAGAATTAAACAAAAGACAAAAAAAGACGTGAACTTGAAATAAAAAAGAATAAAAATAAAAAAAAGGTGAAAAAAGTTGAATTAAAAAAAAAAAAAAAAAAAAAAAAACAAAGAAAAAGAAGGAAAAAACATGGACTTAGGTTGTCTTATTAAATCTTAGGTTAATCTCCACAATTAGATCAAACTAGATGGATGGTGAGAATTTGTCCCTTGGTATGCATCAAAATAAAAGTATACAATTGAATTTTTCTCATGGTTACTATTATGGATTTAACTTTTTTGTGTCCTTGAATACGATTAGATTTGATTATTTTGTTAGAACCCAATTTGACCACGAGTCATTAGAGATTTTTTTTTTTTTTTTTGAAAGGCAACAATATAAATAAAAAATACAAAAACGATACAAATAAACGACATTCCTACTCTCTAAATAAGACGATTAAAAAGAAAGGAACCCGGAAGACAAAAGTACATGGCGAAACACACACAACTGACAAAAGTACAAGACAAAAGTACATAGAGAATTTTTCTTTTATTCGAGTTTGATTGTGTTTCTTGTTGTGATCATATTATGTACCATTTTATCATCACTATTATTGATATTATAATTTTTTGCAAAAAGTTAAACTTCACGAAAAGCTATTGACTTTATGTATTTGTTGGTGTTAACTTCATTGAGCATTTAATCCACATGCAATGAACTGTCTAAAACTCTAAATATTTATCGATATGATTCAAAAATATTTGCGCTAAAAGAATGCTATTGTTAGAAACAATATCGATTTGATATTATCGTCACTATTATGAATATAACTTTTTTGTGTCCTAACTTTTCTACCACTCATGACCTTATAAAAGGTGCTCCTGATTAGCTTAGATACAAAGTTAATTAGCTTATTAAATTCCAAATCTCATTACACACTTTCTTGCATCATACTATCTTATCATTTACTTACTCCTCCTTGATATAGATAAGCTAATCTTCTCAAAAATAATCGTAAAGATTTATTTCCTCAAAAAACTATCAAAGAAATATCTTTACAATTTATACATAAATCTCATTTCCAAATCTCAATAAGCATATTCTAGTATATATTTCACAATCTTATCATCATTTTCTACTAACTTATCTATGATAAGATCAACTACTTTTTATTGAAAATCATTGTAAAGATGTCTTTCCTCAAAACTCATATAGTTTTATACTCCATCTCATAAAAAGTCTATTTATATTTATCTCAATATTAATATTTATTTTTAAATAAGTGTCCAATTTTTATATATAAACAATAAATTATACTTGTTTTTTCTATTTTACTTTTATAATTACAACATGCATTAATTACTTATTTCTAATTTCTATATTAAAAATGATTTCTTATAAATCAAAATTAATATTAATTACATGTATCATTAATTACACATATATCATAATCTTTAGTGTATTTCTTTTTAGACCGGGAGCACATAAATCTCATTTCCACAACAAAAACACCTACACTAATCACATTTCCCATATCACAACCACCATTTCTAGCAAATATCCACTCCATATCTCTCAATCTCTCATGTCCTAAAACACTCCCTAAACTAATTCAAGACACCAACTCATCCAACGGCCCACATCCCACCTCACTCCACGTGTCACAATCCCACCAACACACACCAAACACACCTTAAAAAAAAAACTACAAAACCCCCCAAAATCTAACCTCAGATCTAACCCTAAACAACACAAACACAAACACAAACAACAACAACCTCGTACACACACACACACACACACACACACACTCTCTCCGACCAAACTTCACCTCCGACCAAAAACATGAACCTTAAAAAAAAAACATCGTACACAAACACAAACTTCACATTCCCAGAAGACATAATCCAACACATCTTCACATTCATCCCATCTGACAACGACCGCAACTCCCTTTCCTTAGTCTGCAAAACATGGTACAACGTAGACAGATACACACGCAGGTCTGTATTCATAGGAAACTGCTATGCTACAAGTCCTGGGATTGTGTATAACAGGTTTAAGGATATAAGGGTGTTGAGGATTAAAGGGAAGCCGCATTTTGCTGACTATGATTTGGTGCCCGATGGATGGGGTGGGTATTTGTATACTTGGGTTGTTGAGTTTGTGAAAATGTATCCGAATTTGGAAGAGCTGAGGGTGAAGAGGATGGTTGTTAGTGATGAGTGTTTGGAGATTATTGGGAGGTGTTTTAAGAGGTTTAAGGTTTTGAGTTTGTTGTCTTGTGATGGGTTTGGGTGTGCTGGTTTAAGTGCTATTGCTGCTAATTGCAGGTTAGTTGCTGTTTTTTTGTTGGGATGATTGTATGAAATGTATATCGAGTTGTATGTAGTATGTACCATTGTTAGGATCAGACTATTTAATAACTAACTTTTTGAATTTTGATTATTCTGTGTATTGATTGACGTATTTTTGGGTATCGAATTAAGTATATTTGGGAATCGATGCACAGATTAATCGAGATTCAAAAACTTAGCAATTAAATAGTCTAATAATAAGTCCTTTTTTGTTTCGGTTTGATGATTCATTGGTGCGTAAATTTGGGAATTTTACTTTTTTTCTTTGTAGTTCTTTGTTGAGATAAGACGGGTGTGTATCTTGTTCTAATCGGCATTGAAAATGACGATTATGCATTTTTTTGATTGTATAAAAATGTTTGATTTATATGTCATGTTTTATTTGAATATTGATGATTCGCATGTACAAAAAAAGTAGTAGTACTATGGTGAGAAGGGGACAAATAAATTGCTTTTTTATGAGATAAATCCTAGTTTGTTCTATTGTGAATGTTTTGAGTATCATATGTGTCTCATTTGGTTGCTTGCTTGGTATCATGTGAAAAATGTGTTCTTTTTTGTTTTTGGTAAAGCTATGGTAATTGCCATTGCCTGTTTGTGCTCTTATGGTAAGCCGTTTTGATAGATTTGAACCAGTGTAATAATTATGACTTGTATATGTCTTGTAATAATTATGACTGGGCATTGGCTTAGTCACTTCCCTGATAGTTTATATGTCTTGTAATAATTATGACTTGGATAAAGAGTGTGATGCAAATTAAAAGTGTTAATCTATTTGTGTTATCGGGGTGAGCAGTTTTGTCACATAAAGTATAATAAAGAGGCACGGGAAATATTATAGAATTTGTCTTTGAAGTTGCATATGGTAACTGTAACATTTTGGTTTGTAGAAGGAATAAAGTCATATATATACTTTTAACTAATATTTTTTTCCCTTATGTTCGATTTAGGACTTTGACAGAATTAGATTTGCGGGATTGTGAAGCGGACGATGTGACTGGGCATTGGCTAAGTCACTTCCCTGATAGTTTCACCTCGTTGGAGTCTCTTGACATATCTAGCTTGTCTTCTGAGGTGAGTTTCTCAGCCCTCGAACGGCTAGTTGCTCGCTCACCAAACTTGAGGAAGCTTCGTCTCAATCGCGCTGCGCCCCTTGACAAGCTCTCGACACTTCTACGCCGGGCCCCAAAGTTGGTTGAGTTTGGTACAGGTACCTACTCCGACGGACATGCAGAAATCCGTCCTGATTTGTATTCAGGTCTAGCAGAGGCTTTCTCCGGCTGCAAGGAGCTTAAGGACCTATCCGGGTTTTGGGACGCGGGTCCTTTTTATATACCAGCTATTTATTCTGTTTGCCCTAGGCTAACTTCACTGAACTTGAGCTATGCTCATACACTTCAAAGCCCTGATATCACCAACATCATAAGTCAGTGCCATAATCTGCAGCGCCTATTGGTAGGTCTTGGTTGCCTTTTTCTTTATTATGTCAGTCTCTTATTAATTTGCAAATATACCCTGCTAGCAGACTGTCATATATATTATTAAAGTTACTCATTAGTGTATTAAGCTCTTCAGCGGAAGTAGATAATGATGTTATTCTCTGTCATTAAAGTGGAAATCCCGCACTTCGCTGTTGGGTTTTGCAATGCCGGTTGATTATTATTTTAAAGTTACTATTTTTGTCAGATTTACGTTTGCAACATAGGATCTTAGTACAAGTCTATGGCTTAAGAATTCTAATGACAGATTATGACAACAGGTACTGGATCACATTGAAGATACCGGGCTTAATGCCCTTGCGCTATCATGCAAGGACCTACAAGAACTGAGGGTATTTCCTTCTGATCCAAATGCTTTGGTTGCAAATGTATCCTTGACGGAAAAAGGACTTGTTTCGGTTAGTGAGGGTTGCCCCAAGCTCCAGTCGGTTCTCTACTTCTGTCGACAAATGTCAAATTCTGCATTATTTACCATTGCCAAGAACCGCCCTAACCTAACATGCTTTCGGCTATGCATTATCGAACCTCAAGTCCCTGATTACCTCACATGTGAACCACTTGATGCTGGTTTTGGGGCCATAGTAGAAAACTGCAAGAAACTTCAGCGGCTTTCATTATCAGGTTTCCTCACGGACCGTGTGTTTGAGTACATTGGAACACATGCTAAGAGACTGAAGATGCTTTCTATAGCCTTTGCCGGGAATAGTGATCTAGGTTTACATCACATTTTGTCTGGGTGTGACAGCTTACATAAGCTGGAGATTCGAGATTGCCCTTTCGGGGATAAGGCTCTTTTGGCTAACGTTGCCAAGCTGGAGACAATGCGATCCCTTTGGATGTCATCATGCTCGCTCAGCGTCGGAGCGTGTAAATTGCTAAGTCAAAAGATGCCTAGGCTTAATGTTGAAGTAATAGATGAAGGGGCTGACTTGGATCCTAGACAGGATAGCTGTAAGGTTGAAAAACTTTACTTATATCGCACAGTTGCAGGTTCACGGTCCGATATGCCTAGCTTTATATGGACCATTGATCAAGACCCTGTGGCATACAGGTTAAAGAATCATCCTAACGGTTTGTAAAAGGTAAAACTTCATATGAGTTGCCTTACATTTATAATTTGGTTTTCCTACCCTTGTAATACCCTTTATACCATAGATAGCAAATCAAAACCAAGATATTCTATTATTATATAAGCTTCGATTTTTCTGGTTTGATATGACATTCTTTAACGTACTTGATAAATTTCTTACCTAAAAGCTTATAAAATCACTTCATTTATTAATATTCTACAATTGCATACAACCCACATGGAGAGAGTACAAATCTATTTTTTTTTGGGTAAAGAAAAAAAAAAAAAAAAAAAAAAAAAAAGGAGAGAGTACAAATCTATGTATGAGCAGATCCCTATTTTGTGTGACCGTAGGTTTCTATATTTAACAATATTTGGTTACAGTGATATCTATCTTTTTAAGGTGTTTCGATTATGCTTTTTTATCAAGTAATCATTTTGAACCTATCTGTGATACCAATGGTTACTTTCTATTGCTTGTTTTGAGATCAAATATATTGTGATGCGAAAGTTGCCTAATTATTATTAATACAAGCTTAATTCGTGTTATTTGCAGATACGACACAATCCTGAGATGCAGAAAAATAAATGCCTCATTTGCTTTGGAGGATCATTCTCATAGTCGTTATCTTTTCACTTGTCACATTCTCTTTCACCCTTTCTCGACAAATTTTAGATCTATTTTCTTGTTAAACATCACTTAGATATGCAGCAGTTTGTGTCTGCCATATATTCTTTTCAAAACCCCACCCAGACCACTCTAATAAAGCTCTCCACTTTTTCGTACTAACCAGTTCTTTCAAGAATTCTTGAGACGATTCTGGTTTGTCTTTTTATCTTATGTTGCTATCAAGCGTGAAACCTTATGTACAAGTAAATAATGGTTCGAGAAAATGAAGTTTGATGAAGAGTGGAAGGCTAAGCAATGGATTAATGCCATTTTGTTCCTTGGTTCAAGTTGGAATTACTCGTAGAGTCACAGTGAAAGCTGCGGAAAGAGGGACCATAACAATGCCAGAGATTCCAAAGAGTTGGATTTTGTCCACAAGTTTCTGGTATTCTTCTTATATTTGGTAAGCAGACAAATAAATCTTATAAACTTATGAGGTTTTCGATATTTCAGGGACCACAATGTTCAAAATTGTTCATTCTGTCTAGGATTTTTTTTTCAATGAGTTATCCTTTCCTTTTTTATAGACATGCATTTTAGGCATGGGACTATTTACAATGCATAATTAAAAACATCATTTGGATATATGTTTCCATTTCTCGTCATGATTGAGGCGGTGTTTAGCATCACATGTTTAAAGTGATTATCTGATTATTGCGTTTATGTGTCACTGGTAATGGGTCTCTAGTGTATGTGTATAATGTGGCATTGGGTATTCTAGTTGTAGTCTAAAAATGGCCGCCTGCAACAGAAGTGATTCTGTAACAACTTATCAGTTGTCAAACACATAAACACTATCTATGAGCTAGTTTATGTTGCTGACTTGCTGTATTTGATCCTGATTCTGATTAATGACATACACGTGCTTATCAAGATCACTAACATACATGATGGCTAGATATTATGTTCAAAGTATATAGTTGAAAGACATGTGAAAATTACATGAATATATTACTGTAGCTTATTTGTGTTTCTTCAAATTTGATGTTTCATGTTTCCACAACAGTCGTACAGTTAATAACAAAGTATGAAAGCTTGTTGTGACAAGTCCTTAAAAAGTTATACTAGATCATTGTATATGCTCAATAATTACAATCATATAGTAGTTAAAAAAAGTTTGTATTTTTTTTGTACTAAAGTGCATTATATGAATGATGAATGGGACTGCCCATTGACAATAGCCCCACATAACCAAAAGCAAATACGGTAAAACCTGCATATTGGTCCTATAAAAAAGCAGTCACTTTTGGACCAAAGTTGCACACCACAGGGTAAAACTGCTTTCATGCTATTGTGCTCTTGCATGTATCTTTACTCCATTCTTGCTTGCATAGTGCAGCCTTAACTTTGATAGATTGAATTTTTGTACCATACTGATTATGATTTTCTATTTTCTTCATAAATATTGATTTTTTGTACTGTGCAAGTAAAAATGTACTGTATAAGAACTAGTGTAGTTAAGTTGACAGAATTTTGTGACAACAATTATTTTTTCATTTTAATTTTTTGCAAAAAGAAAAGATTCACTTTAAGAAAACACTAAGAATAAAACTTTCCTGAGTTGGAATTCGGAAGCAAGAATAAAGAAGATTAAAAAAATTAAGTCATAATTTTTCTTTTTAGATTTACTTGAGGAAAACAGAGTCGTATCATGCTGTTTGATCTTAATAATATGGCTTATCTATGTGTTTCCATGATTTGTTAATAATCAATGACTTCACACTGTAAACTATGCAAGTCATTTCCGCTACAAGTATATTGATGTCTTTCAAGCAACGGACAATAGAATCACTGCACTTTGAAAATGGACCAGATGTCCTAATTGATTTATGTTTTTTTTGTCTAATGTTGGCATACTTGTAACATATCATATGTGACCTTATGAGTTATGTCATTACTCATTAATCGTCGGTTTTGGTACCAAGGTGTTAAAAGTTACGTATAAATATTAATAAGTAAATGACTAGTATCGAACCCGAGACCTCGGGATTGCACACATTACAAACGAGAATAAAGTATGATAAATATATATATGTTATATGTATCGTATATATATATTTATATAAACACTTGAAGGACTTAGTGATCGTTAAATGTTAAATGTAAGTACTAACTATCATTAGTAACGAAAGAAAATGACTAGAATGTAATTTGAAAGACAAGAAGGATCCGGAATCCCCTTGTGGGAGGGATGGCCGGTCGACCCAACCCATATGGGTCGATCCATGCTTGCTTGTTCCCCAAGAATTACATCTAGTATAAATACAAGGCCAAGGGTTAGACTTTCACATCTTTTGTGCACACACACAAAACCCTAAAACCTTTTCTCCCTTCTTTTTTTTCTTGGCCGATCGGCACAACACCCCTAAAGGGTTTGGGTCGATTTTGGTTTATTCCAAAACAAGTGTTTTTCGTTTACTTGCATAAACCTTTATTCGTTGGTAGTTTGTGTGTACAAGAACGAGGTAATTACTCACTATAGTAATTATCAAGAGATCGATAAACAAAACGGTAAGGGGTTTATCATTGATCTATTTTACACAAGTTCAAGGTTTATTGAAGTGCATCGGGTACGTTACTATTTATGTTTTAGTTAATCTTTATATGTGTTATACTTGATCCTAGCTTCCGCATAATGTGTTTATTGATTGTCAAACTCTAACAGTGGCAACACGAGCCATGTATAACATGTAATTGATTACTAAAACGTAATAAAAATTGGATCTTTAATTGTTTTAGATACATGTTTTTGATCTAGGGTTTTTCTTTAATTTTTTTTAATAAAATTTAAACCCTAACCCTAATTTTTTTTTTGGGGGGGGGGGGGGGGGGGGTCGATTTCCACATAAAACCCTAATTAGGGTTTGTGGTTTACTTGATTAAATTGTAATCACTAGAAACCCTAGGTCTTTAACCGGTTATGTGAACGTACTTGTGACCTATGTGCTAATTGTTAGGTTTAATCCATGACGAAACATGCATGTTAGTCATGGATCTTGTTGTTTTGTTTTATTTGTCACATGTTTTATATAGATATAAAATTGGGGAAGACTCCAATTAATATATATATATATATATATATATATATATATATATATATATATATATATATATATATATATATATATATATATATATATATATATATATATATATATATTAAAATCAATTTATATGCTATGTGGTGTGTATATTAACTTTGGCCTACGCAATTGATTCGTCAATGTATGTGGCTCTCCTCCATCAAGAGGAGAAGGCCTTAGTTGATTACATGCGTTATTATACCTAGAATTGATTTTATTAGAATATTTTTAACAAGGTTTGCATGTGGCTAATTGTTTCACGTTATTATTATTAGTTGTTTATTTTTCTTTAAATTACTTGTCTTTTTACTGTTTCTTAATTGTTGGACTAGTTGTAAGCAATAAAAAGGGTGATTTTCATAAAAGAAAATAATATGGACTAATAATGGTGAAACCCTAAGTGATAAAGATTGAATCTTGCGGAGTCTTAGATGCCAACAACGGTTCGCTTCGCACGGTAATTCGCTCCAAGGTGAGACTAGCAAGATTCATACTTTATTAATTGAATCCATAAACTTTTGCTTGATTGATGTTTTGTACAAATATGCTTTTAAAATTAAATCCTTTAAGACGATATTCATAACCGTGATTTGAAGGCTTAGAAAAGAGCCTTAGAGTCTGCCTTGGTTATCACAATCTTGAATATATCTTAAACGAATTACTTTTAAAATCATAATTATAGAAAGTCATCTTAGGGTTTCTTAAACCTCAAGTAAAACTTTGTGAATTAATTTCACGAATTGGTAATAAAAAGGTTTTGAAAACTTATGCTATAAAGATGAGTGCATGCATCTTTATACATATTTTGATTCACATATCAAAATTGAATACCCTTATAATTTAAGTTACATGCCATCTATCTATAAGAAACACTTGGAATTTTAATTTAGTAAACGTGAGACCTAGGCTAAATTACTATAACAAGGTAAAATTCTTTTAACGCGTGAGACCATAATTGTAATTTTACAGTTTCTAAGGTAGACGACTTAATTAAGTTGTGCGTGAGACCTAGAACTTAAGGCATGAGATGGGATGAAACATGCTTACAAGGCAAATTGATGAATCAATTTGAAGTAAATCCCATAATGATCTAGGAATTGGAAATCTTGTTTGCCAATTATTGTTCGACAGATTACCATCTTTTGTACTTTCACCACTAGCAGATCAACTGATGTGGTGGAACTATGTAAAGTTGGATCCTAGGTTTTCAAGAAAATTTTGGTGGTTATATGAATATAGCTATGGGTATTTTATTTTCTTGAAGATATTTATTATCAAAAATACTAATGTTTGAACTTTTATCTGTAGATATGGCTCAACCCGATAACCCATCTGTGATTTCTGCTTTCAAGAGTCATCTTGAGAGAGAAAAATTGACTGGAAAGAATTTCAATGATTGGCACCGTTCGCTTAGAATTGTCTTGAGGGCGACCGGTAAGCTCAATTTCTTGACCGAAGAATGTCCAGCTGAGCCTGCTGCTGATGCAGAAGAAGCAGTTAAGGCTGAGTGGAGGGAGAAACATGCTAAGTTTAATGAGGTTGCTTGTTTAATGCTCACTAGCATGAGTGCTCAGTTACAAAAGAAGTTTGACTACTTTTTCCCTAAAGATATGCTTGAGGTACTTAAGCAGTCTTATGAGAAACCACTTGCAGTTGAATTGTATGATGAACTTGACAAGCTACATAACTGCAAGCATGGTGATGGCAAACCAGTTGAAGATTATGTGACTGAGATGAAGGAATCTTTTGATCAGCTTCACAGAATTGGATTTGGTTACCCCGAAAATGTGCAAGTGCACTTGATCAACAGGGCCCTTAACAAGGACTTTGCTGGTTTTGTGCAGAATTTCAACATGCACTGCTCGGGGAAGACAGTCTCAGAATTACTCGCATTGCTTGTTGATTATGAGAAAAGTCTACCAGCCAAGGTCAAGGCTCCTACCCCGCAAGTGTTGGCGATTCATGGGGGGAGAATCCAGAAGAAATCGCATGTGAACAAAGGCAAAGGGAAAGGTAACAAAGGCAAGCAGGTCATGGCCTATCAACCTCAACCCAAGATGAAGCAACATCAGCCTAAGCAGAACAAGGTGAATCCACCAAACAAGAAGGATCAAATACGTCACCATTGTCATGAAAAGGGCCATTGGAAGCGCAATTGCCCTCTCTACATTCATGATTTGCGACTCAAGAAGCAGGGGAATGAAACTGGTAACCCCAGTTCATCAGGTGCGTTCTTTATGATTGAATTATTCACTCTTACTCCTAAAGTGAATTCATGGGTATATGATACGGGATGTGGCATTCATATTTGCAATACCTTGCAGGGGTTTAGAGTTGAGAGAAAGCTGGCCTATGGACAACAATTCTTGCACGTTGGTAATGGAGCGCATGCAGGAGTTGAAGCTATAGGAGTTTATGATTTAGTGTTGCCTTCGGGCTTAGTACTATCTTTAAATAATTGTCATTATGCACCGTCAATTGTTAGAGGTGTAATTTCATTTTCATGTTTGTTGAACCTTGGTTTTCATCATACTATTTCTAGCAATGGAATTTCAGTTTCTTTAAATGGTGTTTTTTTTATTTTAATGCTATTACTGTGAATGGTGTATTTGAAATTGATATGAATGATAATGATAATGCTTTTGTTAAAAATAATTCAATGTATAGCATCAATAGTAAGAGAATCAAGAAAGGTCTGGATTCCTCTTATCTTTGGCATTGTCGACTTGCTCACATTGGCAAGGATCGCAAGAAAAAGCTGCAACATGATGGGCTTTTAGAAAAGATCAATGATGAATCATTTGATAAATGCGAATCTTGCATTGCTGGGAAGATGACAAAGAAACCCTTTAAAAATAGGATTGAAAGGGCTAATGATCTACTTGGTCTTATTCACACAGATGTGTGTGGACCACTTAGACATGTGTCAAGGAGAGGTGGTAGCTACTTCTTAACATTTACGGATGATTACAGCCGTTATGGTTATGTTTATTTACTTAAACATAAACATGAGGTGTTTGAAACATTCAAAGTGTTTAAAGCAGAAGTAGAGTTGCAACTTGGAAAGAAGATTAAAGCTCTTCGATCCGATAGAGGTGGTGAATACCTGAGTCAAGAGTTTATAGATTACTTAGCAAAGGAGGGAATTGTCCAGCACCTTACTTCTCCATATACTCCACAACAAAATGGTGTATCTGAGAGAAGAAATCGTACATTGCAAGATATGATACGATCTATGTTTAATCTAACAACTCTTCCTTACTCGTTTTGGGATTATGCCTTAGAATCTGCAGTTCGCATTCTTAATACGGTTCCAACAAAGAAGGTTGATAAGACTCCATATGAGTTATGGACTGGAAAAGCTCCTAACTTGTCTTATCTAAAGGTCTGGGGTTGTGAGGCGTATGTTAAACGTGACTCAGCAGACAAACTCCAACAAAGATCTGTGAAGTGCATCTTCGTAGGATACCCTAAGGAAACTATGGGTTACTACTTTTATTACCCAACTGAAAACAAAGTTTTTGTTGCAAGGTATGGAGACTTCTTAGAAAAGGAGCTCATATCTCAAGAATTCAGTGGGAGAGTATATGATCTGGAAGACGATCATGAAGATGTAGCACCTTCTGAAAACACTAGCCAACTTCCTGTGGAACCTGAAAGTTTAGGTCCTCCACCTGAAGTTGAAGTGGTTCCCGTTCGTAGGTCATCTAGACCTGTGAAGGCTCCTATACGTCTATGTCTTAACATGGAGTGTGATGACAACTTGATAGGAGATCTTGTTGAACCTACAAGTTATAAAGCTGCTATAAATAGTCCTGAAAAGGAAAAATGGCAGGGAGCTATGAATGGGGAAATGCAATCCATGAAAGACAATGAAGTCTGGGAAGAAGTAGACCTACCTCCGGGTGCTAAGTTAGTTGGGAGTAAATGGCTCTACAAGAAAAAGACTGATATGGATGGCATTGTACACACCTATAAGGCCCGTTTGGTAGCTAAAGGCTATACTCAAACTTTTGGTGTTGACTATGAGGAGACCTTTTCTCCTGTAGCTGACATAAGGGCAATTAGGATTCTTATAGCCATAGCCGCTTACTATGACTATGAGATTTGGCAAATGGATGTCAAAACCGCCTTCTTAAATGGTCGCCTAGATGAAGACATCTATATGGCACAGCCTGAGGGGTTTGTGAATCAAGAATTCCCAGATCGTGTATGCAAGCTTAAAAGATCCATTTATGGATTGAAGCAAGCATCACGACAATGGAATAAGAGATTTGACAGTGAAATTAAAAAGTATGGATTCACTCAAAATCTTGATGAGCCATGTGTATATCACAAAGCTAGTGGGAGTAATGTAATTTTCCTTATATTATATGTCGATGACATATTGATCATGGGAAACGATATTCCAAGTTTGCAAAAGGTTAAGGCATATCTTGGAAGTTGTTTTTCTATGAAAGATTTAGGGGAAGCTGCATTTATTCTGGGAATCAAGATATATAGAGATAGATCTTAGCGATTAATTGGATTAAGTCATAGTGCTTACATCGATAAAATATTGAAGAGATTCAATATGCAAAATTCCAAGAAAGGATATTTGCCGATGCAAGAACAACATGGCTTGAGCGAGAAAGTTTGTGCTTCAACACCTGAAGAGATGCAACGCATGAAGAGAGTCCCTTGTGCTTCGGCTGTGGGATCTATTATGTATGCAGTGAAAAGCACAAGGCCTGATGTGGCGTTTGCTTAGAACTTAACCAGTCGATATCAGCAGAATCCAGGTGAGAAACACTGGACTGCTATTAAGAATATTCTTAAGTACCTTAGGGCTACTAAAGAGATGTTCTTAGTTTATGGGGGTACTCCATCTGTAGAACTTGATGTTACAGGTTACTGCGATGCTTCTTGGAAAGGTGAAAAGGATGATACGAAGTCTCAGACGGGTTATGTCTTTGTCATTAATGGAGGAGCTGTGGATTGGGGGAGCAGAAAGCAGAGTGTACTAGTGATGTCTGCTACAGAAAGAAAGTATATAGCTGCTTCAGAAGCTATAATGGAAGCTGTTTGGATTAGGAAGTTTGTGTCAGGGCTTGGGGTTATGCCTTCGATTCAGTGACCTATAAAAATGTATTGTGACAACTCAGCCGCAATTACATTTGCCAATGAACCTGGAATCATGAAAGGCACCAGACATTTCCCGATTAAGCACCACTATGTTTGAGAACAAGTTGAAATAGGTGAAATCGAAATGCTCAAAGTTCACACAGATGAAAACTTAGCCGATCAATTTACGAAGCCTTTACCTGGCACCAAGCTTTACAAGCATGCTGAATGAATATGACTTAAATTAGCTGAAAGTTTCATGCCCATTTGTGATTAGTATTTGGATAAGGGATGTAATGTACAATTATTATTTTAATGAAATAAAGTATTGTTTATGTTTATTTATTCATTGTCTTAATAATATATCCTATATTTGCATGTTTAAGATCCATGAATAAGTTATTATTCTAAGTTGTCCGTTGTCAATTAATGATATGGGAATATCATTGAACTAAGACAATTTTGAGTATTGGTTAAGGATATACTTGAAAGTATATTGATGCGTAGTCATACCAATTTCACATGATATTCAATGAATTGAGTATTTGACTTATCCCAACAATATGATTTAAAATTTATAGTGAGAATCATATTTAAAAGTTATCCTCAGACTTGAGATACCAGATAAGTGTCATGGATGTAGTGCATTTTTGTGGAACAATCTACCGCTTACCGTAATTGGAAGTCATAAGGGTTGTTTTCAGAAGTGTTGCAAAGTTCATGGGTTATTCTTGTAGTCACGAGAGAATTCGTTCATTCTGATTTGTTCAGAAGTTTAATACTGCTGGGCCCCTCGTAGGGTTGACAAAATGTTTGCGTGGCCACGCCCAAAGTCTATCTGGAATACGTTCAAATATTTTGATAATTTTGTTCAATCATAAAGAGACGAGAAACATAATTTAATAAAGAACCTCACATCTTTATTAATGTAGTATTAGAAGCGAAAGGATAATAATAATGATGAATCATTAAAGGTTTTCCAGGAAACATAGCTCGAGTCGAACTGGGGGCATTGGAGTGTTGCAAGACGCTAACCAATGTCATTTTACTATTAATAAATATACGAGTGGGAGCTGTTAAAAGTTACGTATAAATATTAATATGTAAATGACTAGTATCGAACCCGAGACCTCGGGATTGCACACATTACAAACGAGAATAAAGTATGATAAATATATATATATGTTATATGTATCGTATATATATATTTATATAAACACTTGAAGGACTTAATGATCGTTAAATGTTAAATGTAAGTACTAACTATCATTAGTAACGAAAGAAAATGAATAGAATGTAATTTGGAAGACAAGAAGGATCCGGAATCCCCTTGTGGGAGGGATGGCCGGTCGACCCAACCCATATGGGTCGATCCATGCTTGCTTGTTCCCCAAACATTACATCTAGTATAAATACAAGGCCAAGGGTTAGACTTTCACATCTTTTGTGCACACACACAAAACCCTAAAACCTTTTCTTCATTCTTTTCTTTCTTGGCCGATCGGCACAACACCCCTAAAGGGTTTGGGTCGATTTTGGTTTATTCCAAAACAAGTGTTTTTCGTTTACTTGCATAAACCTTTATTCGTTGGTAGTTTGTGTGTACAAGAACGAGGTAATTACTCACTATAGTAATTATCAGGAGATCGATAAACAAAACGGTAAGGGGTTTATCATTGATCTATTTTACACAAGTTCAAGGTTTATTGAAGTGCATCGGATACGTTACTATTTATGTTTTAGTTAATCTTTATATGTGTTATACTTGATCCTAGCTTCCGCATAATGTGTTTATTGATTGTCAAACTCTAACACAAGGAACTTAATTAGAGCAATCTTCCTTGATTTGAAAGTATAGCATAAATACTTGAATTTGAGATGACAAAAGATATCCAGGTACTTGATTAGAGCAATTATTTTGCCTGTGCCCAAACAAGTTAAATTTATCGAAGATTTTTGACTTATGAAGTCAAAGGTGTCACACCAACTATGAGTTGAGATCCATGAAGAACCCATACATGCCATAGAACTTATCAACCAATCATAGCCATCCATTTATATTTTCCACATTTTTTTTAAAACAACATATCTTGCAAACGGTAAATCTTCAAGCTACAAAAAAATACCATCGCGACGAGAATTAAATGATCTTTCTATAGATATGCATTGTTATATACTTTCGACGATTTTTTTTTTAATTTCCGCCCAGAAAGAATCATATATGATTCGTAAAAATCATATATGATTCGTAAAAAATCATATATGATTCGATTCTTACGAATCATATATGATTCTTACGAATCATATATGATTTCTTAAGAATCATATATGATTCGTAAGAATCATATATGATTTGTTAAAATTGAATCATATATGATTCTTACGAATCATATATGATTTTTTTGGGTGAAAAAAAAAATTTTTCATCGAAAAAAAAGTTCGTCGAAAGTATATAACAATGCATGTCTATAGAAAGATAATTTAATTCTCGTCGCGATGGTATTTTTTTTGTAGCTTGACGATTTACGGTTTGCGAAATATTTAAGTTTTAAAAAAAGGGTAGAAGTTTATTTTTTTATTTTGATAAAAAAAATAAGTGACTAAGATTGCTTGATGGGTTCTATGGTAAAAGTTGGATCTATAAAGAACTTTTGGCCACCAACTATTGGCTGTAAGTTTAAGTACTATATGAACAAGTGTCGAATATTTGATGTAAAAATAAATCCCAATTTCCAAAATATTTTTTCACATATATTACTTTTTCTTTATAGAATCAGGTGATGCTTTGATACTTAGCTTAGGATTTACAATCACCTACAGAAAGACAGTGGTTCAATAACATAGTAACATTCGGATCATATTATAGCAAATATTTACAGTAAAAAGATGAAACAAACTTGTTTCAAGTTTGACTCTTAACACAAAGTCAATAATGCCGACAAAAAAATAGTGGCTCTTAGACTCGGTTCTTTTAATCCTAACAGAACGCTATAAACTAGTAATCACTTAAGATACATGTTTGCGCATGCTAGAACCAGATAGCTCGTGCTTCAATGAGCTTGTCTTTCAAAGTCCCATCAACATGAAGTGAAATGACATCTTTAGACGAACCAATATATTTACCACCTACAAATACGGCTGGGATGGCAGGATTACAACCTAGCCTGCGTAGAGCCCATTCCATTTCCGCATCATGGTCAACTTCATGAATTGCTGGACTCGCACCAAGCTCATAGAATAGCGCCTTGATACTATGGCACATACAACATGTGCTTTTGGTGAAGATCACAGCAGCATTATTAGATGCCAAATTTTTCACTCTATCCATGTGGTGATGCAAATTAAAGAAAACACTTAAAAACTTATGATATGCTTGATTGCTTTGATATGTTTAATTAGAAGGTTGACTTGTTGAAGTTTGAAGGTTTTATTCACTCTTATATAGGCGTACGAAAGGGAAAAAGAGAATATAGTTGTATAAGAAATGTGAAAAAGATAAGTTCCTTTTGGGATTTTTTTTTTTTTTTTCATTCGGATATGAGTGTCATTGGGAGGATTCGCTTGAGAACAGTGATTTGTGCTATAAACAAGTTGATGCATATGGTATATTTTCATGCTCATCGATAGAGGCCACACAGGTGGAGTATATATTCTTTGGGTTAGTGGTAAAGGCAAAATTCGGGGATGAACTACTTTTCAGTTTTCTGATATGTAAAAGATGGGAATCGTTCTACGAAACCTGTAGATGTAACGGAAATCAGAAAGAAAGGTTGGATTAACAAGCCATGCTACGCCATCATGAAGAATCTGTCGTTGGAAACCTCTAGAACCATGCGTTGACATATAATTATATTGTCCAACAGGGGACCTATAAGGTACTAAAGCTTGGATTCTACTGTCGATGTTAATACGTATCAGATGCGATAATTTTGACCCCATTTTCTTTTTTCATAAATGGGTAGATTTGGGTTGTTTTAGTTACTGTACAGTGTCCAAATAGTTTTTCAGCTTATAGAAGACTGACAAATGGATTGAGAGTCGCACGATGTCTACTTTTTTTGTTGAAAGGAAAATTTACGCGCAAGGGTTCCTACATAATCAGTTTTGAAGATATCAATAATACCACAAACATTGTAGCAAATTCTCAAGGGTTTACATAAGTACATACGTACTTTCAAGTTTGTCAACAGTGAAAAAAAAAAGTCGCAAAAATGAAAAATCATAAAGAGCTAAAACCAGTTTTATTTAGTACAGTAGCACTTATTTGTATAAGGTATAGACGGATATATCTAAAGAAGAAAGTAGACAACATAGACATATACAAACAGCAATACACAGATATATAGCATAAACTAAAACCATCATGGATCTACAGATTCTACAATAATCCCACTTGCGCACGTGGTCGCGCTTTAAGTTCACCAGGTTTAATCCCTTCAACAGATTCATTGTTACCATCTCCACTCACATTATCTGCTGCATCACCCATTCGATTCACGTTATCTACCACTCTTGCCTCATCTTCACCACGCCTTCCTCTACATAGTATATATTCACAACATGATTAGCTACATGCGTCCTTTTTAATACTCTCAGTCACAAATAAGTTTTTACTATGCATATAACACAAAGTGTAATGAAACACAATTGTTATACTTTAAACCGATAAAATGTCAATTCTTTAATGGTTTAAGTTTAGGACAAAACTAAAGGAGAATACACTGGACCAAAATATTAGTACTCATTCCATCCTAATATTATTTTCTGACATGTCTTAAAATAATTGTCTTATTAAACTTTCAAGTAATCAAATGCAATTCTATTAATGCTACAGTGTAATTGCATTTTTTTCCCTTCTTTCAAAACTATGTATATTGTAGTCAGGGACAGTAATTTTAAAATATTTAGGGACACAGAAAGTAAATATCAACCATAAGCAGTGTTGCAAAAAAAGTATACAAGGCCGATTAATCACCGATTAGGTGCTACAAGGCCACCGACCTTGCCGATTTATGTAACTGGGTCAAACACATAGGTCAACGGCTGTCAATCGTGGTCAAACTTTCCGTAAACCTATAAATCTTACCGGAAGTACCCAAAACTCACTTTAAACTTATTTTGATCACTTATAGTAACTGTTTCAGTCTATTACAAGTTGTTTTTTAGAAAATACCTTGCTGAAAATACCTAAAACTCACCGGAAATACACAAAACTTGCCAAAAATAACCAAAATTTGTCAGTATTGCCAATCCGATTAATCCCGCCTAGACCGATTACAAGCTACAAGGCGGTCGACCGCCCGACTACCGATTCGCGATTTTTGCAACGACCATAAGTATAGCAGTAAGTAACGTATCATACCCTCCTTTACCAGTAGTAGTTTCAATGTCATCATAGTGCTGCACCACACCTTCACTAGGGACACCCTCTTGCCTCGAGTTCTTTCTTATATTTTCTTTACTTTTCTTACTATCCTGTTGTGAAGCCATTTGATATATGAAGAAACAAAGACTAAATGATCAGTTTCACTTAACACTCAGGAGTATAAACTAGAACAAAGATATCATATATGTGCGACTTGTGATCAATACGAATAGAAGCCAAGGAAATATATAGGGTTGATTGATACATGAATAGAAGAGGTGGTGAGGTGGCAAGGGTGATATATCAAGTGTTTCATGAAGGAGGACACACTTGTAGTTTCGTGCCACTTATCGCCACATGTTGATATCATATATCATTATCATATATAGCCGTAAACTCTAGTGAGATAAATCTTTACACCTTATCGGTGATCACTCCTGATAACATGAACAAACAAGAAAAACTACATTGATAATGCTTATATAGAATACGCTAGTTATGTAAAAAAAGTTGTTCAAAGATCAGGGTTTTTTCTTTTTAATATAATTCCGAAGTTAAAAAAAATAGTGAATTATAATCTGTCAACCAATATAATTAAAAGGTTAACTGGCGTGACCCTTAACTGATGTGATCTACCTATATCTATTGCCCTGTTTATGTCTCTTTAAGGTTGCTTGCGCTAGTTAATGGGAACAACACACCACACATGTTTTCTTGAATATGTATGCCCTATATATTGGTATCACTTTAGCATTACACATGATGTGAATATATATATCAAGTTGAATAAATACTTGGTCACTAGAAACAAATCATTGAAGGTTATAGAGTTGGAAACATATATGGCATTGTAGTCGAGGTCATATGACAAAGAAGATTTATATAAAAGCAGGCGATGCTTGAATACTTTGCTTATGGTATATGATTACCTAAAAAAGATCTGACTATCTAGAAGATACAAACATTTAATATCACACGATAACAAAGATTTATAGCAAAAAGATGCAGCAAACTTGTTTCAAGTTTGACTCTTGTACAACATCAAGTAGCCGACAAAAAAGAGCAGCTCTTAGACTCATCTTAATAAGTATCCTAGCACAACGTTAAAACTAGCAATTAGCATTCAGGATACGTGTTGATATGTGCTAGAAACCAGATAGCTCTTGCTTCAATGAGCTTTTGTTTAAGAGACCCGTCAACATGAAGGGAAATGACATCTTTAGCCGAACCAATAATATATTTACCGACTATAAACACTGCTGGGATGGCAGGATTACAACCTAGATGACGTAGGGCCCACTCCATATCTGCATCTTGGTCAACTTCATGAATTGAAGGACTTGCACCAAGCTCATAGAATAGTGCTTTGATACTATGACACATACAACATGAACTTTTGGTGAAGATCACCGCAGCATTCTTAGACGCCAAAATTTTTCACTCTATCCATTATTTTCACTCTATCCATGTAATGGTGTATAATTTAATGCTTACAAGCTTATAATATGCTTGATTGCTTTGATATGTTATCTAACACTATAAGGCTGACTTGTTGAAGTTTGAAGTTTTTATTAATTCACTCTTATATAGGTGACACTAAAGTGAAAAAGAGAATATAAATGTATAAATTTTTTGCAAAAGATAAATTCCTTTTGGAGTTTTTTTATTTGGATAAGAGTGGGGTTGGGATGATTCGCTTGAGAACGATGACTGTCTATAAACATATATATACTTTGGTTTAGTGTGAGAGGCAAGATTCGGGGGACATACTACTTTTCAGTTTGCTGATGTGCAAAAGATGAGAATCCTTTCTGCAAAACCTGTAGAGTTAACGGAAATTAGAAGAAGGGTTGGATCAAAGGGTGACGCTATGCCATCATGAAGAATCTGGCGTTGAAACTAGACGAAGTGGGCGCTGACAAATTTTAGTTATCAAATAGGGGACCTCAAGATACTAAAGCTTGGTTCCGCTGTCGTGGAAGCCAGTTGATGTTAGAAAAGAACGTTAACTTATTCGATACCATGATGTCGACCAATTTATCAATGCTTGCAGGACTTTTACCGAGCATATAGCAATACTGATCTAACAATACTTGAGCATACGGAAAAGTGTATTATTGAGCATGCAACTTTCTGAATCCTTTTATTCAAAGACTTGGATAATTTTTGTAACAATACTGTTTTAACAGTAATTGTAGGGGATAACAGTAACGAACACTACCGGATATGTTTGAATATCTGAAAGGCGTGTGAACACTTTCAGATCGAAGCAATTCGGTGGTTCTCCCGAATTATTCAATCGGATACAATCCAGAGATTGAGAACGTTTTGAATGCTTGTGTTTGAGATTCATGAACCAGAGAGAAAAACATGACCAATATCAAAAAACCGTATCTTTCAATTCTATGGATTATGGCTTTTATGCAGTTTTTCCAAAGATTTAAAAGTTGTCAAAATTAGTCCCTTAACTTCTGAAAATTGAATTTTCTAAGGAACTTTTACCATAACAACTTAGACCCTGCCATGAATTGCCCCCGGACCCCCGTCCTTTAGGGGATTCGCCCCTTAGATCATAACAAATTCAAATAGGTGTGCACTCCGCACCTCCAAACCTAAATGATGTCTTATTATGACTAAATTGGTCAAACAAGTTAATCCAATTACACTAAAATATCCAACAATCCTCCCCCATTTTAGTGCAATCCTTGATTAACTAAAACAAGTAATCTCAAACAATCAAACTTTTGCATAAATGAAATGTCGTGACGATTGAATTTCACATTAGTACATTACACATTCCGAATATTCGAATACCAGGGTGTCGCTAAGGATTGAACCCTGGGAATTCATTTTGAATACACGAAGATAATGTACACAAAAGTTTACATACATAGTAGTTCTATTCTGACACATGTTTTACTAGCCTATGTCCTTATCCTTCATAAGCATGTCAAAACCAAGTCCCAGCTTCTTGAAGCGGCTAAACTTCATGCTCATATAGGTAGTTCCTTTCAATCATGCCCTGTTTGCACTTTTTCAAAAGAACTATTAAGAAGATAAACTTCAACCTCTTTATCTTGCAGGTCTGAACACATACCTTGGGATAGTATATCATGTGTTCCAATCTCTAAGTGTGAGCTTTCCGCATTGAATTCAGCTTCTAACATTGTATTAGAAGGGAATTGGGTGTCTCACCATTAGAGAATTTAAACGGACTTTATTTCATCCCTATTCCGACTTTGTGCACTAAGTCTCTTGCGAACCTCTTTGTCAAGTGGTAAGCAATTCATATTATACAAATGGTAATCTTGACTTTTAAACATAATACAATGTTTAATAACAAGTCCTTTAACCATTCTACTTCTTTAAACAAGAAGCTAAAACAACAATTCATGATGCCAAAGTTAACCACGTTGTACAACTTTATTTCTATGATCCCAAGATTACCACACCAAATGTGAAAATACATTCACCATTGGAAGTGTAATCTTCTTGATCAATAATCCAACTTAATTGCATCAATGATTGTATCACTTCAAATTTGCAACAAGCTTCATTTTGTTCTAAACCAAAAAAAACATGGTTTCTTTCAAGTAATTAAATACTTGATTTTTAAACATATCAAACAAATGATATCTTTGTGAACCACTAGATTGTCTAAACATACATGCACAATGTCTCATTTTAGACAAATAACTAAATCAATTACGTTGTAATTCTTTTGGCTACTTTTCCAACAATTGCTAAATTCACCATCTATGCACAAGAACTATTGTTTCTTGAAGAATGGTCTTGCATGAAAATCAGTAGGAAAAGATAAACAATTAAACACCAAGGCATCATCATATTTCAATCAATGATACACATTCCCAGATTGATAATGTTATGCACTACGTCGACTTGAATTACAATTCTTATCATGCAAACATGCAAGTCTGATAATTTATTCTTATGTATATAATTATACATAAATCCCTTTCTGATTTATAATCATAATATATCCTTGAACCCCATGGTTCTCTTTGGTACTTGGTAATTGGTTCATAGTATCCCAATATGTTGTAACTCAAGGAATGCTATCATGGCATATGCAACTAGATGCCATAAAACTAAGCCATATATTCGAATAATCATTTCAAATAGACCATAGTCAATTA
This sequence comes from Artemisia argyi, assembly GCA_030686995.1. Classification (NCBI taxonomy): domain Eukaryota; kingdom Viridiplantae; phylum Streptophyta; class Magnoliopsida; order Asterales; family Asteraceae; genus Artemisia; species Artemisia argyi. Next base: position 192,412,113 of record CM060676.1, read on the forward strand.
ATCACTGAACCAATAATTACCGGTCAAGAGGATTTTAATTTCTCATTGAATTTACGAGCCAAGAATATGTAAATACGGATGATATGTGATTTAATAAAAGTAATTAAATACACCATTGATGGCCAGACAATGATTTTACAACTTTTATTTCCATAACCACATATCTCTTAAACACATATTAGCATGAAGATTGTATTCTTGATACTAATTCCGTAAATCCTCAACATATAAATACAAGTTTAAAGTCATACAACTTTGAAAACTTTCATTATCTGTAATGAAATCCTCATTTTGTTTCATGGACACTTTCTTTTCCAAAATCACCAATCAAGACCAATGCATGTATATACTTATACATGACAATTAACATAAGTATTTCACATTTAGCAAAGTATAATAAGAAAATCATCCCGAACCCTCCAATAATCCTGTAATTGATTCATTGGAAAAACCGGCATTTACGGTTACCGCCAAAATACAGTTTCCCACCAAACTGTTTTACTTCTTTTATGAAAATTATTATTTTCTCTTTTCCCTTTTGGATGAAATCCTGCACCCATCATTTAGAAGAACAAAACCAAGCATAGAAACGATTGTATTGTTTCTTGAATGCTTCCCAAGGAAAGTCAACAAGAGGGGAACATGGTTCAAGTATTATTGGTAAATGACCAAAAGTATGTTCAATGCACACAAAATTTTCGACCAAAATATCCAAGAAATTATGCCAACTTCATGATATATGCCTCTTATTTTCTTTGATATATTGTACCCAAAATTTAGATATAAATTCCATCCAAACTTTTAACTGTTTGATAATTAAAGAAATTCATCAAAACATTAATGCTTATGAACATGTTTAAAAGTTAGGAACTTTAAAACTTCTAAATTAATAATCATGACAACCCAATTACCACTATAATAATTAACCATGACCACACAATGAATACATGCAATTAACCTGCTTACACCACGAGTTAATCATATCTATAGTGGTTACATGCAACTCATATATATCATGCATGGTTCAATTAAAAAGATGAATAAGAAATGTTTACTCATAATATGGACGAACCCGCAATGACTTGTTCCAACATATGAATTGCTTTTTACCATTCCAGATGTTCCAAACTATGTATGTCATGCCCCAAGATTCTTTTTCTTTGTACCGAACTTTAGTGTCTTTCACAGATTCTAACATCTCTATTACACAGATTCAAATTCACCAATCATGATTATCTCAAAAATATTGTATCAGATAATATGATTAATCATATCCTTCAGGGTTCGTCATTTTCAATATTTGATTCGATCTTTGTAGGGGATAACAGTAACGAACACTACCGGATATGTTTGAATCTCTGAAAGGCGTGTGAACACTTTCAGATCGAATCAATTCGGTGGTTCTCCCGAATTATTCAATCGGATACAATCCAGAGATTGAGAACGTTTTGAATGCTTGTGTTTGAGATTCATGAACCAGAGAGAAAAACATGACTAATATCAAAAAATCGTATCTTTCAATTCTAGGGATTAGGGCTTTTATGTAGTTTTTCCAAAGGTTTAAAAGTTGTCAAAATTAGTCCCTTAACTTCTGAAAATTGAATTTTCTAAGGAACTTTTACCATAACAACTTGGACCCTGCCAGGAATTGCCCCCGGACCCCCGTCCCTTAGGGGATTCGCCCCTAAGATCATAATAAATTCAAATAGGTGTGCACTCCGCACCTCCAAACCTAAATGATGTCTTATTATGTCTAAATTGGTTAAACAAGTTAATCCAATTACACTAAAATATCCAGCAGTAATCGTAAATTACGGAAATCAGTTTTATTACATAATGTGGTGTTCTAATTAGTAAGGTTATATGGCCGTATGGGGAAGTCACATGTTGAAGTTACAAAGCAAATCCTCCAGAAAATTGCAAAACCGTGTAGCTTGAATCCACAGCCTACACAACGCCGAAGGGCCCTGGGTCTGATTTCTGAAACAACAGTTTAGACTTCACTCAAGCCGGAAATACAAAAAAAGGTAGGTGACGATCCTGCTACTAAATGAAACACCATAAACTTCAGTTTTAGCAAGGTTACCTTCTTTAATATCTGCATCCAATCCTAATTCTTATTACAGTTTTACATGTGACAAAAACGGGTCAGGCAAAGGTCTAGATCAAATTCAACCAAATTTTACATCACCCGTGGCGGACCATGTTGAGGTCCTACGGATCTTGGATCAATCATGGATGAATATGTATGAGTATGCACACGAATTGTGTAGTGACTCTTATTGAAATAGAGGGTGGGTTTGTTTATGGGAAAACACACTTTATTCTTATTAACCACACTAAAAACAATACATGTACATAAGTATATATAATGGCCGAATGGTTATGAACCAAACGCCATGTCTGTTTGAATAGGTATATGCCAAACGACACAACCCTTCACCAAATTACAGAAATTAACTAACTTTAACTAACTAAATGGTTACAAACTTTCTATCTAACATATTTGGTCCTTCATCTTTCAAAACTTATGATTCTTGATTACTTTAATTCCAACATTCACTCCCCTTATCAAGAAATCATAATCTTCACTCTGTTCTTGTTCATCCTAATTGCAGTCTCCTTCCTTTTTTGCTTCTTTTGTATTTGATCGCCTTGTTACTTGTCCGATCTTTCATGTTCACTTGCCTTTTATCGTTCCATGGATCATCGTCCTTGTTCATATCATCTTCATGTGATCCATCTTAACACCAAACCTTCCCATTCCTTGTTCTTGTGTTCCATCCCTAATTGCTCCATCCTACAAGCCTTGTGGGTCTCTATCTTCTGCAGTCCAACTGCTTCCTCCCATTTCTTCTTTTGGCTTCTCTTGTGCAGTTTCATGGTAACCATTATCAAGTCTATGAACCTTTTGTTGTTGTGTCTTATTCCCGCCATATGCGTAAGACATCTTTCTGGAACGTACTATCTTGCAAATAACATGATCTTCATTCTTCTTATGTCGACTTGGTTTCAAATGCATGCCCTGGATCCTTTTGTCTCGGCTTCTATCTCTAAAAACACCCTAAGTGTTGTTTGGCCACAATCAAACTAAATGTTTGTCATTGTTTTCAGTTCCAAGTCCTTCACCAAAATACCTCTCAGTATTTTCACCAAAAGCAATTCGTTTACCTTTTCTTCATGCTTTTCATAGGCGATAACTTTCTGGACTGCAATGATCGATCCCATGTTAACCACATGCTCTAATACCATGTTGAGGTCCTACGGATCTTGGATCAATCATGGATGAATATGTATGAGTATGCACACGAATTGTGCAGTGACTCTTATTGAAACAGAGGGTGGGTTTGTTTCTGGGAAAACACACTTTATTCTTATTAACCATACTAAAAACAATACATGTACATGAGTATATATAGAGGCCGAATGGTTATGAAGCAAATGCCATGTCTGTTTGAATAGGTATATGCCAAAAGACACAACCCTTCACCAAATTACATAAATTAACTAACTTTAACTAACTAAACGGTTACAAACTTTCTATCTAACATATTTGGTCCTTCATCTTTCAAAACTTATGATTCTTGATTACTTTAATTCCAACAGTCCAGGATTAGATACTATCAGGTGCATTTCATAAGATTAAAGAAGATTTGGAACACAAAATTTTTAGGACCATGTTCATTTTCAAAAAATCAGTGCAGTGTTTTTAACAAATTTTTACACTAAGCGGGAGACATAAGGTAGACATAAGGTAAGCTCTTTGAGCTTGCTGACATAGCATGTTTCCAGGAGACATAAGGTAGACATAGTGTGTTTCCAGGAGACTAAATGGAAGGGGTCTAGTACGAGGGAAGGAAACGGCTTCAAGCTTTGGTACTCAGGTTCTTGGTCAATGAGGAACAGAGTTGGTGTCGTTCTAGCGCGGGCCTTAAAGATAACATAGTGCAAGTGATCAGGAGGGGCGATAGAATCATCAAGATTACTTTGGTTATTGATGGAGAGACCATTAACGTAATCAGTACATACGCACCTCAGGTGGGTCTCAGTGATGTAGAGAAGAGGTGTTTATGGGACTCACTCGATGAGCTTGTGAGGGAGTGCCCGTCAGACCAGCAACTGATTATAGGATGTGACTTGAACGGTCATATAGGAGCTGCAACGGATGAATACGCGGGGGTCCATGGTGGATTCAGCTACAGAGTTAGGAATGATGAAGGTCGCTCGATACTAGAATTTGCTACTGCTCACAACCTGGCTATAGCGTACTCTTTCTTCAAGAAGAGGGACGCCCACTTAATTACCTTATAGAGTGGGGGTCACAGCACCTAGATTGACTATCTGCTGGTGCGTAAAAGTGACCTTCGAGCATGTAAGGACTGCAGGGCCTTCCCTAGAGAGGCATGCTCATCCCAACACAAATTGGTTGCCTTGGATGCACTATTTCAGAGGTGACGACATGGGAGAAAGGCGACAGGGAGGCCGAGGATTTTATGGAAGAATTTGAACAGAGATGTGGTAGAGTCGTTTAGAGCGAAAGTCTCAGAGGGTCTTGCTGCTTGGTCAGAGGATTTGACTACTATGGACGCAGATCGGATGTGGAACACCCTTGCTGGCATCATTAAAGACGCAACAAAGGATTCCTTAGGCGTGGCCAGTAGGTCAGCGCGAACCTAGACAACACGCAGGGAATTTTGGTGGTTTAGTGAGGAGGTGCAAACCAAAGTCGTTGCGAAACAAGCCCGGTTCAGAGCAGAGAGAGAACCCAAGCGGCTCAACAGAAGAGAGGTACAAAGTAGCTAAAAGAGAAGCAAAAAAGGCAGTAGCCCAAGCGAAGGACATGGCGTACGAATATTTGTATAAGAAATTGAACTCCAAATAGGGAGCAAACGATATCTTCAGGATTGCTAAAGCCTGTGAGAGAAGAAGAAGGGATTTAGGATTCATTAAATACATCAAAGATGAAGAAGGACAAACCATCATGAACGAAAAAGATATTAGGAAAAGACGTGGGGAGTATTTCTCCACTCTTTTCAACGAGAGGAGCACCGAAGAAAGTGGGGAAGGAGAGAACCCTAGCCAACATATGTTTCCCGAATGCTACTACCCGAGGATCATACAAAGAGAAGTGAAGGTTGCACTAAAGAAGATGGGAAGAAACAAAACAGTAGGACCCGACCAAATACCTATAGAAGCTTGGAGGAGCCTAGGGGACGAGGTAGTAAAATGGTTGACTTGTCTTTTCAACAAGATCTTCTTTAGCGCTAAGATGCCAAAAGAATGGAGACTCAGCGAAGTTATCCCCTGATAAGGATTTATTTGATGTGTTTTTAGGGGGTCATTTAAGCCCTAAGTCGTGAATTTATGATCAAATATTGCCTCAAATCGTTTCTTTTCTCATTTTAGGCACTTGGGACGTGATTTCTGGAATATGGAGCATTTTGGACGTTTTTAGGCTCAAGAATGAAGAAAACAAGAAAGTCAAGAAAAAGTCAGGATTTACACCTGCCGGCATCAGGCTTTGGATGCTGACGCCGTCACTTGAAGATTGGAGCTGATGAAAATTACAACGTGACGCCCTAGAAAGAATTTGAAGATTTGCACCTAATGGCGTCAGGTGTAATTAAGGTGAGGCCGTCTGGCTTTAGGATTACACGAGACGGCTCAGAAGGCTTACAATGGGACGACGTCAGGACTCTGATTGGGCAATACGAAACCCTAAAAACAGCGTCCTGACGACGTCAGGACTTATAACCTGAAGCAGTCAGCTTGTATTCTCTATATATACTTTAGGCTTTTTCATTCATTAATTGTGCTACTTTGGAGACAAAACCTAGGGCCAAATTTTTTGAGATTTCAAGGGTTCCCAAACCCTCTTTTCTCTCATGTTTCATTGAAGATAAGTAACTTTTTCATCATTCAATATGTCTATGTGTTGTTTGATTATCTTTTATGCTTTTCTTCCTTTTAACATGCTAGCTTAACTGATTTAGTGTTTGCTTAGATCTAATGATACATAGTTATTGATTGTTGGTGAGTTGTTTAGTGTTTGGTTGATTGATTCGCGTTAGGCTTAAGAAAACTGGCTAACCTCCTTTGTGTAACAAGCTGAACTTCTTAAGAAACGTAATCGGATGTGCACTACAGTTTTATTGGTTGTATGTAATGCATGAGTAGATGTTGATGATTCTATGATAGGGTACTAAATGTGTCGTCATAAGAGGAGATAGATATTCATAGAGTTGGGGAAGGACGTGCACGCCCCCATGACTGGTATTAAGGAATACAACTCTTTAACTAAACAATTGTGACATTCAACAAACCAACAAGAGATAACTAGGGAGTAGTGAAATCTAAGTAAACACATTTGTCTCATATACGAAGCTCACCACATTTACTTTTCTTGTTATTTTTTATTTTATTGTTATTAGTTTAATTTGTAGTTTGGGTTATTTGATAAGCAATTAATTCCGCCCTTTCTTTCAAAACACAAGATTTTTTTACCACTTTCATAAAATATAAAATACCAAAAAGAATCATCCCTCACTTTTATACGACCTACACTTCAATCCTAACGACACTATTCCCCTAGAGAATGATCAATCCACCGGACGTACCATATACTACACTACAACGATCAGGTACAATGCCTGGAGGATTGCAAAATCTCTCAAGATCCCTTGAGAGGTAAAACTTTTTGCGAGGTTGCAATCCACGCATCATCCCCATCTTCAAGAACAAAGGCAACGCACAAGTGTGTAGCAACTATAGAGGTATCAAGCTACTTGGTCACTCCGTGAAGCTGTAGGAGAGAGTTATTGAGAGGAAGTTAAGAAAGGAGACGAGGGTGTCAGAGAACCAGTTTGGTTTTATGCCAGGAAGGTCCTCGATCGAGCCTATCCACCTTCTTAGAAGTCTTATGGAGAAGTATAGAGAAAGACAAAGAGATTTGCACATGGCTTTCCTCGACCTAGAAAAGGTGTATGATAGTGTTCCACGTGAGTTGATTTGGAAGACTCTAATAGATAAAGAAACCCCGAGGAGATACTTAAGAATCATTAGGGATATGTACGAGGGGGCGAAGACCCGCGTACGATCCACGGTGGGGATCACTGAGTTTTTCCCGGTGGAAGTTGGACTTCACCTAGGATCAGCCATGAGCCCTTACTTCTTCGCTTAGATTCTTGATGAGATATCGTGAGGGATACAGGAGTGCATTTCTTGGAGCATGATATTCACATATGATATTTTGTTGGTTGCAGAATCGGCGGAAGGGTTAAACTACAGATTGGAGCACCGGAAGGAGGCGCTAGAAGACAATGGCATTCGGGTAAACAGAGAGAAGACATAATACATGAGATGTGATTTCGTTAGCAATGAGATCGACCACAACGAGGAAATGGATGTTCGTATCGGAGATCAAATTCTTCATCCTAAGGATTCTTTTAGATATTTAGGTTCGGTGATACACAAGTCAGGGAGGATAGACGATGACGTAACCCACCGTATTAGAGTAGGTTGGGCAAAATGGAGGGCAGCGTCAGGAGTACTATGTGATAAGAAAGTCCCCTTTAAGCTAAAGGAAAAATTTTATAAGGTGGAAATTAGACCAACTATCTTGTACGAGTCTGAGTGTTGGCTTATCATGAAAGCTCAAGCTAATAGGGTGTAAGTGGCAGAACTGAGAATGCTAAGGGGGACCTGTGGTAAGACCATGCTTGACATGATCCCAGTGTTTTCAGAGCAGAACTTGAAATCGAAACTATAATATCGAAGATGCGAGAAGGAAGGTTAAGGTGGTTCGGTCATGTCAGGAGGAGGCTACAATCGGTGCCTGTAAGGAGAGTCAAAGCGCTGATAGTCAACGACTTGAGAAGGAGGGGTAGACCTAAACTTAGATAGGAGGATAGACTTAAGCAAGACATGAAGGATCTTATCTTGTCCGAGGACATGACCTCAGATAGAAATGCGTGGAGGATAGGATTAGAATCTGCGGGTATGTTAGGTGGTAGGTGGTAGCCATTGCATCTAGGTTTGTATAGACTCTTAGTTGCCTTGCTTCTTTGCGTTTGGTTGTCCGTGGTTCCTTAGGTTTCCCCTTTAGGTTTTTAGTAGTCTAGTGGCATCTCTTTTTCTTTTTGCTTTGCCTTAGCTTTAGGCCCCTTGCGTTGCCCTGCTTTGTTTCTGTGCTCTCTTTGGTCTTGGTTTTTCCTTTTTTCTGTTTGCCTTTTCCTTGTTTGCTTTTCCCCATGTGTTTTTGCCCTCTTGCTATTTGCGCTTGTGTTTGTGCTTGTTGGTTTTGCCATGACCCTTGTCTCTATCGCGCTTTGCCTTTTCTTATTTGTTGCTCTTGAGGTGTTTGCTTTTATTTGTTTTTGTCCTTTTTCTCTTATGTTTCTTTGTTGATTGCTTCCCTACCTCTCTGCTTTATACGTTTGCTTGTTTGCTTTTGCCATGTGTATGCTTTTATGCTCTTATATGCTTATAGGCTCTTGCGGTGTTTGCTTTTATATGTTTTGGCCCTTTTCTCTCATGTTCCTTGTTTGTTGGTTCCTGCTTGTCTTTTGCTTGTTGTCTTTGGTATGCTTATTCTTGTGTGCTTTCTTGCTCCATGCACTTTGTTCTGTTCTCTCTCACCTGCACTGTTGCACTTGCAGGAGGTCTCCCTGGAAGCAGTCTCTCTACCCACAGGTTTATCCTAGGGTAGGGGTACGACCTGTCTACACTCTACCTCCCCTCGCTCTAGTAGGATTGGGTATTGTTGTTGTTGTTGTTGTTGTTGTTGTTGTTGTTGTTGTTGTTGTTGTTGTTGTTGTTGTTGTTGTTGTTGTTGTTGTTGTTGTTGTCGTCGTCGTCATCGTTATTGTTGTTGTTACACTAAGCTGGATAAATCCATTGGGGCCAAAAAAAATTTCTCCATCTTCTTGAGTATCATGATTAAGTAATGTATTGACACAATTACAATAACTCAATAACACCGGTCAAAATGTGCTAGTTGGGATTGATCCGTCAAGACTTTGTCAATTGTTTCGGCTTTTTAAAAACTGATGTATAAGTGTATAACAGATCTTATATACTATACTCTAGAAAACTAATAATCTAAATCTATTATTAAAAAAAATTATTTAGAAGGTTGTATGCATTTATATGTTTTTACCTATTTGACCCTTTGAAGATAAAGTATAACGACCCGAAGGCCAAAATTGCTACTAATATACATGGAACCTATTCTTGATTTACATTCTATTCTCTAGATCAGTCTACAATGGAAACCGGGCTACATGGGTTCCTACATAGTTAAATTTACAGATATCCACAATATCACAAATCTGCTTGTAGCAAATTATCAAGGGGAATTTGACATAGAATACCCATGTAACTTGAAATTTTGTCCCAAAATGGTTATTATATCCTTTTGTGTGGTATGGAGTCATTTATTGATGGTTTTATGTCTAGTTTTAACCATCTGGTAACGGCTGACACGCTAGTTGCATATGTTGCAATTTGTTATTCTGACTAGGACAACCTCGTTAACTGACCACATTATTTTTACCACGTTAATATGCATACCAAGTTGTATTGCCGGTTATCAATTTTTTGCAAGAATGTGCACACCGAGTTGTAAACGATTGGTAACCAGAAAGCAATCATTCAAGAAGTGAGTGGGAAAACAAAGATGGCACTGTACACACACTCAGAATATATGATGTATAGAATCTGTTGGAATTATTATATCATGACAATCATATAAAATAAACCAAACACATCAAGTGAGCATAGCGGAAGCAATTATAACAAGATCATATAACATGTAATTAATTAATCAAACATAAAATAGTAAACATACCTTTGTGATTCTAGCCCGAACAAGAATCAATTGCAATATTCAATTCAAGAACCCTAATTAGGGTTTATGTGGATTGTAAGAATAACCCCTTACCCTTTTGTTATTCAATCCAAGAATCAAATAATAGTGTGTTTGCCCTACGTTTATGTACACACGTACTAATAGCGATTCGATGTGAATGCTAGTTCTTGAATCACGAATAAAGTACTAAACAAACAATGTTTTTACTTTCAAGATATAAATTGGGTCGTACCCATTTATTCTCTTTTTGGTCGAATCAATTCCTGAAGATATAAAAGGATACATACATCCATGCACATGTCATGACATGCATGGCATGTATAAGAGATATTATAGTAGTTATCAAAACAGGTGATATGCGATACATAAATATCCACCGTAAGGTTGTTTTTCATTCGTACGTTTTGTGAAGCCAATGAGGTGTTTATATAGCCCTCAAACTTGTTCACCAAGTTAGAGTCTATCACCTCCTTAACTTCCACAAAACGACACTCGAACCCCTCCATTCCTTTTCTTGTTTCAACCGATATTAACCAACACCTCATGGGTTTGATTTTCATAATAATAAGTCCCTCATATATTATTTACTTTATTTGTGATCTAATAATTAAATATAACTTATTTATATATTAATTATTTAACATCGATTCTCATACGTAAAGTGTGCAATCCCATAGTCTCGAGTTCAATCCTAACACACATCTATTATTTTATGTCCACAAAACCAACAGCTCCCACTTGGACATATCTTAATAGTGTGATCACATCGGTTAGTGTCTAGCAACACGCCGATGCCTCTAGTACCACTCGAGTAAGGCTCCTGGAAAACCTTTTAATGATTTCTCATTATTATTATCCTTTTGTTTCTAATACCACGTTAATAAGGATATGGATCAAAGTCATTCCTTAATTAATCATTCTGTTTCTCGTTGTTTATGATTGATCAAGATGACCAAATCTTCTGAACATATTTAGGGGAGATCTTGGGCACGGCCATGCAAAAATCTTGACAACCCTACGAGGGGCCCAGCAGTATTAAACTTCAAAAATAAATTTGAAGGAACAAATTCTATCTTGACTACAAGCAAAACCCACAAACTTTGTAACACTTCCGAAAACAACCCTTATGACTACCAGTTACGTATAGCGTTAAGTTGTTCCACAAAAATGTACTACATTCATGACACTTATCTTGCATCTCAAGTCTGAGGATAACTTCTCATGATTTACTTAATAACAAAATCCATAAAGTAACATCATGTAGTTGGGATAAGTCCTATATTCGGTATCATTGAATATCATCTGAAATGGTATGTCTACGCATCAATATACTTTAAGTATATTATACCAACCTTCAGATTTGTCTTGATTTAATAATATTCCCATATTATTAACTGACAACGGACAATTTAGAATAACATTTATTCATGGATTAAACATACAAATATAGGATACAATATATTATAAATTAAACATACCATGTATTTCAATTTATCATAATAATTGTTTAACATCCCTTATCCAAATACTAAATAGATCAATGCATGATAACTCTTGTTGATGAATTATGTCTCAAGCAATGACATTCATACTTGTTGACAAGACATAAATCATCCAACTTTAATCTATCGGAATTTTAAGAATACTTATTTCAAGAATTCAACTATTGAAATTCTTATATGTGCATAGTCAACTATTTTGATAATGCCATATTTCATAAAAATGTGAGACATCCTTAACCACCAATTTATGATAATTAAACTTCCAAACATTTTAAAGTTTAAAGTATTCTTATTCTCTTAATGTATAATGCAACTTATGCTTTTAGTAAGCACAACTAGTACATATAGCAAAGAACGAAATCCTTACCATAACTAGTATTGAGTGTCATCTCAATTTCAATAACATCATTATATGCAACAACAATATGTTATTAAAATTTCCCGTAAACCTTAATATCTATTATGTAATGTTTGATGCCCTTCAAACTTTCAAGTTTGTTGGCTATGACAATTTTCACAACAATTGAAAATTGTTCATCTATAGAATTTGGAAGCTGTTCCAGATTTAGGATGTAATTCTATAATCAAACATATTCATTTAGAATATTACACAAGTTATCTAATAACTTTTTAATTAGATATTAATATTGTCAAATCATCTTGTAATCAAGCATGATAAAACAAAACATGATGTTCATGAAAGATCTTTGAGTCATACTTAGATTTTATTCATGTCATTCATATCCATTTAGACTTTCTAAATAGTATATCATGTTATATTAGATTCATTTACCACACATGTTTCAACAATAAACATTCATTCCAAGGTTATATGACTTATTTCCTAAATCTTACAAGTAAAATTTCATTCCATTCTAAGACTTAACATTTACTTATATGGAATATTACTTTTCATATGTTATACAACATATATGATTTAAGAAATTAAACATAATACTCCCACTAGCTTTTAGGAATACTTAGAAATTATCTTATTTAAATTATAAATCAAAACATGAATTTAATAATTAAACATAAGAGTAATCTTCTAGATGCATGCATTTATCCATCCATGGATTATTGCACTTTATACACTTCCAAAGATTTATTTGAATTCATAAACTCCTTTTGATTACTTATCGTCCTCGCTCAAGTAATCACTCAAGAAAGAGTTTTGATATTCTATTGTTAATTTCATAAATATGACAATCATAATCTTTATATATATTTAATGTGTTTAGAAAAGAATATTCAATCACAAATAATTGCTTAAGTGTGATTAATAATCTTGTCATAAAACATGCATTAAATATGTGCACAATATTGTCCATATGATTTCTATACAAAGATTTAAACTACAAGAGTTACCTAATCTTTGAAGAAACTCATCTTCATTTTCTAGTCTAACTATTAAGATAAACCAAGTTTCTAAAATTGATTATCTTTATGGACAGCATCTTAATCATTCATATCATGTATACTTTACCCAATTTCATATTTGATAATGTATCATAATGATTATCAGGTTTACAATAATCCTGTAAATCATAGTCCTCAACATATTAATCAAATATCTGAGATATATTGCTATTCTATAAATGATAATTCCATCATCTTGAGATTTAACATTTAAATGTCAACCTTTATTATCATGTTGAGATTTAACATTCAAATGTCAAACTTAATCATGATATTTACTAGTGTATTTTAGAAGATTATGTATCTTATAATTTTATCTTTTAAAGATCAAAACTCCCACTTGCTTTTAGTAATTTAAAGACAATCTTTAAATACTTAGCAAATAAAGAAACAATACAATGTTCTCTTTTGGGATATTACAAATACTTATTGATAGTTCCTGACTTAACTTTGTTAATAACCTCTTCATAAGCAGTTAAACAAATTTAGAACTTCAATTTAAGACTTAATGTGATTCATCACATTCATCACATTTCATCATATGATAATGTCTTATTAATCTTCTATGTTGGAGTTTTATTAAATATGTCCAAGTCATACTCAACATTCTAACCTTGATAACTTTTGGAAGAAAAGAAGTCATAGTTATCTTTAATCAAACAATATAACAAGAGTTTGATTTTCCTAACTGAACATACCATAAACATTTGATATTTCATTAGTATTAATATTGTAAGACAATCTAACAATATTAAAGATAGCCATATTCCTTTTGACTTGTCTATTTACCAACTAATTTATTTTAATGGTATAATAATATTCAAGCCAATTACATGCTTTATAACACAAGTACTTTTTACAAAGTCACTTCATGTCCATGTCTTTACAAGAAAACATAAACTGTTATAATCCCACTATACGTTATAAGTCATTTAACAATTTAATAACTTCATGTATATGTCTTAATTAAAAAAACACAACAAGATAACGTCTTACTTTATTATAAGTCTTGTAACAATTAAAAGACTTTATGTTTATATCCTTACAATGAAACATAAACATGTTTAACTAAAGTAATTATGAACACCATCTTTTGGTTTCAATAGTAATTTCAAGTTAATTTATTACTTCACAATAATGTAAATAACATTATTTCTTCATTTATTTATGTCATTCCAAGAACACATAAATATTCAGATTGAAGTAGCATTAGATTACTTAATTAATTTATGTCATTCCATGAATTCATAAATATACAAATTAAAGTAGTCTTGATATCATATTGACACATGTGCTAATAGGTATCTAATTTAGAAACTGCAAATTCTCATAGTTCAATTACATCAGTTGATCTGCTAGTAATGAAAATATGAAATTCACCTTGTTGTTGCAATCTAGTTAAGCTCTCACATAACATAAATTGTAACACCAAGTGTTTCTTGAATTAGCCTAGTATAATTCATATCAGAACATTATTCTAATTTAGAAACTGCAAATTCTCATAGTTCAATTACATCAGTTGATCTGCTAGTAATGAAATATGAAATTCACCTTGTTGTTGCAATCTAGCTAAGCTCTCACATAACATAAATTGTAACACCAAGTGTTTCTAGAATTAATATTAGAACATTATTCTCTTACCTTGTAGTCAAGAGAATCCATTAAATCATATCTTTATGAGTTGTTTCTTGCACACATTAAAGATAACATTTCTCCCACTTGTGCATGGAACAACCTCATATAGTTGATAAACAACATGCCATGCATTTGTTTATGTGTTCAATATGATTGTGTCATAGATTTTAGCATAACAAGTATATGTAAAACAACAATGTCCAGTAAGGAAACGTACAAGACTATCCTTAAAAGTATGAGTATCTACACTTGGAAAGTAATTAACTTTAGCTACCAAGATGCCAAAGCTTGTAACTCCCACTGAATTAAAGATCATTACAATAATTCCTTATTCAGTAATAAGTACACAATACTCCCACTGAATTCGACAACATTGTAAATGTTTCATATCCAGTGAAAACAAATATTGTGCTTTTAACTTTCCTACACCTTTAAATGTCCATACGTAACAATTACTTATGCACTAAAGAGTGTATTCTACTACGTAAATGATGGACTATCCACCAAATGCTATTAACTTGAAAAATTGGACATGCAATTTCTTCCTTAACAGGTCTACCATCCTACAATGTAGGTAGCACCTTTAAAATAGTCAAAACAACTAGTTTGTCTTTAAACATTTTGCAGTAATTAGTCTAGCTTCTAATTATAATAACTCATAATATGTCATACATAATTTTCTGTTAACCAAATATCATATTTGTTACTAAGAACTTGATCACCGAATGAGGATGATAAAATCCCTATGAAAAATATTCGCAATTTTTTTAACTATTAAAAAATTTGCTATGAGTTATATTAGAATTTAGACATATCTAATATTCCTATTATCCTTTCTCATTCATGAAAAGAAATAGGATTGTATCTCACTCTTCTTTCATAGAAAGTAGACTTCTTTTGTCTTTTAAGTAAATTATTCTTAATCAAACATTTGTTTGAAAACAGAACGATATCAATTTACCAAAGCCCAAAATACGTTTACGGTTTGAACGTTGCATTAATACATTAAAACGAATTACAAAATTCAATTTCAGTATTTTCGATAATTAGATCTTTAAGAAAATAAAATACCCATTGGTAAATATTCTTATAAACCATAGTATTTCCTTAAAGCTAGGATCCTAATTGACATAGTACCATTACATCAGTTGATCTGCTAGTAATGCTAGTATTCAACAAGGTAATCGTCGAGCAATAATTGCCAATATCATATTGTAATTCCTAGATCATTATGAAATTTACATTCACAAAACCTTTGTAATGTAAGCATGTTTAATCCCCATCTTAATGCCTTGAGTCCAAGATCTCACTTTCTACTCAATTTAAGTCGTCTAACTTAAAAACTGCAAACTCACAAATCCATCACATTAGTTGATCTGCTAGCAATGAATTTATGAAATTTACCTTTCCATTCAATCTCGCCAAGTTCTCACATGACGTAAATTACAACTTCAAGTGTTCTTAATTAGATGGCATTTGACTTAATTTTATAAGGGTATTAATTTTGACGTGATCAAAATAATGTATGAAGAAGCATGCATACAACTTCATAACATTGGTTTTACAAAACATTTTTATTACCAATTTGCCAAGAGTAAAAGAACAAAGTTTTGATTGAGGTATCGGGTTCACCAATTAAAGAATTACCAACAATTATCGTCCACTATATCGGACTTTTGCATAAGCCTTAAGGCTTAGTGTTTCGGATAATCATTGTGGAATTGTGGTGAATTCACCCTTAAGATGACAATGTACGTAATATAGTGATATAGGTAAGTCTAGAGTCGGCAACCAAGCAGTTGTAGAGAACCGGTAGGTGCATGAGCTTTAAAAACCCCTCTCAACAAGTACATTGGATGGCAACCTTCGGTCCGCCTTTCGCACACTATGTACAAAAACATCAATCAAGCAATCATTTGAAATTTACTCTTAAAACCAAAACAATTTCTCCATTTATTTAGTCCATATTATTTTTCTATTCAAAAAATTACCCTTTTCATTTATAAACATGTCTAACATAATAATAAACAAAAACAAGTAATATAAAATAAAAAATAAAACAACTAAATAAACATATACATAACATAACAATTAAATATGTATAAAACATGTAGCCACATGCAAATCTTATTCAATAGTCCTATTAATAATCAAATCTAGGTGTATAACGTATTTATTCAATTAAGACTTTCTTCTTCTAGGAAAAAGAGCCACATACATCGATAAATCGATTGCGTAAGCCAAAACTAAACAAATACCACATAGCACATAATTGATTACTTAATATTGGAGTCTTTCCCAATTCGACATCTATTAATAAATTTACATGTTTCGATATAACTTAACCATTAATTTATATATATATCCAATTTAAACCATTTAAATTATCACACAATATAAAATCCATGCAAATATGCACTTTTTCATGGATTTAGCTTAACAATTAACATATTGCACCAAGATCGTTTACTAAAACGCATAACAAAATACATGACATCCTAGGGTTTCTAATCATATTAAAAAATAAAAAACCAAAACCCTAAAACCCTTTAAGGTCTAAATCGACCCATAAAAAAAATTAGGGTTAGGAATCTAAAAACCCTAAAAACATGTAACTAAACGAGTCAAGATCCAATTTTTATGCGTTTCGATAATTAATTACACATTATAACGGCTCTAGATGCCACTGTTGGAATTATTATATCATGACAATCATATAAAATAAACCAAACACATCAAGTGAGCATAGCGGAAGCAATTATAACAAGATCATATAACATGTAATTAATTAATCAAACATAAAATAGTAAACATACCTTTGTGATTCTAGCCCGAACAAGAATCAATTGCAATCTTCAATTCAAGAACCCTAATTAGGGTTTATGTGGATTGTAAGAATAACCCCTTACCCTTTTGTTATTCAATCCAAGAATCAAATAATAGTGTGTTTGCCCTACGTTTATGTACACACGTACTAATAGCGATTCGATGTGAATGTTAGTTCTTGAATCACGAATAAAGTACTAAACAAACAATGTTTTTACTTTCAAGATATAAATTGGGTCGGACCCATTTATTCTCTTTTTGGTCGAATCAATTCCTGAAGATATAAAAGGATAAATACATCCATGCACATGTCATGACATGCATGGCATGTATAAGAGATATTATAGTAGTTATAAAAACAAGTAATATGCGATACATAAATATCCACCGTAAGGTTGTTTTTCATTCGTACGTTTTGTGAAGCCAATGAGGTGTTTATATAGCCCTCAAACTTGTTCACCAAGTTAGAGTCTATCACCTCCTTAACTTTCACAAAACGACACTCGAACCCCTCCATTCCTTTTCTTGTTTCAACCGATATTAACCAACACCTCATGGGTTTGATTTTCATAATAATAAGTCCCTCATATATTATTTACTTTATTTGTGATCTAATAATTAAATATAACTTATTTATATATTAATTATTTAACATCGATTCTCATACGTAAAGTGTGCAATCCCGTAGTCTCGAGTTCGATCCTAACACATATCTATTATTTTATGTCCACAAAACCAACAGAATCAGGCGATGCTCAATACTTTGCCTAGCATTTACAATCACCAAAAAAGAAGATAATTAAGGGTATATAAAACATACAAAGATTCTAGATATATCAAATCATAAGAAAGATTTATACAAAAAGACAAATCAAAGTTGTTTCAGATTTGACTCACATACAAAGCCGACATAAATTAAAAAGTGCAGCTCTCAGACTCGGTTGTTAGATCCTAACACAATGTTAAAATAAACACTCGAGATACACATTAATACGTGCTAGAACCAGATAGCTTGTGCCTCAATGAGTTTTTGCTTCAAAGACCCGTCAACATGAAGTGAAATGACATCTTTAGCTGAACCAATATATTTGCCGCCTATAAACACTGCTGGGATGGCAGGATTACGGCCTAGATGACGTAGGGCCCACTCCATATCTGCATCAAGGTCAACTTCATGAATTGCGGGACTCGCACCAAGCTCATAGAATAGTGCCTTGATACTATGGCACATACAACACGAGCTTTTGGTGAAGATCACCGCAGCACTCTTAGATGCCAAAGTTTTCACTCTTTCCATGTAATGAAGTAAAGAAAACGCTTACAAACTTATGAAGGCTTGATTGCTTTGATATGTTTGTTAACGTACGCTTGAAGGCTGACTTGTTGAAGTTTGAAGTTTTTATTCACTCTTATATAGGTGACATTAAAGTGAAAAAGAGAATATAATGTATAAGAAATTTGCAAAAGATAAGTTCCTTTTAAAGTTCTTTTATTTGGATAATTAAGAGCGCAGTTAGGATGATTCGCTTGATCAGAATGATGATTTGTGCTATAAACAAGTTGATGCATATGGTATATTTTTATGCACGTCTTCATTGGTTTAGTGTGAGAGGTAAATTTCGGGATGTATCACTTTTTTGCTAATGATGTCTAAAAGATGGGAATCTTTTCTGCAAAACCTGTAGAATTAATGGAAATTAGAAGGCGGCTAGGGTTGGATTAGCAGGAGATGCTACGCCATCATGAAGAATCTGGTTTTGAAATTGAAGAACTGAGCATTGACAAATTTTCGTTATCAAATAGGGGACCTCAAGATACTAAAGCTTGGTTCCACTGTTGTGGAAGCCAGTTAATGTTAGAAAAGAAGGTTAACTTATTCGTTACCCCGATGTCGACCCATTTATTAATGATTGCATGCCGACTTGCACCGAGCATAGAATAGTGCCCAGATACTCTCCAACATCTGGAAAAGTGTTATATTGACGCATGCAGCTTTCTAAATTATTCAAAGGCTTGGATAATAATTGTTTTAACACTGTTATAACAGTAATAATAATTGACTGAGATTACTTTTATACAGTAAAATACATGCAGCATAATACGGTGTTCTTACCACTAAGGTTATATAGTTATACGAAGCGTTAAGTTACAAAACGAATTTGGAATTCCTTAATTCTTCCACCAAAGGAAGTCAACATAAACTTAGATATTCACAAGGTTACCTTGATTGATGTCGCGCCTTTTGATCCAAGTTCTGCAAACAATTTTTTTAAGGCAAACGCACACATGCACCTATACTACACCTATGTCCACAAAGGGACATGAATGATGAACCACCTTAACTACACCCCGGATGCAACTAGGCCAAAGACCCATGAGTTCTACAAACAGTTTTGAAGGTGGTAAAACTAAAAAAGATGGTCGGGTGACGGTCCATGATCATTTGAATTTAACACAGAGCAAAAGGTGTCACTGTCGGGTCAACGCTTTTTCTCCATTTTCTCATGTATTATGATTTAGTATGAATATGATTACAATGATATGGGTCAAAATGTGTCAGGTGAGATTGATCTGTCAATACTTAATGTATAACAGATAGAAAATACTATACTTTAGAAAACTAATCATCTAAAACTATTTATTACAATAGATGTTTAGGAGTTTGTAAGCATTTGAATTTGATTTACTCATCTGACCCAGTGTGTGTAGGTCAGTATTGCTAATAATATACATGAACCTATTACATTCACTTCTCTAGATCAATCTGCAATATAATGGAAATTGGGCCACATGGGTTCCTGCATAATCAGATTTACAGTATCCACAATATCACAAATCTTACAGCAAGGACTTTTACTTAAATTAGTTGTCCTCAAATGTACCATTTTGTGTGCCATTGAGTCATTAATATATGTTCTGATGTTTTTATGCACCTCGTAACCGAATGACATGCTAGTAGCATGCGTCGCAATTTGGCATGCTGGCCAGGACAACCTGCTTGAATGATGCGGAATCTACCTTTAATATTGTTTTCCCCTATTTTCGACCACATTGATATGCATTATGCATACCACGTAGTAAGTGTGGATTGGTAACCAGATACCAATTGTTGAAGAATAGACTGGGAAAACAAAGATGGTACTATACACAAACTCAAGATCATATGATAAATAAAAGGGAAAATTAACAAAATAGACCCGTCACCCTACGACTTATTACTTTGCAAGCTTAAAATTTTCAGAAGTCCAAAATAGACTGGGCGAGGGGCAACTTGTACAACGCAACCACAAGCCAACAAGTGTCCAAGTATTATTCGATTGTTTAAGGACACGTGTCAAACGTAGACACGAGTTGCCCAAAAAATGAGTCGCCCTTCGTCTATTTTGGACTTTTGAAAATTTTAGGCCTAGAAAGTGATAAGTCATAGGGCAACCGGTCTATTTTGATAATTTTTGTTGGAACATTAATGATATAACAGGTTTATGAAAGTTAGTAATTTAGTATGTTAGTGTATTATTATATAGTTTGGTGTTAAACTTGTAATTAGTTAATAGTTGGAATGTTTCTGTAAATTAGTGGCAGTTACATCCGAATAGTTATGACTTTTAGTTAGTTATATTCGAACCAACATGTCGGTTCAAAGGCAACGCTTGGATTAGTATTTATAGGCCAATATGTAAACGTGAATATTAGTGGAATCCAAGATTATTAATAGCAGAATTAGAAGGGTTTTTCACCCACTTCTTTTGTTCTTTCTTTATGCTTATTATTGAATGATGATTGTCGCATGAAACATGAAGCCTGACAGATCCTGGAAGTTGGAGATTCAAGACCTGTCAACATTGGTATCAGAGCGAAAGGAGGGCTCAATCGATGATCAAGACACACGTCTATTATCATTCAAGGAAGAGAAAAAAAACTGGCAAAGGCACACGGTTGAGAGAACCGCCAACAGTGATTGAAGAACAAAGCCGAAGAAGAGAAGTGTAGAAGAATCATGTGATATGATCAAAACGGGTCGTGAAGTTACAAGAGGATGTATGTGAATTACTTGCTAGTTCTAGAGATGTACAATGAAGTTTCAACGAAATTACAACATGGAAGGTTTACAGAAAGTTAGTAAGATGGCTAACAAAATGGAGGATCGAGGGAGAGGTGTTGATCAAAAGTGCAAACTGGGTGGTAATGAAAACGCAATTGTACAAGGGACGAGACAAGGAATTAACATTCAAATTGAAAGAGTTGATCAGAAGGGCACTGAAAATAGGGTAGTTTAAGATCAACAATGGATTAGCGGGATTGATAAACAACAGCGGGGCAACGGGATTGATTATCAACAGCGAGCGGGATTGATCAAGATCAACAGCGGAGAAGCGGGATTGATTGTCAATAGTGGTGAAGCGGACATTCGGACAATAGTTGTCATTAGCAGGAAGCGGATGTGACAATTATTTGCTAGACGGATTTGACTTTCAACAGCAAGGCGGGTTTGATCACATACCCAGAAATCAAAGACTCAAAAATTACTGGTTATATCATTAGGGGGGAGAATGTTGGAACCTTAATGATATAACAGGTTTATGAAAGTTAGTATGTTAGTGTATTATTATATAGTTTGGTGTTAAACTTGTAATTAGTTAATAGTTGGAATGTTTATGTAAATTAGTGGCAGTTACATCCGAATAGTTATGACTTTTAGTTAGTTATATTCGAACCAACATGTCGGTTCAAAGGCAACGCTTGGATTAGTATTTATAGGCCAATATGTAAACGTGAATATTAGTGGAATCCAAGATTATTAATAGCAGAATTAGAAGGGTTTTTCACCCACTTCTTTTGTTCTTTCTTTATGCTTATTATTGAATGATGATTGTCGCATGAAACATGAAGCCTGACAGATCCTGGAAGTTGGAGATTCAAGACCTGTCAACAATTTTCCCTAAATAAAATCAGGCGATGTTTGAATACTGTGCATAGGATTTACAATCACCAAGAAAATATAACTAGGGTGTATAAAACGTACAAAGATTCAATATCATATCATAACAAAGATTTATAGAAAAAAGACAAAACAAAGTTGTTTCAAATTTGACTCAGATCGAAACAAAGCCGACTAAAAAGAGCGGCTCTTAGACTCGGCTGTTAGATCCTAACACAATGTTAAATCTAATAAACACTGAAGACCCACATTAATACGTGCTAGAACCAGATAGCTTGTGCTTCAATGAGTTTTTGTTTCAAAGACCCGTCAACATGACGTGAAATGACATCTTTTGCTGAACCAATATATTTACCGCCTATGAACACTGCCGGAATGGCAGGGTTACAACCTAGGCGACGCAAGGCGCACTCCATATCAGCATCATGATCCACTTCATGAATCGCAGGACTCGCACCAAGTTCATAGAATAGTGCCTTGATACTATGGCACATGCAACATGAGCTTTTGGTGAAGATCACCGCGGCACTCCTAGATGCCAAACTTTTCACTCTATCCATGTAATGAAGTAACAAAAATGCTTACAAACTTATGAAGGCTTGATTGCTTTGATATGTTTGTTAACACTTGAAGGCTGACTTGTTGAAGTTTGAAGTTTTTATTCACTCTTATATAGGTGACACTAAAGCGAAAAAGAGAATATTAATGTATAAGAAATGTGTAAAAGATAAGTTTCTTTTGGATTTCCTTTTTATTTGGATAAAAGTGTTGTTGGCCTGGATGATTCGCTTAAGAACAATGATTTGTGCTATAAACAAGTTGATTCATATGGTATATTTTCATGCTCATCAATAACAACATATATAGGTGGAGCATTTATTCTTTGGTTTAGTGTGAGAGGCTAATTTCGGGAACTTACTATTTTTCGGTTTCCTGATGTGTAAAAGATGGGATTCCTTCTACGAAACCTATAGAATTAACAGAAATCAGCCAAAAAAAAAAAAGGCTTGTATTAGCAGGTGATGCTACACCATCAAGAAGAATCTTGCGTTGAAAAATTTTGGTTACTGAATAGGGGACCTCTAAGGTATAATGGCTTTGTTCCACGAAACCTGTAGAATTAACGGAAATCAGCAAAAAGGGCTTGGATTAGCAGGTGATGCTACACCATCATGAATAATCTTGCGTTGACAAATTTTGGTTACTGAATTGGGGACCTCTAAGGTATAATGGCTTTGTTCCACGGTTGTGGAAGCCAGTTAATGTTTGAAAAGTACGTAAACTTATCAGATGCATATTTCAACCCAGTGGTTCATGATTGAAGGGCTTAAACCAAGCATATAATAGTCCTTTGGTACTCTGCAACATATGACAAAGTGTATTAATTGCTAGAATTATTCTAGATGGTAGCAAATACGAAATATTAGTGGATGAAAGTGTAAATTAGTTTAGTATAAGAATTTAGTTGTACTTAGTTCAACAGAGTTAGGATTAGACTTAAACTAGGATTTCTTGTCTTGCAATCCAAACAAAGGCCTTAAGGCCAGTCTATGAGGTGAGGGGGACGCTAGTTGATGTATTTTTCTTTGTACTCATTCTTGTTTCTTTGGTTAATAAAAGATGCAAGTGTTTGAGGGAATATTTGTGTGTGTACTTGCATTGTGTTGACATTTATCTTTTTGATTTCTCCAAGTTCTTTAGTTGGTTTCCGCTCTAGGTCTCTAGCTCCAAGTTCGTTGATTTTTCTTCAACAACATTTATAATGCATGCAACTTTCTAATCGTTTAATTCAAAGATGGTGGATGTATATATAATATATATGCTGTTCTTTCGAGTAAGATTATGTGGGAAGTTACGCGTTGAAGTTACAAAACACATATGTCACAGAAAGTGCAAGAGAATGTACCATCACTCTACAGCCTTCACAAAGCTGAAGAGCCTCGGTTTGAAAGTCGTCCTTATTTAGATTTCATTCCAGCTGGAAATACAAGAAACGATAGGTTGACATCCTGATACTAAAGAGTAAAGAAAGACAACATAAACTTCAGTTTTCACAAAGTAATCTTTTAACCCAAGTTCTACATACAATTTCACTGGTTTTAAGAACGGCGGGTCTTGTACTAGTCCAAAACCGATAACTTTAAAAACATGTTAAAATTTGCCATACAGGATTGATCTGTCACCGCTTCTTCTCCCTTTTTTGAATACTATAATTGACTGCACTAACACGATTACAAAACCACGGATCAAAATACGTCAGGCCAACACGTCAACATACACTTGTCTTTTTAAAAAAATAAATAAATGATGTATTAGTAATTTATAAGCCATAGTGTAAAAACTAATAATCTAACTTTTTTTAATAAAGAGGTTTTGAAGGTTGTAAGTATTTAAAAAACTACCCATTTGACCCGTTTATATAACATACTTAAAAAACTACTACTATACATCGAGCCTGTTGAGTCATTCATATATGGTTTATTTTTATTTATTTATTTATTTTTTTTACATCTGGTAACCGGGTTACACGTCAGTTACATACGCCGCAAATTTTCATATTGACCTTTTCTTTCTGCATACCAAGTTTATATACGTAAAGAGGTTTTGAAGGTTGTAAGCATTTAAAAAACTACCATTCGACCCGTTTATATAATGTATTTAACTAAAATATTTATATTTTAGGTAAATAAGTTGAAATTGCTACTATTATACATCGAGCCTGTTGAGTCATTGATATATGGTTTGAGGTTTTTTTTACATCTGATAACCGGGTTACACGTCAGTTACATACGACGTAAATTTTCATGTTGACCTTTTCTTTCTGCATACCAAGTCATAATTGTAAATGATTGGTAACCAGAAACAAATCTTTCAAGAGATTGGGAAAGAGAGATGGTACTGTAGAGGCACTCAAGATCGTATTATAATAAAGATTTATATAAACTCAGGCGCTGCTTGAATACTTTGCTTAGGATTTAGGATCACCAAAAGAAGGAAATTAGACTATATTAAAAGTAAAAACATTGAAGATCATATCACAACAAAGATTTATAACAAAAAGATGATACAAAATTTTTTCAAGTTTGACTGAAACACAGAGTCACCAAAGCCGACAAAAAAGAGCAGCTGTTGGACTCGGTTCTTAGATCCTAACACAGTGTTAAATCTAATAAACACTCGAGATACACATGAATACGCGCTAGAACCAGATAGCTTGTGCTTCAATCAGCTTTTGTTTCAGAGATCCGTCAACATGAAGTGAAATGACATCTTTAGCTGAACCAATATATTTGCCACCTATAAACACTGCTGGAATGGCAGGATTACAGCCTAGCCGACGTAGGGCCCACTCCATATCTGCATCATGGTCAACCTCATGAATGGCAGGACTTGCACCAAGCTCATAGAATAGTGCCTTGATACTATGGCTCATACAACATGTGCTTTTGGTGAAGATCACCACAGCACTCTTAGATGCCAAACTCTTCACTCTATCCATGAAAGAAAACGCTTAAAAAAACTTATAAAAAAACTTGATTGCTTTGAAATGTTTGTTAAACACTTGAAGGCTGACTTGTTGAGGTTTGAAGGTTTAAGTCATCTTATATAGGTGACCAAAGGGTAAAAGAGAACATAAATGCCCAAGTAATGTGAATAAGATACGCCTTTTTGGGATATTTTTATAATTTGGATAAGAGTGTAGTTGCGATGCTTTGCTTGATAACGGTTATTTGTTCTATAAACAAGTTGAGGAATATGGTATATTTTCATGCTCCTCAATAGAAGCTACATAGGTGGAGCATTTATTCATTGTTATAGTTGAGAGGCAAAATTCGGGGACGCATCACTGCCGACTTGTAAAAGATGGGAATCCTTCGGTGAAGTCTGTAGAATTAACCTAAATTAGAAAGAAGGGTTGGAATAGCAGTTGATGCTACACCAACATGACAGAATCTGACAAAAACTAGGCGTTGACAAAACTGAATAAGACCTCTAAGGCATAAAAGCTTCAGCGCCCACTGTTGTGGCACACGATAAATGTTAGCAAAATTATTAGATGCGAAAACTTCATCGCGTTTGTCTATGCATGGGTCAATTGCGTTGATAGTCACACAATGACTATTTCAATTATTTTTAATGCATAACAATAGTATAAACACATAAACATCAAAGAGTACGCAGCGGAAATAGATCAAATACATGTAAATTAATTAACCGAATATAAAAGGATGCGTACCTTTGTGATTTCTAGCAAGAACAAGAAATCAATTGAACAAGAACTTATAAACCCTAATTAGGGTTTAATGGGGATCGACTATGGTGTAGTCGAATAGGGCAATCACCACGTTAGCAAAAGTATGCCAACACTTCATTCTTGAACACACGTATTAGTAGCGTTTCAATAAGAAAAACTAGGTTCTTAATTCACAAACAAACCAAACACTATGTTTAGAAGATCGCGTAGGAACCCTAGAAGGGTGTAGTTGATCAACTAAACAAGAATGGTTTTGAGCTTAGAAATCTAGTAGGAACCCTATAAGGGTGTAGTTCGATTTCTAACTCAAGAGGAGAGAAGAGAAGGAGATTTGGTTTGCAAGTGAACCAAGGGATTATTGAATGAATGAGAGGAGGTCTCATTATATAGCATTCAAGAAACATGGAGCAAAAGCCATTCCAAACCCTATGGGAGGGTGTATGGCCGGCCATGGGTTTACAAGGCCCAACCCGAACCAAACTTTCACTCTATTCCAAATCTAGTCCTTCATCTTTCGTCTAACGGTCGTTAGGTACCGTTAAATGCTCATTTCGTGAATTTAATAATTATTCGTCACTAAAACAATAATTATTAATTAATTGAAACTCATACGTAAAGTGTGCAATCCCGAAGTCTCGAGTTCGAATCCGGTCATGATATATTAATTTATTATCCGTTAAAACTAACAGCTCCCACTCTGATATAGATTAATGTAACAATGACAATGGTTAGTCTAGCATAACACGCCAATGTCCCCAGAACGATCTCGAGTATGGTTTTCCTGGAAAAAACCACATTTGATGATTCATCATCATACTTATCCTTTTGATTCTAATACTATGTTAATATGGATATGGATCGAAGTCATTCCATAATTAACTAGTGTTTCTCATTATTTATGATCATGCAAGATTACCAATTCATCTGAACGCATTCCAGATAGACCTTGGGTATGGCCATGCAAACATCTTGTTAATCCTACGAGTGGCCAAACAGTATTAAACTTCAAAACAAATTTGAAGGAACCAAATCCTGTATTGACTACAAGCATAACCTATGAACTTTGCATCACCTCTGAAAATAATCCTTATAACTACCAGTTACAGATAGCGTTAGATTATCTCAAAGAAAATGAGCTACATCCAAAGTAGTTACCTGGTATCTCAAGTCTGAGGATAAATATTCATGATTTACTATAATGACAACATCCATAAGTATAATCATGTAATTAGGATTTAGTCCTATATTCAATTATTCACTTATTGAATATCATGTGAATTTGGCATGTCTACGCATCAATATACTTTAAGTATATTATACCAAAACTCAGATTTGTCTTAGTTCAATGATACTCCCATATCATTAATTGACAACGGACTATTTTAAAATAA
Organism: Artemisia argyi; assembly: GCA_030686995.1. Lineage (NCBI taxonomy): Eukaryota > Viridiplantae > Streptophyta > Magnoliopsida > Asterales > Asteraceae > Artemisia > Artemisia argyi. Next base: position 192,439,948 of record CM060676.1, read on the forward strand.
CATAACATAAGTTATTCATGGATTAAACATGCAAATATGGGATACAATCTATTATTAATGAAAACAAACGTACTCAGTACTTTAATTCATTATTAAAAAATAATTGCTTAACATCCCTTATCCAAATACTAAATAAATCAATGCATGAAAATTCTCGTTAATGAATTTGTCTCAAGTAATACCAATCATACTTGTTGACAATTATGCCTCAAGTAATCATACTTGTTGACAAGGCATTAACTTTGATCTATCGGAATTTTGAGAATACTTATTTCAATAATGAAATTCTTGTATATGTGCATTCAAATAATTTGATATAACCACATAATACATCATAAAATGTGTATGACATCCTCAACATACAATTTATGATAATTAAACTTCCATACCTTTTAAAGTTTAAAGTATTCTTATTCTTTAACGTATAATGCAACTATGCTTTTCGTTAAGCATAACTAGTACACATGGCTATTAACAAGGATGAAATCCTTCCATGACTAGTATTGAGTGTCATCTCAATTTATATTAGCATCATTGTATGCAAACAACAATATGCTCTTTTCCGTAAACTTCAACGTGTAATGTTTTATTCCTTCCAAACTTTCAAGTTGGTTGGCTATGACAATTTTACAAATTGTTCATTTATAGAATCTAAAAATTGTTCCAGGCTGAGGATGTGATTCTATATCCAAATATATTCTTTTAGAATATTCATTACACAACTTATCTAATATCTTTCAATTAGATATCAATGTTGTCAAATCATCTTTTATCAAAGCATGATATAACAACAACATGATGTACATGAAAAATTCTCGTGTCCAACTTAAATTTCATTCATGTACTACATATCCATTTAAACTTTCTAAATGATATATCATGTTCTATTAGATTCATTTACCGCACATGTTTACATCAATAAACATATATTCAAGGTTGTATGTTTTACTTATTAAATCTTTCAAGTAAAGTTTCATTCCAAGTTATGACTTAACATTTAACTTATATAGAATGTTACTTCCTATATGTTATACAACATACATGATTTAAGTAAGTAAACATAATACTCCCACTAGCTTTCAGAATTACTTAGGAGTTATCTTATTTTAAATTATAAATCAAACATGAATTTAATATTTAAACATAAGACTTATCTCCTCGATGCATGCATTTATCCATACTTGGATTCTTGCATTTTGTATACTTTCAAAGATTTAAATGAATTCATAAAACTCTTAATTACTCATCGTCCTCGCTTAAGTAAGAAAGATGTTTTATAATCCATTGTCAAATTTCATATTCATAAAAATGAGTATGACAATTACCATCTTTGTATCTTTAATGTGCTTAGGAAATAGTATTCAATCATAGTTAATGACTTAAGTATGATTAATAATATTGTCATAAGACATGCATTAAAATATGTATACAATTTCGTCCATATGATTCTTTATGCAAAGATTTAAACCTCTAGGGTTTTTCTTCTCTTGCAGAAACTCATCTTCATTAAGATAAACCAAGTTTTCAAAGTTGACTTATCTTTATGGACAACATCTTAACATTCATAGTATGAGCAATTTACCATAATTAGTAAATGCGTCATTATGATTAACAGGCTTACTTTGATCCTGTAATTCATAATTCTCAGCATATTAATTAAATATCTGAGACATCCCTACGGATCTGTGAATGAGAGTTTCATCATGTTGAGATTTAACCTTTACATTTAAAACCTCATCATGATTTTCACTAGTGTGGTTTTAGAAGATTATATATTTTGTAATTTTGATCTTTCAAGATCTAAACAAAACTCCCACTTACCTTTTGTATTTAATCTATAAATACTTTAGCAAGATGAGCAACACTAAATCGTTCTCACTTGGGATATTACAAAACATTTTACAGTTCCTGACTCTTGTTTGTTAAATCTACTTATTAACAAAACCAGAACTTCATTTTAATGTGATTCATCACATTCCATAATGTCTTATTTAATCTTCTAGGTTGGAGTCTTATTGAGTATATTCAATCCATACTCAATTTTCTAACCTTGATAACTTTTGGAAGAAAAGAAGTCATATTTATCTTTTAATCAAACAATATAACAAGAGTTTGATTTTTTCTAACTGAACACACCACCAACTTGGGATGTGTCACAACTCACCATTTCAGGTCATTTCCCGAACTTTGGAAAAACACTATTCATCAAACACTATTCATCAGTTTACTATTCATCATATTTAGTGTCAGTTTGACATTCCGAGAAGCATTCAGAAATTTTACTATTCATTGAACACTATTCATTCCGGAAGCAATTTCATCATTCACGTGCATTATTCATTTCATCGTAAATTTAGTTTACGGGTATTTAAATTCGCGTAACCGTAGTGGTTCAGGTGCAAATTCATTCATTATCAGTAAGGACATTTCATACGGACTAGAGATAGTCTGCATATCATCAGTAGGTCATTTACATGTTATACCACTCTTAGGATTTTTAAATTTCTATATTTGATACATTTAACGTTTTCCTTATAATTATTTATAAATAAACGTTAACACCCGGTTTATACACGACGAATATATCTAAATATTCCCACAATGGTCCCGACATATTTTTATATCCATTTTATCATCATAAAAGTTATAACATTCATTTACCCAGTATTTTGGAAATTTATTTTATTTATAACGTGAGCTTATGAATATTACGACGGTTTTCGTGAAAACTAAACAATAATCACCCGAACACTCAGTAATTGTATCCAACATATTTTTAACATCTTTATGACTTTATTAAGTCCCGGTTAACTTCGTTAATATTTATTTCTAGCAAACCCGGTACCCGATTATAACTAATACTTACACTAAACTACAACTAATAATACACTACATTTTCTAAGTGATCAAAACCGATTTTTCTTCTCCTTTTCACATTGAAAACCAGCCTTGAGCACATCCCTAGACATCATGTACATGCTTTTCAACCTTATGACTTATGTAATCTTATTATACATTATAACTAGTTATACTTATTTACCAAAAACACTTATCACATAACATAACAATTTTCTATGAATCAAAAACCCATTTTCTCATCTTCTCCACTCAAACCCACGATCCATAATAAAATCCAAGAACAAGTGATCATTTTTCAAAGTACAAAGCTACAAAGTTGTTCATTTCATCATTCTAATCAAGAATCATCCAACAAAAACACAAGTAATCCAAGGTTTCTCATCATCTCACCACCTATTATTTCAAAGTGAGTTATCAAATTTATTTTCATGTTTTCATCTAATTAACATATGTATCTTATAGTATTCATGCTTAATTTCATGCACAAACTAGTTATACCACTTTATTTTTGTATACTTTTTGAACATACAAACCCTAGAATTGGTTTTAGTTGTTCCTTTGTTAAATTAACTTGTTTACTAGTCATTAGGAACCCATGGCACCCTAAGAAGGTGTATGGTAGGATTAGTATAGTTTCGTGAAGTTTGCAAGAGTTTTGGTTGATGTAGAAACTAGTTTTGAACCTTGGAAATGGTTTTGTAACAAGTAAATATACCTACTGTCCCATTTTGTTAAATCCAGGAAAATCAGTAAACATAAAGTAAACTTTGGTAAAATTTTTAGAAAATACTTTCAAAAACGAATCCGTAGGCGAAAGAACGGATTAAAAAGAGTTTATAACGAAGAAGTTATGATTTTTGCAAGTTTATTGACGAAAACTATTTTCCGGAAAAATACATGCTGTTGGACGTTTTTCGTCGGACAAAAAGAGGCTTTAGACGTAACCCGGAGGAGCCAAGCTTTCCAAAATATATTACTACATACTTAGACGTAACCGTGGATATAAAGAACAAGTAAAACGGACTTATAACGACAAAGATATTCACGTTTCAATATCGGCAAAACTTATATTGTTTTGACAGCTTTTGGTAAAATGATAACACTAAAACTATGTAGTAACTCTAGATTTCTAGAAATAATACCAAGTACCCAAATTCATAACTAATGAAGTATTAGTGATTACAAGTATATTTTTATAACTACAAGGCGTTATTTCAAGGATTTCAAACCGAGGATTTCAACACTAACATTGGTACAAACGATATATATATATATATATATATATATATATATATATATATATATATATATATATATACACACACACACACACATTTCAACTAGTTTTATTTTTTCTAGTTGCCATATTTTCCTAAGTCTTAGAAAATATATATTTTTGATAACAACAAGTATTTTTCAAAGAGTAGAGTGGTATAGGAAACATGTGCATGGACATTCATAACATCATTTCATGATCTAAAGTAGATCGTTCATCATTCACATTAGGTTGCGGCTAGTGTGCGCGCCTTGTTTTTCAGCTCATTACATGTTCATGGTACCATCATATCAGGTGAGTTTTCATAGCCCCGTTTTCAATTCAACATTTTTGATTGTTTTCAAATCCCACGGGGGAATACATTGCATCAATCATTTTAGTATGAGCCCAAGTACCAAAACATATGTACATTGCTTAAGTTGCTTTACCATTCAGTTAAAGTCCCCTGTTTATTATCATGAACCGTTAATTTGCCGGTAAGCGAGAGTGAGTGGATAGATCTATCGAGGGTGACGCCTCCATCCGTGGTAGTGATTACCAACCGTAAGCGGATGCATTTCATTTTGACACAGTTACGAGTGTTCTGGTAAAACATTCGGGAGGGGCATATAATTTCATCAGTCATAGCTTCGGGGTCATGAGCTTAAGGTCTATTGTACAATTTTCATGAGATTTTTATCTTGCACTTTTACTTGTGGTGGCCGTACAACATTACATTTGATAAACCTATGGAATTCACCAACATTCGTGTTGACGTTTTAGCAATGTATTTCAGGTTATTAAGGTAGCTCATGTGACATGCATTTGGACCTTCATGGAGTCGAGGGGTCGACGCGTCTCACCATTATTTCATGCACTTATGTTAATGTTTGATCTAGTATGACTTGGTTTTCATAAACTTGCAACACCTTTTGGGGACCTCATTTTGTAAACTCTGAATAATTTCAATGATCAAACGAAGTATTTTCCAAACGACACTTTAGGTCGTTCAATGTAACTGTAACTGTGATGCTATGACAGACACCCCCAGGTATTCCATTCCGCTGCAAGTCAGGTAAATTGGGGGTGTGACAGGATGTTTCATTAGAATTAATATTGTGAGATAAACTAACAATATGTAAGATAAACTTATTCCCTTTGGCTTACCTATTTACCAACTAAGTCAACTTAATGGTACAATAGAATTTCCAAGCCAATTGCATGCTATATAACATAAGTACCTTTTGAACAAGTTACTTCATGTTCATGTCTTAAGAAGACATAAACTGTTATATTCCCACTCTACGTTGTACATCATTGATCAACTCAATGATTTCTTGTTTAAAACATAACAAGTTTAACGTCTTACTTTATTATAAGTCTTGTAATAGTTAAAATACTTCATGTTTATAAGAAGATATAAACGTAAATAACTAAAGTATTTGTGAACACCACCACTTGGTTTCAATAGTAATTTCAAGTTAATTTACTACTTCATTTGCTTATATCATTTTATGAATTATCCAATTTAAGAAACTGCAAACTCACATAATTCCATTACATCAGTTGATCTGCTAGTAATGAAATCATGTAGTTTACCTTTCTATTGCAATCTAGGTAGGTTACACCCTGACGTAAATTGTAAATTCAAGTGTTTCTTTTAATTTGAATATCATAAGACATAAAAGTAGTCTTTTGTTATAATCATGACACATGTTCTACATAAGATAATCTTACACATTAAATGTATAAGTCCTATTATAACATAGATCTCTTACCTTGCAATTAAGAGAATCCTTTAATCATATTTCTATGTATTGTTCCTTTGCACACAATAAACAACTCTCCCACTTGTGCATTGAACAATATCATGTAGTATATAAACAACACAACATATGTTTGTTTATGTGATTCAATATGATTTGTGTCATAAGTTTAACTAGTAGATGTAGGACTACTTTGTCTTGTCAGGAAACGCACATGGCTATCCTAAAAGCATGAGTGTCTACAATTTGAAAGTAATTATCTTAAAGATAAACTGGGCTACTACACAGAAATTAAGTCTTGTAGCTCCCACTAAATTAGAGAACATAACAATAACTCTATATTCAGTAAACAACACAAAGCTCCCACTGGATTTGACAACATTGTACGTGTTTTATAACCAGTGAAAACAATTTGCTTGTTTTTACTTTCCTGCAAATTTAGAAAAACCCATTCTAAAATGTTTATTCTACTATGTTTATGATGGATTATCCATCAATGATATTAACTTGAAGAATTTGGGCATGCAACTTCTTCCTTAATAGGCCTACCATCCCCATAATGGTATGTAGCACCTTTAAAGCACAACAACTAGATAAAATACTAGCTTTGCCTTTTACCAATTTTGCGGTAATCCGTCCAGCTTCTAATAACTCATATTTTCCATTTAACCAAATGCCTTGTTTGTTATAGAAGAATTCATTCACCAAATTAGGGTAATGAAATTTCTATGAAAAATAAGATGTGCTATATCCTTAAATATTAAAGATTGCTATGAGTTATATATTAGAATGTAGACAATTCTAATGTTCCTATCATACCTTTCTCAATCATGAAAAGGAATAGGATTGAGTTTTATTCTTCTCTCATGGAAAATAGACTTAGGATTAAGTCTTATTCTTATGTTCCTATCATACCTTTCTCAATCATGAAAAGGAATAGGATTGAGTCTTATTCTTCTCTTATGGAAAATAGACTTTTCTTTCATTTCGGTAAATTTTTCTCAATCAAACATTATGTTTGAAAGCAGAATTAGATCAATTTACCAATTTAAGACCAAACCACGTTTACGGCTTTAATGTTGCATTAATACGTTAAAAAGAATTACAAAATTCAATTTTAGTATTTTCGATAATTAAATTTTCAAGAAAATTAAATACCCATGGTTCATAATCATATAACCATTTAATTTTCACTGAAAAACTAGGATCCAAATTGACATAGGTTCATCACATCAGTTGATTTGCTAGTGATGACGGTATTCAATAAGGTACGAGTCGAACCTCAATTGCCAATATTCAATTGCAATTCCTAGAATCGATGGGATTTACATATTTGCCAACCGCAGTTGCAATGTAAGCATGTTTTATCCCCATCTTTTTATGCTTTGAGTGATCAGTCCCACTATCAACTCAATTAAGTTAACCAACTTAAGAAACAGCAAACTTACATAATTACACCACACCAGTTGATCTGCTAGTGATGAAATCATGTAATTTTCCCCTCCATTGCAATCTAGCCAGGTTACGCCCTGACGTAGATCCAATTTTAGGTGTTTCCGTATCATTGGATGGCATATAACTTAAATTTAAGGGTAGTAAATTTGATGTGTGTAATCAAAATATATGTACAAAGATGTCATGCATTCATCTTGTAGCATATGTTTCATGTAAAAAACTTTACTCATTACGAGCTTAAATCTCCAAAGTTTTGATTGAGGCGTTGAGAAACTTACAACTTTGCCTTAAGTGCTTCGTAGTTATCATGGATGTTAGGTAAAACTAAATTTGACTTACAGGCGGGCGTCAAGCCAGAATGGAGGCTCACTAAGGCCGCAATTTAATGCTAAGCCATCCTTATACCCACTTTATAGTTTGTCAAAATAGTTTCACCTTACAACCACTTAATACAGTCGCGATCAATCAACCAAAAGTTCAAGATTTATATGTAAGCTCAAAACAAGATTTCACCATTATTAAGTCCGTTTAATATTTTATTTTAGAAATTACCCTTTTGTTACTATCATATCACAAAACATATAAAACAAAAGTAATTAAATAAAATAAACAAACGACAACAATAATGGACATGCAAATAAAATCAATTTAAAACACACAATTGATTTAATATACGATTAATAGGGTCTTCCCTAATTTTATAATTAATCAAATTTTAGTAATCTTTATTCATAATATTTACTAAACAATTTATCAATTATAATGAAATCGCATAATAAGCATGAAATCTTAAAACCAAATAATCATAATCCAAGACAACACATGCATGGTTTGTCATGGATGCCCAAATAGCACATATTATAAACATATAATCATGTCAATCAGGAACGCAACCAAACGGCATATCACCAATATCCATTTATATACACATAAATATTACATGCAACCTAGGGTTTCTACAAGTTTTTATTCAAAATTCCAAAACCCTAATTTTATAAAAAAAAAATTCAACATTTATAAAAAATAAATAGAAGTCTACTTATTAATAAAAAAAAAATCTAGGGTTTAAGAGAGATTTAAAAAACATAAGAACACCAAGCATGTAATAATCAAACGATTCAATTTTATGTGTTTCGGTAATATATTACATGTATTAACGGCTCTTGATGCCACTGTTGGAATATGTGAATCATAACAATAGTATAAACATATAAACATCAAAGAGTACGCAGCGGAAATAGATCAAATACATGTAAATTAATTAACCGAATATAAAAGGATGCGTACCTTTGTGATTTCTAGCAAGAACAAGAAATCAATTGAACAAGAACTTATAAACCCTAATTAGGGTTTAATGGGGATCGACTATGGTGTAGTCGAATAGGGCAATCACCATGTTAGCAAAAGTATGCCAACACTTCGTTCTTGAACACACGTATTAGTAGCATTTCAATAAGAAAAGCTAGGTTCTTAATTCACAAACAAACCAAACACTATGTTTAGAAGATCGCATAGGAACCCTAGAAGGGTGTAGTTGATCAACTAAACAAGAATGGTTTTGAGCTTAGAAATCTAGTAGGAACCCTATAAGGGTGTAGTTCGATTTCTAACTCAAGAGGAGAGAAGAGAAGGAGATTTGGTTTGCAAGTGAACCAAGGGATTATTGAATGAATTAGAGGAGGTCTCATTATATAGCATTCAAGAAACTTGGAGCAAAAGCCATTCCAAACCCTATGGGAGGGTGTATGGCCGGCCATGGGTTTACAAGGCCCAACCCGAACCAAACTTTCACTCTATTCCAAATCTAGTCCTTCATCTTTCGTCTAACGGTCGTTAGGTACCGTTAAATGCTCATTTCGTGAATTTAATAATTATTCGTCACTAAAACAATAATTATTAATTAATTGAAACTCATACGTAAAGTGTGCAATCCCGAAGTCTCGAGTTCGAGTCCGGTCGTGATATATTAATTTATTATCCGTTAAAACTAACATGTACAACCCTCTAAACAGTTTATTCGAAGACTTAGATATTTATTGTAGTCAATGTTGCAAAAAACGGCCAACTCGGCCTTGTAATCGCCGATTACAAGGTAAATGGCCCTGGAACTTAGAGAGATTTACAAGGAAATCGGCCGATTAATCGGCGATTACAAGGTTTAGGGCCGATTAATCGGCTAAAAAACGCTACTCGGCCCTCGACCGCCTCAGGACCGATTCACGATTTTTGCAACATTGATTGTAGTAATAGTGGTTGCATAATCATAATTACACAATAACTATATAAGAATAGCAAGCAAAATAATTTTTGGACAAGCATGTGTATGTGGCTTGACCCAACCCGACCTGTCCCATTGTGCCAGACTGCCAGGAAATGAACCATTTCAACCTGAACCTGATTTAACCCGTTGCTACCATTAAAAGTTATATTGCCTAGTTTTTATGGATACATTGTCAAGTGTAATGAGCCAATCATTTCTATGGATAAGTTACAATCAAGTTAAACATGTAAGTTTGTGATAACTGAATCTGTTTATTAAGTTCGGTGTGCCAATGTTAATATATACGATACAAAACACATGGGCCATACATACGGGCCTATCCCAAATACCTATCGTCTAACACTCCCCTACAGTTTGAGCGGGAGGAGACCGAACACTCAAGCTGTCACGAAACTCAACAAACAAGGGAGACGGCAACCCTTTGGTAAAAATATCAGCATACTGAAACTGAGAAGGAACATGTAGGACCCTAACTTGACCAATAGCAACCAAATCACGAACAAAATGAATATCAATCTCAATGTGCTTTGTCCACTGATGATGAACAGGATTAGAGGACAAGTACACTTAGACTCAGTGTCCACAGGAGTCCGGGAAGGGTTACAGCCAACCATATGTGCACGCTCCAAAATCTCCGTAGCATACTTACGCTGTGACAAAAGCATCCCAGAAGAGTCACGCGTAACCGACACATCCAAAAACTAGTTAAGAACACCCAAATCCGGGAAGGGGCTTCATGAAACTATCTTTATTTCACGTGAAAGTATTATCTTTAATACAATAGCTAGATATGATATTAACATCCGTAGAAGATTACGTAATGTGGTGTTCTTACCACCTAGGTAGAGAAACTTACATGGAATTGTTAGTTTGACGGATAATAAATTAATATATCATGACCGGATTCGAACTCGAGACTTCGGGATTGCACACTTTACGTATGAGTTTCAATGAATTAATAATTATTGTTTTAGTGACGAATAATTATTAAATACACGAAATATAAACTTAACGGTAACTAACGACCGTTGGACGAGACATGAAGGACTAAATGTGGATAAGAGTGAAAGTTTGGTTCGGGTTGGGCTTTGAAAACCCATGGCCGGCCAAGGCCCCTCTCCCATAGGGTTTTGGGATAGCTTTTGCTCCAAGCCTCTTGATTAGTATATAATGAGACCCCTCTCATTCATTCTAATCATCCCTTGGTTCCATTGCAACCTAATCTTCTCTAATCTCTTTCTTTGTGTCTAATCGATCTTTGATTGATAGGACAAATAGTTTAATCTTTTCGTGTACTACGAATCTAGCATTTCCATTGAAACGCTTATAGTACGTGTGTGTGAGAACGAAGTGTTAGCATACTTTTGCTAACGGTGATCTTGCCTTGTGACTAGCCCTAGTCGATCCATATAAGCCCTCTCCTAGGGTTTATAAGTTCTTGTTCTTGCTAGCAATCAAGAGGTATGTATCCATTTATATTTCGGTTAATTTATTATTTGTATTTGATCTATTCCGCTGCGTACTCTTTGATGTTTATATGTTTATTGTTTTACATTATTCATATATTCCAACAGTGGCATCAAGAGCCGTTAATACATTATAATGAATTACCGAAACACATAAAATTGAATCGTTTGATTATAACATGCTTGGTGTTCTTATGTTTTTATATTTTTCATAAACCCTAGTTTTTATTTTTTTTATTTCGAATTTATTTATTTATTAATATGTCGAAAGTTTTTTTTTATTTAAAAAGAAATTAGGGTTTGTTGAATTATGTTATAAAAACTTGTAGAAACCCTAGGTTGCATGTAATTTATGTGTATGGATATTGTTATATGCCGTTTGGTTGCGTTCCTTGATTGACATGATTATTTGTATAATATGTGCAATATGGGCATCCATGACAAACTATGCATGTGTTGTTATGGATTATGATTTGTTTTGATTTCATGCTTATTTATGCGATTTATTATAATTGATAAATGGTTTAGTAAATATTATGTATAAAGATTACTAAAATTTGATTAATTATAAAATTAGGGAAGACCCTATTAATCGTGTATTTAATCAATAGTGTGTTTTAATATTGATTGTAATTTGCATGACCATTATTGTTGTTATTTGTTTATTTTATTTTATTACTTTTGTTTTATATGTTTTTGCAACATGATAGTAACAAAGGGTAATTTCAAGAAATAAAATATTAAACGGACTTAATAATGGTGAGATCTTGTTTTGAGCTTATATATAAATCTTGGACTTTTGGTTGATTGATCGCGACTGTATTAAGTGGTTGTAAGGTGAAACTATTTTGACAAACTATTAAAGTGGGTATAAGGATGGCTTAGCATTAAATTGCGGCCTTAGTGAGCCTCCATTCTGGCTTACCGCTCGCCTGTGAGTCAAATTTAGTTTTACCTAACATCCATGATAACTACGAAGCACTTAAGGCAAAGTTGTAAGTTTCTCAACGCCTCAATCAAAAGTTTGGAGATTTAAGCTCGTAAAGAAACTAATGAGTAAAAGTTTTTTACATGAAACATATGCTACAAGATGAATGCATGACATCTTTGTACATATATTTTGATTACACACATCAAAAATACTACCCTTAAAATTTAAGTTATATGCCATCCAATGAAACGGAAACACCTGAAATTGAATCTACGCCAGGGCGTAACCTGACTAGATTGCAATGGAAGGGCAAATTACATGATTTCATCACTAGCAGATCAACTGGTGTGGTGTCATTATGTAAGTTTGTTGTTTCTTAAATTGGTTAACTTAATTGAGTTGATAGTGGGAACTGATCACTCAAGGCATAAGAAGATGGGGATAAAACATGATTACATTATTGCAACTGCGGTTGGCAAATATGTAAATCCCATCGATTCTAGGAATTGCAATTGAATATTGGCAATTGGGACACGACTCGTACCTTATTGAGTAACGTCATCACTAGCAGATCAACTGATGTGATGAACTTATGTCAATTTGGATCCTAGTTTTTCAATGTAAAATTAAATTGGTTATATGTTTATGAACCTAGGGTATTTAATTTTATTGAAATTTAATTATCGAAAGTACTAACTTTTGAATTTTTTTCTGTAGAAATGGCTACACCTGAAAACACTAATATGAGCAACATGAGTTCTGCGTTCAAGACAATGATTGATCGAGACAAGTTGACTGGTGAAAATTTCAATGATTGGTATCGATCCTTAAGAATCACCTTAAGGATGGCCAAAAGATATGATTATCTTGGTGAACCTCTTCCTACTGAACCTGCTGCGGATGCAACCCAAGCCCAAAAGGATACATACAACATTGAATATGAGAAGCACAATGATGTGGCTTGTCTCATGTTGGCTGGGATGGATACTCAATTGCAGAAACAGTTTGAGCGATATGGACCTATGGACATGATCAATGAACTCAGACGAATGTTTGAAAAACCGCCAGCTGCAGAATTATATGACTTAATTGAATCTCTGCACAATTGTAAGCAGGAAGCAGGAAAATCCGTGAGTGCCCATTTTCTGTCCATGAAACATTATATGGACCAATTGGAGCGACTTGGTTGCGGATATCAGGAAAGCGTATGTATTGGTCTCATACTACGATCCCTTAATCAGGATTTGTATAGTGAGTTTGTACGCAATTACAATATGCATTGCAAGGGGAAGACAGTAAGTGAAGTTCATGCAATGCTTATTGACTATGAGAAAGGCCTGAACAAGAAAACACCTACACCTGCTGTAATGGCGATACAAGGTGGTAGGATCACCAAGAAACCCAACAAACCGCATAATGCGAACATCAAGGGTAAAGGCAATGGTACTGGTAAAGGCAAGCAAACTGCAAATTACCAACAGAAGCCTAAGAAGCAAAATCCTCCTTTTCAGAAGAAGAAGAAGGAAAATTTCAATAAGGATTTGGCTAAATGTCACCACTGCAACACTCCTGGTCATTGGAAGAAAAACTGTCCATTGTTTCTAGAGGAGTTGCGCCTCAACAAAAGTAAAATGCCTGGTAACGTCGCAAGCACTTCAGGTATGTTTATGATTGAGTTATTTTCTTTTCCTCGTAAGAATAATTCCTGGATATATGATACAGGATGTGGTACTCACATCTGTAATACGTCGCAGGGACTTAGAGGAGCAAGGAAGCTGGCCTATGGAGAAAGATACTTGTACGTAGGAAATGGAGTACGTGCAGCAGTTGAAGCCATAGGGACTTTCGATTTAGTTTTACCTTCGGGAATGATACTAGTATTGAATAATTGTCACTTTGCACCCTCTATTGTTAGGGGTGTCATTTCAGTTTCTTTGTTATTGGATAATGGTTTTGTTCACACATTTATTAATAATGGAATTTCTGTTTCTTTAAATAATGTTTTTTACTTTAATGCAATTCCAATAAATGGTGTGTTTGAAATTGATATGGAAGATTCCATGTCCAATAGAAATAATTCTGTGTATAGCATTAACAATAAGAGAATCAAGTCTAACTTGGATTCGTCTTATCTTTGGCACTGTCGTCTTGCTCATATAGGCAAGGATCGCATGCAAAAGCTGCAACATGATGGGCTTTTACAAAAGATCAATGATGAATCATTTGATAAATGCGAGTCCTGCATATCTGGGAAGATGACAAGGAAACCTTTTTCACCACAAGTGGAAAGGGCAACAGATCTACTTGGATTAATACACACTGATGTGTGTGGTCCACTTAGACATGTGTCAAGACGTGGTGCTACCTACTTCATAACCTTCACGGATGATTATAGTCGTTATGGTTATGTTTATTTACTTAAACATAAACATGAAGTCTTTAATACCTTCAAGGTTTTTAAAAGTGAAGTAGAATTACAACTCGGTAAGAAGATTAAGGCACTTCGATCCGATAGAGGCGGTGAATATTTAAGCCAAGAGTTTAAAGATTATCTAACTGAGTGTGGTATAGTCCAACATCTCACGGCTCCTTATACTCCACAGCAAAATGGTGTATCTGAAAGGAGAAATCGTACTTTGCTAGACATGGTACGATCAATGTTTAATCTTACATCTCTACCCTTATCCTTTTGGGATTATGCCCTTGAAACTGCTATTCGCATATTGAATATGGTTCCAACAAAGAAGGTTGATAAGACTCCATATGAATTATGGACAGGAAAAGCTCCTAGCTTTTCTTACTTAAAGGTCTGGGGTTGTGACGCGTTTGTTAAACGTGATTCACCAGATAAACTCCAACAGAGATCTGTTAAGTGTATCTTCGTAGGATACCCAAAGGAAACAATGGGTTACTACTTTTACTTTTCACCAGAAAATAAAGTCATTGTGGCTAGGTATGGAGATTTCTTTGAAAAGAATCTCATATCTCAAGAATTCAGTGGGAGAGTTTATGATCTAGAGGATGAAGATACATCACCTTCTGAAAACACTAGCACACTTCCTGTGGAACCTGAAAGTTTAGGTCCTCCACCTGAAGTGGAAGTGGTACCCATTCGCAGATCTTCAAGAACTGTGAAAGCACCCGAACGTCTATGTCTTAACGTAGAGTGTGAGGAAACGATACTAGGGGATCTTAATGAACCTACTAGTTATAAGGCTGCCATTAATGGTCCTGAAAAGGAGAAATGGCAGAGTGCTATGAATGGGGAAATGCAGTCCATGAAAGACAATGAAGTCTGGGAAGAAGTAGACTTACCTCCAAATGCTAAGGTAGTTGGAAGTAAATGGCTCTACAAAATGAAAACAGACATGGATGGCATTGTACACATCTATAAGGCTCGTTTGGTAGCTAAAGGCTATACTCAAACATTTGGTGTTGACTACGAGGAGACCTTTTCTCCTGTAGCTGACATTAGAGCTATTAGGATTCTCTTAGCCATAGCTGCCTACTATGACTATGAGATATGGCAAATGGATGTCAAAACCGCCTTCTTGAATGGTCGCCTAGATGAAGACATCTATATGGCGCAGCCTGAGGGGTTTGTGAATCCAGAATTTCCAAACCGTGTATGCAAGCTTAAAAGATCCATTTATGGATTAAAGCAAGCATCACGTCAATGGAATAAGAGATTTGACGCAGAAATCAAAAGTTTTGGATTTAGTCAAAATCTTGATGAGCCATGTGTATACCAGAAAGCTAGTGGGAGTAATGTTACTTTCCTTATCCTATATGTCGATGACATATTAATATTAGGAAATCATATACCAAGTTTAAACGAAGTTAAAGCTTATCTTGGTAGATGTTTTTCTATGAAGGATTTAGGAGAAGCAACATTCATCCTTGGAATCAAGATCTACAGAGATAGATCAAAGCGGTTGATTGGATTAAGTCAAAGTACTTACATTGATAAAGTATTGAAGAGATTTAATATGCAAAATTCCAAGAAAGGATATTTGCCAATGCAAGTGGAACATGGCTTAAGTAGCAAACTATGTGCCTCAACACCTGAAGAGGTTGCAATCATGAAGAAGGTTCCGTATGCTTCAGCAGTAGGATCTATCATGTATGCAGTTAGATGCACAAGACCTGATGTGGCGTTTGCACAAAATATGACCAGTCGTTATCAACAGAATCCAGGTGGAAAGCACTGGCACGCTGTTAAAAGCATTCTTAAGTATTTAAGGAATACTAAAGATATGTTTCTAGTGTATGGGGGAAATCCAGAAGCAGAACTTGATGTTACAGGTTACTGTGATGCGTCCTTTGAAACTGATAAAGATGATACAAAGTCTCAGACGGGTTATGTCTTTGTTATTAATGGAGGAGCAGTTGACTGGAAGAGCAAGAAGCAGACAACAATTGCGATGTCTGTTACAGAAGCTGAGTATATTGCTGCATCAGAAGCTGCGATGGAAGCTGTTTGGATCAGGAAATTCATTTCGGGGCTTGGTATTATGCCGTCAATTGAATTACCTATTAATATGTATTGTGACAACTCTGCCGCAGTTACATTCGCCAATGAACCTGGAGTTATGAAGGGCGCCAGACATTTTCCAAGAAGATATCACTATGTTCGAGAACAAGTCGACATAGGTGAAATCAATCTACTCAAAATTCACACAGATAACAATCTAGCTGATCCATTTACGAAGGCTTTATCTAAGGAAAAGCTTACTCGACTTGCTGATGGCATTGGACTTCATTTAGCTAGTAGTTTCATGTAGATCTGTGGTTAGTATTTGGATAAAGGATTGTAAACAATAATTATTCGAATGAAATGAAGTATTGTGTTATGTTTATTTCTATTCATAAATATTGTATCCTATATTTGCATGTTTAATCCATGAATAACTTAAGTTATTCTAAAATTGTCCGTTGTCAATTAATGATATGGGAGTATCATTGAACTAAGACAAATGTGAGATTTGGTATAATATATATAAATTATATTAGTGCGTAGACATGTCAAATTCACATGATATTCAATACTGGATAAATTGAATATAGGACAAAATCCCAACTACATGATTGTACTTATGGATGTTGTCATTATAGTAAATCATGAATATTTATCCTCAGACTTGAGATACTAGGTAACTACTGTGGATGTAGCTCATTTTCTGTGAGATAATCTAACGCTATCCGTAACTGGTAGTTATAAGGATTATTTTCAGAGGTGATGCGAAGTTCATAGGTTATGCTTGTAGTCAATACAGGATTTGGTTCCTTCAAATTTGTTTTGAAGTATAATACTGTTTGGCCGCTCGTAGGATTAACAAGATGTTTGCATGGCCATGCCCAAGGTCTATCTGAAATACGTTCAGAAGAGTTGGTAATCTTGCTTAATCATAAATAACGAGAAACACTAGTTAATTATGGAATGACTTCAATCCATATCCAAATTAACATAGTATTAGAATCAAAAGGATAAGTATGATGATGAATCATCAAAGGTGGTTTTTTCCAGGAAACCATACTCGAGATCGTTCTGGGGGCATTGGCGTGTTATGCTAGACTAACCATTGTCATTGTTACATTAATCTATATCCGAGTGGGAGCTGTTAGTTTGACGGATAATAAATTAATATATCATGACCGGATTCGAACTCGAGACTTCGGGATTGCACACTTTACGTATGAGTTTCAATGAATTAATAATTATTGTTTTAGTGACGAATAATTATTAAATACACGAAATATAAACTTAACGGTAACTAACGACCGTTGGACGAGACATGAAGGACTAAATGTGGATAAGAGTGAAAGTTTGGTTCGGGTTGGGCTTTGAAAACCCATGGCCGGCCAAGGCCCCTCTCCCATAGGGTTTTGGGATAGCTTTTGCTCCAAGCCTCTTGATTAGTATATAATGAGACCCCTCTCATTCATTCTAATCATCCCTTGGTTCCATTGCAACCTAATCTTCTCTAATCTCTTTCTTTGTGTCTAATCGATCTTTGATTGATAGGACAAATAGTTTAATCTTTTCGTGTACTACGAATCTAGCATTTCCATTGAAACGCTTATAGTACGTGTGTGTGAGAACGAAGTGTTAGCATACTTTTGCTAACGGTGATCTTGCCTTGTGACTAGCCCTAGTCGATCCATATAAGCCCTCTCCTAGGGTTTATAAGTTCTTGTTCTTGCTAGCAATCAAGAGGTATGTATCCATTTATATTTCGGTTAATTTATTATTTGTATTTGATCTATTCCGCTGCGTACTCTTTGATGTTTATATGTTTATTGTTTTACATTATTCATATATTCCAACAGGAATGGCACTACTTGAACTTACAAAACAATAAGACTTTTAGCGCACAAAAGTCACCTTTATTTCAGTTTTACTTGAACCGAAAGTACAAGAAGCCATAGGTAAAGATCCTGCCACTAAAGGAAGTTAACATAAAGTTCAGTTTCCACAAAGTTATCTTGATCAATGTCACCCTTTTAAAACCAAGTTCTGCATACAATTTTACAGGTGGTAAAAAAGGTGCGTCTAACTTCTAAGACAGGATCAAAACTTGTCATAATGGATTGACCAATAAACAATCTTCACCAGTTTTTGAGCATCATAATGTACGTGTATCAATATGATTGCATAACCACTGGTCAAAATATTTCGGGCTGATTGATCAATCATCACTTGTATTTGAATCTTTATACCATATATTGATGTAATAAGCTATGTTTTAGAAATTAATAATCTAAACTGTTTAATAAAAAGGTTGTAAGCATTTAGATAATACTTTATTCACTTGACCAGTTCTAGATAAACAATAACCAAAGTCGAGAGACTAGGTTGAAATTGCAACTGTACATGGAACTTATCTACTTTTTTTTCTTTTTGCCAGTCTAAGATTGCAATTTATGAAGTCTCTTTTTCAATAAAATACTTGTGTCCTTTCAAATTTTCTGCTCTAATAGAACAATGTTGTAACCATGCATACTAAGCTAAATAAACAGGTCGGTAACGACAAACAAAATCATTGAAGGTGATAAAGAGTTGGAAACAAAGATGAAACACTAAGAATATTAAAAATATTTACAGAAAGACAGGTGGACTACATAAAACATACAAATATTCAAGATCATATGATAACAAGGATATAGATAGTAAAGAAAAACAAAAAAAAGTTGATTCGAGTTTGACTCTGATACAAAGTCAACAAAGCTGACAAAAAAGAGCAGCTCTAAGACTCGACTTCAATTAACATTAACATTAACGAAAAAAAAAAAAAAAAAAAAAAAAGAGCACTCCACATACACATTAACATGGGCTAGAACCAAATAGCTCGTGCTTCAATTAGCTTTTGTTTCAAAGACCCATCAACATGAAGTGAAATGACATCTTTAGCCGAACCAATATATTTACCACCTATAAACACTGCTGGGATGGCAGGATTACAACCTAGCCGACGTAGAGCCATCTCCATATCTGCATCATGGTCAACCTCATGAATCGCAGGACTCGCACCAAGCTCATAGAATAGTGCCTTGATACTATGGCACATACAACACGAGCTTTTGGTGAAGATCACCGCAGCACTTTTAGATGCCAAGCTCTTTACTCTATCCATGTAATAATGTAAAGAAAACGCTTAAAAACGTATAATATGTTTAATTGCTTTGTTATGTTTGTTAACACTTGAAGGCTGACTTGTCGAAATTTGAAGGTTTCATACACTCTTATATAGGTGAAACTAAAGGGAAAAAGAGAACATATAATTGTTGAAGAAATGTGAAAAAGATAAGTTATTTTCGGGAGCTTTCTTTCTTTTTTTTTTTTTTTTTTTTTTTTTTTTAAATTTGGATAAGAGTGTCGTTACGATGATTTGTGCTATAAACAAGTGGACGCATATGGTATATCTCCATGCTCGTCAATAGAAGCCATGTTGGTGGAGCACATATTCTTTGGTTTAGTGAGAGGCAAAATTCGGTGACGTGCCACTTTTCAGTTTGCTGAAATGTAAAAGATGGGAATCCTTTTGTGCAACCTGCAGAATTAACAGAAATTATAAAGAAGGAATGAATTAGCAGGCCATGCTATGCTATCCATGAAGAATCTGGCGTTGAAACTTGTAGAACTAGGCGTTGACAAATTTTGATTATTGGATAGGGGACCTCTAAGGTATAAAAGCTTTGGTTCCACTGTTGTGGAGATGATTAACGTTAGTAAAGTTGATAAATTGACGTTTGGAAGTCACATAATGTCTATTTTCAGTGCATACAACCTTCTAAACCGTTTTATTCCAAGACTTAGATGTTTATCTAAAATTTGTAATAATAATGTTCTGTGTAATCATTAAAAAAAAAAAAAAAAAAAAAAAAAAACATTATAATTCTATAAAAGAAAATGGGCAAAAATTGTTTGAGGCTCAACCCAAGTCGACTCGACCCATTTAGATGGGTTCTAAAGATGGAGCTGTTTACCCTAGATGATGCAAGAGACATGTATCTTTAGTACATAACTACATATAATATGATATCAATTTTCCTTGAAGACTAATGACTAGAACTCAGTTATGTGTGGTTGGTTTACATCATACATGGAAAGTAGTGGTTGAAGCTACAAAAAAAACAAAAAAAAAAAAAAAAAAAAAAACACCTCGGCATAAATGGAAGAGAATGGTGTAGCTTCCCTCCACAACACTCACAGGCCCGAAGAGCCTTAGTGCACGGAAGCCGCTCTTATTTATGGTTATGGTAATCATGCCACTAAAGGAACTCAACAAAAACTTCTGTTTACACAAAGTTATCATGATTAGTTTTCCAAATCGATAATTTATCAAACGTGTTAAAAAGTGAAACTTTTGAGCATAATTGCGCAGAGTGGGCAGGATGACAGGTCGACGGTCAATACTTGTCTTTTATTTTGATCTATTTAATTAATTAATGTAGTAATGATTTAATAAATTATAATATATTAGTCAATAGTCCAAATAACCCGAATCAAGTTTTGTAAATATGAAATTGCTACTAATATACATGGAACCTGTTCTTTATCTACATTTTCTTCTTTGGACTAATCTACAGTGGAAATTTAGCCACATAGGTGCCTGCATAGTCAATTATAGAGATATCCACTACACCACGGATGTTATATCAAATTATCAATACCTACGAGTCATTCGACTGGTCAGAAATGTAGGCAGTGCCAAGATAAGATGCTACTGAAGTTTCCAAGATTTGTATCTAGTCTGAATTCTTTATCTTGGATGCCCTATAAAAAAGATTGATGTTTATCAGATAAACTACTCTACTATGCTTCTAATCTTATCCGAAGCAAAATCAACCATTTGATGGTTTATACAGAAAGAATCAATTTATGTATAATAATTGACTATTCCATTTGATGCTTTAAACAGCGAGAATCAATTTATGTATAATAATTGACTATGATGCTGAAATAAGCATCTAACTGTGTCAAAATTCCACTGTCTTTATCAATGTAATTACTTTCGGTTTTTTATAACTGAAATTGTTGGGAATCTTGGTGTGGGGGGCAAAAGGCTACATGATCTCCACCTCTTCCGATGCTCAAAAAAAGGGATTCATCACTACCCTGAAGATTTACACATCACTATGTCTAGATATTCTGTATGCGTCCCTTTTTTTCTCATATTATCTCAAATAGGAATGTGTGACGAGGGGGGTCGTTCAAATGACTATTAAAAGAGAATATCTTAAAAAGGCTATAAAAGAATCAAGATGCTAAGATGATCACATCTAATTCTCTCTTGTGTCCCAATATATATTCCTACTACTAATTTTCACTTCTATACTACAAGAATAACACATATATGTTACCCCATCTCTAAAAATCTAAGAATCACTGAACAGTTAAACTGTCTTTTCTAAGAACAATTTCAATTCGTCACAATTTCATTAAGTCCATTGTAACAGTGTTTGAACCGTATATATATAGCGTTGATTAGAGTCCCAAGTCTAGACGTCTAGTTCACATATCACATAACGACCAATAAAAAACTTTATTATAGTTCTCACTTCTGAAGCTCAAGTAATTGTTCTGGTCTTAAGATAATGGCCACAGTTACAAGGGCAGTCACTGAAAAGCCAGTGGTGATATTCAGTAAAACTTCTTGTTGTATGTGCAGCACCATTAAGACTCTTTTCAATAGCTTTGGGGTGAATCCTACAGTTTATGAGCTAGATGAACATCCGAATGGGCAGCAATTGGAGAGTGAGCTGAAAGCACTAGGATGTAAGCCCACTGTGCCAGTTGTATTTATAGGGAAAATCTCATAGGTGGTTCAAATGAGATCATGTCGCTGCATCTCAAAGAAAAATTAACTCAACTACTGTCAGGGTAAAGGCCATATGGGTTTAACTCTCAAGACAATAAAAGAGTTGTTTTAACGTCATAAAATTGTTTCCGTGGGCATGTGGAGGTCTTTTAACACGGTTTTAAGTAATTATATGTACACCTTTATGTTTAATAATTGATATACAAAGCAGTCATAAAATTAAAGTACTATTGTAGAGCCATGTATGCCATGTATGCCACCTTGGAGTGCTGTCCTCAATAAGATTTTCTCCACTCTTTTACTTGAAGCCTTTGTCATGACCCAATTTATTAATCTGCAGTCTTCTAATGCGTTACTTCAGGCCTTCTTTCATAAAATGAACCTGGAAAGAATGCATATTTTCAAGTACAAATAATTGGGAGGCAACTGTAGTTTATTAATGACTTTGGGACAAAAACTAGATGCAACTTTCCACCTGTTTTTCCGGTCTCATTTTAGATTTTTTTTAGATTTGACCCGTTTAGATTTGACCCGTTTTAAATGTTACATCTATTATTACCTTCACCATAATTAATTGTCTTCCACAACTGTGGAACTGAAGCTTTTATATCTTAGAGGTCCCCTATTCAATACCCAAAATATGTCAACGCTAGATTCATGTCAATGGTTAGCATCACCTGCTAATCCAAACTTCCGTTAATTCTACAGGTTTTTCATAAGGATTCCCATCACATGTCAACAAACTGAAAAGGGGTACGTCCCTAGTTTTGCCTCTCCCACTAAAACAAGGAATATATGCTCCACCTATGTGGCTTCTATTGATTAGCATGGAAATATACCGTTTGTGTCAACTTTTATATAGCACCTATCATCATTATTAAGCAAATCATCGCAACCATACGCTTATCCAAATTAAAAATTAAAAATAAAATCCAAAAGGAACTTATCTTTTCAACATTTATACATTTATATTCTCTTTTCTCTTTAACGTCACCTATATAAGAGTGAATAAAACCTTCAAACTTCAACAAGTCAGCCTTCAAGTTTTAACAAACATATAAAAGCAATCAAGCATATTATAACTTTGTAAGCGTTTTCTTTACATCATTACATGGATAGAGTGAAAAGTTTGGCATCTAAGAATGCTGCGGTGATCTTCACCAAAAGCTCGTGCTGTATGTGCCATAGTATCAAGGCACTATTCTATGAGCTTGGTGCAAGTCCTGCAATTCATGAAGTTGACCATGATGCAGAAATGGAGTGGGCCTTACGGAGGCTAGGGTGTAATCCTGCAATTCCAGCTGTGTTTATAGGCGGTAAATATGTTGGTTCCGCAAAAGATATCATTTCACTTCATGTTGACGGGTCTTTGAAAAAGAAGCTCATTGAAGCACGAGCTATCTGGTTCTAGCATGTACTAACGTGCATCATAAGTGCTTACTATCTTTAATTTTGTGTTAAGATACTAAGAACCAAGTCTAACAGCCACTCTTTTTTGTTGTCGGCTTTGATGACTTTGTGTTATAGTCAAACCTAAAACAAGTTTGTTTCATCTTTTTTGCTGTAAATCTTTGCTATCATGTGATCTTGAATGTTTCTATGTTTTATATTGTACCACCATCTTACCCTAGGTGATACTTAATCCTAAGCTAAGTATTACATCACCTATTCTACATAAAAAAGTATACTCGGTGTGAAACAATATATCGGAAATTGGGCTTTATTTTAACAGCATCACTTCACAGATGAAAACAATACTACAAATAAACAAATAAGGTAATAAACAGACCAGATGAATAATATCTGACATAGAAATTGCATTCATCGTGAAACACTATATATAATATAGTTATATAGGCGATAAGGACATGCAACCAATCGTTGCAAGCAAGAATCATAACCACAACGAAGGATGATGAGAACTTACTATTGCACAGTGCTGTTTTTCGCATTAGATTATTCCAAAGAAAGTATAGACAACAAATAAGCAGTTAACTAATATAATCTTTCAAGATGGGTTGATTTCGTTCAATGATAGCATTCCTTTTCCAATTCATTACCGCTCTCTTAACAGTAGCGTTAGCTTTTTCAATCTCCTCAGCAGAAAACTTGTGCTCTATAATCCCCAAAGGTCCAGGTTGAAGTACTTTGACGACCGTTTCCATCTCCTGCTCAGCTTGCCTGTTACAGAAAACGAAGCTCGTGAGCAAAATCACAATGAAAAAGAGACCCAAATTTTTGTAAAACTGAATTCACAAAATATGACAAAACTGCAGAGCGTGTAGAACAAATAGATGCCGATGCGACCTTATATACACAACGCTCAACTATTTAAACCACATTGAGATCCTTATTTAGAAAATGATTGGAGAATGGCGATTTAATTATCAATTTGAGCAGTGCCGCAGTTCCAAATGGACAAAATGCATCAAGAATTTTAGAGTTCAGCTAAAGTTTCAATGTTCCGGCTATATCGTCAGTTTCAGTATACAAATGTAAAACATCACCCAAATGTTTACGCTTAGCTTATCACCACCAGTTGACACTTTACATTGCTTAACAATCGCAATGCAAATCCTTTATACGTAAAAGCATGTCTACCGTCTACCGTGTTCCATCCCGTCCCAAATTAGAGGTCCATCTTTCTATATCGATTTGTTCTAATATGTGTGTCCCCTTCCAAATTTCAACCAATCAAAAAGTTTCTTAAACGGTTAAGATAACATTTCACATTAATGTACGGTGTAATAATTACACTTTTATTAAACTACGTGCATAAAAGCCGGAGATTAAGCTGCAGCGTGCATAAATGGTAAAGATAGCTTATAAGAGCCAGAGATTAAGCTGCAGCTTGTATTTTCAGATATGCTTAAAATGACATTTCAGAACAAAAAATATATATGTATAAAAGTTAAAGCTAAGGGTACTTAATCTTAAAAGGTCCTGTTTTTAACAGCTTATGAATCCTAAAAGTTCTTACAAGCTTATCTTACAACATAAGCTAAGTTATTTTAAAAGCTCAAATTCTCACGCTAAATTAGGAACCCTAACATCAAACCGAGGAGTTAATACATCTATATTAACTTTTAGACAAATGATTTTAACAACTAATTACAGCAATTAAACATATATTTAATAAATAAAAAAATAATAATAATAAAAATAAAATAAAAAAAATTACCTAAAGAAACTGGAGAATGGAAGCGATCTACCGATCCTGCTTAGAGAAATAGGCGGCATATTCGATGAATTTACAAACTGCAATTCCAGTTATATATTAAAAAATGTAATCAAAATGAGTGATATGCTCCGGTTCGAATTTTGCCGATCAAAAATGAGGTTGTTTTTGGTCATTTGGTGGCAGGCTGGTGACCGCATCTTTTGGTTTATTGTGGACAGCCCATAAAGATTAATAGGTATCCGGCTCAAGCCCAATAATTTACAAATCGAAAGAAACTTCAAACAAACAAATTATATTAACTTTTAGTTTAAGTTATAATTTTTGTTTCCTTGCACCTGAAGCAGTGGCGGTAGAGTTCCTCAACAGAGTTCAACGAGTTATGCATAGTAATATTATGACGTCTAGATTCACAAAATATTGTTTTCAAAAGAATTAGTTTTGCAATAAAAAAAAACTAGCGACGCAGCTTGTTGTTCGTTTATCTTCTACCTCTTTGTAAATTCAAATATATATAGTGTACGTACTATATTTAGTTATGTCAAGGTAAGATTCAACCTTTTTAAATTTGCGCAGATTTAAATCTTTTATTTGCATATACTTGTGTACTTGTGTGTAGCAGGTTACATATATAATACAAACTGCTTGATGCAAAAAAAGACGAGTAACAAAAATTGAATATGTACAAACGATTTTCTTTAAATTCTAATAAACTACGTAAAAACATGCATTCTATAAGTATTAACACCTTAGCTTTCGTAATAATAGCTATGGTCATGTAATACATGACGATAATATTTGTAGAGTTCAATTTTGAAGTTTTATTCTTTGTTTTTTGATAATCAAAACAAGAGATTATGGCAGTTTACTTAGTGATGAAGGTGGAGTTATGACCGCATTATATTATTTTACCCGGTTTTAATAAATAAATGACTTCTTTTGATAAAACCAAATCTTTAACATTTTGATATTTGGATGAGAATTTTTAAAGCTGGTTATATTTGTCATTTTTCTTAACCAAACTAAACTTAAAACTTCAAAACCTAAAGAAACCGAGTAAAACAAGAAAACCACAAGACAAGTACACAAAATATAGTAGCATAACATGATGCCGCAAAAAACATGCCCTACTTAAACACAAATATATCTCACAAAAAAACACACACTCATACACAAACACTCTCAAACAACAAAGAAGAGGAGTCGATCGATTATAACACGAGTTATGCATTTTTTGAACATAACCATGACCATGACTGAGTGGGCGTGATGAATGACATAGTGCATAACCAAAAGGTAACCGAGTGCACGACCATGCCATTACGGCTGGTCTTACCACTAGATAACATACAAGATAAGTACACGAAATATAGTACCAGCATCATGATTTGTAAGCCTCAAAAACATGTCGTCAACAACCTCACGTGGCAACACTCCCCATTTGACACAAAACCAAACAACCACCCAAAACCAAAGTACCAAACACACTGGGCAACATTCCACATGGCACAAACAATAACAGCCCTTCTTGTACAACAATTAGTTTCACAACCAACCCAAAAAACACTCTTCCTAAATCTATATTTAGAAGGTTCCAATATTGAGTCATTACTACAGTACTACTTTGCCAATATTGAGTATATTAATTTGAAAACACACATCCAGTACTTTTCTAATTTGTGTAAAACTGTAAAAATTTCACATCTGATTTGTTTCCGTCTTGTAGGCAGTCTTCAAGAAAGAGGTTAAAGGATTCTCCACTGGCTGTTCCGTTAATGCGTTGTGCGGCTGATATGCTCGCGGTTCCTTCAAAGAAGCAAGTTGTCTTGGTGGCGAAGAAATCGTCTCCGGAGATGGAATGGATGCTTGTTTCTGTTCATGCTGTTAGAGTTTGACAATCAAAGTACACATATTGCGGAAGCTAGGATCAAGTAATAACACGTATAAGATTAACTAAAACATAAATAGTAAACGTACCCGATGCACTTCAAATAAACCTTGATTCTTGTACAAATAGATCAATGATAAACCCCTTACCGTTTTGTTTATCGATCTCTTGATAATTACTAAAGTAAGTAATTACCTCGTTCTTGTACACACAAACTACCAACGAATAAAGGTTTGATGCAAGTAAACAAAACCACTTAATTTTGGTTAAACCAAAATCGATCCAAATCCCTTGGAGGGGGGTTGGACGATCGGCCACAAAAGAAAAACAAGGCGAAAAGGTTTAGGGTTAGTGTGTGTGCACAAAAGATATGAAACCCTAATCCTTGGCCTTGTATTTATAGTAGAGGATATCTTGGAGCACAAGGAAGGCATGGGTCGACCCATGGTGTGGGCTTCGACCGGCCATGCACCCAAGAGGGTGTTTCTAGATCTTTCTTGACTCCCAAGTTACACTCTAGTCCTTATCTTTTGTCATTAACGATAGTTAGTCCATACGGTTAATAACTAACGACCATTTAGTCCATTAAGTGTTCATAAATATATATATACGATACATTTAACATATATATATATTTATTTTTCATTATTCTTGTTTGTAAAGTGTGCAATCCCGAGGTCTCGGGTTCGATACTAGACATTTACTTATTAATATTTATACGTAACTTTCAACAGCTCCCACTCGTATATCTATTAATAGTAAAATGAAATTGGTTAGCGACTTGCAACACTCCAATGCCCCTAGTTCAACCCGAGCTAGGTTTCCTGGAAAACCTTTAATGATTCATCATTATTATTATCCTTTCGCCTCTAATACTACATTAATAAAGATGTGAGGTTCTTTATTAAATTTTGTTTCTCGTCTCTTTATGATTGAACAAAATTACCAAAACATCTGAACGTATTCCAGATAGACTTTGGGCGTGGCCACGCAAACATTTTGTCAACCCTACGAGGGGCCCAACAGTATTAAACTTCTGAACAAATCAGAAGGAGCGAATTCTCTCTTGACTACAAGAATAACCCATGAACTTTGCAACATTCTGAAAACAACCCTTATGACTTCCAATTACGGTAAGCGGTAGATTGCTCCACAAAATGCACTACATCCATGACACTTATCTGGTATCTCAAGTCTGAGGATAACTATTAAATATGATTCTCACAATAAATTTAAATCATATTATTGGGATAAGTCCAATACTCAATTCATTGAATATCATGTGAAATTGGTATGACTACGCATCAATATACTTTCAAGTATATCCTTAACCAATACTCAAAATTGTCTTAGTTTAATGATATTCCCATATCATTAATCGACAACGGACTATTTTAGAATAATAAATTATTCACGGATCTTAAACATGCAAATATAGGATATATTATTAATAAGACAATGAATAAATAAACATAACCAATATTTTATTTCAGTAAATATTAATAATTGTACATTACATCCTTTATCCAAATACTAATCACAAATGGGCATGAAACTATCAGCTAATTTAAGTCCTATTCCTTCAGCATGCTTATAAAGCTTGGTGCCAGGTAAAGGCTTTGTAAATTGATCAGCTAAGTTTTCATCTGTGTGAACTTTGAGCATTTCGATTTCACCTATCTCAACTTATTCTCTGACATAGTGGTGCTTAATCGGGAAATGTCTGGTGCCTCTCATGATTCCAGGTTCATTGGCAAATGTAATTGCGGCTGAGTTGTCACAATACATTTTTATAGGTCGCTGAATCGAAGGCATAACCCCAAGCCCTGAAACAAACTTCCTAATCCAAACAGCTTCCATTGCAGCTTCTGAAGCAGCTATATACTCACTTTCTGTAGCAGACATCGCTAGTACACTCTGCTTTTTGCTCCTCCAATCAACAGCTCCTCCATTAATGATAAAGACATAACCCGTCTGAGACTTCGTATCATCTTTATCACCTTTCCAAGAAGCATCGCAGTAACCTGTTACATCAAGCTTTGCAGATGGAGTACCCCCATATACCAAGAACATCTCTTTAGTAGCCCTAAGGTACTTAAGAATATTCTTAACAGCAGTCCAGTGTTTTTCACCTGGGTTCTGCTGATATCGACTGGTTAAATTCTGAGCAAACGCCACATCAGGCCTTGTGCTTTTCACCGCATACATTATAGATCCCACAGCCGAAGCATAAGGGACTCTCTTCATGCGTTGTACCTCTTCGGGTGTTGAAGCACAAACTTTATTGCTCAAGCCATGTTGCTCTTGCATCGGCAAATATCCTTTCTTGGAATTTTGCATACTGAATCTCTTCAATATTTTATCAATGTAAGCACTTTGGCTTAATCCAATTAATCGCTGAGATCTATCTCTATATATCTTGATTCCCAGAATAAATGCAGCTTCCCCTAGATCTTTCATAGAAAAACAACTTCCAAGGTATTCCTTAACCTTTTGTAGACTTGGAATGTTGTTCCCCATGATCAATATGTCATCGACATATAATATAAGGAAAATTACATCACTCCCACTAGCTTTGTGATATACACATGGCTCATCAAGATTTTGAGTGAATCCATACTTCTTAATTTCACTGTCAAATCTTTTATTCCATTGTCGTGATGCTTGCTTTAATCCATAAATGGATCTCTTAAGCTTGCATACACGATTTGGGAATTTTGGATTCACAAACCCCTCAGGCTGCGCCATATAGATGTCTTCATCTAGGCGACCATTTAAGAAGGCGGTTTTGACATCCATTTGCCAAATCTCATAGTCATAGTAAGCGGCTATGGCTATAAGAATCCTAATTGCCCTTATGTCAGCTACAGGAGAAAATGTCTCCTCATAGTCAACACCTAAAGTTTGAGTATAGCCTTTAGCTACCAAACGGGCCTTCTAGGTGTGTACAATGCCATCCATATCAGTCTTTTTCTTGAAGAGCCATTTACTCCCAACTAGCTTGGCACCCGGAGGTAGGTCTACTTCTTCCCAGACTTCATTGTCTTCCATGGATTGCATTTCCCCATTCATAGCTCCCTGCCATTTTTCCTTTTCAGGACTATTCATAGCAGCTTTATAACTTGCAGGTTCATCAAGATCCCCTATCAAGTTGTCATCACACTCCATGTTTAAACATAGACGTGTAGGAGCCTTCACAGATCTTGAAGATCTGCGAACGGGAATCACTTCAACTTCTGGTGGAGGACCTAAACTTTCAGGTTCTTCAGGAAGTTGGCTAGTGTTTTCAGAAGGTGTCACATCTTCATGATCGTCTTCCAGATCATATACTCTCCCACTGAATTCTTGAGATATGAGCTCCTTTTCTAAGAAGTCTCCATACCTTGCAACAAAAACCTTGTTTTCAGCTGGGTAATAAAAGTAGTAACCCATAGTTTCCTTAGGGTAACCTACGAAGATGCACTTTACAGATCTTTGTTGGAGTTTGTCTGCTGAGTCACGTTTAACATACGCCTCACAACCCCAGACCTTTAGATAAGACAAATTAGGAGCTTTTCCAGTCCATACTTCATATGGAGTCTTATCAACCTTCTTTGTTGGAACCATATTTAAAATGCGAACTGCAGATTCCAAGGCATAATCCCAAAACGAGTAAGGAAGAGTTGTTAGATTAAACATAGATCGTATCATATCTTGCAATGTACGATTCCTTCTTTCAGATACACCATTTTGTTGTGGAGTATATGGAGAAGTAAGGTGCTGGACAATTCCCTCCTTTGCTAAGTAATCTATAAACTCTTGACTCAGGTATTCACCACCTCTATCGGATCGAAGAGCTTTAATCTTCTTTCCTAATTGCAACTCTACTTCTGCTTTAAACACTTTGAATGTCTCAAACACCTCATGTTTATGTTTAAGTAAATAAACATAACCATAACGGCTGTAGTCATCCATAAATGTTAAGAAGTAGCTAGCACCTCTCCCTGACACATGTCTAAGTGGTCCACACACATCTGTGTGTATAAGGCCAAGTAGATCATTCGCCCTCTCAATCCTATTTTTAAAGGGTTTCTTAGTCATCTTCCCAGCAATGCAAGATTCGCACTTATCAAATGATTCATCATTGATCTTTTCTAAAAGCCCATCATGTTGCAGCTTTTTCATGCGATCTTTGCCAATGTGAGCAAGTCGACAATGCCAAAGATAAGATGAATCCAGACCTTTCTTGATTCTCTTATTGTTGATGCTATACATTGAATTATTTTTAACAAAAGCATTATCATTATCATTCATATCAATTTCAAAGACACCGTTCACAGCAATAGCATTAAAATAAAAAACACCATTTAAAGAAACCGAAATTCCATTGCTAGAAACAGTATGCTCAAAACCAAGGTTCAACAAACATGAAAATGAAATTACACCTCTAACAATTGACGGTGCATAATGACAATTATTTAAAGATAGTACTAAGCCCGAAGGCAACACTAAATCATAAACTCCTATAGCTTCAACTCCTGCATGCGCTCCGTTACCAACGTGCAAGAATTGTTGTCCATAGGCCAGCTTTCTCTCAACTCTAAACCCCTGCAATGAATTGCAAATATGAATGCCACATCCCGTATCATATACCCATGAATTCAATTTAGGAGTAAGAGTGAATAATTCAATCATAAAGAACGCACCTGATGAGCTGGGGTTACCAGCTTCATTCCCCTGCTTCTTGAGTCGCAAGTCATGAATATAGAGAGGACAATTGCGCTTCCAATGGCCCTTTTCATGACAATGGTGACATGCCTGATCCTTCTTGTTTGGTGGATTCACCTTTTTCTGCTTAGGCTGATGTTGCTTCATCTTGGGTTCAGGTTGATAGGCCATGACCTGCTTGCCTTTGTTAACCTTCCCTTTGCCTTTGTTCACATGCGATTTCTTCTGGATTCTCCCACCATGAATTGCCAACACTTGCGGGGTAGGATTCTTGACCTTGGCTGGTAGACTTTTCTCATACTCAATAAGCAATGCGAGTAATTCAGATACTGTCTTCCCCGAGCAGTGCATATTGAAGTTCTGCACAAAACCAGCAAAGTCCTTGTTAAGGGACCTGTTGATCAAGTGCACTTGCACATTTTCAGGGTAACCAAATCCAATTCTGTGAAGCTGATCAAAAGATTCCTTCATCTCAGTCACATAATCTTCAACTGGTTTACCATCACCATGCTTGCAGTTATGTAGCTTGTCCAATTCATCATACAATTCAACTGCTGGTGGTTTCTCATAAGATTGCCTAAGAACATCAAGCATATCTTTTGGGAAAAAGTACTCAAACTTCTTTTGCAATTGAGCACTCATGCTAGTGAGCATTAAACAAGCAACCTCATTAAACTTAGCATGTTCCACCCTCCATGCCGCCTTGACTGCTTCTGGTGCATTAGCAGCAGGCTCAGCTGGGCATTCTTCGGTCAAATAGTCCATTTTACCGGTCGACCTCAAGACAATTCTAAGTGAGCGGTACCAATCAGTGAAATTCTTTCCAGTCAGTTTCTCTCTCTCAAGATGACTCTTGAAAGCAGAAATCACAGATGGGGTATCGGGTTGAGCCATATCTACAGATAAAAGTTCAAACATTAGTATTTTCGATAATAAATATCTTCAAGAAAATAAAATACCCAAAGTTATATTCATATAACCACCAAAATTTTCTTGAAAACCTAGGATCTAACTTTACATAGTTCCACCACATCAGTTGATCTGCTAGTGGTGAAAGTACAAAAGATAGTAATCTGTCGAACAATAATTGGCAAACAAGTTTTCCAATTCCTAGATCATTATGGGAATTACATCAAATTGATTCATCAATTTGCCTTGTAAGCATGTTTCATCCCATCTCATGCCTTAAGTTCTAGGTCTCACGCACAACTTAATTAAGTCGTCTACCTTAGAAACATGTAAAATTACAATTATGGTCTCACGCGTTAAAAGAATTTTACCTTGTTATAGTAATTTAGCCTAGGTCTCACGTTTACTAAATTAAAATTCCAAGTGTTTCTTATAGGTAGATGGCATGTAACTTAAATTATAAGGGTATTTATTTTTGATGTGTAAATCAAAATATGTATAAAGATGCATGCACTCATCTTTATAGCATAAGTTTTCAAAACCTTTTTATTACCAATTCGTGAAATTAATACACAAAGTTTTACTTGAGGTTTATGCCAAAACCCTAAGATGACTTTCTACAATATATGATTTTAAAAGTAATTCGTTTAAGACATATTCAAGATTGTGATAACCAAGGCAGACTCTAAGGCTCTTTTCTAAGCCTTCAAATCACGGTTATGAATATCATCTTAAAAGACTTAATTTTAAAAGCATATTTGCACAAAACATCATTCAAGCAAAAGTTTATGGATTCAATCTCAAAATAGTAATAAAGTTTGAATTTTTGCTAGTCTCGACTGGGAGCTGATTACCGTGCGAATCGGACCACGATTGTCATAAGACCTTTGCAAGATTCTTACTTTATCACTTTAGGGTTTCACAATTATTAGTCCGTATTATTTTCTTTATGAAAATCACCCTTTTTATTGCTTACATCAAGTCAAACAATTAAGAAAACAATAAACAAGTAATTTAAAGAAAATAAACAACCGATAATTAAACGTGAAACAATTAGCCACATGCAAACCATATTAAAAAGATCCTAATAAAATCAATTCTAGGTATAATTATGCATGTAATCACCTAAGGCCTTCCCTTCTTAATGGAAGTGGAGCCACATACATTGACGAATCAATTGCGTAGGCCAAAGATAATATACACACCACATAGCATATAAATTGATTTTAATATATATTGGAGTCTTCCCCAATTTTAGATCTACTTAAAAAACATGTGACAAATAAAAACAACCAAGATCCATGACTAACATGCATGTTTCGTCACGGATTAACCTAACAATTAGCACATAGGTCACAAGTACGTCCACAAAAACCGGTTAAGACCTAGGGTTTCTATATGATTACCATATAATCAAGAAAACCACAAACCCTAATTAGGGTTTTTTAGTGGAAATCGACCCCCCCTTAAAATTAGGGTTAGGGTTACAAAATTTTATAAAAAAAATTTAAAGAAAACCCTAGAAAAACATGTATCTAAAACAATTAAAGATCCGATTTTTATTACGTTTTAGTAATCAATTACATGTTATCCATGGCTCGTGATGCCACTGTTAGAGTTTGACAATCAAAGTACACATATTGCGGAAGCTAGGATCAAGTAATAACACGTATAAGATTAACTAAAACATAAATAGTAAACGTACCCGATGCACTTCAAATAAACCTTGATTCTTGTACAAATAGATCAATGATAAACCCCTTACCGTTTTGTTTATCGATCTCTTGATAATTACTAAAGTAAGTAATTACCTCGTTCTTGTACACACAAACTACCAACGAATAAAGGTTTGATGCAAGTAAACAAAACCACTTAATTTTGGTTAAACCAAAATCGATCCAAATCCCTTGGAGGGGGGTTGGACGATCGGCCATAAAAGAAAAACAAGGCGAAAAGGTTTAGGGTTAGTGTGTGTGCACAAAAGATATGAAACCCTAATCCTTGGCCTTGTATTTATAGTAGAGGATATCTTGGAGCACAAGGAAGGCATGGGTCGACC
The DNA here is from genome assembly GCA_030686995.1 of Artemisia argyi. Lineage (NCBI taxonomy): Eukaryota > Viridiplantae > Streptophyta > Magnoliopsida > Asterales > Asteraceae > Artemisia > Artemisia argyi. Next base: position 192,475,024 of record CM060676.1, read on the forward strand.
CATGGTGTGGGCTTCGACCGGCCATGCACCCAAGAGGGTGTTTCTAGATCTTTCTTGACTCCCAAGTTACACTCTAGTCCTTATCTTTTATCATTAACGACAGTTAGTCCATACGGTTAATAACTAACGACCATTTAGTCCATTAAGTGTTCATAAATATATATATACGATACATTTAACATATATATATATTTATTTTTCATTATTCTTGTTTGTAAAGTGTGCAATCCCGAGGTCTCGGGTTCGATACTAGACATTTACTTATTAATATTTATACGTAACTTTCAACACATGCGTCATATGATCCTAATAAAACAGTGAGTCAATGTCTTTGACCTTTGAGGTTAAACACGTTACTAGCTATGCATGAATGCCTATTGATTGGTTTTTGTTGTATCAGGTGATACATATAGACCCAAGTGATGAAGAAGAGATGAAATTTTGGGAGGAGAAGAACCCGAATGTTTCTGCAATGGCAAAGAGCAATTCTGTAGATGAAATTTTAATCATATCAACCCGGTTATGCTGTTGCTGCGTTTTCATTACACAAAACTGCATTAACACTACAACAAAGATTGTAATAAAGTAAATAGGTTTTTTTGTCATATCGAGTGTCATTTAGATGAAACGATGCAAACTGTTTTAATTAGTAGCCTCTTGTCTAGGCATCAGAGGTTCATGTATAAGTTTCCCACAACAAAACTCAGCTGAATTTGAACACAGAAACAAGAGCTCGATGCACCTATATGCTAGAAATCAAACTGGAGCAACATAGACATGGGCAAAAACAAAACAATCAGAACATATAAATGCTGTGTTTATATTGCAGAAACAATACACATTGTGGCATCGCAATATCTAAAAGGGTCAAGAGTGTTAAACTGTTAACTAAATGTGGTTTGTCACATTGTTTAATAAACTAGATCGAGCTTGTTCATTCCAAATGAAAACATTTCCATCTTAAACTCGTCCTAAATTGGTCACACCAGCGTATAACATATATCAACCTAAAGCATCATTTGAACACTAGATTTTCTACATAATCTTAAACAAGATCGAACATATACAAGAATGTAGAACACACCACCTGTTAGAGCAACTAGCATTGGTGTTTCATCAAACACCTGGAAGGCATTCCAACACAACTGATAAACAGTTTCTAATTCTGGCGGAATCCATTGCCTCTGCCCCCCTAACCCCCTTATTAAAACCTGATAATGGAATCCGGCCCATTGCAGTCGGGGGTATATGGCGGAGGTTGGTTTCTAAAGTTGCAATTCGTAAAATCGGGAAAGAGATGTCAGCTTACTTAGGGGACTTTCAATATGGGGTCAAGGTCCCCAATGGAGCAGAGGCTATCCTCCACAGTGCGAATAGATTCTTGAATGCGTTCCGTGATGACGGATCACTGGCCATGCTCACTGTGGATTTTTCGAACGCTTTCAACATGGTTGACCGCACAATCCTTCTACGCGAAGTAAGGTGGTGTTTGTTTTTTAAGAGGTTTTATGTCTGAATCTAAATACCACTTCTGAATCTGAATGAGTGGTCCAAAAGTCTGAATCTGAATTATTTTAGACTGTCTGTTTTTATGTCTGAATCTGAATATCTGAATAAACAAAAAAACAATCGTTTCGCTATAAAACAAACCAAACGACCCTCCATTCGTGATTATTAATAAAAAATCAAGACCAAGATGAGGAGATAAGGATTGAAAAGAAGTATCACTGAAGTTTAGGCATTTCAGATGTAATCAGACGTTATTCAATGTCTGAACGAATCAAACCCTATTTAGATGTATTCAGACTTCAGATCTGAAAAAAAACAAACAGTCTGAATCTGATTACGTCTGACCGAATCAGATTCAAACGCCATTTAGATCTGAAAGAAAAAAAACAAACACTGCCTAAGTATCCGCTGCCCATCTATCTACCAATGGGTTCAGTTCTTGTACGCCCAGCCTGCCAGGCTCTACGTTGGAGACACCTGTATCGGGGCCTACACAGGGGTCCAGCAGGGGGATCCTTTAGGACCACTTCTTTTTACACTTATCTTGCATCCGTTGGTGCTACAGGTGGAAGAACACTACTCTGTACCCTTTCATGCATGGTATTTGGATGATGGCACGATTATAGGCAGGGCCGAGGAAGTAGCGAAGGCCCTTGACATAATTCGAGCGGAAGGCCCTTGACATAATTCGAGCGGAAGGCCCCCAGTTTGGGCTTATGTTAAATATTAAGAAGTCGGAGATCTTTTGGCCAACATGCAATGGTATAAAAGTGAAGCCTGGCATTTTTCCTGATGAGATTGGAAGACCACAGACAGGGGTAAAACTTCTAGGGGGGGCTGTTAGCCGTGATGGGGATTACATTAGCTCTATGGCAGTCAAGAGGCTCAGCGCGCGGTTGACCTGATGGGCATTTTGCAGAAGTTACGGGACTCCCAAAGTGAGCTCTTATTGCTTCGCTCATGTATGGGTGTGGCTAAATTGTTGTTTGGGCTTCGAACGTGCCAACCGACCTTTGTCGGGGAAGCAGTATCCATTTTTGACAAGGGTCTCCGAGGTGCAGTTGAGGATATTGTTGTTCATGGGGGGCCTTTTTTTGGGGATTGATGAGTGTCTAAATACTCATCATTTTATACCAATCTGAGCTGCCAAAACATACAAAAACACTCAAAAATGCATCATAATACTTAAAATATCTTAGAGGTGTGTTTTATATGTTTCAAATGCAAAAATACCAAAAACAGATGAAAAACGTATAAAGTATGCATAATTGGCAGTTTCAGTCCCTCAAGTTTCAAATATTGACAAAACTAGTCCCTGAAGGTTTTAAATGATAGAAAAGTCAACTTAAGTCCTTGGGAAACCAAAAATGTTCACAAAACATCCCTGGATAAAAGTTTACACAAACTGGCAACTTTTACCCCTCAAGTATCAAAACTGGCAAAATAAGTCCCTGGGTATTCTAAACTTGAAATTTATCAAATATACCCTTGTACTTTTCATGAATGACAATTTGGAACTTTATTGATAACTTTTGGGAAATTACATTTTCAGTCCCTCAAAATCCAAAAATTACATTTAAGGTCCTTAAAGTTTTTAAATGCAATAATTATATACTTTTGGTCCTTGTGTAATTATATTATGGCAGGTTTGGTCCTCAAAGGAAGTTTGGAAAGTTGGCAAGTTTAACCCTTCACAAATTCAGAAAATACAAAAATGGTCCTTGGGCTCTTATAATACCAAAACCAATCCGGACCTTTAGTAATAACCAAATCCAAACACAAAACAAACCCAGCCCATCCTTGGCCCAACAAAATAACCCGGCCCACTCCCCTAAATATAAAACCCTGGGTGTTGACCCTTTGACCCCGCCAAAATACCACCAGTACTGTTCACCCGTCTCCCCAAACCACCCAGTCACCAAACCAGGGTGGTTTTGCCACCTTTTCCCCCCTCCACTTGCTACCCCAGCTCACACGCTACCCTTTTCCACCACCCTATACCTAACCCTGCCACAATAAATGCTTCCACACCATCTTTTTCCCTCCAAACACTCAACCTCCCCTGTTTTCCCTTCTACTTGGGCTCCAAGCTCAATAAAGCTTCACAACTTGTCCCCTCCACCTATACAACCCTCCAAAGATCTTTAATTGATATCAAACCGCCTCAATCTGTCATAAGGACTTTGGCGCCAAAAGCAATTCAAACGGCTAAGATCAATTCTGCATTATCAAAGGCTCAGATTGAAGCAAGAAACTTAGGAGTGGTCACCAAGGCTTTTGGAGGCTATAAAAAGAAGAAGAGAAGCAGAGGAATGACTACTTTTGGCCTTAAGCCAATTGTCACTTAGTTTTTATTCATGTCATTTACTGCTTTCTTTTAATTACAATGTCATTTAAATGCTTTCAGTTATGTAATGAACCTTGACAAAGTTTAATTACAAGCTATTTACAGTTGTAGTTTCATAACCTTTAATTTTCATGTTATTTACTTTAAATGTCATTTAAATATTGTCATTTCAATTTCATGTTTGATTATTGTTGATTGATGGACTCTTTAGGTCACATAAGCTCCTGACAAAGCTTGTTAAGCTTTTAGAAACCTAATTCAGCTATGATCTTTTAAAATTAGAAAATACTAAAAAATAGAGAAAATAAATGAAAAATCAAAAAAATAGTTGGACAATAAAGAAGATGATGAAGCAGGGTTGAATTTGGAGTATAATGGATATTAGGAGCTTGATGGGAAGCTATTGGGTGTAACCTTGTCCATTTGTTCTAAGTCTCAGTCCATTTCTCATCTTGTAAGCATTTTCCTTAATTTTTGCTATTTACTGTTTCAGTATTTTATTTACTTTAATTGTCATGTTTTAATGTTTATTTGTTGTTGTTAGGTGTTTTTAAACCTTTAAATTATCTGTTCATGATTTGTGTTTAAGAGTTGCTAGGATTTCAGTTTTTACTATGAAAATGAGATACTAGTGATTTCAGTGTTTTTGTTGTTATAAGTGTTGTTTTTATGTTTAATTGTTCTTAATATATGTTTATATAGTGTATGGAATCAGGTTCTTATGCAAAATCAATGAAAACCTTAGGAATCATGTGACAAGTGATAAATAAGGGACTGTTTGGATTTGTATGGATTGAGGTCTGAGAATGGTTTGAGAGGTTCATTTCTGTACCTGCATAATCCTTGGGTTATTGGAGGGTTTGACACCCCTTTAGGCTCAATGGTTCTGTCTTTTACAGACTTGAGCATTTTCATTTTCATTTCAAAAGTCCACTGATTGATTGTTGTCTAAATCTGTGATATTGGATGCTAGTATTGTTATTCTTGTTTGATTGTGCATTATTAGTTATTCAGGAACTCAGTTCAGTAGTCATTTCCATGCTTTATTTGTGTTTAGTCAAATTTACTTTTCTACTGTCTTAGTTTTGTGTCTGTGTTGGATTTGTTGTCCAAATCTTTATTATGTGTTTAGATGTTAGTTTTCTTTGTTTAATTCATGTTCATTATGTATAATACATCAAAATCAGTGCTTAAATTCAGATCAAAGTTGATGAAAGTCAACTTTGATCATAAATTATAAAAGTCAAAATTACCTCAAACCTGATTTTTGAATATAAGTTTATTTTTACTGTGTCTTTATTATTAAGTTTTAATCTTAGTGCTCTTAGACTTTCATTGTTTAGCTGCTTATCTGTCTTATGTATTTTTGTTGATTTTTATTATTAATGTTTTAGTGCTTTTCTTAGTGCTTAATTTATGGTGTTTTTGCCCTGTACCCTGGCCACAAGCCCAATTTCACAAGCTTGCAGCTTGTTGATCTTTGGACTTGTGGCTATGTTTCTTTGTGTTTTATGAAGCCCTACTAGCTGTTTATTTATATTTGTGTTTATTTTCTAGTTTTTAGCTTATTTAGCTACTTTTCACATTCCACCTTTTTACACCACTTAGCCCACTCAACTGAAGCAAACAGTTGAGTGGTGCTAGTTACCAAAGCTTCTAATAAGCTCCTCAGTGAGCTTGAGTATGTGAACCTTGGCTTTTTACAAAGCCAAGGTACCCATCTCAATGGCTCAACATGAGTTGAGCTTATCAGAGCTTATTTTGATAAGTTGTGTGAGCTTGTGTTTGCCCACTCCCAACATACTCCTGAGCAATCAGGGGTATTACACTGTTTCCACAAGCTCACACCAAGCTCTATAGTGATCACAAGCCTGTGTGGCTTGGCTTTTTAGAAAGCCTAGCAACCCAGCTTATTGGTTCTGCTCATCACTTTCATGTTGTAGCTTATTAACCAGGGCTGCAACAAGCTTAAACTTATCACACCATGAAAAGATGTGCTGAGTCCTCAGCATTTCTTTCCCAACCTAGACAATTTCATAAGCTCACAAGAAGCTTAGTACTTGGCCCCAGCTTGTGCAATTTGGTTCAATGTGGAGCTTATCCACTAGTTTCTCAAATCCATAGCTTAATTCCAAGCTTGCAACCTATTTATAAGGGCTGCAAGTAGCTTCTTGTGTGTCCCATTTTTCTAAGTGTTCTGGGTAACCACCTTACTCAGTCAAATGGGGGGTTTTTCACTAGCTTCCTACAAGCTCATATGTGGACCCCACATGGTGAGCTTGGGCTTTTTGGAAAGCCTACCAACATGTCTTGCAACTCCAAGTCTTATTTTGGTCTTGTAAGCTTATTCACTAAGCTTAAATTGCCATCAAAGTTGGTTGCAGGGGTGTTTGGATCTGTGTACTCAGGATTAGCTTATTTGCTTATTTTGAGCTTATAAGCTAATCCCTGTTAACAAGCTTTTGTAAATATGTTAATAAGACTTGTATAGATACTTTTTAACTTTTACTTTTAAGTATGGAGCTTATTATAGGTTCTTAGAAGCCTCAATTCAATCCAAGTTTAGCCAAAAAGCTAAACTGACTAAATCATAAGCTCATGCTTATAAGCACTTCTCAGTGTTTATTTTTGTACATACACACATACTATACTTGTATATACACACACATAACTTTGTTTTACCTCTGTATAGTTTTTTGAAGCTTATACCAAGCTTATTTCCCTACTTTGAGCCCAAAAGCTCAACTGTGTGGGAAATAAGCCCACGTTTGGCTTATTCCTAGGTTTTATAAGTTTAGTTTTCTTAATATATGTATATTATCTGTTCTTATTTAGTTTCATAAAAAGAAAAATCAAAAACCAAGCTTTAACAAAAGTGATAGCTTCTATTTAAGAAGCTTTGGCTTAAAAAGCCAACTGAGAAAGAAATAAGCTGTTACACAGCTTATCTCTTAGTTTTGAAAAAGTTGTTTTTGTTAAAGTTGCTTATATTTACTTATTATACAGTTTTGTAAAAAGAAAAAATGAAAAATAAAATAAAAAGGCAAAAAGCCTGGGTGTGGGATTCGAACTCAAGACCTCTAGGATAGTAGCATGCTTATGTGCCCACACCCCTTCCAGTAGCTCTGGGGCACCAGTTCCGTTATACCTTGCACCCTTAATGTATTTAACCCATTTTTGGCTGTTTGGCTTTTGTGGACTGATAAGCTTATTACAGCTTATTGGGATAAGCTGGTGACCCAAGCTTAATTTTCTTAGCATCTTCATAATATTATTTTGTTTCTGTAATTTTTTTTAGATTTTTTACTGTTCATCTAATATATATAATAATTAATATAGTTTCATTAGGTTTTAGGAAATAGTTAGTAATATATTTTTAAAACTACTTATTTATAATTTTTATAAACTTTCTATATTTTTTATAGGTTCCTGAGATGATTAGGAAGTTTTATAAAAAGTTTTATAATTTTATAAATAAGTTTAGTATGTATAATAATTTAATTAGTATTAATTAGTTTAATTAAGTAATAATAATTTTAAATTAAGTTTTCTTATTTTTGTATATAAAATATAGTTTTTATATTTTTCTTAGCTTCTTATAAGTATTTTAGAATTATGTAAAAAGTTTTAGATTTTAGTTTACTTATTTAGTATTTATAATAATTAAATAATAGTATTAATAAATAGATAATAGTAAATAAGTAATAATAAATAGAATATCTGTATAATAAATATATTTTTAGTTTTAAAATTTCTTTTATATTATTTTTAACTTTTCTAAGTTTTAATTTTATTTTTTCTTAGCTTTATTTCACATTTTCTTATTTTTAGGTAATTGATAAATAGTTATAAATAGTTTTAATTAATAATAATTAAGTACATAGTATAAAAATAAGTTTTAATTTTCTAATAATTTTCTTATTATTTTAGGATTCCAAAAATATAATTTTCACATTTGTGAGAGTTATATTTGACGGTATTCACTTTTTATTTTGTACGTAGACGTTTATTTAAACGTATACGTACGCGTTTTAGTTTTCTAGGTTTTCTTATTAATATAATAATAACTTTGTAAATATAGTTAGTTATTTTATTTTCTTTTAATTTGCATTTAAGCCGTTAAGGCATGCAAATTCCCTTTTTGGGAAAGTTTTGTTTTATACGTTACGTTTACGTTTATTTAAACCTAAACGTACGTTTGTAAATATTATTTACTTTAGGGTTTCTGATTGTACGTTTCTTAAATGAAGTAGCTGTGACAGAGCTATTACTATTCACATTCCAGTGTTAGTCAATCAGATTCCTGTTTTTCTATATACGTATTATTTCAACACATTACAAGTCATTTTAGTATCACGTTCACACCTCGTTGGGACATAACGACCTGGGGATGTACTTTTCTGTACTCACGTACTTTTCTGTACTTAAGACCCACGGATTAACTTTGCCATTTCTCCTGGGCTGGCGCCCTTTTATCATCTGTTACGGTTGACCATTCACAAGCGGTTGACTTGTGTGATAGAGAAATAAAAGTGGTGTGGTTCGGGAGGAATCAGGGATCTTCAATGGCGACTGGCTTCCCTACCGATTAGCTCGGGAGGGTTGGGCCTGTGCTCAGCGGAAGATGTGTCCGCATATGCTTATGTGGCTTCTAGGGCGCAGTCCTGGAAGCTACAAGAACACATTCTAAGGAACAGCGGTATGGTTAGGATGGACGATGATTACAAGCTCGCACTGGACAACATTCACAGCTCTCTCCCCAATGTAGAGTTGGGCGGTTTTATGGATAAAGACACCGCCCCAAAAAAACCTCAAAAAATCTTGGCGAGTGCGTTTAACTATAAAACCATGCAGACTATGGAGGAGTTTAACATGTCTTCGCGCCAGAAAGAGGTGTTTGAATGCCTCAAAGGGGCCCATGCTCAAGATTTCCTCAATGCCCTCCCAATTAACGGGCTCGGGCAACACATGTCGCCTATCGAATATCGGGCTGTCCTCAAATACAGGCTTATGATTCCCATGTTTCCCGTCGACAAACCGTGTCCGATTTGTAAAAAAGCATGCTTGGACAAGTTTGGAGAACACGCCCTACATTGTAAGGAGCTGCCAGGCTTTAAATACAGACATGACCTGGTTAGAGATGTTCTATCGGATGTGCTACGAAGGGCAGGGATCTCAGCTAAGAAAGAGGCTCCCGTGAATTTCTTGACGGACCCATTGGACGGGCGGTCCACCTTGAGGCCAGCGAACATTCTTTTGTTTGGATGGGCGCAAGGCAAGCATGCGTGCATTGACCTTACTGGGGTATCCCCGGTGGTGGGACTTCGGGATTCTGTCTTTGTGGCGGGGCAGGCACTTTTGAAAGCCGAGAGCAAAAAAGTGGATAAACATGAAGCGGCTTGTCTAGAGAACCAGCATGTGTTTGTGCCCTTCGCTTTTGATACCTTTGGGGCGATAGCCCCCCAAGCAATCAAGCTCCTCGATCGCGTGAAGAAAGTTGTGCAAAGTAACTCTCCGGCTGCTAAGGGCCAATGTTTAATTTTCAATAGAGTAGGCTTTGCAATACAAAAAGGGGTAGCGGCGCAGCTTATGGCCCGTTTACCTACATGCCACTTGTAATTAGATATTTTGTTTATTTCATAGTTTATTTATTCCCGTTTCTAATATGATAGAGTAACTTTTGAGGAAACTGAAGTGAAGATTCCTACCATATTATTAATGGCTTTGACATTTTAATACGACAGACTATAACAGCAAATAAATCGAATCCAAAAATTTAAGTCAACCATAACAAAAGTATGGGTCAAAACTGGCCGGGTCAGTTTGATTCGCAAGCAATATTGAATATTTTCTCAGATTTCTTGTTAAGGGGGTGTTTGTTTAAGCTTATTTATGGGCTTATGAGCTTATGTGATTTTGGTTTATGTTTCATAAGCCCATTTCTCCAGCTTATTTTGAAATTTATTGGCTTATACAAGCTTGGTATGATATAATAAGCTTACATAAGCCCATGAGCCTTACAATAAGCCGGAAAAAATGGGCTTATGAAACATAAGCCGATATCACATAAGCTCAAAAATAAGCTTAACACTCCCTAAAAAGACCCAATAAGCAAAAGAACCATGAACATTCAAATATATTAATCTGTTAGCACTGTCATGGACATTCATCAAACACCTGGTCTGCATTCTGTTTGAATGCCCCGCAATAACAACTTATCATAAACGCTTATTAATACCAAGCAAATTAACACGAGATTTTTGTTGAAACAACTTACACCACTTACTACAAGTCTACAACTGTAAACCTTTATAATATGAAAGAATGTAAGGAATTAAGATACCATGGGGAAAAAGTCATAATAGGTGTGGTCTACATCTTGGATGGGAAGGGTTATAAGCCTTCATCATTTAACTCGGTAATACTATTACTAGGTGTAGGCTTCCTAACATTTTTTAAAACTAACCCCAAATCTACCACATCATCCTCGTATACCAAACGCAACCCACAAGTTTTAAAACTGCCTTCATCATCAAATTGAAGTTCCACAGTATCACCCGCTTCCATCACTGGTGTTGTATCATTAAGTCGATAAAACATGACCAACATGGAAAAGTTATTATAAAAATAATCACACAATCGATGAAGACGATGACAAATTGTTCCTTTCGTTTTATTAAAAATTACTGGAGAAATCGACGCAACATCCTTGTTGTTTCTGGTAGCACATAAGATGAGACCACATATTTTGCTATGATCAAATTGGATACGTGCCACAAAAGATAAAACATTTCCACTGTTCCGATAAGTACACCACTCAGGTAACTCCTTCACCGAGAGAGTGATGTATAAATATTTGGTACTCGTGAGTGATTCCTGTATAGCATTCAAGCATATTAATTAACATATTATAATGCATGAAAAAGGCCTCTTCATTGCAAAATATATATGCACATTAAATGGAGAGGTTGCTTACCTTGAAAACTTTGGAACGGAAAATATATGCATTTTGCATTGAATCAAATGGCATCACATCTAATGACCCACACTTGGTTGCATCTATATATGTCAGTTGCGATGGAAGAGGTGGAAGTAACTGTAATTCAGAACAATCATTTATGAAAAGGAATTCCAGTTTTGAAATGTTGCTGAAGCTCTCCGGTAGACTAGAAAATGTGTTTCCTGAAAGGAAGATAAACCATAATGACACCAAATTCCCAATTCCACTGGACACTTGCGAAATATTGCAATTTTCCATGTCTAAGTATCGTATGTTCCTCAGTCTTGTAACTTGTGTGAAACCTTCATATCCAAGTTTACAGCAATGACCCAATTGAAGGTCCGTCAGAAATTGTAACTGAGAACAGTTTGAAGGAAGATTCACTAGGTTAATACAATTAGACACACCTAAACCTTTAATGCTTGGCGGAAGATCTGGAATCGACTTTAAGTTGTTGCATCCATATAATTCTATTTGGTTCAGTTGATGGAGTTGGCAGAGGCTATTAGGAAGGCTAATAAATCTGGTATAACTTAACTTCAAGTGTTGTAGTGAAATTAGACTACCAACTTCCTGTGAGATCTCTAGTAGGTTGAAACAACTTTCGAGGGATAGATATTGAAGAGACATTAACTTGCCCATCGCTTCCCACGGGAGCCTCTTCAACCGACTGCAATTATATAGATCTAATTTTACAAGTTTTTGGAAGCAACCAATAGAGCTATCCAACTCTTCCAAATTTTCACATTTTCTTAACCTAAGTTCCTCAAGATTCTCGAGCCCAATGAAATTGCCGGTCTTGGTTAATGAGGCTGAAGAACTCACATCCAGAACCTTCAGCTTTTTAAATTTCTAGAAACACAAATATAATATGCTATGATTAATAAGATTGGCAAAAGAGAATGAGATGGGTCGGTGGGACCCTCCACCATCTTCACTACTTCTACTATTTTATCAACAATTTTTTATATTAACATCACACTATTAATTGTTAATCAATATCTCAAAAGAGAAATGCTATAACCATATAAAATTTATAAAAAGAAATCCACACAATGAAGTGGCAAGTGAATTTGTGGATGAAATAAGAGAGATAATTTAAATGTTAGAAAAAGAATGCCACAAATTAGATGACACCTCATTATGTGAGATTTTTTTTGTAAAACTTATGTGATTGTAAAATTCCTCATCTCAAAATGGTATGACATTTATATGTGTGCGTTATAGTTTCATTATTTTACTCTCTTTGTTTCAAAATAAATATCCAACATTTTATTTTGATAGTCTAAAAATAAATATTCATTTTTATGTTTCATCCAATCAGAAATGATTTTAGTGAGTATAGATCATATGTGATTAGTGAAAAGTGTGGTTAGTGAGAATTACAAAACTTTGTGCATTTTTGTAGTAGACACTTAGGCTGGTCCTAATAGAGACCGCAAACAAGACCGTCAACTCAGCGTCACGTTAACTTCTCTCTTCTTAACTTAACATCACCAACAACATAGCTTCTCTTTTGAATGTGATTCAAATTAATTGCAAGAGATAGTATTTACTCATTTGGAACATTCTATTTTATGAGCAAAGATCGATCGATGTGGATACCAATGGGGTAATAGAGACTTGTTGAGCATTTAACTGTCTAATACACTACTACCGACTTACATTAAATGTTTCTATCTTCGGAATGTGTCAAATCTCACTTTATGAAACAATGTTGACTACTGTTCCTCCCTTTTATAACAACTCTTGTACTTTTTTTTTGGCACTCTTTGATAAGTATTTTTCTATTTATCTTCCCAAGAAAGTTCTCGCCTAAACATCCTCATATATTTATATGTTTATCTTATGTTTAGAATAATATTTGCAAATTTCCTTGTATGATTTAATTTCCTAAACTAAAACAAATTTATGTTTTGAATAAGAGGATTGTATATCTTCCTACCAAATTTTCTTCCTAATCATATTGTTACTCACACAACCATACAACATGTGTTATGCACAATTTCTCTATTTTAATTTATCGATTTGTCACAATCATAAAAGTAAAGGAATAAATAGGAAGAATATCATTTTCTTTTGAATAAATTGAACTTTTATAAACGACACATGTCAATTATCTAATACACAATATTTTAATTTTCATCTTGCCGTTTTTCTAATTGAATGATAATGATCATAAAAAGTACTACCATGATGTTAGAATTCAGACTTTGAAAAACTTAAATGGGTAGTAAAGAATCATGTCTCGTGTATATAGTATAAAATTCTATTAACTAATTGGTACACTAGATATAGTAAGTGGCCTGATTCTATTTCTATACACCCAAGTCCCCCAATGCAACATATACAGGCCACATATCCAAGTAATCTCATTGGCATAAATAAAAATAAAAAATAACAAAATAACAAAATAAATAAATAAATAAATACATAAATAAAGGAGAGCGAATAAAAATGAACATACCTTGACTCCATCCCAAAGTTTTTCCAATTTGCTAAAATGCAATTTAATAACCACCACGTTGCCCATATCAATTATGTCTAGACATTTGCAAGGGAACCCAAACCATTCCAAGTATTTCAAATGTTTGAAAGAGAAGCAAGCGGACATGCTTTTGCAAGGGACCTTATTCCGTTTCCCTACCAAGTATTTCAAATGTTTGAAAGAGAAGCTAGACCTTGCCTTATCAATGACATATTTGGAAGAAAAAGACCATTGTAGTTTTCCGTCCCTATCATTTAGCTGAATAAACCTGAGATTACTCATCGGTTTAATGGCCTCTAATTGTACAGTTACAGGTTCTTCTATATAAGACATGTTTAACTTAATGCTTCTAACTGAATCCATTCCCTGATGAACAACAAAGGAGAGAATTATAGTTAGTTTTAATAAATTACGTAGTAAATTATTTATAAAAAATATCCGCGATATTATACCGAGCAATCTCTAAACAAGCGAAGAATGTCCCTATGACTTATCAATCTAGTACGTTTTCCAGGTTCATCCACATTTTCTTGGCGGATCACTTCTTGGCCCATTTGCCTAATCACTTGATTCATACCCACTGTTACACGCAGGTACTCATGTATGTATTTGACTAGAAATTTATCAACTAGATGTTGAATTTCAATATCTGGGAAGAATGCTGATTCTTCATCGTGCAGTACTTTGACAACCAATTCTTTATCCATTCCATCAAAGAAACAAGCAATATCCAGAAATAAATTCTTTGCAGTGACACCAAGTGAATCGTAACTTATCTGAAGTTGCTTTTGAACATCCCCATGAGGAATTCTTTTTAACTTCTCAAGTAAGCTCGGCCATTGTTTCCTTTCATGACCAATAAAATATCGACTCCAGACCTTAAGAACCAAGGGGAGCCCTCCAGCAAGAGCTGCGACTTCTTCTATAAACTTCATGTTGACGAGATTATTGTCTCTGGAAAACATAAGCCGATTAAAGAGATTAATAGACTCCTGTCTATTCAACTCTGTTGTTTGGTAGGAAGTATACGGAATGCGACCAAGGGACTGTTTGTCTCTTGTGATCACGATTATTCTACTTCCTTGAAAGAACGATGCCGGATTAATACCCAATGATTCCAATTGCTCAAAATTATCAACATCGTCAAGAACCAGCAGAATCTTCCGACCTCTTATTAACTTTTTTATCATTGTAACTCCATCATTGTGATGATGCATGCTTGGAAACTTATCATTTGGAGTTAAACGAGATATGAGCAGGTTTTGCAATTCAATCTTCCAATTGGGACCCCCACAACGGTAATGTATACCCTCAAGAAAACGACTAACATCAAAAAGCGAATAAATTTTATTGTACGTTGCTTTGACAATAGTGGTTTTACCTATCCCACTACTTCCAAAAACTGCAACCACCAAAACCTTTTCGCAATCTAACCTCAGTGTTGAAATTAGTTCTTCAGCCCGAGATCCTATTTCAACATCGTGGTCTGCAACATGCAGCTCTTGTGGACTTTGCATCTTTTCAAGTTGTTCAACAATATCCGATATGAACTTCTCCTCGTCCCTGCCAAATTGAAATGAGATATTCAATACATCGTACAAATATATATATATATATATATATATATATATATATATATATATATATATATATATATATATATATATATATATATATATGTAATATCTCTTGTAATTTTTTTTTTCAAAAGACATGTAGTAACAAAGATGAGAGAAGTTACCCATTTTGCAAGGGTAGACCAGACAATTGACCTGCACCTCTTAAGGCTTGCTTCCATTTCTGAACTCGCTTTGGATCAATGTCACCGTTGGCCTCATGAGCTTGGAAAGCTTCCTTAAAAGAACCTTCTTGACTTCTAACATCAGATGGTTCGACTTTATAAAATACAGGAAACTCTACCTTGATCAAACTTATTGCCAAGCCAGTCCCTTATGTCAACCAACTCATCGAGTGACCTTACAGAAGAAGCATAGTTGTTAGAGAATACAACAACATAGATCGCGGATTCCTCAATGGCTTTCAACAGATGTAAACGCATGTCTTGACCAGCAGGGAGCATGGTGTGGTCAGTTATCGTAAAATTGTTGCGACGGAGTGCTCCCTGAAGGTGGCTTATGAATTGTTTGCCGATGTCTTCATAAGAATAATTCATGAATACGTCATTTTTCGGCCTTTTACAATCAAAATCACCATCATCATAAGAATCTGAAACCCTTTTACAATCAAAATCCATTTTTGTATTTCAGTTTTGAAGGCAAATTAACAATGTGTGGTAACAAGTAGTACTGATACGCAGCTCCTTTTATTATTGTTATGGATAAAAGGTGAAGAAAAATGGAGTCAATCATTTTTGTCACATTCTAACTTTGCAACCAAATTTCGTCCCTGGCCTCTTTCCTGTTAATTGCTACTAACGTGTATTGACCTTTTACCATAAAAATGATATATTGGCTCATGAATATTCATATATTTATTTGGATTTTTCTAACTTTTGTGGTAGGGTACAAGTTAAACACACCAAAAAGTACCCAAAACTATACTTTTATATGGATCCTTAAGTCATTTGTCATGAGTTTCATAATACTTTTAGTGTACTTAACTTGTGTCCTTATGACACAAGTTAGAAAAACCCTATTTAGATATGTCAACATCTCATGAATTTCTTTTATGCGTACATATTAAACCGTGTTTTCATTTAATAAATCGCGTAAAGAAGGTCTCCCAACCTTTTGTTTTCTTTTCCATGTCTTTCTGTGAATCTATTGTAAGTAATATTTTCAGAAGAAGATGCTACGAAAGACTCATGAGATTATCAAATACGATGTTATTCAACCGTATCAAGGAAGGTTCCACGACCATTCATTCACATTGTTTATCATCACTCAAAAAAAGATAAAACTAAAAAGGTACATATCTAATTGAGATTGTGATTCCATGAAATCCCATCCAGAAACGTTTAGCTACAACGTGTTCCTTAGTTACATTACAAAAAAAATAGCTAATATCCACACTTGTTAAAAGCATATTTTCACATTCTAAAGCGTGTAAAATTGAAAAGTTCACACTTTCTTTGTGCGTGAACCAATTAAGTGTCACAAATTATTTCACACCATTATGTATGAATATCTAAGAATATTTCTCACACTTATTGTTGAGGGTGTGGGGGAGGAAAGAGACTTTTCAGGGCAAGAAAGAGAATTGAGTCGCGAGTAGGGATGTCATTCGGGTTGATCTGGTCAGGTTCGGGTCAACTCGGGTCAAGCCTCCAAAAAATAATACTCGAACCCAACCTTGTTTAGAACTCGGGTCAATTCGAGTTGACCCGATTGACCTGAATATAATTTTGAACTTGATTTACCCGACCCGAATTTACTCGGGTCGGCTTAGCCCGAATGACACCCCTAATCGCGAGTGATCAAGAGGAGAGAGATAATGAGTTTGAAGAGAGAGAGTATATATTTTCATTGTGTTGTGAGTGTGTACGTGTCTTTTGAAAGTATTTAAAAAAGAAGAAGAAAAAAGAAAAAAGTTGACGGAAATAGGGGGAATGTGATGCAAAGATTGAGAAAAGTTGAGGAAAAAATTAAATGAATAGTTTTTTGATGACGTGGAGCTGCTGTGGTGAGAGAAAACCCTCAACCACACCTTCCACCCGTACAAATGTGGATAGTAAATCAATTCTACTAACTTTTTGAAACAAATGGACGACTAACATCGCAAAGCGACGGTTTATAGCGGCAAATAATTATATTTGTGATATCGTGATTTTGGTTCGACCCTTGATGCAAAACGTGTATTTTTAAAATACAAAGCATGTGTTTTTAAAAATTAATATAATGTGTGTTTTTGAAAAATTGACAAGTTTAAAATTGATAAAGCTTAAAGGTGTATTAAGGGGTAATTTAGGTAAACAACATTAATTTAAGTTATAAGATTTTAATATTCAAAATTTAAAAAACAACATACACTTTTTATAAGTAATAGAGATTCTTCACACTTTTTTGATGAGATATGAATTTTTCACACTTTCAACTATGAGGAATTTATAGTTCAGAAAATAATAATAATAATACTCCCTGCGTCCCAATTTATTTGTCCAGTTTTGACTTTTTGAGTCATTCTTTGTCAACTTTGACCGTAAATATTCTTATTTGTGTTATATAATATTTGATGAAAATTATACAAATTAAAAATACACTTAAAACTCAATTTATTCATATATTTTGCATCAAATATTAAATAACACAAATAAACATATTTAAGGTCAAAGTTGACAAAGAAAAACTTTGAAAATTGAAAGTGGACAAATAAATTGGGACGGAGGTAGTAATAATTATTATTATTAGTAGGGTTAGTTTCGCTATAACTAGAGGAGTGGGGGCACAGATTGTTTCTCGGCTCCCTACTAATTTCTTGTAAATCGTATGAGTTTCTAATAAAGTGATGTTTATTAAATAAAAAAAAAATAAAAAAAAAATAATAATAATAATAATAATAATAATAATAACCTAGGAGGAATATGACACAATTATTCAATTTTAAGTGTGAGAATTCATAATTCGTCGCATTTTAAAGTGTGAGGATTTTGTGAAAATTCTTCACTTTTTAGCAGGGGTGTTAATCGGGTTGGGTTGGTCGGGTTCGGGTCTATTCGGGTTAGGTCAAGGCTAAAGATAACAAACCTGAATTCGACCCTATTTGAACTCAGGTTAGTCGGGTTCGAGTCAATTCATGTTGGGTCCATTCGGGTTCAATCGACCCGAATATGAGTAAAATGGTAACAAAATTACTTAATTGTACTAGTTTAAATAGATAATTTATAAAAGTTATATTTAATAATAATAATAATAATAATAATAATAATAAAAACAAAAACAAAAAACAAAAAAACAAAAAAAAACAAAAAAAAAACAAAAAAAACAAAAAAACAAACTTATTCGGGTCAATCAGGTCGACCCAAAACTTGAAACCTTTTGGTGAGTGCTTATTCACTTACTTTTATAAGACCAAAACCGGACTCATAAGACCAAAAACTAATCGAATTATGCCAAATTTGTAGTGTTTTTGTGTTTGTGATATGCAGGTACGGATATTTAAGAAAATGACAAAAATCACGAGAAAACAACGAAACTGAGCATGAGAGTGGAAGACGGTCAATTAATTAAAGCTGTGATCTTAAAAGTCAACATTGGACCCTGAAGAATCTTACTTTGTCAAGATCAGCCCTTGGATTTAGTTTTTCGGAAATGACAGAAGTGACCCTTGGAATTTCAGATTCTACATTTTTGGTCCTTGAAATTTCACAAATGCAAAATCTAAAAAATACCTACAACAAAACCTGATCCAACTTAGTTACTACGTGATACGGGTGAGTTCCTCATTGAGGACATCTTTGGGATCAAACTTAGGTTTCAACTTCCTATCGGTTTCCTTAGTATGGTATGACCTTTCAAACTTTTCTCCATCCGGATCATACAAAGTCATCCTCATATGCCATGATCCGTCACCTTCTTTAGGTGGCTTGTCCCACCTCCATTTACACTTGTCTCCCTCTCTTTTCCACTTATTCATCTCTATATTAATAGGCATTACGCTCAAGAACTCAATCATCTTCCTAAAGACTAAGGGGTCCTCAAAGGGATCTAGCTCTTCATATCTAGCTATGAGTTGTTCCACTGAATGTATCTTTTCAATGAAATCTTTTTCTAGATAGAATGGGCATTGAGGTCCTATAAAGTTCCTTTCTATCCAAGGTCCATATCTAGATGGTCTCCTATTCATCTCTACCCAATGTGGTGTCGGTTCATCATCACAATCATAACTATGCTTTTTAACATCGTACACTGACCAAGTATCGCCTTCACCTACCGCTATCTTAGACTCCTTACAATCTATCATGGTGCTAGCGGTTGCTAAAAATCCTCTTCCTACCAATAATGGGCATGTAGTGTCACTAACCATGTCTAGGACGTGAAAATCCGCTAAGATAGTTAACTTTCCTACGTGAACAACTACATCCTTAATCATTCCAACCGGATGGGCAATACTTCCATCCGCTAGACCTATCAATACCTCCGTTTCCTCTAACTTTCCTAGCTTAAAAGTGGTGAATAAGGATAAGGGAGTCAAGTTGAGGCTTGACCCTAAATCGGCTAGTGTGTCGAAAGCTTCGGATCTTCCTATCTTACAAGGCAAAACAAATATACCCGGATCATCAAGCTTTTTAGGCAACTTGTTTTGAACGAAGGCGGTCCCGTTTTTACCTAGTTTAAACTTCTCATATTTTTCTAGGAGGGCACTATAGTAGGGAGCATGGGCTAAGACATCAATGACGGGGCGTTCAAGGTGAAGTTCCTTGAATTCATCGTCAAGGTCTTGCGTAGGAGGTGTTTCAACTATACTTTTGACCGGTTTTATATTGGGTATTTTACTTGATTGGTCCTTTTGAAGAATTTGGTTTTGTTTGAAACACGTGCTCGTTGATTTAACCGAGTAGTATTGTGGACACGAAGTGGGTGACGAAATTGATGATATGGAATTAACGTTTAGTTTCGAATTCTTGACCGTGTCGCTTGGGAGTGCTCCCATTTCTCGGTCATTGAGGACTTTCAACAATGCGTCAATTTTGGTGGTCATCTCGCTTTGCTTTTGTTTGAAATCGGCTTCAAACTTAGATATGCGAGCTTCTTGAGATGCCATGAATTTAGACATCAACCCTTCAAGATTGTTGGTACTACCATAGTTGTTAGAAGGATTGTTGTTGAAAGTACGGTTGGAGGGTGGACCGTTTGGTTGGTAACGATTAGGCGGATTGGAAGAGTTGGGTTGATTTTGTTTCCACCTAAGGTTTGGGTGATTTTTCCAAGAGGGGTTGTATGAATCACCGTAAGGGTTTGGCTCGGGCTTGTAAGTGTACCACTTATCTCCCGCTTCGTCGGTACGCGAGGATGCGTAGTCCGCAAAAGCTGTTCCGGGGAGTTCCACACAATCACGAGTGTCATGGGGACCACTACATAATTCGCATGAAGAAGTGATTTTATTCACTTGGCTTGAAGGCTTAGGAGCTTCGTAGGATTTCATGAGAAACTTGACTTGGTCCTCAAGTTCCATGATCCTACGGTCGGGAGTGCTAGAGTTGTTCGAAGGCAAAGATATTGCCTTGACCGTTTTGTTCAAATCACGGGGATCATTCCAACTTTCGTTGTCATAGAGAGCAAGATCTTCTATGAGTTCCCATGATTGTTCCGCACTTAGATCACGTAGCTTACCACCGGCCGATTGGTCAATGGCTCGCCTCGTGGAGAGATCGATATGGTCATAAAAGATTTAGACTTGGAGCCAAAGATCTATGCCATGATGAGGACTTTTTGGAGTAAGTCCTTGAAACGAGTCCATGCTTCATAAAGAGATTCATTTTGACGTTGTTGGAACATCAAGATATCATTTCTAAGCTTAGTAGTTCTCCCCAGTGGGAAAAATTGAGCAAGGAAACAAGTGGTGAGACCATCCCATGTGGTGATGGATCCCGCGGGTAAACGCTCAAGCCATTGACTAGCTTGATCCCGTAGAGAGAATTGGAATAGGTGTAATCGGGTTGTCTCTCTAGTTGCAACATCTAGGTCTATGGAGTCTACGATTTTAAGGAAGTCCTTAAGATGTTGGTTTGGATCTTCGGAACGAAGTCCATGGAATGCACATCCGCTTTGCACCAACCGGATGGTGTCGGATCGCAAGGGGGTCACATTGGCTCCGGTGAGCTCAATGGTGTTTCGGTAGCCTTGGTGGCTAGGTCAGGAATACTCTCCTAAGGTTCGGGGCCTAAGAGGTTCTAGTGGTGGGTTTTGTTGTGGTGGGATGACGGATTCAAAGATGTTCCCATCGTCCATGATGTCGGGTGGTGAAGAGTTACGAACAAACACACAAAGAAATAAGATAGACTAAAGAAACCTAAAAATAAAAATAAAATCTTACTAGAAAGGAATCTAGCAAGTAGACCTAATAAAAAGAGATTCTAACCTAGACAATAACTATTCCCTGGGCTGCGGCGCCAAAAACTTGATGCATGGGGTTTGCACCAGGCTTTACCTCTCAAGGGATCTTGAGAAGCTTACAACCCCCACCAGGCAGTGTACCTGATCGTTGTAGTATAGTATAGTGACAAGTACCGGGGGATTGATCGTTCAGCTAGGAATAGTGTCGCTAGGATTAGAAAACCTAAATACTAGTTCTAAAGATGAGAGATGATTATTTTTGTATTTTTTATATTTTTTAGAAAGCAAGTAAAAATCTCAGGTTTTAAGGATTTGGGCGGAATTAGTTGCTAGTCAACTAACCCAATACTAAAGATGCAATCAAAATAAAATACTAGAAATGAAAATAAACTATATTAAACTAAGGTTGTGAGCAATAAGTGGAGAAATTGTGTTTACTTAGATTTCACTACTCCCTAGATATCTTTTACACGTTAATTACTTGTTATAGTTGCGTGGATGACAGATTGTATTCCTTAATACCATTCATGGGGTGGCGTACTTTACTCCCCAATCCTATGAGTGCCTACTTCACTCCTATGTCGAGCCGGCTAAGAAGCTCCTAACATGGCATCATTAGAATTTACTCATGCATTAAATACAACCAATAAAACCTAGTACACATCGGTTCATGTTTCCTAAGACGTTCAAGCATGTTACCAATTGGAGATCTGCCAGTTTTCTTTAGCCTAACATTGAAATCATTCATCCAATACAACCATAAACAAGTAATCAACATCTAGGTTTCATTAGATCTAAGCAAACACAAGATAAATCTAGCCTAGCATGGTGGAATCAAGACAAGCACAAGATATAGACAACCAACACATAGACATATTGATTGAATTAGAAGAACACTTATCTCAATTACACATGTAAGGTGTAGCAACCCGTAAATTTTCACACATCAAAATGACTATTTTGCCCTTTTGACTTTGACTTTTGACTATTTGACTTTTACCGTAACGTAAAAGCAATTACTATAACCGGTAGTTAACCGGTAGTCTTCCAAGTTAAATAATTCATTCTGTTTCGAATTATTACTCTCTGAACGTTTACGTTCACCTTTGTCTATTTAACGAGATGTTATATTGCATTTCCTGCGTACCGATACCGTAATAATAATGGTTTACATTCGATAATCACTATTCGGAATCAGTAGTTTCGTTTTTATATAACTATTATAAAAACGCTTCCAGGAATATATTTCTCACAATTACTAAACTGAGGTACCACATTTACACTTTAGCTCAACGGGACACGGGACACATGATATAATAATAAAACAAACTCACCCTTATCTTATCACCTCCACCGCCTCCCTCTTCATATAAATAAACAGATAGTCAGATCTTATCATCTCTCTCTCATTATTGATATCATCTCCCTCACTCTCTCTTCCACCGCCACTCTCCTGCACCGCCTCACACACCACCGCCTCTCCTCTGCCACACCACCTGATAACACCAACCACAAGGAGAAGATCAAGGGTGAGTGGCTACGGGTTTAGATGGTGATGATAGGCTCTCGCTTGGTTCAGGTAATCACCACCACAAACGCACAACCTGCCGCCACCATCATCCCTCTCCGCCACGCTGGTATGTCAAAAGCTCATAACAAATCAATCTCTAATTATTTTTATTCTTAAATCCGTATACAAATTTGAGCTACAAGAGTTTTCATGGAATTAAAACTATAATAAAGGTGTTTAATAATCAGATTTGTGTGGCGTCAATCATTAAAGTGGTGTTTGGGATTTGATTTGGGTGCTTATGTTTCTGTAACAGAAGGCCAAGCCACAAGGCCTCAGATGCGAGCCTTGTGGTGATAAGGTTTAATTCATTTATTTTAACTTTAGCTTATTTAAGCTTAGATGGGCTTGTGGCTTATTGGTCTCGGCTGGGAAAAGAAACACCACGAGGGTGGTTTGTTTGTGCTCGATTTATCAGAGACAACACCCAAGAGGGTGTTTGTTGACTCTCGGTTTGGTACTACCAAACTCGAGAGGGTGCTTATTTGCTTTTCGGTCTCAGTTCAACAAGATACCCACGTAGGGTATTGAGCTCATTTAGCTTTTCTCTCAGCTCAACTACACTCCAAGAGTGTCGAGTGATGCCTTGTTTTGGTTTAACAGCAAGACACCATATGGGTGTTTGTTATTTACTTGCTGGGTCGAGCCCACTGTTAGGGTGTGTTTGTTAAGCTACAAGGGTTGTTAAGCTACAAGGGTGCCTTGTTTAAGCTATAAGGTTTATTAAACAATATGGGTGCGCTTGATTTGACTTGTTTGCTTAGGCTTACACCGCGACCCAACTAGGGTGCGCTTGGTTTGTTTATTACCTGCTGTTGCAGCACAGTTCACCCCAAAGGGTGTTAGTTTGTTTTGCGTGAATAGGTTAGATCGTGCTGTGGGATGATTGTTTAGCTCACGTATTGTTTATATGTCATATTAAAAATATTATACTTGGAATAGAAGCTTAAAAATGAGGTTTTGAGGTGTTTGGAACAAGTAATATTTGTGCAGATTTTTGTGACACGCAAACCGAGGTTCGAGACTTTGTAAAAACTAAATTTTGATTGGATAATATGAAAGCTTATTTTTATGTTCATTTCGGTAATTGGAATGTCCCGTAACTCCTAATAACGAAGAAGTTATGGCCGAATGAAGTTTTAAAATTTATATACTAAAGTTTCAGCTATGTATTTTCGCTACTGTCCCAGATTTGTAAACGACAATTTTGAGCCCTTTCGAGTTAGTTTCAGCCTTCTGGCGAAACACGAAAGTTGTTCGGAACGACGGCTTGCATAAAATCTCTTTACAGTCCAAGTCACGAAAGCATAATATAGCGGGTCAAAACTGAGAGTCAAACTACTGCAGTTTATTTAAAAAGTCAAAGTACCAGTAGAAACTTGCAGGGGCATTCTGGTCATTTTACATTGATATTCAGGTCTCGGCTATAACTAAAAAGTTTTCCGTAATGTCGTTTTATACAAAATCGCTTTCGAGTACCAGACGTGAAAATGTGTTTTAATGGGTCGTTTTGGCCGGGTCAGATTTAAGTAAAGCATATATTAATGGATTAACTTATAATTATTATTAGACTACTTATTGAACTATTAAGCTTTGGACATTGGATTAAAAACCATTAAGCATGACCTTTGGGCTGTACACTGGATACTTATAGGATATGACAGACTTAAGATATCGGACCTAATATATCGGGCGGTTGCCCATTGGATTATTAAGAGGCTATTAAGTATACTATATACGTGCTTATTACCTTTCATACTTATGCTATATGATTTGTGCTTTGGCGTGCGTTTTGTTTGAGTTTATGACTTTATACCACCACACGAATGGGATACTAAACTTTTTACAAACATTGATACAAATATTCCACGAAAACTACAACACTCTACCTTTTGAAACTCATACGTATCGATTACTTTCTGCGTATTATGTTTTGAGACAAGCTTATATTCATTAGGTTATGCCGATTCTGTATCGTTGCGCTCTAATTATTGACATCACTTATGTTACTATTCTGCCATACTCCTTGGCACAGTTGTGTTCATTACATCACTACATCCCAAGGTGAGTTCATAGCCCCACTTTCCATTACTTAATTGTTTTACAAACCCTTGGGGGGAATACATGCTATTTTAACCGAGCACAATGTTTTCAAATTGTATGCTTGCCTGATTGTTTTATTATCACTAAGTACCATCCTTGCCAAACCGAGATCCCTTATTATGAACCATTTAATCACTAGAAATAGTGAGCGCGAATATTGTGAATAGGCCTATTAGGATTGACGAATCCCATTTGTATTGACTAAGTTCAAACAAATGCATTAATATTTGAGACGTTAGGTATGACGGCAAAGTACCTAGCGGGATAACTCCGCCGATTGATATTGGTACCCATTAACGTTTTGGTGTCATAAGCTTAGTATTTGATAATAACTGTTCCGGGCGTATAACAACATAGCCCATCTTTGTTTTCCAAACATTGGTGTGAGTCTATAGCTCACACTACCAACATATTGTGTTCAAACATTAAACAAACTCTATGAATATCACTCAACCTTTGTGTTGACCTCTCAAGCATGTATTTCAGGTTCATGACGATCAAGGATGGCACGGAAGGGCACGGATACTCAAGAGGGCTATAAATTTTATTATCATTCAAAAACTCATTTAATGTTAATTGTAAACATGGAACCATTTGGGACCTCATTTTGTAATCTCTGATATTTATACAATTTGAATGATAAATCTTTTAAAACGACTCAATTGGAGTTCGTTTTCTATTATTGTGACTATTGTGCCGTCGAGTAACACCCAGTTTGAATTCCGCTGCAACCATGAATTGGGGGTGTTACAGATTGGTACCAGAGCCATGGTTATAGAGAAACGGGTCTAATTGAGACCTAAACTATAACTACACTACAAGCAAAAACATTTTATAGCCTTCCGATCTCCGTGTCTTCCATCCTCCAGATGATTATGGACTTAGTAAGCATGATATGCTATACAAACATATTAGTATATTCATATATACTCATTTTGAGCATTTCCCCGTAGACATTTTTATGCTACACAAACATAATTGCATATTTATATATGTACCCTTAACATAATTGAGCATTTCCCCGTAAGCATTTTATGCTACATGAACATATATAAGTATATTGATATATACACACTAGGCATTTTACACTACACGAACATATATAAGTATATTGATATATACATTCGAGTTATTTTCAATCATTTTATCTAAACATATCTGCGTATGCCTATTCTAGGGCATTTCGGCACAACTACATTCTCCCAATCATGTTTCTACTCCAACATTTTATGTCCAAGACATTGTAACTGATTGCAATGGTCTTTCCTATTTCCCGGACATTGTATGATACAATGGTCTTAATCATTTCTCAAATATTTTGAGTCACAAAATGGTCTAACCTACTTCCTAGACATTGTGAATTGCACAATGGTCTAATCTACTTCTGAGACATTGTGATTTGCGTAATGGTCTCTGGAATTATTCCATCACATCATCAATATCATTTCATATGATATCAAAAACCCATCACAATCTATCGTTTTCTAAATAGAATATGAGATTTCTAAAGGATAAACTAATCCATCACCTACGAAAGCTGAAGTTCAGCTCTACATTCATCAAAGTTTTCTTATGAAACCTTCATTATTAAAAGCTCGTGATCCTGGCCAAGTATGGACTGTTACTTAAAACTTCCTTTCCACACACATACCTACCCGTACTATCTTCTATGCGATGGAATGTGAAAACATGGGTTACAAGTCTTGTATGGGCGGGACTTGCAACTGAAGGGTTTGACATCGCCTTTATTTAGTGGACAGTTTCCCAAAAGCAACGGACATATCACAAGTATACCTAATTTAGGTATTTAAAAATTTTATCGAACCTTGGCTAAATATAGACTAGTCACCTATATTTAACCTAGGGACAGTGGAATATAGTCTGACTAACTATATTCGACTTAAAATTTTCAAATACTGAGAGTAGTTGTAGTAGGGTTATGTTTAGATTGATTTCCTACATGAACACGATAAACCACCAGAATACATTAAAACAATCTAGAGACACGATAGTGCCTTACCACTCAGCAAGATCTTAACACCTTATTTGTATGATCTAAATTTATTCTTGAAATTTTTCATTTATGAGATAATCCGAACTACTATCTTGGGATAGTTATCAATTATTCTCTTCATCCTGTAGAAGTACTATCCTGTTTAGGTCCTAAGGATACCATTCCATCATAAACTTTTAAAATCTCTTAAGATTTTTAAAGCAAACTCAACATCTATACCTAAGAGTATTAATATTAAGCATACACTACATACTTTTGTTCATCAACATATCACATCATTATCTTCACAACCGTTACAAACACAAGCTCATTAACAGATCTTGATGCACTTTTAAAGCTCAAATCATCCTTAGTTACACCACAAGCACCCTTATCAGCTTTACAAGAGTGAATATTCATCTTGTACTTTTAGAACACCAGTATCATCTCGTAATACACTACCTTGTAACTTACCGGCTAAGTACGAATGTTGGGTTGGGAATTCTTAGGTAGGATGATTTATAACGTCTTTATTTGAAATGGATTGGGATGCCTTTTTATTTAAATAAAGAAATTGTAAATCACCGAACCATAAGTTTATATTCCTCTATTTACATTGTTTGGGATGCCTCTCTATGTAAATAAAGAATTATAAACAAGTGGGCTTAGTTGTATCCGATATGACATGAGTATGAACTCGAACTTTAGAATCTCCGGTATTCTATTTCTCAGCAAAAGTTTTAAGATCTCATTAGAACTTCCTAAGTTCATTCATAAGTTGTCACTTTTGCCGTTGCAAATCTTTACAATCATGAGTTATATATTGAGTTAACAGACTTGTTACACTTTTGACTTGGTTCAGTCTCAAACTAACAGACTGTGTTTGATATTCTACCTACTTTACTTGAGTGTGTGGACACCTACACATAAACTCTCCCAAGAGTTCCTTCCATTTGTTGACCTTTATTTTAGAGACATTGTTTCTCGAAATGTTCTCTCTCCACATCCCCACACCGTTTGTTACTATTGTTATTTTTGCCATTATTTAATTCATGAGCAGACCGAGCTCTTACAACATGATCCACTGGCTTACGAGACATCAAAATTGATTCATCATCTAGGCACCTAAAT
The DNA here is from genome assembly GCA_030686995.1 of Artemisia argyi. Lineage (NCBI taxonomy): Eukaryota > Viridiplantae > Streptophyta > Magnoliopsida > Asterales > Asteraceae > Artemisia > Artemisia argyi. The sequence continues at coordinate 192,503,177 of CM060676.1, forward strand.
GCAACCACTCTCTCTAGGCTTTTGAAACTGCTGCATTTGCAACTCATGAAATCCTTGTGAAAACAACCTCTTAACACCTGGCACAAACAATCACTCGAAGAGGCGCCACAACATTTGGTTCTCCAATATTTTCAGCTAGCCCTGCAACATTAGACTCTCCAATTGTTTTAGTCCTCCAAACATCTATACCCTTACTTTATTTCTTACAAATGTTAGTTTGAGCCATGATATTAATCGTAGCACTTTCGCTCACCCATCAAAACATTAAAAGAGTTCTTGATTTCACCTGGGAGTGTGAGATCAAAATTCTCCACAAATATCTACAATCTTTCCCAGACATCTCAACATCGGACTATACAAGATCCAGACTAGGATTGGTCATTATTCCTCTAGAAGAGATCCAGGAGATTGACGAATGTCTGAACTTTATCACAGAACCAATCAAGATCATAGACCGTAAGGTCAAACGACTTAAGTAAGGTCGCATTCCTATTGTTCAAGAGTTCGTTAGAACTTTCGGTAAGAACTCGAATTCACGTAGGAGCGTGAAGACCAGATACGTCGCAAGTACTTCCATCTTGTCTCGACTCTCGAACACTCTGTCAGCAGATAACACCCGCTGAACTTCGGGACGAAGTTCCAATTGAGGGGTGGATACTGTAGCAACCCGTAAATTTTCACACATCAAAATGACTATTTTGCCCTTTTGACTTTGACTTTTGACTATTTGACTTTTACCGTAATGTAAAAGCAATTACTATAACCGGTAGTTAACCGGTAGTCTTCCAAGTTAAATAATTCATTCTGTTTCGAATTATTACTCTCTGAACGTTTACGTTCACCTTTGTCTATTTAACGAGATGTTATATTGCATTTCCTGCGTACCGATACCGTAATAATAATGGTTTACATTCGATAATCACTATTCGGAATCAGTAGTTTCGTTTTTATATAACTATTATAAAAACGCTTCCAGAAATATATTTCTCACAATTACTAAACTGAGGTACCACATTTACACTTTAGCTCAACGGGACACGGGACACATGATATAATAATAAAACAAACTCACCCTTATCTTATCACCTCCACCGCCTCCCTCTTCATATAAATAAACAGATAGTCAGATCTTATCATCTCTCTCTCATTATTGATATCATCTCCCTCACTCTCTCTTCCACCGCCTCTCTCCTGCACCGCCTCACACACCACCGCCTCTCCTCTGCCACACCACCTGATAACACCAACCACAAGGAGAAGATCAAGGGTGAGTGGCTACGGGTTTAGATGGTGATGATAGGCTCTCGCTTGGTTCAGGTAATCACCACCACAAACGCACAACCTGCCGCCACCATCATCCCTCTCCGCCACGCTGGTATGTCAAAAGCTCATAACAAATCAATCTCTAATTATTTTTATTCTTAAATCCGTATACAAATTTGAGCTACAAGAGTTTTCGTGGAATTAAAACTATAATAAAGGTGTTTAATAATCAGATTTGTGTGGCGTCAATCATTAAAGTGGTGTTTGGGATTTGATTTGGGTGCTTATGTTTCTGTAACAGAAGGCCAAGCCACAAGGCCTCAGATGCGAGCCTTGTGGTGATAAGGTTTAATTCATTTATTTTAACTTTAGCTTATTTAAGCTTAGATGGGCTTGTGGCTTATTGGTCTCGGCTGGGAAAAGAAACATCATGAGGGTGGTTTGTTTCTGTTCGATTTATCAGAGACAACACCCAAGAGGGTGTTTGTTGACTCTCGGTTTGGTACTACCAAACTCGAGAGGGTGCTTATTTGCTTTTCGGTCTCAGTTCAACAAGATACCCACGTAGGGTATTGAGCTCATTTAGCTTTTCTCTCAGCTCAACTACACTCCAAGAGTGTCGAGTGATGCCTTGTTTTGGTTTAACAGCAAGACACCATATGGGTGTTTGTTATTTACTTGATGGGTCGAGCCCACTGTTAGGGTGTGTTTGTTAAGCTACAAGGGTTGTTAAGCTACAAGGGTGCCTTGTTTAAGCTATAAGGTTTATTAAACAATATGGGTGCGCTTGATTTGACTTGTTTGCTTAGGCTTACACCGCGACCCAACTAGGGTGCGCTTGGTTTGTTTATTACCTGCTGTTGCAACACAGTTCACCCCAAAGGGTGTTAGTTTGTTTTGCGTGAATAGGTTAGATCGTGCTGTGGGATGATTGTTTAGCTCACGTATTGTTTATATGTCATATTAAAAATATTATACTTGGAATAGAAGCTTAAAAATGAGGTTTTGAGGTGTTTGGAACAAGTAATATTTGTGCAGATTTTTGTGACACGCAAACCGAGGTTCGAGACTTTGTAAAAACTAAATTTTGATTGGATAATATGAAAGAGCTTATTTTTATGTTCGTTTCGGTAATTGGAATGTCCCGTAACTCCTAATAACGAAGAAGTTATGGCCGAATGAAGTTTTAAAATTTATATACTAAAGTTTCAGCTATGTATTTTCGCTACTGTCCCAGATTTGTAAACGACAATTTTGAGCCCTTTCGAGTTAGTTTCAGCCTTCCGGCGAAACACGAAAGTTGTTCGGAACAACGGCTTGCATAAAATCTTTTTACAGTCCAAGTCACGAAAGCATAATATAGCGGGTCAAAACTGAGAGTCAAACTACTGCAGTTTATTTAAAAAGTCAAAGTACCAGTAGAAACTTGCAGGGGCATTCTGGTCATTTTACATTGATATTCAGGTCTCGGCTATAACTAAAAAGTTTTCCGTAATGTCGTTTTATACAAAATCTCTTTCGAGTACCAGACGAGAAAATGTGTTTTAATGGGTCGTTTTGGCCGGGTCAGATTTAAGTAAAGCATATATTAATGGATTAACTTATAATTATTATTAGACTACTTATTGAACTATTAAGCTTTGGACATTGGATTAAAAACCATTAAGCATGACCTTTGGGCTGTACACTGGATACTTATAGGATATGACAGACTTAAGATATCGGACCTAATATATCGGGCGGTCGCCCATTGGATTATTAAGAGGCTATTAAGTATACTATATACGTGCTTATTACCTTTCATACTTATGCTATATGATTTGTGCTTTGGCGTGCGTTTTGTTTGAGTTTATGACTTTATACCACCACACGAATGGGATACTAAACTTTTTACAAACATTGATACAAATATTCCACGAAAACTACAACACTCTACCTTTTGAAACTCATACGTATCGATTACTTTCTGCGTATTATGTTTTGAGACAAGCTTATATTCATTAGGTTATGCCGATTCTGTATCGTTGCGCTCTAATTATTGACATCACTTATGTTACTATTCTGCCATACTCCTTGGCACAGTTGTGTTCATTACATCACTGCATCCCAAGGTGAGTTCATATCCCCACTTTCCATTACTTAATTGTTTTACAAACCCTTGGGGGGAATACATGCTATTTTAACCGAGCACAATGTTTTCAAATTGTATGCTTGCCTGATTGTTTTATTATCACTAAGTACCATCCTTGCCAAACCGAGATCCCTTATTATGAACCATTTAATCACTAGAAATAGTGAGCGCGAATATTGTGAATAGGCCTATTGGGATTGACGAATCCCATTTGTATTGACTAAGTTCAAACAAATGCATTACTATTTGAGACATTAGGTATGACGGCAAAGTACCTACCGGGATAACTCCGCCGATTGATATTGGTACCCGTTAACGTTTTGGTGTCATAAGCTTAGTATTTGATAATAACTGTTCCGGGCGTATAACAACATAGCCCATCTTTGTTTTCTAAACATTGGTGTGAGTCTATAGCTCACACTACCAACATATTGTGTTCAAACATTAAACAAACTCTATGAATATCACTCAACCTTTGTGTTGACCTCTCAAGCATGTATTTCAGGTTCATGACGATCAAGGATGGCACGGAAGGGCACGGATACTCAAGAGGGCTATAAATTTTATTATCATTCAAAAACTCATTTAATGTTAATTGTAAACATGGAACCATTTGGGACCTCATTTTGTAATCTCTGATATTTATACAATTTGAATGATAAATCTTTTAAAACGACTCAATTGGAGTTCGTTTTCTATTATTGTGACTATTGTGCCGTCGAATAACACCCAGTTTGAATTCCGCTGCAACCATGAATTGGGGGTGTTACATAAGGGTTCAAGGGCTGAAAACCCTTGAAAAACCTGTAAAATTCGTATGTGGTTCGGCCTTAGGGTTTCTCCAAACTTGTTCCTCCTAATGAATGAAAATTAGAAAATTATATATAGAAAATTGAGTCCGACGGCGTCAAGAACAACATTGTGACGCCGTCATCTCGCCGCCAAAAGAATCCTCGGACTGCCTTGATCTATATCTGACACCGTCATGTATTAAACTTTTCCAGGCCGTCACGTATTTAACTCTTGACGCTCTTCCTTGTGACGCCTTCATTTCTGTACTGGGCCGTCATGAAATTTACTCTTGACGCCGTCAGGATGGTACTCTTGACGCCGTCACATACTGTTCCCAGCTTGGAAAATTAAGTCTTTGGCGTTTTCTTCACTTTTATGCTCCAAAAACGTCATAATTGCTTCCTTTTCCAGATTTCACTCCCAAAGTACCTAAAATCACAAAAGGAACGATTTAGGGCAATATTTGATCAAATAAATTCAATTCCGGGCTTAAATGACCACTTAAAAGTTGTTCATTTTTCGCCTCATCAAAGACTTTTAATTCCCAACAATAATTTTTTACTTATATGGATTGTGACGCCTCTTTATATAAGTAAAGAATTGTGAACAAGTGGTGTGTTCCCGATATAGCATGAGTACGGGTAGGAAGATAGAAATGAAAACTAAAACAAGTTAGACATCAAAGGGAATAAGTTAAGTGTGAAACGAATTAAATGACGACTTTAAGTTTGATATGAAATTGTGAAACCTAAGTTATAGGTGTCTAGAGTAAAGGTTAATGGATTAAGAGTTTGAGCTGATGGAATGAAATTTCTTAAGACATAGGCTAAATGTGAGAAAAGGCCTTGATAGACGCTAAGGTACTTAGGTAAAACGTGACAGTGTTAGTCAAAGTTTGACTTTGTAAAGTCAAAGTAGTGGAGTTTTCTCAAGTGACATATAGTCCTTGATTGAAATTTTTAGAGTAAATTGAGCAAGAACTTGGTGTAATGGCAATAGAGTTGATTAAATGGTAGAATGCTTATGATAATTTGTGACAAATAAGACATCATGTCATTACTAAGAGTCGAAATGTGATAGATAGAAGCTTAAAATAGTGCGAATTAAGGAGTATGACTATGTTACTGTATAGTTAAGTGTTGCCAAATCATATAGATTGTTGTAACTAGTTGGATTGTTTTTAGAAGTATTATGATAGAACGGGTTTAATATGTAGGTGAGTTTTGTATATGGACATAAACATCAAGCAAATATATTTTGGGGACGAAATATAAATAACGGGGTGGATTTATGACACCCTGAAACTGGGTTTTGAACATTATATTACTAGAGTACCATTATCTCATTTAACTATGACATTTATGAGTTAAAGGCCTTACGTGATTGGTAAATGTGATAGATATAAGCTTAAAATGGGGCGAATTAAGGAGTATGACTATGTTATGATATAGTTAAGCGTTGTCAAATCATATAAATTGTAGCAACTAGTTGGATTATTTTTAGAAGTTTTAAAATAGAATAGGTTTAATATGTAGATGAGTTTTGTTTATTGACATAGACACTAGGCAAATAAATTTCGGGGACGAAATCTAAATAAATGGGTGGATTTGTGACACCCTGAAACCGGGTTTTGAGCATTATATTACGAGATTGCCATTATATCATTTAACTATATGTATAAATAACACGAAATCAAAAATCGGCGCATTTCCATATCTAATTTTTCCACCAACTTGTCCACCATGTCCAACGGCTACGTTGTCCTTCTGATACTTTTCATTATACTTTTCTTCATCAGCATATTGAGATGTGTAGTCGCATTCTTAGATTATAGAGCTCAACATAATACAAATAAAAATCAAATTGTACCAGTAAATTCTGAGGTTTAAAAACCACCACATAAATAAGTATTCACATCATTCTATTCATTTTAATTACTCCGTACAATTTATCGATTATATAACAGCGCTACTAATTAATTTAATGCATAATTAGTTTATGTTATGTTGATCAATTCAATTAATACAGGATTAGGTATTATGTTTTATTTGAACTATTTACTTTGTATGATGTTAGGTTTAAATTAGGTTATTGCTTGATTTGAAATTAATTGATTATTTTTATGATGTTATGGTATAGTTAGGCGTTGCCAAATCATATAAATTGTAGCAACTAGTTGGATTATTTTTAGAAGTTTTCTCATAAAATGGGTTTAATATGTAGATGAGTTTTGTGCATTGACATAGACACTAGGCAAATAGATTTCGGGGACGAAATCTAAATAAAGGGGTGGATTTGTGACACCCTGAAACCGGATTTTGAACATTATATTACGAGATTGCCATTATATCATTTAACTATATGTATAAATAACTCGAAACCCAAAATTGGCACATTTCCAGATCTAATTTTGCCGCCAACTTGTCCACCATATCTCACGGCTACGTTGTCCTTCTGATACTTTTCATTATACTTTTCTTCATCAGCAAATTGAGATGTGTAGTCACATTCCTAGATTATAGAGCTCTACATAATACTAATAAAAGTCAAATTGTACTAGTAAATTCCGAGGTTTAAAAACCACCACACAAATAGATATTCACATCATTCTATTCATTTTAATTATCGATTGTATAACAGCGCAACTCATTAATTTAATGCGTAATTAGTTTATGTTATGTTGATGAATTCAATTAATACACGATTAGGTATTACTTTTTATTTGAAGTATTTAATTTGTGTGATGTTAGGTTTAAATTCGGTTATTACTTGATTTGTAACTAGTTAGATTATTTTTTATGATTTTATGATATAGTTAAGCGTTGTCAAATCATATAAATTGTAGCAACTAGTTGAATTATTTTTAGAAGTTTTATGAGAGAATGGGTTTAATATGTAGATGAGTTTTGTGTATTGATATAGACACTAGGCCAATTGATTTCGGGGTGGATTTGTGATACCTTGAAATAGGGTTTTGAAAATTATATTACGAGATTGTCATTATATCAATTAACTATATGTATAAATAACCCAAAACCCATAATCGGCACATTTCAGATCTAAATTTGCCGCCAACTTGTCCACCATGTCGCACGGCTACGTTGTCCTTCTGATAGTTTTCATTATACTTTTCTTCATCAGCATATTGAGATGTGTAGTCGCATTCCTAGATTATAGAGCTCTACAAAATACTAATAAAAGTCAAATTGTACTAGTAAATTCCGAGGTTTAAAAACTACCACATAAATAGGTATTCACATCATTCTATTCATTTTAGTTATAATTTATCGATTATATAACAACGCTACTCATTAATTTAATGCGTAATTAGTTTATGTTATATTGAATTCAATTAATACATGAATAGGTATTATTTTTTATTTGAACTATTTAATATGTATGATGTTAGGTTTAAATTAGGTTATTGCTTGATTTGAAACTAGCTTGATTATTTTTTATCATGTTATTGTGTAGTTAAGCGTTGCCAAATCATATAAATTGTAGCAACTAGTTGGATAATTTTTAGAAGTTTTATAATAGAATGGGTTTAATATGTAGATCAGTTTTGTGTATTGACATAGACACTAGGCAAAATAGATTTCGGGGACGAAATCTAAAAAAAGGAATGGATTTGTGACACCCTGAAACCAGGTATTGAACATTATATTACGAGATTGCCACTATATCATTTAAGTATATGTATAAATAACCCGAAACCTAAAATCGGAACATTTCCAAATCTAATTTTGCCTCCAATTTGTCCACCATGTCCCACGGCTACGTTGTCCTTCTAATAATTTTCATTATACTTTTCTTCATCAGCATATTGAGATGTGCAGTCGCATTTCTAAATTATAGAGCTCTACATAATACTAATAAAAGTCAAATTGTACCAGTAAATTCCGAGGTTTGAAAACCACCACATAAATAGGTATTCACATCATTCTATTCATTTTAATTACAATTTCTCAATTATATAACAGCGCTACTCATTAATTTAATTTGTAATTAGTTTATGTTATATTGATGAATTCAATTAATACAGGATTAGGTATTATTTTTTATTTGAACTATTTAATTTGTATTATGTTGTGTTTAAATTATGTTATTGCTTGATTTGAAACTAGCTGGATTATTTTTTATGATGTTATGGTATAGTTAAGCATTGCCAAATCTAGGCAAATAGATTTCGGGAACGAAATCTGAATAAAGGGGTGGATTTGTCTGAAACCGGGTTTTGAACATTTTATTACGAGATTGCCACTATATCATTTAACTATATGTATAAATAACTCGAAACCCAAAATCGGCACATTTCCAGATCTAATTTTGCCGCCAACTTTTCCACCATGTCCCACGGCTATGTTGTCCTTCTGATACTTTTCATTATACTTTTCTTCATCAGCATATTGAGATGTGTAGTCGCATTCCTAGATTATAGAGCTCTACATAATATTTATAAAAGTTAAATTGTACCAGTAAATTCTGAGGTTTAAAAACCACGATATAAATAGATATTCACATCATTCTATTCATTTTAATTACAATTTATCGATTGTATAACGGCGCTACTCATTAATTTAATGCGTAATTAGTTTATTTTATGTTGATGAATTCAATTAATAAAGGATTAGGCATTATTTTTTATTTGAACTATTTAATTTGTATGATGTTAGGTTTAAATTAGGTTATTGTTTGATTTGAAACTAGTTGAATTATTTTTTATGATGTTATGGTATAGTTAAGCGTCGCCAAATCATATAAATTGTAGCAACTAGTTATATTATTTTTAGATGTTTTATGATAGAATGGGTTTAATATGTAGATCAGTTTTGTGTATTGACATAGACACTAGGTAAATAGATTTCGGGGACGAAATCTAAATAAAGGGGTGGATTTGTGACACCCTAAAACCGGGTTTTGAACATTATATTACGAAATTGCCATTATATCATTTAACTGTATTTATAAGTAACCCGAAACCAAAATCGGCACATTTCCGGATCTAATTTTGCCGCCAACTTGTCCACCATGTCCCACGGCAACGTTGTCCTTCTGATACTTTTTATTATGTTTTTCTTCATCAGCATATTGAGATGTGTAGTTGAATTCTTAGATTATAGAGCTCTACATAATATTAATAAAAGTCAAATTGTACCAGTAAATTTCGAGGTTTAAAAACCACCACATAAATAGGTATTCACATCATTCTATTCATTTTGTTTAGAATTTATCGATTATGTAACAACGCTACTCATTAATTTAATGCGTAATTAGTTTATGTTATGTTGATGAATTCAATTAATACATGATTATGTATTATTTTTTATTTGAACTATTTAATTTATATGATGTTAGGTTTAAATTAGGTTATTGCTTAATTTGAAACTAGCTTGGTTATTTTTTATCATGTTATGATACAGTTAAGCGTTGCCAAATCATATAAATTGTAGCAATTAGTTGAATTATTTTTAGAAGTTTTATGATAGAATGAGTTTAATATGTAGATCAGTTTTGTGTATTGACATAGACACTAGGCAAATAGATTTCGGGGACGAAATCTAAATAAAGGGGTGGATTTGTGACACCCTGAAACCGGGTTTTTAACATTATATTACGAGATTGCAATTATATCAGTTAACTATATGTATAAATAACCCAAAACCCAAAATCGGCTCATTTCCAGATCTAATTTTGCCGCCAACTTGTCCACCATGTCCCACGGCTACGTTGTCCTTCTGATACTTTTCATTATACTTTTCTTCATCAGCATATTAAGATGTGTAGTCGCATTCCTAGATTATAGAGCTCTACATAATACTAATAAAAGTTAAATTGTACCAGTAAATTCCGAGGTTTAAAAACCACCACATATATTCATTTTAATTACAATTTATCGATTATATAACAACGCTACTCATTAATTTAATGCGTAATTAGTTTATGTTATGTTGATGAATTCAATTAATACAAGATTAGGTATTATTTTTTATTTGAACTATTTAATTTGTATGATGTTAGGTTTAAATTAGGTTATTGGTTGATTTGAAACTAACTGGATTATTTTTTATGATGTTATGGTATAGTTAAGCGTTGCCAAATCATATAAATTGTAGCAACTAGTTGGATTATTTTTAGCGCTTGTGGATGGATTACGTGCTGCTGTTTGTGATAATATTAGTCATTATATGGAGAAAGAGTGGGAGTTGTTTCAGAAGTATTTGAGCTGGTTTGTGGAGGCGGTTTGGAGTTTGCTTGTGGTGGCGTACTAAAAAGTGATAATTTAAAAAAGGGTTATTTATACATATAGGTAATGAACTTTAAAAAATTTCCTATGTTAGGTAATGAACTCTCGAAAATACTAAGTTAGGCAACCAAACTTTCATCTTTGTTCAATGTTAGGTAATTTTGCCAGATGTCGCAACTGGTAACCAGTTGGGCCCACTTGTGTCCAATTATAATTAAAAGAGTTAATTACTTAAAGGGGTATTTTGGTCTTTTAAACTGTCTCTCTTTTAACCGGGCAACACCACCACTCCGGCACCACCGCCACTCCATCATCATCAAAACCACCAAGAAAACACCAAGAACAACGACCACAAGATTAAATTTAAATAATCAAATCCAATCCTACTCTCGACTACACATCACAAATACCCAATCCACATCCGAATCCAATTCGAGACCCATTTGCACAACCATAACCATGACTATGTTAACTAAGACTCGACAACCATCACGAATCAACATGGACTACTCATCCCCACCATCACGGCAACGGTGGGTTTTACCTCGACACCAAACAACCCAAATGATACCAAAACAATTTTTAACCCACGACCGTGACTCAATCTCGACACCAAACAACCCAAATGATACCAAAACAATTTTTAAGCATTATTATCATTAATATTTTATTTTTACTTGACCAAAAACCCTCGAAAATTAGATGAACAACTCATTTTTTGGAAGTACTCATCCCCACCATCCCGGCAACGGTGGGTTTTACCTCTTGTGTCTTCGGTGAACAAGGTAGATGAACGAGGTGAAGCTTTTGGTGGTGTACACGGGCTGTGGTGACAGATTCCTGGTGTTGGAGGAAGCTTTATGGCGCGTGGTGTGTATAGAAATAACGGGGAGATCGAGATGAATAAGATGGGGGTGGCGGTGAGAAGTGGTGGCCGGCGGTGTGAACTCCGGTGGCCGGAAAATGAAGTGGAGGGGGTGCGGCTAATTTGGGAGAGAAGGGTTTTCAAAACTGATTATTAAACTGGTTTGTTTTTAGATTTATATAAGCTAAAGGGGGTGTTTGTTTAACAAGATGCAATACATATACATGAAAGGACAAATATACCTTTCAACTTACCGGTTTAGCAGGTCACAAGTGGGCCCAACCGGTTACCAGTTGCGACATCTAACAAAATTACCTAACATTGAACAAAGATGAAAGTTCGATTGCCTAACTTAATATTTTTGAAGGTTGATTACCTAACATAAGAAATTTTTTAAAGTTCATATGTAGACCTCATGTAAGCCGTTAAAAACATGTGGTCAACCTCACGTGTCAACACTCCTCATTTGACAACAAACCAAACACCGACCCCAAAACCAAAGTACTCACCAAACACACTTGACAACGGTCCACATGGCAACACCAACAACAACAAGAACACTTCTCGTACATTCCTGTTGTTTCACAACCAAACCACAAAACACTCCTCCCATAAATTCTATGTTTAGAAGGTTCCTCTTTTCTTCTTCTAAAAAAATTACACCACTCAAATTTAGACCCGTTTTATTACCATCATCTGTTAACAATAATAATAGTAATAATCCATCATCAATCAGAGTAGTATTTGCTATGGCTAATAAAGATCAAAAAACCTTTGCAACAACATCAAGTTCTGAAGAAAAGAAACATACTAATCGTCTTGCTTCTGAACATAGTCCTTATCTTCTTCAACATGCTCATAATCCTGTATGATTTTTTTTTTTTTTTTTTTTTTAAAGATTGTTTCTGTTGGTTTTTTCTATGATTAGACTATGATATATATTGTTTTGATTGATGGGTACTTGAGATATTGGGTTATTTTTCATGATTTTATTTTTATATAAGTTTTAGACCCTTTTACAACCTCATGTCAGCAATCTTATCTTAACTATCCTTTTGTGTGTCTATGCTTGTATGCCTAATTTTGTTTCTTAAAAGATAATTCCTGCTGGCTCCCATTATTCCGTTAATGGGTTGTTTGCATATAAGAGGGGCAAGTTATCTTTTTGGAGAATTTGCCGTGTTAATTTAGTCGTTAAACTTGGTGCAATAGTTAGTTTCCATATTTTTATGGCATAAGTGATGAAAATGGAAGATTTTTGCAAGTCTGCTGACTAAATTGGCATGGAAATTCATACAATGACCGTTGTGAAACACTGAGATTAGACGTTAGTCCTATTTGAAAATGAGTTTTGCATAGTATAAAGTTTCCCTTTGTGAATTGTCTGTAGTTTCCGTTCAGGTATACTTAAAATGCTGTAGTATTGTGACATTTTGGGTTTTGGATATTTGTGCTATTGTTCCATGATCTTTTAAGGAATTTGTTTTATTTGTTTATAGTCAAGACAAAGTCTTGATTTCTTATCTCAGTAGCGGCTAGTTTTGACCAAGGGTTACTTTGTATACTATATTTTGTTTCATATCTTTAGTGGTATATATTATTTGTTTGAAAAATATCTCATTTGTATTTCCAATATGAAGGTTAACTGGTATCCGTGGGGTGAAGAGGCATTCGAACAAGCTCGCAAAAGGGATGTGCCCATATTCTTATCAAGTATGTTGTCCTTCGTTTTAGTATGTTTGTCCCCAAATTTAATCTACTTTTTTCAAGAAACTAACATATGATGCTGTTAACAAAATTGACCCTGAATTGTTATTTCTTGGAAGTTGGATACAGTACCTGCCACTGGTGAGTTTGCTACCCTCAAGTGTTCCTCCCTTTATTTCTTGGAAATATATGGCTGATAATTTGTGGCTGATGATTGTTAAGGTGTCATGTGATGGAGGTAGAATCGTTTGAAGATGATGGGGTTGCAAAGTTGCTTAATGACTGGTTTGTTAGTATCAAGGTGAGTGATTACATATGATTGATTCTATATGTATGCCATCTCTTACATTTTCCTAATTTCATTTGAAATAGCTAAACTTTTTTTTGAATCTTGTTGTACTTCTGAACAGGTGGATCGCGAAGAACGGCCGGATGTAGACAAGGTAAAGGAGTTTGGTATAAATTTTACCATAGTTAGAGGATAAACTAATGACTAATGAGTCTCTAAGATATTATTAACTTGAGTTTTGAGTACAAGTATAGGTCACATCACATGTGCTCTAAGCAATGTAGAAATGGAAATGAGAAAAGAGGAGGAAAATGATGTAACCGATATAATCATATTATTTGTGGATGTCGAAATTAAAAATCTCATATAAACATGTGAACTACTCGAGGTGTTAGGTGTCATGTCAGATGATTGGTTATTCTTATATCCGCACCATTTGAAAATTTGCTGGTATGACCCTAAAATGTATCTGTGCAGTGTAAAAAAAGTTGTTATTCTAGTGTATCCCTGAAATAACAAAGTTGTTATTCTAGTGCATCCCTGAAATAAATTTGTTACCCTAGTGCAATGCAAACCATGTTTGATGATCATGCTTAAGTACAATGCCTAAACTACCGTTCAGTAACCCAAATAATGGAATCTTGCAAGTCTACAGTAACAATGACGAAGGGTAAAATACACAATTGTAAATCAGAACTTCGCAAAAGTGGAAATATTGCAACTTTTTTTCTGAGACTTGGTTTTTTCAGGTGTACATGACATATGTCCAAGCTTTGTATGGTAGTGGAGGATGGCCATTGAGTGTCTTTCTTTCACCTGATTTGAAGCCTTTGATGGGAGGAACATACTTTCCGCCTGATGATAAGTATGGGAGACCAGGGTTTAAAACCGTGCTCAGGTTTGTGCTATTATCTACTCAATTTCGACCAAAAAAGTTAGACATGTTTGATTTTTCTGGTTAAAAACTACTACATTTGGAACTCGAAATTTCCTGATGCTAAATTTGTGAGTTTTTTTTTTTTTTTTTTTTTTTTTTTTTTTTTTTTTTTTTTTTTAATTTATTTATTGAACCTTGGATACCATCCATTGATCTTGCAGGAAAGTGAAAGAAGCATGGGAGAGTAAGAAGGATGTGCTTGTTAAAAGTGGAACTTTTGCCATTGAACAATTGTCAGAAGCATTGTCTATTAGCAAGTTGTCTGACAAATTATCAAAAGGACTTGCTCAGAGCGCTTTACGCGACTGCACAAAAACTGTAAAAAGCTAATCCCACTTTATTTCTGTTGGGCATATGATGTGGCAAAAAAGGGTGGGTCGTGAAGGGGTAATTATGTGTGGGCTCAGTTGGAATTACCTGAAACACGTTCTGTGGAAAAGATTGTAGAAACTATCTAGGACGGTATATGCAATAAAAACAAACATTACAAGATTTCCGATGTGCTTGGCCTGTTATATATAGAACATCATCTGAATCAACCCATTAATAAGTAAATGGGTCGAAATTGCCACCTTTAGGTTACTCAAATGCCCAAAGTACCCGTATTTTATTTGCTCTTTTTCCTTTTATGCAGCTTTCAGAGAGTTATGATGCGAAATATGGTGGATTTGGTTCTGCCCCCAAGTTTCCTCGCCCATCTGAGCCTTACTCCATGATATATCAGTCAAAGAAATTGGAAGAATTGGGAAAAACAAGTGAAGCTGAAGAACATCTAAAAAAGGTGTCGTTTAGCTTGCAATGCATGGCAAGAGGTGGGGTCCACGATCATGTTGGTGGTGGTTTTCACCGTTACAGCGTGGATGAATGCTGGCATGGTTAGTTATTTACATCAGTATAGAGTATAGACAAAAACCTAAACAACTATTTGTCTATTAATACCAATTGTAGCCTTGTAGGGGTGGCAGAATGAGTAACCTTTTTGGTACGAGTTGAAACGGGTGGGATTGACCCATAATCAACTTGTTTATAAGTAAATAGTTATTATTGCGACCATTCTACATATTCGTATCTCTGTTCTTATCAAGGTTCCGATTTACGACAATTTATTGGCAGTTCCACACTTCGAAAAGATGTTATACGATCAGGGTCAACTTGCCAACGTGTATATGGATGTTTTCTCTATCAAAAAAGATGTATTTTACTCGAATGTTGCTCGTGATATACTTGATTATTTGAGGAGAGATATGATTGGACCCAATGGTGAGATCTTTTCTGCTGAGGATGCTGATAGTGCTGAACCTGAAAATCCTACAAAGAAGAAGGAAGGTGCTTTTTATGTGTGGAGCAGCGACGAGGTCAGTATATGTTGACTTATTTTCTGTAAAGCAACTTAAATTCATCTAATTTTGAGTATGAAAGGATAAAGGTTGAGGGTTGACCCTCGAGTCCAACTGGAAACTTTTGTTGACTCTCAACTCTTGACACAATCGCATATATATGTTTCTTAAGGTTGAAGAGATAGTTGGCGAGCATGCAACTCTTTTTAAGGAGCATTATTACATCAAGAAATCAGGAAATTGTGATCTTTCTTCTATGAGTGATCCGCACAATGAATTCAAAGGGAAAAATGTACTCATTGAAAGGAAAAGTGCCAATGCAATGGCATCAAAACTTGGTATGCCAGTGGAGAATTATCAAGAAGTTCTAGGTGCAAGTCGTAAGAAACTTTTTGATGCGAGATCAAAGAGGCCTCGACCCCATCTTGATGATAAGGTTGTATTAAATTTCTTTGAGGCTCATCTTTTTATTTTTCTTGCTAGTAGACATGAAAAATGGCTGTGTTAGTCCGGTTGGGTAACGGGTCAAAATATTTTCGGACCAGAAGAGTAATTTTTGTGATCGTTTCCAAGTGGTTCAGGTTGGACTGACCCACCAGCACTTTATGTTTTTTTTTCCCGCTAACCTATGAATGCATTTAGTATGATAAGAACTTATTGAAATGATTAGAGTGTATCTTAAACATATGGATCTAGGAAATTGTAGGCATTCAAATACACATATTTTGGCGACTTTTCTATTCAACCTGTTTAAGTTTTACCTGATTTTCTACATTCGGCCTCTCTGACCCGTTATTACAACCTAATTGGCCTGTTACGACCTCTACTTCGACGTCTTCTCTTGTTTCTGCTAATGTGTTTGATAAATTTGCAGGTAATTGTAGCATGGAATGGACTCACAGTTTCTTCATTCGCTAGAGCATCTAAAATCCTAAAGAATGAACCGGACGGGACAAAATTTAACTTCCCTGTTACTGGAACTAATGTAAGATTACAAGAACAAAGATCGAATCTTTCTTCATTCGAACTGACAACTGAAATATCCTTACATTATTTTTTCATTGATTTAGCCGCAGGAGTACATGGAAGTCGCAAAGAAAGCATTGACGTTCATAAAAGAAAATCTTTACAACCAACAATCTCGAAGACTACAACACAGTTTTAGAAATGGGCCTTCAAAAGCTCCCGGATTCTTGGATGATTACGCGTTTTTGATTTCCGGGTTACTAGATGTTTACGAGTACGGTGGTGATATCTCGTGGCTGTCGTGGGCAGTTGAACTTCAAGAAACACAAGTATTTGAGCTCTAGTGTAACCCTTTTTTTCTTTTTTCAATTTTCGAATAAAACGTTTCAATTTTATTGTTTTGTTGGATTTTTAGGATGAGGTGTTTCTTGACAAAACTGGGGGAGGTTATTTTAATACAACAGGAGAGGATGAGTCGGTTCTTCTTCGTGTGAAAGAAGACCATGACGGGGCTGAACCGTCTGGGAACTCAGTTACAGCGATTAATCTCGTGAGGCTTGCATCCATGTTCATTGGAACGAGATCGGATCGTTACAAACAAAATGCAGAGCACCTTCTGGTTAGATTTTGTTATTCTTATTATTTTAAGGTTTAGTTTTTCGCATAAATACCAATGTACTTCTTAATCGTCCCGTTTTACTCGCTGTACTTTTTTTCATCGAAGTCAATTAGAACATGGTTTTTTATCCAGTTTTGAGCCATTTCTACTTGGCCAATATTGTGTATATTAATTTAAAAACACACATCCAGTACTCTTCTCGTTTGTGTAAAACCGTAAAATAATCCCGTCTGATTTGTCTCCTTCTTGTAGGCGGTCTTTGAGAAGAGGTTAAAGGATTCTCCAGTGGCTGTTCCTTTAATGTGTTGTGCTGCTGATATGCTCGCGGTTCCTTCAAAGAAGCAAGTTGTCTTGGTGGGGAAGAAATCAACTCCGGAGATGGAACGTATGCTTGTTTCTGTTCATGCGTCATATGATCCTAACAAAACCGTAAGCCAGTGTCTTTGACTTTTGAGTTCAAATATGTTGCAAACTAAACACGAACGCTTATTTGATTGATTTTTGTTATATCAGGTGATTCATATAGACCCAAGTGATGAAGATGAGATGAGATTCTGGGAGGAGAAGAACCCGAATATTTCTGCAATGGCAAAGAGCAATTTTGCAGCTGAACACGCGGTGGCTCTTGTTTGCAAAGATTTTGCATGTAAAGCTCCAGTTACTGATCCCAAGTCTCTTGAAGCTTTGCTTTTATCTGGTAAAGCTTAAGGCTCGTTGGTCAGGTCCCGCATGCTCCATCTTGTTGTCTGTGCATATAGTCAATAAAATGTTTGTGTGTATAGCGATCAGTGTGGATGGGAGTATGTAAGTCATGTTAGTGATAGTATGAACTAACCATGGTAGAGACAGACAGTTGCTGAAGATCGTCTATCTGTATAACCTTAAATACTCTTTAATAATATACACAGTTATACATCTCTTGCAACTTTATTTGAGTTTCATGTTAGTTACTGAAAGTTTTTATTTGATTTATGATGTTTTGTTCCCGATCTTGTAGCAGTGGTGGACGCAAACACACAGGGTATGCACTTTTTTTGAAGCAGGGTCTTCATCAGTTTTGAAGAGAGTGCCAAACACACAGGGTATGCACTTTTTTTGAAGCAGGGTCTTCATCAGTTTTGAAGAGAGTGCACTTATTGTTTGACTATCAAAACTTAATAAAAAAATACACTACGAATGCTATTCGGAGGGTATGCAGTGCCTCAAGTATGTATGCCTTCATGGACAGAACTAGGGGGTTCCGCGGGTGCTCGGGAACCACATGGATTTTTTTGATGTAGTATTATTTTTTTAAAAAAACACCAATTTTTTCTAAATGGGTGGTGATTTGCACACTCCCAAAAATGATTGGCACACTCAAAATGTGAGTGTTGACATTTATATCCTTATAGGATAAGAATAAGTCCAAACAATGTGAGGGTATAAATGTCAACACACTCAAAATTTGAGAGTACCAATCATTTTTGGGAGTGTGCAAATCACTTCCCTTTCTAAATGCATGTTAAATGCACCCGGTTTTTCGAAATGTGTTTCTAGTATTATGGTTCATTCTTAGTCTCTAGTATTTGGTCCTGCTAATGCCTTAGTCTAGTAGTTAATGGAACATTCTTAGATGTTAATCTCAACAGAAATAACTAACATTAATTAGTGTCGTCTCCAGGTTTAACACGTTAACACGTTATGCTAAATAAGAAGAACATTAGCGGGTCATATGAGTTTAAGAGCGTGTAAAGTAATGAAAAACTCCCATGTTTTTCAGAAAATTTTTCCTAGAAAACCTAAAAAATACAAAACGCATTCAAATTGTATTTTTTTTTCCAGTTTTCTTGGAAAGATGGAAAACCTGTTTACCAAGTTTATAACTAAGTTTTAGAAAACTTCTTTTATGAGTTCTTCATAAGTTTCCCATTTTAGAAAACCCATCTAAACACGTTTTCAAGTGTTTTCTAGAGAAAGAATAGCTCTCTCATTCTCAAAAAATCTGAAAAATGAAAACTAAGAAAACTTTTTCATTACCAAACGCAACCTAAGAGCCCGGGGAGTGGCAACGCCTCCCCGGCGTTATTGCACATCTGGCACAAAAAAACACGGCGTTGAGACGTTAGAACCATTTCCAAGTGCGAGGCGTTGGTCTTGGTTTCAACTTGAGTTGGTGAAACAACTTGCGTTGCAACGCCTAAGCCCAAACTATCCGTTTGATTCAAAAAAATAATAATAATAAAATAAAAATAATACAAAACACCCCCAAGTTTTGATTGCAACGACTAGTTTCAAAAAAAAAAAAAAAAAAAAAAAAAAAAAAAAATCCGTAAGAATTAAATACTAGCAACGGTTGCTACTTTCAATTTAATTATGCTATTTTATTTTATTTAAAAAAAAAACTACCTATATAAACCCATTTTATCTAACCCTTTTACAAACACAAAAATTAAAACCATCTTTATATCCAAAAAAAATTCTTTCGCAATGGATCCACATCCAACTTACGCTGCACATGTGAACCTTTCTGATATCAAAGATGAAGCCGATGCTTTAGCAATTATGGCCGCCTATGAGTACCAGCGAATACAAGAAGAAGATGCCCAATCATCTCTCCGGTTAACCCGTAACCCAATTCCCCGTGAACGTGAGCTCGCAGAGGAGCGTTTGAAGACCGACTATTTTAATCAAGGTTGTAAGTATCCTCCTAGAGACTTTCGTAGAAGATTTCGTATGAGCCGGAAATTATTTCTTGAAATAGTTTCCGGTATTGAATCATATACTGCCGATCCTCTTCCGGATAATTTTGCATACTTTAGCCAAGCACCTGATTGTACTGGTCGGATGAGTATTAGTGTTCTCATGAAATGCGCTATGGCCATACGCCAATTGGCATACGGCAACTCACCGGATGCGTTCGATGAGTATTTGCAAATGAGTGCACTTACTGGACGTGATTGTCTAGATAATTTCAATATGTGCATTATTGATTTGTTTAAGCATGAGTTTTTAAGAAAACCAAATATGCATGACATTCAAAATCTATATGCGGGAATGCTTGGTAGCATCGACTGTATGCATTGGGAATGGAAAAATTGTTTGGTGTCATGGCAAGGGCAATATGATAAGGGTGATAAAAAATACCCGACTATAATGCTTGAAGCTGTTGCGTCGTATGATTTGTGGATTTGGCATGCATTTTTTGGTGTAGCGAGTGTGAATAATGATATAAATGTTTTAGATAATTCGTCGTTGTTCGATGACATGCTTAATGATGAAGCTCATGTAGCTCCGTATGAGGTAAATGGAGTTGCGTTCGATGACAATAGTAAGATTAACAAAGTTTGTGCATACAATAGGAAAAAAAAAGTTCAATGCATACAATAGTAAAAAGTAGCAAGTTGAATGCATTTTTAGACAATTTTCCCTATGAGATAAATGATTGATGTTTGTAAAGGTTATAGTGTTGGTTTTATGGTTAAAAGTGTTATGGTTAAGTTAAAGATGAAAACGGGTCAAAGATGGGTGTTTGGCATAACACCCTTCATTTTGTAAAAGTACGGTTCCGACGGCCGAATGGTTATGAAAATGATTTATCATGATATGTTAATGGGTTCTGGAAGTTTTGGTGACGTTTCGAGTTATAGAGGTTGTTTTCCGGAAATTATACAAATGTAGAAAATTAGCTAAAGTGCATGTCAGAGATCATACGCCCGTATGGTATTTTTTCCATACAGTTGTATGGTCTAAAACACATAAAGGGTAGCGTCTGTTTGTATGGCCGTATTTTCCATACAACCGTATGATGCTTTCCTAGATTTTGTCGATTTTGTTTATTTTGTAAAAAATTAACCGTAACTCCGTAAGTCGTTAGAAGTTGTGCCACCCGCCATTTTAAAGGCAAATGAGTCTAGTTACTTTTAATAATCCTTTCAAGGGTTGGTATGCAATAAATTTTTATCAGTTTGTAAAAGAGTAACAGAAAGTCCGTTATAGTTGAGTCGTTTTGGCATAAAAGTTTAAAATTTTGGTCAAATCAGACACGGGGTGTAACACTTCCAATCCATCTTCATGCTTTCCCGATGGTTTTTTATTTGCTTGTATCTCAAATCTTTTCCTGTTTTTCTTTCATATTTTTTATTAAATTTTCATACCCAACCTTATTAAAGTGAATACCCGGTTTCTTTCCAAGTCTTGCCTAACATCATTAAACAAATACCAAATGCGTTTTATTATCCCAAAGGGGTGGTGATTTTTGTTTCTTTTTCCTTCCGCTTGTAAGGTTAGTTTCATTGCCATTTTGTGTTTCATTACCGTTGACGGCGTCCATGAGTAGACTAAACAAGATCAAAATCTATACCGACAACATACAAATATTTAACAACCAAAGAATAGCATATGGCAGCAACACATACAACTCGAAATAGGACAAGAAAAATAGCTTATGGTGGCAATAGAACAACTCGAAATAGGAATAGGACTGAAAAAACAACATATGGTATATGGCAGCAACACAGACAGCTTATTAGCTTGAAATATGTCTAAAAACAGCTTATAATGAGCAGCAAAAAAGCTTGAAATAAGCACATATAACAGTTTCATAGCAACCAAGCACCCATTTATGTAAATCGTCTATATTGAGCACTGGATTTTACCCCTTCAAAACAATAAAGATCACCGAAAACTATATCAACAGATTCACATAATAATGGGTTTTACCCCTTCAAATCAATCGAGTAAGAATGAGGTAATGATAAAATTAAATTCGAACAAATCTATACTACATATAATGCACAGAACGCTCTCTCTAAATTTTAATACTTACAAGAAAAGAAACATAATGTACACCACTTTAATGCACATATTAAAAATAAATAAAACACCACATTAATGCTATTTATTGTAGTCAATTAATTAACTGGTCAATAAATACTATTAATAAAGTTATTGAAACACCCTTGCATAAGAAATACAAATTATCAAGCATATTGTACAACAAAATTAAACACAATTCCTGCATTAAATGTCACTGATACAAATACATTATATAAATATTCAAGCCCGAACGGGCAACAGGCCAAATAGGCTTGAGCCCGAACGGGCGCGGGCCAAACGGCTCGAGCCCGAACGTGCACGGGCCAACGGGCTTGAGCACGAACGGGCACGGGCTAAACGAAATTCTTTGATATCCGTAAATTTATTGTCAAAAATAACATAATAAACAAAAATACATGATTAACTGAAATTTTTTGTTTCAGAATACCCGCCACCGCAACGGGCGGGTACCTTGCTATAATTAGATAATGTGATAATGATAAGAACATGTTCATATCTGATGAGATGGAGAGTGTACCAAGATGGATGAGGTAACAATGAATGGAGGCTAGAAAAGATGAACATTGGATTTTATTAGGTTAAAATGAGGTTAAAAATGTAAATTCAAATTGTATAGAAATGTGTTATATAAGCCGAACCACTCACATAAAAGCCCCGCTTTTGTGGCTTATCAAAACACTCATATAAAAGCTCATAAGCTCACTCATATAAGCTTAGCCAAACACTTGGTTTGGGCTTATATGAGTCATATAGGGCATGTTTGACGCGAGAGATTGCTGAAAATTATGGAGGCTTATGATTATTTTGTTAAAAAATAAGTCTTGGTCAAAAAATAATATTTGTTTTGGTGACAAAGATTGTGGATTATTTCAGAAAAATAAGTTCACAAAACTAGCTTTTAAAACATTTTGGAGATTATTTTTCACAAATTATATTATTTTACACTTTTAATTTAAAAGTACAACTAGTTTGTCAAACACAACTACAAAAAATAAGCTACAATTTTAATGTTTTTCAGCAACAGCATCAGCACCACCACCACCAACAACAACAGTAACAGAACAATGACATTTTTTTTTTCATTCAAATGTTGAATTTATATATAATAGAATTTACATAGTAGTTGAAGGCAAACGAGCAACATAGTGGTTGAAGTCAAATGACATTTATTTTAGTCAAACAAACCCATAAGCTTATAAGCTCGCTCTATAAGCTTAGCTAACCACCCTAAAACAAGAAAAACACAACATAAGTACAAAAGTAGTAGCATAGCATGACTTGTAATAGCATACGGTATGGTGACCATGGAGGTGAGTTATGGGATAACTTGCACTGCGTTAAGGGGTGAGTTACCTTATCGTGGCCTTGCGTTAAAGCCAAGTTAACTTGGCAAAAACATTTTGACGCAGCGTTAAGGGGGGAGGTTTTTGGTGAGTTATGGCATAACTCAGAAACTTTTTATACCGCCCCCCAAGAAAAAAGTGAGGCCCAAAATGTTGATTTAAGGTGAGTTATGATACCGGGTGTTTTTTTTTTTTTTTAGTTAAGATGAAATGGTTAAAGCTGATGTGACGCTGACGTGACGCTGATATGGCACTGAGTTAAAGGATAAATCTGAGTGCTCTAAGCTGCAAAAAACATGTGGTCAACCTCACGTGTCACACAACTCACTGACACCAAACCAAACACCAACCCAAAACCAAAGTACCAAACACGCTTGACAACATTCCATATTTAGCAACACCAACAACAAGAACACTTCTTGTACATTCCTGTAGTTTCACCACCAACAAAAAAACACTCCTCCCATATAATTTATGTTTAGAATTTAGAAGCTTCCCTTTTTCTTCTTCTAAAAAATATATATCACCACTCAAATTTCGACCCATTTTATTACCATC
Organism: Artemisia argyi; assembly: GCA_030686995.1. NCBI lineage: Eukaryota > Viridiplantae > Streptophyta > Magnoliopsida > Asterales > Asteraceae > Artemisia > Artemisia argyi. The sequence continues at coordinate 192,527,046 of CM060676.1, forward strand.
ATCTGTTTGATATAATAATAAGAGATTTGCTAATGGCTGCCCATTGGCATTGTTTAAAGTATAAACATATGAAAAGTTTGAGTGTATTAAATTAAAAATCATATTTAATTGAGAAAAGTCCAAAATACATCCCCGTGGTTTGTCAAAAGCCCGCTTTACATCCTTTTTCTTTTTTTGGAACAAAATCATGCAACGTTTGTAAAATTGGCACAAATACATCCCTCAGTTAGTAATATCAGTTACTATGGACAAACAATGCAAATGATTTTCCGTTATCTCCAAACAAGAGTTAAAATAGTTGCATCGTTAGTCCTCATTGAGTTAAAATATTTGCATCGTTAGTCCTCATTGACTATAGAGTTAAAATATTTGCATCATTAGTCCTCATTATTTGCATCGTTAGTCCTCAAGAGTTAAAAATATTTACATTGTTAGTCCTCATTGAGTTAAAATATTTGCATCGTTAGTCCTCGTTGACTATTCTTAGGTTTTTATCCTTTTTCGTCCGTTTTTCTTATATTTCGTCCGTTTTTCTTATATTTCGTCCGTTTTCGTCCATTTTTCTCATGTTTTTATCAGTTTTCTTCCATTTTCTCTTGTTTTTATCCGTTTCTTCCGTTTTTCTCACGTTTTTATCCGTGCTCATACACTTTTATTCATTTTCGTCTATTATTCTACATTTTCATCCGTTTTTCTTATATTTTATCTGGTTTCATCCATTTTTATATATATAATATGTATGAAAACGGATAAAATATATGAAAATAGATAAAAACATATGAAAACTTGACATTTGATAAAAATATTTCTGAATCGATTTTAAATCACGATTTTGACCCCTTTCTGGTCCGAATCATCAAAAGTGTAAAACACGAAAGTTGTTTTTACATCGAGATACGTGAAATTTTAACCTGAAATAGTGGTTGTTTACTACCAAAACTTAAGCGGTTATGAATTTGGTCAAAAACCGCTTAAGTTTTGGTAGTAAACATCCAATATTCCAGGTTAAAATCTCACGTATCTTGATGTAAAACATTATTCCAGACAACTTTCGTGTTTTACACTTTTGATGATTTAGATCAAAAAGGGATCAAAATCGTGATTTAAAATCGATTCAGAAACATTTTTATCAAATATCAAGTTTTCATACGTTTTTATCTATTTTCATATATTTTATCCGTTTTCATATATATATATATATATATATATATATATATATATATATATATATATATATATATGCATGAAACCAAATAAAATATAAGAAAAATGGATGAAAACGTAGAATAACAGACGAAAACAAATAAAAGTGTATGAGCACGGATAAAAACATGAGAAAACGGAAGAAACGGATAAAAACATGATAAAATGGATGAAAACTGATAAAAACATGAGATAAACGGACGAAAACGGACGAAACGTAAGAAAAACGGACGAAACATAAGAAAAACGGACGAAAAAGGATAAAAACGTAAGAATAGTCAATGAGGACTAACGATGCAAATATTTTAACTCAATGAAGACTAACGATGCAAATATTTTAACTCAATGAGGACTAACGATGCAAATATTTTAACTCTATAGTCAATGAAGACTAACGATGCAAATATTTTAACTCAATGAAGACTAACGATGCAAATATTTTAACTCTTGTTAGGAGATAACGGAAAATCATTTGCATCGTTAGTCCATAGCAACTGATATTACTAACTGAGGTATGTATTTGTGTCAACTTTACTAACGATGGATGATTTTGTTCCAAAAAAGAAAAATGATGTAAAGCGGGCTTTTGGTAAATAATATAGATGTATTTTGGACTTTTCTCTATTTAATTATAGTAAGTTTTACATTTATTTAATTTTCATTAAATGCATTTTTGATTGAAAAAAAGAAATTTAAGTGTATTAATTACATACAGGGTATTAATTGCATGTATTTATAGTTTAGTTTAAAAGATGTTCCTTGGTCACTATTTAGCAAATCCCTAAATAATAATAATAATCCTTCATCAATCAGAGTAGTATTTGCTATGGCTAATAAAGATCAAACATTTGCAACAACATCAAGTTCTGGTGAAAAGAAGCATACTAATCGTCTTGCTTCTGAACATAGTCCTTATCTTCTTCAACATGCTCACAATCCTGTATGATTTTTTTTTTTTTTTTTTTTTTTTTTTTTTTTTTTTTTTAAAGATTGTTTATGTTGGTTTTTTTTCATTAATGGGTAGTTTGGATATTGTTTGAATTTAATAAAGTTTGCATCTTTATATAAATGAGATATCGGGTTGTTGTTCCTTGATTTTGTTAACCAATCAAAGTGTTTGCCATGTTCATGTCAGCAGTCTCACATCATAACTGATACTTTTATGTGTCACCACCTGTATGTCTATTTGGATTTTTGGGTATTAAAAGATAAGTGATTTCTGATTTAAACTGATTTTGGTTATGTTATCTATTATGGGTCATTTTGCATGTAAAATTTTGAATTATCAAAGGTTGTAAGTAGGGGTGAAATTAGCCGAGCCGCTCGTGAATAGCTCGAGATCGGATCGGTAAAAAGCCTAAACGAGCCGAGCCTAAACGGGCTCGAGCCTAAGTTGCAGCTCGTTATTAATCGAGCTCGAGCCCGAGCTTTACTTACAAAACTCGTTTGGGCTCGCGAGCCTAAACGACATTATGATATTTTAAGTATTAAACATGTATACGAGCCGAGCTCGAGCTTATTAACGAGCTCAATAAAGATATACTAGTATTACGAGCCGAGCTCGAGCTCGAGCCAAGCTTTAACTTTTCATGGCCAAATCGTATAAACGAGCCGAGCCCAAGCCTATATAACATATCACGAGCCAGCTCGAGCTCGAGCCTTTTAAAACTTAAATGAGCCGAGCTCGAGGTCTGGCAGGCTCGAGCTCGGTTCGGCTCGTTTCCACTCCTAGTTGTAAGACACTTTAGTTAGACACGTAGTTATCTGATTAACGCAACTTACATCCAAACACTATCTATGCTATTGCCTAGTTTTAATTTTTCTATATCGCATAATCACTTTCCGAACACTATGCCAAAAACGTGTATGGAATCAAAAAACCTTTTGTACGGTGTAAAGTAACTAGAGTATTTGATGGTTGCTTTGGATATTCTGTTTATTGTTATATGATCTATTCGCTATTTTGTTTGAATTCACGCTGCTATTACTCATTTTGTGACAAAGTTTTGATCTTTGTTTTAGTAACTCCTAGCTTTGATCAAGGGTAACTTTGTATTTTATATTTTGCTTTATCATTTTAGTCGGATTTCATTTTTTTTTTTCTTCCAATTTTGAAGGTTAATTGGTATCCATGGGGTGAAGAGGCATTCGAACTAGCTCGCAAGAGGGATGTGCCCATTTTCTTATCAAGTATGTTGTCCTTCGTTTTAGTATGTTATAATCTACTTTTTTGAAAAAACTAACATATGACGCTGTTAACAAAATTGACCCTGAATTGTTATTTCTTGGAAGTTGGATACAGTACCTGCCACTGGTGAGCTTGCTACCCTCAAAATTGACCCTCAAGTGTTCCTCCCTTTATTTCTTAAAAATATATTGCTGATAATTTGTGGGTGATGATTGTTAAGGTGTCATGTGATGGAGGTAGAATCATTTGAAGACGATGGGGTTGCAAAGTTGCTTAATGACTGGTTTGTTAGTATCAAGGTGAGCGTTACATGGATAATGTGATTGATTCTATATGTATGCCATCTCTTATACTATCCTAATTTTGTTTGAAATGGCTAAACTTTTGATGAATCTTGTATTTCTGAACAGGTGGATCGCGAAGAACGGCCAGATGTAGACAAGGTAAAGGAGTTTGGTATAAATTCTACCATAGTTGGAGGATAAACTAATGAGTCTCTTAAGATATTATTATTGTTTAACTTGAGTTATGAATACAAGTATAGGTCACATCACATGTGCTCTAGGCAATGTAGAAATGGAAATGAGGAAAGAGGAGGAAAATGATGTAAACAGATATAATCATATTCTTTGTGGATGCCGAAATTAAAAATCTCATATAATCATGCAAAACATTCAAATGACTGTTTATTCTTATATCCGCACCATTAGAAAATTTGCAGGCATGACCCTTAAATGTCTTTTTGCTGTGTAAAAAGTTGTTAATTGTATTCCTGAAATGAAATTGTTACAGTAGTTCAATGCAAACTATGTTTGATCATGCATAGAATACAATTCAGTAATGCACATAATGGGATCTTGAGTCTCCAGTAACAATGGCAAAGTGGAAATATTGCGACATTAATTTGAAACATGATTTTTTCAGGTGTACATGACATATGTCCAAGCTTTATATGGTGGTGGAGGATGGCCATTGAGTGTCTTTCTTTCACCTGATTTGAAGCCCTTGATGGGAGGAACATACTTTCCGCCAGATGATAAGTACGGGAGGCCAGGGTTTAAAACCGTGCTCAGGTTTGTGCTATTATCTACTCGATTTCGTCCAAAAAAGTTGGGCGTGTTTGACTTATTTGGCTACAAAAGTACTGCATTTGAACACGAAATTTCCTGATGCTAATTTGTGAAAAACTTTTATTAAACCTTGGATACCATCTATTGATCTTGCAGGAAAGTGAAAGAAGCTTGGGAGAGTAAGAAGGATGTGCTTGTTAAAAGTGGAACTTTTGCCATCGAACAATTGTCAGAAGCATTGTCTATTAGCAAGTTGTCTGACAAATTATCAGAAGGACTTGCTCAGAGCGCGTTACGCGACTGCACAAAAACTGTAAATAGCCAACCCCGCTTTGTTTCTGTTGGGTATATGATGTGGCAAAAAAGGGTGGGTCAGGTGACTGGCCAAGGGGTAATTATGTGTGGGCTCAGTTGGATTTACCTGAAACTCTTTCTGTAGAAAAGTTTGTAGAAACTATTTAGGATGGTATATGCAATAAAAACAAACATTACAAGATTTCCGATGCGCTTGACCTGTTATTATATATAGAACATCATCTGAATCATAATAAGTAAATGGGTCGAAATTGCCACCTTTAGGTTACTCAAATGCCCAAAGCACCCGTATTTTATTTACTCTTTTTCCTTTTATGCAGCTTTCAAAGAGTTATGATCTGAAATATGGTGGATTTTGTTCTGCCCCCAAGTTTCCTCGCCCATCTGAGCCTTACTCCATGATATATCAGTCAAAGAAATTGGAAGAATTGGGAAAAACAAGTGAAGCTGAAGAACATCTAAAAAAGGTGTCGTTTAGTTTGCAATGCATGGCAAGAGGTGGGGTCCACGATCATGTTGGTGGTGGTTTTCACCGTTACAGCGTGGATGAATGCTGGCATGGTTAGTTATTTACATCAGTATAAACAAAAACCTAAAACGACAACTATTTGTCTATTAATGCCAATTGTAGCGGTGGCAAAATGAGTAACCTTTTTGGTACAGGTTGAAACGGGTTGGATTGACCCATAAATATTTTCTATAAACAATTAGCGTGCCAAACATGATTTACTAAATTGTGTTTCTTTATTATTTTTAATTATATGGATTTAGAATTATTAAATAACTTTAGTTCTTTAGGTGACTTTTGACTTGATAGACTCATTTGACATGTTTCTTATTGTAGCTAACCAATATACCCATATTAGCAGTTACCTTTCATCTCATTTACACCTGTTATTGATAAAACATAACCCTTATTAACTTGTTTATAAGTAAATAGTTATTATTGCGGCCATTCTGCATATTTGTATTTCTGTTTGTTCTTATCAAGGTTCTGATTTACGACAATTTATTGGCAGTTCCACACTTCGAAAAGATGTTGTGCGATCAGGGTCAACTTGCCAACGTGTATCTGGATGTTTTCTCTATCAAAAAAGATGTATTTTACTCGAATGTTGCTCGTGATATACTTGATTATTTGAGGAGAGATATGATTGGACCCAATGGGGAGATCTTTTCTGCTGAGGATGCTGATAGTGCTGAACCTGAAAATCATACAAAGAAGAAGGAAGGTGCTTTTTATGTGTGGAGCAGCGACGAGGTCAGTATATGTTGACTTATTTTCTGTAAAGCAACTTAAATTCATCTAATACTAATATGAAAAATAGCTTTATAAGCCAATGTTATAGAGGAAATTTGAATTTTGAGCATGAAAAGATAAAGGTTGAGGGATGACGAGGTCAGTATATGAAAAACTGATAAACTTCAGAAGGCGTTATAGACTGACTAAAATTTGAATTTTGAGGGTGAAAAGATAAAGGTTGAGGGATGACCCTCAAGTCCAACTGGAAACTTTCGTTGACTCTCAACTCTTGACACAATCGCATATATATGTTTCTTAAGGTTGAAGAGATAGTTGGGGAGCATGCAACTTTTTTTAAGGAACATTATTACATCAAGAAATCGGGGAACTGTGACCTTTCTTCTATGAGTGATCCGCACAATGAATTCAAAGGGAAAAATGTACTCATTGAAAGGAAAAGTACCAATGCAATGGCATCAAAACTTGGTATGCCAGTGGAGAATTATCAAGAAGTTCTAGGTGCAAGTCGTAAGAAACTTTTTGATGCGAGATCAAAGAGGCCTCGGCCGCATCTCGATGATAAGGTTGTATAACTTTCTTTGAGGTTCATCTTTATTTCTTGTATGTAGACATGAAAAAACCGGATGTGTCAGGTGGGTTGGGTAATGGGTCAAAAATGTTTAAGACCAGAAAGATCAATTTTTATGATTTTTTCTAAGCGGTTGGGTAACAGGTCAAAAATGTTGTGACCTCTACCTGTATGGGTTCTCTTGTTTTCGCTAACGTATTTGATAAATTTGCAGGTAATTGTATCTTGGAACGGACTTGCAATTTCTGCATTCGCTAGAGCATCTAAAATTCTCAACAATGAACCCGAAGGGACAAAATTCAACTTTCCTGTTACTGGAACTAACGTAAGCTTCTTAAAAAAAGGATTAAATCTTCTTACATTCGAACTGATAACTAAAATAACTTTACATTATTTCTTCATTGATTAGCCACAGGAGTACACGGAAGTTGCAAAGAAAGCCTTAACTTTCATAAAAGAAAATCTTTACAACCACCAATCTCGAAGACTACAACACAGTTTCAGAAATGGGCCTTCAAAAGCTCCTGGATTCTTGGATGATTACGCTTTTTTGATTTCCGGTTTACTAGATGTTTACGAGTACGGGGGTGATATCTCTTGGCTATCGTGGGCAGTTGAACTTCAAGAAACACAAGTATTTGAGCTTTAGTTAAACCCTTTTTGTTTTTTGTTTTTTACTTTGCGAATGAAAGTTCCAATTTTTTTTGTTTTGTCCGTTTTTTAGGATGAGCTGTTTCTTGACAAAACGGGAGGTGGTTATTTTAATACAACCGGAGAGGATGAGTCTGTTCTTCTTCGTGTGAAAGAAGACCATGACGGGGCTGAACCGTCTGGGAACTCAGTTACAGCGATTAATCTCGTGAGGCTTGCATCCATGTTCATTGGAACGAGATCGGATCATTACAAACAAAATGCGGAGCACCTTCTGGTTAGATTTTGTTATTCTTATTATTTTAAGGTTTAGTTTTTTGCATAAATACCAATGTACTTCTTAATCGTCCCGTTTTACTCGTACTTTCTGTACATCGAAGTCATTTAGAACATGGATTTTTATCCAATTTGAGTCATTTCTACTTGACCAATATTGTGTTTATTAATTTAAAAACACACATCCAGTACTCTTCTAATTTGTATAAAACTAAAAAATAATCCCATCTGATTTGTTTCCGTCTTGTAGGCGGTCTTTGAGAAGAGGTTAAAGGATTCTCCAGTGGCTGTTCCTTTAATGTGCTGTGCTGCTGATATGCTCGCGGTTCCTTCAAAGAAGCAAGTTGTCTTGGTGGGGAAGAAATCAACTCCGGAGATGGAACGTATGCTTGTTTCTGTTCACGCGTCATATGATCCTAACAAAACCGTAAGCCAATGTCTTTGACTTTTGAGTTCAAATATGTTGCAAACTAAACACTTAACGCCTATTTGATTGGTTTTTGCTATATCAGGTGATTCATATAGACCCGAGTGATGAAGATGAGATGAAATTCTGGGAGGGGAAGAACCCGAATATTTCTGCAATGGCAAAGAGCAATTTTGCAGCTGAAAACGTGGTGGCTCTTGTTTGCAAAGATTTTGCATGTAAAGCTCCAGTTACTGATCCCAAGTCTCTTGAAGCTTTGCTTTTATCTGGTAAAGTTTAGGCTCGTTGGTCAGGTCCCGCATGCTCCACCTTGTTGTCCGTGCACAAGATGGTACTGATGGTACGAACTAACCGTGGTAGAGACAGACAGTTGCACAAGATCATCTATATGTATAACCTTAAATACTCATATACACAATTATACATCTCTTGCAACTTTATTTAAGTTTCATGTTAGTTACTGAAAAATTTTATTTGATTTATGCTGTTTTGTTCCCGATGTTTGTTAGACTATCAAAACACAAAAAATAAATAAATATACTATGGATGCTTCAATAGTTTTTGTAATGCATTTTTAGCAATATAGTTGTGAACTATCTAAAGTGGTCAATTTGTGTGAATATTAGAGTGTTTTTGTTTGGTGTTGTGACGTCTTGAAAGCCGAAAGCAATCTATTTTTTTACAAATCACATGCAAATTGTACAAAAGCTTCTATTTTTACAAATTGTGCTGGTTCTAATTTTAATTAGCCGGCCTACTTGTTTTATAGAGTACTTGCAGGGTACCCGCGCGTTGCATCGACGGATAACCTGTAACTAAAATTTTCGGCAACTAATGTTTTTTAATTAAATGTTTTTCGCGACGAATGCGAATAGCATTATGAAGTTAATAGCTACTTGACCATTGTTTCTTACGATAATAAACGTAACAAGAAGCGTTTAATTAAAAAGAAAACATAAAGATGAGAAAGATGACATAAACGACGATAAAGAGAAAAGTAACCATTACGCTTAAAATATTAAAATAGTTAAAGGGTCATTACGCTTTGGTTAAAATAAGTGATAAATATATGGCTGGTTTGTATCATGTCAAATAATTGATGACCACATTAGTTATTAGTTTTGATTTTTTGTATCATTTATTTTGATAGTTGTATTTTTTATGTAGGAGGTATTTTATTAGTTAAATTAGTTGTAAATGTTTAAGCAATTTCATACGTAATAAGTAAGGGTGTAAACTTAATCAATACTATATATAAAGGAAAAAACAAAATTGAAAAATTTAAAAAGTTGAAAATAAAAATGGAAATGTTGAAAACATATGTTTCAAAAGGAAACTACTACTCCTTCCGTCCCAAAATTATAGTCCCCTATTGACTTTTTCGGTCTTTAATTTTCAACTTTGACCTTAAATATTTTTGTTTATATTACATAATACTTGATGCAAAATATATGAATAGATTGAGTTTTAAATGTATTTTTCATTGGTATAATTTTCATCAACTATTATATAACACAAACAAAAATATTTAAAGTCAAAGTTGAGAAAGAAAGACCGAAAAAGTCAAAAGGGGACTATAATTTTGGGACGGAGGTAGTAATACACATCGAAAACCGGGTTGACCCGGTTTAATTTGACTCGTTTTTTCGACCCAACCCGTCGGATTGACCCAGTTTAAATTGACTCGTTTTTCAACCGGAACGGTTCAACCGGATGAACCACTTGGGTCGAACCGGGTTTCAAAACATTATGTTTAATCCTAAAATCCTCAAACTTTTATTATTTTTCGTTTATAGCTTGTAAACTTTTTTTTATCACTGAAAGCCGATATAAAAACGTCTAGTATGTTAATAAAGTCTCGAATGCTAGTACGTATTTTCACGGTTTTAACTAAAAAGTAAAAACCATGATAAAAAGATAATATTAACCAATTACTAGTACTTTTTAAACTTTTAGATCTTTTAATTGGTCCTTTTGGTTAAAAAAAACATTAGGGGTACGTTTGGCAAAACTAGATGTAAGCTGTATGTTGTAAGCTGTTAACTATAAGCTGTAAACTGCGAAGTCAACATGAGCTACAAGCTGTATCTTTTTTCAATAAAAGTGTTTGTTAAGTTAGCTGTTAAATGTAATTTTAAGATGTAAAATGTCGTATTTATAATTGTAAACAAATGTTTGGATGGGTATTTCAAGTCCAAGGAAGAGTGTTGATGACGTGATGTTGATAAGTGAGTTATGTCGTGAAACTACTGAATCTTCTTGATTCGCTCAACGCACACTTTAAGTTAAAAATCTTCAAATGGTGGTGGGGAGAAGAAGGAAACCACTAATACTCTCATCCACAAAATCACTTGTGAAGTCCGTACTAGTACTCAATCCACCAAACAATGAAATTGTCGACAATGGTGCTCAGCTGCGTGCCGGTATTCTTAACTTATCCTCCGATAACAATTTCTTGATTGGACTCTCCACCTCACTTCTTAAACGCCTTTCAATTACATCAGGCTCACCGGTAATCTACTAATTTTTTTCATCTTTAATCAAACTTTATTAACCAAACTGTTGGAGTATGCTCGTGTCATAATAAATAATTATATGGCTAGACATATGTGAGCCTATGGGGTCACACACATATACACTTAGGTACCACTTTATATGTCGTGTTTATTGTATTTACGATATATAAATAACCTTACGTAACTAGGAAACTCTATCGGGCTTCTAATAATTAAGTAATGGACTTAGTTTATTGGACTTGGAAAAACTTATGGGAGGCCCATAAGGCCCATAGGGTGGCCGGTTTTGGGGAGGTCAAAGGGGGTTATGGTTTTGAAATTTGGCAAATATATTAGGAGATATCTTCTCATTATTTGATAACCAATTTCCATACTTCTCTCCCCCTCTCTCCCTCTACCTCACGGCACAAAACAAACCACCCATTTAGGGTTTTGTTTTGCTTGATCTCATCTTTTGAATCTTGCTTACTCAAAGGTACTAGTTAGGTTACGGGGTTAAGGACTAGCATCAAAGGGGTTACCAAGGAGGTGTAGTGTGTTTCACACATAGAGGAGATCAACCTTATTGATCTCTTGGGTTTCATAATACATTTGTGGTGGTGACGTTGTTGGTGATTCCCGGTGCACGCTACAAAGGTATAAAACATATATGTTTTATTTGTTTTATTTGATTGATCATATGGCTCTACGGATCCGTGTGGGTGATGTTTGTTCCGCTGCGTTTATTCGATATTTTATATTCATGCATCACCTATAGGCCAACACCATGTTTCATTCATAATATTATGGTATTATTATGTTTATATGCAAAGCCGATGAAAACCTAGACCACTTGTGCATTGAATGGTTGTTTATGTTGTTTAATTTCGTGTTTTGGGGTTTTGCCATTGTTTCGGCATTTATGTAATTATATTCTTTTGGTTGTAGCCATTGTTTGGGCACTTTTACAATAGATTAAAAGTAGATTAATTGAATTTTACTTTCAATATAATGTAATCGTGGCTTGGTGGTGAAAGGCGAAAGAATTAAAGACGTTTTTGCCGAAAAAATAACTGCTGAAACACCAGTTGGTAAAACGGAGTTTCCCGGTGATTGGTAAGGTCTTTTTGGCTGAAATTTTTTTTGCAGGTACCCAAGACATGGGCCTACAACTTTCTAGTTTTGAGCTAAGCCCGGGGAAGCCTCCATCATGGACTTTTGGGCCCTCTAACACAGAAATTCTGGAAGGACAGAAACTGCTTTTCATGTACATCATGGGCTTCCTACTTGCTCTTGATTGTCTTGGAGCAAGTGGGAGTCCTCCGTGTGGTTGTGTGGTTTGTCCCTAGTTGACTCTTGGTTGTCGTGATGGCTCACGAGACCAAGCATAGGTTTTTTCATCGGTTGAGGCTTTGCATATTGTGGTTGTGTGTTTGTTTTGCTTTTTATATATCTTGTTTCATATGTAAAATTGCAATTTGTTTTCTACAAAACTTAAAACAAAACACAAACCATTTTCAAAACTAAGCCTTTTGATTTAGTTTTACTAAGTTTATGAAACTTAAAATCATTGTTTTATAATAACACCTTAACTTGTTATGTATGTTATTTTATTTATGTATTGTCCAAACTTTATTATCCATGTAGGATTAATATTAGTCATGAAAATGGACAACTTGACACACATAAATTAAAACAATGATTAGACATAAGTTAAAAAAAAAAAACGTTTTTAACTTGTGCTACGAAAGATGAATGCATGCTCTTTTCGTACACCTTTTGATCCACATCAAAACTTTTACCCGTCAAATTTAAGTCACGCCGTCCAATTTTGAGAACACTTGCAATTACTTTTTGCCTATGCGTGGGACCTAGGTTGAATTGTAACCCAAGGTGACTATTCTCTATGCGTGGGACCTAGATATATTCTCGCACGTTCTAAAAATTGGATGACTTAATCGAGTTAAGCGGTGAGACCTTGACCCGAGGCAAAGATGAGACTAAACATGCCAGCTTGACACTAGTTGCTTGTTCACTAGTGCCATGAGTCCCATAAAGATCTAAGAGTTGCACTTGTAATGCAATTGGTCGACGTTACCTACCTATTGAATCCTCCATTGCTAGCAGATCAACTGATGTGATGGTGGAACCTCAATGAGGATCTTAGCCTTTTTCGTAAAATTAATTGTTTTAATATTGTAAACTTGGGTAGTTAATTTTAAAAAGGATTAATTATTGATAAATTACTAAAATTGAACTTTGTTTATTTTGTAGATGACAACTCCAAATTCAACCATGAACAACTCGTCAATCAGGTCAATTCTCGAGAAAGAGAAATTGAATGGTAACAACTTTTTGGACTGGTACCGCAACTTGAGGATTGTCCTCAAGGCTGAACAAAAGTTTTACCATCTGGAGGAAGCTTTACCTGAAGCACCTCCTGCTACTGCTACCCTTGCTGTTCGTAACGCCCACACTCGTAGGAGTAACGAACAACAGGAAGTGGCTTGTCTTATGCTGGCTAGCATGATCCCTGAGTTGCAAAAGAACTTAGAGAACTTTTCAGCATTTGACATGCTGCGAGAACTGAAAGTTATGTTCGAGCAGCAAGCAGAGCAAGAATTGTTTGACACGGTCAAATCTTTTCATGCCTGCAAGCAGGAGGAAGGACAATCGGTCAGTAGCTATGTCATGAAAATGAAAAGCTATCTGGATCAGATGGAGCGACTGGGATACCCCATGCCTCAGATCCTTGGAGTGAGCATGATACTTACCTCACTATCGAAGGATTATGACCAATTTGTGCAGAACTACAACATGCACAGCATGGGGAAAACCATTGCCGAACTGCATAACATGTTGAAACTTGCAGAGAAAGGCATGCCCAAGAAGGCTCCACTTGTCCTAACTATCAACCAAGGCAGAATTCAGAAAAAGAACAAGGGAAAACCGCAGGCACCTGGCAAGGGACAAGGGAAAGGCAAGGCTAAGCTTGCTTATGCCCCCAAACCCAAAATCCCCCCACCTGCCAAGAAGGAGCACCCAGCCAAGGACACCCCCTGCCACCATTGTGGAGTGGTAGGGCACTGGAGGCGCAACTGTCACGCCTACCTGGAAGGGCTAAAGAAGAACAAAGCTAACGTTGCTAGCACATCAGGTATCTTCACAATAGAACTTTATACTTTTCCTAACAAATCATGGGTATATGATACTGGTTGTGGTACTCACATTTGTAACAATGTGCAGGGGCTTAGGGGAAGTCGAAAGCTGAAGCAAGGAGCTTTACATCTGTACGTTGGTAATGGCAATCGTGCAGCTGTGGAAGCAATTGGGAGCTTTGATCTATCCTCCCAAATGGAATAGTTATTGTTTTAAATAATTGTCATTATGCACCTACTATCACTAGAGGTGTTGTTTCACTTTCGCGTTTGAAAGATGATGGTTACATTCATACTTTTACGGATTTTGGCATTTCTGTTTCTAAGGATATTGTGTTTTATTTTAATGCTATTCCACGTGATGGCATTTTTGAAATTGATATGCGTGATCCTATTTCAAACAATAGTTCTATATATACTGTTAGCAATAAGAAATCCAAACGTAATTTGGATTCCACCTTTTTATGGCATTGTCGTCTTTGTCACATAAACAAGAAACGCATTACGAAGCTGCAACACGATGGGCTTTTAGAGTCAATCGACAATGTGTCATTTGATAAATGCACTTCTTGCATATCTGGTAAGATGGCACGAAAGCCTTTTTCCCATGTTGGAGAAAGAGCTACAGATCTACTTGGACTCATTCATACTGATGTATGTGGCCCATTTAGAACAATGTCTAGAGAAGGAGCTAACTACTTCATCACTTTTACTGATGATTTCAGTAGATATGGTTATGTTTACCTGATTAAACATAAACATGAAGCCTTTGAAACCTTTAAAGTCTTCCAAAGTGAAGTAGAGAATCAGCTTGGCAAGACCATTAAGGCTCTTCGATCCGATTGAGGAGGTGAATATATGAGTCAAGAGTTTTTAGATCATCTAAAAAGGTGTGGGATAGTCTCACAATTCACTCCTCCATATACACCACAACATAATGGTGTGTCTGAAAGGAGAAATCGAACCTTGCTAGACATGGTTCGATCTATGATGAGTCTAACAACGTTGCCAGTGTCCTTTTGGGGTTATGCTCTAGAGTCTGCTGCACGCATACTCAATATGGTTCCAACTAAGAAGGTTGATAAGACTCCATACGAAATATGGCATGGGAAGGTCCCTAATCTGTCTTACTTGAAAGTCTGGGGTTGTGAGGCTCTCGTTAAACGAGATACGCCAAACAAACTTGAGCCTAGAGCTATCAAGTGTATCTTTGTAGGATACCCAAAGGAAACGATGGGTTACTATTTCTACTACCCAACCGAGAACAAAATATTTGTTGGTCGATATGCTGAGTTTTTTGAGAATAGTCTCATCTCACAAGAAGCAAGTGGGAGCAAAGTAGACTTTGATGAACTTCAAAGCGAAGATGCACAACCTTCTAGTAACACTAGTGAACATCAAAATGAGACTGAGCATGAAAATGTTGAGCCTCTTCGAGATGTTGCTCCCATTCGTAGATCCGAAAGGATACCTCAACCACCTGAACGATATGGTTTTTATGTCGATGCTGAGGAACATGAGTTAGGGGATCATTGTGAACCCGTTAACTATCGGGAAGCTATATCGTGTCCTAAACGCGAGAAGTGGAACGAAGCTATGAATGTGGAAATGAAATCCATGGAAGACAATGATGTCTGGGTTGAAGTAGAACTACCTCCCAATGCTAAAACCGTTGGGAGCAAATGGCTCTACAAGATAAAGACCGACGTGGATGGAAATGCACATACCTATAAAGCTCGTCTTGTAGTAAAAGGTTTCACTCAAATCTACGGAATTGACTATGAAGAAACCTTCTCGCCTGTTGCAGACATAAAAGCAATTAGGATTCTTATAGCCATAGCAGCGTATTATGACTATGAGATTTGGCAAATGGATGTCAAGACCGCCTTCTTGAACGGTCACCTAAACGAGGACGTTTATATGGTGCAACCCGAGGGCTTCGTGAATCCAAAGTATCCTAGCAGAGTATGCAAGCTTAAAAGATCCATTTATGGATTGAAGCAAGCATCTAGAAGCTGGAACAAGAGATTTGATGAGGAAATCAAGAAGATTGGTTTCACTCAAAATCTCGATGAGCCATGTGTATACATGAACACTAGTGGAAGTATAGTAACATTCCTAATCTTATATGTCGATGACATATTACTCATAGGAAACAACATTCCAATGCTACAAGATGTAAAATCCTGGCTTGGAAAGTGTTTTGATATGAAATATTTAGGAGAAGCATCGTACATACTTGGAGTCAAGATTTATCGAGATAGATCAAAGCGGTTAATCGGCTTGTGTCAAAGTGCATACATTGAAAAAATCCTGAAGAGATTTAGAATGCAAGATTCCAAACGTGGAAGTCTTCCAATGCAACCAAATACGGAATTGAGCAAGGCTCAAGGACCCTCTACACCCGCTGAGGTGAAGAGGATGAAGGGAATCCCTTATGCTTCGGCTGTGGGATCCATCATGTATGCGGTTAGGTGCACTAGACCTGATGTAGTGTTCTCCCCTCTATCAGTTACAGGGTGTTTCGGATGAGCCTAGCTTAGATGGCCACCCAATTTGGGGGGAGGTTTTACCCTCCTAGGCAAGGTCTCAAGTTCGAGTCTTGTCTAGGGCGATAGGGGTTTCCTCTCGCGTGTGTAAAGGGAAGGTGTCGTTGCCTTCTGGGCTGGACCCAACCTGGTTGTGTGGGCTCGCTACCCCTTCTGGGCTAGGGGCCATGTAGCCACAAATTGCCGTTCAAAAAAAAAGTTACAGGGTGTTTCGGATTGCTTATTTTTTGTGCTTTGCTGCTTAACTGCTTATTTTTAAGCACTTTTGAGTATTTCTATCTTCTTCTTCTTTTTATTTTTTATTTTTTATTTTTTTTGTTATTATTATTTTTTTTAAAGGCAGTATTTGTATCTGCTTATGGGCAGATAATCAGTTTTAAGCAAGTAAGGAGCTACTTACTCTGCTTCTTTGTGAGACTTGTGTAGCTCAGAATTGGTTACCTTGTGATGATTCTCTGTTTCTTTGGTTGGTGGTTATGTGGTATAGTGTTTCTTGATATGGTTGGTTGTAGTGTTTGTTGCAATGCTTGTAGTGTTTGCTGGAATGGTTGTGTTTGTTGTGATACTGCTTTGTTGATTAAGCTTTGTTTATAATCTACCAAAGCTGCAGATTGTGGAATCTTACTGTTGAGCTTTGCAGTTTGTGGAATCCTTACTGTTGGGCTTGTGACATGCCTGTTTTGACAGCCTTGTTGTGTTGTGATATTGCTTTCTAGTGATATTGTGGAATCTGCTGTTGAGCTGTTAAAAAAATGGTTTTTGAAACCAAGGCGATGACAAATGGTTTTTAAAACCGAATGGATGACGGAGTGATATTTTTATCACTTTCGCAACCTTCAAATTCGAGCCTTCTAAAAATCTGAGCCTATAAGGCGATGACGAATTTAACATTTCATCCGAGCCTGCAGTTGTGCTTTATGTTGTCTTTGTGTGAACCTGCAGTTGTTGTGTTGTCTTTGTGTGAACCTACAGTTGTGTAATGTTTGCACTTTGGACTTGATCACTTTGTTGTGGTTTCTTGTTTGCACTTTGGACAAAAAAAACTGCACTTGTGCTTTGACAAAAAAAATAGGACTTGGCGATAACGAATTTAACAATGAACCGAGCATGCAGTTGTGTTTGTTTGTGTTTTGTTTTGTTTGCACTTTGGACTTTTTGGACCAAAAAAATGTACTTTTGTGCTTTGACAAAAAAATAGGACTAAGATCAAAAATGCACTTTTGTGCTTTGGAAAAAATAAAAGATTTGAAAAAAAAAAAAAAAAAAAAAAAAAAAAAAAAAAAAAAAAACTATAACAGGTGGGCCCCACTAGGGAGGGTTTGCAGCCTAGTAGGAGTAGACTCCCGGGGTTAACAACACCCATTAAAAAATACACATGAATAGTTTCAATCTCACCCTTCTTGCCTACTATCAATCTAAAGGTATCAATTTAAATTTTTATTCGATTGTGATTGTGGCCCATATTAAGTATTAACACTCATAGATTCCACAGCCTCAAAACAAACGGGCCTGATTTTTTAATCGGTCCTTTTGGGTTAAAAGAAACATTAGTACTCGGTATTTGAAGTCCAACGAAGAATGTTGATGACGTGATGATGATAAGAGAGTTATGTCGTGAAACTGAATCTTCTTGATTCGCTCAACTCTTGTTTATGTTAAAAATCTTCAAATGGTGGTTGGAAGGAGAAGAAAACCACTGATACTCTCATCCACAAAATCACTCGTGAATTCCGTACTAGTACTCAATCCTCCACCAAACAATGAAATTGTCGACAAGGGTGCTCAGCTGCGTGCCGGTATTCTTAACTTATCCTCCTCCGATAACAATTTCTTCATTGGACTCTCCACCTCACTTCTTAAACGCCTTTCCATTACATCAGCCTCACTGGTAATCTACTAATCTTTTTCATCTTTAATCAAACTTTATTAACCAAACACCCTCTATCAGTTACAGGGTTTTTCGGATTGCTTATTTTTTGTGCTTTGCTGCTTAACTGCTTATTTTTAAGCACTTTTGAGTATTTCTATCTATCTTTTTTTTTTTTTTTTTTTTTTTTTTGAAAGGCAGTATTTGTATCTACTTAAGGGCAGATAATCAGTTTTAAGCAAGTAAGGAGCTACTTACTTTTTTTTAAGCAGAAGCATAAGCAGCAAAAGTAAGGGGTTGTTTGTTTAACCTTATATAACATAAGCCACAATTTTGTGGCTTATTTTGACACTTATGGGCTTATATAACATTACACTTATGGGCTTATATAACATTGTAATGTAATGTCATATAAGCCCATAAGTGTCAAAATAAGCCACAAATTTATGGCTTTTTTCTTATATAAGCCGAACTAATATAAGCCCATATATATAAGCCAAAACAAACACCCCCTAAGCATACCCGAACACCCTATAACTTAAAAAATTCTGCTTATTTTACCCAAATATAAGCAGAAACGTCCAAACGAACTAAACTGCTTATCCGCTAAAACAAATCAGATTAGCAAAAAAAAATAATAATAATAATAACAAAAAAAAATAAATAAATAAATAAATAATGAGGAAAATTCTATACGAACTATCAAAGTCTTAAACTTTTAGGAATTGGTGTCTCGTATTCTTTTTTTCATGCACATTTATCATGTGATTTCTTATATTAGGTGATAGTAAAAAATGTGGATTCTGAGATACAAAGAGTCAGTCAAGTTGTCGCTCTTGATCCTCCTAACGCTGATGATGTCTCGAAAAACGGTGATTCCTTGTCGGGTGGTTCGTATGAAATGCTTGTATTTCCTTCAGTTAGTTTCCCCTTGATACATCAGGCGTCATTGGCTACAGAAGTTGCTTATGTTTCTCCTCTATTAGCGTTTAATCTCAGTCTGCATACTTCATGTTTGAGATTGCTTCTTCACCGTGGTGAAGATAAATTAGCTTCTTTATTTGAAGTTAAAGGTGAGAAGGAATCCAATGGGGAAGAAAACGAGGGATTTTCTGTTAATCTAGATATTAAACCTTTGACTGAGTTACCGAGGTATGCGTCACATTTGAGGATAGCGTTTGTGAAGATACCAGAATGTGGTACTATTGGATCTCTTGTTGGAAGTTCGTCAATTGAAGCTCAAGATCGTCAAGAAAAGATTGATCAGGCCTTAAACGAGTACTTCACGATAGATAGATATTTTTCTAGAGGTGATCTTTTTAGTATCTGTATTAATTGGAATTGCAAATCAGCTATGTGCATTGCGTGTAGCCAAAAGAAGCAAGACACCAATCTATACTTTAAGGTATTTCAGTTTGAGGCTTACTAACATCTTTGCGCATTATATCATCTTATGAATGACATGTTCATGTTCTTAGGTAGTTGCAGCAGAACCTACGGATGAACCTGTTCTTAGAATCAATCGCACTCAAACAGCCCTCGTGCTTGCTGCAAGTGCTCCATCTGCTCTTCCCCCAGATCTTTTACTTCCTGGGAAAAGAGGTTTTGCGCCCTTACATCGAGACACCGTTAAGACACTGGCCTCCATTATTATGCCGACTTTATGCCCCTCAGAGCTTTCGTCAAAATTCAGAGTTGCTGTTCTATTGTTTGGTTTACCTGGTGCGTTATCTTTGGTTTACCTGGTGCAGTATACACTATGATAGCTTTGTATAGATGTGCTAAAATGGGCGGGATGGGCGGGTAGGCAAGTGGATTTGTATCAAATAGGTGATCTTGGATGTGGGTCGAAATGCATTGAGGAGGGATGGGGGTTGGGTTGATCAGAATTGTTATCTTTGGAGCGTGTATATTCTGTTATTAATCATAATCGCAACTGTTGATACGTTCACTATGACTTGAGATGACATACTAACCAGTCGGCATTTTTATAGGTTGTGGGAAGAGGACTGTGGTGAAGCATGTTGCTGGTCAACTTGGGCTGCATGTGGTCGAGTATAATTGCCACGATTTACTAGCACCTTCTGAGAAGAAGACTTCTGCCATGCTGGCTCAAGCTTTCATTGCAGCTCGTAGGTATTTACCATCATTGCGATATGTAATGTTGCTTACATATCAGCTTCAAGCAATGTCTAGAAGTAGAAAGATTTAAGGCTGAACTATTGGATTATACGGAGTAGTAGTTATATCTTTTATGTTGATAATTCAGGTCATATTACAATACTCTTTGTATGAATATGGAACAATGAATTTGCCTATGTGATTAGGGTAACCTGAAATCCGTATAACCTAGTGTGGTGTCATTGCAGATACGCGCCAACAATTCTTCTTCTCCGGAATTTTGATGCTTTTGCCAATTTGGGCTCCAATGATGGTTCACCAAATGATCAAGTTGGTGTGAATTCTGATGTTGCATCTGTCATCAGGGAATTTACTGAGCCAATTAGCCAAAATGAAGATGATTCTGAAGATGAAGGAGAACTGGAGGTAGAGTTTTCAAGATAATGATTTGTGCCATTACAATATTTAACAATCGTGTTATTACTTGAAAAGTCATATTTATGGGTTTCCTTATGCAGCATATGAACAACACTCACGTGGTCAATACTCATCCAGTGCTGCTCATTGCAGCTGCTGGTAACTCTGAAGGGCTGCCACCTACTATTCGGCGTTGCTTTAGCCATGAAGTGAAAATGGGGCCTTTGACAGAAGAACAGAGAGTTGAAATGCTATCTCAGTCACTTCAGCGTATTCCTGAACTGCTTCCGGATGTAAGTAAGAATACTTTTTTTTTTTTTTTTTTTTTTTTTTTTTTTTTTTTTCTCCCTACTTATAGAGTCTAGATTCTAGAATCAATGTACATGTAATGATCTTGAAAGTGCGTGAAATGATAATTGCTCGTTGCAGACGTCTACAGAGGATCTTGTAAAAGATATGGTTGGACAAACATCTGGTTTCATGCCAAGGGATATTAGGGCTTTAATTGCTGATGCTAGTTCAAGCTTGATTCCTACTAATGGCATTAGCTTTGAGAAAGAAGAACCCCAAAAATCGGGTGAAAGCAGTTCACGTGCATCAGAACCACCAAAGAATATTAGTTCTGCTGATGTTGCACCCCGGCCTCCCGCCAAAGAATTCATGGACAAAGCTCTGGAGCGGTCTAAGAAAAGGAACGCGTCAGCTCTTGGGACTCCCAAGGTGTGTTATGTGTATTTGCTTTATATGTTGTAGAGGTGGGCCAGTAACAGGCCGGGTTGGGCTGACCCTCAAACTATTGTTTTCTCATTTCTTAACTAGTTAATGCTTTAATTGTGATTACAAAAACACCATCTTTACGATAAAATTAAAATCTTTGAATACAACAGTTTAGGTGGTTGTATTTTGGGAGACTTTTGACCAGTTTGACCCATGTATGTTTTAGCTAAAAATATTTATTTGACTCATTTGGACACGTTGTAAGTGAAACGCAACCCAGATGGCCCATTAACAAGTCAATGTTTGAATTGCCACCTCTAATATTTTGTGATATCTACGTTTCTCTTTGGTTAAAATTTCTGATTTTGATGAGTTAATGGCTATCACAGGCTAATAAGCTTCTGTTGTTTGGCTGTAGGTTCCTAATGTCAAATGGGAGGATGTTGGTGGACTGGAAGATGTGAAAAAATCTATCCTGGATACAGTTCAGGTATGCGTCTAATATTACAAAGCCATGTTTCATGTGGGATGTGTAACTCTTACTTTCTTCCATATATGTGCTACACATTTTCTTCGGCTATGCATTTGGACTTTGCTTTCTATCTAGTGTAGAAATCTTCCAAAACAGAGTAAATTAGTATTACAAGCGGTCATATCATTTGGCATAACTGCTCTTTTGTTTGTAATGGATCTACAGCTCCCACTTCTCCATAAGGATTTATTTTCATCTGGTTTACGAAAGCGCTCTGGTGTTCTTCTCTATGGTCCTCCCGGTACCGGGAAGGTATGTCATATAAATTTAACTTTTGTGATTTGTTTTCTCTCTATATTAGCTGTAGGTCTAATTGCTCTATGATGTGCTATGATATGAATTTCATAGACATTGCTGGCAAAAGCTGTTGCTACGGAATGTTCTCTTAATTTCCTAAGTGTTAAAGGGCCTGAATTGATCAACATGTACATAGGAGAGTCGGAGAAAAATGTACGAGACATATTTGAGAAGGTAAGTTGCTCTATCCAATCCATCATGCCAGCATTGATCTGCTGAAACTAGATGTGGCAGAACCAGGGGAGGGGTCAAACGGGGTCAGGTAGGTGGCCCCGGAAATTTTGTCCCATTTTGAAAGGATACGATCAGTTTTACAGTAACAATCCAAAATTGTTAAACAAATACACTTTGAGCGACGTTTGACCCATTCTTGTTTCAGCTAATTTATCAGAGTTAAAGCATACCCCTTCATATACCCACCCCGTATGTCACTAGATCATAATTGCCACGTCTAGCTAAAATGTTCACAACATGAGAATAAGCTGTTTTGCAGGCTCGAGCAGCCCGTCCATGTGTGATCTTCTTTGATGAACTGGATTCTCTTGCTCCAGCTAGAGGTGCTTCTGGCGATTCTGGGGGAGTTATGGACCGTGTAGTTTCTCAGGTTAGGCATTACATCATAAGAATTTACTCTCTGCTTGTCTCATTGTTTAATTATATTTCACTATGTCTGTAAATGCTTACTTTGGTTTCGTGTTATCAGATGCTTGCAGAAATAGATGGCCTAAATGATTCTTCCCAAGTATGTTGCTTTATAATAGTTGCTTTCTTCTTTGTTCAAATAGTTCTTACGTTATGCTTTGTTGACTCTCCAAAACCTCTACTTTTAGGACTTGTTTATAATAGGAGCAAGCAACAGACCAGATCTTATAGATGCAGCGCTTCTAAGGCCTGGTCGTTTCGATAAGCTACTTTATGTTGGAGTCGCTACAGAACCATCTTATAGGGAGAGGTTATTTTCTAAACCATGGTTCTGGCTCATTTATTTCCCTTTATTCTATAAATATCATATTATAATAGATCTCTTGTTTCTCACAAGAATGTCCTTATTGTTTATTTTATTTATATATGATTAAGTAATCAGAGTTTATCAAACACTCGGAACAATTTATTTTCTGAATGTACTACTTCAAAAGCGCATCTAAACATTTTCCTTTACAGCCCATTTTTGTTGCACTTGATTATGTGATTTTCATTAATTAATAATCCATATCAAATAACCACCCCTATAAAATGCACATTCAAACACCCCCAAAATATTATAGTGTTTGGTAGTTTAACTAAATTTCTGATCGTTCTCAACATTCTTATTATATTATTATTTACTGAGTTGAGTAATCAATGCATACGAAGAAGACTTGACAGAAAACGTCATAGACATGAAAACTGTCATCCTACCTACCTGTCATAATCCAACATGTAATTTTTATGAGAATGAGGGAGTAGGTTTACTTTTTCTAATACAGTAATACTTGTCATTATTTATTTATTTATTTATTTTTAATAGGGTTTTAAAGGCACTGACTCGAAAATTTAAGTTGCACGAAGACGTGTCTCTTTATTCAATTGCAAAGAAATGTCCCCCAAATTTCACTGGTGCAGATATGTATGCGTTGTGCGCAGACGCGTGGTTTCATGCTGCAAAGCGCTTGGTGAGACATCTTAGAGGCTTAGACCATTATATGGAGTTCAAACTGCTTTTTATCGACTAAATAACTAATTTTACTATGTTGTTGTAGGTTTTAGCTGCCGAGGCAGATCCAACTTCAGTGAAGGATGAAGTTGAGTCTGTAGTTGTTGAATATGAAGATTTTGTTATGGTAAGTTTATGAACTAATAATCACCGATAATTTCATTCGTCATGTGAAAAGGTCGATTTGGGTTTTTCATAATCAATCTTACTACAAATTTTTAAAATAAAAATCAAAGCTAGAAAGAGTTGCAAGTCTCAAGTTGTTGAATTATATTTTTAAAATTTAATCCATACAACCTCCTATTTTTAAAATTTAATCCATACAACCTCCTAAGTCTTGTCATTTGAAGATTTATGGTCATTATAATGATATTGTTGATGTAAGGCCTAAATTATTCGATCTCAAAAAATGTAAAAACAACTTATTTCGATCAGCCACACCTGACCGTACTAAATCTGACCCATTTTGACCCACTGTTCAACCCGCCCGATCCATCATCTTGCCGCCTCTAGTTGATAATTACTATCTTTGATACCTCTTAATAATGAAAAAGACATCTTACGGTAATGCTCTTATTGTGTTGATCCGAAACTGTGCTAAAAAGGGAAATGCCCATTTTCCTAAGACATCCTGAAAAGGAAATTGTTGTATTTTTTTGGACATGGAGTATTCCTAATTTCTTATAATCCTACATAACTGTCATGCTTTATATGGAATTCTTTTGTGTTGCTTAAGAGATTGATTTTTTGTTTTTTTTAGGTATTGAGAGAACTTTCTCCCTCGCTTTCTCTAGCAGAGCTCAAAAAATACGAGCAACTGCGAGATCAATTTGAAGGAACTTCTTCAAAATGAGCATCTTTCGGTCATTCTTGGCAGTTTAACATTGCAAACACATCATACTTTTGCATAAATTTAAAAGAAGGTAGAATTTGTTAGAGCATGTGATTATTGATAGAATGCAGTAAATGTAAGATAGGAAATAAATTCCCTCAGTTTCACTTGTGGTGGGTGTAATATTAATTGAACATTTATAATTTTAGAATTCTTTCTATTTATTGACATTACATTTGGTTGTTATCATCCTTTAAAAGTATTAATGAGTAATGACAACAAATTTTTACTATGGTTCTTGTTATTTCTAGATACAAAAGGAAATCAACATATACTATTAAAAGAAACAGCTAATAATAGTAGTCTATTACTCACATTGGCATTCTTTATATACATGTGAATACTGTATCATCCAAGTTGTCTTTTATAAACTTATCTTTATTTATTGAGATCTTATCATTTTATCATTAATGATTGGAATAAATAAAATCTGGCAAAAAGGCGTGTTTAGGTACGAAAATAAGTAGTGTATGACATATTTTGTGACCAAAAAAATTCATTTATCATTCAATAAAATTCATTTATTTGCCTAAGAAATGCAACTCATTAACTTTACATGATCTACCTGAAAATGAATATCCAAAATGCTTCATTCAGATTCTTACTAATGGATTTACGGTGTGTTTTTGAGTTAGTTTTGTAAGAGAAAAAAGAGAAGAGATAGGGGAGAAAAGAAAAAAATATAGTATCAAATTATCTTCTATTCTCTTGTTCAAAACAAAGTAAAATCGTATTTTACTTTATTTGAACAAGGGTAAAAAAAAATAAAAAGATTGCAGCCAAAATTAATCAAAAGACAGACGTGAAAGTTATTTGTCACAAAGATTTAATAAGCTCGACTTGTTTTGATTCATTTTGATTGTACGTAGTTGTCTACATATAGTAAGGTTTAACTCGACACGAAAAGCCAAACATGGTGAGTTGGCTTAGGCTAGTTTGAGTGTTTGACTATATTGTACATAAGTACATTTAATACTTTGTTCGGCTACTTTTAACAAATAGTACCGTGGGTTGTTTATTTCATCATGTTATACAGGTGCATGAATGTAGGACTGTCAACGTGTTATTTCTCATACCCTCGAAATTTCATTCCCATTGGCTGGACATACCTATCCATTATCAATTTACTAAAATACCACCGGCATATCCTCATAGAATATGGTCCCCTTTCAAAATTGAAAATTCAGGGGCATCACATTTTGACAGCTTACTTTTAAAAAAATTGTATTAATTTAAAAAAAAACGTTTAAGTATACAGATATGGTAAAACCTCACATCTCAGTTCGTTATATAGACGTTAAAGTTAACATAACAAGCAAATTTATTTCTAAGAATGAAGTAACGACTATAACAAGATTACATTTCATAACCTATGACTTCTTCCAACCGCGAATCTTGATATCTCAAGCGTCACAAAAAGCCAATTAATCTTTAGATAAATCATGAGCATTGTACTCATCATCATCATATTGATCATAAGGATCATTATCCTTCGTTTTTACCAATTTTCTTTTTTAACAAATCATTTTGCTCTATCTTGTTTTGTGAAAATCTTTTGTATAGTTTATATGATTATATAGTATTTCTCTTAAGAATTTGCTTATTACAAATCAAATGTAAGTTTCTTATTCATCCAAGGACTCCAAATTGCTTATCTTTTCATTTTCTTATTATTTTTTATTTTATTTTTTTGTAAATATTGTGATAAGCTCCTCAATCAGTACTTAAAATACAAATAAGCAATCAGTACTTTAAACATTTTTGTGGTGTAAATAATGTGTACTTAAATATATCTCACATGTCCTAAATAGCAAGATAAGCAATCAATACTTAAATTTATCTCACACATCCTAAAAAGTACTATTGTGCATATTTGATGAATAACTTTAAAAAAATGTTTTAATTACTGTTTAGGACGTGTGAAATAAGTACTGATAGGTGCTTGATTTAAGTACTGTTTAGGACGTGTGAGATAGATTTAAGTATTGATTGTTTATCTTGCTATTTAGGACGTGTGAGATAGATTTAAGTACACATTATTTACACCAAAAAAATGTTTTAAGTACTGATTGCTTATCTTGCTTATTTGTGTTTTAAGTACTGATTGAGGAGCTTATCACAATATTTACACCACAAATATATCTCACACAGGATTTAAGTACTGTTTGGGATGTGTAAGATAGATTTGTGGTGTAAATATTGTTATATAATTAGTTGCCGTTAGAAAAAATAAACAATATAAATAAATAAAAATTGATCTACCTTGATGTTTTGATTAATATATCTCTACTACTTATAATACATGCATATATATTCTTTAAACTTAAAATGTTTAAAATTTGAGTAATGTTGATTGCCTATAATACTCATTAAACTTAAATGCTTAAAAGACAAGTTTTATATTTTACTTTTCTTTTCAAAACAAGTTTAGGTGACATAGTTGCTCTATCAATATACTTTTAAAAGGTCAATCTTTTATGGCAAATTTTTAATATTGTTCAATTTTTACGTGTTTATCAATTTAAAAGAAGAAAAAAAATGTGTGGTTGCTCTTTTTATACTACATATAAAATGTGAATAACTTTTATTAAAACTTAAAATACTTAAAAATAAGCAATGTGTTATATCTAAAATAATATTTTATTATTATCTCCCACAATAAATAGTTTGACTTTTTTTTGAATATGTTGTTTTATAACTATCATTAAAAAGTTTATCAATCACATTTAATAGATATTATATATATTTATCATTTCAACTATATATATAACACATCATTTGTAGAAAAAAAAGCTATAAATATTTTTTTGTGAAAGACAATAATAAATTATTTAATTAATTGTTGTCATGTTTCATTTTCAGTTAAATTATCGTATGTTAAAAAAAAATCAATTACATTTTGATTATTTTGCGTTGTCTGCATAAACATTACCCGAAACGGTTAATCAAAATATCTCAACCATAATTATTTGCCGTTATAAAGTTATATCGTTATGCAAAAATACTCATCTAGTATATTAAAATTGGCAATAATTTGTTTGACATCTCCGATCATTAATTCTTGTAATTTGTAGTATGAGTTAAGGTTAAGCATCCTCATGTATTAAATGCACGTTACATTAACAATGAAGTTGTGACTTATGAGCCATATTAATCATTAAATTCCATTTCGTTTCATTAAAAAACATATAGAGAATAACTTGGAATAAAATACGTAGATGGCTTTTGAACCATACAAATTTCGCACTACTAGCTTCATGCAAGTTTATAACTTTTCTTTATCTCCACATCATTGCTAAGCATTATTTGTTATTCTGTAACCATTTTAAGTTTGATGTTAAGCGTTATAACTTACATTAGATGCTTTAAATCAACTCTATCCGATGATAAAAATAACAGTAGCCTAAAAGCCAATTATGGGTGCTTATATAAAAATAAATTAAGAGTTTATGGGCAACTATATATTTCAAACCAGGTGTTTTTGTTCACGTTGCAAGAGATCGAGCGGGTCAATTCAGCTATACGATGCTTAACTGAGATATCGTTGTGTTTGTTTATGAACTTTTTTTTATCATCATTAAAGGTGTATCTAGGGAAGTTTAAACATTAAAACTCTTGTAAGTGGTTAAGTTTAACATTAGAGTATTTGACGGTTGCCTATGACCAACTAAATGTAAACTCACAAAAAAGTTTATTGCCAACTAAATACAAAAAGAGTTGAGGGCAAAAAGTCAGTTTAAGTATAAAGATATGATTACTTTTGTTAGTTTCTATCCACAAATATATTTTTAGAACACAACAAACTGTTTGCACATTTAGTGACTAGTTTATTAGACTGCGACGTATGAAGTGACACGAAACATCCCTTTCGGGTATTTATAATGTGTTAATCTATTATTGTTTTGGTATTTTACTATAAATAATATTGTGCTTTATTATGTGTCCTTGTTATACTTTTCTGTATATTTGTTATTTTGTATGTTTCACTTTAAGACTTTTATAAAATTTTACATTACGCAAAAAAAAATTGTGGCTTTGCCCGTGTTTAAATTTTTGAAATTGCATTTTCGAAAAAGTATTTTTTAGGTTTAAGTTGAAAGAATTTACAGTAGTTAATAGTGCATATATATTTGACAAAAAAAATAAATAAATAAGGTTACAATGGGGGTGGATGTTTCCAAGAAGAATGGCATATGCTTCCCTTATCGTGGATAAGAAGCTTATTTGGATAATGGATTCATGCTATGGTTCGGTCAAAAATAAACTGCTGACTCTAGCTTTTGGTCATCATCATCTCATAAGAATTTTATTTTGTGAATATTCCAATTTTTTTGGTTATTTTTACTCTTTATGACCTACCTCCAAACATTATTAAGTGAACCCTACAAAGTTCGAATATTTACCAAAGTGTTCTCTTTGAGCATCGAGTGCGGTTTCGTGCCATGGGTTTGGTGCCGTGGGAAAGTATCGTCACTTTAGCATTTTTTTATAACATCAAAATCTAGTACCATCACTAGGGGTGTTAATCTGGTCGGGTAAATCCGTTCGAGTCAATTCAGTTCGAGTCAAAGTTAGGTTGACACTAAAAATAACATACACGAACTCGACCCTATTTGGACTCAGGTTAGCCGGGTTTTGGTCAATTCCGGTCGGGTCCATTCATGTTATCATGGGTCTACACATAACCCAACATTTTCAACCCGAGCAACCCAGGTACTAAAAAAAAAAAAAAAAAAAAAAAAAAAAAAAAAAAAAAAAAACATTTTCTAGTCTAAAAGGTGGATCTGAACTCGAGTTAACCAAACATTTTCAACCACATACCCGATCGTATTTAGTACCTGGGTTTACCTGAATAACCTAAATAAACTTTTTGACCCGAGTAACCCGACCTGAGTATGCTAAATCAGGTTAGGGTCTGGGTCGGTTTTTTCACACCCCTGCTCACCACAAACACTCTTCCCTAATATAAAAGTGATGACATGAGTAAAACTGTTATCATGAGTCTACACATAACCCACTAAAACACAAATACAATTTTTTTTAAATGCCCACCGCACGAGCTGATGCTGGTGGCACGAAGCACTAGCAACCAAGGAACGGTATGCCCTTTGCGCCATAGATCTGGCGTTGTGGCACTAGCCATCGTCTTGGCGTATGCTCTTACAAATATTTATTTGAAATATATTTGAAAGGAGGTAACTTGGTTACTGACCCGGTAAGAGCTGAGATTATTCGCTAAAGACAAGCATTGATAACCAAGAAATACCAACAACTTAACCATCCCCTGGTGACGGCAACGAATAAAATGTTTATTTTTCATATTAGTATGTGTTGTATTTTTTTTTTCTTTTCGTATCGTATTTTTTTCGTTTTTTTTTTTTTTTTTTTTTTTTTTTTTTTTTTTGTATTGTAACTTTTTTATTTTAATGAAATAAAATTATTATGTTGTCTTATTTTTTATAATTAGTGAAATGAATTTAATTTATTTAATGAAATGAATAAAAAAATAAAGGTGTAAATGGTGCGGCCCAAATGAAGAGGTTGGGGTTAGTTATTTAGTGAGGGGGGTTGGTTGTGAAGAGGTGTTGGGTGATGTGGCACACGTGGGGCTCGAATAAAAAGCACAAGCTAGCCATCCACACCTGATGCTCTTATTGAGTAAACAATTTCTAAGAAACGTAGATTAATTAAGCTTTTGTAAACCACAATATACATTGAACGCTTAACAAACCCAAAGAAAGTCTTGTGGCCACGGAGGTTCACCTGCACTGACTCCGGGCTATTCAAAAGGGTAGTCGCCGTGGGATTAGTCGGCTCGCAATGTCGAGTCGGAAACCCATGTTACAAAAAAAAAAAAAAAAAAAAAAAAAAAAAAAAAAAAAAAAAAAGTAGCAAACAAATTTAGAATGAACCCTTCAATAATTGAAAAGGATACAACAGGTTTTACGTCTACAATCGAACATGCGTGTAGGTGTAAACAACGTTGTGTATTAGGTCAAGGGACCAACCTACATTTTTATGGAAATGATATTTAAAATCTAGCTAACAAAAAAGAAAGTTAGATTGAAAGTTTGAAACCTTGATTAACTAAAAAACAAGTCTTGTATTTATTTTATTTTATTTTTTCTAACACTTTTGAATAAAATAGATAGAAAAATAATTTAACCTATTTGAGTTGTCTTAAACCTAACCTTGATGTCGAACTAACTTCGTGCTTGGGTTGAACAAAACAATTACCTAAAAGGCTAAAACAGCATAATTTGTGTCTTAAACGAAAGAGATACTAATACATATAGCACATACGACTTATCAACTATTTTTCTTTTAAAATATGGTATCGATACATTTAATTTAGTTACGAGGTTCATGTTTAACATGCCTCTTGTATGAATAGGTAAATAACTTATTTTAGACGGCATTTTAATTTAATCGATCGTTGCCATAAAGTGACCCTTAAATTCATCATGTATCTTTCTATTGCTAGAACGTACACTAGGCAATAAATCGAATACTTTTCAGTTTGCATTATGAATTTATGATATGACGACATGTCGACATGCAAAGCTTTATCTCATCCTATCCTGTTTGATAGAAAAATGATGTGTGTAAATGAGACAAAAACATACACATATGTCATATCTAATACCCGATATCGTTTCAGGACAGAAATAACTCCCTACATCCATCAAACATGTAGAGACGCATGTATAACTAACACACGTGTGCATGCATATGTTTTTACAAAGTATCTGGACGTTGCGGCAGCGAATACCATAGAATTAAATTTTTAGACGAGTAAATATTTATTTTTTTCAAGTACCAAATAACTTGATCACCTTTAAATGATCATTTTTAAACTTAAGAGAATATAACATAGTACCCCCAAAGCGGCGGTGACCAAATAGTTTAAAACGTTTTTTGTTTTTCTTGAGATTTGGTACTAATGGTGACGGTTTTCGGTGATTGTCAACTATTTTTTGTGGTGGTGTAAAAGATTGGGAAAATTGGATATTTAAAAGATGTGAAAAATGTGATTTTCACATATTTTGAGAGAAATGTGGTAGCTTTTCATTTTACTATTGCTTTTGATATACAGCAAATCTCTATAAGTTAATATTCGATAATTAATAACTTTGATAAAATTAATAATTTGTTCGGTCCCAACTTGAGACCGGTATAAATTTGGACCCCAATCGATAAAATAATAAGATAATAATTCTTTTGAAACCTCAGTGTATATATATTGGTCATAACGAAACTATAAATTATATTACGAAAAAAATTCACATATATATAAAGGTCATACATAATTGGCCTTATACAAATTCAATTAAGGTAATACGTAATTGAATTTGTCCCAACAAAACTAACTTTTTACCGATTAAAAAACAAATGGACTTGACGGATTCAATTAATTTGTCAATGTGAATTCATAAAATGTTAATTGGAACTTGTTTTTCTAATTTATTTTTCATCTCTAACTAGTATATATTTTAACTATTATATTGGACTTGAAATTTAAAGATCATACGTAATAACTCTTGAAATTAATAAATTATTATTTTATCGTTATAATAAAATCTCGCTAAATTAATAAAATATCTTAGTCCAGACACTATTAGTTTATAGAGGTTTTACTGTATATGTATTTTTTTTAAACACTATATGGAGCATCATAATTAGGTTAGCCTAGGATTACATTAGTACAAATTAAATTAGAAGGGTATAAGTGACATTTCACATTTACAGACATATTGGTATTATTTTGATACGTGTTTAGATTAACTTTACAGTTGTTATTTCATAGAGTTTCGACAAAAAATTTAACCTGAGTTAGTAGAAAACTAGAAATGGAAAACAAATATATCTTTCGGTTGTCTATAAGTTAGTTTGAATAGATAAACGGCTTAATGAAAAAAATTAAATGTTTAAGTAGTCTCTTTATACTTCTATTTTATTTATAAATTTAAATTTTCATAAGGTTGTGGTTGAAAATAGTCATGTAATGCTTGTATTTGTCTTGCTTCCACCCTATTACTTAAACACAACCATTTAAATGTCATTTAACTAATCTAATCTTTTATATAATAAAATAAAACCCCTATTGAAATTTTGCATTTCAAAAAATCAATTCATACCTAATTTAGTAATAATTTTATTAAAAGAAGATATTATTTCCTTATTAGGTACGTAGTAATATTTTATATTTATCTATAACACAAGTAGAAGATAAATACAAAAAATATAGATAAGATATTTAAAAAAAGATTATTTATTTTATATTGATAAATACAAAAAATATAGATAAGCTGCAATTAACAATAGGATTAAAATTTTTAAATAATTATTTCAAAAAATTTTAAAAAAAACCCACGCGTGCACATTATAAATAGTATGAATAATATGAAAAAGAAAAATAACAAAACATCCACATCAAGCTACACGCATTTGAAAACTGGACTACTGGAGTATTATTTATTGTTCTTTGTAAGAGTTACATCACCAATAACTTCAACAACCGTCAACCAAACAAACTTACCTACTTGCCTTTAAACTAATGTTCACATATCCTTTGCCACAAAGCTTTAATTCGTTCTTGATATGAATACCAAAATCTTTAATTTGTAAAATCGTATTTGAGTTTGAATTAACTATGTGATACTCCATCTATTAATGTACTATTAAGTTATTTAAATTCTTAGATCAAACACTAGTACATCATTGATTCTAAAAATACGCTATCAATAACAATGAAGATGTTACAATTCTTTTTTTATTTGCAATATATCGCTTTAAACAACCTTTGTTGACTATTGGCAAAACAATAAACATTGATGTTTGGAAATATTTGACTATGGTGTTTATTTGTTTTATTTAAAGAATAGATTAAACATTTGGTTAATGGATTAAATAACTTGTTAAAATATTTATCAAATCAAATGTCACCTTCAATTTTTGTATAGTGATAATATATAATCATGAGATGTTATTGTTTATGGTATTTTATCTTAGTATATATGTAATGAGAGATGAAGAATGATATTTAATTAGTGATTTTATTGAATTGATAATGAAAGACTAAAACTATACAAGTATAAATAAGCTTTGCTTACCTTGAATGCTAAGCTAGGTTAACTAATGGATTGGGTCCTTATTACTAACTCTAACATTTCCCTCAAGTTGGAGCATAGATATTGATCATGCCCAACTTATTACATATAAAACCCAAAAACGATAAGCAAAAGTCTTCCATGAAATAATAATCCATATTCAATAATCGCAAAGCTAATCGATCTCACTTGGGATCGAACTAAAATATGAAGCAGCCGAAAGGTCTCAACTAGCACACAAATCTAGAAAGACCGGAGCAACTAGGAGGTCTCAACTAACCAGAATTTCCAAAAGATGGAGCAACATGTCAAGACATGTCTCAGTTAACTAAAAAATCCCATAAAACGAAGCAACCTTTCAGGTCTCAACTAACCAAAAAACTTTTAAAAAAATCGAAGCAACTTGTGGTAGGTCTCAACTAACCAATAAAGAACTCCAAAAAACTAAACCATCAACAACAGGTAACAAATTACTTATGACCAATAATGTTTTTGGTCACCAGATATAATCTTCTTGGTCATCATATAGCTTCACAGATTATGTCCCAGCAATAACAGCAGCAGCAGAAGAATTCATATTCATATAACCATTAAGACGAGTATATTCCTCGACAGAAATGGTGAGCGTTTGATCATAGGTACCAGAAGTACGTGCAGAGGAACCATTTTTTCTTAGCTAAGAGTTTCTTGCAATTACCCGTAGTATGCCCTAATTCATGACAATAATAACACTCTACCTCATCAAAGTTAGAACCTTGGGAATCACCAACTCGGTTATTATGACCATTCCTAGAACCACCTTGAAATCGACCACGACTAACAAGAGCACTATTAGAAGCCAATGTATGAAGAGACTGGATAGTCTCATTACGAAGAACTTGAGCAAATGTGTCTCGAAGATATGAAATATTTGACTCATTTAAGAATTGACATCTAAGAGAATCAAATTCCGGTCGCAAGCCGATCAGAAAGCTAGCACATTACAGCTATTTGTTCCCTTTGTTTTTGCATCACTTTCACATCAGCACTTATAGGAAGAAGAGAAATTAATTCCTCATACATTTTCTTGAATTCCATAACATAAGCAGTAAGTGACTGATCTTGTTGTTCCCCATGATGAAAAGCCTTACACACACTATATTCGAGAGATGTTCTTCTATCCCAAATATAAAAAAAGTCCAGATAATCTATCAATTCCTTTACATACTCACAATGATCAAGTAAAGGAATAACGGATGGTTCGATAGTGTTCTGATGCGAGTTTTGCAACCTCACAAAAGGTTTTACTTCTCAATGGATCTTGAGAAGCTTGCAATCCTCCAGACAGTGTACCTGACCATTGTAGTGTAGTAAATGGTAGGTTCGGGGGATTGATCGTTCTCTAAGAGAATAGTGTCGTTATGATTGAGATGTAGGTTAACTAGGTATAAAGGTAAGGGATGATTCTTTTTGTATTTTTATGTTTTAAGAAAGCAGTAAAATCTTGGGTATTGGAAGAGTGGGCGGAATTAGTTGCTAGCCAACTAACCCAAAATTACTAATTAAACAAAATAAAATAAAATAACAAGAAAAGTAAATGCGGTTGATTACTTATAAGAGACAAATGTGTTTATTTAGATTTCACTACTCCCTAGTTATCTCTTATTAATTTATTGATTTGTTACAACTGTTTGATTGAAGGATTGTATTCCTTAATACCGGTCGTGGGGGCGTGTACATCCTTCCCCAACTCTATGAGTATCTATTTCTTCTTATGATGACACGTGTAGTGTCCTACCATAGAATCATCAACATCTACTCATGCATTAAATACAATCAATAAAACCGTAGTACACATCCGATTATGTTTCTTAAGACATTCAAGCATGTTACTGTATAGGAGATTAGCCAGTTTTCTTAAGCCTAACGTGAGTCAATCAACCAAACAATCAATAACAAATCAACAATCAATAATTAGCAACTAGGTTTCATTATATTTAAGCAAACACTAAGAGATCTAAGCTAACATGTTAATGAAAAGAAAAGACAAACGGTTAATTAAACAACACATAGACATATTGAATGGTTAAAGGAGAACTTATCTTTCAATTGAACATGGAAGAAAATAGGGTTTGAAACCCTAAAAGTACTGTAAAATTCGGACTCACAAAGTTCCCTACAAAGTTTCACAAGTTCCACCTCTTTTCTAATGAAAAAATCTAAAGGTATATATATATATATATATATATATATATATATATATATATATATATATATATATATATATACACACAGGTGACGGCGTCATGCTTAGGGTTGTGACATCGTCATCTCGCCGTCATTAGGGTTTCGTGATGCCCAATTAATCTTCTTGACGTCGTCACTTGTTGTTTCCTCTAGGCCGTCTCTTGTTAATATTGTACGTGACACCCTACTCCAAATAATACGTAACGCCGTCACGTGTTAATCCTCCAAAAGTCATCTGGCCCGTCATTTGCAAATAAATTCCACCACTTGAATCTTCAAGTGACGGCGTCACCCTGTAAGGCGTGACGACGTCACGTGTACTTTCCAGCATAGTTTTTTGCTTTTGTTGTTTTCTTCACATTTGACTCCAAAAACGCCCAAAATTCTCCATTTTCCATAATTCTTGTCCCAAGTACTTAAAATGACAAAACAAGCAATTTAAGGTAATATTTGACCATATATTTACGATTTAGGGCTTAAATAACCCTCTAAAAGCGTATCAAATAAATCCTTATCAAGTTCCTAATCATCAAGAACAACCGAGCATCATTCTGCAACCATTGATCTTTAGTACCATCCGTAGGAGGATCATCTTTTAAGATGATAAGCTTTCTGATACTACGTAAATAGATACAAATGGTTTTACTCCATACAAAGAAGTTGGAGTCATCAAGTTTGATATTTGTAATCTGAGTTACAATGGGAAGACCATCAACAACAAAACCACTACCAGATGTATCATCACTTTTCTTGTCATTAACCATAATTCAGAATTAAATTAGATCAACGTAAACTGTCATAAACAAACACCAAACAAAAACTCAAAACTTCCAAATTAAATTAGAAAAAATGAATATAAACCTTTGAGTATGATAACTAAATCAGATCCCAAATAGTAACCCCAACTTTAGAAACCCAAGCACACAAATTGGAAAAATAGAAATTCACATATTGAACTAGATCTCGCCAGGGTTCTAGTCGAAATCACAAAAAAGAGAGATCTAGAAACTAATTGGTACTCACACGGGTATGTATTTTCAAAACTGAAATCCAAACCTTAATTAGAGCAAAACTAAAATCGAAACCCTATGATAAGGATTTATTTGGTACCTTTTTAATGGGTCATTTAAGCCTAAAATCGAGTAAATATTATCAAGTATTGACTCAAATCGTTTCTTTTTGTATGTTAGGTACTTGGGACGAGAATTCTGGAATTCGGCACTTTTTGGACGTGTTTGGATGAAAAAGTGAAGAAAACAACAAAGTCGCGAAAAAACGTCAAAATGAAAGGCTGTCGGCGTCATGTTCTACTTGGTGACGCCGTCACTTGCTAATTTGGAGCTGGAAGATTTTACACACGTTGCTTCAGAAATCTTTGAAGAATTATAACCTGACGGCGTCAGGTGTGTATTCTGGAGAAGGGCGTCACGCTTTAAGATTACAAGAGACGACTCAGAGAGTTTATAAAGGGACGACGTCAGAGTATAAGGCATGATGGTGTCAGAGCAGCGATTTGCATAAGACGAAACCCTAATAACGGCGGCCTGACGGCGTCAGCCCCCATAACCTGACGACATCAGCATTATAAATCTATATATAGTTTTCGCTTTATTTTTATTAGGTGTGACATCTTTTGGGTATAAAACCCTAAACAATTTCCAGAGATATTGTAGGGCTTTTTAAGCCTTTTTCATCTATGTTCCATTGAAGATAGGTTATCTTTATGTCTATGTGTTGTTTGATTCTTTGTTTATCTTTTTTTCACTTTAACATGCTAGCTTAAGCTTATTAGTATTTGCTTAGATCTAATGAAACCTAGTTGTTGATTATTGATTTGTTGTATATTGTTTAGTTGATTGTTTCACGTTAGGCTAAAAAAACCTGGCTGACCTTTTTTATGTAACTAACTTGAACGTCTTAGAAAACGTAACCGTAGCATGCACTTTTGGTTTTTCTCGTTGTATTTATTCCATGAATTGATGTTTATGATCCTAGAATTTCTTAATAGACTTTAAGGTTTTAAGTAAAATTAATGTTGGGGCGCGTGCTGCTACTCATATCTTTATTAGTTTTGCTATTGTTAAAGGTGTGGGGGCCTAGATAGCTTCAAAGTTTCCCACTAATTTCTTGTAATCCTATGGTTTTGTTTCTAATGAAAGTGATAATAATAATAATAATAATAATAATAATAATAATAATAATAATAATAATAATAATCTTTAGTAGGATTAGCTTTGCTATAGCTAGAGGAGTTGGGATTAGCTTTGCTAAATCGTATGAGTTTCTAATATAATAATAATA
Source organism: Artemisia argyi (assembly GCA_030686995.1). Lineage (NCBI taxonomy): Eukaryota > Viridiplantae > Streptophyta > Magnoliopsida > Asterales > Asteraceae > Artemisia > Artemisia argyi. The sequence continues at coordinate 192,565,383 of CM060676.1, forward strand.
ATAATAATAATAATAATAATAAAAGAACCTTACAAATTAGGGTACTTTATAACATTTTAGGAGCTGGGAGCTAAATGTAACCTAATGTCATATATTGATTGACCAATACAATTTATAATTAAATTCAAAACCTGAAAAAAATCTCATTTTGCATAACTAGTTTATAAAAAAATTATATTTTCTTAAGAAAATATTTTTATAGTTAGAGTAAATTGCAAAAATCGTCCCTAAAGTTTGACCAATTTGCATGTTTCGTCCCAAATATTTCGAAACTGCAAGGATCGTCCTTAAAGTTAACCTTTGGGGCATATATAGTCCTTTTTGGGGACGATACATGCACACGGGGCCAAAACTTTAGGGACGATACATGCACACGGGCCAAAATTTAGGGACGATCCTTGCAGTTTCGAAATATTTGAGACGAAACATGCAAATTGGTCAAACTTTAGGGACGATTTTTGCAATTTACTCTTATAGTTATTATTATTGTAGTTGTTATAATATACAAAATTTTGCATACACATGAGACTAAAAATATTAAAATGAAACATGGGTTATTATGGTATGCAACTAAATATGCAAGATTATACATACCAACAACACATTTAAAATATAGTTTATTAAGTTAATTTTTAAAATTTATGCATATCTTTATAAAGTATGTAAGAACAACATTTACATGAAGTTATTATGCAAATACTCATATAAATATCCATGGTATAAAAGATCTACATTAAGGCTGGTCACTATCGTGGGTGAAGGACCACCACACGCTATCTCCACCACCCCTAACACGAGCCAACTATTCAACTTTTGCACTCATTTGGTGGTCTGCACCACCAAACGGTTTCTCAAATTTTTTTTTGATATATTATAGCAGGGTATGTTTGTATAAAGTGATGTATTTTATATTTTTGGTTTGATGGTAATCATAACATCTATTTGATGATAGGTTTGATAATATATTAAACGGTGATATAACGATAATGACGTGAAAGTGATGAGTTTGACGACTATAACAACCGGTATGGTATAATCATTACATCTCTCAAAATAATTTAATCTCATTAAATTAAAATCAAAAGTAGTGAATTGACATTTTGACACCGAAATCAAAGTAAGGGAGGGACAAAAACACATGTAGTAGTAATACCTTATTTCTTGAAAAAACATTATCACAAATTCTTTAATTTTTTTTTTTAAATCCCTTACTCCAAAAACCAACTCACAAAAATAAAAAACAATTATTACAAAAACAAAAAATAATAATAATAAAAATAAAAAAAGCGGCAGCTGTACACCAAAACCAGAGTCTCCTCCGTTTTTGTTTCTTTTCATCGCTCATCGATTTCAATTCCATCAAATTTTATATAAAACTTTTTTTATAAAAATTGTATCATAGATCAGCTCATATTTTATTTTCCCCTTTTTTGTCATTAATTGTTGATAAATTATTAATAATCGGATCTTGATGCTTTGGATTAATTCCTTTCTGGGTTTTGTTGGGTTTTCGATTTCCTAAAATGGGTCGATGAGATTTTTAACTTTCATTAAGCAAATTGTGTTTTTTTACTTTTTTTTATTGTAATTATTAATATATAAATAATTAGTAAAAAAAAAAAAAAGTGTGGTGGTTTTTGTTTGGATGATTTCTGTTGGGAGTAGAGATGGTAGGAATAGTTTAAGGTATGGTGATGATATGGATTTAGATACTGAGATTGAAGAAGGTGAAGCTTATTTTCAAAATAATGTTAATATTAATAATAACAATATTAATAATGGAAATTATGAGGATGATGACGATAATGAGTATGATGGTGCAACAATTGATACTCTATCTTATCTTGTAAGGATTAGTTTTTGTTTCGATTATTTTTTCGGTTTTGAATTGTGTTAATGTGGATTGTTTTGTATGAGCTAGATACTTAGATAGTTAGATCTATGCGTTGTGTATGTGATGATATGAGTTTGATTGATGCTTTCGTTTTAGGGAAGATCGTGACTGATTGATGGAAATTTTAGCTAACAAGTGATAAGGTCCTTGTCTAAATTAAGATTAACGAAAACCGATAGAGTTGTTGTTAGGGTTGAAATTATGATGTGAAGCTATGCAATTATGTATATTGTCCGAAAACTGATTAATATAAGAAAGATGTTAAACCTTATTGTGCTTTAGTCGTTAATCGTAACTAGCAAAAAACGATTCATGTTGTTGTGTTGCATTGCATCACTCTTTCTCTTGTTGCCATAAAAATTAATGAGCCGCACCCGTTGTCTCCAAAATTACATATCTCTTGTTTGTAGTCAGCAAACTGGGGACATAGTCAACCTCTAAGCACCTTGCCATACCCCAAAGAATCTAGGCTTAGGGGTTGGCAGCAGTAAGAAGCACATGTCGTGATTGCGTGAATGTGCCAAGATGACGTGTTTATCTAAGTAGATAAAATTGACATAGAACATTGCTAGCTTCCTTTATGTAATTATACTCCCCTTACTAAAGTTACTTTGTTAGCTTAGTAGTTCTTCCCTTAAAAAAAGTTAGTCCATTAATGTTATGACATGCTATTAGAAAACGCAATTGTAGTCTGTAAAGCAACACACTATTTCAATTTTACACTTGCAAAATATTTTATTGTTTAGTTGGTTGACCTGGATAAGAGAAAGATAGATAGTTTGATACGGGTATTCAAGGACAAATAGTGTGGGAAGTTTAGACACAGAATCTATATGCGTTGTTATTTTGTCTTGATGGTTATTTCTTTGTTCTTATGTCCCTTTTGTTGCTGCGATATTTGAAGGATGAGAAACTTCAAGATGTGTTGGGACATTTTCAGAAGGATTTTGAAGGTGGAGTTTCGGCTGAAAATCTGGGTAAGTTAACGAAGTAAGCGGATCGTTGGTACTCCCAAACTAAAAAGTTTTGTAATGCTGATTCTTCTAGCATTTGTGAAACTTATTTGCAGGAGCAAAGTTTGGGGGATACGGTTCGTTTTTGCCCTCTTATCAACGCTCTCCTGCTTGTCCTAATCCAAAGACGCCACCAAAGGCTTCTTTCAATAATGCGGCCATCCACCCTAATGATCTGCTTTTAGAGGTAATTATTTTTGGAACATCCATCATTTCAATCTTGCTAATAACTCCTTTGATACCATACCCAAGTATGGTTCCTAAATTATAGAAAATCCCATAAGAGATATCTATGTGGTTCATCATATATGTTTATATTATTTTTGACGTTTAATAAACATACAGGACAACGAAACTTAATATTGTTAGTTTCATGCCTACTAGATTTGCTTAATGGGCATATCTTCATGGTTCAATGGATATGCACATGCATACTCTACACAAACTGTTTATAGTGTTTTGTGCTGTAAAAAATGAAATAAAAATGTTAATTTAGTGCATCTCTGTAAAGATATGTTAGGCTAGCTCATACCCATCGACTACTTGAAGTAGTGGGGACTGCTTAACTCATAATAATCTGCTATTAGCGTTTGTTTTGATCGTTTTTGGGGTAAATCGACAATTTTTGATAAATTTAATACGATATTGATCCCCTTGAGGGTACTTGTCACTTTGTTTTGCACAAACATATTCAGTTTTATTATCACACAGGGTGGTCGTCAGAACTCTGCACTCGTATCGAATGCAACTAGATATGGACCAGCTTCAACTAGCGGTGCACCAGTACCTAGGGGCCCGTCAGTGAATGGTAAAGTGAAACAAGAAGTGCATATGTCATCTGCTAAGACTGGTGACAAGTTCACTTCTAATGGACAACAACCTGTTAACAACTTTGCTAACACTTCAGACCAAAAGTCACTGAAGGTTCGAATCAGAGTTGGCTCCGATAACTTGTCGACTCGAAAGAAAGCAGAAATTTACAGTGGACTGGGGCTTGATGTCTCTCCTTCGTCATCATTGGAAACCAGTCCTGTAGATAGTGATGATTTCTGTCATGTGCCTCGTGACACCCCTTGTCATGAATCCCCCACTAGTATTCTTGAGGTTGGTATTGTCCCTAATATATATTTTTATCTGTTTTTCTTAGAGGTGACAAAATGGGCTTGCCGGGCGTGTTGCATAACAGGTCAAACATTTTCGGTCAGGTTGACCAACCAGCGTCTTTTGTCCATTTTTGTTATGTTCATAAATAATGAATGTATCAAATACGATTACAAATTTATACTGTTTAGATAATCATCTAATCTTTTCAATAAAGCTATTAAAGAGGTTTGAATACATTTTGGGCGAATTTTGTTCCATTTAAATGTCAGTTAAGTTAAAAAATTCTACTTGTTTGACCCATTGTGGAATAAATATGACCCAAACATCCTATTTTAAGTTAATTGGCACGTTATTTAATGTCATATTCATTAACAGTGAGATTTTTACTCTGATTTTACAATAGATGATGACATCATTTCCAGTTCTTGGAGATTTACTGTCCCCCCTTCCGTATGATCTCTTGTGCTTGACTGAAAAAGAAAAACGAGAAGATAGTAGCTGTGGCTCGGTTTATAAACAAAGCCAAGAAGCTCCTTTTTCGGTTATTAAGTCTGAGTCTAAAGTTGATCGAAACATTTTCTGTGAGAAAAAGCCAAAGACCGAGAATAAAATTGCTTCGGTAGAAGCAAGAAAGAAGGAAACGGTCAACGATAATTTGTCTTGTGGAGATGTTGTTTCTAATGCCTTAAAGCTTCCTCTTTTATCAGATGCACTCGATAATGTTTTGGATTTTAGAAAAGGCACTACCTTCAAGGGTGAATCCTCTGTACCAAAAGAAGAGTCACTGGATCCAGTATCAACCCATGATGATTTCCGGGTCGAGAAGCCTTACAAAAAGAATGGACATGTGAATTCTAATGAGAAGCATTCAGGTTTCCCCATAAAATCTGATTCTGATATTTCCAAAGGCGGTAGTAAAATTCATGATACCCAATTGGTAAAGCCTTTGAAGCAGAAGGCTGCTCATAAAGCTACATCACTTGAGAAAGATGGCATGAAGTTGGCGACGTCTTCTTCTGGAGGCAAGAAGAAATCGAAAGGAAGCCAGAGTTTGGAAAATGGAATCCCAAGTGTAGAGGTCCCAAAAGTTGGTTTTAAGAGTGATTCTTCTTCCAAAAATAGAAATAACGCTCACGGCTCAAAAGTGGACGACCTGAAGAATAATGGAAAGGTGAGAGAGACATATAAAGATTTCTTTGGGGAACTTTATCCCGAACTTGAAGATGGTGAGGACATGGCTGTGGAGGAGAAGCCTTTTATGGACAGGCCGAAGGACTGCAATGTTGCTGAAAAAGGTAGCCTAGAAAGTAACGTTTCTTCAAAAGAGAGTAAGATTGGAAAACAAGGTCCAAAACCATCTTCGTTGGTATATCCAGGAGTGGGTCCAGGCCTGACCCCACAACTAGTATCTGCATCGGGAAATGGTGTGCCTGTTCTTGATGCAGCTTCTGCACCGGTACCTGCTGCCTTAGTCAACGAAGATTGGGTTTGTTGTGACAGATGTGAAAAATGGAGACTTTTACCGCCCGGTCTAAATCCGGGCAACCTTCCTGAGAAGTGGCTCTGCAGCATGCTCGATTGGCTGTAAGTTCTTTCTCCCATCTTTAATTTCTTTTATACAACAATGGATGTTAACTTTTATTGATTATTCCTTTGCAAAATAAGCAAGGCCTTGTGAGATATATTAAACAATTGTCCCATCAATAGGCCTAGAATGAATCGGTGCAGCATAGATCAGGACGAGACAACTAAGGCTGTTACCATCCAATATTTTGTCCCTGCTCCTGCGATTCAAGGTTCACAGCCGGTTCATCCTGGTGGACCACCATTTTCAGCTAAACTTCCGTATCCTGATCAAAGACACCAGCCTTTTGGTCCACAAGCTGGTGTAAAGAAAAAACATGGAACAAAAGATCGATCACATGAACCAAAGCAGGAGAGACCCTCATTGTCTTCCAACTCCACAAAGAAGAATCTTCATACCTCGAATAAAACTAGAAGCTTGAATGGTGCTAACCAGAGTCCACTTGTGAATGAAGTGGAATTCCAAGATTCTGGTCAGTCTATTAGCTTGATTGCAGAAAAGCACAAAGAAAAGAAAAAACTACGTGACAAAGTTGTGGATGAAGGTATTGCGTATGAAATTGACTTTGCTCTTTTCTTGTATGCGGAGGTAGCAATTTTGTCCCATTAATGGGTCATTGAGTTTGCTTCTTTTTTTTTTTCTTTTTTTTTTTTTTTTTTTTTCCTAACAAGTCAAATGGTTAAGCTTGAACTTGAAAGGAAATGGGTCAAACATTGTCGGAAGTGTATTCAAATGCATAAAACCTCGTAAATCAATTAAATACAAAGAGTTACATTTTTATTGTAAAACTAGTCAAATGGTTAAGCTTGAACTTGAAAGGAAATGGGTCAAGCATTGTCGGAAGTGTATTCAAATGCATAAAACCTCGTAAATCAATTAAATACAAAGAGTTACATTTTTATTGTAAAACTTTGAACTATTTAATCATATTTAACTCATTAATCATTTACCACAGAAAATGAGGGTTTCCGGGTCGGCCCAACCTAACCAGTTTTGACCTAAAAAGTACCCATTTTGACCGTTTTACCTATGTTTTCTAGAGTCTGATTATCAAGTGTTAAATGTCGATTTCAGGTAATAATGCCCTTCAATTAAAGATTAGGAACAAAAGAGAGACTAGTCAAGATTATTCAAGGGATTCCAAGAAAGTAAAAACAGATAATAATCATGGGACCGACAAAGAGAGGTCTTCTGACCATGATTTACCTCCAAGAAAGGATCATCTGAAATATGATGAACGTCCCAAAGATTCAAGTTCTGTCTCAAAAGTTATAAATCCAAAACATCAAAATGGAACCTTTGATACAGTAAAAAGTGAAGAAAAGGATTCCGTCAGGAAAAGGAAATCCAATGAATTTGATGATGCCCAAATAGAAGAAACGAGCGAAACTGGGCAGAGGAAGGGTAAAAAGGTAAAAGTACCTGAATTCCAGGAGGAAGACAAAGGTAGACTATTGGCTGCCAATTCGAGCTCTTCAAAGGTTTCGGGTTCTCATAAAAATAAAGTGAATAACCTTGAAACAAAAGGGTCACCCGTGGAGTCTGTTTCTTCATCTCCTTTGAGGATCTTAAATCCCGAAAAACTTGCATCATCTAGAAGAAATATTGAAGGTGTTGATAATTATCAAGATCCTGTCACTCTTAAAAAGGAATGGGAAGATGATAGAGGAAGTTACAGATTGAACTCGTTCAAGAAGGATTTAGGTGTAGTGGAATCTTTAGACAAGGGTTCAGGTCACTTACCAAGTAAGGGGGACATAGTAGCGTCTGTTGAATTTGAAACGTTAGGGGCAAAATCGTCATTTATAGGACATAATGGAGAAAAGAAGAAAGACCATCAATCTCATTCCAGTGGGTCTCGTGCAAGGAAAAGTGGGAAAGGATCGTCTTCAAGATCTAAAGACAAACATCGGAGTTCAAAGTCTGATAATGAAAAGATTAATCTTAAGGTATCTGAACGTATGAATGAAAATAGGTCTCAAGATAAACCATCCAGTAATCCCGATAAGTTTGAAAAGGGGTCTGCTTCAAAGAAAGAGTCTTCTGGAAAACCGGTCTCAATTCAGGATGTGAAGCAGAATGTGAAAATGGAACCTGATGGTGTAAGATCTTCAAAGCGGGATGTGCCGGAAAGAGGAAAACCGAACTCGTTACCACCATCCGGTAAAGGTCAAAATGAGACATCACGTCCTCCCCAACATTCTTTAAAAGAAAATAAGGGAAATAAGTTGTCGGTTGATGGTGTAGATATGGCTGATGTATCAAAAACGCCAAAGCAGAAAAAGAAAGGTGAAAACTTGAATGGAAATCAGTCGGTGAGTGTAAGACATCCCACCCCAAGCACGCATAGGGGAACACCTAGTCCACTTAGACGGGAGTCATCCAATCAGGCTGCAAGTGCTATAAAAGAGGCAAAAGCTCTTAAACACATGGCCGATCGTCGGAAGGTTTTTAGCAATTCTTCTCTTATTCTAGTGTTATAATAACCTGACCGTGCTTCTGAGTCGTGTTATTTAGTTGTCAAAATGCACTAGGTCTTGTTTCTAATCACAGTTTGCCAAACATTGGGTCTGGTTATCTCATTCTTTCAACTTCACACAGCAGGACATCCAAACACTATTTTTCTACAGCCCATTTAACTACAGTTATCTAACTAATTATCATTATTCGTTATCACATAATTAAATTTTAAAGATAAAAATGCACATCCTACGACCTCCTTGATAATTTTTGTTTCTGTACCTTTGTGTGATGATTGTTGTGCCTTCATTGGTTTTTGCAGAATGATGGATTAAACGATGAGAGTAATTCGCTGTATTTCCAAGCAGCCCTTAAGTTCCTCTATGGATCCTCTATATTAGAATCCAGCTATACCGAGAGTGGCAAGCATGGTGATTTAGCTCAGTCAATGACCATGTACAGTAGCACTGCAAAACTTTGCGAGTAAGTAACATTCTGATGACCTCGGCAAGTTAATTTCAGTTTATTAATGTTTGCATTCTTGAGTTGGAAAATCTCGATTAGCCAACAATACCGATACCTTTTGACAATGTTTGATTAATAGGTATGTTGCTCATGAATATGAAAAATCAAAAGAGATGGCAGCTGCAGCACTGTCCTACAAATTAGCAGAAGTGGCATACTTAAAGGTGGTCTATTCTTCACATACCCGTGCCTCGAAAGATAGGCAGGAATTGCAAACCGCTCTCCAATTAGGTCCTACCGGTATGTCAGTTGTCACATTTTTTATTTATTTTATTTGTTATTTTTTCCGTGGGACAAATTGTAAAAAATTCTCTACTAACTTCACTTTCTATCTAATTTGGATGCCGACTTGAAAGATCATTATTAAAAGAATGACCCATTATAACCAATTATATAAAATAAACAATGGTGTTACTAAGTTAAGTTATGCAATGTTTGGTTTATATTTGTTATTACTATACATGACCTCCTGTTTGTTCTAATCTGTAGGTGAGTCTCCTTCTTCCTCTGCATCTGATATCGATAACTTGAACAACCCAGCAGCTGTTGAAAAAGCTGCCTTAGCCAAGGGTGTTAATGATCCTCAAATTGGTGGCAATCATGTTATTGCTGCCCGAAATAAACCTAACTTTTTGCGGATTCTTAACTTTGTAAGTGCTCTCTCGAAAAGCAATTAATCTTTTTGTTGCAAGTCTGTAACTAGAAGTGGCACGGGCTATGTGAATTATATGTGATCTATAACGGGTCATGTCCCCGAAAATGTATATAAAAGTTACCAACCTCATAAACTTGCTTTCTATCATTTACAATTTTCGTTGTATTATTTTATACATTAATTATTTATCAAGTTGAAAATGGGAGAAACGGCATTGATGGGTAGACCTGACCTGGACAGACCCGTTATCAAATTTTGGAAATCTTAATTTTGACTCAAGCTCGTACTAATCTGTTACCCAGACTCCCAAAATGTCTGTTTTGGCATCTTACATCCAAAATCTTTGCAGGCACAGGATGTCAATTTGGCAATGGAGGCTTCAAGAAGATCCCAGATTGCTTTAGCAGCGTCTGCTTCACAACCCGAACATGCCCACCATAAAGAAGTAATAAAACCAGCTCTTGATTTCAACTTCCAAGACATTGAAGGATTGTTACAAATCGTTAGGGTTGCAATGGAAGTAATTGACAGGGGACGTAGTGTAATTTGATGCATCCGGGAACCTTATACAGAAAAATATATTACACATCTGGGAGTTGCAAACGAGAAATTTTTTTATGGTGGATTTCGTTTTCATCTCAAGCACCCTTTGTACAACTGTACATTACTAGTTGGACTGCATTACTTTTCGAAGAAATAAGGACCCAAGATCCAGTTCTGATCAAATAAAAAAGTGCAGATAATAGATTTTGATCAGATAAGTGAGGATGGTTTTGAAAACTCTGTGAAAAGGTCAATTCTTTGTTGTTAATTTGTTATCTTGTTGTCATTTTTGGAAAATCATAAGGTGATCAGCTTGCGGATGGCATCAAGTTTCTGTCTTTAGAGGTGCGTATGTTACATATTAATTTAACCATTTTTATGTTGTAATTTTATGCTAATTTGTGTCTAATGTTATTTTGCTTTTGGTTGCAGTTGATAATCCTGTATATAATGGTGTTGTAGAGTTAGATTACATTCAGCAGTGACAGAAGTTGACGAGTAAATACTTATTGTAGCGTCGAAGATGGGTTAAACAGGTAAAATTTCATTGTTATTTTTTATTTTAAGTTGTTAAACATAACAAGCACATTTAGCCAATCATTCTACATAGTTTTGTAGATATAGAGCCTGTTTTGGACCATTGATGCATAAACTTTTTATCCTTTTTTTTTTTTTTTTTTTTTTTTTTTTTTTTTTTTTTTTTTGGGTCAAAATTTGCATATTGTTTGACTTTTCAATCGCCAATCCCGGAACGCTTCTGTATCCATTAAATGCAACATACCTACCATAAAATGAAATGGCGAGTATGTTGTGCATTAAACTGTTAAATACGTTACATATATCAAATTTTCTTGCAATTTTGCTTTATAGCAAGTTCTCTTATTTGTAGTATAAAATCCTTGTCGTAATTCTTCTTCTTTTTTTCTTAGTTTATTTTAATTCTTATATTTATTTGTCATTCTTGTGGTTGTGACGGTGTTTATATTGGCTCAGATGAGTGGTGGGGGAAATGCCTTGATGATGATAAAGCATTGGCAAGGATTTGTTATACTAGCATTTTTGCTTGAATATAAAGAGGCCCACCATAACGAGACATTGGAACAATGTATGTATGAGAAAATGACATGGATCGATAGCGCTTGTGAAATCTTTGTTTTACATGAATCAAATGAGCAAATGTTCGCTACACATTATTTGTTTCATGTTAGTTTGTGGGAGAACATAATGACTAGTGCTTAGAAAGTACGCAATTTTCACACAATCTGGAGCACAAAAATTTCGTTTGGAAAATGCTAACTGGCTGTCAATAACAAATTTACAGTAAATAATGGTATTGTTAAGCCATAAATAATAATATGATCGGCATATTTTTTTACTTGAATAACCAATACAAATGGTGAATAATGGAGGTCTTGGATAAAAGTACGCTTGGAATCGTCTAGAACTTCGATCTTGGTTAATGGCAGCCCGACCTCCGAGTTCTCACTCAAGCGTGGTTTGAGGCAAGGCGATCTTTTCTCGCCTTTTCTGTTTATCTTCGTCATGGAAGGTCTCCACGTGGCTCTTTCAGACGAGGTTCGATCAGGTTTGATTCATGGTGTTAAGTTTGGTTCTCCCGCTATTACTTTGTCTCACTTATTCTACGTTAATGACGTTGTGATCACCACGGAATGGAGTTCCCACGACATGGACAACGTACTCGTGTCTTACAGGTTTTTTATCTATCCTCGAGTCTTAAAATTAATATCCATATATCCAATGTTATGGTATAGGAGTTTCACCAGAGGTGTCTCTTATGGGCAATAATACAGGATGCGCTTCGGGTTCCTTTCCATTCGTATATCTTAGTTTACCGATCGGATCTAATATGAGCATTATTTCCAATTGGAAGCTCTTACTTGACCGGTTCCACACGAGGCTTTCATCTTGGAAGGCAAATCTTCTTTCTATCGGGGTCGTCTCACGTTAATTTAGGCCGTCCTTGGTAGCCTTGGGATTTATTACCTTTATCTTCAAAGTTCCTAAATCCATTTTAAACTTTGGAAAGAATTCGTGCTACGTTTTTTCTGGGGAGGCTCTCAAGATTCGAAAAAAACTTGCTTGGCTAAAATGGTCTAATGTCTTATCCTCGTTCGATAAAGGCGGTTTGGGTATAGGTAGTTTCAAGTCGTTCAACCTTGCTCTTCTCAAAAGTGGCGTTGGAGATTACCTTCTAATCCGAACCTCCTTTGAGTGAAAGTTATTAAGGCGTTGCACGGTTGGCCAAACGGTGTATGGGCTAAAATTGTGAGGACTTCTAATCATTAGCATTTGAGTGGCATTCTTCCTGCTGATTCGTTACGCTTTCATGTGGGCTGTGGTACACTCATTTGCTTTTGGAAAGATACGTGGCTTGGTAACTCTCCGTTATATCTCCGGTTCAATAGACCTTTTTTTTTTTTTTTTTTTTTTTGGAGCAAGGATTGTTTGATTTTAGATCGTATTTTTAATGGGCAATGGTGTTGGAATTGGTCTAGATCATATTTGGGTATTCGTAACTCGGCTTATCTTAGAGACATGTTGATCGAGATTAGCCAAGTCGATATCCATTCTGATACGGACACTTGTGTTTGGTCTATTGCCAACGATGGCGTCTTCTTTGAGTTTATTGATGCTCATCTTTTACCTACTTTGGATCCTTCGACTACATGGGACAAATCTCTTCCTCGCAAAGTGAATATCTTCATGTTGCGTTTGAAGCTTGACAGACTTCCGCGTTGTTTAAACCTCTCGTCTCGAGGTATCAAAATCCCGGAGATCTTTTGCCCATCTTTTAACTGTAATGTGGAATCTAACCTCCATATCTGTTTCGAGTGTGACATTGCCAAAGAAATTTGAAGGCTTGTTCGTGTTTGGTGTGATGCCTCCATTCCTTTATTCGCGTCTAACAACCATTGGAGAGGTTGTTAGAGTTCTTGGCGTGTCTCTAAAGAGAAGATTCATTGTATGTACATCATCATCGTGACTTCTTTTTGGTGGATTTGGCGGTTTCGTAATAATGTCACGTTTAACTCTTAGTGTATGAGGAAAAGTGACATTTTCTATAATATTCCATTTGTATTTTTTTTTCTTGCAACTGATGGGTTAAAATACTTTTTGTAAGAAAAAAAAAAGTATGTTGTACTGTGTGTATTACTGGTGTAATTTAGTGGTGTATAGCAAAAAAAATGATGCACAAATGGTCTCTTTTTTGTAATTGCTAGCTCATATTGCTAGACTGCTAGTTTTTCCCTTTTTAATGAAATTCAGTTAAAAAAAACAAATAGTAAATAATGATTGTGTTTGATAAAATTTCGGTATTAAATACTGATTTTTCGTAGTTATGTCTGATTATTTGATTGCTTTTAACATATTTCTTTTTAGTGATCAAACATTTACACGAAATTAATATGTAATAAAAGTATTTATTTATTTATTTTTTTTTTGGGAAGTGATACTTACACCACTTTTTTTGATGCACACATCGCAATATTACATCATTAATACACATGTTACAATATCCTATATGCATAATTGTGGTGTGTGCATCAAAAAAAGTGATGTAAGTATCACTTCTCATTTTTTTTAAAGACAACTACTCCGTATTACACGTAATTAATATGTAATAAAAGTATAAAATTTGAATTCGCAGCGGTTCACACTTTCTCATTGATATGTATATGATTTAAATGTTGTCTTTTTTAGAGTAAATTGCATGTTTCGTCTTTGAACTTTGGCCAGATTGCATGTTTCGTCCCAACCATTACGAAAGTGCAGAAATCGTCCCTGCAGGAAACCTTTGAACAAATTTTCGTCCCTGGTTGGGACGAAAATTGCATAATTCGAAAGTGTGAAATTGCATATTTCGTCCCAATCAGGGACGAAAATTTACTCAAAGGTTTTCCACAGGGACGATTTCTGCACTTTTGAAATGGTTGGGACGGAACATGCAATCTGGCCAAAGTTTATGTACGATTTATGCAATTTACTCTCTTTTTTAAAAGGAAGTTTATTGCTTTGGTGTTTGTTTTCCTCCTTCCGAGTTCCGAGACTCATGTGAAAAGAACATAAACCAATTGTTTTCCTCTTCGGAGAGAGCGCGTGTAGGTTTTTTCGGACTGGTTAAAGCAATGTCCTTCGAGCACCTACACAAGAGAGAGCATGCGTTAGTCTCGTCTTGGGGGTGAACCTAAGACCAAGCTCTGACATGAGAATAAGTATTAGCAATAGGCCGTAAAGGTATAGCAATAAATATGAGAGTAAATGCGTGAAAAGAGATTAGCTTTGCATTGAATGTGCTTGGGATATTTATACCAACCCAAGAGTACTGACGTGTAACACTGAGATGGAGCGAGCCGGTCTACACCTAGCCTAGGCGTTATGTGTCAAGTCACGTGGGAGACGCGATCCCGTAATATCCGTGATAGGCGACGCATGCGTGGTTTATAGCATGGACCGCTAGTAAAAAGAATTCTCTAGATAAAAGCTCATTCGTCACATGCTCCAACGAACACGTGAATGTTCATTCGGTCCTGCACGTATCATCGGACACATACGCCAACAAACACCCTTTTATCTTATTTGTTATGATCAATGTTCAACAGTTTTTAGTAATTTCATATTTGCCTTCTTAGGATTTTCGTGTCAAATTAATGGTTTCGCTCCCAGCTACTAATCCTTGTCTAGTAGTACGTGAATTATATTACATAATTGACTTGAAAAACCTGTTTTCTAGTTACAAATTTTGCACGACTAATTTCATCGCCAGCTTTTTGCGTGGTGATAGGAATTTAAAGTGGATTAACACCACTAAAGAAAGTACGAGAAACAAATTTTGTTCTAAATTTATATTTATTTCTATATTTATATTTGACTAGAATATTACAATATGGGTTTGGCTAGACTGGTGTTTTGTAGCACTTTAAGGTTTGAGCAACTTTGGAACATCTTGGCATGCCTGCCCTACAGATATTTCAGTTAATTTATCTAGAATTCCATCCTTGAACTATAGTTGAAACATTATTATAGAAGAAAATTATCCTTTATATCAACGTTTATCAGTGTATTATTGGTAAGTGTGCGACAAACCATGCTTTTTCCAAAGAATCATTCTTTAGCCTTTAACAAAACACCACTAAAAGTGATGTGCACACCACCGATCATGGTGTTATACTGTGTGCATTACTGGTGTGATTTAGTGTTGAAAGAATCAAAAAATGTGGTGTGCATATAATTATATCTAACACTCTTTACAAAACCAACAATCTTGTTTCACAGACCCAAAAGCCATCATCATATCGTGTGTGCTATGATTATAATGTTATGACATTATTTTCCACCAAATTTAACATAGGGACTATAACCCTTTTGGCGAAGGTTTATGGAGCTAATACCAACTATTGGGGGTCAGGGTGTCTGCCAGTTCGTCGTTTGTAGGTTTATGTTGGTTAGAACGAATGATCCTTTCATCATGCATACTTGACTGGTCAATTGACACAACAAAATATAAAGTCATGCAGAGCATGCCATCAAACCACAAGAACTATATGGTTCCAGGAAGTAAGCTACTATAAAACAGAAACTTGATAACAAAAAATCATGCCTAAAAACTGCGCCAATACTTTCCAAATATCACTTCAAGAATATCCTGACAGAATTTCAACAAGTCAACTGCACAAAATCGATTGCCAAAAGACATATCCACAAAAGTAATAAATCGACCCCCCCCCCCCCCCAAAAGATTGTTCCCAGGATAACCAGCAAAAGACATATTTAATCATTGCTCTATGCCTTTGCAACAAAATATGATAGTCAAAATACTACAGATCAACATCAAGCCAAGTATCTGAACTGTTGTGGGTTCTCCTTGTCCCTTTCCAAGTACTCGCGTGTCATCAGATCTTCTATCCTCTTCTTGATTACCTTAAAATCAGGCTGCAGTCAAATACAAAGACCTTTAGAAACACATATCTGCTAAGGGAGGAGTAGAACACAAAAGGAGCCGCAACATTTCACCATTTTAATGCGACACTAGCGCTGATAAATTATCACTACAAATTTTAACACCACTGATCTTGGTTCACAAGAACAATGATTAAATATGACTGAAACATGTATACTTTTATATAGGAAGGTATATGATAGAAATTGCAGGACCAGTTTGACATGTGATCCCACCCACCCGCAACCACCTTGCCCCATAAACCACAGAGCAAATACAATGAAATGGTAAATGCAAGAGAAGTTAATGGCAAACCTTGAACATGCGACCAAGCTGCTCCACACACTCTGAGACAAGCTGTTGATGATTTAGGACTTTCCTAGACTTCATTATACGAACAATTGAAGCATCGATAGCATATCGTCTGTCCTTGTCAACATCTTCCACAACCTTCTTCCTCTCATCCACAGGTGGCAAAGGAATCTGATAGGCGTACAAAATATATAGTCACACAATACATAGAAAAAATAGAAGGGTGAAATGAGAAGATACATAGATATATACATACCCTGATCCTCCTCATCCTATCAGTAAACTTTGAGTTGAACTGGAAAACGTCAGTTTCAGAAACAGTTCTTGAGCTTGGCACCTTGGTGAGAATCTTATACTTAGCACATGATAGTGATTGGAGTAATCTCACAACATCATCATCAGCAAGATTCAACTGTGTCTTGATTTCAGAATAGCTTAGCTTTTCCGAAGCGTTGAATAGCAAAAGAGCTGCTGCCTGGTAAGTTCCCAAAATGAGCTCAATGGTTTTCTGATCAAATTTACCATTCACATTACACGTCCCTAGAGAATAGATCCATGTGAGCTTTCTGTGTTTGGTTTTTGTCTGGTAGAACTCCTTAAACACTTCGACACATTTCACCTGAAAACCCAATGAGCATCAGAAGGTTACTATCAACTCCAACAGGCCAAATGGTGTGAATTTTGCACCGAAATTTAGGTGTTTGGCCTACTAAATCGATTATTTAAACAATTTATTTATGTACATTAAGTATTAGTAAAATTTGACAAAATATAACTGACAGCCCTTTTGCCATCTTGACCTAGTTGTAATGAGCAGAACCCATTTTGACCCGCCCCTTTGCCACCCCTTGTGTTTATATATCTTCAAAAAGTATTAAACATTCCAAAGCAGCTTACCATCTCTGCAGGTAGGCAAAGATCAGAGGACTTATAACTCGGCCAGAAACCCGTGGTCAAGACAGTGACTGTCAAATCAATCCCAGGAGTGGCAACAGGATTCTCTTTAAGGTAATCATTGAACTGACCGTGATTCTCCTTTGCCAATGCCAAATCTGTCACCTGGAAACAAGGAATAAAGAATATCAATAGTTGAAAATGCATCAACCACAAGACAAACTCGGTCATTTGCTTACCATGCCCTCCATCTTGGATGTGAACTGTCCACCACATTGCTGCTTCAACTTTGAGAGGATCAATCTTTCATGATCATCATTTGCACTCTTGTCAAAAAGTAAACGTCGGGAAAGCTTTTTCCTGCAACCAGAAAATACAAAAATTAGTTGCTCAAATTGGAGTTTTGGAACGGTAGCTAAAGATAAATTATGTATAATATAGATGCTAGCATATACCTATAAAACTCTGCAAAAAGATCTTTGTCGCTGATGTAGGCAAGCAGCTTAACGATCTGTAAGAAGTAAAACCATATCACCACAATGCATTTTATGTATGCAATGACTGTAAATAAGACAATATAAAGGCAGCAAATGGTATACCTTATCCAAGGTTTCCTCAATAGCTTCGTCACTAAGCTTCTCACTGCCACCCTTCTTGAGGATATTATCACAGTATGCCGACAACAACTCCGCACTAGAGCAACCAGCCACAGTTTTATTGCAGAAAACCTCGAAGGCTTCTTTCAGGGCCTTGTGAAATAGGGTGTGATTTGAGAAGCAGTCAATAACATATGTCATGAACTTGTCATGCAAGTCAATTACTTTCCTGACAAAGATCTGAAAAGTCAACCATGTTAATAGATTAGTATTTGCGGATCAGCCATCTGCGGATACTTTTTCTAAGTGAATTGTAAGCCACAGATATTACCTGCTCCTGCGGACCACCAACATTCTCCGACTGTATAAAACAAATTCACAGGTATTTAGTAAAGTAAAAGGATAACAATTGTGAAGGCTACAAACGGTTTCAGGTCTGAACAAATTGTTCGATTTAACCCGCATACAAAATTTAGCTTTGTACAATTTCTATAAACAACAATTGTGAACTGTTTTTTTTGGGTAAAGGGGATTAACCGGGTAAACTAAATTGTGAACTATTCCGCAAGCATATTTCACTTATGTTTTGTTAAACCCTTTATTTCTTACTCTTAATGAGCATAATGAGTGATGTGACAAACGGATATCACTCAAGAAATAGTTAAGTTGCATGTTTAATTATAAAATGTCATGCTAAACTGAATCTGGATATATGAGCATGTTCATAATCAGCATCATAAGAGATCCAAAACTGATTACAGAACAGCCGATAAAGATACTCCAAAATCAATAGAGAGAACTAGACGAGAGACATAATTACCTTGCTACTTGCAGCATCATCAGCTTGTTGGACTAGAGTCATTCCTTCAGCAGTAACATGCTGGCACACAAAGCATAATCAACAAAAGTGTCAGCATTTCATCAGACTATATGTTAGTAGACTACTTCCTATGAGCAAAAGTCAAACCTGCTTGAACATATTAGCAACAGGATCCAGTCCTTTGGGAATTTTAGAGAAGAGCTTATACATCCTCGTAAGATCATCCACCTGTTTGTTAAAGAATAAAACGATTGAGTCGCTAATCATCATGCTCAAAACAAAATACTAAATATAAAATTAAAGAATACCTTATCATCACGAAGCAATGTGCGACACCCAGAATGTTCTTTTTCGAGCAGTTGACTGCTATAGTTGACCAACAATTCATTTTGCACTTTCTGTAAAGGTAAAGAAAAAAGCACAAATATGATGACGTAAACGTAATAAGTGGTTAGACCACAACTAAAAAAAAGGCCTGAACTCAAAATTCTGTGTACTCTGTACATATATCAGAAAGACTAACCTCTATGAGCTTGGGCCGACTGCTAGAGTGCAAATAGTGATCGACTCTGTCATTTTCCTTCTTTAAGCAGTCCTCAGCCTGTGGTCCATCAAATAAAATCATCAAACATGATGAAACTAAACATAAGGTAGTAATGCTACAAGTGACAATGATGAACAGCATTAACAAAGAAAGCAGCAGCAATGGCGGCAAAAGCTTCTAAGCAACTGTACCTTGAGCATGTAATCAGGACAAGAATCTTCCTTAATCCAGTTTGATGCTTTTCGAGCATAGTAGTCAGAAGAATCAGCAAGCATGAAAGCTTCAAAGTCTCTTTCATAGCAATCCATTTGTCCCATCCCAATTTCGACATATATACCAAGAACATTGCTTAATAATGCTCTGTCAATCTGCTCTCCTTCACGTTCTTGATTAATCTGTATCAAGAGCACTGCACTATTAATTTCAACTTCACGCAACAGAAAAAAAATGGTGCATAAGCAAATTAATAGAACTTACGAGGGCAATCACTGCATCTTTGGCTCTACCCTTAGTTTCCGCATAAACCTGTATGAAAAGAAAAGGGTTTCATGAGTAACAAAAAAACTAACACCCGTAATGAACTGTTTGCTCAAACTAATACTTACAGAGTCGCGAAAACAAGTGAGACCAACTTCATTCAGGCCAGGTAAAGACCTACGAGTAATGAAGTAACGATCAAGGTAGTGGAAAAACCGTGAAAGCCACCTGACCATCACTTTATGATTCGACCAACGCTTTACAAGCTCCCGCAACATAAACTCATCATGCTTCTCTCGCAATGATGGCAATACCTAGAAAACGCAGTCAAATGCAGCTATTAGAATCACTACCAAAGATATGTAAGCCATGACTTACGGATTGAAGACGCTGCATATTGAACCCAATATTTAACACCACCATATGGATAGTATGATTGATTATAACAGTATACAAACAAAACACTAGACTACCCTATCAGTGCCTTTAGATGATTTCAGTTCCCTTCACAATAATTATGCTTATCGGTTTACACTTTACTGGATAAATTTCAATCTACTTACCGTTACCTTGTCTTATTAGTCACCATAATGACTTCAAAAAACACAAACATATAAAACATTCAAGTGATATTATATACAAGTATAATATATAAGATTATAAGCCAATCGAAGACAATTGGTCAGTATTATACAAATTTGACATATTAAAGATTCTCTAAAAGCATTCACATCATGTGTTTTTATGAAGCAAACCTTATGATTTTGATATCAATGACAACAACCCACTGCTTCCAGTAATATTGAATACATGTTATGCATGACCTATCAAACATTTTTTAACACCTTAATTTTTCTGAACTTCACAATTCACATGTTCTGGTTATTGCATTATTGACATTACAAAGCAAACGCAATTTGCATCCAAAAAACAATAAAGGACAAAAGTTACCATTGAATTGATATATTCCACAAATGCATCCATATACTTATCATACAGCTGTTGAGAATAGTCATTAGGAGGCTTCTGAGTACACATGTTATAGATAGTTCTGTACACACAGTCAACAAAATACAACATGTTACAATCATATCGACAAAACAACACTTCTAAACCAATCAAAAGACAAAGAAAACAAAATTACGTGTATTGCATCATGTACTGCTCAGAGCTGAACTGCGGTTCTGGTTCACCCTCCAGAATCTTCTTCAGTTTCGTTATCCCAGTCTCCATAAACATCCATCCTTCGTCAAATAGAATAGGTGGTGCATTCATTGTGATTATCAAACAGCTCTTTCAAGCTGAAAATAAACCAAACGAGAAACCGTTCATATCAAGTTTCAATAATCATATCAATTAACGTTGGTGGGACAAAACTTTCCTTTTCAATTTGTGCAGGAGCTACTAGCTAACCTTTGTAACTAAGTTCTCTTGTGAGACTACTACATATACAAATTAATTGAGAAGTAACATAGGCAAAGATATTACAACATATTTTAAACAGATTTACAGGTGAGCAAAAGTTTAACCCCCGACCAGCATATATAAGTGAACATACCAATAAGTTCAAATCCATACACTATCCTGCATCCTCCGATAAAATTTTAATTACATATGCATTCATCAATTTAGCTTTTTTTTATCATTAAACAAGAATAACGAATAGAATAAATACAGACAGTTATGTGAAACACCGCTAATGTATACATATTAGTATCTTCAAATAGACTCAAACACAAAGCCTGCAGGTTGTACAAACGTTTGTTTATTACGAGTATATGTTTTTATTTAGTTTAGTTCTGTATTCACCTACTCAGTAACTTACATCCCTTATAACTCCTTCACGTATATGTTTTTGTTCCGTTTAGTTAGGTATTCACCTAGACAATAACTAATATCCCTCAACACTCTACGCGATTGAAACTTAACAGGTTTATTTATTAAAACTACAGGTTTAGTTTTTGTTTCTTATAGCACTCTTCACATACGGTCCGCCACGCAAAACACGGCCACATTAATCCTAAAGCAACTAACACACCTCAAACCCTAACACAATAACCGACGCCAAAACTGTTTTCGCACAACTATCACCACCACCGTAATTCGCAAAACACACTTCATATACAACATATTATAATCCAAACACAAACCCTAACACGAGTAAGAAGCTAACGAGCACGAGATATACCTGTAAGTGTTACGATTAAGTAACTAAAATCACAATTGAGATTGTGAAATTAGGGTTAGGGTTGATTCCGTATGATATACTTTTTTTTTTTTTTTTGGTGTGTTTTGTTATGGTGTGTAATCGTGTGTATTTATAAGGGGCGAGATCGATGGGCTTGTGTGAAAGGGTGGATTTTCTTCGTGATATTTGTTAAGGGAAGTTAAAGTTTATCTAATTATGAGTTGTTATTTTAATTGTTAAGTTTTCGATTTTTGGTTTATGGAATTAGTGGTGAGCATCGGTCAAAAATCGACCAGACCTGTCCCGAACTGACAAAATCGAAAACCGAAAATCATGAAAAGCCGAAACTAAAACCGAATCGAATATGATCGGTTCGGTTCGGTTTTGTGTCGGTCCGTCGGTTCGGTCCGGTTCATGTATGTTTAAGTGTGTTTTTGTCGGCTTTTGGGCCGAACCGAATCGACCCAAAACCGAAAATCATGAAAAACCGAAACCGAACCGACGGGCTGTCGGGTTGGCTTAGTTTTTGTTGGTTCGGTCGGTCCGGTTCGGTTTTGAACCTTCGATACTTAGCCCTATATGGAAGTGATTATGATAAGATGGAAATTATTTTAATGATATCCAAATTCTAATTTAGTGTTGTGAAAAGTTACTAAATAAAGTATAAAGAAAACTGCGTATATACGATAAAACTTTAATATCTTCAAATCTTTTTCAAGATATGTTTCAGTGTATAATGTATAATGGTATTTAAACATGTTGAAAAACTATGCAGATATCCGAAATAGCTTTGGGATATACTTTATTTGCCCATAAAGTATATTGAGGTGAATGGTCATCGAGTTTTATATCTACTTACACACAAATTTGGTTTTTAAGTGCGAAAAATCGTACGGATGGTCATTACACATTTAGGGGTCGTTTTGGAATTTTCAAATGATATTAGGAATAGGCATCGGTGTAAATCTTTTATAAAATAACTAAATCGTTAACTTTTTTTAAAAGATGTGGAAAAAATTGAAGGATAATTATTTCCAAATTTACATATAATTAATTAGTATTCGGTCAAAATTAACCAAAATTTGTTTTTTGTTTTTGTTTTTATTATTTTTTTTCAAATCAGAGAGAAAAAAACTCAAAATACACAGAAACTTTATAGTTATCTCCTAATAGTTTGAGATGATAACGTAAAATTAAATTAAAAAAAAAACGGTTTTTTCACGTCCTATCTACCACACAAAATAAAAAAGACCCCAAAACAAAACTTTACTTCCTCAAAACCCTACAACCACCAACACGAGTCCTGACAACAAACTCCATCCTCTCCTCCAAAGTCCAAACCTTAGTGGATCATTCACTCGTCGTTGGCTCGCCGCTCATCGTCAGTTCAATAGTTCTTTGTGCTACTTGTCAATCTGCAATGAATGGGACCAAGGCCATTGAACAGAGGATTCGTGTTTTTGTGGCGAACTCTTAACCTACAACTTACAAACTATCTCTATCTATTCGCATGCTAAGCTGGGTTCGGCAAGATTTCGATCATTGTCAGTGGCAGCAAAGAGGGTGTGCAAGTGGTGTGGTTGCACAAGGCCCCACAATCTATGGGGCCTCATTTTGTATACTTATTGTCACGACTCGCCTACTCGATACTACTCCCTCCGTCCCAAAATAATTGTCTAGTTTGAATTTTCAAAGTCAAACTGGTTCAACTTTGACCATAAATATATTTTTTTGTTATACAATACTTGATGAAAATTATACCATTGAAAAGTACACTTTAAATCCATTCCATTTATATATTTTGCATCAAATATTATATAATACCCACAAAAATATTTAAGGTCAAAGTTGAAGAAGAAGGACTAAAAAAGTCAATAGTGGACAATAAATTTGGGACGGATGGAGTATTATTTTCGGGGTTGTTCGGGATTCCGGATTATTCCACACTTCTCTTGGAAGAGCTTGAATCATCTTAGAAGTATTTAGAAAATGATGGAAGGTGTAAGAGTCTCTAGAATCTCTTAGAAACTCTAGAACCTCATGGAAACCCTAGAAGCTTATGGAAATCCTAGAAGTTACCATGGAAGGATCTAGAACCTTGTACATAGTAGTATAAATAGGTGTAGCCTCATTTCATGAAGGCATCCAACAAAGTTCACTTGTAATCATTATTGTATAGTTCTCTAGTAATACAAAGCATTTTTCATATTCTACTTGTTCCTTTCTTTGAAGCTTTCTTTAGTTGCATACATCGTTGAGGATTCGAGCAAGGTTGAGCTTAGTCGAGACTAAGTGCCGCACGGAAGACCTTGTAGAGACAAGTCCGTGACAAGCGGTATCAGAGCCAGGTTGATTCGAAGTGATGGCAATCAAAACCGAGAAGAATTGTGCTAGTGGAAGTACGGTTCTTGACAAGACCCGGGGTTGAGATGATCAACGTCAAACCATAACACAAAACCATTTAGTTAGTTCACATACAGTCCAAAACGACTATCAACATCATAACATAACTAGTTTAGTTAGTTCACATACAGTCCAAACACGGACACATTACTCCTGAACAAGCTAACACACCTCAAACCCTAACACAAAACCTTCTAACAAAACACAATAACCGACGCCAAAACCGTTTTCGCACAACTATCACCACCATAATTTACAAAACACACACATATACAACATATTAACCAAAACACAAACCCTAACGATTAAATCGTATACAACGAGTAACAAGGTAACGATCACGAGATATACATGTGAATATTACGATCGAGTACCTAAAAGTCACAATGAAATTGTGAAATTAGGGTTGATTCCATGTGATATATTGATTTTTTTAGGGATTTTGTACATGGAGGCCACCCAACTTTTAACAATTTTTCATTAATGCCGAATATTGTTATATTTTAATGAAAGTAGACAAGTACCCGTGCATAGCAACGGGATTTCTAGCGGTAAACAGTTATACTTGTGATGTTATGGCTAAGTATTTCGTGTTACGTTTATACATAAAACGTAAAATAATTCAAATGTAAGTGAAAAAATTTTAACATACGATAATTCAAATTAAAGAAAAATTATTAAAATGTATCAACTAACATATTAAAACATTGATAGTGAAACAGGAAATTAAAACATTACATCAATAATTATCTTGTGTTTATTGATTTTGATAAGTTATTTTATGTTTTGCTTTTTCTATTTATTTCACTTTTGCCAATGTTTTTGCTGTCCGGGTATTATTTTTCAAGACAAAAAATAATCAATAGTTCTTCTTTTGTTTAGAAAAGATTGAGAGATATCAATGGTTCTTGTTTTGTTTATAAAAGATTATTAACACCCAACCATCATTTCGTTTTTCATAGCCGATAAACAAACATTTTTGTTGTATCAATGTAATAATCGATTACATCCTTAACCTCAACTTATTGCAAAATATATAAATTACGAAGAAACAAACATGTACTAATTGAAACTCCAACAACACCCAACCCACCAAAAATCCATAACACAAATCTTTACTAATCGAAACCACTAAAGTTTCAAAACAAATCCCAACATCATGCCTGACCAAACTAAAACTCTAGAAACCAACAACCATCCATAACTTTCAAATCTAAGAAATTCAAACCTTTAATTTTTTCTTCAAATCTGTTATCAAATGAATCTTAAAGGTTCTTAAAACAACCAAAGAAACTAAAACCATAAACAAAAGTAAATCACAAACATACCCGTTACAACCAAACATAAGAAAAACCAACTCGGAGATAGATCTTTACATAATATACATATCTCCAAACAACCAAGCACACCAAAACCACCAACACGTGGAGACACGACAGAAGGCGGCGGTGATTAGGTTTATAGTGGCGGTAGTAATGAGGGTGAAAGATCAGATTTTTCGAGTGTGTTGTTCTTGTGTTTGTTTAGGTTAGATGGGAGAGAGATTTTTCGAGTGTGTTGTTCTTGTGTGTGTTTAATGTGTTAGGTTTTGAATAGAATAAAGGAGTTGCCATAGATAGATTTCAACTTTACATTCAATACTTTTCGCAATTTGAAATTTCCAGACATCTTTCAACTTCACATCCAATACTTTCCGTTATTAAGTGTATAAGGGCATTATGAGGATTAACTAAAAATTCATTTTTCACATTTCACTTTGACTGTTTTCATTTTATAAGTAGTATAGATGTAAGCCAGTGAAAAAATGGCAACCAAACAACGAAACAAAGTGAAATAAATAAAATAAAGGGATTGCAATGTAATTATTGTTTCCAAAGATAGGTTAGTTTCTTAAGATAGTTTATAAGTTGCCAAAAATAGATTAACAAAGGGTAATTTAGTCAATACTTTAATTTCAATTTTTTCACTTCTTTTGACCATTTTCTCTTTATAAATAGTAAAAATAGATAATAGATAAGCTAAGGGGCTTTTTTTTTTTTTTTTTTCAAATTAAGTGAGGGGGCCCCTTTCTGTTAATGAGTCTTATGAGAAGAATATTTTTTGCTTCATCTCCTCATATAGGCCATTTAACAGAAAAAAAAAAACATATTATATGTGTGGCCCTACCACTATCTCCCCATTAAGACTCGTTAAAACAACAAAAAAAAAAACACCTCCTAAGCAACGTAGCAAACGCTTTTAAACTCATGATATATAAGCTACTATGAAAATAAGCCCAACTCAAAAACTTACCTAAACACCTCCTATAAACTTTCAAAGTTTCAATAAACTTACTGCAAGCAAGCCTATCAAACAAGCTTAAACAAATCTTAACTTGCTAAAAAATATTACCACTACATATTTATTCACCAAAACTTACCATTTACGTTACGCAAAAATTATCCACTCCACCTCCAGTCCCCACCGTTACACACACACAAACCACCTTCACCAAAAACAAACCCAAACCCAAACCCTAACCCTAACTAACCAAATCCAACCAATAAACCCCAATTTTCACACAATTAAACTCATAAGTATGTACAATTAGCTTCCAATTCATTATTCATTCAATCAATGGCGAATACTCAGCTGGCAATAGTAGCATCACCGAACAAAACGACGTCGTACGAGTCGTTATTACAGTCACAGAAGGAATTAATAACTAAACAGATTAATGACTTGCAAAATATTGTTACGCTGCAATGTAAACTCACTGGCGTTAATCCTTTGTCTCAAGAAATGGTGATTTTTTTTAATTTTATTGTAACTTGATATAGTTTAGTTAAAAGTAGTGGATTAGGCGTTAGTTGTTAGCGAATTAGTGTATCGTGATTCGAATCGAGCTATAAATGTTGATGTATTGAAGTAGATTGTGTGAAAAGGTGTTGAATTGACCGGATAGACGCGTTTGTTTTGTTTCGTAGTTAGTTATTGAGAATTGTAGGATTACGGTATAATTAAATTAGGTGTTAGTTGTAAACGAAATAATGTGTCGAGATTCGGATAGTAAATGGAGCTGTTTGTTTATGCTTTAATGGCATGTAATGCGATTCGAGTAAAAAGTTTCACGGAAACGAGTTGACCTAATTAATGTACGCCGTTTGTTAATAATAGTTCGAAGTAGTAAGTTAGGTATTAGATGCTAACAAAATAGGGGTATTGAGATCTGCATTATGAATGTAATTGGATTATAATGATTAATGAGAGGAGTAAAATTTTGTAGCGGAACCGAAGTGACGAATAAATGTATTTGTTTGGTTGTGTATTATTAAGAACAGAAGGATTGCAGTATAATGTTGATATATTTGGAAGTATAAAGGCAATCGAATATTAGGTGTGTGGTAAATTCGAGTAAAAAGTTGTATCAGAACCAAATTGACTGAGTAGATTTAGTTGGCGTGGTTGGTTAGTTATTGAGACCCGTAGGATTGAATAATGGAGTTTGATTTTAAGTGAATTTGCCAATTTGTAGCTAAACGAATAAATGCTAGTAACCGATTGTAATATAATGATTAGTTTTGGTGTGTAATATTGTGTTAATCGTGTATTTTGTTATAAATGTGCAGGCAGCGGGTGCTCTTTCAATAAAAATTGGTAAGTTTTCGAGTTGTTACTGATTTGATAGTTATGTAAAACAGTGTCTTCCATAGATAGTTCGAATTTAAAAATTTTGGTTAGTTTTGCAATTAAAGTGGTACTATCTGTCGATTTTTAAAACTGAAGACGAGCATGTTCATTTTAGATGTCGTGGTCGACTAGTCTAACCAATTGGAGTATTGAACATCTTTTTGCTTTATCTCCTTAACGATCATGTATAGCAGCAGAAGGTCTGCAGTATTGTGTGTTTATAATTATTGTGTCTCCTTTTGTATTTTGTTTTCAGGGAAACGACCCAGAGACCTGTTAAATCCAAAGGCAATAAAACACATGCATTCAATTTTTTCTGTAAAAGACGAAATAAGCAAGAAGGAAACCCGTGCTATTAGTGCTCTTTTTGGTTTGACAGCGACGCAGGTCTGTGTTTGATTTTGGAATTTATTGTTTCCTATGCTGTTTTCATTTTTGTTATGTAATAAGTAGGTATGCAAATAGAGGGTTCAAAAATTGGCATACATGGGCCGCCGGGGGGGGGGGGGGGGGGGGGGGGGAGGGGGAATCACCAATTGCCCATATGCCGAGGCTACTTGAAGTGAATGGGCCTCGTTAGTTGGCTAGGTAAAAAATCCGATTACTCGGCCCAATTGGCCAACTTGGTCAGTTTTTTTCAATTGAAATTAGGGTTTCTTACTATATTAGCCGACATTTTTCTCTAAAAACGATTCTTACACACTCTGACCACAAAAACTAGAATACGGAGCTGCTAAATGAATAAACATCACTCAATCTGAGGCTAATCAAAAGTAAGTTCATGCTATTTTTGTTAAGAAATCAGTTTTGCATAAAAATCACTCGTTTGACTTATCGCTTAAGTTTGATTTGATTTCAGAAATCATAAATTGATTAGTTGTAATGTTAATGTTGTTAATGATTTATATTTAAGGATCGAATTTGTTAATGAACTTAGAAATATTTAAAGTATTATGTTTATGTCCAGTGGCGCAGCTTCATAGGGGGGGGGGGGGGGGGGGGGGGGGGGGCGGCCGACCCCCCGAAATTTTTTTTGCGATGTAGGGGTATATAGTTTTCGTGTAGAAAAATTTCGGTATTTTCGGTTTCGCCCCCCCAATTTAATTCGGTTTCGACCCCCCATGGTGTTAGGAAAAAAAAATTTTAGATCCCGACCCCCCACTCGAAAAATCCAAGCTTCGCCACTGTTTATGTCATACATATTGTTTCGAAATTTTTGCATATAAAATTCCAATCCGGAGTACCCCACCACTCCCTAATTGCTCCCTGCCTAGGCCGGTTACTAGCTACAAGGTAGTCGAATACTGCCTAGCGAGTTTTACAACATTGAGAGGGATTGTGTGTGTTTGACCGTTTTTAGTAATTTACGAATCACGGGGACGTTTTGTTGGCTCAGTATTATCATTCCAGTTTGGGGCGGGTCTGCATTAATTTTGTTTATTAATGTCGATCTTAAGCATTTAAGCTCACACTTAAAGTAGTATAATCATCCGAATGTGTAATAATAATCTGAATCTTTTATAGGTGAAGGACTTCTTTAATAGTCAACGTACAAAAGTTCGGAGATTTATCCGAATGGCGAAAGAGAAGGCAATTCAATCTGCTGAAGGCGTGCAAATGCAAGACGGGTCATTGGCGGATGTACCTAATCAACCAGTTCCTTTGAACTATGTGGGACCTGATCCTTTGAACTCTACGGGTCCAGTTCCTTTGAATTCTACGGGTCCAGTTCCTTTGAATTCTACGGGTCCAGTTCCTATGAATTCTACAGATCCAGTTCCTTTGAATTCTACTGGTCCAGTTCCTTTGAATTCTACTGGTCCAGTTCCTTTGAACTCCACAAGTCCAGTTCCTTTGAACTCTACAAGTCCAGTTCCTTTGAACTCTACAAGTCCAGTTCCTTTGAACTCTATAGGTCCACCCAGTACAGAAGCGCCTTCTTCTTCCAAGCAAGATGAGGTGTTACCTGATGCAGATGATTCGGAGAAGTATTTTATTGCTCATATTTTTGATCTGTTGCGGAAAGAAGAAACATTTAATGGACAAGTCAAATTGATGGAATGGATTTTACAGATGAAAAATGCTGCCGTGCTCTATTGGTATTCTTATATCACTGTTCACCGGCTATCATTGTCTAATAAGTACTATTTTTAAGATCTAATATTTTAATCTTTTAATGAAACTGCAGGTTTCTGACAAATGGAGGGGTGATGATTTTAGCTTCATGGCTGAGTCAAGCAGCAATCGAAGAGCAAACTACTGTCCTTCACGTCATTCTTCGGGTAATTATTTGAGTTGGGTTTTGTTGCATATGTACTGTTTATCATATACTTCATCTACTGAATGAAAACCGCTTTAGGTTCTTTGTCACTTGCCATTGCATAAAGCTCTCCCAGCCCACATGTCAGCCATATTGCAAAGTGTCAATAAACTTCGATTTTACCGAGGATCAGGTCTGTTTTCTTTGGCTGGTGTCGTCAAATTATTGTCTTTTTTCCTGCCTTTGCATGAGGGTACAAGGAAATATTTGTTATACTAGGATAGAGTGACATTAAACAAAAGTTTTCTTTTAGTTCTGAGGGATTATAAACATGACCAAGTTTTTCATCGAGTTTGTGGGTTGTATCTACTTTCCTTAGCTATGAGCTCTGCACATTTTTGTTGCCTGAGGTTTTGTAAGGCTAGTAAGAGCAATGTGTGTTATGTATGTAGTTGCTTTTTGTATTTGCTCTTTTGCTATTTGAATCTCATTATCTGATTTGAAGACCAGATATCTCAAAAAGGGCAAAAACTCTGTTGTCTAGATGGAGCAAAATGTTTGCAAGAAGCCAAGCTATGAGAAAGTCTAATGCCAACATTTCCGCGGTCGATGCACAGAATGAGATGCTGCTGAAGCAAAGGCAAGCCTATTTCTGTGTTTCTGTATGTTTATAAGTTCTTGTCATCGGTTTTATATCCATTGTTGTTTTATGATGGTGTAGCATTGGTGAAATTATGGAAAATGAATCTTTGGAAAGACTCGACAACCCGGTGAGTTCAAGATTTTTAAGTCATAGCCTCATAGGACTCCTGTTGTCTCCTCGTCGTTACTTTTTCCATTTTAAGTTGTACCTCAACTCAAAGAAATTGTCATTTGATTCAACCATTAAACCTTACGTCATTTGATTTTCATATAACACAGTCTCGTAACATGTTTCTTAATATTCTATCTATGTAGCTAGTTATAGCTATACATTTTCACACGCACTTAGTCGTCATTTTTTTATGTTAGACATAGCCCATTTGACATCTAACTACAAAAGTTGATACTTTTCTGGAAAGGAAGTACTATTTTTCTACTAAAAGCTTTGACTACAGTATGTATTCGCTTATTTCTTTTCTTTTGTGTTTGTTAAATAGGGAGCGATATATTCGTTGCAAGAGAACTCTGAAAACTCCAGGTATACCAGTTATTATGATAAAGTTTGGACGCAGTTCTCAGTGCTTTTGGCTACGACTACTAAACCTAATATCTGTTTTTCTCATTTTGCAGCTGGTCACAGTCGGTCAAATTGCTCACAGGGCCTTCTGATGATTCAAATATGAAACTTCTTAAAGGGGGAACCTCAGCTCGTATCCTTGGAGTTTTATGTGTTTTCAGTGGAAACAGATAGCATTAGCAATAAATTAACATAATCTAGCACTTTACAATAAGGATTTCTATAAAGTGGATCTCGATTCTTCTTGGACTCCCTTTTTATGAATTAAATAACTTACGGCTTGTAAAAGGTAGCATCTATAGGTTTGGTGCAATGCTGAAAATTCGTGTCTTTCTGCATAATATCTTAAGTACCTAAGAAAAAATCAAACACGAAAACATAGATGATAAATAAGTGGTTGGGAAAATAGGTACACATACAAAGTGAAAATTGAGCTACTAGAAAGTAAAAACTTGAAAGGGGAGTAGAAAAAGTCAAAGCAGACAGTATCTTCAACATTGTAAGGTGCTAGGATAGGGCGTCAGTGATGGCCCCACTTCCCAGTTAACACATGAAACTACATACAAAATAGTGACTTCTAATTAACTAACAATTTTTTTTCCCGGATGGGAGCCTTAATACCAAGTCTATTGAAGTCAAAGAATAAGTGGAAGTATGCATAGTTATTGCCTTAACTAGATTTCAGATAGAGGACGCAGAAAAGTACAGCTTGTGGAGCAACCTGGCCAAAAACCAGCTAGCCGTGGTCCACAGGCTGCAAGATTGGTTTCTACAGCGCAGAGTCGTCCACTTTCAGCCGATGATATACAGAAAGCCAAAATGCGGGCTCAGTTTATGCGGAGCAAGTATGGGGAAAGTTATGTGAGCCCTCAAGCGAAAACTGAAGCCCTTAGGGCTTCGTCAACCTCGCAGGCCTCTAAAGCTCATGTTCAACCTAAAGTTGAGGAACATGCTACTTCCACTCCTAGCATGTCTCCTTTAGCGGCAAAACCTCTTGAACAGCCGAAAGTTGAGGAACATGCTACTTCCGCTTCTAGCATAACTCCTTTAGCAGCAGAACCTCTTATTCAGCCCAACATCGAGGAACATAAGACGCCAGTGCAACCTGTGTCAGGTGTTGAATTGCAGGAGGTTCCGGTTAATGGCAAGCAAATTATGAACTTGGAGGAACCAGTGTGGAAAAAGTGCAAGAGATTGCATATTTCATGGGTGACTCCACCAGGTACTTTTACTTGAGTAATTTTCAGCTTGTGCATCTTTCTTTTCTGGACTGACTATCTGCAGGTTCAATGGAGAATGTGTTGCTGTATATAGGTGCTTCATCTCATCGTAGAGGTGGCAATTTGGAGCCATTCACTTGTGAATGGGTCTGTTTAAGCTGTGTATTATTATGAATTGGTCAAACGATTAGAATGGAATAAGTTAGAGAGGAAAAGAGTCAAACGGGTGAAATGAATTAAGTTAGCTAAAGATGAAACTAATCAAATGAGTCGAAATCACCTAAGAAGTTTTTTTTATGTAAAAAACCTCCTCATTTTAAAAATTACTGTAATTATTAAAAAAAAAAAAAAAAAAAAAAAAAAATCAAGTCAATTATACCAAATTACCTGTTTCAATGCACGAGTCCCCTGTTTTACCACCTTTGTCAAGTACCATGGTAGTAAATGCTGTTTTTACCATCTTTGTGCAAAATAAGACTCCACTAATATAAGAATGAAAAGAAAACTTATTCGAATGTACATGTAGCCAAGCTTATGAATGCCATAACTGATTTGCCTTTTGCCTGAAAACAGGCACACAATGAAACTAAAAGTTTCTTCGTTTTATTAGAAATTAAGATTTATTTTATTTATTTATTTATTATCTTATACATGTTGATAAAGTTACTAGAAGACTTCCATTTCAAGTCTTTTATCTTCATAAGAAGCTTCTTAAGGTTTAGCATGATCAATCTACATGCTCTTTATGAGTTCTCTTTGTGGTGATACGTGTTTGCTTCTTAGTTTCTTTTTCAATAAGGGGAAAAAGCATACTAATGGTGTTGGTGGTGCAGTTATGCATTTCTGCTTCATATTTCGTAAAAGGAGAAAATCACATGTTTATATAGTGTACACAGCTGTATACAATTCTACTAGCAATGAAATGATGTCATAAAACATGCACTTTGTATGAATAAAAGCTGTGTTTAAGGGATACGGCCCTTTCTTCTTAAAATATGTTTTGGATTGTCGTCTGCTGTATGAGGTGTCTAGGAGAATGGTATTTCCTCGTATCCATTCGAGAGGTGCATAGTGTTTTTTTAATCAATAGGTTACAAGCTGGCGCTACAGCATGTATTTTTATTACAACTACAGAAAAAACAACAATCGCCCACATATTAAAAAGTTATAGCATAAAATTATGTTATCTGAAACAATTTAACTCTCATATAACAACTTCATCAAAGGGAGCTTTGTTGAAATTCGTTATGCCGGCCACATTTTGCAATACCATGGTTGGGACAACAAAAAAGACAACTTCCGAATAGTAATAGAGTTACTTATCATTAGAAACATGAGCTTTTAACATCACATATAAACCTGGAAACATTAGTGTACTATTAAATTGCTTGAATCTGCTACATACTTTAGCCCTGCTTCATGTTGGTAAAATTTTTGAAATATAGCTCTCTGATTGCCATGTTGATTCTTTCGGTGTACGACATTTGAGTTTTCTGCGCAATTAAGAAAAAAATTATATCTTAATTTAAGTGATGGTAAATGTTTTTTGTTTTTTGCTGAAAAAGTTGTGGATTCTGTGGTTGTAATTGCTGTGGAAGTGTCTAGATACCTTACCAAGTGAGATATAGTTACAGTAGCTTGTTGTTTGACTGTTGACTTTGAGTTTGTCTGTGTTATTAAATAGTGGTCTGCATGATTAACTAAACATAAATATGAAAGATATTAAAGATATACAATGTTATTTTATTTATTTTGATTTTGATGTGACATCATTGGAGTCAATGGTTGCATCATATAAAACTTTGTCAAGTACTTTTGGAAAAATAAATGGACCTTTACTCATGATTGTCTACTGTTTCCATCTGCCACACAGAAATAAACATCAATGCGGAGTGGAGTGTGTGTTCAGGAGAGAACAGCAAAGAAGTTGATGTCCAAAACAACCGAATCAAGCGTGAAAAGGATGTTTTTTACAATTCAGTTCTTGAAATTCCACCAAATCCCAAAGAACCATGGGACAGAGAAATGGACTATGACGATTCACTGACACCCGAAATCCCATCTGTGCAACTCCCCGACGATGAAGACAATATGGTAACTGAGCCGACAGAAGTAGCACCCGACAGTACTAGTAATTATGCAGCGGGTACAAGTACAGTAGCCGAAAATAGTAATAAAAACATGCCGGAGCCGGATCTTGAATTGTTGGCAGCCTTGCTTAAAAACCCAGAAATTGTATTCGCCTTAACGGCTGGTCAAGGTGGAAACCTGAGTAGTGAACAAATGGTGAAGCTTCTTGATGCCGTTAAGGCGAATGCGGCTAGTGGTGGCTCAGTTGGTAGTCTTGTTGATGGGTTAATTGAAAAGAAACAAGAGCAAAGGGTTGAAGTTTCACTACCATCTCCTACTCCTTCCAGCAACCCTGTAACGGTGCGTCAATTATATGCACATCATGTTTTGTGCGAATTCTTGATTGCGTATTTGAAAGTTATTAGCAAGTTCTTACATCGAATGGGTTTTCTTCTTCTTTTTGCTTGTTTTGGATGGTCTTCATTCTTAGATTAACCACAAATGCTTAATGCCTGCGAATCGGTTTAAGAATTAAAAAGTAATGGCTTGACATTTTTAGAAGCAAGAATTGGTAAAACTTTGCAACGAAGTTGATAAAATTTTGATTGGTCTGTCTTTTTGAACAATTAATGAGTTTATATTTTTTTAAAGTAAAAATTACTAGGTTTTATACATTTTTTATATAAGAAAAATCAATGGGGATCATATTTTGCAACGTTATCCAAGGCCTAGTGATACTGCAAATAAGTGGGGTTCAAATTGCTGTTTCATAAAATTTGGTGTTTTTCCTCAAATTTTTGGTTCTTGCTGATCGGTTTTTCTTTTTGAACCAGAGTGGATGGCGGCAAGAAAGTGCTACAAATCCATTTTCCCGGCAAAGTGTGACGGTTAACGGTGACCCTTATGCCATCCCCGGGGTCTATTTTCATGAAACCAGTACACACCAAGCGGTTGCTCCAATTACACACCAGAGATTTTCCAACATGGTCCCTGGCCAGAGGAACACTCCGGCAGCTATCAATAGTGTGGAAGCATCTGGTTTGACCCAACAAGCATTTTCTCCGGCGACATATCAAACATTTTCCGATATGGTCCCCTTGCAAGGAGTGAATGCAGCATCGAATGACTACTTTTCATCGGGACATAGTGGGTCCCAATTACAGCCTCAATGGCAAGTAGCAACCGAGCCTCGGCTATCGCAAGTTCAGTCTTATACGGGGCAAGAAACGCTAGCTCCGAGCCAATATTCTTATTCAGAGCAAAATAGTTCAAATTACAATCCATATGGTACCAGAGAATATGCACAGCCAGCTGCGTCACGAACTGGTGCATCATGGGCGGGAAACGGGCGATACTCGGATCAACCCGGGTTTGAATCTTGGAGCCCCGAAAATAGTCCAACTAGGTCTCATGAATATGCTGACACATGGGACTATTCAGACCCAAATGTCCGAAACTACAACTACAGACCAGAGATATCGAGAATGCAGCAAGACCATTCTCGATATCGAGACCGTGGTGGTAGGAATGATGGTTCGCGGTGGAGGGATCGGAGGAGATGATAAGGATAGGACAGTTTAATGACAGGCGTTAGGTCTCTGGTTTACTGGTTTATAGACGTTAGTACCTATAAAAGTTTTGCTGCTGAAAATGAAACAAAATTGGACACTATATACTTTTGTAGGTAGCCATTTGGGTTAGACACATATACAAAGCGCATCTTCATTTTTGGTTATTATCAGGGCCGAAAGCAAACGAAAGAAATAATGAAGATCTAAGATTAAATAAATAATTAAATAAAAAATATAAGGGTCAAACATATGAAAATGAGTGGAACGCGTGGAATCATGAATCACCTACTTTTAATATTTAAATTTAATTAATTCATAATTCTAAGGTCAAGGACTGAATGGGCCCTCATTGATCTAAGTAGTCTTAATTGTTATTTTGGGCCGATATTGTTTTGAGAAAGACTTTTGGAATTAGATATTTTAAACACGATCTATGGTCGAACGTAATCTTGTGCTTTATCCGTTCAACTCACTTATTTTTGTTTGAAAGGTTTAAAATGGTGGCGAGAACCCAACTCCGTATATTGGTGTGTTGATTGACCTTTCTTCGAAGACCAACACCAAGTAATGTTCAACTAGTTTTTGCAAATTTGGAAGAGTTGAGATTAAATCAAGAACCTATTTTTTCAAAACTCCTTTCCGGGCTCCACTCCTTTTTACACGCACGAAATCTTAACTTGCCGTCAAAAATTTAGAGCAAGGTTTATTCTTTCCCGCTCATCTCACTTAAGAGTGCAACAAAAAATGTGCCAAGAGTAAGAACTACAATAGAAATTGCAGCTTTCTGAATAGGAACCAGCTAATTCATGGGCATACCATAAAGTTACAAAGGTTGTATCCGTAAATAAATCTCCTATAACACAATAGACACAAGGAAAGAAGAACAGGCCGGTCTACCAAAAACGATGTCCAGTCATCCATAATATCAAGCAATCTTTGTCGTCTTTGGTAAACTTCCCAAGGGTTGTAGTCATCACAAT
Source organism: Artemisia argyi (assembly GCA_030686995.1). Lineage (NCBI taxonomy): Eukaryota > Viridiplantae > Streptophyta > Magnoliopsida > Asterales > Asteraceae > Artemisia > Artemisia argyi. The sequence goes on from CM060676.1 coordinate 192,602,344, forward strand.
CCTCCATTTCAACATATTGCAGGCTTCTTTGATACTTGGTGTTGATGTAGGACTTTCAGTTGTTTTTCAAGTTATATTGATGTGTTTACAAGAAGTTTTAAATTTATAAACAAGGTTTACCGGGGTTAAGCTAAGAATAAATTCGGACAAGTATACCCTATAGTGTGTAGCTAGGTTAGGTTGTAAGATGAGGTCGTTCGCAAAGATTTGAGTGTTTTCAAGAGTAGAATCAAGTGTTTCAATTCGATAAGCAAGTGCACAATAATAGCAATTAAAAGCATAAAAGTAACCAAGTAATACGTAAATGGAAATAATGCAAATCCAATAAGTAAACGACAACACATGTTTGGATTAGTTTATCATACTTGGATGGTTTTGACATATTAGTTACAAGTATTAGAATATAATAGAGACAAATTCCAATATATGATTCTAAAGCATACAATCCTCACGAAAGATCATAAAACGATAAAATCAAGCTTTTTGCACAATCAACCAATTCAACACTATGTTAATTTAATAAGTTTGATCCGTGGTAGTTTCACAAATTCGTTAACAATCACACCCAAGTTTATTTGCAAAATCAAGTTTCTTACGAAATGGTCAATACAAAAGATAATTTTTCATAGATAAAATGATTATAATTAGATGAATGATAATAACCCTTTCGACGTATGATATCATCAACAACTAACCAAACTTGATAAAAAAATGTCATGAAAACTCAAGTACAAATGGTTCTTAAACATAGCAAGAAATTGACCAAAACCATAACCAAACCAAACAATCCTCATATCATAGACATCATCCAAACAAGTGCGTAATGGAACTAGTCACTCATGGCAAACAAACTCACAATCTCAAAAAGTTTAAATCTAGTAAACATGAATAAAAGATCTTATAAAGGGTGTAATAGAGATTACAAGTGACAAGGCTTTGATATCTCAAAGATTGGTGATGATTCCTTGTGTTTAAGGCTGTAAATGAACCGGACGAACACGAATGGAGCCTTGTTCATGTTCGTTCATTTAATTTTAACCGGACAAATAAACGGACACAGACGCTTAAACGGACGAATTTTCTTGTTGATGTTCGTTTATTAAGAAAATGAATTGTTCATGTTCGTTTATGTTCGTTTATTAAGAAACTAAATGAACGCTAAACGAACATAAACGATCGAACATTAATGAAAATAGACAAATAAGCATAAACTTTATTGAATTCTTCACAATTATTTTATAAGTGTTGCTTTGTTTAAACAAACCAATTTTTAAAATTATAAAATTAAAAATATGATACATGAACGTAAATAGATAATTAAACATAAACAAACTTTAACGAACGCCTAATCGGACGTTCACGAACATAAATGAACGAACGAAACTTTTGTTCATGTTCGTTTATTTAACTAAACAAATGTAAAATATTGTTCATGTTCGTTCATTTAATAAACGAACGAACATAAACGAACTTTTTACCGAACAGTTCATAAAATGTTCACTGAACGTTCAGTTCGTTTACAGCCCTACTTGTGTTTAAACATTAAAATTATGCCTTTTATGTGGTTGGTTGGTGGTGTAATGGTGGCTAGAAAATCAGCCCTTATTGTGTAAGGGGAGATTTCATATGTGTTATGTGTAGATGTCTTGTTTATTGATAGATGGTACCAAAAACACTAGCCAAAGGGTGTATGCATACTTGCATTTGGACCCTAGATCATTGAATGCACAATTTGGGGCTAAGTGTCACAAAAGTGGCTGAAATGTGAGTTATGGTGGAGACTTGATCGGACTTAAAAGAGTAAATATCATCAAGTTCATTAATTTCGACTTGGGAAACACTTTGAGGGCCGGAGCCTTGACTAGAAAACACAGCTTGCGGCCGACACTTGCAACCGCAGCTAAACACATTAGGCTGCAGCCGCGGCTAGGCTTCTTAGCCGGCAGCTAATATTAGTTGGCCAAAAATAGTCAAAAGCAAACTTGTATATCTTTCTTTTATCTTTGTGCGGCCGCTTGATCATCAAAAACGGAGTCCGTATGCTCAAGTTATGATCAAAATGGTGGAGGTGTGTCGGAACAACGAGATTTCCAATATTTCTTCGATTAAGCTTCAATTTTTTACTTTTTCTTTGTTTCTCTTCAAACGAGCTATGATGAACCTAAAATGGAAAATAAATTTACAAAGTATCATAATTCCATCAGAATAACCAAAATATACATATAAAACTAACAATAACGGGTCTAAAAATATGTTACATTTGAGCGTTATTATATATCAAGGCTACAAAGCTTTCTTTTTTTCAAGTTCAGTGGTTCTAGATATTAGTTATGAATGCACTTGGAAGGTGCAAGATCAATGTTAAACATGGATTTCGTGATAATCCTTTTTATTTAAGTTTTTAGTATAGAGGACGTCAAACATATAGTTGTAGAATTTACAAGCAGGCCCACTTGAGTGATAACTTTTTAGCATACGTGAATGAAAATACAAGCTAATGTCAACTGTTTTTATTTTAAAAAGGCCACAAAGAACTGACGTTTGAGGTTATAGCAAGTTTTTTTTGTTGGATTATAGTTTTGAGTTTAAATGGGAGACAATTTGGGCTGAATGATGTTTATGTAACACCGTGAACAATTTATAATCATATGAAATTACTAATTCTGACTAAATTTTAATTTTTTGAAGTAAATGATCACTTAAACTTATTATAAAGAGAATGTGGCAGTAAATGATCACTTAATTTTTTGATGTAAATTCACTGGTGTTAAACTAGTTTTGAAGTGACTGAGGAGTTTTTTTTTTTTTTTTTTTTTGGGTAGGTAAGAGAATAACAAACCTATTTAATATATATATTTTTTTTAAGTGAGACCCACTATTTCTTTTAGTTGGTCTATATCCCAAGGCATGCGAATTGTAATGCCCTCCCCTAATAAGTGACTCATATAGGTGTGGACCCCACACACTCTCTTAGCTAACAAAAAAAAGAAACACCCTCTAAGTGTCAGTTAGTGAGACTCGGATCAAGGTTATAAATCCAACAAAGTGTCAGTTAGTGAGACTCGGATCAAGGTTATAAATCCAACATCAAAATGATCACTCCTCAACAATTTTAAATGTCTTCGTCAACAACAAACCAATCAAGATCAAAGCTACGATGTTCAAAGCGAAACTACAATGAAACCTCAAACAAACGATCAAGATTCAAAGAATGAAAGAGATGGTGATAGTGAAGAAATTGTTAGTTTGAGTGGGACCGAGTTCAAGAACTACGGTCTAAAGTCGAGTATTTGGTTTTTGAATGAGCTTCAAGAGACGGTTATTTGATTGAGAGGGCGCTAAAGAAATGAAGATTCAATCACAATCGAGAATGCAGATTTTATGTCTAATTAAAGTCAAAAGTTGAAATTACATCTTCAAAGAGAAGAATGGGCTACAAGGACGTCTTTAGCATTCATACAGAATTTTCGGCGTTTTAAAGGTTAAAGTCAAGTGATCAAGTCAAGCTCAACCGGGTATCATCGCAATGCCGGCTCCAAGGGTGTGCAGCCTGTGCAATGGCAAAGGGCCAACTGTTTTTAGAGGACCCATTTTTGTTGAAAGCCATTTATGTTTAGCCAACCCATTTTTAGCTTTTGTATCATCCAAATGACCAAATAGGTGGGCAACCAAGTAAAACATCATTTTGCTTTGATAGTATATGATGTATTTTGTATGCTACCTTAACATTTTTTTAAATACCTCTCTCTAGAAAGCAAAACATCTCTCCAACCTCTCTCTAGAAAGCAAAACAAATCCAGCAAAATCCTTCTTCGGCGGTCGGCTTTGGCCGGCCGTCTGGACCTCCCCTAGTATTTTCCCTTCCTAAAATAATAGTTTTGCCCACAGATCTGTCATCTCCTATCTTCGATGCCGCTATTGTCGCTGCTGCCACTGATGTTTCTGCTCAGATCCGTTGGTCTGTCATCGACGGCTGCTGCTGCGTAGGGGTTCGACTTTAGATCTGTTAGGCTTTTGTTCGGCTCCTTTAAGGATGCCAAGTTTTATCTTCTATGTATGTATTATGTACTTAGTGTACTTTTGTCAAGCTACACTTTATATGGTTGTATCAGTCAAAGCTCACTCGGGTGATTCCCCCCCCCCTTTGAATGGTGTTGTTGTAGGCTGTCTCAACTATTATGGCGTATGTCTTGTTTGGCTTAACTTGTTATGTTTCGATGTAACTTGTTATGTTCTATCTTCCTCCATTTGTGAGGTATGAAATGTAATGAAACCTTTGTTCAAAAAAAAAAAAAAAAAAAAAAAAAAACATTTTTTTAAATGGCACCATATCATATATTTAATAGTATGTATTAAGAAATCATATCCTTTTTACATATAAAATCTGACTTACTAATTAACTAAATTCTCAAAGTATTGGATCATGAGTTTCTTTCTTATCTTTTTTTATGTAAGTATTATATTTGACAAGTTATAGATTTTTTCGTATACTCTTTTTTTTTCTCTAATTAATTTTATGTATTAACAAGTTGAATGTCGAGATCTAACGTCGTGATTAGTTAATGGCTTTAGGTAAATCTTGTTTGTATATACAAAGGCTGATATGCCATACCAATTTTATGTACAAGATGCCTTTCTAGTTGTCACGGCACAGGGCCACAAAAATCTATGAGACGGCCCTGTATCATCGTTTCCAGAACCGATTAAAGTTGGAAGTCAACATTCAAGTTAAGTGAAAAAGATTCTTAAAATAAAATAAATAACTAAATAAATAAATAAAATTAATTAAAAAAAAAAAAAAAAAAAAAAAAAAAAAAAAGAAAGACTTCAAGTGTTTTTTTGAAGTTGCAAGTTGCGGACAAAAAGGAAGATCGAGATTGTTTATTTTTACTAGAGGTGGCAAAACGGGCGTGCCTGGCCACGGTCCAAACGGGCTCGGGCTTGGGCACGGGCCAAACAGACTCATGTTATACGAATCGCTTTAGAAAAGACCCAAAACGACAAAATAAATTTCTAAACGCAACACCTCATTTATATTTAAAAAATCAAATATATTATATCTATAAGTTGTTTTTTTTAAAACAATTGTAATGTTCTCTAATTGAGAAAAATATATGCTCATTAACGCCCATTTAACTTTTAAATGGGCCATACATGCCTATTTCAGAAAAAGAAGAGGGGTAAATGTGCTTAATTTTTTTACGAATTAGCCAAATTTTTTATGGCACAAATTACCACCTCTAATTTTTATGTTTATTTGTAACAGAAAACTGAAAAGTAGAAAAATAGAATAGGTTGTTATGATATAATATTTAAGTTACGTGCAAGGTTATAAATAGCGCCAGGCATGGCGTAGTGGCATGACCAAGTTTCACGCCTTAGTGGACAAGGCGAAGCTTTTACGTTTTTAAAGCGTGACATAAGGCGGCACAAAATATAAAAATATTTATATATTAATATCATATTTCATATATATCGAATTTATAAAAAGCGTTGTACATAATAAATAAGATTAAGAAACTATTCTTACATGTAATATTCTTCATTAAAAAAAAAAAAAAAAAAAAAAAAAAAAAAAAAAAAAAAAGGTTTATTTGAGTTGAATTAAAAAAACCCGCCATGCCTCACGCTTTAGCGCGCCTTTTCCCGGTTTATCTCACGCTACGCCTAAAGTTGACATCTTAGTTTATTTTATAACGTGAAGGTCACGCCTAACACCTTAGCGGCGCCTTGACGCCGCCATGACGCGTCTTCTAGAACCATGGTTGGGCGCGAGAGAGACAAAAAGATGGTTAGGAGATGTATTTGTGAAATTGTGAGCAAGAGAGTTAGGAGATGTAAATATGGTGAAACCGCAAGGACCTATCTCACAATGTATATTTGTATATATACACCTCCCCATGAAAAACCGCCAACCAAATCCCCAAAAATTTCGATAAGGAAGGAGCGATGGGAAGACAAAAAGTAAGGTTACCGCCAGTTCGCCCAGTGTGCCCAGAGCAACAAAGGAGAGTTGACATGATGTGGGAAAAGGCTCAATCCGACGCGAAATTTGTAGATTTGTATAGGACGGCACCCCCATCCATGAGCCCAGAAGAATATCGTATATATGCCTCTTTTTCATTGCTTAATAATATTTGTTAAATATTGGTCGATTTTTTAATAATAATTGCTTGTGTTGGTGAAGGTCGATTAGCTGCTCGTTTTAGGCGACCAGGACCCCCCACCCCTGTGGTCTTCATTCCCAGGACTGTAGTTAACTTATCAGCACATACTTGTGGTATGTAAATTATATTATACCTTTTCTTCTTCTTATGGTTAATTATTATTAGAACGGTACCCGCGCAATGTGCCGGCAGGTACTCTGTGATTATATTTTGTGTTATTTTCATGTTTTATAAGTAGAGATATTAGAGATGATTAAGCCAAATAATTTTAGTTTGAATAACCAACCGCTTCCTAACAAACTTCCTAACTAACTTCCTTCTTAACAAATTAATTTTGAAATTTTTCCATAATAAGCAAGAAAAAAAGTCTGAATTTTAAGCCTTTCTAATTATAGAATAGTCCTAAATACATTATAATATAGTATAGAAGTATAGATATAGATATAGATAGTATAGATAGATTATTAACTACTGTAAATGGTTTTTATTAATTAGCTACCAGAGGTGAAGCCGATATCTATAAGGATCTAGCCAACGCGCCTGACGACGCAGTCTTCATGATCTTTGATCCTGCCACTGGTAATCTTCTTCTGCTAGACAGTGTCCACTGGCTAAAGATGTATATATACTTATTCACATTTTGGCTTATCTAACAGGCAAAGCAGATGACGAGTTTAAGGCATCTATCATCAAGCGCTACCGCGGTAAAAACAAATTAAATCCACTTCTATCTACTACTGTTGGATTGGATTGGATGGAATTTATCAGTTTTATAACCTTTGCCTTATTGCAGATCAAGAGACCTTTCTCAAGCGACACCGCGAATCAACTGAAACTGTGGTTGCTCAAAGCGGTGAATTTTTTTTACTTAACCTTGATTATGATAACCTTATTAAGCTGCCGCTGGTTAAATTAATGCCTTGTCTCTGTTGTTCTGTAGGTATTCAAGATCAAGTGCTAGGAGCATCTGTGCTCAAGCGCCAACGACAAGATGAATCCGTGGACACAGCTTCTGTTAACAATTAAGTCCACTCTTACATACTAATCACTGGGGTCGGGTTTCCACCGTTTATCAATTTAATTACTAAAGCTGATAAAAATGTTGACTTTGGATTTTGTTAATGGCAAGTAACTTCGTTTTCATATTAACTTGCACCACCTTTTCTTCTTTTTTTTTTTTTTTTTTTTTTTTTTTTTTACTTAAGCTCAATCAAGGTATTTCATGACTTATTTAGTTGGTTGCAATGCTTTGTATTATATTTGGTCAAATTCAATCTTAGCACGATATCATCTATATTGGAACTTGACTATAAGTATATATAGCACAAATGAACAATAAGATGAGATTGTCATTGACTCATTGTAATATTCTATGCATACACTTTATGCAATCTGAATGCCTTGTGGGGTTGGTTTTACTGTATTTGTAATCTCTGAAATGTTTGTTTACTCTCGGATGGACCTAAACATGTTTATGCGTGTGGAACACAAGCTCTTAAGAAAGCAGCACTAATATCTAACAATAAGTTGCTCTGGGTTGTTTTTTAATAACAACTGGAGTAGAACTTATCATCTGGAAAAATAATAAAAATAACCTGATGCTTGGCTAAAGATCACAACAAAAATAATAAAATAATAATAATAATAACAACTTGAGTTTGTAAGATCACAACAAAATTTGGCTGATCACTTAACGGAGGGTTTGGCTAAAGACTTGGTTATAAAGTCGGCTAAACTGCTAAAGGAATGGGTTTAAAGTCCACCATAGTCTCTCATTGATAAGACACCCAATTCCCTCCTAATAAAATTTGGGAGTTGAATTAAATGTGGAAAGCTCAATACTCAAAAAACTAGTGCACGTGAATTTACATATCATCCCAAGTTATGTGCGCAGTCAGATTGATGGTTAGGTTGAAGTATAACTTCTTAATAGCTCCTTTGTAAAAGTGCAAGAGCATGTGCATGAAGGAATTACTATGTGGATGTGAAATTTTGCCGCTTCAAGAGAGTTTCAGACTTTTTGCTCTTGTTACATTCATGAAAGTATATGGACACATGACTTGTATTGTGTCAGATAGCTTTTAAGTGTTCGAAAACTTGTGTGTATGTTATCTTATATTATTCAAATGGGTTGAACGGTTCAATTTTTAGAACAAACTGATTCTTGAATATTTGAAATGTGTAATATACTAAAATGAAAATTCAATCTTCAAGATATATTCATTTATGCATAAGTTTTATTTTTTTTTATTATTTTTTTATTTTATTTTATTTTTTAAATCTCATGTAAAAGAATTGTACTAAATTGTGGATGTATTGTGTGAGATAGCTTCTAAGTGTTTGAAAACTTGTGTTTTGTTATCTTCTACTATTCAAAATGAGTTGAAGGGTTCAATTTTTAGAAAAACATGATTCTCGAATATTATATTTGGATGTGTAATGTACTAAAATGGAAATTCAATCTTGAGGATATATTCATTTATGTATAATTTGTTTTATTTTTTAATCTCATGTAAAAGAATTATACTAAATTGTGGAGGATTGTTCGAAATTTAGTGCAATCGAGGGTTCAGGTCATATTTGAAATTGGTTTGAAGGTAAAGAGTATACACCCATTAAGTCATTAAACATCCCTGACTCGAATAATGGTATTGCAGAAATGTAGCTGAAGAGTACAATAAGTTCAGTGGGTTGTATTCTTCGGTAAGTAGACTTTGAATGACCTCATCAAGGAATGACCTCATCAAGGGGTTCAACCCTTCAGCGAGAAAGCTCATTAATGAGAGAGCTCATCAATAAGTATACTTAGGGAGCAAGCTCGTTCTGGTGAACATGCAAACACCTCAGCAAGTATGTTGATGAGTTTGTGAGTTGCTTGAACTGGTTTACACTTGTAATGGTTTTTAACCTATTCAAAGGCGCTTTAACTACGGTGTAATAATCAGAATCAATTGGTCTTGTAACTTTTTGCTATAATGGACGAACATTGTGAGGAGAATAATTGGCCGCTTATTTCTCATAATTCCATTGAATGAGTATCTTCTCTATATATGAGAAACAAATTTGCATTGGAAAACACACCGAAACCTAAACACTCATAAGCTAAAGGGTTTTTGTATTTGTGCCTAAATCAAGAACATAACTATCTGAAAATAGAGTCGAATAGTTTCATTTGAAACGTGATTACACGATTCATTGAGATAATCAGTTTCTAATAACCCAACAACGTCAGGTGTCAAACTTCTGAAGAAAAGTTACAGCCAGAATAAACATCTGCATTTTGCTACAAAAGTTGGAAGCAGATTAACTAACATAAAGCAAAACAAATCGTACAATATTAAGATTGAATAAGTTACCAAGAAGATGATATACAAAATCACTCAATCAAAGCACAATGTTTCTTTATACAAAAAAACAATGAAGCACCATCGGAGTACAAAATTTGGTGCGACCTTGCGAAAAGAGTAAACAGTTCTTAGAAAACTAGTTTTACAGATTTTGTTCATCGTGTTCTGATCAGATGCGCTGAATAATTTAGCTTATCAATCACTTCAGAAATATTACAATGACATCAGATATGAAGTTTATTTAATTTTCAATGTTCTGTGAGGTCTATTGAAAATTGGGTTCGCTACTAATTCTTTAGCAGACGGACGCCTTATAGGATTTGGGTCCAGCATTGCCTGCAACAGATGACAAAGAATCCATTCAGATGGTACACAGTTTGGCAATAATGTTTCGTCATTAATCAAATTTGGTCTTTGCAGTTAAAAACATATTAATCAATAGTACAATAGGACCAGAAGAATGAAACAATTTGTAACGATTAACAGTGAAGATTAAAAAAAAGTAAACCTCTGAACAGTACTCGGTTGAAAAGATTACAATAGGACCAGAAGAATGAAACAATTTGTAACAATTAATAGTGAAGACCAAAAAAGTAAACCTCTGAACAGTACTCAGTTGAAAAGATTAGGAAAAAAAAAAATGTGTACTAGCAATTACTGATTTTATAAAACTTAGAACCAGAATTTATAATCTATTAACCCAATAAAAAAACTTGCTAAGAGGAGTAAGAGCACATGTTACTTGTACTGTGGCTTAATATAGAATGAGTTGAAAGTCGGCAAAAGCGTGCTTTAATGCACAAAACCTCCGAATCCAATCATATAAAGTAATCCATAGTCCATACTAAATACACTAATATTTTTTTTTTTTTTTTAAAAGTAGATAAATACTTCTTGCATCAGCCTAACCTGACACATAGCAAAATCGTACCTAGAAAAGCCTGATCAATATGTTTATGACAATAAATAATGAGTAATACCTTGAGTATATTCTGGAATTGCACTGAATGACCAGGAAGAAGAGGGAGCTTCCCTTCCCTGAGATTTTGAAAATAAGGTCCAGACTCTGGCAATGTTGAACCCCTTATAAGTTCATAAATAGTAGCTCCAAGAGAGAAGATATCAACTTTGTCAAGATGAGCATAATTATCATTTAATATTTCTAGAGGCATGTAACGTGCATCGCCTTCATCAATTGGCAAACTTCCATCAATGAGGCTTGCACAACCAAAATCACCAAGCTTGTATACACCATTCTTCACGTATATATTTTCAGGTTTCACATCTAAGTGAACGATTCCCTTCTCATGTACAAATTGCAACGCCTTAGCTATCTGTAAAATCATTATGATAATGAGTACAATAAATATACTTCCTTAATTAAACTGAAACTACTGCAAGTTCCATATATGTTAAGCATCCATATTCACAGGATTTCAGCACAACCATATTTCTCTTCTTGTAAAGTAACATATTACATACTGCAGGAAGTAGTTTTATATGGATTTATGCAGAACCTACATCACTTTTAAACCTGAATTGATTGCATGAAATCAATTTTACAGACATTTCACTTGAAATATATACCATAACAACTGCATAACACATACTTATTATAAAATGTATTGTTAAGCATACTAACCTGGTGCATTGCTTCTAACACTTCATCCTCTGCGCATGGTCTTGATAAACGATTGATAGATAGACTGTGATCACAGAGTTCCATCTGGATGTAGAGTTGCTCGTTTTCAAACCAAGAAGTATTATATCCAACAATGTTATCATGATATCCTGCAAAAACATCAGGGATCTCTGTTTGAGTAGAGCATTTATCAAGGGAATCAGTGGAGTATAAAACGGTATTTTTCAGTTACTCACCTAATGCAGCTAAAGCTTGTACTTCCATCAAAGCTTTTTGCCTGAAAATTTGACCCTTATAAGTCATTTAGCATCAAAAGTAGCATAAATACAGAATTCCACATACATGGAAACATCCTATAAAACCTACTTTTTTATACAGCAACGTATTTTGGAAAAAGCCGTACCTTTCAGCGTCCTGTTTTAGCTCTTTTATGCTTCTTTTTACAGCATACATGCACCCATCAATTCGTTTCAAGACTTTGAATACAAAGCTGAAGTTTCCGGTACCAATTCGCTATAAAAGAGAAAAGTTAGTTCTGAAAACATTAAGTGTCATGCTTTAAAAAAATTATCACCATACTATCTTTATATCAAATCATTATACCTCTATTTCATGAAAATCTGTTCTATAGCGTGACAGACCATCACCACCACTTGGAGCGGAGAAAACTGCTGCATATCATGTATCCATAAATACATTATTACTTAAGGTTCCAATGAAATACACAGACCTCTAAACTCCCACTTGTTCAGCAAAGAAGTATGAATAGTATTTCTTGGTCAGATGAATTTAGTAAAACATACATAGAAAAAGTAAATAGCTATGTACCTGCACATTTTGCTCGGCGATCACCAAATGGGTCTACACCATTATCTGAAGCATCCTTGATATAGGGATTTCTCATACATGGTGGAGGGGTTACCCGACTACGTAACGCTATAGCAGACGGTGGAACATACCCCTGCTTATATGTCTGAGGTTCTGTTACTGGTTCATTATCCGGTTCAGTTTCTTCCGGTACATCATCTTCCAATCCCCGAAAAACTGTTGCGTGGCAAAAAGGTTTAGAATGCTAAATAGAAAGCATAAACCATTTTATCCTCAACAATGCATGCATCCATAACATAACCTCACATATGCCATAATGAGAGATACAACATAGCTTAACAAAACACTTGAAAATCGAGCTGGCGCTTAGAAAAGTTTTTTACAAACTAACTAACCTGCTTTGCGTCTTTTACTTCGAACCGACTTTACTTTCTCCGGTGATCTTGGGCAAGACATTTCTTCATCCTATATAAATACACAAACAATAAGAAACAACTCAACAAAAAATATTAATAACTCTAAACCATCAAAAACCTAATACACATGCTATTTCAAATTTACCTTATTGTGACCTAAAGTAACCAGCATTGGTGGAGCTTCTGGAGTAATATAATCCGGCGTACTGCACAAAAAACAATCATCAATATAATCACTTCCCAAAAGTCCACACACTTACTATGGGAATATATGTTTTGGCTTAATTTTGGTTTATAAGCTTAGTGTGCTCACCTTAATTTTCTCACTTATGAGCTTATTAAAACAGTAAACTGAATAGAAAATAAATTACGTTCATGACCCAAAAAATTAGCTCAGTTGTTAAGTTTTATTAGTAAGGAAAAGTAAAGAAATTGGAAGTAAACATTTTCAGCCCAATTTTGGGAGAAAAAACGCAACCTTTTATGTTTCACTTCATTTTCTTTACTTTCCTTCCTTAAGCGATACTCGAGAACACAGTGGAAATGTTTAGCATTGGTTATTATTTTGCTTATGCTTCTACTTAAAAATAAGTAGTTCCGAAAATAGTGGTATTCTTTCTGTCCATGCTTCGACTAAAAGTAAGTAATCCCGAAAAATAGTGTTTGGATTTGCTTATTTCGTAAAAAATGCAAAAAATTTCAAATTCACTTAAGCTAAAATTGTTTGAAGACAAAGTAATTAAAACGTCAAGGAGTTCAAAACAATGTTTCTGCTTCAAAGCCACACATTTCCCATTTGCGGGTAGACGGGGATAACCCTATTAGGCCGTGTACATTTGTTTTTATATTGCTGCTTTAAAAGGGGATGTTTGTTTAACCTTATACGTGGGCTTACGAGCTTATTTGATTTCGGCTTATAATTCATAAGCCTCAATTTTTCGGCTTATTTTGAGACTTATATAAAGTTTATTATGGTATCATAATAAATTTATATAAGCCATAAGTCTCAAAATAAGCCGAAAAATTGAGGCTTATGAAATATAAGCCGAAATCAAATAAGCTCATAAGCCCACGTATAAGGTTAAACAAACACCCCCTAAAACTAATCTAATTTCAATTATATCAATTTTACAAACCCTAAAATAATTAATTAAAAAAATTATTAAAAAAAAATACCAGAAAAAGTCTTGACTGAGAATATTATTACTCTCATCCAAATTCACAACACCTCCGTCAAAATCAAACACCGTTGACTGAACCGTTGACCGCCCATTTTCCAATCCATCATCCTCCTCCTGGCTCAGATCTTCTAGAAGCTTGTGAAACCTCAACTTATTGTTATTATTATTATTATGAACCGGTGGCTTGAAGTTCAGTTGACCTAACTGAACCGATAGATGCGTGGCCAAGGAGCCTTTCATGGTTTTCAGATTCGTTATTCTCTTATTGTTCCTTCTCTTCACGGCGGTGCGATTCATTGTTGAATTAGTTGGGTGGTCGATCTCACGCGCCGCCGTGGTCAGTAGATTGGTGTCACGCGCTGCGTTTGGGGTTAGTGTGTTTGTGAGATGTGAATGGATATATGTATATTGTGGAAATGAAAAGGAGAAAATGGTTTGAATTTATTTTGAAAAATGCGCGGGGTTTCGAGGCACGTGAGAGAGTGTGAAATGGATTTGCAGAGTGGGGCCCACTTAGCACTCAGTGACTAGTGTGTCTTGTAAGCTGTGTAAGTGTAACTGTGGTTATGTTTGGCAAAAGTAGCTGTGAGCAGTAGCATTGAGCAGGAGCTGTGAGCTGTGAGCAGTAGCCAAAAAAGCTCACAGCTTCATAAAGAAGCATTGGAAAAATGAGCTTTTCTAAAAAATAGGAAAGCTCACAGCTCTCATGCCAAACAAACATCAAAAATAAAAAAGCTCATTCTCACCGCTCATTACCCCAAAAAGCTCCAAAAAAGCTCCGCGCCAAACATAGCCTGTGTTTGTTGTGATGTGGGCTATTTAACTCAACTATTGTAGTATTGTGACCCAAAAATCATGGCCATAGACCATAGTTGCTAAAGTAATCAGGTTTCGTTTGGTTTAGGGGTGTTGATAGTTCGGGTAATAAATCGAATAAACCAAAAATCAAATCGAATCAAACTGAAAAAAGTTGAACCGAACTTATAACCGAATCGAATTTGTCAAAACTGAACTGAATCAAATTAAAAATTCAGTTTTCAGTTTGGATATGGGTTTTGCTATCTGAACCGAAAACCGAACCAAAAACCGAATTTATATAAATATATATATTTTTTTTTTATATATATATATATATATATATATATATATATATATATATATATATAATATTCATTAAATTTTTATACTAATATAAAAAACACTTTTTATGCTTGAAATATTTTTTTTGGCCAAAAATATATATAAATAGTGTAATTCAAGTATATAATTCGGTTTTCGGTTTTGACCCATAACCGAACCGAACTTCGGTTTGGTTTAGTCATAGATATTTTCGGTTCAGTTCGGTTCGGTTTTCGGTTATGACCCAAAAAAATTTAACCAAACAACCCGAACCGAATAAACCAATTAACCGAGAACCGAACCGAGGAACACCCCTAGTTTGGTTTGTAAATAAGTTTATAATTTAGATTTAAATTTGGATTTGGATTCTATGTGTTAGAGACAAAATATATTATAATATAAACATGTTATTATTTTTAGAAATAAAAATATATTTACTTTGAATTAAAAGAAGAAAGAGAAAAAATAATAAAGAAATGTGTTGTAAAAAAAACGAGCAAGTGAGCCCGCGCGTTGCTGCGGGGCGGCCGTATTTATGTTTATTAGAATTATGTTCATTTGTGGAAGAATCAATTATTGCATTTTTAAGTAGAAAGTGGGAATGTTTAGGATAAGTTATTACTTATAGCAGGGTATCAGCGCGTCGCAGTGGCGGGTATCCTGTAAATAAATTTTATGCGATTAATGTATTATGCGTGGGATTGCGCCCTCACAAAAGGTTTTATCTCTCAAGAGATCTCAAAAGGCTTGCAATCCCCACCAGGCAGTTTACCTGACCGATGTAGTATAGTGTAGTGGCAAGTACCGGGGGATTGATCGTTCTCTCAGGGAATAGTGTTGTTAGGATCAAAACTTAATTAAACTAGGTCTAGAGGTGAGGGATGATTCTTTTTGTATTTTTATATTTTATGGAAAGCAAGTAAAAATCTCGGGTATTGGAAGAGTGGCGGAATTAGTCGCTAGTCAAATAACCCAAATAACTATAAATGCAATAAAAATTAAATAACAAGAAAGTAAATGTTGAGGAAAACAATAATGAGAGAAACGTGTTTACTTAGATTTCACTACTCCCTAGCTATCTTTCATTAATTGAATAGTTTGTTACAATTGCGTGGTGACGGGTTATATTCCTTAATACCATTTGTAGGGCCGTGTACGATCTTCCTTAACTCTATAAGTTTCTACCTCTTCCTATGTCGAGCCGACAACTAGCTCCTAACATGGCCTCCTTAGTAGTCACTCATGCATTAAATACAACCATTAAAATCGTAGTACACATCCGATTCATATTTCTTAAAACGTTCAAGCATGTTACCAATTGAAAGTCTGCCAGTTTTCTTAAGCCTAACATCGATATCATTCATCCAATATAATTAATAACAAACAGTCAACCAGTAATCAATAGCTAGGTTTCATTACATCTAAGCAAACACAAACAAACCTAGCCTAGAATGTTAAAGTAAAGACAATCATAAGATAGAATCAAATAACACGTAGACATATTGATTGATTATTGGAAAACTTATCTTTATTGAAACATGGATGAAAGAAGGGTTTGGAACCCCTACAATATGATAAAAATTCGACCTAGGGTTTGTGGTAAAGTTTCTCCAAAAGTTCTCTCTTTATGAATGAAAATTAGAAAACTATATATAGAGAATACACGTCTGACGGCGTCACGTTGTAAGTCTGACGCCATCAACTAGCCGCCAATACTCTTCTCGGATTGCTTAGATCCAGATCTGACGCCGTCATGTATAATTTTTCTCTTGGCCGTCACGTATAATTTTGCTCTTGACGGCTTTGGCGTCCCAAAGCATGACGCCGTCACTCTTTAACTCCCAAAAATATTCTGGCGTGTCACGTGTAACTTTTTATCCACCTCTTTACCAATACGTGACCCCGTCACATGTAAGCCTTGACGCCGTTAGGTACTATTTCCAACTTGATTTTGGAGACTTTGCCGTTTTCTTCACTTTTTGCTCCAAAAACGTCCAAAATGCTTCATTTTCCAGATTTTTTTATCCAAAGTACCTAAAATGACAAAAAGAACGATTTTAGGCAATATTTGATCAAATAATCACGACTTAGGACTTAAATGACCCCCTAAAAGCGTAACACTTTTCGCCTCATTAATGTATTTGATTATATGTTTTTCGTGACGATTGATGATAATATTATGGAGGCCGGCTGAACTGGACGAAACCACCAAAATTTAGGAAACGTTTGGGAAAGTGGTTCGTTGTACGATCTAGTTTTAAAAACCATGTATACAAGATAAAAAGAAAGTTATATTAATTGTATGAAGTTTTTTTTATGTTTAATTAGCTTGTACAAGGGGGCGTTTGGTTCAAGATATATAAATGGTGCTATTTAAAATTCTAAGCAAATGTAAATGCTTCGCATGTGGAAGAAAATTAAAATGCCTCACTTTTAGCCTCATTAATGCAAATAAAATTCTTGGGCCCACATATTTATTGTGAACCAAACAAGAGAATTGAAGCAATTTTAATTTCAAATTCCCCTACTTACCTTGAATTTACCCCAACCAAACACCTCCTAAGCATATTAACATTTACCTTTTATGTAGAAGGTGTTTTTTTTACAACATTAAATAGGGGGGAAAGTCAAATGGTTGAATGTTTATTGTATTAGATGGTTGTACTAATAGCTTAGCTAATTGTATTTACTTAAAAATCTATTTTTGGTAATGTTAAAAATTTAATATGAAAGAATGTGTAAGATCTATTATAATTAGTATAGATTATTTTGCTTATGCTTCTACTTAAAAATAAGTAGTTCCGAAAATAGTGGTATTCTTTCTGTCTATGCTTCTACTAAAAGTAAGTAATTTTGAAAATGGTGTTTGGATTTGCTTATCTCATAAAAATGCAAAAATAGTCGAAGTAATTAAAACTTCAGAGAGTTTAAAAAAAGCATTAAAGCCACACTAGGTACACATTTCCCATTTGCCGGTTGAATAACGGACACGGGGATACCCCTATTAGGCCGTGTACATCCCGAACAATGATAACCTCATTAGTTTTTTCATAAAATACATAGATAAGCAATCCCAAACACCCCTTAAAACTAATCTAATTTAAAAATTCATGACCCTTGTTCAACTATTCAAAACAATTATATATGCTTATCAATTTTACAAACCCTAAAAATCAATAAAAAAAATTACCAAAAAAAGTCCTGACTGAGAATGTTATTACTCTCATCCAAATTCACAACACCTCCATCAAAATCAAACACCGTTGACTGAACTGTTGACCATTGATTCTTCAACTCATCATCCTCTTGGCTCACATCTTCTAGAAGCTTATGAAACCTCAACTTATTATTATTATTATTATTATTATTATTATTATTATTATTATTATTATTAACCGGTGGTTTGAAGTTCAGTTGACCTAACTGAACCGATAAATGCGTCGCCAACGAGCCTTTCATTGTCTTCAGATTCGTTATTCTTTTGTTGTTCCTCCTCTTCACGGCGGTGTGATTCATTGTTATTTCAGTTTGTGGATCTCACGCACCGTCTTTCAGTCTCACGCGCCACCGTTGGTGTTATGACTGTCTGTGTGTATGTTTAAGATGTGAAAATGAAAATATTGTGAAAATGGTTTGAATTTATTTTGAAAAATAGCGGGGTTTCGAGGCACGTGTGAAAGTGTGAGATTTGTTTCTTTTTTTAATTTGGTTGAATCAATCGAGACTACGTAACGCGATAGCAGACGGTGGAACATACCCCTGCTTATATGTCTAAGGTTCTGTTACTGGTTCGTTATCCGGTTCAGTTTCTTCCGGTACATCATCTTCCAATCCCCGAAAAACTGTTGCGTGGCAAAAAGGTTTAGAATGCTAAATAGAAAGCATAAACCATTTTATCCTCAACAATGCATACACCCATAACATAACCTCACATATGCCTTAATGACAAATATTCACAACATAGGTTAATGAAACACTTGAAAATCGAGTTAGCGATAAGAAAAGTTTTTTACAAACTAACTAACCTGCTTTGCGTCTTTTACTTCGAACAGACTTTACTTTCTCCGGTGATCTTGGGCACGACATTTCTTCATCCTATATAAATACACAAAAAATAAGAAACAATTCAACAAAAAAATATTAATAATTCTAAACCAACATAAACCTAATACATATGCTATTTCAAAATTACCTTATTGTGACCTAAAGTGACCAGCATTGGTGGAGCTTCTGGAGTGATATAATCCGGCGTACTGCACAAAAAACAATCATCAATATAATCACTTCCCAAAAGTCCACACACTTACTATGGGAATATATCGTTTGGCTTAATTTTGGTCTATAGACTTAGTGTGTTCACCTTAATTTTCTAACTTATGAGCTTATTAAAACAGTAAACTGAATAGAAAATAAATTACGTTCATGACCCAAAAAATAAGCTCAGTTCTTAAGTTTTATTAGTATGGAAAAGTAAAGAAATTGGAAGTAAACATTTTCAGCCCAATTTTGGAAGAAAAAACGCAACCTTTTATGTTTCACTTCATTTTATTTACTTTCCTTCCTTAAGCGATACTCGAGAACATAGTGGGAATGTTTAGCATTAGTTATTATTTTGCTTATGCTTCTACTTAAAAACAAGAAGTTCCGAAAATAGTGGTATTCTTTCTGTCTATACTTCTACTAAAAGTAAGAACTCCCGAAAAATAGTGTTCGGATTTGCTTATTTTGTAAAAAATGCAAAAAATAATAATTTGTTCATACCATTCAATCAAATTCACTTAAGCTAAATTGTTTGAAGACAAAGTAATTAAAACGTCAAGGAGTTCAAAACAATGTTTCTGCTTCAAAGCCACACATTTCCCATTTGCGGGTAGACGGGGATAACCCTATTAGGCCGTGTACATCCGTAACAAGGATAAACCTCATTTGTTTTTATATTGTTGCTTTAAAAGGGGGTGTTTGTTTAACCTTATGCGTGGGCTTACGAGCTTATTTGATTTCGGCTTATATTTCATAAGCCTCAATTTTCCGGCTTATTTTGAGACTTATATAAAGTTTATTATTATTATATCATAATAAATTTATATAAGCCCATAAGTCTCAAAATAAGCAGAAAAATCAAGGCTTATGAAATATAAACAGAAATCAAATAAGCTCATAAGCCCACGTATAAGGTTAAACAAATACCCACCCCTTAAAATACACAGATAAGCAATCCCAAACAACCCCAACCCACCCACCCACTAATTTAATTTACAAACCCTAAAAATCAATAAAAAAAATTACCAGAAAAAGTCTTGACTGAGAATATTATTACTCTCATCCAAATTCACAACACCTCCGTCAAAATCAAACACCGTTGACTGAACCATTGACCGCCCAATCTCCAATCCATCATCATCCTCTTGGCTTAAATCTTCTAGAAGCTTATGAAACCTCAACTTATTATTGTTATTATCATTATTATTATGAACCGGTGGTTTGAAGTTCAATTGACCTAACTGAACAGATAGATGCGTGGCCAACGAGCCTTTCATGGTTTTCAGATTCGTTATCCTCTTGTTGTTCCTCCTCTTCACAGCGGTGCGATTCATTGCTGGGACAGTTTGTAAATCTCACGCGCCGCCTTTCAGTGTCACGCGCCGCCGTTGGTGTTATGACTGTGTGTGTGTGTGTGTGTGTGTGTGATTTTAAGATGTGGAAATGAAAATATTGTGGAAATGGTTTGAATTTATTTTGAAAAATAGCGGGGTTTCGAGGCACGTGTGAAAGGGTGAGATTTGTTTTCTTTTTTTGTTGAATTAATCGAGACCGTTGGATTGTTTTTTTGGTCATATATGGTTTGTGGGGTCCACTGGGCACTAGAGATTGAAGAGCTTGTATCGACTAGTGTGTGTTGTAAGTTTTAGTTGTGATGTTGCGATAATAAGAGTACTAGATATCGTGGTGCCGTCTCGTTGGTGTGGTGGGAAAAGTACTACCATATCATCACCTTTTTTTTATAATACCACAATTCACCATAACAACAAAAACCCCCTCACTGCCGTCATGCACCGTTGGACCCCACATATATATCTTTTTCTTTTTTTCAT
This sequence comes from Artemisia argyi, assembly GCA_030686995.1. Taxonomy (NCBI): domain Eukaryota; kingdom Viridiplantae; phylum Streptophyta; class Magnoliopsida; order Asterales; family Asteraceae; genus Artemisia; species Artemisia argyi. The sequence continues at coordinate 192,623,136 of CM060676.1, forward strand.
TTATTTAAATAAACTAACACGTTTAATTAAAATTAAAATTTGATTAATTAAGGAAATACATTAAAAAAAGTAATAAATAAATAAATAAACTAAAAGATACATTAATTAAAAATAAGGGTTATATTAAAAAGTTTACTGGTATTTCACATAAAGTCTACAAACTCATTTCTGAAACTCTATTTATAAGCTACGCATGACTATTTATACAACTTTTGGACCAATGATTTTGACCAAAGCATTTAATACTCTCTCACATCTTTACAAATTTTCTTCTTCTCTAGAAAGTACAAACTTCCTGCTATTACACCATGAACCAAATACACCATGAGAGCCTTCGGTAAAACAGAATACACCATGAACATCTTTTATCAAGCACCTTTATATTCTCAAACAAACTGAAAAACCGGGACAACGCCAAGAAAAAAAGGGGAAAACACGAGGCTCGGTATCGTGCTTGCGCCATCCCGTCGCGTTTTCCTGGACGATTTGGGCTGTTCGTGATGGCTCGGGACGCGAAAACATGAGCCACGGTATGGAGCTCGCGCCATCCGGTCGCACTTTGCCGGAAAACACCAGCCTTGGCGCTGGGTACCGAAGGCTGTAAGAGTGCTAGGTGCAGACAACAAAGTTTGCTCCTCATTCAGGCTCACATGTGCCACATCACCTCAACACCTCTTTACAAACAATAAACCTCAACTTATTCATTTGGGCTCCACTACTTACAACCTTATTTTTTTATTCATTTCAATAAATAAAATAAATTCATTTTACAAATAATTAAAAATAACACAACTTATAACACCCCGTAAAATTTTCCTACGATTAACACATTACCATAACATAGATTAACCATTTTTTTACCAGAACAATTTTTTTTTTATTTATTATGCGTGACATATTATGTGAACCACTACGACATTGTGATTTATCTTTTGCTTAGAAACGATTGCTTGCACACAAACCTAGATAGTCTAATTATCGCGAATATATATATAATTTAAACGTTTATATTTTTATAATATACGTTTCGTATATTTAAGGTACAATATTTATATATTCCCGGAGCCTACGAAAATTCCCGAGATCACCCATTAATATTATTTGATCGTAACCCGACTCTCAAAACACACCAGGTGGGCCCCGTTGACCCAGTGGACCACATAAAAACCACAACTGCTGCTAACAGATTCGTTACTCCATTTATTTTCGTGATTGGGCCTGAGTCCACACCAGCAGCCCAACAGGCCAGTCCAACCCAAACAACCCTTTTTGTTATTTCTGTTTTCTTTTCTTTTGGTACCAGTCGCGAACAGCCACCCAAAACACCCTCGTTATTCATTTTCTAGACACACAATACCAATATATTATTACACCACTCGAATCACCACCTAGCAAGGATTCCAAAATGATAAATCTCGTTGCATATCTCGCTCGTTTGCTACCTAAATTCTGCCCAAAGTAAAACACAAAAACCATGTTACAAGATAACTCAAAACGTGTGCAAATATTCCTAGACGCCACAACTTTTGCCCAATGACTTCTAGACCAACTCAAATGCACAGTAGAATGTCAGATAGTGAACAGAGATTGCATGCAGCATTCCTATTGTTGCTAAGTCTCGATTGGTGAAGAAATTGGTGCCATCATGTATACTAACCAACGCATGAGTCTTGTGACTCTTGTACTTATCTTCACCACCCTAAATCTCCTATATAAACAATCCCATGCAAGCTAAACGAACACACACACTCAAAAACGTACCAACATACATTTTACGTGAGGTTGCAAGCTGGTGAGTACTTATTTACTCACCATTTTATGGCCAAATATCGACCCAAAATGACTTGTCTGAGCTAACAATTGCCAAGAAAACATATGTTTTTGTGTTTGTGACATGCAGGTACGGATATCTAAGAAATAGACGAAAAATCATCAGAAAACCGGAAAAACGAGCACGAGATTAGAAGATGGTCAATTTGTCAAAGCTGGGAATCCGAGAATTAGTTTCAGTCTTTTATCTAATCAGACTTATCAAGATTAGTCCTTGGAAGTTATTTTTGAGAAAATGACATTTTGTGCCCTTAAAGTTTCAAAGTTAACCAAAATGGTCCTTGTAACTTTGTTGAATAAAATCTGCTAAGTCCAAGATTAATTAGCCTGGTCCATTTAATATCTCAAGCCCAAATTCATTTTCAAAAATCCCAAGCCCAACATCCAAAATTAACCCGAGCCCACCTCTACCTTCGGTCAACAGGTCAAAATAAATAAATAAACAATCACACAAACCAAACGAACCATTTTATTTTTCCCCAATTTCTTTTTAAACCCAGAAATCCCCAATCCCCAAGAACCCTAGATTACCAAAATCCCCAATTACCCTTTTTCCAAGTAAATTACTACAATTAACCTAATGATTATCTAATCATTGAGTCTTCTAGAACCTCACGTGGCCTGGCACATGTCAGAGAGATAAGAGAATCCTTCGAAGGACACTTGGCTGATAAAGATTGGTGGATGCACGTCATTGGATTCGCCTTCCAGAAGCTCTGACACGGAAAGAGAGTAGTAGCACAAGGATTGGACAGATGTCATCATTTGAGTAGACAAGCCACATCACGGATCATCATCCTATGGCTCATATTGTATCAAGGTAGCACAAGTATCATCTGAGGGCTCACATTGATTGAAAGAAGCACAAATTGACGCGGATTGCCAGCTTGGCACTTGTCTACCCAAGCACTCCTCATTTGCTATAAATAGGTGCTTATTTCTTAGTGTTTAGTGTGTAATTTTTAGTGTAGGTAAATGCTGTCAAATTTCACTCAGACTTGTACTTAGTTTAGCAATTGTAATTTCTTTCAGTTTCTAATAAAATTTTTAGTTAATTTCCATTTGTCTCAGCTTATATTTCAATTGATTAATGCTTATTATGTTTTCCAGTTAGCTTATTACTAGTTTATAATCATTTTAATTACAACTTATTGAGTTTACATTATCAGCTTATTACTTGTTCTCAGTTAGCTTAGTTTTATTTCAACTTACTACTCTTATCTCAAATGTTATTTTCATTTTCATAAAACAAAATTAAAAAAAAAATAATAAAAAAAATAAAAATAAAAAATGTTAGTATCAGCTCACATTTGAGCTTATTTTTCTTTATACCTTCCATATAAGCTTTGTAGCTTAATAGTGGAAGTGACTTGAGTCATATTACAATTGTGAATTGATTGGATTTTGGAGAAATAGTTGCTGAGGTGGTGAGATAGCTGATACAGAAAGGATGAAATCAGCCTATCTAAGAGATAGGTTTGCTTAGTGAGCCCCCTCTGTTCTAGCTGAGGGGGATTTCTTTGGTAACTTCTTATTTTAATTCTTAAATAGTAGTTTCTGATTTGAATTGTTGGTTAATGTAGTGAATTGTTATTTTAGATCTGTGTTGATATGCTTGACTGATTTAGTTAAGATTGGCAAATCTGAGTTTAGATTAGTTCATTGGTCACTGTTTCATTTGATGTTGCTTATATCTGTGATAATTTGATCATCTGATATTACTTTTTGATCAGATGAAATTTGGTGATTGATAGCTAAGTGATTTTTGAGTAATTGAAAGTCTGAGTGTGTTGTGGTTTTTAAAAGTGATACTGTTCCATTGATTCATCATAGTCTTAGTTACTTAGATTGTGGAGCTGAGTTTAGATTTGGTTTTATAGAGCAACTGTTTCATTGACTCAGCATTAAATCTGAGTAAGTTTAATTCATAATATGAGTTGTAGAGGTATATCTGTTATCACATTTGGATCTGAGTTGATTTATTGGAGAGTTTGAATTTGTGATCATGAGATTTGCTTGAAACTGTTTCATCAAGTGTGTTTGGATTAATGATCAGCTGAGCTTTGTTGATTAATTGTTGTTATTCATTGTTACACATAGGTCATTTAGGTATAATACTATCTAGTTAAGTCAATAAAAAGTAGTTCACTACTTAATTAGTCATAACTTAGATTTCATATAATTAACTGTTAGCTTAAAATTGAAATCAGTGGTTATAAATAGTTAGCGTAATTGCATTTCAATTCTAATTAGCTTAATTCAGATTAATAAAACAGTTAGGAGTAGAATTTAGTAGTTAAAATTGAATTTAGTCAAGTTAATTTGCATACTCATTAGTCATTTGCTTTTACATGCAGATTTAGGCGTAATTTTCATCTGAACTTGTAGGTTTAATTAGTAAGCCTATATTGTTGGAAATTGTGGTTTTGAAATATTTGGTAGCTAAAAATTAAGTTTCAAAAAGGAAATCTGTTTTTGGTACTAGCTAGCTTATCTGATTCTTCGCTCAAAGTTGACTGATCAGCCATTTATTCCCCTGCACTATTGTTGAGTACCTGATTAATTGGACTGATTCGAGTGGTTTAAAGAGATTTGAGTTCTTGTTTGTTGTTGGATTTGTGTTCACTGATTGGTATAGTAGTGGTTTTTGCTTTTGGTTTCTCAATCTTGGCTTATATCAGCAGCTTATTTAGGCCCTATAGTTCATACTTTAAGCTGATTTCTGGGTTCAAATCTTTGGCCTGCTTTACTTGATCTGAGCTTGTTGCTGAATTTCATCTCATCAGTTGTGACTTAATTGAGTAGAATATAGCTTTGTGTTGTGAGTTATAGTTTCTGTGTTAGTTTTTGTTCATTGTGCTTAGCTTATTGAGTTTTTTTTCCTTAGCTTATTGCTTCGTTTACAAGTATCTGTGTGATTTTAAGTTTTATAGCATCATAATCAGTTACATTTGAGGTTTTTACAACCTCAGTGACTTGTGTTTTCAGTTTCATAAAATTTTATTCACAAGTACTTAATAATAAGCACTTGTGAATAAGCAGTTTGTACGAATAAGCAGTTCCACTTTTCAAATTTTATTCAAAATTTTATTTTAGGTTCTTTTTAATATTTTTAAATTTCTTGAATTTTTCCAGATTTTTCTGATTAGTTTTACTATTTTTAATAATTACTTTTGGTTATTTTCAATTTTTAAATCAATTTTAAATCCCTAAAATCAATAAAAAATAGAAAAAGGTTCAGAAAAATACAAAAATAATTTTTAAATTTCTTTTATAATATTTTAGAATTTTAATTTCAATTTTCCACTTAATTTTTCTATTTTTTCTTATTTTTAATTCATTTTTAATTCAATAAATACAAAATTAATTCTAGAAAATAAAAGAAAAGTCAAAAAAATATTTTTCTTTTTCCTAAAATTCTTTTTATTAATTTTTAATTTTTAGAAAATATTTCCAAGTTCGTAGGGTCATTTTTCATATAACGTTACGTTTAAATTTTTACGTGTGCATTACCGTTTTCGCGTTTTTTTAATTCGGTGCATAGTTAGCTTGTACTCTTTGCATGCTTAATTGTTGTTTGTTAATATTTGAATTCCTTGATTGCTATTTTCACTATATCACTCTTTCACAACTCACTTTCACTACACGATTTCCCATTCGATAATTCAAATTTTCCATTTGAGCTTTCGTTGGGAAGAACGACCCGGGAATTACTTTAACCGGTTTTTCCTCGGAATATTATTATACTATAATTGACATGTATCAATTTTTGGCGCCGCTGCCGGGGAAGGCTTAAAGTGAATTTTTGAATAATTGTTTTGGAAAATCGTGTTTTGATAAGCCTTCTTCTACTTTGTATATATATTTCTATAAAAATTGAAAAATCAAAAACACTTTTCCTAAAGTGTTTTCAAAAATACCAAAAAAATAATAAAAGTTACAGCCTCGACTCGATCGCAAGAAAGGGCGTTGTAAACCAAATAAGTCTCGCAATATAACGAAAACGTAATTTAGTTGTTTATCGGACTATTTCAATTACTACAACCGAATAAGCGGGAAATACGGAAGCTAAGACATTAAATTGCTAGCTGAAGAGAGATCCATTCTTCTCTCCCGTCCCGTCGCGCGTGGTTTTGAAAGAAACGGTTTTCGATTAATATTACGTTTTAAGAAAAGAAAAACAAAAGAAATAAAAAGTTTTGTGAAAAAATATAAAAAAACAAAAAGATTTTCTTTTCTCTTTTCTTTTTCATTTTCTTTTTAATTTTGTTCGTGGTGTATGCACACCCGATCTTCGTTTGAGAGTCTTACGTCTCCGTTCTCAAATCCCGAAAGGGTAATACGACACACACACCGTGTCCATTTCCTTAACGTTGAGGAAATGGATATGAATGATCAACACCCTCCGGTGGGTGGTGATGTAAACCAACACATGCCGGCTCCCGATCTCCGAACGATGGAGGAGCTGTGCCAACCCACAATGCATGGTAGAGGTGGCCCGATTGCCCCTCTAAATATTGAGGCTACGGATTTTGGACTTAAGCACCATATGATTCAACAAGTCCAAAATTCGTGCCAATTTCACGGATTACCGGGTGACGATGCAAATAAGCATCTCGATAAGTTTTTAACCGTCACCCAAAATATGAAACAAAACGGGGTCTCCGATGACGCCCTCCGTCTCTCTCTCTTCCCCTATTCTCTTACACATCATGCCACCGCGTGGTTTGATCGTCTTCCCAGGAACTCGATTCATACTTTCAATGAAATGGTTTCTAAGTTCCTGGCGAAGTATTTTCCACCATCGATGGTGACGAAATTGAGGAATGATATTAGCAATTTTCGACAACTCCCCGATGAGTCTTTGTTTGAGGCTTGGGAGCGTTACAAGCTTGCCATTGATCGTTGTCCGAATCATAATATGCTTCTAGTTACGATAATCGATACGTTTTATAATGGATTGACTTTACGACATAGGGACACGATCAATGCTGCAGCTGGTGGAACTTTCATGAAACGTCGTCCTGAGGATTGTTACGAGCTAATCGAGAATATGACGGCACATTACAACTATTGGGATTCCTCAGCCGAGAGGAATGAGCCAATAAGATCGACTGCGACTCTTAACTCTACTTCTAACCCCGAGTTAGCCGTCTTGAGTAAGAAAGTTGACGATTTGTCGACGGCTATGCTAAGAATGTACCAAATGATGCCGAATCCAGTCAAAGAAACACAAGTTAATGTGGTCAACATCGTTTGTGAAACTTGTGGTGGTCCACACCCGTATTATGAATGTCCGACGACCGGCTCTTTTGCTCAAGAGAACGTGTATGCTGCAAATATGGGTGGCAACGGTTACCCACCTCTTCAAGGAGACCGTAATCTCCTCAGCTACCGTTCGAGCCATTTTCAAGGACCACCCGGGTTTAATCAACCTAATCTAGTGAATCAGAATAATAATGTGCAAAACCGTAATCATCAATTCAATAATAATCAAAGTCACAACCGTGGAAATAATGGTTTTCAAGGACAAAATCAGAATTTTCAACAAAATCACAATCGGGGAAATTTTCAACAAGGCCCGCCTCAAGGGAATAATTTTCAAAACAACGGGAATTTTCAAAATAATAATCATGGAAATCAGAACAATGGAAATTTTCAAAACCGTGGGCACAGTTTTAATAATCAAACTCAAGCTGCTGTTCCAAATCCGTCGCCCACGGAAGAGTTGATTAAACAATTGCTTCAAGGACAACAAGCCTTAATTGCTAAACAAGAAGAAACAACGAAAATGTTTGCAACTCAAATAAATGATATCAACAAGCGTTTAAATGATCGACCCTCGGGCTCTGGAACTTTGCCTAGCAACACGATCGCTAACCCGAGGGGCGATGCTAAAGCGATCATTACAAGGAGTGGTGTTACTTACGATGGACCGACGGCTCCGACTACCTCTTCTTCTCTACCTCCTAAGGTAGTCGTCCATGAACCGGAGGCGACAACGGATACGGAAATTCCTAGTAATAATGGAAGGACCGAGAACATCCAACCTCCGGTGGTCCCAACGTCTAAAGGAAAAGAAAAGGTTGTTAATGATAATGGAAATGAAACACCCGTCAAAACAAAGTTGCCATATCCATCACGTCTAAATGAACAAAAGCACCGCGAGAAAGATAAAAACCAAATGGAGAAGTTTTATCAGATTTTTCAAGAATTACATTTCGATATAAGTCTCGCGGATGCTATACTTTTGATGCCGAAATTTGCTTCAATGCTAAAAGGTCTACTGAATAATAAAGAAAAACTTTTTGAAATGTCGAGAACACAAATGAACGAGAATTGCTCAGCGGTTCTTCTTAAAAAGCTACCCGAAAAGCTTGAAGACCCTGGCAAGTTTCTTATACCATGTAATTTTCCGGGTATGGTTCAATGCTTCGCCTTGGCCGATCTTGGTGCTAGCATTAACCTTATGCCGATGTCGATTTGGAAAAAGTTGTCTCTTCCTAACTTGACACCGACGCTTATGACCCTCGAGCTTGCCGACCGATCTACGTCTCGTCCAATTGGCATAGCTGAGGATATTTTTGTCAATGTTGGGAAATTTCATTTCCCTGCTGATTTTGTCGTTGTTGATTTTGATGCCGATCCACGGGTTCCTCTTATTCTTGGGAGAGGTTTCCTAAGGACCGGTCGTGCTTTGATTGATGTTTATGACGAGGAGATTACTTTACGTGTTGGAAACGAAGCCGTCACTTTTAATCTTGATCAAACCGCGAGATACTCCTCCGATTACGATGTTTCTTCCGTTAACCGTATCGATGTTATTGATGAACTTTCGGAGGAGTATGCTCAAGAATTTCTGGGTTTTACCGATAATGCTTCGAGTGGCAATCCCACTCCTTCTTTTGAACCAATCGTCTCCGATTCTTCCCCTTCCCTTACTCCGTTTGAGGGAAGTGATCTCGCTTGGGAAGAAATCAATGCTTGTCTTGCAAACGAATCATTTTCACCGGAATTTGATAATAACAACTTTGATCCGGAGGGGGACATTTTACTAATTGAAAAATTGTTGAATGAAAAACCGATTGTTTCTTCCCCTCCGGTTGACTTAAAAATGGCAGACGTAAAAGAAGTTAAGCCGTCTATTGAGAATCCTCCGGAGCTCGAGCTCAAGGATTTGCCTCCTCATCTCGAATACGCATACTTGGAAAAAAATGAAAAATTGCCTGTTATAATTTCAAAAGGTCTTAAAGATGAGGAGAAGTTACGACTCTTAGATGTGCTTCGGAAGCATAAAAGTGCGATTGCTTGGCAAATATCCGACATTAAGGGAATCGACCCTCGATTTTGTACTCATAAGATTCTTTTGGAGGATAATCACAAAGCTTCCGTTCAGCAACAACGACGGGTTAATCCACAAATTCATGAAGTGATCAAAAAGGAAGTTATTAAACTTCTTGATGCTGGAATGATTTATCCAATCTCGGATAGTTCATGGGTTAGTCCGGTTCATTGTGTGCCAAAGAAGGGCGGAATCACTGTTGTGAAGAATGATGATAATGAGCTTATACCGACTCGACTTGTGACTGGATGGAGAGTTTGTATCGATTACCGCAAATTGAATGATGCGACACGTAAAGACCATTTCCCGCTTCCTTTTATGGACCAGATGCTTGAACGTTTAGCAGGAAATGAGTTCTATTGTTTTCTCGATGGCTTTTCTGGGTACTTTCAAATTCCCATTGATTCCCAGGATCAAGAAAAGACCACTTTTACTTGCCCATATGGAACGTTTGCCTATCGTAGAATGCCCTTTGGCTTATGTAACGCTCCAGGCACGTTTCAACGGTGTATGATGGCCATTTTTTCGGATATGATTGAAAAAACCATGGAAGTGTTCATGGACGATTTCTCCGTCTATGGAAATTCTTTCGACTCTTGCCTTTCCCATTTGGAAAATATGCTAGTTCGGTGTGAAAACACTAATTTAGTTCTAAATTGGGAAAAGTGCCACTTCATGGTTAAAGAAGGAATAGTCCTCGGCCATAAGATATCCAAATCTGGGATTGAGGTGGATCGGGCAAAAGTCGATGTTATTGCTAAATTACCACACCCGACTACCGTCAAAGGAATCCGAAGTTTCCTTGGTCATGCCGGCTTTTACCGACGTTTTATTCAAGATTTTTCTAAAATAGCCCGGCCTCTGACCCACCTTTTAGAGAAAGACGCTCCGTTTAACTTCTCGAATGAATGCATCGAAGCATTTAATATCCTTAAAAAGAAGTTAACGGAGGCTCCCGTCTTAATTGCCCCCGACTGGGACTTGCCCTTCGAGCTAATGTGCGATGCTAGCGATTATGCTATTGGTGCAGTTCTGGGACAACGCAAAAACAAATATTTTCAGCCTATACACTATGCAAGCAAGACCTTGAATGACGCCCAACATCACTACACAACCACCGAAAAGGAGATGTTGGCGGTCGTCTATGCTTTTGAGAAATTTCGGTCTTATTTGCTACTTAAAAAATGCATAGTGTATACGGACCACTCAGCCCTAAAGTACTTAATGGCCAAACAGGATGCAAAACCACGTTTAATGCGGTGGATTCTCCTTCTTCAAGAATTCAAAGTTGAAATTCGAGACAAGAAAGGAGCTGAGAATCTGGCTGCCGATCACCTTTCTAGACTTGAGAACCCCCATAAAAGTGTTCTCGAGAAAAAGGATATTAATGAAACATTTCCTCTTGAAACACTTGGGAGTGTGACCAAAATTGACCAAAGTACCCCATGGTTCGCCGATTTTGCGAATTACCATGCGGGGAATTTCATTAGACAAGGGATGTCGTCCCAGCAAAAGAAGAAATTCTTTAAGGATGTCCAACATTATTTTTGGGACGACCCCTACTTGTTCAAAGTCTGTGCGGATCAAGTGATCCGGCGGTGTGTTCACGGTACGAATGCCGTTGAAATACTTAAGGCATGTCATAGTGGACCCACGGGGGGACACCATGGTGCCAATTTCACCGCTAAGAAGGTTTTCGATTCCGGCTTTTATTGGCCGACGATTTATCGGGATGCCCATGAATTGGTGAAAACATGTGATTCATGCCAACGTCAAGGGAAAATCTCTCAAAAGGATGAAATGCCGCAAAATGCGATTCAAGTTTGTGAGATCTTCGACGTCTGGGGCATTGATTTCATGGGGCCATTCCCGTCGTCTAGGGGTAATAAGTATATTCTCGTGGCCGTCGATTACTTATCAAAATGGGTTGAAGCGAAGGCGCTCCCCACCAATGACGCCCGAGTGGTTGTTAAGTTTTTAAAGAGTCTCTTTGCCCGATTTGGTGCACCTCGAGCCATCATAAGCGATCGTGGGACCCATTTTTGCAATGATCAATTTGCGAAAGTTATGCTTAAATATGGTGTCACACATCGTCTTTCTACGGCTTATCACCCACAAACTAGTGGTCAAGTTGAGGTCTCCAATCGTGGTTTAAAACGTATACTTGAAAGGACCGTAGGTGAACATCGTGCCTCTTGGGCCGACAAATTAGAGGATGCATTATGGGCTTTCCGGACCGCTTACAAAACCCCAATTGGGTGTACTCCATATAAGCTGGTTTACGGGAAAGCTTGTCATTTGCCCATCGAACTAGAGCACAAGGCCTACTGGGCCTTAAAACATGCCAACTTTGACTTGAAAACCGCGGGTGATCATAGAAAAATTCAATTGAATGAGTTAGTAGAACTCCGTGATCAAGCTTACGAGAATTCTTTGATTTACAAAGAGAAAACGAAAAGAATTCATGATGCCAAGATCAAAGACCGCGTTTTTAACGTTGGTGATCAAGTGCTACTTTTCAATTCTCGGTTAAAGATATTTTCGGGAAAGCTTAAAACCCGTTGGTCTGGACCATTCACAATAACCCAAGTTTTCCCTTATGGAACCATTGAGTTAGCTCAACAAGATGGACCCAATTTTAAGGTGAATGGTCATAGGTTGAAACATTACTTTGGAGGGGATGTACCGACTATGGTAGTCCCGGATCTCCAAACTTTCCCCAAGGACAATTGAATTCGGGGATCGAGTCAAGCTAATGTGACTCGGTGAACAAAAACAAGCGCTTCGTGGGTGGCAACCCATGCTTATCCAATTTCATTTTCTTATTTTCTATTTTCTAACACCTAACGTGAGGAGGGGGTGCCTCTTCTACTCTTGTGTTTCGTGGTTGTTTGTGATGATTGTTCAGGATTGTCCATGATTTATGATGACTCTCGTGCTCGTTATCTCTTCACTTGGAGTCTCATTCATCGGTGCTATTTGGAAATCCTATATCCGTAAATCTTATCGACTAACGTTTTCTTTGGCATAATTAATAAACGGCCTAGAATTTTGTTAGGATTGCCTTAACCCATCAAACATTGAGGACAATGTTTCGTTCTAGTCGGGGGGAGGGTGAATCTTCGATTCGATTTTGACCTTGCATTTTTCACAAAAGTCGTGTACTCTTGCAACTCCGTTTTTCCACCAAAAATAAAAAAAATTGAAAAAATGAGAAAAATTTCAAAAATTTTGATGAAAAAGCAATGAAAAAGTACAAAAAGATGTGAAAAAAATTGAAAAAGTTGTACAAAAATATAATAAAGTTTGAATTAGTGTTTTGACACCTTGTTGACTTTCTTGCTGGCGAGAGTAGGAATAAATATTTTGACTTGACCGGGCGTGTTGAGCCCTAGCTTGTTCCCTTAACCAATGATAATCATATAAGCTTGTGCTAGTTTTGTACACAAGGAGCTATAAAATGCGAATTCTTTCTTAAGAATCTGCAAGCTCCCGTACTTGACTTTATACATGCGCAGCTTAAAAGCTTTCGCTAGTCTTTTACATCAGGAGCTAGAAAACGCGAATTCTTCTTCTAGAATTTGCAAGTTTCCGTATTTGACTTTATATATGCGTGGCTGATTATCGGCTAAGTATTCGCGGGTTTCATTATTTGGAATCTTAAATTGCGAAGAGCGAGAAATGATAGAGTTTATTTAGAAGTTAGATGCTAAACGTGGAGTAATGGTTCTCTTTAGAGCTCATAAGAGGTACTTGTGGCTTTTTACTCCCATTAGATACATCACCATATATAATAGATGTTCTAGGTTAATTAGTGGTATTTCGGTTTAAATAATATTTAGTTCTTTATTTTCTTAAGAGAATTTTTGCTTTAGAAGTTGGGTACATATCAAGGAACACCAAAAATAAGAGCGAAAAAGTGAAAAAATCAAAAGTCAAAAGTTGATTATCTATGTGGTTTTGGAGCTACCCGTTAAGCTTCCATTTATGTTGAGAAAAAAAAAATAAAGTCAAGAAAGAAAAAAAAAAGTGAAAAGTATGAAAAAAAAAGTGAAAAAATGAAAAATGAAAGTTGAAGTATTGTTTAATAAGAGCTATGTATGTATAAATAAGTTGTTGGCGCGTGAGGTGCATGTGATAAGTGATTAGTAATCAGTCACATGAGGTGCACGTGATTGTACTCCGCAACTTATATCTTTCATATGTATGTACCCCAAATTCCTTGATGTGGACCGAATTTCTATTGCAGTGGTTCTTAAGAGAAAATGAATAACTACTTAGTGTTTAAACTTAGGTGTCACTATCGGACTAAAAATATTGAAATGAGAAAATATGAAGCAATTCATTTCTCAACAAAAATAAAATATTGAGATACAAAAACCTAGGACATGGGAGTAAGGAGTATCCACAAGTAATTTTTATGAGTAGTGTTAGCATCTAATTTGTAGATAAGCTGTGATCTCGTTTGTACGCTTAGTTTGGGGACTCGTGAAAAATCAAGGATGACGAATTTTAACCGTATGGTCACTTCTTAAAAAAAGTGTTTCTACTCGTTGACCCTAATAATTATTGCAAGATAATGAAAGTTCAACAAACCGTCACAAGTGTGAATTATGGAAAAGTCCAAAAATAGAAAGTGTAAATGGAATAGAGGAATAAAAGGAAGATTTGGAAAACGGAGCGTTTTTCGGGATTAAATGATTTTGTAATCTCTTTTGAACCGCTTTGCTACTTTTCAAAGTTAGTAAAAAGAGTATCGAAATTATTTATCTCAAGAGCGTGAATTGATCACATTGCGTGAGGACACGGCAATACTTTAGTCGGGGGGATTTTGGTGAGTACTTATTTACTCACCATTTTATGGCCAAATATCGACCCAAAATGACTTGTCTGAGCTAACAATTGCCAAGAAAACATATGTTTTTGTGTTTGTGACATGCAGGTACGGATATCTAAGAAATAGACGAAAAATCATCAGAAAACCGGAAAAACGAGCACGAGATTAGAAGATGGTCAATTTGTCAAAGCTGGGAATCCGAGAATTAGTTTCAGTCTTTTATCTAATCAGACTTATCAAGATTAGTCCTTGGAAGTTATTTTTGAGAAAATGACATTTTGTGCCCTTAAAGTTTCAAAGTTAACCAAAATGGTCCTTGTAACTTTGTTGAATAAAATCTGCTAAGTCCAAGATTAATTAGCCTGGTCCATTTAATATCTCAAGCCCAAATTCATTTTCAAAAATCCCAAGCCCAACATCCAAAATTAACCCGAGCCCACCTCTACCTTCGGTCAACAGGTCAAAATAAATAAATAAACAATCACACAAACCAAACGAACCATTTTATTTTTCCCCAATTTCTTTTTAAACCCAGAAATCCCCAATCCCCAAGAACCCTAGATTACCAAAATCCCCAATTACCCTTTTTCCAAGTAAATTACTACAATTAACCTAATGATTATCTAATCATTGAGTCTTCTAGAACCTCACGTGGCCTGGCACATGTCAGAGAGATAAGAGAATCCTTCGAAGGACACTTGGCTGATAAAGATTGGTGGATGCACGTCATTGGATTCGCCTTCCAGAAGCTCTGACACGGAAAGAGAGTAGTAGCACAAGGATTGGACAGATGTCATCATTTGAGTAGACAAGCCACATCACGGATCATCATCCTATGGCTCATATTGTATCAAGGTAGCACAAGTATCATCTGAGGGCTCACATTGATTGAAAGAAGCACAAATTGACGCGGATTGCCAGCTTGGCACTTGTCTACCCAAGCACTCCTCATTTGCTATAAATAGGTGCTTATTTCTTAGTGTTTAGTGTGTAATTTTTAGTGTAGGTAAATGCTGTCAAATTTCACTCAGACTTGTACTTAGTTTAGCAATTGTAATTTCTTTCAGTTTCTAATAAAATTTTTAGTTAATTTCCATTTGTCTCAGCTTATATTTCAATTGATTAATGCTTATTATGTTTTCCAGTTAGCTTATTACTAGTTTATAATCATTTTAATTACAACTTATTGAGTTTACATTATCAGCTTATTACTTGTTCTCAGTTAGCTTAGTTTTATTTCAACTTACTACTCTTATCTCAAATGTTATTTTCATTTTCATAAAACAAAATAAAAAAAAAATAATAAAAAAAATAAAAATAAAAAATGTTAGTATCAGCTCACATTTGAGCTTATTTTTCTTTATACCTTCCATATAAGCTTTGTAGCTTAATAGTGGAAGTGACTTGAGTCATATTACAATTGTGAATTGATTGGATTTTGGAGAAATAGTTGCTGAGGTGGTGAGATAGCTGATACAGAAAGGATGAAATCAGCCTATCTAAGAGATAGGTTTGCTTAGTGAGCCCCCTCTGTTCTAGCTGAGGGGGATTTCTTTGGTAACTTCTTATTTTAATTCTTAAATAGTAGTTTCTGATTTGAATTGTTGGTTAATGTAGTGAATTGTTATTTTAGATCTGTGTTGATATGCTTGACTGATTTAGTTAAGATTGGCAAATCTGAGTTTAGATTAGTTCATTGGTCACTGTTTCATTTGATGTTGCTTATATCTGTGATAATTTGATCATCTGATATTACTTTTTGATCAGATGAAATTTGGTGATTGATAGCTAAGTGATTTTTGAGTAATTGAAAGTCTGAGTGTGTTGTGGTTTTTAAAAGTGATACTGTTCCATTGATTCATCATAGTCTTAGTTACTTAGATTGTGGAGCTGAGTTTAGATTTGGTTTTATAGAGCAACTGTTTCATTGACTCAGCATTAAATCTGAGTAAGTTTAATTCATAATATGAGTTGTAGAGGTATATCTGTTATCACATTTGGATCTGAGTTGATTTATTGGAGAGTTTGAATTTGTGATCATGAGATTTGCTTGAAACTGTTTCATCAAGTGTGTTTGGATTAATGATCAGCTGAGCTTTGTTGATTAATTGTTGTTATTCATTGTTACACATAGGTCATTTAGGTATAATACTATCTAGTTAAGTCAATAAAAAGTAGTTCACTACTTAATTAGTCATAACTTAGATTTCATATAATTAACTGTTAGCTTAAAATTGAAATCAGTGGTTATAAATAGTTAGCGTAATTGCATTTCAATTCTAATTAGCTTAATTCAGATTAATAAAACAGTTAGGAGTAGAATTTAGTAGTTAAAATTGAATTTAGTCAAGTTAATTTGCATACTCATTAGTCATTTGCTTTTACATGCAGATTTAGGCGTAATTTTCATCTGAACTTGTAGGTTTAATTAGTAAGCCTATATTGTTGGAAATTGTGGTTTTGAAATATTTGGTAGCTAAAAATTAAGTTTCAAAAAGGAAATCTGTTTTTGGTACTAGCTAGCTTATCTGATTCTTCGCTCAAAGTTGACTGATCAGCCATTTATTCCCCTGCACTATTGTTGAGTACCTGATTAATTGGACTGATTCGAGTGGTTTAAAGAGATTTGAGTTCTTGTTTGTTGTTGGATTTGTGTTCACTGATTGGTATAGTAGTGGTTTTTGCTTTTGGTTTCTCAATCTTGGCTTATATCAGCAGCTTATTTAGGCCCTATAGTTCATACTTTAAGCTGATTTCTGGGTTCAAATCTTTGGCCTGCTTTACTTGATCTGAGCTTGTTGCTGAATTTCATCTCATCAGTTGTGACTTAATTGAGTAGAATATAGCTTTGTGTTGTGAGTTATAGTTTCTGTGTTAGTTTTTGTTCATTGTGCTTAGCTTATTGAGTTTTTTTTCCTTAGCTTATTGCTTCGTTTACAAGTATCTGTGTGATTTTAAGTTTTATAGCATCATAATCAGTTACATTTGAGGTTTTTACAACCTCAGTGACTTGTGTTTTCAGTTTCATAAAATTTTATTCACAAGTACTTAATAATAAGCACTTGTGAATAAGCAGTTTGTACGAATAAGCAGTTCCACTTTTCAAATTTTATTCAAAATTTTATTTTAGGTTCTTTTTAATATTTTTAAATTTCTTGAATTTTTCCAGATTTTTCTGATTAGTTTTACTATTTTTAATAATTACTTTTGGTTATTTTCAATTTTTAAATCAATTTTAAATCCCTAAAATCAATAAAAAATAGAAAAAGGTTCAGAAAAATACAAAAATAATTTTTAAATTTCTTTTATAATATTTTAGAATTTTAATTTCAATTTTCCACTTAATTTTTCTATTTTTTCTTATTTTTAATTCATTTTTAATTCAATAAATACAAAATTAATTCTAGAAAATAAAAGAAAAGTCAAAAAAATATTTTTCTTTTTCCTAAAATTCTTTTTATTAATTTTTAATTTTTAGAAAATATTTCCAAGTTCGTAGGGTCATTTTTCATATAACGTTACGTTTAAATTTTTACGTGTGCATTACCGTTTTCGCGTTTTTTTAATTCGGTGCATAGTTAGCTTGTACTCTTTGCATGCTTAATTGTTGTTTGTTAATATTTGAATTCCTTGATTGCTATTTTCACTATATCACTCTTTCACAACTCACTTTCACTACACGATTTCCCATTCGATAATTCAAATTTTCCATTTGAGCTTTCGTTGGGAAGAACGACCCGGGAATTACTTTAACCGGTTTTTCCTCGGAATATTATTATACTATAATTGACACGTATCACAAGCCAAGATTGGGACGAGGAGATTTCCTAACGTACGAGTTGTAGAAGAGATCCAAGAGAACCATACTTGCTCGTTGTGAACCTTTGGTGGAACGTGAACCATTATACATTGAACCATAGTACCATACGAACCATTCAAGTGATCCAAGGAGGAACCAAGTAACCGTCTTGAACCTCGGTGTGCTGTGAACATTCCCACGTTGATCCTACGTACCTACTCGAACCATACGAACCATTTTACCCCACCTTTTGAGGTGAAGTAGGCCAACTCGAAACCTATTTAATCCTTTCTATTTTTCATTTTATTATATTTTGCACGTTTACTTTGATCATTTATTTTGTTATATACAAACGTAACATATATGTTTTATTTGTCATACTCTATTTTGACCATGCTAACAATCAAGTGACATAATGACTTTGATCTAACTATAACTCATACGTAATAAAAACTACACGTTCCAAATGTTACATGAACCTAGTCGAAAGACTTAGAATTTTTCTAAGTCTTTAAACATTTTCAGTTACGATTTGGATCAAACGCTTTGGCCTCGCCACTTAAAATATAGACACATGACCATGTTATTTTACCACTCGACCTCATTGTTAACGTGACAAACAAACGAGACACATTTTTTATTCGATCTAATGAACACGTATAAACTGTTTTCAAGGGCGAAAGCTATCGACCAAATATTTGTTTCTATTAAAATTTTACAGGTTAACTTTGGGCCTATAAGCCCGTTAAGCAGTTTGTAAGCTTATTAAAATAAGCTCGTTAAGCCCATTTAAGTAAAAATAAGAAAATTAAGCTAATAAGCTGTTGAAGTAAGTTGTTTTGAACCTTCTGAGCTTATTGAAATGATAAAAATGATAAACTTTAAGTTTGGAAATTTTTGGACTATTTTTGCAAAAATTCGTTAACCGAGCGACTAAAGGTGTCAAAATGGTAAACTTGGGGTATAAACTATCAAAATAGATTTTTATAAGTTAGAAACTGTAAATAATAAAACTTGGAGTTGAGAAATGTAAATATTGATACTTTTTGACCTAAAATGTAAATTATATATATTTTGGACTAACGGTGTAAAATATACATCGTTAGGGTTAAAAGTGTAAATTGGTAAAACTTAAAAGAATTTTCTGTAAATATTATTTTACAAAAAATAATAATAACCCTTTTACATATATAAATATATAATTAATATAAACATAAATTTATATATACGTTATATATTCGTAATTAAAAATTAAACGATATAACGATACATTATTTATTTCTTTTAAACGATACGTTTATTTTATTTCCGTTATAAAAACTAACTTTATATCAATCATCGATCATTTTACTTACGAGTTATATGTATATATAACTTTGTTTTTGAACTTTAGGCACTTAAACAAACACGAGATTCGTTCGTAACTAAATAACAAGTATTCGCGATAAAACCAGATTTAGACTATCAACTGAAACTTGCATTATCTTTTAGGTTGTGTTGTGTGAAGCCGTTTCCTTGCTTTGTTGAGACTACGATACCACTGTACTACTAAGGTGAGTTCATAGCCCACTCTTTAACTATTTTCCCGTGGGGGAGATACATGCTTAAAACTCGAACACAAGTCTTTTATACCGGGTATTGAAATACCGTCAGGCCAATGTTATTTGCTTAAGTTACTATTGCCAAAAGTCCCTCGATCATGAACCTTAATCACTTGAAGGGTGAACGTAAATAAACGTGGATAGTACTATTAGTGATTGACAATCCTCGTTTGGTTGTTAGAGAAAACACCAGGCGCACTTTATTGTTCTTATTATAGGTTATTGGCAAATACCTATCTTGAGGGCCTACTATTTACCGTCATAACTTGAGATTATGATTGGCTGTTAATCGTTGAGTATCATGAGCTTAAGGCAATAACAGGAACATTGATTTTTTTTTAAACATATTGATTGTATGTGATTACAATACATTCTTAACTTGTGATTCAAACTCTTAAACTCAAACCTATGAATATCACTCAACTTTATGTTGACTTTAGCATGTTTATCTCAGGTAACTAAACAAGACGGATCTGGATGGCACGGAGTGGGCAAAAGCATGACAAGAACCATAATAAACATTTTGACACATTTCAAATAAACTTGTTGTTTAAATTATGAAACATCTTGATGTCTCGAATAATTGGTATTTTAAATGAACTTTAAAGTGTCACTTTTGTGTCGTTTTCTATGATTGTGACTAAGATCCTCGAAGTAATACCCCGAAAGTCTTCCGCTGACATGTTAAGTCTTCCGCTGTTATTAACGACTTTTGGGGGTGTTACACAACTGGTGAGTGCATATTCACTCACTTTTATAAGACCAAAAATTAATCGAATTATGCTAAATTTGTAGTGTTTTTGTGTTTGTGATATGCAGGTACGGATATTTTACAAAGTGACGAAAATCACACAAAAACAGGAAAAACGGGCACGAGAGTGGAAGATGGTCAATAAGTCAATGCCGGGATCTAAAAGTCAACTACAGTCTTTCATTTATTCAGAAATGGCAACAATAGTCTTTGGAGAATCATAATTGGTCAATTTTAGTCCTTGAAGAAATTTACTATTTTGATCCCTTTGAAATTTGAAAATGCAAAAATGGTCCTTGTCATTTACTTATGCCAAATCTGCTTGGTCCAAAAATATAAAAAATAGCCCAAGTCCAATCACAAAATCAAAGCCCAAACCACCTCACAACCCAAGCCCAACCTTTTAAAAACACATCCCGAGCCCACACCCACCTACGGTCAACCTACACCTCAAACGGGTCAAACACAAAAACAAAATAAATAAAAATATCCAAAATCTTTTACCCGCGTACCAATTTCAACCCCAAATCAACCCACACCCAGGAATTACTATTCACATAAGAACCCTAGAACAATTACCCAACAATTACCCAATTCCCACCCTTAATTTACCCAATTAAGGGTACTAATGTCATTCCCCACCACACCTGACACCCTCTGACAAGAAAGAATGACAAGTGGCAGCTGTGGATTGGTCTAAACGCGTCACCACAAGGAATGCAAGGCTCTGATTGGTTAGCATGCGTCACAAGGGATCCAAGGAGCATATTCGTTAGAATATTCCATTTCCAGAAGATTGAGAGACGCTCCTCACCTCAGCTCAAGGCTATATAAGCACTCCTCACCTCTCAATTTGAAGCTGTTAGCTATCGGAGAAGGAGTAGTGTAGTATAGCTCAATTTAGTGTAATCATTTAGTTTTTATAAATTTCAATTTGATGCTTTTTAATTCCTCAGTATTGTAACCTCTTTTTCTAAATAATAATAAATTCAGTTGTAATTCAGTTGCAATTTACTTTCAAAATCCTTCATTTAAGTTCGATTTAAGTCTTCAAATCTTAGTTTACATGTTTTCATGAGCTCATTTTAATCCAATCAATAGATTGTAGTGAGATAGTGTTAGTTATTGTTGCTTAGAATGGTGAATTTTGATTCAGTCAATGGAAGTCAAAGTTTCATGGTGAAGATGAATTTGGTAGTTATGGTGAACGATTTATGATTACTGGTTATTGGTAGCATAAAGGTGATTTAAGTCTATCTAAAAGATAGGCTTTGGTTTGGGTTGTATATTCTCCCTATTTCAGTTAGGGGATCAATTTGTAAGTCTCATTTTACTTAATCTAGTCTTAAACTGCCATATTGAGTATCATAGTGTAGATTGTTAAATTTTGTTTGATTGATATTTTATATGTTTGTTTAGATCTTATAAGAGAAGTGTTTGAGTAGTTGTAGTTTATTCATAGTTGTTGCTACTTAATTGCAGTTTAACTAATAGGTATTAGGTACTGTTTCATTATCCTTAGTGTTGATCTATTTGTTCTTAGATTGTTATTTTTGAACATTTAATCTGTTATGCAGTTAGGAAAGCTAGATTGATAATAATTTTGTGAGTTTGTGACCTGAAATTGCATATCATTGTTTAACAGTAGATTAGAGGTGTTTTTGACTATAATTGATGCTCATAATTTGGTCTGCTAGTTTATACAGATTATATTGGATATGGTAGTTTATATGTGTTTTGGTTGTTGTTATTGGCTCATATAGGTTTAGTGTTGCATTATATAACCTTTTGGTTCATAATCCTTAGATGCGCATTAGTTTTTACCCATTTAGAGTAGGCTGCATCAGTATGTTATCCTTTCTCAACATAGATCTTTTGATACAAGTTTCTAGTTAATTTTAGTTGCTCATTATCCTAGTTAATTTGTTATATGTGTTCTTTAGTTGTTGTTCTTGTTATTCCCTATTTCTATTCATGTTTAGATAAGCTCCCTAACTGCTTTTCACAAGCTGCAATTAGCATCCTAGGCCTTTTGCACCCCTGCACCATTATAATCTGTTTCAGCATGAGCGCCTTCATCAGTTCTTAATGTCCCCTGCATCAGTTAGGCATCACACTTTTTGACAGTAGATTTAAGATAGCTTTAGGATGTTTTAGATTCTGAATTTGTTTACATAGATAGCTAATAGTATAGATTATATAATTTTGAGCTTATTTTACTTTTTCTAGTTTATTTGTTGGCTTAATGTAGGTCTGCAATTAGCTCTTTAGCTGTTATCGTGCATCAGCCACTTACCCAAGCAGTTACCCTTAGCATCTGTTATAAGCTCCTAAGAGTTTAGAATTAGCTCAATACTAATTTAGGTGATCTTTGGTAGCTTTCCATTGCATTTTTGCTGTTGTGATTTTGTGGCTTATTCATCTTAATAGCTTTAGAATAGCTTCATTGTTGCTTCCTTAGAACTGTTTAAATCATATTTGACCTTAGCTTTATTTGTGATTTCTCAGCTTCTTTGTTAGTGATTTAGTAAATTTCATTGTTCCTAGGTCTCTGGATTATTTAGTTTCTCTATTGCTTATTGTATGGCTTATTGATAACTGCTTATTTGCTTGCATATAGTATTTCTGTGTTATCTCTGCTCTTTTCTGAGTTTCTCTGAGCTTATTTTTGCATTTTACATTTGTGTGGAAAGTTTGGTTAAGATTCTGTGGCAAGTGCTTATAAATAAGCACTTGCCATAAGCTGATTTGGTCTAAATAAGCACTTCTGCTTAGCTTTTTCTTTTCAAAATTTTTCTATAATCTTTTCATATTATTTTAGATTTTCTGTATTTTTTTTAGGTTTTTCTGGATTGTTTTACTATTTTTCTTAATTTTTTCTTCATTATAAATCATTTTTAAATAAATTTTAAACACCAAAAAATCCATAAAAATTAGAAAAAGCTCTGAAAAATACAAAAATATTTTTAGAAATTCTTTTATATTATTTTAGAATTTTTAGAATTTAATTTTCATTTTTTCCAAATTATTTTTCTATTTTTCCTTATTTTTAATTCATTTTTAATTCCAAAAATAGAAAATTAATTCTAGAAAATAAACAAAAAGGCAAAAAAAAATATTTTTCTTTTTCTTAAAATTCTTTTTATTAGTTTAAAATTTTTAGAAAATATTTTCAAGTTCATAGGATCATTTTTCGATATACGTTACGTTTTAAATTTTACGGTTGCGTTTCCGTTTTTACGTTTTTCATTTCGGTGCATAATTAGCTTGTAATCTTTGTATATTTCATACTTGTTTGTGATTACGTGAAATATTTGATTGCTATTTTTCACTTTCTCACTTTTCAATTCACGATTTCACGAATCGATATTCTCGATTCCATTCGCCTTCGTTGGGAAAACAACTCGGGTGATCCGTATTTTACGCGGATCACTTCGATACTATACTATATTATATATAATTGGTTTTCACACGAATCAATTTTTGGCGCCGCTGGCGGGGAAGGTCGAAGTGAATTTTTGAATATCATTTTTGAAAATCGTGTTTTGTTAAGCCTTCCTCTACTTTGTATATATATCTCTATAAAAATTGAAAAATCAAAAACACTTTTCCTAAAGTGTTTACAAAGTACCAAAAAAAAATAATAAAAGTTACAGCCTCGACCCGATCGAAAGAAAGGGCGTTGTAAACCAAATAAGTCTCAGAATATAACGAAAACGTGAAATTGATTAATTATCGGATTACTTCATTCTACAACCGATTAAGCGGGAAAATTCGTTTCTCTCGTTTCGTTGCGCGTGGTTTTGAAAGAAACAGTTTCAATTAACGTAACGTTTTACAAAAAGAAAATAAAAGTTTTTGTGATTTGTTTTTCTATAAATATATAAAAAAAAAAAAAAAAAAAAAAAAAAAAAAAAAAATCTTCTTATCCTCTTAAATTTGATTCTTCTTCTCAAACCTTCTTGTGTTTAATTCTTATGGATCCGATTTGTTTCAATTGTGGAGAACCGTTTTTCGGAGGGTTGTGTGTGTGGTGTACGTGCGACGAATGTGGAGATAATATTCATGATGGCGTTTGTTTGAATTGTAATTCTCACTCGTATGATCAAAATTCGTTCAACAATTCATCAAACATACCCGATTTTTATACACCACCACCACCTTCGTTTTATTGTTATAATTGTGGAAACCCGTCCGAAGAAGGTATGCCGTGTGGGCGATGTTTTTGTGATGTATGTGGATACACCGATTGTATGTGCTATACTCCGAATGCTGATACGTCTTTCGATTACAATCCGAGCTTTGATTATTATCCTCAAAATGATTTTTATGAGCCAAATTCATATTACAATGGTGATTCATATCAAAATACATCGAATTTTGAATATTTTGGGGGATCGTTTGAAGATTCTTATCATGAACCTAATTCTTGTTATGATTTTAATGGTTTTTACCAACCCCCACAAACTTCCGAATTTAATAATCAAAATTTTGAAATTAAATCAATGATCGATAAGTTGAAAGAAATGGTGGTTAATCGTATGACATCTACTCCCGAGCCTAATGAGAAATCGATGGAAGAACCTCTTGTTGAAGAAAGAAAGTTCCAATTTTGTGAGTGTTGTTTGTATGATGATAGTTCCACGATCACGATCAATCTAAATCCTCAAAATGATTCTATCTCTTCTCCCGTAGAACCAGTGGACTCTCTAATAATGGGGGACGAGCCTCTTGACACTATTCCGGCAACGGAATCTGACGAATTCAATATGTCTAGTGTTGAGAACCTCGTTCCAATCCAAAGTGAGTCCGGGGAAAATTCTAACGGTGAATATTCTTTCCATCCTTCTTTCAGACCGGTTGAAGGGAGTGATGCCGTTTTAGATGAGATCGAGGCATTTCTTGCTAGTGATGCCATTCCGACAATGGTTGACGATGCTAATTTTGATCCGGAGGAAGATATTCGTGTACTTGAAGAGTTATTGAATGACGAACCGTTAACTTTTCTTCCTCCAATGAACAATGAAGATTATGATGAAGTCGAAAGTTATTCCGATTCTCACAATGAGTATACTACGAGTGATGAAGACTCTTGTGTAGATATCGATGATTATGATGAAGATGATGATGTGAAAATACAAGATGAAGCTCTTCGTGAAACATTGTTGAATGTCAATCTTCTTATCTCTCGTATTGAGGCATTGAATGATCCGCTTACTTCTTCTCCTATCCCCGTTATGGATAGTGATTTCTTACCCGAGCTTGAAATTTTTCGATTTGAAGAGACGAATAGTGGCAGTCCCACTATTCATGCTGATATCTCTCTTCCGGATTATGAGTGCTTTCACTTTGAGATTGACTCTGAACCTATTTCCGATAATCCGTTACGTGACCCTCTTTTAGAGGATGTCGATCGATTTCTTGCTACGGATGACTCGATACCACCGGGTATTGAGAATGACGAGAATGATATTTCTTCCGATTTGCTTTCTTCTCGTCCACCTGCAAAACCACCCGATAAAGATTTTGAATCCGGTACGAATGATGATATTTTTGAAGTGGTGAACGAAAGTTTTGAACAAGATGTTCCTTTTATCATCCAAGTGTTTCACCCATTATTTGTTTATCCCATCACTTCGTCACTTTTCCACTCCACCGGGAGTGAGGACACCATATTTGACCCGGGCATCTCTATCTTTTGTGCCAAGTGTCCGTTTCATTTGCTATCCCCAAGGACGACTTAATTCGGGGATCGAGTCAAGCTCATGTGACTCGGTGAACAAAAACAAGCGCTTCGTGGGAGGCACCCCATGCTTATCAAATTCATCTTCTTAAATTTCTATTTTCTTTCTAACGTGACGTGATGAGGGGGTGCCTCTTCTACTCTTGTGTTTCGTTGTTGTTTGTGAATATCCAGGATTTGCCCGAATAATGAAGACTCTCGTGCTCGTTGTTTTGTCTTCGCTCGAGTTTCATCGTTCGCTGCTTATCCTATATTCGTGAATCTTATCGACTAACGTTTTCTTTGGCATAATTAATAAACGGCCTAGAATTTTGTTAGGATTACCTTAACCCGTAAAACATTGAGGACAATGTTTCGTTCTAGTCGGGGGGAGGGTGAATCTTCAATTTGATTTTGACCTTGCATTTTTCAAAAGTCGTGCACTCTTGCAACTCCGTTTTTCCACCAAAAATAAAAAAATTGAAAATTTCAAAAATTTTGATGAAAAAGTCATGAAAAAATGAGAAAAAGTTGTACAAAATATAATAAAGTTTGAATAAGTGTTTTGACACCTTGTTGACTTTCTTGCTGGCGAGAGTAGGAATAAATATTTTGACTTGACCGGGCGTGTTGAGCCCTAGCTTGTTCCCTTAACCAATGATAATCACATAAGCTTGTGCTAGTTTTGTACACAAGGAGCTATAAAATGCGAATTATTTCTTAAGAATCTGCAAGTTCCCGTACTTGACTTTATACATGCGCAGCTTAAAATCTTTCGCTAGTCTTTTACATCAGGAGCTAGAAAACGCGAATTATTCTTCTAGAAATTGCAAGTTTCTGTATCTGACTTTATATATGCGTGGCTGATTATCGGCTAAGTATTCGCGGGTTTCATTATTTGGAATATTAAATTGCGAAGAGCGAGAAATGATAGAGTTTATTTAGAAATTAGATGCTAAACGTGGAGTAGTGGTTCTCTTTAGAGCTCATGAAAGGTACTTGTGGCTTTTTACTCCCATTAGATACGTCACCCATATATAATAGATGTTCTAGGTTAATTAGTGGTATTTCGGTTTGAATAATATTTAGTTCTTTGTTTTCTTAAGAGAATTTTTGCTTTAGAAGTTGGGTACATATCAAGGAACATCAAAAATAAGAGCAAAAAAAAAAATAAAAAAATCAAAAGTCAAAAGTTGATTATCTATGTGGTTTTGGAGCTACCCGATAAGCTTCCATTGATGTATTGAGAAAAAAGTCAAGAAAAGAAAAAAAAATGAAAAGTATGAAAAAAGTGAAGAATGAAGAAAAGTGAAAGTTGTAAGTATTGTTGAATAAGAGCTTATGTATGTAAATAAGTTGTTGGCGCGTGAGGTGCATGTGATAAGTGATTAATAATCAGTCACATGAGGTGCACGTGATCGTACTCCGCAACTTATATCCTTGATATTGTATGTACCCCAAATTCCTTGATGTGGACCGAATTTCTATTGCAGTGGTTCTTAAGAGAAAATGAATAACTACTTATCGTTTTAACTTAAGTATCACTATCGGACTAAAAAGTTATCGAGACGAGAAAATATGAAGCAATTCATTTCTCAATAAAAATAAAATATTGAGATACAAAAACCTAGGAAATGGGAGTAAGGAGTTTTCACAAGTAACTGTTATGAGTAGTGTTAGCATCTAATTTGTAGATAAGCTGTGATCTCGTTTGTACGCTTAGTTTGGGGACTTGTGAAAAATCAATGATGATGATTTTTATCCGTATGGTCGCTTCTTAAATAGAAGTGTTTCTACTCGTTGACCCTAACAATTATTGCAAGATAATGAAAGTTCAACAAACCGTCACAAGTGTGAAGTATGAAAAAGTTCAAAAATAGAAAGTGTAAGTGAAATAAAGGAATAAAGGAAAATTTTGGAAAACGGAGCGTTTTCGGGAATAAATGATTTTATTACTTCTTTTGAACCTCCTTGCTACTTTTCAAAGTTAGTAAAAAGAGTTTTGAAATTATTTATCCCTAAAGCGTGAATTGATCACATTGCGTGAGGACATGACAATACCTTAGTCGGGGGGATTTTGGTGAGTGCTTATTCACTCACTTTTATAAGACCAAAAACTAATCGAATTATGCCAAATTTGTAGTGTTTTTGTGTTTGTGATATGCAGGTACGAATATTTTACAAAGTGACGAAAATCACACAAAAACAGGAAAAACGGGCACGAGAGTGGAAGATGGTCAATAAGTCAATGCCGGGATCTAAAAGTCAACTACAGTCTTTCATTTATTCAGAAATGGCAACAATAGTCTTTGGAGAATCATAATTGGTCAATTTTAGTCCTTGAAGAAATTTACAATTTTGATCCCTTTGAAATTTGAAAATGCAAAAATGGTCCTTGTCATTTACTTATGCCAAATCTGCTTGGTCCAAAAATATAAAAAATAGCCCAAGTCCAATCACAAAATTAAAGCCCAAACCACCTCACAACCCAAGCCCAACCTTTTAAAAACACATCCCGAGCCCACACCCACCTACGGTCAACCTACACCTCAAACGGGTCAACACACAAAAACAAAATAAATAAAAATATCCAAAATCTTTTACCCGCGTACCAATTTCAACCCCAAATCAACCCACACCCAGGAATTACTATTCACATAAGAACCCTAGAACAATTACCCAACAATTACCTAATTCCCACCCTTAATTTACCCAATTAAGGGTACTAATGTCATTCCCCACCACACCTGACACCCTCTGACAAGAAAGAATGACAAGTGGCAGCTGTGGATTGGTCTAAACGCGTCACCACAAGGAATGCAAGGCTCTGATTGGTTAGCATGCGTCACAAGGGATCCAAGGAGCATATTCGTTAGAATATTCCATTTCCAGAAGATTGAGAGACGCTCCTCACCTCAGCTCAAGGCTATATAAGCACTCCTCACCTCTCAATTTGAAGCTGTTAGCTATAGGAGAAGGAGTAGTGTAGTATAGCTCAATTTAGTGTAATCATTTAGTTTTTATAAATTTCAATTTGATGCTTTTTAATTCCTCGGTATTGTAACCTCTTTTTCTAAATAATAATAAATTCAGTTGCAATTTACTTTCAAAATCCTTCATTTAAGTTCGATTTAAGTCTTCAAATCTTAGTTTACATGTTTTCATGAGCTCATTTTAATCCAATCAATAGATTGTAGTGAGATAGTGTTAGTTATTGTTGCTTAGAATGGTGAATTTTGATTCAGTCAATGGAAGTCAAAGTTTCATGGTGAAGATGAATTTGGTAGTTATGGTGAACGATTTATGATTACTGGTTATTGGTAGCATAAAGGTGATTTAAGTCTATCTAAAAGATAGGCTTTGGTTTGGGTTGTATATTCTCCCTATTTCAGTTAGGGGATCAATTTGTAAGTCTCATTTTACTTAATCTATTCTTAAACTGCCATATTGAGTATCATAGTGTAGATTGTTAAATTTTGTTTGATTGATATTTTATATGTTTGTTTAGATCTTATAAGAGAAGTGTTCGAGTAGTTGTAGTTTATTCATAGTTGTTGCTACTTAATTGCAGTTTAACTAATAGGTATTAGGTACTGTTTCATTATCCTTAGTGTTGATCTATTTGTTCTTAGATTGTTATTTTTGAACATTTAATCTGTTATGCAGTTAGGAAAGCTAGATTGATAATAATTTTGTGAGTTTGTGACCTGAAATTGCATATCATTGTTTAACAGTAGATTAGAGGTGTTTTTGACTATAATTGATGCTCATAATTTGGTCTGCTAGTTTATACAGATTATATTGGATATGGTAGTTTATATGTGTTTTGGTTGTTGTTATTGGCTCATATAGGTTTAGTGTTGCATTATATAACCTTTTGGTTCATAATCCTTAGATGCGCATTAGTTTTTACCCATTTAGAGTAGGCTGCATCAGTATGTTATCCTTTCTCAACATAGATCTTTTGATACAAGTTTCTAGTTAATTTTAGTTGCTCATTATCCTAGTTAATTTGTTATATGTGTTCTTTAGTTGCTGTTCTTGTTATTCCCTATTTCTATTCATGTTTAGATAAGCTCCCTAACTGCTTTTCACAAGCTGCAATTAGCATCCTAGGCCTTTTGCACCCCTGCACCATTACAATATGTTTCAACATGAGCGTCTTCACCAGTTCTTAATGTCCCCTGCATCAGTTAGGCATCTCACTTTTTAACAGTAGATTTAAGATAGCTTTAGGATGTTTTAGATTCTGAATTTGTTTACATAGATAGCTAGTAGTATAGATTATATAATTTTGAGCTTATTTTACATTTTCTAGTTTATTTGTTGGCTTAATGTAGGTCTGCAATTAGCTCTTTAGCTGCTATCGTGCATCAGCCACTTACCCAAGCAGTTACCCTTAGCATCTGTTATAAGCTCCTAAGAGTTTAGAATTAGCTCAATACTAATTTAGGTGATTTTTGGTAGCTTTCCATTTGTGATTTCTGAGCTTCTTTGTTAGTGATTTTGTAAATTTCATTGTTCCTAGGTCTCTGGATTATTTAGTTTCTCTATTGCTTATTGTATGGCTTATTGATAACTGCTTATTTGCTTGCATATAGTATTTTTGTGTTATCTCTGCTCTTTTCTGAGTTTCTCTGAGCTTATTTTTGCATTTTACATTTGTGTGGAAAGTTTGGTTAAGATTCTGTGGCAAGTGCTTATAAATAAGCACTTGCCAAAAGCTGATTTGGTCTAAATAAGCACTTCTGCTTAGCTTTTTCTTTTCAAAATTTTTCTATAATCTTTTCATATTATTTTAGATTTTCTGTATTTTTTTTAGATTTTTCTGGATTGTTTTACTAATTTTCTTAATTTTTCTTCATTATAAATCATTTTTAAATAAATTTCAAACACCAAAAAATCCATAAAAATTAGAAAAAGCTCTGAAAAATACAAAAATATTTTTAGAAATTCTTTTATATTATTTTAGAATTTTTAGAATTTAATTTTCATTTTTTCCAAATTATTTTTCTATTTTTCCTTATTTTTAATTCATTTTTAATTCCAAAAATAGAAAATTAATTCTAGAAAATAAACAAAAAGGCAAAAAAAATATTTTTCTTTTTCTTAAAATTCTTTTTATTAGTTTAAAATTTTTAGAAAGTATTTTCAAATTCATAGGATCATTTTTCGATATACGTTACGTTTTAAATTTTACGGTTGCGTTTCCGTTTTTATGTTTTTCATTTCGGTGCATAATTAGCTTGTAATCTTTGCATATTTCATACTTGTTTGTGATTACGTGAAATATTTGATTGCTATTTTTCACTTTCTCACTTTTCAATTCACGATTTCACGAATCGATATTCTCGATTCCATTCGCCTTCGTTGGGAAAACGACTCGGGTGATCCGTATTTTACGCGGATCACTTCGATACTATACTATATTATATATAATTGGTTTTCACACGAATCAACAACATACTAATTTTATTTCATCAAATAAAAAATGTGTTTTTGAAGAAGAGATATAGAAGGTTTTATAGATTTGTTGGTTGAATTGTAGTGAGAAGAAATAAAAATGTGTTTAGTATTTAGACTTTGTTAGTGTTTAAAAGAGATGAAAAAAAATTAAAATAAAAATTCGACCGTTTCATTTGAAACGGTAATATATCCGTTTGATAAAGCAACCCCAACGTCCACTTTCCTGCCATTGTGTCAGCAAACATCTTCGTCGTGCCCACGATAAACCAACCAACGGCGGAGAACGGCAAGGGGGCGGTGCAGCAGTGAGCAACGGCTCGCCGTTGATGGTGCCACGTCTGAACGGCGAGATGGAAAGACGAGCTGCACCTAGCGCTCTAAGGCTACCCACAATAAGGGGCTCGACTGACTGGCTCGTTGAGAGTCGTCCTTGTTGTACAGGTCGAGGTCGTTGACGGTCGAGAGAGATGTGGGTCGAGAATTTGACCTAGGTCGAGTGGTGTGTTGTGTGTGTTTTAATTTAATTGAAATGTATTCGTGTGGGGTATGTTTCTTGTAGTGTAGATCGCTTTATTATGCTTAAAAGGTTGATTGTAGATCGTAAAAGAGAGAAAACTAAGGTGACAGAAAAAATCAAGGTCGTGGGAGATTTACACACTCAATCACATCGTCAATTATCATTCACTCACCTCAAGTTCGGCATCACATCATCCTTCTTCCTCCGTAACAATCACTTTCTTTCATCTCACCATTTATTTATAACTTACTAAAAAACACAGGCAACATGCATACATACACACCAAGCTTCTCACAATGGTGACTTACACCACCGTAGTCTAAAAAAATCGTGCTTGAGGATGGGGCGTTCCGTCGCAAGGTCACACATGACTGTGCTAAAATTTACGTGTCTCACACGTGGTATAATCTAACCATTGATACTCGCTAAAACATTGTAAAAATTTATATGATGATCATCATCCCATGATGTTGAATATTCTAAATCTTGAATTTATAAATTTAGGTAGAAACTTGTAGAACTACACATAGATGATGATAAAAAAAAAAAAAAAAAAAAAAAAAACTCTATAGTAGTATTTACAGTATGAAGTTATAGAATGTTCATTGATGAAATTACGCGAAACTTGCATAACAGAAGAACTCCCTATAAATGCCTTTACGATCAGATTCAAAGTGTAAGCAATTCATTTTAAGGCAAAAGTAATACATGATTGGTGAACTACAACATTGACTAACGCAGTGAGAGGGTGATTATTAATTTTAGGGAAAATTACCATAATTGACCGTTTCCTTGTGGTCTAGACATATTTAGCCCGTTTAAAAAAAATCGTTTTAGCCCAGGTTGCTCTGGGCAACTTTCTTATAGCCAACCGAAAGATGAGAAATGTCCTCAAGTTGGCCAAAATACAAAAAAGTTGCCCCGACGTGGCAATCTGTAGTTGGCTATGCACTAGTTGCCCAGGGCAACCCGGGCTAAAACGAGGAATTTTTTAAAAACGGGCTAAAAATGCCTAGACCCAGGGCAACCGGGCTATTTTACTAATTATCCCTTTAATTTTAACGGTAAAATGCAAATTATGTCTTTTAAGGGTAAAATGCAAATTATGTCTTTTAACGTTTGTCATTTTTGCGAAAAATGCCTTGAAAAAATAATCGCTCGAGTTGTGTACCCAACGTTTGGACTGCGAATAAAGCCCCTGAACAAGCACCGTTGTTGCAAATTTGCGATTTTGGCTAACGAGCGTTACAAAATCCCGTTATTGGCCTTGTGAAATGACTAATTTACCCTCGTCTTCTTCCCACAATTACTTTTTTTTTTTTTTTTTTTTTTTTTTTTTTTTTTTTTTTTTTTTTAATATTGCAATCCCACCACCATCACACCACCACCCTCTACCACCACACACCCAACACCACCACCCAATCCCACCAGCACACAACCACCAGCATCGAACTATTCATTACCCTCATGATGAATTTAGTTCTTGACGAAGCTGAAGGTCAGCATCAAAAAGAAGAAGAAGACCAGAAAGCCACTAGGAAGGATTTTGCTCAAGGGTGACAACATTACCCTCATGATGAATTCGGGAAAGTGACAAGGAGCTTGGCTGATGATAGGTGAATTGCAAATTTATGTTGGACATTGTTTTGTTGAATTTTAATTAGGGATTTGTATGAGAATTGATCCGTCGTATGTTGATGTTTTTTTATCTTCTTATTTTGTAAAACCCGGCTGCAGGATATTTGCTAAAAAAAAAAAAAAAAAAAAAAAAAAAAAACTTGTATCCTTCTCTCGCGAATCGTCAAAACACACACGTAAACGTAAAAAGCAAAACATACATAAACTTAGGGTGTGTTTGTTTCATTAAGATGTTTTGTGTCTGAATCTGAATAAAATAATGTTGTTTGTTTTTTATAATTGTCTGAATGGTTTTAATTATCCATTTTTTAAGTATATAGGAGTGTATATATTAAACAATACAAATACGATGTAAGTAGCTTGAATTTATTTTGAAAATATTTGAAAGAAAAAAAAAATCAAACTAAAAATTCACAAACACACGATCTCGGTTTAGCCTTGTCAACGAGTGTGTTACGATTATCACTTCAATTCCTTGGTTTCACGAAAACTAGCTCAATTTATAATCCAACTAACTCAAAAAAGTTCAGCCTAACACTAATTTGGTAACACAAAAGATTTGGTTTCAGCCCAAAAATAATAAACATGTAATATGGGTTACTTTAACTATTTGGCCCATAATACACTTTTAACCTAAAAATATCCTTAAACCTAGATATATACTCCGTAAGTCCGTATAATATATCACTTCTAATCACACACCACACAAACCAATCACCTACTCACTTGTCTTCTTCTTTGCTTTATCACATAGAACATGAAACCAGATTGATTTTTTTTTTCTTTTACATCACAACAACAAATGATCTTGGTTCTTTTCTTTCTGATCAAAACCGAACCACAATCATAGAACACTTATGTGTCCCTTTTAATTTATAGTCACCAAAGGAACATCCCAAAAATCTTGTTTTAACTTTCGAAAAAAGATTTTGGTATGGGTTTTGTTTCTCGGTTGATGTTCGGACCCAAGTCAGCAAAGAGGGAATGTAGGAGGTGGAAACAGTAAGAGGCAATCGGATAATCGATGTACCTCTTTCTCAGCTAGATCTAACTAGCTCTTACCGCGTCTGACCAAGAGGAAAAAAATAAACAAGTCCGACGTCTGACCGCGTCTGACTGGTAAGATGTCAGAGGCGGTCAGACTTTTTTTTGCAAAAACAAACACTGCCTTACTCTTTATTTATTCATTTATTTATTTATTTATTTATTTAACATTGAAAAAGTCTGTTTATAAAATTGAAGTGTGTGAATATGATATGGGTGAAGGCAATGGTAGAATAAGGCATCCTTCTGGAATTGCCCCTACTATCCAGTAAGTTATTAGATTTGAAAGGGGGTTTTTGGCATTCTAGTTTACAAAGTGCTTTCAAGCTGAGATAGGATGATTTGTAACTGCTGTCATGAAGTCATTAGCTTTTTAATCTTGTGATGATTTGTCGCGATTATGGGGGTTTAGGAGTGTTTGGCATTGGTTTCTTTAAATTTATTATTATGTGACTGAATGATTTGTAGCTGTGATAAACTGATAATAATGAGATAATAAGCCATTCCAAGTGGGTGTTTGTTTCGGCTTATAGCTTATTTGGTTTTAGGCTTATGTTTTATAAGCTCACTTGTTGTGGTGATACATTTGTCAGCTTTTTAATATGTTTTTTGGTGTTTAATGATCAAAATATAATCTTTATGATGTTGCGATGATAATAATAAATGTCTTTTTATTTTGTTATAAAGAAAAAACTGAGCCTTTTGGAATTTTGGAAATTAAGTTATGATGTTGTGATAATTGGGTAATTAGATGATTTTGAGTGGTTGCAAAGTTTTGTACTTTTGTTTATGTTAAAAAATTGTTTAAATCGAGATAATTCTATTAGGTTCTGTTGCAACTGCATACAAACTGATTTTGAGAACCCATCATTTGAAATAACTAGAAAGTAGAAACTGATTATTTGCAATTGCAAGTGCGTTATAAATATAGTAATCAATGCGTTATGATGACAGTAATCACTTTAAAAGCGCAAAGCCAAACACCCCCTAAAGAAGTAGTTGCATTTTGGTTTTGAAATAACAGTTGCTTACGGAAGTTGTCTGGTTTCCAGGGTAGTTCAATGTGTCATCTCATCTCATTACAGCGCAAATTGGCAAATATTATATAATCGTATATCTTTGAATCTTGAAATCTACGCATAATGTAGTTTAACCACTTATTATGTGGTGTCGTCTGGTATATAAGTAATTGTAACCTTTTGTTTGTGGCGCTTGTGATATCTGTAAAACTCAATGATTTGTAGACAAAAAGTGTTTTGAAGATTAATTTAGGTTCTCGTCATATGTGTTGTGCGTTTATACTTGTAGGAATATAGTGTCTACTGTCAATCTGGAGTGCAAATTAGATTTGAAGGCCATCACATTTCGGGCTCGAAATGCAGAATACAACCCGAAGGTATGCTGGTCTAAATATCAAATGTCTTTATCATGTTAAATGTTATGTTGTTCGTTTGCATAACCGTATGCCAATTAGGATGGAATTCATGCTTGTAGACATTGTCATTTTTTTCTCAATTTTTTTTATCTTTTGGGTTTCTAATGTCATATTTTTATTGAAATACAAATCCTGATACTAACATTATTCAAATGCTTCAATGGAATATATGTATGCATGTTTTCATTGACGAAGATGTGATTTTAAAAATCTAATATCTTTATTCCTTATAATGACACCCTTATATATTGTAAAAATGGTATCAAAACAACTAACACAAGATTTATCACCCAACCAACCACCCCTTGGTGATCTATTATTATTATAACAATATACACAAGAAGACTTGTCCCCAACACGGATTCAAGCCAAGTACAATACAACTGAAAACTAGTAGTCCCTCTATTAGGTGCTACTTACAATACTCACTCACTAAACCAAACCCAGTAAACCAAACTATACCAAAGATATAAACCTACAATCAATAAGATCTTGATGTATAGCTAAACCAAACTACTACTAAACCCAGATGATAATCAAAAGTTGAGAGAGAGGACTGCGTGAGAGATCAGAGAAACAAGTGAGCCAAAAGATAATGAAACCCTAGCTCCATCTCAATCTTTATATAGCCCAATGTTACACATAAGTCCCTGCACATACAAAACTAACAGAACTAACACCAAAGTTAAGTATTAGTAAATAAGACTAAGAAACTTTTCATATTAAACCCTCAAGTTTAATAAGTTTGACATAAAGATATTTTCCAATACCCTCCCTCAAACTTATTAAACAAACAAGTTTAACATGCCAAGCTTTTTAACCAAAACAGAGTGTTGTGCAGAACCAAGAGCCTTAGTAAAAATGTCAGCAATTTGACTTTTAGAGTCAACATGCACATTTTTTATAAGACCAGAAGCAACCTTTTTCTAACCAAGTGAACATCAATATCAAAATGTTTAGTTTTTTCATGCATCACAGGATTAGCAGCAATTTGAATAGCAGATTTATTATCACACAACAACTCAACTGGAAGTAACTCAGTTACACCCAGGTCTTCTAAAACCTTTAACATCCACATAACCTCACAAGTAACAGAAGCCATACTTCTATATTCTGCTTCAGCAGAAGATTTAGAAAGTGTGGCTTGCTTCTTGCTTTTCCAAGAAACCAAGTTATCATTAACAAACACACAATATCCTGAAACAGATTTCCTTGTTATAGGACACTTAGCCCAATCTGAATCAGAATAAGCAACCATTTTGAACCCATAGCTACATTTATCAAAACCAATTCCACTTCCAGGAGCAAGTTTCAAGTATTTAAGAACTCTTAAACCAAGATTCAGATGAGATTGTAAAGGAGCATGCATATGTTGACTCAAACAGTGAACAACATAAGATATATCAGGTCTGGTTAAAGTGAGATAAATAAGTTTTCCTACCAACTTTTGATAACTAGTAATATTTTTTAAAAACTTATCATCACTAGACTCTTTATGTTCTAAAACAATGTTTTCAGGCAAAGGAGTCAACACAGGTCTACAAGCTAACAATCCAAACTCATTTAATAATTCAAGACAATATTTTCTTTGATTTAAGCACAATCCAGTTTTAGTTCTTAGAACTTCAATTCCAAGAAAATATTTAAGCTCTCCCAAATCTTTAATTTTAAACTTGGTTTTTAAAAACTGTTTAACATTTTCAATTTCAATATCACAATCACCAGTAATAACCAAATCATCAACATAAACAAGTAAGAAAACAACAGTCTTGTCATTCCTCTTAATAAACAAGGAATGATCATTCTTAGACTGTACAAACCCAGCTTCAAACAAAGCTTCAGACAACTTATGGTTCCATTGTCTAGGAGCTTGTCTAAGCCCATATAGAGACTTTTTCAATCTCAGAACCTTGTTACTTTCTTCTTTAAAATACCCTGGTGGAGGAAGCATATATACTTCCTCTTTTAGGTCACCATATAAAAAAGCATTATTCACATCCATTTGAAAAAGTTTCCAAGACTTTTGAACAGCTAAACTAATTAAACATCTAACTGTTCCCATTTTAACCACAGGACTGAATGTTTCCTCATAATCTATTCCTTCTTTTTGTCCATAACCTTTAGCTACCACTCTAGCTTTATACCTTTCAATTTCACCATTAGATTTTAACTTGATTTTCCAAACCCACTTGCTACCAATTGGTTTTCTACCAGCTGGTAACTCTGTTTCTTCCCAAGTATCATTTTCAAGTAAAGCATGAACTTCCTCATTCATAGCATTAATCCACCTAGGATTTTTGCTAGCCTCACTATAACTACTTGGTTCAACAGATTTATTCAGATTAGATACAAAACAACAATTCTCAGCATTCAATAAAGTATGATTTGCATACTTGTTTAAACCATATATAACCTTAGTATCAAGCACATAATCATTCAACTTAGCAGGCAAATTTGAAGTTCTTTTAGACCTTCTATGACTAACTTCCTCATTATTTTCAAAAATATTTTCAGAACCAACATTTCCCTCAGATCTTATATTATCACCTAAGGGAGTTGCAGGGTGTGTCTCATCATATCCAGATGACTGTGAGTCACTCTCAGAACCTGGAAGATGTATCTGTTCAACCATTCCAGGTGACTGAGTAATCATAGTCTCCTCTGGTTGATGATCCCTACCTTCTCTACCAACAGATGTATTTCCTTCTCTATTATTATCATCATTGGGAGGATCAGGAATAGAAGTTTTAGGTGTAGTTTCAGACTCAACATTATCAAAAAAGTTTAAACTTGAAATCTCAGATTCACATTCAGAAACAATATTTTTACTTACTTTATAAGGAAACACAGTCTCATAAAACTTAACATCTCTAGAATATAAAACATTTATGTTTTCAAGACTCAAAAGTTTATATGCCTTTTTACCACTAGCATATCCAATTAAAACACATTTTTCAGTCCTTGAAGAAAACTTATCAGATGTTTTTAAAATGGTAACAAAACACAAACACCCAAAACTTCTAAGATGGGACAGATTAGGTTCTCTTTTATAAACCATATAGAAAGGAGATTTGCCATTTAGAACAGAGGAAGGAAGCCTATTAATCAAATATGTAGCAGTTAGAATACACTCAGGCCAAAACACAAAAGGAATCCCTCCCTGAAACATAAGACTTCTAGCAACATTTAATAGATGTCTATGTTTCCTTTCAGCTATACCATTCTGTTGTGGTGTGTATGCACAAGAAGTTTGATGAATAATACCCATAGTGTTAACAAAATCAGTCATTTTATGATTTATAAACTCAGTTCCATTATCAGATCTGATCATTTTGATTTTCTTAACAAACTGTGTTAAAACCAGGTTATAAAAATTAACAAACATTCCAAACACCTCATCTTTAGTTTTAAGCATATACACCCAAACAGACCTGCTATAGTCATCAACTATAGTAAGGAAATACTTAAAACCCTCCCTGCTAATCACTTTGTAAGGACCCCATACATCAAGATGTATAAGTTGTCCAAAAACAATAGACTTAGTTTCACTTAAAGGAAAAGGATCCCTGCTCTGTTTTGCCTTATGACAAACCTCACAAGGACCTTCATGATTCACATTAGTCAAGTTTAAAGAAGATTTTAAGAGTTTCAAAACCTGATTAGCAGGATGCCCAAGTCTGTTATGCCAAACTTCCTTAGACACATAGCATATAAAGAACTCACTCTTATTCACAACAACAGAACTAACACATTCATTGTCAAACATGTAAAGACCACCAAATTCACTACCAGTCCCCAGAACTTTCTCCTTTTTCAAATCCTGAATGTAACATTTAGTTTCATCAAAACCAACACACAACTTACTATCTTTAATCATTTTATGAACAGATAGAAGACTAACAGAATATTCAGGAACAACTAACACATCAAACAACACTACATTATTATTTAATCTCAAATTTCCCACATGGGTAATTTTGGCCAAAGTACCATTAGGGTGTCCAACAGTCATTTTTAAGTCAGATATATCAACAACCCCAAACATTTTATCAATATTATTAGTCATATGCTGGTTAGCACCAGAATCAATAATCCAACCCAAATGATAACTCACACCATTAACTTTTAAATTGGCACAAAAGAACCTATAGAAATTTTGATTAAAAAACACATTGCAATTAAAAAAGGAACAAGAAGCACTACCTGCCATATTGGCATGTGCAGAGGTACTGGTTTTGTCATTCAAAAGACTCATCAACTTTAACACTTGTTCATTAGTGAAGGACAGAGTACTAACATTTTTACCATCACTATTAACATCAACATTATTGCTTTTATTAAACCCATTAACAGGTTTCAA
Organism: Artemisia argyi; assembly: GCA_030686995.1. NCBI lineage: Eukaryota > Viridiplantae > Streptophyta > Magnoliopsida > Asterales > Asteraceae > Artemisia > Artemisia argyi. The sequence goes on from CM060676.1 coordinate 192,663,478, forward strand.
GTTAGGATTCCTTTTGAACCCACGTGGATAACCTATTAGTTCAAAACATCTGTCAATAGTGTGACCTTTTAAACCACAATGCTTACAAATCAAATTATCATAATTTCCTCTATTACCATTCACATTGTTACTAGGCCAGTTATTATTAAAATTTCTCTTATTATTCCCATTTGGTCTAGACACAAATGCAGAAACCTGAGGCTTCTCAGATTTCATAGAGGTACTAGGAATCCCTCTATGAGATTTTTCCCTAGAAATTATGACAAAAGCATCTTTAACTTCAGGAAGAACTTCCCTAGTTAAAAGACTGCTTCTTATAGGTTGATAAATGTCATCAAGACCCATAAGAAATTGCATAAGTTTTAACAATTTAGCATGATCAATTAATTCAACTCTAGCCTCACAAACACAATCAAGTAACTTGGTGAGAATATCAAACTCTCTCCATAGAGAATTCAATTTGTGATAATACTCAGAAACAGGTAAACCACCTTGTTTAAAGTTGTTAATCTTTTGAAGCAAATTAAACACTACAGAACCATCAATTCTATCATAAGTATCTTTCAAATCTTTCCACACAACAGAAGCATTATCAGAAAACATATGACCAAGATACACATCTTGAGATAAAGAAGTTAATATCCAATTTAACACAATAGCATTACACCTATCCCATTGAGCTTCTAGCAAAGGACTAGCAACATAAGCAGACCTAAGACAAGTACCATCAAGAAACCCCATTTTATTCTTAATTTGTATGGCCAATTTAATAGCACTAGCCCAGATCCTATAATTCTCAACTCCAGTCAATTTAACAGACACTATAGAAGCACAATTAGAATCATTAGGATGAAGATGCAGAGGATTACTCTGATCCAAACTACTAATCATAATAGCCATGATGAACAAACAAAACAAGAACATATAGCCACAAACAAACAGAAACAGCAAACAGAAACAGAACCAAACAAATAACCAACTAATAGATAAGCAATAAGAAACAAAAACCTCTAAACTAAACACACACCCAAGAGCTAACTTAGGCCTAGCCAAGTGAACTAGAGCTGACCAGAGCAGGTATTCACACCATTCAATGATGGCAGATCAAGATGTTAGTCAACTCGTTTGCACCCACTTAACTAAAACCTAGTTATTCTTAAGAGAAGAAACCAAAACTTACAGTGCTATACGGAAAATGCAGCGGAGAACCAATCAACCACTCTAGATTCACTTAGTCTAGAGTAATTGATCCAAGAATCAACCGAGAATCAATCAACCAACAAGATTTCAAAAAACCCCCAAATTCCAAATTAGGGTTTTGTGAAATTAAACCCAAGAATCAACAATAAACAGTTGATTCTCCAAGAAACCACCACCAATTGCTTCCAATTAATCCAAGAACCAAAAACCCCCAAAAATTAGGGTTTCAAGAGAAAACCCTAAAATCAATAAAATCAAGAACCACTCAGAACCCAATCCAGATCAGAACCTAGGGCTCTGATACCATGTAAAAATGGTAACAAAACAACTAACACAAGATTTATCACCCAACCAACCACCCCTTGGTGATCTATTATTATTATAACAATATACACAAGAAGACTTGTCCCCAACACGGATTCAAGCCAAGTACAATACAACTGAAAACTAGTAGTCCCTCTATTAGGTGCTACTTACAACACTCACTCACTAAACCAAACCCAGTAAACCAAACTATACCAAAGATATAAACCTACAATCAATAAGATCTTGATGTATAGCTAAACCAAACTACTACTAAACCCATAAGATAATCAAAAGTTGAGAGAGAGGACTGATACGTGGGAATCGCACCAGGCTTTACCTCTCAAGAGATCTTGAGAAGCTTACAACCCCCACCAGGAAGTGTACCTGATCGTTGTAGTATAGTATAGTGACAAGTACCGGGGGATTGATCGTTCAGCTAGGAATAGTGTCGCTAGGATTAGAAAACCTAAATACTAGTTCTAAAGATGAGGGATGATTATTTTTGTATTTTTATATTTTTTAGAAAGCAAGTAAAAATCTCGGGTTTGAAGGATTTGGGCGGAATTAGTTGCTAGTCAACTAACCCAATACTAAAGATGCAATCAAAATAAAATACTAGAAATGAAAATAAACTAAATTATACTAAGGTTGTGAACAATAAGTGGAGAAAATGTGTTTACTTAGATTTCACTACTCCCTAGATATATTTTACACGTTAATTACTTGTTATAGTTGCGTGGATGACGGATTGTATTCCTTAATACCATTCATGGGGTGGCGCACTTAATTCCCCAATCCTATGAGTGCCTACTTCACTCCTATGTCGAGCCGGCTAAGAAGCTCTTAACATGGGATCATTAGAATTTACTCATGCATTAAATACAACCAATAAAACCTAGTGCACGTCAGTTCATGTTTCCTAAGACGTTCAAGCATGTTACCATTTGGAGATCTGCCAGTTTTCTTAAGCCTAACATCGAATTCATTCATCCAATACAACCATAAACAAGTAATCAACACATAATTAACATCTAGGTTTCATTAGATCCAAGCAAACACAAGATAGATCTAGCCTAGCATGATAGAATTAAGACAAGAACAAGATATAGACAACCAACACATAGACATATTGATTGAATTGAAAGAATACTTATCTCAATTACACATGAAAGGGATCAAGGGCTAAGAACCCTTGAAAAACCTGTAAAATTTGTACCAAGTTCGTACTTAGGATTTCTCCAAAACTTCTCTTTTTTTAATATGAAAATTAGAAAACTATATATAGGAAATAGGGTCTGACGGCGTCAAGAACAAATTTGTGACGCCGTCATCTCGCCGCCAAAATACTCCTCGGACTGCCTTGATCTACTTTTGACGCCGTCATGTGTTATGTGTTTCCAGGCCGTCATGCATTTTACTCTTGACGCTCTACCTTGTGACGCCGTCATTTCTTTACTGGATCGTCATGGAAATTACTCTTGACGCCGTCACCTACTGTTCCCAGCAAGGAAAATTAAGACTTTGGCGTTTTCTTCACTTTTATGCTCTAAAAACGTCCGAATTGCTTCCTTTTCCAGATTTCTCTCCCAAAGTACCTAAAATCACAAAAGGAACGATTTAGGGCAATATTTGATCAAATAAATTCGAATTCGGGCTTAAATGACCCCCTAAAAGTGGTTCATTTTTCGCCTCATCATATACCCTTACACTTGAGATTTGCTTGTCCTCAAGCAAATGCGCTTTTATTATACTCAAAATACAAGTTAGGGGTCATTTAACACTAATATAAAAGTAATTACAACAAATAATCATTCCACTAAAGACCAATAGACAAGCACGGAGGTCATACACAAGCACCTCACAAATAGTGTTTAGATACTCACATCTCTCGGGTGTAATAAAGTATAAATTATAATATGGAAACGGAAGATATCTCTCACTACCTGTCATAGCAAAATAGATTACCATAGGCTTGGGAAAGGATCAAACCTCCACCACATGGCGTAAGCACCTAGGATAAACTATCAAAGGGGTCTTTTAAAGGGTTGTAATGTTAGGTGTTAGGATATGAAATACACGGTTTTGTTGGATAAAGGAAGTTTTTTCTGGTGGCGAGTTAACAATCTTGGTTAATTACATGTACAATATGGCGTTGCTAAGCCAAGACTAGACTCGACTTAAGCTAATAAATGAAAAATAACAAAAACATAAAATGAACATAGAATGAAAAGGGATGGTAGTCCGTATGTTTTTTATCTTTTCTTTTTTTCTATTTTTTTTCTTTTTCTTTATTTTTTCTATTTTTTTTTCATACACTCTTACCCTACCATCCAAAATAATACATCATAGGGAATGAACATTTCCCTTACACTTGAATTTTTACATACTTTACAATGAACTAAACTAATGACTCGAATTAAGAAAATCAAAACACTTGGAGCACTTTTAAGACTAGCGTACATATGGGGGTAATAAATGATGTTCTTCCCCATTACTCCATAAAATAAGTACTTTACCCATGAGTCCCAATCGTCCCAAAACAATATGTACAAGGATATGACTCGACTTAGCAACCATGTAATCAATTAGATAGTTAACTTAGGGTTTAACAAATAACAATAATGCACTAAAAATGAGCGCATACACGGAAGGCTAAGGCGATTTGGTTGTACATTTAAGTGGGGTGTAACAAATTCTTCCTTTAAGTAAAATGCTTAAAGTTAGAAACGAAAAGATAGGCTCAGAGGGGTGTACTAGGGGTTTCGTGTACTAAAAATGAGTACAACGCTAAAGTGTGGGAAAAATTAGTTGACTTAACTAGCCAAGTAATATGACTTAAATGGTCAAGTAATTATGATACGGGTTTAACACAAGGGTAATCCTAATGCCTCTTATCATGTAGTAAATCCTACTACACGAATGTAGTCTCACTAGCGGTCTCGGGATGCATCACTAACGCAAGTTCTAGAATCTAAATGCTACCGGTACACTCATAAGCACTAATAGTAAATGCTTTTCCTATCAAATCTAAAGGCGAACCTCACATATTTGGGTGGAAAATTTTTCTGAAAGTACGGTTATGTGCTAGTCATACAATCTCCTATCCATCAGACGCTTGCTATGGCTAAAGTTTCACTCCTAAATGTTGTAAAAAATTTTAAATTTGACGCTAAAATTGCACTAACAAGTATTTCTCATAGTTTTATTGCACATCTACCATTAGACAAAACAAACTCAAGCGAAAGTGCATATGTAAGGTATCATCTTTTTACCCTCCCCTTACACTTAAGATGAACATTGTCCCCAAGGTTCAAGTAAAGAATGTAAAAGTGAAAAAGTAAAAAGAATGAAATCAAATACTCCCCTGATTCGCTCGGTATGGATAATAGGGTGGCCAGGTTAAATCTTCCTCCAAAAAAATGAACAATCAAAGCTTCTCTTCCAGAATAATAAATCATCTTCTTGTCATACATAACCTGTAAATCCTGAGAAAATAGACAAGACAACCTCGCATAAAATCGGCGGCAACCTATATAAGTTACTAAATCCTAGAAAACAAAATAAGATATAATGCTTGTGGAATGAAGTTTGCAGATTTCCTGGAGATTATAAAACTTAATAATTCACAAAAACCATAAGACTCCGTTAGAAAAACAAAACTGGTAAAATTTCCAGATTTTTACACGTGACGCCGTCAAGAGTTAACTCGTGACGCCGTCAGAAGTGACCTACAGAAATTCTTATGTTAAGTTTCCGGAAAATTTCTGGAAAAACTTGGTCCTACTTCCTGGAAAATCCTGCAAAACTTTATTATGACTCAATACAAGCATTTGACTCTAACAAATACGAATATACATGTTCATTTAATATTGTGGAGAATCATGATCGGTTTGTTTCTTAAAAACATATTTGGGGTTTCCCCTTACACTTATCTTTTGCAAAAATACTTTTAGGTGGAGTTAAGACTAGGCTAAAACAACAAAGTAAAGTATTTCCACTACTTAGTTGAGAAACATGATCAACCAACAATAAAAATAAAGCATGCATACGGAAGCAAATAACAAACAAACAAAATAAAATCACACAAAACATGGGTTGCCTACCAAGAAGCGCTTTTCTTTATTTACGAGTCTTGTAGCTAGACTCAAGGTCATGGGTTAGGTTTTCCTTTCCCATTTTTGTGCTGACTCAAAACATCTAACCCAATTCTCATCACGCTTGTATTCCGGGCCTAGATTCATGCAACCCGAATAGTATGTTCTCCTCCTCTCATAATAGGCTTCATAAGTAATTCCATCTTCCTTAACCTCATAGGGTCGAATCTCATCAATCTGTAGATTCTTGATGCCCTTTAATTCTTCCTTCACATGAGGCATCATAAAAGTGATCTTCTCTATTCCATCAGTAAACTAAGCTATCCCCTTCTCATGGTCGTAATACATCTTAGTTTTCTCAACAAAAGGCTGTCCTAAAACTACTTCTCCAAGGTGTGGATCAATAATGCCTCTAACATCTTCTAGGATTACAAAGTCGCATTGATAAGTAAAATTTCCTAAAAAGATGTGTACCCCGTTAACTCTCCTGACAAAGTTACATAGCCTATTAGAATTGTAAGGGTCTTTTCTAGGGCTTAACCTTTCGTTCATTATCCAATTATAATAGAGCCTGGACATGATATTCATGGGTGCTTTTAAGTCAATGTATGTATGCTCTCTAGACATGTACCCAATCATGCAAGGAATTTTTATGTTCCTGAAGTTATGCCTCCTAATCCATGGTGTCTTTCTATATTTCGAGGGGCAAGGATGTTGTAAGAGGAACTTGTGGTAACTCAATTCATCCGGGGTTGGAGCGAAGTTTGTAAAATCAATTTTCATTTGGAGAGGCTTAATGAATTTCTTAAATGTGTTAGCTTCTCTCTTTCTTCTTTTATGCGCAATAGGCCTCTTGCTAATTTCTAAACGGCGACTCTCTGATACTAGTACAAACAAAAACACGAATAAATAAGATAGACTAAAGAAAACCTAAAAATAAAAAATAAAATCTTACTAGAAAGGAATCTAGCAAGTAGACCTAATAAAAAGAGATTCTAACCTAGACAATAACTATTCCCCGGGCTGCGGCGCCAAAAACTTGATACGTGGGAATCGCACCAGGCTTTACCTCTCAAGGGATCTTGAGAAGCTTACAACCCCCACTAGGCAGTGTACCTGATCGTTGTAGTATAGTATAGTGACAAGTACCGGGGGATTGATCGTTCAGCTAGAAATAGTGTCGCTAGGATTAGAAAACCTAAATACTAGCTCTAAAGATGAGGGATGATTATTTTTGTATTTTTATATTTTTTTAGAAAGCAAGTAAAAATCTCGGGTTTGAAAGATTTGGGCGGAATTAGTTGCTAGTCAACTAACCCAATACTAAAGATGCAATCAAAATAAAATACTAGAAATGAAAATAAACTAAATTATACTAAGGTTGTGAACAATAAGTGGAGAAAATGTGTTTACTTAGATTTCACTACTCCCTAGATATCTTTTACACGTTCATTACTTGTTATAGTTGCGTGGATGACGGATTGTATTCCTTAATACCATTCATGGGGTGGCGCACTTAATTCCCCAATCCTATGAGTGCCTACTTCACTCCTATGTCGAGCCGGCTAAGAAGCTCCTAACATGGGATCATTAGAATTTACTCATGCATTAAATACAACCAATAAAACATAGTGCACGTCAATTCATGTTTCCTAAGACGTTCAAGCATGTTACCATTTGGAGATCTGCCAGTTGTCTTAAGCCTAACATCGAATTCATTCATCCAATACAACCATAAACAAGTAATTAACACATAATTAACATCTAGGTTTCATTAGATCCAAGCAAACACAAGATAGATCTAGCCTAGCATGATAGAATTAAGACAAGAACAAGATATAGACAACCAACACATAGACATATTGATTGAATTGAAAGAATACTTATCTCAATTACACATGAAAGGGATCAACGGCTAAGAACCCTTGAAAAACCTGTAAAATTCGTACCAAGTTCGTACTTAGGGTTTCTCCAAAACTTCTCTTTTTTTAATGTGAAAATTAGAAAACTATATATAGGAAATAGGGTCTGACGGCGTCAAGAACAAATTTGTGACGCCGTCATCTCGCTGCCAAAATACTCCTCGGACTGCCTTGATCTACTTTTGACGCCGTCATGTGTTATGTGTTTCCAGGCCGTCATGCATTTTACTCTTGACGCCCTACCTTGTGACGCCGTCATTTCTTTACTGGATCGGCATGGAAATTACTCTTGACGCCGTTAGAATTTTCTTCTTGACGCCGTCACCTACTGTTCCCAGCAAGGAAAATTAAGACTTTGGCGTTTTCTTCACTTTTATGCTCTAAAAACGTCCGAATTGCTTCCTTTTCTAGATTTCTCTCCCAAAGTACCTAAAATCACAAAAGGAACGATTTAGGGCAATATTTGATCAAATAAATTCGAATTCGGGCTTAAATGACCCCCTAAAAGTGGTTCATTTTTCGCCTCATCAAGGACTGCGTGAGAGATGAGAGAAACAAGTGAGCCAAAAGATAATGAAACCCTAGCTCCATCTCAATCTTTATATAGCCCAATGTTACACATAAGTCCCTGCACATACAAAACTAACAGAACTAACACCAAAGTTAAGTATTAGTAAATAAGACTAAGAAACTTTTCATATTAAACCCTCAAGTTTAGTAAGTTTGACATAAAGATATTTTCCAATATATATGATTGTTCTTTTTGTGTACTACAGCGTTTTGCTGCTCTTATTATGAGGATAAGAAAGCCCAAAACTACAGCATTGGTTTTTGCTTCCGGGAAGGTGGTGAGTTTTTCAAGACCCAGAACATAGTCGCGTTGAACTTGATTCGCCTGCACTATGCAAGACACTCTATAAATCACATCCGTCATCTTTTTTATTGTATCTTGTTTCTTCAGGTTTGTACCGGTGCCAAGAGTGAACAATCATCAAAAGTGGCAGCAAGAAAGGTACACGAACATAGTAAAAAATAATTATTAATAAAATGCAGAACCCTTACAAACACTATAGTATAAAACAAGCACATAATACTACTATTACCGTGCTTACAGACTTCATTTTTGTTTTCAGTATGCTCGAATTATACAGAAACTTGGTTTCCCAATAAAATTTAAGGTAAGACACTCACACTTTAGTGTTGTTTGCTTCTATAAACTTATCTTATCATACATAATATTTTGTTACTTAGTCATATTGTCTTTGGTATACACTTGTAGTATTTCAAGATCCACAACATAGTGGCATCATGTCACGTCAAATTTCCCATTAAACTTGAAGGACTTTCATTCTCTCATGGTGCTTTCTCAACTGTAAGTTCACGTTTGAGTTTGTATGATCCCCTAAACCACTCAATGTGTAGTGGGTTCTGTAAATAATTTGATGCGGTGGACTGGTGGTATAGTATGAGCCTGAACTATTCCCTGGAGCGATTTACCGAATGAAGCAACCTAAAATCGTGTTGCTCATCTTTGTTTCCGGGAAAATTGTACTTACGGGTGCTAAGGTGAGATAACTCAACCTTGGTCAATGTTGATTATTAACATATAGCGCTGTATTTTTATTTACCTTAAACTTTACCCCATTTGGTTGTGCTTACAGGTCAGAGATGAGACATACATTGCCTTTAAGAATATATATCCTGTGTTGAATGAGTTCAAAAAGATTCAACAATGGTATGCCATTTTTCATGGAAACTTGAATTATGTATTCTCCTTTTCCCCCGTCTTCTATTAAGAACATGCTCTAATATATGCATTTACATGTTATGCAGATTTCATAGTTCGGATGATAAAATACATCCCATTTTCAGAAATGTCTTAAATTCACAGACGACAAATATGGGAGGAAAGCTACATAACTTTTAAATCATGTCCCTTGAAAAAATATCCGCACGAAAAAGTTGTGTAACTGAGAACTGGCATCTTTATGCTATTCAATGTTTCGGTAGAGAGTAGGTTTTTCCATTTCTTATAATGTTTCATAGACAATTTTTGGGGATCTCCTTTTTTTTTTTTCTTCAAGAGCTTGAAAGAAATGGACCCTTTGTCAATCATGGTCATGATGTGTTAATGTTTCAACCTTCGAACAACTTTGTTACCTTTCCGGCCAGAATTATTAATGTTACCAATTTGAAAGCGACAACGTTAGTGGTTCATGTAGTCTTGTTTGTTGAGTTGTGGGTCATAACTCGTATAGCACCAGAAACTCTTTCATTATGAAACCCTTCTGTCTTATTACCTATATTAAATTGATTATAGTGAAATCTTCTTGCATAAGTGGATAGCGAGTTACTATTATTATTATTTTTTTTCCACAATCAACCACAAGTAGCATGGGTAAAAAAATGTCCGGATCGAGTTGGGTTGACAAGCAAACAGTACTGATCTTTTTGAGATACAACACAACCTAAACTGACCCATTTACAAATGGGTTGAATTGTCACCTCTACTAGAAGTAAATAGTAGTTTCCTTGACGTACGTCCTGATAAGTGATCATATGGATCATGCTTGTCAATGATTGGGGAGATAGCATCATTCCTATCCATCCAGCTGCAGGGTAATTACAGTATTACACACCCACTTGAGAGTAACATCAGATGACAGATGGCGCAGGACAATCTTTCAAACATATACTTATAAAGTCCGCGTGACTATCTTTGAAGCCACTTTCGAATACTTGATTAGCCGCGGGCTTTGTAACTCGTTGTATACAAAGATTTTAATGTTTCATGAGTACACAATGAATGGGGTGAATTGGATTAGTCATTTAGTCCATTGAACTCGTTGTTGCTTGATTGCATACATTGTTGAAGATGCAAGTTGAAGATGCTATAATTTGACGTGACACTTTGGACACCAAGTTGCGTGGGATCTAAGCAAATGACGCTCATTTGTTTATCTTCTTACGTGTTAATCCGGTTAACCAGAAGTTTACTATTTTAACTGATAAAGTACATGTCGCCCACTACATCTTTATAGTTGACATTACACGTCCTTATAATATGATGTTATGCATCTTACGACTAAAAGATATCTAAAGAAGGATAACGTTTAACAACATGCTAAAAATTGCTCTATTTTAATGATGTCAAAAGCATATGTATTTATTTATTTATTTTTATTTTTCAAAAAAGGGAATTAGTTTTAAATGGATGTAACATTTTAACCACATGACGTAACAAGTCATACCACTAGTGTCAATAATCCGGATATATCTCGTCAGTAAGCACATTAACGTCATTGTTTGCCCCGGAAACAGAATCCATAAGTCTTGTGAGGCAACCGCTTCCATTGAAATGAATGGATGTGGCCCATCATCCCTGCAATATCGAGCGTGATATGCATTTGGACAATTAGCCCACGACCAACCCATACAATTAATGCTTCCTAACATCTCAGGAAACCCATGTTTATCATCGCGATAAGAATAGAGTTTTTGGACATTAGTATATGACTATAAGTAGGTATTCCCAAAAACTTCTCTCCATATAAGTCCATAATAGTCTTACATCAATTTTTGAGAGATTCACGAGAAGTTATCACATCCATTTGTGAATATTCTTTACCTTGCAGACATAAGTGCTTCTTTTCACTTCTTTTCTCTTCTAAGTTTCAGACATTATATTTCAATTCTTACATCTTCTTTCACAAGGCTTACATCTCTTTCTCGATATATGTTTTTATACGTTTTCGTCTGTTTCTATACGTTTTAGTTATTTTTATACGTTTTCGACCATTATTTATGTTTTTGTCTGTTTTTTTACATTTTCGTCTGTTTTTTTTACGTTTTAGTCCGTTTTTTAGGTTCTCGTCCATTTCCTTACATTTTCGTCCATCTTCATATGTTTTTACGTTTTCATCTGTTTTTTTACGTTTTCGTATGATTTTTTTTTACTTTTTCGTCCGTTTTTTACGTTTTATTCCGTTATTTATGTTTTCGTCATTTTTTTTACGTTTTTGACACTTGTTTATGTTTTCGTGTGCTTTTTTACAATTTCAACATTTTTTCACGTTATCATTTTTTTTTTTTTTTTTTTTTTTTTTTTTTCTTTTTATGTTTTTGTCTATGTTTTCGCCTGTTTTTTTACGTTTTCGACCATATATTTTTACGTTTTCATCTGTTATTTTATGTTTTCGTTCGTTTTTTTACGTTTTGATACGTTATTTTACGTTTTTGATTGTTTTTTTAGTTTTTCGTATATTTGTTTAGGTTTTCGTCTATTTTTTACGTTTTTGTCCATTTTTTATATTTTCGTCTGTTTTTTACGTTTTCGACCATTGTTTACATATTCATTTGTCTTTTTACGTTTTTTTTTTTTTTTTTTTAGCGCAAACAACTAAATGCAGATAAAGACTTTAGATATGCTTCTTCTTCTTCTGTAGACATAATTTGAAGATGAGGAAATAAAAACTTTGAAAAAACAAATGACCCCTGAGTTTTTTCAAAACCTTTGTACGCACCTAGCTTATGATATGAAAAGGACAAGTAAGTTGAGGTACCTATTGAGTTAGTTCTAAGATTGTATATAAAGTTTGTGTGTTCTTTCTTACATAATACAAGGACCAAAACAAAACACTCAAACGTAAAAACAAGAAAAAACATAAAATCCCACAATTTCCAGATCAAAACACAATCAAATCCATTAATTCTTCATCACCATCATGGCAACTGTTGACACCTTTTCTTCATCTTCACAATCATGGCCAAACCCTAACCCTAACCCTAATTCAGATTCCGACAACGCCACCGACCAATCTCAACTTCCCGGCAACGGCACCACCGACCAAACCCAAACCCAAACCCTAATCCCAACCGGCAATCACACCCACACCCACACCCAGTTATCCTTATTCCACGTGTCATTCAACCAAGACAACGGCTGTTTCGCTTGCGGCATCAACCAAGGCTTCAGAATCTACAACTGCGACCCTTTCCGGGAGATTTTCCGGCGCGATTTCGATACCGGAGGGGGTATCGGCATCGTTTCCATGCTTTTCAGGTGTAATATATTGGCTTTGGTAGGTGGTGGGACCCACCCGCAGTATCCGGTTAATAAGGTCATGATTTGGGATGATCATCAAGGGAGGTGTATCGGGGAGTTGTCGTTTCGGTCCGAGGTTCGGGGCGTGAGGCTGCGTCGTGATCGGATTGTGGTTGTGTTGGAGAATAAGGTGTTTGTGTATAATTTTACGGATTTGAGGCTGTTGCAGCAGATTGAGACGTTTGGGAATCCGAAAGGGCTGTGTGAGGTTTCGCAAGGGAGTGGGGAGTTTGTGATGGTGTGTTTGGGGTTGAGGAAAGGGCAGGTCAGAGTTGAGCATTATGCGAGTAAACGGACTAAGTTTGTGTTGGCGCATGATTCCAGGATTGCGTGTTTTGGGTTGGCGCAGGATGGGAATGTGGTGGCGACTGCGAGTAATAAGGGGACGCTTGTTCGGGTGTGGAATACTCATGATGGGACTTTGTTGCATGAGGTATGGGTTTGTTTGGTTTATTGGTTATTAATGTTGTTTATTGTATGTCTAGCTATAGTCTAATGTAACCGCCACCAAGGTGGCCTAGTTGTTAGGGGTCCTGATGTCCTTACAAGCCTTCTTAGGTAAACGTCTTAGGGGTGTCTAGGGAAAGGGTTCAGAAATGGTCACGGGGATAGCCCCGTTAGGCCACGTACATCGGTACATATGAGTTAAAGCCTCAATTACTGGTCACCTAAAAGGGAAAAAAACCTTATTCGTTTGTTATAGTTCAATGTCTGTAGGAGGTGTTGGACATAGTTTTAAGAGGCAAATTAAGATTGGTAGTTGCTGCGACGAAACTAATTATTAAGTTGCTAGTTTTTGGTAACATGCTTTTACGAAGCACTTGGCACCAACAAAACAATTAGTACAACTACAAGCTTAGCCAAAACGTATGTCGTTTCACGTGCCATGCTTGTAGCTGATTAAGATGATTCAATATTACATAAACCTGTATCAGTTATGGTATTGGTCTTGGCTTAGTGTGTACATTTGTGTGAACTATTAAGGGAAACAAATCCTTTTTAGATCAATTTGGATAATGATTGCTGCCGTAATGAATCTCTCAGTTTTTTTAGTTACCTAGTTCATGATTACCATAGGTCGCAGCTGGAGAATGCCTTCTCAGAGAGTTAAATACAAATTATTTTTTAGCTTTTTTGATTGATTTGGTGCCACTTATGGTTAATAAAGATGATGCTGGTTATCTTATGTATGGAGTTCTATGCCGAGATCATGGCAATCGGATAGATTTACCTAGTTGGCCGTCCGTTTCAGCTTCAAAGTTCAAACACTCGAATTTTTATCTACGACGTTAATATAATTCATATTCTACACCATGCCTAGACTGCAAGGTTATCTTCGATTGTCGTATCTTATACCTTATAATATGTAAATCACAGTGACATGTGACAACATGTTTGCTCGTGGAGTTTGCATGATGCCCTGCTTTCTTTTTCTTTCGAGGCAACTATGTTTTTTTTGTCCGTGTTAGAAAGGCACATAAGATAAGTTTCTTATTGAAATGGTATAATTTCAGTCAGGAATGTGGACATGTGATATGAGCTAAAATGGGTCTTTGATGCTTGCACATTATCTCAAATAAGATGATAGTCTTTAACATGATCATATGAGCACACTGTTTACTGTTGAGAAGCTTTCTAGCCACTGTCTCTTTGATTTCTTCTGGATTTTCAAGATGTAGAGTAAAAGAAATCTCTATATTTTGCTACGAGTGACTACAGACATACTGGTAGTTAAGTTGGGTCTCCAATTTTTTGAAAATATAAAATAGCCTTTGAAAAGTTTGATACAAATAAATAGATCCCATGTGTTCTATTGATGTAATAATAATTAAAGAAGGAACCTTTTTTTCTTTCTGAATGATTCTTGTTTGATCAGAAAGTTTTGACGATTATGAGAAATAAATATTCCACAAAAATGTTTACAGGTGACCTTCTATTAAGCCCATGATAAATGAAAAGAAGCACAAAAGTGGATGCATATGTTTGTTAGACACTTCAACTCACTTATTTAATTTATATTGGGACATCGGTAGTTGAAAGTTGAAAGGCTCACTAGTTTAAGATTGTGCAAGAGAATCGTATACATAAAAGCTGACACATGCATATGATATTGAAGACAGTTTCCGTATTACTTTTTATTTTTTCATTTGCTGAGTCTGCCGTATTTGGCTGAAGTTTATAGCTTTATTTGGTTTATAAGAAACATACTATCTTATAGCTATCAGCGCAGTGTGTCAACTAAAAACAATTGGGAACCTGATGCAGGTAAGGAGGGGTGCAGATAGAGCAGAAATATACAGTCTTGCGTTTTCTCCTACTGCTGAGTGGCTAGCCGTCTCAAGTGATAAGGGCACCATTCATGTTTTCAGCCTTACAGCCATTGATCACCCGGACCACAATAGCACTGGTTCTCCTTCTAGCTCACCACGTGCTCTCATTAAAGGTACATCATTGCATAAAAGCTAGAATTTTGATTATTGGAACCATCGTACTTGACATCTCATTGAAACCCTTTTTTCTTGCAAAAAATGTCATCATACTCTTGTCTAAATGTTAATGCATAGTATGGTGTGTTCTGACCTGGAAGTATTACTAATATGATGATTTGTTGTAACCAAGAGCCATAGTGACACAACCAGAACATAGGTTCATCTAGGGGGCGAAAGAAGTGGGCTTAGCGCTCCACTTATTATGTTTATTAGTCGAGGTGGTAAAATTGGCTGTGGTGGGATGGGTCAGGTAACATGTTTATAGGTACAGGTTAGAATGAGTTATTAACGCGCAAGACATTCTTGTATAACTTTTTTTATTATCTGTAAACAGTTGGTGTATCAAATCTTATTACAAACTTTTATAATAATTTAAGTTTTGATTTAGGATGTGATGGCCTTAAACATACACTATGGGTGATTTTCCACTTGTTTGACCCGTTTTAAGCTAAGTTTTTCAATCTTAACCTGTTAGAGATACACCATATCCCAAATAGACCCATTCAGAAGTTCGCGGGTTTTAAGTAAAAAATAATTAGAATGGAAGTACCTGTGACTGTGGTGGAAGAATGTGTTTTTTTCGTACCTTTATATTGTATCGTTCAACGATTTGGTGACTTTCATGACAATTTTTTTCCAGGAGTAATGCCCAAGTATTTTAGCTCTGTGTGGTCGTTGGCTCAGTTTCGTTTGGTTGAAGGTTCTCAATATATTGCTGCATTTGGTCATCAAAAAAATACAGTGGTCATTCTCGGCATGGATGGAAGGTGAGTGAATGATAAGCTTTTCAATATATTTGTCATTTTTATTATTCATTTCGACTAATAAATGATGAATAAGTCCACATGATTAAGTATAACCACATGCTAAAGGATTAAAATGACCTTAGTCCATTCTGTTTTCGGTTTTGAGCTACACTGACATAAGACTGATGCAATAAACTATTTGTGCAGTTTCTATAGATGCCAATTTGACCCAAAAACAGGTGGGGAGATGACTCAGTTGGAATATCACAACTTTATGAAGCCAGACGACGCTTTCTAATTGCTGATAAAAACAGAAGCTGTTGTAATTCTGTTCATGGTATGTTTGTTGTTCATCCGTTGCCCTTTTTCCTCTGTCGAAACTTCTGAAGAAAGGTGTAAATAATGTTGTAAATATGAATGTACATACTGTAACAGCTGTGAACTTGTCAAACTTTGAAAACGAAGACGCGAGAAGGTTATGTTTGAAAACTGTTAAAAGATCATTTGAGATATTCTGCACTTATTTTATATGATAGTTGAATACCATTAGATATTAGTCGAGTGGATTGTTGTTATATGGCCAATGTGGATGCAGCTAACTTGCATAAGCAAAGGACCTGGACCAGTTTGATTGATCAACATGCGGGTCGATCTGGGTCATAAGTTGAAATTGTGACTCACTTGGGTCATGGGTCTGATCAGATCATTAGTTGGGTCTGATGCAAATCTAATCCATACGACAAGGCTATGGCATTTTAAATTAACTTTTGTTTCTCCATTGGATAAGGATCCTCTCATGTTCAAAATGTGCATGAGAGGTAATGTTGTGTTTGAATTGATTGTACTTTTGAATTAAAAAAAAATGTTACTATGTATTAATGACAATGTACAATCAATTCAAACATAACATTATCTCTCATGTTCTATTGAACATGAGAAGATACTTATCCTTCTTGATCACACCAACGTCACAGTTACGTGCCCTACCTCTTTTTCTACAATTTCTTCGGAACTTTGGAATCCAATCACGCATGGCTTTGGTTAGATATTGAGAGGCAACCAGTCATATATTTGGCCGAATTTTAGGACTGTCAATAACACTTCTATTTTTTTAGTTAATCTTTCAATAGTTGGTTGAATTCCAACACATACCACAACGTTTTGATGATATAGCCGTATTAGGAATTTGGAAATGTACTTCATTTCCTGTAAAAGTGTTTTGGCTGACTAACCCATGAAGACCTTTTCAGTTTTTTGAACCTACCAGAAACCAAGAAAGGTTATCTATTATGAATGATAGCTTACATTAACATAGTTTATCAAATTAAATGGAAGTTGTTTAGGAGTTCATAAAGTAATACCAAGAAGGCAAGAAGCTTAGCCATTGACCAACATGTTGGAGGTGTGAATGTGGTTCCACAAAGAAATAAGGGAAAATTACACATATAGGTAACGAACTTTGAAAAATTTTCAATGTTAGGTAACGAACTTTCTAAAATATTAATATAACATACGAAACTTGTTGAAACCGTTAAAGTTATGCAATATGTGCTAGTTTTGCAACTTGTAACCGGTGCAACTGGTTGTACCAGACTTTAATAAAGTTAAGAGTAAATTACACGGATGGTCCTTGTGGTTAGTGTTGACTTGCGTATATCATCCTTTGACTTTTTTTATTGCATTCATAGTCCCTAACTTGAAAACTAGCTTTTTTTTTTTTTTTCTTTTTTTCTTTTTCATTTGGTGATTTGGTCCTACCTTTTTCATCTCCCATCAAACATTTCCATATCTTCTTATACACACCAAACCCAGATAATGAAACAATAAACTAACAAAATATCATACACAACTTTTAGAAGAGAGAAAAAAAAAAGAACAAGAATTCGACCAAACATTTACAATAAAGTGTATAGCGCCACCTCTCTCTGACCAGCCACCACCACTTCGCCGGAAGGCTGTTACACTGCCGATGCTATCTTACCTCCACACATTTGTGGCACACCTCAGATCTGAATTTGTGTTTAGTTATGCCTGTCTACGAGATCTGTAAATGGGTTATAATTTATAAATGAGCTTGGGTGTTTGAAGAGACGCCATAACCACCGACGATGACGCCATAGAGCAGATAATATTGTCTTCGAAATGCACTTAAAAGGAGGAGATTTTCTATTGGAAATGGTCAAATGGAGATACGCTGGCAACAAGTTTCGTATGTTATATTAATATTTTCGTATGGTCAAATGGAGATACGCCATAATCCACGCTACCATTTATTTTAAAATTCAGAGGAAGACATAAGTGATTATATGAGGTCATATGTGGGCCCATAAGCTTAGACGGTTATATTACTTAATATTAAAGGTTACAACAAGTTTCGTATGTTATATTAATATTTTAAAAAGTTCATAACCTAACATTAAAAAATTTTCAAAATTCGTTACCTATATGTGTAATTTTCTTAAGAAATAATTAAAGAGAAAGAACAAATGGGTGACGTTTGCAATAATGCCTCATCTTTTCAAAAGGCTCTAGAATTTCATTCGCCTACCTTCTCGTTGGTCAAAGAGTGACAAAGTTGACTTAATCGAAAATTATTGATTTTTGCTCAATATTTGGAGATATTTCCCTACTTACGATTTGTTGATAAAAAGAAAAAAAAATAGAATTAACAATATTTTAATAGGTTAGACATGTTGTGTTAGATTATGGACATTATTTTAGTAGTCGTATGTTAGGATCGAACTCGAGATCACGGGATTGCACACAATACGTATGAAGAGAAAAAGAAATAATTATTTATAAATGTTATACGTAATTATTAATAAACACAAAACTAGTAATGAAAATTAGTATTTAATGAAAAATGACTAATGACCTATTGACGAAGATTAGGAAAGTAATACTAAGGAAAACTTGAAAACAAGGGAAGGTTCCGGAATCTCTTGGGGATACCAATACCAATCGGCCAAGGGGTGTTCTCCACCTCATTTATGCCTTGAGCTCCAAGTTTCAATTAGTATATATACAAACCCAAGATGTATTATTTTCTCATAACTTGTACACACACATCTTGATGTTTTCTCTCCTTCTTTTTGTCTCATAATCGATCCATCAAACAATTCCATTAGGGATTTGATTTTATTGATCAAACTAAGTTTTGTGTATAATTTACTTGCATAAACTTTTTCTTGAATTAGTACGTGTGTACAAGAACGTGATTCAAACACACTATTGTTTGATTCTTGGATTGAATTACAAAAGAGGTAAGGGGTAATTCTTATAATCCACATAAACCCTAATTAGGGTTCTTGATTTGAAGATTGCAATTGATTCTTGTTCGGGCTAGAATCACAAAGGTATGTTTACTATTTATTATTGATTAATTAATTACATGTTATATGGTCTTGTTATAATTGCTTCCGCTATGCTCACTTGATGTGTTTGGTTTATTTTATATAAATGTCATGATATTATTATTCCAACATTGGCATCTAGAGCCGTTATAATGTGTAATTAATTATCGAAACACATAAAAATTGAATCTTGATTCGTTTAGTTACATGTTTTTAGGGTTTTTAGACTCCTAACCCTAATTTTTTTTATGGGTCGATTTGACTTTAAAGGGTTTTAGGGTTTTTTGGTTTTTGATTTTTTTTAATATGATTAGAAACCCTAGGATGTCATGTAATTTGTTATGCGTTTTAGTAAACGATCTTGGTGCAATATGTTAATTGTTAAGCTTAAATCCATGAAAAAGTGCATATTTGCATGGATTTTATATTGTGTGATAATTTAAATGGTTTAAATTGTATATATATATATATATATATATATATATATATATATATATATATATATATATATATATATATATGTGTGTGTGTGTGTGTTAATGGTTAAGTTATATCGAAACATGTAAATTTATTAATAGATGTCGAATTGGGGAAGACTCCAATATTAAGTAATCAATTATGTGTTATGTGTTATTTGTTTAGTTTTGGCTTACGCAATCGATTTATCGATGTATGTGGCTCTTTTTCCTTTGAAGAAGAAAGCCTCAATTGAATAAATGCATATACACCTAGACTTGATTATTAATATGACTATTGAATAAATTTGCATGTGGCTACATATTTTATACATATTTAATTGCTATGTTATGTATATGTTTATTTGGTTGTTTATTTTTTATTATATATTACTTGTTTTTGTTTATTATTATGGTAGACATATTTATAAATGAAAAGGGTAATTTTGAATAGAAAAATAATATGGACTAAATAAATGGCGAAATTATTTTGGTTTTAAGAGCTTAAATTTCAAAGGATTGGTTGATTGTTGTTTTTGTACGTAATGGTTAAATAGGCTCGACCGAAGTTTACACACTATAAGATGGGTATAAGGTTGGCTTCACATTAAATTGTGGCCTTAGATAGACAACATTCTGTCTTAAAGCTCGTTTGTGTGTAAATTAGACTTACCGAACAACCATTACATGTACACTTCCATCTTAAGAGTGAATTGACCACAATTCCACAATGATTATCCGAAACACTAAGCCTTGGGGCTTATGCAAAAGTATGATATAGTGGACGATAATTGTTGGTAATTCTTTAATTGGTGAACCCGATACCTCAATCAAAACTTTGTTATTTTACTCTTAGCAAATTGGTAATAAAATTGTTTTGTAAAACCAATGTTATGAAGTTGTATGCATGCTTCTTCATACATTATTTTGATTACACGTCAAAATTTGATACCCTTATAAAATTAAGTCGAATATCTAATTAAGAACACTTGAAGTTGTAATTTACGTCATGTGAGAACTTGGCGAGATTGCAATGGAGAGGTAAATTTCATAAATTCATTGCTAGCAGATCAACTGATGTGATGGATTTGTGAGTTTGCAGCTTTTAAGTTAGATGACTTAAATTGAGTAGGAAGTGAGATCTTGGACTCAATGCATTAAGATGGGGATCAAACATGCTTACAATACAAAAGTTTTTTGATTGTAAATCCCATAAATTTAGGAATTGCAATATGATATTGGCAATTATTGTTCGACAATTACCTTGTTGAATACTACCATTACTAGCAGATCAACTGATGTAATGGTACTATGTCAATTAGGATCCTAGCTTTAAGAGAATACTATGGTTTATATGAATATATTTACCAATGGGTATTTTATTTTCTTAAAGATCTAATTATCGAAAATACTGAAATTGAATTTTGTAATTCGTTTTAATGTATTAATGCAACGTTCAAACCGTAAACGTATTTTGGGATTTGGTAAATTGATATCGTTCTGTTTTCAAACAAATGTTTGATTAAGAATAATTTACTTAAAAGACAAAAGAAGTCTACTTTCTATGAAAGAAGAGTGAGATACAATCCTATTTTTTTTCGTGAATGAAAAAAGATAATAGGAATATTAGATATGTCTAAATTCTAATATATAACTCATAGCAAATTTTTAATAGTTAAGAAAATTGTGAATATTTTCCATAGGGATTTCATCATCCTCATTTGGTGATTAAATTCTTAGTAACAAATATGATATTTTGTTAACAGAAAATTATGTATGACATTTTATGAGTTATTATAATTAGAAGCTAGACTAATTACCGCAAAATGTTTAAAAACAAACTAGTTGTTTTAACTATTTTAAAGGTGCTACATACATTGTAGGATGGTAGACCTATTAAGGAAGAAATTGCATGCCCAATTTTTCAAGTTAATAGCATTTGGTGGATAGTCCATCATTTACGTAGTAGAATACACCTTTTAATGCATAAGTAATTGTTACGTATGGACATTTAAAGGTGTAGGAAAGTTAAAAGCACACTATTTTCTTTTACTGGATATGAAACATTTACAATGTTGTTAAATTCAGTGGGAGTATTGTGTACTTATTACTGGTTAAGGAATTATTGTAATGATCTTTAATTCAGTGGGAGTTACAAGCTTTGACATCTTGGTAGCTAAAGATAATTACTTTCCAAGTGTAGACACTCATACTTTTAAGGATAGTCTTGTACGTTTCCTTACTAGACATTGTTGTTTTACATATACTTGTTATGCTAAAATCTATGACACAATCATATTGAACACATAAACAAATGCATGGCATGTTGTTTATCAACTATATGAGGTTGTTCCATGCACAAGTGGAAGAAATGTTATCTTTAATGTGTGCAAGAAACAACTTATAAAGATATGATTTAATGGATTCTCTTGACTACAAGGTAAGAGAATAATGTTCTAATATTAATTCTAGAAACACTTGGTGTTACAATTTATGTTATGTGAGAGCTTAGCTAGATTGCAACAACAAGGTGAATTTCATATTGTCATTACTAGCAGATCAACTGATGTAATTGAACTATGAGAATTTGCAGTTTCTAAATTAGAATAATGTTCTGATATGAATTATACTAGGCTAATTCAAGAAACATTTGGTGTTACAATTTATGTTATGTGAGAGCTTAACTAGATTGCAACAACAAGGTGAATTTCATATTTTCATTACTAGTAGATCAACTGATGTAATTGAACTATAAGAATTTGCAGTTTCTAAATTAGATACCTATTAGAACATGTGTCAATATGATATCAAGACTACTTTAATTTATAGATTTATGAATTCATGGAATGACATAAATTAATTAAGTAATCAAATGCTACTTCAATCTGAATATTTATGTGTTCTTGGAATGACATAAATAAATGAAGAAATAATGTTATTTACATTATTGTGAAGTAATAAATTAACTTGAAATTACAATTGAAACCAAAAGATGATGTTCATAATTACTTTAGTTAAACATGTTTATGTTTCATTGTAAAGATATAAACATAAAGTCTTTTAATTGTTACAAGACTTATAATAAAGTAAGACGTTATCTTGTTGTGTTTTTTAAATTAAGACATATACATGAAGTTATTAAATTGTTAAATGACTTATAACGTATAGTGGGATTGTAACAGTTTATGTTTTCTTGTAAAGACATGGACATGAAGTGACTTTGTAAAAAGTACTTGTGTTATAAAGCATGTAATTGGCTTGAATATTATTATACCATTAAAATGAATTAGTTGGTAAATAGACAAGTCAAAAGGAATATGGTTATCTTTAATATTGTTAGATTGTCTTACAATATTAATACTAATGAGATATCAAATGTTTATGGTATGTTCAGTTAGGAAAATCAAACTCTTGTTAAATTGTTTGATTAAAGATAACTATGACTTCTTTTCTTCCAAAAGTTATCAAGGTTAAAATATTGAGTATGCCTTGGACATATTTAATAAAACTCCAACCTAGAAGATTAATAAGACATCATCGTATGATGGAATGTGATGAATGTGATGAATTACATTAAGTCTTAAATTGAAGTTCTAAATTTGTTTAACTGCTTATGAAGAGGTTATTAACAAAGTAAAGTCAGGAACTGTCAATATGTATTTGTAATATCCCAAAAGAGAATATTGTATTGTTGCTTTATTTGCTAAGTATTTAAAGATAGTCTTTAAATTGCTAAAAGCAAGTGGGAGTGTTGATCTTTAAAAGATAAAATTACAAGATACATAATCTTCTAAAATACACTAGTAAATATCATGATGAAGTTTGACGTTTGAATATTAAATCTCAACATGATAATAAAGTTTGACATTTAAATGTTAAATCTCGATATGATGGAATTATCATTCATTGAAAAGCAATATATCTCAGATATTTGATTAATATGCTGAGGGCTATGATTTGCAGGTTTATTGTAAACCTGATAATCATTATGATACATTACCAAATATGAATTTGGGTAAAGTATACATGATATGAATGATTAAGATGCTGTCCATAAAGATAATCAATTTTAGAAACTTGGTTTATCTTAATAGTTAGACTAGAAAATGAAGATGAGTTTCTTCAAAGATTAGGTAACCTTTGTGGTTTAAATCTTTGTATAGAAATCATATGGACAATATTGTGCACGTATTTAATGCATGTCTTATGACAAGATTATTAATCACACTTAAGCAATTAACTGTGATTGAATATTCTTTTCTAAACACATTAAATATATAAAGATTATGATTGTCATATTTATGAAATTGACAATGGAATATCAAAACTCTTTCTTGAGTGATTATTTGAGCGAGGACGATAAGTAATCAAAAGAAGTTTATGAATTCAAATAAATCTTTGGAAGTGTACAAAGTGCAATAATTCATGGATGGATAAATGCATGCATCTAGAAGCTTACTCCTATATTTAATTATTAAATTCATGTTTTGATTTATAATTGAAATAAGATAATTTCTAAGTATTCCTAAAAGCTAGTGAGAGTATTATGTTTAATTTCTTAAATCATATATGTTGTAGAACATATAAAAGGTAACATTCCATATATGTTAAAAGTTAAGTCTTAGTTTGGAATGAAACTTTAAAGATTTAGGAAATAAGACATACAACCTTGGAATGAATGTTTATTGTTGAAACATGTGCGATAAATAAATCTAATATAACATGATATATTATTTAGAAAGTCTAAATGGATATGTACAACATGAATAAAATTTAAGTATGACTCGAAGATTTTTCATGAACATCATGTTTTGTTGTATCATGCTTGATTCCAAGATGATTTGGAAATATTAATATCTAATTAAAAGTTATTAGATAACTTGTGTAATATTCTAAAAGAATATGTTTGATTATAGAATCACATCCTAAATCTGGAATAATTTCCAAATTCTATAGATGAACAATTTTTCAATTGTTATGAAAATTATCATAGCCAACAAACTTGAAAGTTTGAAGGGCATCAAACATTACACAATAGATATTAATGTTTACGGAAAGTTTTAATAGTATATTGTTGTTGCATACAATGATGCTAAATGAAATTGAGATGACACTCAATACTAGTTATGGTAAAGATTTCATCTTTGGCTATATGTACTAGTTATGCTTAGTAAGAGCATAGTTGCATTATACATTAAGAGAACAAGAATACTTTAAACTTTAAAATGTTTGGAAGTTTGATTATCATAAATTGGTGGTTAAGGATGTCACACATTTATGAAAGATTATAAGGCATTATCAAAATAGTTGAGTATGCATATACAAGAACTTCAATTGTTGAATTCTTGAAATAAGTATTCTCAAAATTCCGATAGATCAAAGTTGGATGATTTATGTCTTGTCAACAAGTATGAATGTCATTACTTGAGACATAATTCATCAACAAGAGTTATCATGCATTGATCTATTTAGTATTTGGATAAGAGATGTTAAACAATTATTATGATAAATTGAATTACATGGTATGTTTAATTTATAATATATTGTATCCTATATTTGTATGTTTAATCCATGAATAAATGTTATTCTAAATTGTCCGTTGTCAGTTAATAATATGGGAATATTATTAAATCAAGACAAATCTGAAGGTTGCTATAATATACTTAAAGTATATTGATGCGTAGACATTTCATTTCAGATGATATTCAATGATACCGAATATAGGACTTATCCCAACTACATGATGTTACTTTATGGATTTTGTTATTAAGTAAATCATGAGAAGTTATCCTCAGACTTGAGATGCAATATAAGTGTCATGAATGTAGTACATTTTTGTGGAACAACTTAACGCTATACGTAACTGGTAGTCATAAGGGTTGTTTTCGAAAGTGTTACAAAATTTGTGGGTTTTGCTTGTAGTCAAGATAGAATTTGTTCCTTCAAATTTAGTTTTGGAGTTTAATACAGCTGGGGCCCTCGTAGGGTTGTCAAGATGTTTGCATGGCCGTGCCCAAGATCTTCCCTGAATATGTTCAGATGATTTGGTAATCTTGATCAATCACTAACAACGAGAAACAGAATGGTTAATTAAGAAATGACTTTGATCCATATCCTTATTAACATGGTATTAGAAACAAAAGGATAATAATGAGAAATCATTAAAAGGTTTTTCCATGAGCCTTACTCGAGATCGTACTAGAGGCATCGGCGTGTTGCAAGACGCTAACCGACGTGATTACACTATTAAAATATGTCCAAGTGGGAGCTGTTAGATTATGGACATTATTTTAGTAGTCGTATGTTAGGATCGAACTCGAGATCACGGGATTGCACACAATACGTATGAAGAGAAAAAGAAATAATTATTTATAAATGTTATACGTAATTATTAATAAACACAAAACTAGTAATGGAAATTAGTATTTAATGAAAAATGACTAATGATCTATTGACGAAGATTAGGAAAGTAATACTAAGGAAAACTTGGAAACAAGGGAAGGTTCCGGAATCCCTTGGGGATACCAATGCCAATCGGCCAAGGGGTGTTCTCCACCTCCTTTGTGCCTTGAGCTCCAAGTTTCAATTAGTATATATACAAACCCAAGATGTATTGTTTTCTCATAACTTGTACACACACATCTTGGTGTTTTCTCTCCTTCTCTTTGTCTCATAATCGATCCATCAAACAATTCCATAAGGGATTTGATTTTATTGATCAAACTAAGTTTTGTGTATAATTTACTTGCATAAACTTTTTCTTGAATTAGTACGTGTGTACAAGAACGTGATTCAAACACACTATTGTTTGATTCTTGGATTGAATTACAAAAGAGGTAAGGGGTAATTCTTATAATCTGTTAATACAAATATCGCCTTAAAACGTTATTTATATTTTACGATCTTCGCTAAGTTTTGTTAATGGCAAATATAAACTTAGTTTCTAAGTAAAACACAATCTTAGTTTTAAAGACTTGCATAAACTAGACTTTTGCTACATTTTACATTTCATAAAACACAACATCTTTTATTTTCTAAAAATAGAATTGTCACATCACATTTATGGCAAGTTTTGTCATTATACATTTATGGAAAGAAATGAGTTTGACTTACTTTGATGTTGCTTGCAAGTTTAGTGTTTGACTTGATATTATGTGATGTGACATTGTTTGGTTTGCAAGAGTAATGAGATGTGACTTTGTTTGGTTTGCAAGATTTATTGCAAAACCAACTGCAAGCTCGGCGGTACCCTGGAGGTACACGAGCGGAACCCTTTTGAGGGGTCCGCCTGATCCGCCAGACCTGCAGAAGGTTTGGCTATAAATATTGAGCCACAAGTTGAATTTTGGCTCATCACTTGACATTATATTTTTACACACACAATTCACTCTTTCATCTAACCTCTTAACATTTCATATGTGAAGTTTCTTTTTGTAGCAAAGAGATTCACAAGATTACTAAAAGTAACAAGTATTCAACACAACGTTGCAAGACTTGTTAGCTTAGCATTGTGTAGACTTGTGTAGTTTACACTTCATTTGATTGTGTATTTTCAGTAGTGATCGGTTAGTATTTTAGTCCTCAAAATACGAAGTATATAGGGAGTAGTTGTACCCTTGTAAAGAACTAACAGGAGTGGTTGTATCCTTGGTAAAGAACTCGACATCTAGCTTTGTGTCGGTAAAAGTATAAGCGACGTGTAAGGTTTTCTCCGCCGGTGAAAGGAGCTTGTTAACTAGTGAAAGAAACTCTCGAGTTGGATACTCGGGGCGTGGACGTAGGGCAAGGAAAAAGAGTCCTTGTAGCCGAACCACGATAAATACTCGTGTTGTGGTTTGATCGTTTCTTTCATTTACTTGCATGTTATATATTGTGTTTGTGTACATATCTTTGATCAAACGGAAAGTTTCAAAGCTAATTTAACAAGTTAAAAAGATTTTAATCGGTAAACTATTCAACCCCCCTTATAGTTTTCCACATAATCCACATAAACCCTAATTAGGGTTCTTGATTTGAAGATTGCAATTGATTCTTGTTCGGGCTAGAATCATAAAGGTATGTTTACTATTTATTATTGATTAATTAATTACATGTTATATGATCTTGTTATAATTGCTTCCGCTATGCTCACTTGATGTGTTTGGTTTATTTTATATGAATGTCATGATATCATAATTCCAACATGTTGGTCAGTGTTTGGTTTGACATCAAATAAATCGAAAAATAAATCAGTCCGAAACCGAATAAATCCGAACTGGAATTTTTAATCGTGTATGATTTGGATTGAAACCAAATCGAATTGTATAATCAGTGTCTGGTTTGGTTTATGGTTTGACAAAAATTTAACCAAACCGAACTTAAAAAGCCGAACATCTATATCCATTTAATAAAAATTAAAGAATATTTAGGGGCAATTATAATTCTATATTTCCTCAACACATGCTTTAAATGCATTGTATTTATGCAATAAAAACTTGTGTTTTGAGTAAATATGAAATTTTGATATTTAAGTTGGTTAAATATGAAATTAACCTCAATATTTATATACGTAGTTTCTAATTTTCTATCATATCATTGTAACTAATAGTTCTAAAATCCTAAAATATAGTTTACATTAAACATCTTGGGTAAAGATCTAGTGAGAAGAAAACTTAAAATGAGAAGGACGAGAAATAATTATAACCATACATTTGAGATGCATCAACTTGATTTAGATGCATCTCTATTCATTTAGATGCATCACAATTAGTTTCGATAGTAATTTTGAAGTGAAAACGATGAAAAGTAGTACTAACAACAAATTTCACCCGCAGAGGACGAAAAATGTATAGGATTCGTCTAACTTGATGAAATACATCTAATATATGTATATGCATCTAATTTTTTGTTAAAAAATATATTATGGTGCATCTAAAAGACTAGTGATGCATCTAGTTTAAGTCGATGCATCTCAAATATGTAGTTATAATTATTTCTCATCCTTCTCATTTTAAGTTTTCTTCTCATTTGATCCTTGGTCTAAACATCTTAGCATAAAGTTTTCCGTTGTATATTCAAAATTTTGAGTTAACTTACTTCTAGTTGTTGTTCAAAAGTTGAAGTGTTTATTAGTTATTTAGTAGATTATGTTATAAAGTTTACTTGAATATGGTTTTATTGGTTTTAACCGAAATCAAACCAATCTTTAATTGGGTGTTTGGTTTGGTTTTATCTGTTCCAAAATTGATTTGATTTGGTTTTAGCTTTGCTTTTTCGAATTTCCAAACAGAGGAACCGAAGCCATACAAAAACCTGAAAACCGAAACTATGAACACCCCTTACCTTACTAAAGCAAACTGAAATTAGCATGTGTGAATTACTAAGAGTGAAGGTGTCAAAATGCAAAATCAGAAGTCAAATAACCAAAAGAGAATACGAAACAATAATAAAAGGACTAGTTATGCAGTATTTTGCCTTTATATATTACTATATAAGTACCATTTCCCATTTTCCCTTTCTTACTTCAATTACAATTTTTTTTTGCTTCATCGTTATTTTCCAGTTCAGCTGTTTTTTTAGTGTTTGCAGATATATCTCGCGATTTCATCAAATATATTATCGACTTATTACAACTTTCATCTTTTCAAAAGATATCAAATAGGTTATTGCTAGTACAATATGGCGATAAAACTTTACGGTTCTCTTGGTTCAGACACAACTCAACGTGTTCTGGCTTGTCTATACGAGAAGGAAGTCGATTTTGAGTTAGTTATAGTCGATGCGGTCACTGGAGAACACAAAACGCCTCAGTTCCTTGCTCGCAACGTATGTATAACAAACAACTTATTATTAGGTTTCTTAACTCATATATTACTAGTCGTTGACTTAAAATTTCTCACAAAATCTGATCTTTATATGCAGCCATTTGGTGAAGTTCCAGCGTTAGAGGATGATCATGTCACACTATTCGGTAATTTAACGCTATATATCAGTTTTCATTATATTATTGTATCATAAATATTTGTAAATTGTTTTAGTTCTTATCCTGTTAAGACATGTAAGAATTAAGATAAATTCGTTGTGTGCATAATAGAACTTTGATGTGCTATAAATTTTTCGAAAGCGCACAAAGAATGCCATTTATCGATCGAAGCGTCACATTATCATTTTGCTTTCTATAGAAAGTCACATACATTGTTTGAAAAAAAAAAAAAAGTAGTTCCTTACATCAGTTTGGTATTTTTTATTTATTTTATTTATTTTTTATTTTTTTTTTGGGTACAAATTTGTTGTATGTTATATGGAGTACTTGTTCCTGTTTCATAATGCATATGGCTTATGATATTTGGTAAAATGTGCAGAATCACGAGCGATCACACAATACATAGCACATAAGTATGCTGATAAAGGAACAAATCTTGTAATGGAGGATCCGAGTAAGCTAGCAATCCAAACTGTGTGGATGGATGTAGAAAATCAAAGATTTGATCTACCGTTCTCAAAGCTATTAGAAATAGCTATGCAGGGGACTCGTAGCCAAGAGGCAGGACACGAATATGAAAAGGCAATGTTTAATGTGCTTGATGTATACGAAGCACGGTTGAAAAAGAGCAACTATCTGGGTGGAGATAGTTTTACTATGGCTGATCTCCACCATCTCCCGGGCGTGCATTTCTTGAGGGCAACAAAGGCTAAGGGCTGGTTTCAGGGGCGTCCGCATGTGAGAGCTTGGGCTGCTAATATTCTTTCGAGACCTGCTTGGCTGAAAGTTGCGGCAATGTCTCCGTGGTGAACAATGAACATGGTATCGGACTAGACAAAGATTCACCTACGATGATTACGGAATTTATTGATAGTTTGTACTTTGTGAACATACATTCTATACATGTAGATTCGCCCCTGGATCAAAATGTGTTTTTGCTAGGAGTTACATCGACAGTTGTACACTTTCCTTGCGATCGATAAAACCTATAATATTATGTGTAACAAAACATTTTTGTGTAAATTTCTGGTGGTATGGAGTATGGACTTTTGACTGAACTTAATGGTCAAAATTGGGTTCTCTTCTAATGATAATTAATTAATCACTCAATACTGTTCTTTGTTTGTTGTTTGATACCATTGACATGGATTATTCACGAGAGGCCAAAAGTATCACGACAAACATTAATCTCATAGATAATTCATATAAAATGTTTGCCAAAAACAAAAGAAATTTTATTTTAAACACCGATTTTTAAAGAATGATTGATGACAATAGTCCAACTTATAGTCTTAATATATTTGCAATATGTCAAAGTGAACTGAGACCCTCGACATATTAGAGGATATATTAATAAGCCCAAGCCCGGTTTATGGGATTAAAATTCATTAGAGTTTTAGGTCATTTATATTATAAATAGTCGATGAATAGAACATAATACCTACAGGGTTTTTATCATCTATCACGACACACCTCCTTGCAATATGTGTATTATGGGTTCAGGGTGACAAATTAAAAATTATAAACAAGTAAAATAACAATCGAGTATTATAGATTGAGTTTTGTTGGTTTGAGTAAAAACCGTATAAGAATAGGGTTTGTAATTCAAAGAGAAGAAATTAGGAATTATATATTTAAACTTTTAAAGTCCACAAGCCAAAAATGAAATTTTTCGAGAGGGTTAGTCAAATAATGGTGAAAAGTTATAAATGGGCCTTTTGTTGTTAACAAAGGTCGTGTGACGTTACAATTGCATCATAGTTTGAGAAAAGATCTAGAAGACTAGAACAAAGTTTCATTCCCTTTAGTCTCGAACCTTTCTTTTTGAACTTTTTTTTTTGAAACGGTTCTTTCGGAGAAATCCTTGACCAATGAAACCCGATGGGGGGAAAACCTTCAACTTAAGCCGCCCGAAAGCACGACACTTAATTTGAAGTAAACCCTGCCTTCTCCAGATTCGAACCCTAGTGGGTTGAAACCTTCATTGAAGGACTTTGAAAGCCTGGTATCAACAAACCCTGTGGTCAAAGAGGACTTCCCGGATGATCACCCATCCGGTACTACTCTCTCTGTGGCTCACTTAACAAGTTAAGCACTCACCACTAGACCAGATGGTAGTTGATTTTCTTTTTGAACTTGACCAAGCCATATGAACATTGAAAAAAGTGTCTATACATAAGTTTATTAAATAATTATATATTTTACACCGTATTTCTTATCAAACGTTTCTGTGCCGCACTTTAAGTCTAAAATCGAAGATATGCCACAATCTTAAGCTGACCATTTGCTTGGTCAACGAGATAAAAAAATTCAAAGTATGTCAACGAGTTTCTAGACAAAAGCCTAATCTTGTAATTTAGCTTAGTTTGTAACTTTGAATTAAGCTATAACTTATTCAAAAAAAATTTGATTAAAAATTAATCATTATTAACATATGTGAAAAAAAATTGTTGCAGTATAGGAAGATAAAATTTTGATTAAAAATTAATCATTATTAACATATGTGAAAATTGTTGCAGTATA
Organism: Artemisia argyi; assembly: GCA_030686995.1. Taxonomy (NCBI): domain Eukaryota; kingdom Viridiplantae; phylum Streptophyta; class Magnoliopsida; order Asterales; family Asteraceae; genus Artemisia; species Artemisia argyi. The sequence goes on from CM060676.1 coordinate 192,695,631, forward strand.
GGAAGATATTGATTGAAGCTCATAATGGTCTTTAGTATTAGACTAATACTAAAGTTGCTCGGGGCGGGAAAATGAGAATAATATCTAGAAGATTTCATCGAATTGTAAAAGAGTAGCCTGGTTGAAATCCTTGAATGAGAAGTGTACCACATGATACGGGATTTTCTAAGAAATCTCCCTCATTGTTTAAGATGATGTATATTTTTCTTTCTACATTGAGATTACAACCATAGAAGCATTAGTAACTGAAAAAATAGTGTGCAGTGAAGATATAATAAAAGTAAATTAGTGATAGCAAATATAACATTTTGAATCTTGGTAGAAGAACAGAGACCTAGAATTTTTGAAAAGGTGTTGCACATTTTTTTCTATCATAACTACTATAATTCACAACGTAAAGAATTTTTATCCAAGTTAAAGTTGTACTATAAAGAAAATAGCACGAACATCGAGAGTTGCACATACAAAAAAATGACACATTTTGAAAAAAATTACACTATATGACCTAAAATTAGGTGTGCCCAGTGCTACACCCGGCATCCATGTAGGTCCATCCCTGTAGAGGAATGAAAATGATATCGCAACTTTGCCCAAAATGAATATGTAAACTTAAAAGAGTTAGAATGAAATTTTTTAAACCAAACAACCAAAATTGAATATAGAAACATAATGCAAGTACTATACGTTAAAATACTTTATAAAATGTATAAATAAAACCCCTTTCCACTTTACAAGTTCCAATTTCATTCAAAATTGTCTGCTTATCATCAATTTCCAATTCAACTACTTCTTTCCTAGTTTCATTTTCTGCACTCAAACATCCGGGCCTCATTTTATATATTGTTTTCTATAACTTTTACAAAAAATTTCTTGTGCTACTTGCTATAAAATTTTACAATATGACTGTAAAACTTTACGGGTTCATAGGTTCAAACGCAGTGTTTCGTGCTCTAGCTTGTCTCTACGAGAAGGATGTCGATTTTGAGTTCGTGGCAGTCAAAATGCACTTACGAGAACACAAAAGTCCGGGGTACCTTGCCATGAGCGTGCGTATATTGCAAGACTTGTTTTTATATCGTTGACCTCAAATATCTTTATATCTTACGTGTGTTCATGATTTGTATATTTGCAGCCGTTTGGTCAAGTTCCAGCGTTTGTGGATGGTGATATTACGCTATTCGGTAATTGAACACTATCTATTCTAATTGTTGCTAGTTGATAAATTAAGTTTTTTATGATTGCTCATACTGCTTATTTGGTTACGATATAAATAACTTGAAAGGGTCCGGAAATGGACATGATACCCGGTTAAACTGCGTACACCTGAGTCAAAGAATTACAAAGCAAAAACTTTATCTGTTTACGTGTTTATAATGACTAGAAGCTCTTTATTCAGAAATATTATTTTGTAGAACAATATGCAGTTCTTATTAATTGTATCATAACATGTGACAGAATCAAGAGCGATCACACAATACATAGCACGTAAATACGTGGACCAAGGAACGGAACTGATCATGAAAGATCCAATTAAGTTAGCAATCCAAACAGTGTGGATGGAAGTGGAAAATCAAAAATTCGATCGAGCAACATGGAAACTAATGCTAATAGCTATGGGACGGATTCCAGGAGGACCAGGGATAGTAGTAGAGTATGAAAAGAAGCTGTCCGAAGTACTTGATGTCTACGAAAAACGCCTGACTGAGAGCAAGTACTTGGGAGGAGATACTTTCACGCTAGCAGATCTTCATCATATCCCGAACATTGATTTTTTGTACGCCACGAGGGTCAAAAGGTTGTTTGAGGCGCGTCCACATGTACGCGCCTGGGCTGCTGGTTTGCTTTCTAGGCCTGCTTGGTTGAAAGTTATGGCTATGTCTCCCTGGTGAATTTGAGGTTGGTTTGTTGTGAATGTGCAAGAGAGTTGTATGTCGGATTGTTGTTGTACTCTTTGATCTAGTTTATATTTAGACCAAAGTCGATATTGATAGGCTGATGTTGTGTTAGACTTTAATATTAATCATCTACTGATGAATATTAATCAGATCGAAACCATTACTGGAGCTATATAATATAACCTGAGGTCTGCGCGACTCATCAGACCATATAGTAGCTCGAAGTTGGTTCAAGTGCTCAACATTGACAGAAACAATACTTTTTTTTGTATGAGATTAAAATGAGGCAAACGGGTGTACGCCGAGTGTACCCTACTTAACTGATATCGTTTCAGTTTGCCAGTTTTATTTGTTAAACGGAGATCCGGACACCCCTAGAATTTTTGCCTTTTGGTTACCACTTGGTCCAAAGTCTATACGAACACATACGAATTGCGACAATTATGTATAAACCATTTTCCAAGAACTTTGATTTAGCAGTATGTACTACTTAGAGAATATAATCTCCAATGTATGTATCATATCACCAAATTTGGTGTTTGGGTGTAAAAGTTATTCTCCAACCAAGACATCAAATTTGATAGTATTATTTTTGGTGTGGTACACTCCTCAACACATTTTCACACCAATTTTTTTACACCAAATAGTTTAATAAGAATGGTGACAGTCATCTGTAACACCTCAAAATCGGGTCCAGCGGAATCATACATGTTACTGGGGTGCTACTCAAACGGTATCACAACACAAGTACAAAGAACGGTTTTTATCTCAACCATTTAAAATAACTTTCACTATCAAAAATATTCAAATTTACATCGTTCAAAAATAGTGCGGAAATACAGGCCCATATAAGAGTTTAAGCGGTCCCAAATACATTTCAAAGTTGTCTATGACCATGCCATGCCAAAGCCTTCAATAGTTAGCTATTGCCTTAAACCTGAAAATACATGCAAAAAAAGTGTTAACACGAGGTTGGTGAGTTTATAGGTTTATAATAAAATGGTAGTATTGTGAGTTCAATAGAGAGCTTTGTGACCATTGCGTGGCTCACAATGTCATGAAAATAGTGTTTACTTTACAGTAAAATTAGAGTTGTGGACCATGAGTAGAGTGTGTGATCATTACAACGAATATAATGTCACATAGTAAATAGTCTATTACGCTAGCACTAAGTTCATGCAACCGAAGCTTGACAGTGTGCATGCTCTAGAAGCACGTTATATAAAGCCCTTGCAAGTGTCTATCCCGTGACACTCGTGTTTCGACATGTTATACGCTCGCGTTTGCCTATCCGGCCAAACCGAACGGGGGTGTCAACCCCAATAGATCTATTTATAGCATTCGCGCTTCCCAGCAGGAATTGACGGTTCATGAGTTTGGGCATTGTGGGATTCAGTGTCTTAGGCTAATCCGCGTAATAGTGTAAATAAAACATAAGTTTCAGTGTGGTCCATAAAAGTGTTTGCATAAAAGCAATTATCATTCAATAGAAGTGTTTGCGTAACAGCAATGATTTGTAAAGTGTTTTGCATATAAGCAATAGTTAATAGAGTGTGTAGCATAAAAGCAATAGTTCATAAAGTGTGTTGCATAAAAGCAATAGTTCATAAAGTATGCAACCAATATACACATAGTTGCATTTGAATAATCAATCAAATATTCAGCAAAACAGTAGTGTTGAGTAAACAATTTCGCATTCAAATAAAACAAGCATTGAGTTTAGTTAAAAACGAGCATGTATTCTTCCCTAAAACAGTTATAAAACAAGTAAAAGTAGGGGTCATGAACTCACCTCAGTGAAGCAGTCAGATGGTAAAAAGTCAAGTAGTGATAGTGTGCGGCACTGACACGCGACCTAGATTAGTAAGGCATGATTTAGTTCATAGTTTAAGTTTAGGACTTAACGAAGTTTAATTAGACTCGAAAAAATTTTAAAATGCTATGATATTGTTACTTGTGTGGCAACTGTTAAGTTTGAAAAGAAATGAATTTCCAATGTTTGTGTGTATTGGCCCTTGGAAGTGTGGGAGAGTAAACTTAGACCGCAATAAAATATAAAAGACGAATAACCCGTGATTCGATGATGACTCGGAAGCCGTAGGGCGGGGAGTAATAACGACTGCTTGACGATTGAGAAAATATTATTGTTAAGTATATAATAGTAAGGATGTTTATATATATATATATATATATATATATATATATATATATATATATATATATATATATATATATATATATATATATTTATAATGAAAATGCCATACAAGTTAAATATATATATATTAACGAAAGACGGGCGTGAGCCATGTACAGGTGTTAGTTTCACGTGATCAATAATGTTACAAGTTTAATTGTTAAGTGACAAGCCATGTGTATATCGTCTATTAGTTTTTGTAATAAGATGCGTCTCGTGGTAACTAGGTGTTACAAAATGTTTGTTTTAATAGTCGTTTCATAAAATTTATAAACTTCAAATAAGTTTTTAGAAGTCAAAATAACCCACATTAAGTTTATATAAGTTAGAATAGGCAATAAATAATCTTACAAACTTGGTTTAAAATTGCGTTTTGCGATCCGATGCGCTAAAGGTCCCAAAAGCCAATGTGTGATGCGCGATGCGAATGCGAGCGCAATTTAGACGCATTGCGTTTAGTATTAAAAAAAGCACGAAATTATTTATACGTAGTATATTCTTTCAAGTACCAAGTAAATGTAATAAACTTACGAAATAAGTTACTAGGATATTGAAATTAGGCAAATAATTATTTGTAAAATAAATAATTTGAAAACGCAAGATACTATATTTTCGTTATTATGTTTTATTTGTACATCTTTTAACAAGTTATATCTTTAAAATCCCATTTAAATACTTGGATCTCTTTTATATGGTTTATTTATTATTATTTTTTTTTTACAAAAATGACCTAAATTCTAGATTGCGACAATTGCGGCCATTGCTAGCATTAGACAAATGCGAATGCGGTAAATTGTGGTCTAATGCGAATGCAATTTAGGATGCCCTTGCATTAGGCCCCATAATGCGAAATTTCAAATGCAATGCAACGATGCGTGCAATTTAAACCAAGCTTACAAGTAAATTTAAAACTTATAATTTTAGTTTAGGCTAGTTTTTATAAGTTTTAAGTATATATTTGTATGTGTTAAGCAGTTTTGATCAGTAAGTTGTTATAATTTACTTTGCAAACTCGTGGTCGAGTGGAATAAACGTGTCGGGAATCAAGTCGTGGCATAATTATAATACGTCGATATAACCAAAATGGTCGGGCGAAAGTGAAATGATCCTGGAGCAAAACGGTAAACTAAACGCACCCTTATGCTTGAATCAAATGGGCTTCCGCCCATAGTAGCTTGACACCAACAAGGTCCAAGCGATAACTATTTGTTACCACTCGACATGGGCTAGGCCCAATACCTTTACTAACAGTTAACAACAGAAATTCATTTCCCAGGTTGAGCATTTTGAGTTTGACACAACCACAATTTCACCACAGAAGGAAGCAAGACTAAACAATATGTGACCATTTTTTTTTGACATACATTGAGGTGCAAGTGACACAACAGGGGAGGTGCAAACCTTCTCCTTTGGCTTAACCGAAACGACACCAGGGAAAACAAAAGAAACAAGGCCTCGATATAACCAAGACCCATAGCAAAACTAAACTTCACTCTTCGACCATCGGGTACAATCCGACTCGAGTAGAGCTTGATACCAACCACACCCTCACGGGTTTGTGATGGCACCGTGCGCACAAAACAAGCAAAACAACACCCTTACGATGTGGGTTTAACCTTAGCCGTTTAGTACTTTGAATACGCTGAAACTAATAAGCACGAACCCGTTTTAAGCCAGTACGAATTAACACTTCTAAGGCCAATACTGTTTAATCTTTGTTTTAGTTTTCTCAGTTTACCTTCTCAAGCTTACCACACAAGAAAAATCACACAAAAAGTATTATCATTCCCTGATATGTGAATTTAGGTGATTGACACCAAAAATCAAACAACTCAAAATAAAACATATGTATAATTGTAGATTCGAGTGAAACCAAACAAGAAAGATTAGAATCCTTACAACAGTAGGAGATCGATTGAGAACGCAAATAAACCAAACTCGATCCAAGCAAGCAAATCCCACCACAGCTCCTCTTGATTTTTGTAAGTGAAGTTTTGAGTTGTGGTTTGCTTGCGGACCCGATTGTGGGATAAGAAGGGAATAAAAATGAGTGGAGTTAATCACACTTTCATTATATCAGATGGGGTATTGCCATAAGAAGTAAAAAAAAAAAAAAATCGCTCTCCCCTCTAGACCTCATCTTTTTGCGCTGACCACCATAGTTGGGACAAGGGTCAGACCCGGGTGGCTTCAGAGATGCTTGGGACCTCATCTTGGAGCCTTGTTGTCAGTGACATGTATTCAGATATGCGTTGCTTCAGATGGTGGGGGAGAGAGGTGTTCAGAGAATCAGAGGGAGAGAGAGGCGTGTGAGGGTGTGGGGATAAGGGAGATGAAAAATGGTTTATCATTTATTTATTTATTTATTTATTTATTTATTTATTTCTTTATTATTATTATTATTATTATTATTATTATTATTATTATTATTTTAACTCTTTTTGTTTTAAATTGTTTTGAGCATTTATTTAAAGTGTGTGTATAGGTTATATGATGAAGAGTTAAATAAAAGTGAGGTGTTGAAATGCTTTTGATTTCGTATAGCACGCGGGGTTTTAAGCGAGCCCCGTGTCTTATTGAATTCCGGTTTATTTTTAATGTGTTTTCGGGTAGTCGTGGACACGATCATTACTGTTTCCAAGTGTGTTTTATAATAAAAATTATAAAGATACTGTTTTAAGTTTATGTTCAGCGAATGTGTGTTTTTGCCATTACTAGATTTGAGTTGGTACGCGTGTGGTGTTGTGTGCGAGATAATTCTGGTTTTAGTTCATAAATACTCGGTGCCAGTCAGCAAGTGAATGGTTCACATCGTCTGATAAAATAGACCATGAATTGAGTTACTGTAAGCTACAGTGTTCGGGTTTGCTTCCCGAAATAGTTTTGTAAGCTCACGTATGCTTAGATAAATAGTTAGGTGATACAAAATTGACATTTATTACTTAAAATTAGTTTGGAAAATTTCGTTTTGTTACATCATGCTTCTGAAATCATCCATACCTCCCAAATCTACCAATAATATCATTCCACCTCATTCATACATTTTTCATACCTCCCAACCCTTTTTTAGTGACAACCATGCCTTTTTCATACCTCCCAACTCTATATATATATATATATATATATATATATATATATATATATATATATATATATATATATATATATATATATATATATATATATATATATATATATTTTAATTTATAAATTATATTAAACAATCTAACCTTTCTTTAACCCACAAGCAAAAGAGAAAAAAAGCTTGAATAAATTCAATTGGGGTCATATTATTACATTATTATTTTGAGTGCTCTCCAATTAGAACACCAGCAGCAACAATAACAACTTTATCTTCATCCTCAAGAAACATACATACGCAATCAAATCAATTAATTCCTCATTTCTATTCCTTTTCACACATAGATCCAAATTTCAAAATATGCAAACGGAAGCAGCTGCAACCACCGCCCTTAAATTGGTGGTCAGACCACCACCACCGGTGCAACAAAAGCAACAGTCGCAGGTAGGTACGGTGTCTCAATTAATTGTGGATGGTGTTGCTGGTGCCGTTAGTAAAACTGCCACTGCCCCCTTTTTCTTTTTCGTTCGAAAATTAAACTCCCCAACGGATACATTTTTGCTTCGAAAACACCAAACCGCCGAGGCAATGTTTGCCGTTGGGCATGCCGGCGAGGTGGCGGCGGTGTTCACCGCCGGCAAAGGCATGCCGTTGGTGATGCCGCCCACCACTGCCACGCTCCTAATATGATTGATATCCTACAAATTGTCAACTAAGCGATGGATAACCTGCTAAGATGATCAACCTCACAGCTCATGCATTATAAATTAGAGTTAACTAAATTTTTTGTCCTCGTGGTTTACCGGGTGTAACGATTTTGGTCAAGTAGTTTGAAAAGTAACGAATCTAGTGCAGAACCCGCTGACCCGTAACACTTTTGGTTGACCGTTAGTTTGACCAGTTAAAAAAACATGAAATGACTAAAATAATCTTGTCTTGTAATGTGAAATAACTAAAATACCCTTCTTTATCTTTTTATTTACTTTTTCTTTTTCTTTTATTATTATTATTATTATTATTATTATTATTATATATCTACAAACACAAATTTACAAAGATACAACACATTTTCTTTTCACTAAGATTTACAAACACATATTTACCCAACATATTTACCCAGATTTTCAAACATAAACCGACCACATTTATTAAAAAGAAGATCAAACCATATCAAACACCATATCTGGAAACAACAAGGTTTCACAAACACTTCAAACACAAACATAAATACAAGCAAAATCGTTTGCAATATCAAAGTCTAAATAATAATAATAATAATAATAATAATAATAATAATAATAATAATAATAATAATAATAATAATAATCAAACACAAGCTTAAACACTTCCACCTTCATCATTTGGACCACAATACCGACTACCACCACCAAAGAAAGAAACCCACCACCACCACCAAAGAAGGATGCGACTATTACCACAACCAAAGGAAGAAACCCATTGTCACCACCAAAAAACCCACTTCAACCACAAGGAAACCCTTTTCCAACACAAACACTTCACACAAACCAATTAATATCGTGCCCTCTAATCCTAGCAACCCATTAATATCGTGCCCTCTAATCCTAACAATCCATTGTTCCCTTTTTGAGATCATTCCTTCAAAACAACCTTTTTCTTCATATACACACGCAAAAAAAAAAAAAAAAAAAAAAAAAAAAAAAAAAAAAAAAAACCCTCCTGCCACCACCACGAAATCGCCATCACCATAGGACCCCACCAACGCCACCACTACCACCATGCCAAGATCGAACCACCAATACCACTAAACAATCACTAGTGAAACAGCCATCACCCTAAATTAGAGTTAGGGCTTTTAATCTTTGTAAATTTTAGGGATTTTGGGTTTGGTGGCAGGGGGTGTTGGTGGTGATGGGTTGGTGGTTCGGTGAGTTGGTGGTGATTTGGTGAGTTGGTGGTGATGTCGTGGTTGTGGTCGCCAGAGTTGGATATAGAAGATTAAGAGTGTGTGTTTTTTGTGTTTGAAAAGACAAACATGCCCTCACATTTAACAGTCAATATAAGTCAACTTACTGGTGTTAGTAAATTTGGACAAAAAATGTTGCGGGTCAGCGGGTTCTGGACTAGATCCGTTACTTTTCAAACTATTGGATCAAAATCGTTATACCCGGTAAACTACGAGGACCAAAAATGTAGTTAACTCTATAAATTAACTGTGTTTTGGACTTTCGGTGTAAAGATGTGGAAGGACATCTATTCTTTTAAATAATCAACGTGAGGCAATCAATGACTCGTAAACCACGCCATTCATGACGCCTATTCGGTAGTTCAAAAGTAAATAAGCCCCTAAAGTATCAAAAAATAATAGTTAATCGTTTCCATACAATGGAAATAGGACTTTCTATAAATGGTCAATAAAAATGCTACTGCATTAAAAACTACAATAAGTAAGTATAAAATAAAACTCTAATACACCAAGAACCTTAATTATATAATCCCTTGATCACTTCACATATATCAATCACATCTTCATTTTTTTCTTACATTTTTCTACCAAACACTACTGCTAATAACTTAATCTGTTAGGCACAATATGTCTATCAAGTTGCACGGACTCGTTGGTTCAACCGCAACGTTTCGTGTCATGGCTGCTCTAGCTGAGAAGGATCTCGACTTCGACTTTGTTCCAGTAGACTTGGCCAAAAAGGAACATAAGACACCTCAGTCCCTTGCTCTCAATGTACCATAACCTTCGATCTCTATCAACATTAATTTTTCAGTATAGTGGAATTGTTTATAAATATGACTAACATATGAATTTCTGTATTTATATGCAGCCATTTGGTCAAGTTCCGGTGTATGAAGATGGCGATCTCACCCTATTTGGTAATTAGATTACTTCAATTTTTTTCAAGTTATTCTGATCTACAATACATGTTTAAGATTGGTGTTAAATATCTACATATATATATATTTAAAACAACGCTTATCTTACGTATACAAAGAACAATAAGTAGTTTCAACAAACATAAAATATCTTATATCAAACGTCCCAATGTTTTTTTAGCTATAAACTATTTTTTAATATGTTACAGAATCAAGGGCGATTACAAAGTACATAGCAGAGGCTTACGCCGATAAGGGAACACCTGTGTGGTGTGAAGTAGAGGGTCAGAAATACGACCCAACAGCTTCAAAGCTAGTCCAGCTACTTATCATACCGATGCATGGAGGAACAACTGATGAGGCCACAGTGGCTGAGTTTGAAAAAAAGCTAGCTGATATCCTTGATGTTTACGAATCACGACTAACCACGACCAAGTATTTGGGTGGAGATTGCTTCACGTTGGTCGATCTCTACCACTTACCAACCATGAATTACTTGTTTAGGACTAACGTAAAGACGTTGTTTGACGAGCGTCCACATGTCAGTGCGTGGGCATCTGATATTCTTGCCAGGCCTGCTTGGGTTAAGGTTACGGCAATGGCTAACAAGTGATTGTGTGAAGGCCGACTAAAATGGCTTTGAGAGTTCAGGGTCGTGTGTTGTGTTAGTGATTGGTTTTACTGTTATGTTTTTTGTTTTAATAAGTCAAAGGTTGTAATTGTGCTATTATCGCGTTCAATAACTTCTTTTATGCAATGAAGTAATTTACATATCTTGGCTCGTAACTAAGTATTTATTTATTTATTTATTTATTATTTTTAACATTAATACTTGTCTTTGTGTATACATTTAAATTCCCAAAATAATATTGAGTAGAAACAAACTTGAGTTTCATGCTACTAATGCAAGGTATTAATGATTACTCATTTACTAAATAAGAAAAGTTTCATGTCACAAATATAAGTATTAATGATTATACTTTTTTATTTTATTTTTTTACTAATAAATAAAAACTGTATAGTAATAAAAGTTTACTAACACATAAATATAATAATAAAAGTTTGATCATGCAACAAATATAACTTCTTATGAATTAAATCTTTATTTAAATTATTATTTAATAGGTTAAAGTTAGAGTTTCATGAAAAAAGTGTAAATATCAAATATTTTGAATTCTTTTATAATTTTAGAATGTTAAGTTTATGCGATCTATGTTAGTATTAAAGATATAATGTTTCATTATATGCTATTACTTAATTATTATGTTAAGAATTTGAGATTCAAATGATGAATGTGAATTTTAAAGAGTCGAAACTCTTTTAAAACTTCAATAAGCAAAGTCAAATAATATGCTTACTAGTTATAATACCCGTGCACGCACGGGGTTTTGATATAAAACTTTTATTATGTATTTAATACCGAATATATTGTCTTAAAATGTATTGAACTTTACATTTATTCATCTAGTATAACACATGAAACTTTTAGATGTATCATATTTACTTTAGATGTTATTGTCCGTTTTTTTCTTTATCTTTTTCTTTTTAAATAATGTATATCAATGACGGATCTAAATACTTGCTACAAAATTATTACGATCTACTGCTTATGAATCTTCTATTTCACCCTCGTATCTTCCTTTTTTTACACGTTAGCTTTTTTTTATTGATGTAAACAAATAGTATAACACGATTTGCATTTTGATGATACCATTACAAAATGTACATATTATTTGATTATAACTTTTTTAAAGTCGTGCGGTCCATTTGATGATCTCCCTGTCAATTATTTGTTAGTCTGTTAAAGTTGTTATGTTTGGGTTCTTGTATAACTAATAGTTTTAGAAATAAGATTTTTACTAAAATGAATAGAAGGGGAGTGTTGATGACTCGTGACATAGAGTGATAAGGTCTTATTCGCCAATGGTGATTTGTATAGATTGCCTTGCTGCCATTTTGTTAATCACCACCTATAAATTGAGTCTCTATTTTAATTTCTTAAACAAAAACAGATATCGAAGCTTTTGGTAATACTATATTATGTTGTTAGTTATATTGTGGTCTATTATATCACACATGTATAATATGTTGAGCTATTGTAAGTTGAAAGTGTAGCAATAGTACCAATAAAGTTGACCTGTATAATATGTTGAACTATCATTTACAAATATTTACATAAAAAATTATGCTCGATTCAGTATTGACTTGTACAACTTTTTAGACCATATCAGAATGGACCTAATAAATCTAACGTATGCCTACAGTGTGGATGTTAAAATTTTGAAAATTTATGAAAAATATTAATTATACTTCCAAAAATTCACTAATAACACCTCTTGAAATTAAATTTAGTTTTACAAACTATACTGAACTTCACACTTCACTTAAGATACATCGAGAATGCAACTTCAAGTAAAATGTAAGGCTTTATGTATTCTTTTGTAGAAGTACTTTTGGCGGAACATCTTTCGACTTATCCCAACGTAACCATCATTTTGCAATGACAGCCTCTATCGATAAAAAAACACAAAAAAATTAAATTCCAAGCCCTATTTGTTAGATATTGCAATATATGATTCTCGTTTTACATGCTTAGCATTATAACATAGATCATTTAAACTTATTTTGCTTGATGTTGAATGTTGTTTCACGTGCTCTGGTGCCTTTCCCAAATGCCTCTCCATTAGGAAGAAGGATGTGACTGGTATAACCGTACAAAGATGTAGCTCCAATCCCATAGCCCACACATCAGTTTTCCAAGTTAAAACCTGCATTTAACTCATCGTTTACTACCGGTCTATATAAAGTCCAAAATTAACGTAAGGAACATTAATAAAATATTAAAACCCACCCTTTTACAAATGACCTCAAAATAGATGAATTATCATCCAAAAAAAAAACATTAAAACAATCCAATCTCCATAACCCGATCAAACTTAGAACTTAATAAATATTCAAGATTTAAACAAAGAATTAGATCAAATGTGATCAATAATTTTGACTTTAGAACTTTGAACCTTTTGTTTATAATCCACAACTTAAATCAACATTTAGTGTCTTATTCGATGCCCATTAGTTCTGGCTTATCAAATATTATTAAAGTATCGAAATGATCGGTAAAACAAATTAATTAAAATCCAAAATTCAAAATTTTCTCCAACAACAAATTAGGGTTTTCAAATTAATCGTCAAACATCAATTCACATATATATGATGCACCAAATTCAGTTCAGCCTAATTTACATTCAAAATCTTAAATTTAAAAAAGATGTGTTCTGAAATCTAACAACAGTCTCATTAAGCTCACATCTACTTTAAGTCATTAATATCAAATCTTAGGGGGTGTTTGATTGCGACTTAATTGGCTTAATATGAAAAAAACTGAATTAATTAAGTCATATGAAAATTGTTTGTTTGTGACTTAATAGAGAAAGATGACTGAAAATATTAAGTAATAAAACTGATGTTGTCTGCATTAAGTCATCTGTTAATTAACATGACTTAATGAAAATATTAACCAAACAGGCCCTTAACCTATAAATTATCAACCTAAGAGGGTGTTTGATTTTAACTTAATTGACTTAATATAAAAAAAACTGAATTAATTAAGTCATATGAAAACTGTTTGTTTGTGACTTAATAGAGAAAGATGGCTGAAAATATTAAGTAATAAAACTGAGACTGTCTGCATTAAGTCATCTGTTAATTAACATGACTTAATGAAAAAATTAAACAAACAGGCCCGTTAGATTTTACCCACTTAATAATCTAATGTTCTGTAAAGTTTTTTAAAAATGTTTTTCCGGATATACGTATATAAAATTTAAATAATAATTACATGAGTCGTTGTTATAAGTACAATCGCGTATATTTGATATCATGTTATACAAAATGTGCGAGTTTAGTAGCACGACCTTTGTCGTTGTTATAAGTTAAAATATATACATATTTAAACTTCTATTTAGCAGACATAGATGTTATGGTCGATGTTGTTGTTTAACTTTTAACAATTGGTATCATGTTGTACGAAATATGCGAGTTTAGTAGCACATAATGAGCTGATAAAGTTAAAATATACTCTGTAAAGTTTTTTAAAAATGTTTTCAGGATATCCATATATAAACTTTAAATAATAATTACATTAGTCGTTGATATTTATATTACCGTTAATAATAATTTAGCCGTATTTAATATTCAAATTCATGTACCCATAGATTAAACTTTTAAATAGGATAACATGAGTCTTTATTTAACGACATAGTAAAAAAAATATGTTAATAGATAAAAGTTTAAAACTAATATTTATTTTAAAAATATTTAACTTATATTAAACCTAACTCGTATATTTATAAAATTTTGTAAGTTTAATGGATGAAAGTCTTAAGTCAATACTAATACTCATGTAATTGTAAACAAAGTTTATATTATAAAGTGTAGGGGTATAAAGTGTAAGGGGTTATTTATTTATTATCTAAAGTTATTAAAAAACATGGAGATTTATAATTTTACACTTAACTCCAGATAGTTTATTTAAAATTCAACCACTAATGTTTTATTAATTACCTCCTCTTTTTTTAAGTTTTTATTTTCCTGAATTTGACACCTATATTTTCATGTGTTTTTTTCTACAATCAAATTCTCCATCAAATTTTTTAAAGTTTGACCAAAATCAATTTAATTTTGACTTTTTATTGACCAATCACGTTGTTCGATTTCGCTTACATGGCAAAATTGAGATCTGCTATTGGTCCATTTTTTTTTCAATGAGAACGGATTTGCCAAAACACTCCGAAATGATGTAATTCTTTTATTATATAAAAGATTTGGAATTCCTGATAACACAACGAGCCATCAAATTTATCAACTACTTATATAGTTACTAGCAGGGTACCCGCGCGTTGCAGCGGCGGGTACCTTGAAATAATTTTTTTTGGTAAATCATGTATTTTAGTATTTTTTTTTTTTTTTTTTTTTTTTTTTTTTTTTTTTTTTTTTTTACAATAAATTTATTGATATCAAGAATTGCATGTGACGTATTTTAACTCTTTAACTAATGACAATATTTTTAATTAGACAATTGTGATAATAATTATTAAATGTGGCAATTTGTGCCTAAAAAAAGTGGGCTAATTTGTAAACTATGTGGGCATATTTTGCCCTCACCTTTTTTTGAAATGGGAATGTATTGCCTATTGAAAAGTTATACACAATTTCTCCCAATCGTAAAACATTACAATCGTTTTTAAAGAAAAACATAATATATTTAACTTTTTAAATAAAAATGGGGTGGTACGCTTAAGGAATTTATTTCATCTTTTTGGGTATTTTTTAAAACGATTCATATAACATTAACCCGTTTGGCCCGTGCCCATTCGGGCTCGAGCCCGTTTGGCCCGTGTCTGTTTGGGCTTGAATATTTGTATAATGTGCTTTATTATTTGTATTAATGCCATTTAATGCATGAATTGTGTTTAAGATGGTTGTACAATATGCTTGATAAGTTGTATTTCTTATGTAATGGGTGTTTTAATAACGGCATTAATTGTATTTATTGGCCTGTTAATTAATTGACTACATTAAATATCTTGACCGCATTAATAGTGCTTTATATTCTGTACATAAAGCTTTAAGACTTGTATTTGTGTATTGTACAATAAGCATTATGGCTTGTAATTCTTAATTTTAGGGGGAATTGCATATATACTCAATCAAACTTGCATATTTGCATATTTTCCCAAAATACAAGTTTTAAATGTATACTGTACAATGATGTTTAAGCATATTTTGAAAAAATATGCAAATATGCAAGTTTTAGTGGATATATATGTAATTACCCTTAAATTTTAAGAATAAGAGGAGAGAGATTCATTCCTACATTATATGTAGTATAGATATACAATGAAGTGTATCGCACGAGTAACAGTTATAAAGAAAAAAATGACTTTATGCAATACTGCTTGCCAACTTTAAAAATGAGAAAAGTTTAGTTGTTATTACAGTAATTTCACTCATTATAAGTTGACTATTCTATACATTCTCCTTTTTTCTTCTATAAATTAACTATTTCATACTGCCATAACATTTTCTTTCAAAAACTAAAAATTTGAAAATTAAAATTTGGATTATTTTACGTTGTATAAATAAACGTAAAATGAAACACTTAATTATAATTTCACAACTATAATTATTTGTCACTATAAATTTTTTCTTTTATGCGTGAACACTCATCTAGTATTGATAATATGTAAACTTAATTATATGACAAGTATTTAAAGAGAAAATCATAGATTAGTACTCCCTCTATCCCAAAAAGAGAGCTCACAACAAAAAATGAAAAAATTATGATATGTGTAATTTTTGTTAGCATTAAAGGATAAAAAAATCATTTTTACCCTAGTTAAGACTACTCACAATGGTGATCTATATTGTATCATCTTTCCGGCTATCACATCAGCTTTCTCTCTCTTCAACTCATATTCATTTATCTCATCACAGTGGTGACCCATATTGCATCATCTTTTTTTTTTCTTTTTTTTAAATAAATTCTTACTTTGATGATGACTATCTTTTGTACAAATACGTGTTTACTTTCCATGCATGTCTAGTACACGTGGTAACTATATGTTTGTTGGTCATTTCATGCAAATGTCACACACTCCTCATAATACATGTTGCAAGAAAACAATCTTGCTCAAACTACAACATGAGTTAAACTCACTACGTGAAACACACAATGGTATCCATATGGTATCCAACTTTCAAGTCATGCATGCTAACATCTCTTTCTCTCCAACTTGCAAAAGCCAATGGTTACCCAGACTATTTTTCTTTACTCAGACCATCTTTGTCTCCAACTTCCAAGCCAGCCATACGGTTTCTTTAATTTAGACAAGAAAGAAAGCAAAAAAAAGAAAAAGAAAGAAAGCAAAATCCAAATGTTTCTTTGTTTCACATCGGTTGAATATGCGAACGATTTATGAGTTTTCCTCCGGCAACCGATATTGTCACAGTGGTGACAACCGATTTGGAGATCGGTCGAACGAAGTGAGTGAACGATTTTTTCCAGTGCACTATGGGTAGCCTAATATAAAAATAAAAAATAGTAATTAATACAAGTTTTGATATTAAAGTCAAAGTATGAAAACTAGTTATAATTATAGTCAATATATAAAATGTGAAAATTTATTTTGAAACAAATATAAATAGCAAAGTTTGGGACGGAATGAGTATTTTTATTTTTGCACATGAATTTAAAACAACTTAAATTTATAATTGAAACATTAAAACCACGCCATCGATGACGACGATTTTTTGGACGGATGCATTGATGTAGTCAAGTAGCTCAATTTTTGTGATCTTTTTGTTAAAGAAGTTTTATATAACCATGCAAGAAAGGATTAAGTAATAAATGTATGAAAAAGCTAGTCGCGAGTTGCCATTTTTTTTTTTTTTTTTTTTTTTTTAACTGTATTTCGAGTTGTGTCAAAGTCCCCTAATACAAGGATTAATTTGCATGTATAATGTACATAACTTATTATATAGTTATGCCCTTTTGTAAAACATAAGATATGCATAGAGATTGGAACAACTGGCTGTCTTGGTTGAAAACTTGTTCTTCTATGTAGTTCTTGTACAATTTTCAATCTTAATTCGGAGTATACAGGTTCTTCTTATACAGTATTATACAAATGTTTTAAAGAAAATATGTGCTAGTGTTATGAGTCTACTTGACTTGTAAAGTTGTGAGTAAGTACCTCAGCTCAAACCAATTGTCGCTACATAAAACTATTGAGCTGTGACTCGACCTACTCATTCATACTTATCATAAGTCATAGAGCTATCAGTTATTACTATATTTAAACTTGACTAGCATAAATATAGATGGTTCTGTAATTGTTCAAGCTAAAACAAAACTAATGAAATTCCACCCAATACATGTATAATCAGTTAAAATTAAAAAATAATAATAATAATAAAAAGGAAAAAAAGAAAAAAAAGAAAAAAAGGACAATAATTAATCAATGTATGTAAGTTAAGTATACGGATCGAGTAGTATATTAATTTCAAATGGATTAATTCCAAACTAACTGTCGACACCTCGTATCATACCATATCTAATTTAACCTTTTATGTATGAAAACACGTCACTGTTCCATGTCATTAGTCAGTCGCTTCACGAAGTTCTACTGTTTGAAAAGACGGTTGTGCTGGTGCATGACCAGCACCGAAAGACATAATATGGTCTTTGAGTGATCTCTTGTGCTTGAAATCGGAACCACAAGCACACAACCACCTTTTTCCACAATTCTTCTCATGTGTTCGCCAATCACCTTTCACTGCAAAGCTCTTCCCACACTTCCTACACGAGAATTGTTTTGTCCCGTGTTTCCTTTTATAATGTGTCTGGAGTGTCCTAAAATCTTTGAGAGGCTTAGACCTTGGATGGTAAATGTTGTTCTTGCACTCTTCTTCACAACAATAGCATGGCACTCCTATCATCACTCGTACGTGGCTGTGTTCCTCGGAGTGACTCTGCTCCTTTTCTATATTCGGATCCATGCCCCCACATGTGCATCTAATATCCATATATTATAAGAATATGTGTAATTACAAATATGATATAATTGCTAATTTATATTCCCGATTAGATTTTCACATTAAAAATGGAGAGAACAATCATACCCAGTCGTGACCCAAACTTTGCGCTTCAAATGTCTAAAGTGCATGCACGCATTAAGCATAAACTTGTGTGTCAATAAAAACTTGTTTGTACAATGTGTCTATACAACTTAATTAGAAATTTTTATTTAGTAAATATTCATCACTCCAGATCCTACTAAAAAGCTTAAACCTTATACAATTAGAACGCCATTCAGAAAATTTGGTATCACCTGAAGATTGTTATGCCGATTGAAGGTCTTCTTGCATATGTGACAAGAGAAGTGAGTAAAGCCAGCGAGTATCTGAGATCGACTAGGTATCCAGTATTCAACATTAGCCGGCATATCTGCCACCATAATATTATTGTTATTGCTATAGCTGTTATCATCAACAACAATAGTATTATCATTTTGGTTAGGAAGCCCAATATGCAATGCCACGGTAACATCTTCCTCATCCTCAACTTTATTGCATGAGTTTGAATTCTCCTCCAGCTTGCATGGTTCAAGAGAAAGAAAGCTAAAAAAGGGTATCGTTTTCAATGACTCTTCATCTTTGCTCTTCAAAAAGTCAAATGGCTCGGAAACCGGGATGCTTGGTGTGCTCGAAGAAGCAAAGAAGTCCATGTTTTAATGAATATGAGGTTAAGGGTGTTTTTTTGGTTGAAGGTGATATGATGGATGGGAGTATATAGAACTAGAGATGTGATAGTAGCATGAGAAAACGAGTTTGTTGGAAAGAAAAATGGATGTAATAAATGTGGTCTCCTTTTGTAAACTTGATCTATTTTTGGGTATGAAAAGTAAATACCATAAATAACATGGCCCCATATGTAATTATATATGGAAGAATTTTGCCACAGAAGGGCTCAAACTATTTGGCAACATTTTTGTATTTATGTCGAGTGTTTTTGATTAAGTACAACTATCGCTTTCTTGTGATCTCTTTATAAAAACCCCTCAGATCGTAGCTTTGAATCAACTTTTTTAAGACCCAAAAAGAATCATTCGAAAGTGATTCTCTGGTTTAATCTGGGTCAGGGTCAGGATAGAGGCATATTCGGCATTACTCAAAAATTTAATATCCAATAACTTGATTAACATCGTAGTCTTACACAAGCTCAAATTACATAGTCAACATAAAATTGTTGTCAAAATGCTTAATAAAACAAGGACGAAAATATTTGAATTTAAATATTCTTACTATTTATATATACTCCCTACCTTGACATCTTACAATCACAACATCAACTTCAATTCTTTCAATCCTTACAAGTTTTCCAACAAACATACGTACTACTAAAATGGGGATCAAACTGCACGGATTCGTAGGTTCAACCACAACGTTTCGTGTTCTTGCTGCTCTAGCTGAGAAGGATCTCGACTTTGAGTTCGTTTCTGTAGACTTGGTCAGCAAGGAACAGAAGACACCTCAGTTTCTTGTTCGCAATGTACTACAACCTTCTCTATCAACAGTAAGTTTTCAGTGTTGGATAATACCTCGACAACAAACCCGAAGTTCGATCGCAGAACACTAGATCGTGATTTATACCGAGCACAAGTAGCAAACACGAGAGACTACCAAGAACCGACAAGAATATTGCACACGATATACCCTCAACGAACCCTTTATTAAATAACCTAATAAAGCTTTTACAATTGAGGAAGAAGAATGTTAAAAACTAGCATCCCCCCTCATCTCTATTTATAGAGATGAGGGGGTAGAAACCTTAGCTTGACTTGCAAGCCAAGCAACTAGTTTCCTAATCTAAGTACAATCCTAAACTTTATTTAAACTAAATACAATTAATCCCCTTATTATTGTCTAAGTCACATTTAACCCTCCTAAGTATTGCTACTAACACATAACAATTTCCACCTTAGGAGTAATACTTAGGCATTAACGATACTCAACATCTTCATCTAATGTTGGAACCTCGAACCGGGGACCGCCTTGAGAACCAGGCCTTGTACTTTAGTAAATTCCCAAGTTTAGCTTTCTTAGACTCCTTCACTTTCTTCTTTTCAGCAGCATTACCCTCTGCACCCTCTTGACCAGGTACTCCGGTTTCCGTAATGTCCGCCCCCACCTTTATACCAAGGTATATCTTCTCCTGCTCATTTACCAAGCAGCCCGTGTTTGTCTTTTCTTCAAGTTGCTTGTCCTCCAACTTTCTTTGAGCCACTGCAGCATCATCGTTACTATCCTGAACAACCTCAGCTTCACGATTTTCCTGAGCTCCCTGCAGTTCCACCTCAAACCAAACACGTTCATCAACCTGTACTCCATGGACTCCTGTTTTAACACCAGGATCAAGTTGTTTAAACCCAACTTGTTTATGACCAAGTTGTTTGAACCCAACTTGTTTTGAACATCCATGCTTTTGTACACCAAAAGTCTTCACTTTTGCTTCAAGAGTATACACACAGTTCTCTTTCCTGATCCAGGTCATCATAACCCGACAACCTTTGATCACCTTGACTTTACCCATCTGCATCTTCACAGTATAACCCTCTTTTTCAAGAGTACCCAATGAAATCAAGCTTTTCCTTAACCCTGGAACATACCTGACATTTTCCAGTATAAAGCTTGAACCATCATGCAACTGTATCTTCACTTTTCCTGTCCCTCTGATAGTGCATGTCCAGTTATCACCTAACTGAACCGAATCACCATCAATATCCTTGAAGTCATACAAGAAATCCCTCCTAGGTGTCATATGATAAGACCCACCTGAATCCATTACCAATTCAGTCATCTCATCATTCCCGAACACCGCCAAGGCTTCTCCAAAGTATGCGTTACCGCCGTCATCCAAAGAATCAGAATCCTGATCATGCTTACCCTTCTTGATGAACCCACTTGACTTCTTCTTTGGACAGTCTCTCTTCAGATGACCCTCTGAATGACATATGAAGCACTTGAGTTTACCAGTTCCACCGCTTGACTTAAACAGCGAACTTCCACCAGAATGAGCTTTCCTTGAATGATCCGACGTTCCCCTTATATATAACCCGTCACCAGTTTCTTCCTTTGTGCCTTCAGTTCTTTTCTTCGACTCCCTTGAATTCAGAGTCGCCAGAACATCCTCCATTGTCAAGGATTCCCTCCCATACAACAATGTCTCCACAAAGTTTTCGTAAGAAGATGGTAACGACGTAAGTAACATAAGTGCCTGATCCTCATCCTCAATCTCGATATCAATATTCGCCAAATCAAGTATCAACTTATTAAACTCATCTATATGATCACCCAGTTTCGTCCCTGGACTCATATAGAACGTGTACAGCTTCTTCTTCAGATACAATCTATTTGCTAAGGACTTAGTCATATACAGACTAGTTAGCTTCGTCCAAATTCCTGCATCAGATGTTTCCTTGGTAACTTCCCGTAAAACCCGGTCTCCCAAGCTTAGAATCAAGGTACTGTATGTCTTCTTCATCAAAGCAGCCTTTTCACCTGCTTCTATGTCTGCGGGTAATGTCTCTAATGCAGCATCACATCCGAGCTGTACCATTAAAGCACGCATTTTTATTTGCCATAACCCGAAGTCATTCTTCCCATCGAATTTCTCGATGTCAAACCTAGTTATTGAACTAGTCATTCTTCTTTTACCTTGCTAAATCCTTGTCAAGTTGTTTCTTAACCAACTTTACCGACAAGCCTCACAAGCCGTGTGCAATATTCTCCCTTGTTGCTATAAACCCTTCTTGCAAATTAAATTAATTAGAATAACCCTAAACCCTCGATTTAGAACAAGCAAACCCGATCGTAAACTTGAAACCCAAGCTAACCACGATCAAAACTTGAACCACAAGAACAAACCGCAACAAGAAACTTCGCTTTAATCGAATTTTAAAAACCTAAAATTCGATAACCTGAAGTCCACTTTTAAATACTAAAAGTCGAAACCCTTGTACGAATAATAAATAACATAGCAACTTTGTAGTATCTTGTATATAGGATGGAGTATAATACAATATTCCTTTACTTTGTTTAAAAGAAAAAGAAAACCCTGACGTCACTTCTATTTAACTTTTCACGTGGGTGTTCAAAACAAATAGTCCACCTATTGTCGATCGCTGCTACTTAGACGAACCGATTCGAAACGTGAAATCAATTTTTTTTCTTTGACCTCGAAACCAACTCGGCAACTCGAACTAGCACTCGAACTTCGATGACCACAATAACCGCGGCTCTGATACCACTTGTTGGATAATACCTCGACAACAAACCCGAAGTTCGATCGCGGAACACTAGATCGTGATTTATACCGAGCACAAGTAGCAAACACGAGAGACTACCAAGAACCGACAAGAATATTGCACACGATATACCCTCAACGAACCCTTTATTAAATAACCTAATAAAGCTTTTACAATTGAGGAAGAAGAATGTTAAAAACTAGCATCCCCCCTCATCTCTATTTATAGAGATGAGGGGGTAGAAACCTTAGCTTGACTTGCAAGCCAAACAACTAGTTTCCTAATCTAAGTACAATCCTAAACTTTATTTAAACTAAATACAATTAATCCCCTTATTATTGTCTATGTCACATTTAACCCTCCTAAGTATTGCTACTAACACATAACATTCAGTATAGTGGAATTGTTTATAAATATAACTAACATCAGAATTTCTGTATTTATATGCAGCCATTTGGTCAAGTTCCGGTGTATGAAGATGGCGATCTCACCCTATTCGGTAATCATAGATTACTTATTCCTATTTTTGCAAGTTAATTCTGATCTACCATACATGTTTAAGATTGGTGTTAAGTATTTTTTTTCATATATTCAAAACAACTTATCTTACGTGTACAAAGAACAATAAGTAGTTTCAATAAACATACAATAATATCTTATCAAAGGTCCCGATGTTTTTTTAGCTATAAAGTGTTTTACGAGTAATATGTGACAGAATCAAGGGCGATTACAAAGTACATAGCAGAGGCTTACGCCGATAAGGGAACACCACTAATATCAAAAGATCCAAAGAAATCCGTGATACAAACTGTGTGGAGTGAAGTATAGAGTCAGAAATACGACCCTGCATCTTCAAAGCTAGCCTATCAGCTAGTTATCATGCCGATGCTTGGAGCAACAACTGATGAGGCTATAGTGGCTGAGTTTGAAAAAAAGCTAGCTGATATCCTTGACGTTTACGAATCACGGCTAACCATGAGCAAGTATTTGGGTGGAGATAGCTTCACGTTGGTCGATCTCCACCACTTACCAACCATGACTTACTTGTTTAGGACTAACGTAAAGAGTTTGACGCGCGTCCACATGTCAGCGCGTGGGCATCTGATATTCTTTCCAGGCCTGCTTGGGTTAAGGTTACGGCAATGGCTAACAAGTGATTGTGAAGGGCGACTAAAATGGCTTTGAGAGTTCAGGGTCGTGTGTTGTGTTAGTGATTGTTTGTACTGTTATGTTTTTTGTTTTAGTAAGTCAAAGGTTGTAATTGAGCTGTTATCGCATTCAATAACCGATCTTATGCAATGAGGTAATTTACATACATCGGCTCGTACCTTACATATGTTGGACGTTTAAAATGCACAAATGTTAGTTGGATGATTAAATCTCTGCAAAATGTGACAAGCATCATGAATTTCAAGCGATTAACCTTTTTTTTCTTCTTTTTTTTTTTCTTTTTTTTTATTTTTATTATTATTATTTTTTTAATGACATTAAACTTGTAACATCTTTCAAAGTATTTATGAAGTATTCAGATTTGAAAAGTATAAATAAGTTGTAGACTACACAGACCAACTCAAGCTACGTTAATTGTCAATAAAATAAATGTATTTTTTTATTATGTCATTGACAAATGTCATTACTATATATATAATGTCCCGGCAAAAACGACGTAGCACCTGTCGTTTAGGCTCCGAAGGTTTTTAGCTCAGCCCAGTGCCGCTGTCCAGGCCCAAAAGAGTAGCCCTTTTTTTCGGTGTTTCATATTAACGAGGCCACCGCTTGGTTTTTCATAGTTATCTTCTTGCTAAGTCTTGCGTCACTGTTGGTACAACGGTGTGGTAACAAAAAAATGGGGTTGATTCATAGATTTTCTGATGGAGAAGAAGTAGGTTCTTTGTTTTGCCTGGTAAGATTTTGTAAGTTTGTTAACCCCCAATTTTTGTGTCCTTTTTTCTAGATTTTTATTTTTTAATTATTATATTCATGAAGGTTTAGTTAATATGTTTTAGTAATTTAATGAACGTTCAGTTTTTGGATTGTTGGATTCATGATTTAATATTCTTTCAGAGGTTTGGGTTTTGTATTTTGATTTTAGGTTTCATGGGGGTGAAGGTTTTTGTAGCTTTTTTATGTTTAAAATAAGCACTTACAAGATGTTTTGAAATGACCAGTTTAAGAAATAGCTAATGAATCAGCTTATTTGCAGAGGTTTCAAGAGCCTGTTGTGGTGATGTTACAAACGGTTTTAAGTAAGTAAATTTTATATTCAGAGGCAGCTTGCTATCTCATTTGATGTTGGTTATGACATGGGTGTTTGGATTAGCGTTTTTATCATGCCATTTGATCTTCGTTATGATATGGGTGTTTGGATTACCGTTTTTATTGTAGGACCGTGTTAAATCTGATTTGGTCAGTTGAAGTTTCAATCATTATTTGTGGCTTTTTGATAATCTTCGAAAAAAAAGGAAATCTTAGACTCAAAAGTGTGTTGCAGCTCAAGTGGGATGAGTGGTTGACAAATTCTGAAGAGTACTGAACAAGGGGCTAGGCATTTTGGCTACTATTTATGAGGTTCTTTTTTTATATTTTTATTAACAAATATTTGGGAATAAGTTATGAGTTTTTTTTTTTTTTTTTTTGTGAATTAGGTGGTAAGAGAGAATCAACCTGCGGTGGTTAAAAGCGGATATTTGTTTCACTGAAAGGTAAGAGATTGCTTAAAAGGATTTTTGGCTTATGTATGAGCTAGATAATTATAAGCATCACTTTCATTCATATTTTATAGGTGTTTTTCGGGGTTAACGATTGAATCGTGTACATCCTGATATGGTGAGCATATCATTTATTTCGCTTTCATTGAATTTGGTAACAATTTATTTGCTTTATAAGTAATAGGATATGCAAAATTGTTACAGGAGATATAATCAGAAAGTGATAACTTCGCCTGCTTCGGGAGGGTCTCCTTAAACTCATTTTCAGCCCTGTTTTAATGGTCAGTTCGTCGTTTTAATAGTTCAATCATTTATCTTGGTTTATAATAAATTTTTACATTGTTGGTCACATAAATGTAGTTTCAGATATTATCCTAGAAGGTCTGTGCACTACGCTACAACAATAATTCAATCTAAAAAAGTAATTCCAATGCGATAGTCGAATTCTAAAAAACATTTAAACATGTATTAAAGCTACAAAGGTAATTAGAAACTCAATGCGATAGAGACTACCAAATTTAATCGTGATATAAGTCCATCACCTTTTGTACGTTTAGTGCTAATACTTTAACTCAACGTTGTAACATTGGCCTGAAGCTGCAGGTATTACCTCATATTCTATTTAAAAGTCTATCATCAACGTTTATTTTAAATGCAAGTTTAAACATTGTATGGAATGCTTCTAACTCATAATCCCTTATTGGCTAACGACCGACTGTTTATATTTATCTTGGTAAAAGTTATAGTAGTGCGACACGTTGCGTTCTTCTTATAAAAAAATCAGTCAGCACCGCCTCTGTCTTTCTCATTGTTATAAAAAAACGGGAGACACCGCTTTTCTCAAAAACGCGGGTTGATAATCTGGTGAACTTGGGTTGTATGGGGATTGGTAACTGGAAAATTATTTTATTGGATAGTTCACTTTGTTTTTAATTGACATTTGTGTGTAAGTAATTGTTGTTGGAATTGTTAAGTTGATTATTATACAAGCGTGCCCTATGATGTGGAATCTGCTGTAATTTATTTATTTATTTGATTCCTTATTTAAAGCTTAATTTCGATAGTTAGTTACTTTTGATAAGTGATATTATATCAAGATGGTACACAACCGGTAGTGTATTTGGTTATGCATTTTGTTCATGTTTAACAACCTTTAAAGGTACCGAATATTAAAATTAGAGTTTTGTTGTTAGGTTTATTGGGTTGCGTCACTTGAAGATGATACTTTTTTTTGTATAGAAGTGACGATGGCGTTGGTTGTAACAGGCTTTTTTGACGAGTCTTGGCCGACTCGATTAAAACTGAGATCGTCTTCACCTTCTCTTGGCACCTTATTATGCTTGCAGCTACGGGGCATGTATCCTGTTTGTTCAGGTAACTGAAATACATTTCTCTTTATGACATTGACATACGGCCATGCGGGTGATGTTGATAATGATTGTAATGGGTTATGGTTGCAGCCATGGCGACATATCTTTTTTAATAGATTGTTCACCTGAGCCGATAATCTTGCGCCAATAAGGGTCGGGTTCAGGAATGTGCCGCAAAATGTAACTAGAGGCACCTTAAACGAGAGTACACAGGTTACTAATGCGGCTCTATGGGTGAGCACCATTGCGTATGTATTTTTTGGAAATCATTTTCTTTGTGTTACTTTCAGAATTTGTTTATCTATTTCCTTACTTATTTTCAAAACGTTTTTAAAGCATTGTTTTTGTAACCGTCGCTATGGCACGCAATGTTATGCAGGCCTACCCGTGTATCGAAATGAGGAAACAAATTAAACAAGATCTGAAACTCAGGGTAACGAGGTAATTATATATTTGTAAAAAATATTTTTCATGAAAACCTGAAGATTTTGGATTTTTTTTCCCGGTGTTTATGCAATAACAGATATGCCTATGTCTTACATGCTAGAAGGATTGAGAGGCATTCAAATGTAATGAATTTCATAGCTGAAGGTACAAGTGAAGCCTTACGATTGAAACTAATAATCTTCTTATTTTGTTGGTAGAATTAAATCTCTATTTTACATTTTCAGATGTTAACACGTGTGGGTATAATAAAGTCGCAAAGATATTTACTATTTAGTGTGAGATGATCAAAGTTAAGACAAAAATCGACCTTTTCTCTCCTGATGTCATGTATGGGGGTGATGAGTGTGTAAATACTCATCATTTTTACCATTTCTGAGCTGTCAAAACATCCAAAAACACTCAATAATGAATCAAAATAGTGAAAATATCCCAGGAAAGTGTTTTACATGTCTCAAATGCAAAAATACCAAAAACAGATGAAAAACACACAAAGTTTGCATAATTGGCAGTTTCAGTCCCCCAACTTTCAAAAGTTGTCAAATCTAGTCCCTAGTCATTCTAAAAACTTGAAAAAGTCACCAAAGGTCCTTATAAATCAAAAAGTTACATAATTAGTCCTTTGGTGAAAAGTTTCACAAAATGTCAAGTTTAGTCCCTGAACTTTGGAAATTGTCAAAAATAGTCCCTGGGATATGAAAAACTTTGAGAAAAACAAATTTTGTCCTTGCACTAACCTTTTATGACAGGATTGGTCCTTGGTGGAAAGTTTGGTGAAAATTACACAAATGGTCCCTGAAGTTTGAAAGTTTGACGGTTTCAGTCCCTGGTGAAAATAATTGGAAAAATCAACAAAGGACCTTTTACTATTCACAATATGGCACAAAATACCCTTGGAAACAATTTGGAAAGATGCCAAAACCCACCCCCAAACTTTCGTTAAATGGCAAAATAGGTCCTTGTGTTAATACAAAAACCAAACCGGATCCAAAACAAATAATACTACTTCATTACCCAATCCCTTAATCCATAGCCCACCCATCCTATTGTCTTTGGGTCCAAGTGTTACCAGCCCACCACAAACCAAACTAAAACCCAGGGTCAACGTTGACCCTGGTCAAAACCAGTCAAACACAACCAAACCACCCATCTTCCCCATTTTCCCTCTCACCCCGAATACCACCAATCCACCCTGGTTTTGCAGCCTCCACCACCACTTGCAGAATAATCATCACACACCCACACCTCCCTACACCTACCTCACATCACATTAAATGCACCACCCCCATTGCGTGTATCAGAGGAGCAAATTGCAAAAAGTCTTTTCCCGCCAAATTACGTGGCAGCTTGTGAGTGGACCAAATAATTCAGAAAGAGGTGGGAAGTGACCAGAGATGCTCAGGGAACCCTAATATTGGGCTATAAAAGGCAAAGAGATGCAAGATGAAGACTTGTCTAGTTTTTTTTAGTTTAATAGTAGTCGTTTAAATGTATTAAGCAGTTATAGTTTAGCTAAAAGCTTTTAAGCATTTCTTTAAGTCATTTCAGTGTATTACCACTCTTTTCAATTCAATAGAAGCAAGTTTCTTTAATCTTTTATGTTTGTGCAAATTTCAATTTCTAGTCATTAAGTTGGATCAAAATCTGCTAGTGTTTGAATTTGAATCATGGACTGAGTTAGGTTCACATAAGCTCCAACAAGCTTCTCAAAGCTTTAGAGACTCTAAAAACCAGATTCAATAGAAAACTTAAAAAAAATACAAAAATAGTCAACTTTGGTCAACTGTGCTTGTTTGATTTTATTTTCAGGTTTGAAGAAGGACTTGTGATCAAGATTGGAGCTTAAATTGGCCTATCTAAAGATAGGCTTCTGTGGAGAAGCCCCTTGTTCAAGCTAGGGGTTTGGTTGTAAGCTTTTGCTAATTTCAAATTTCTACTAAAAATCTAGTTCCTAGTTAGTTTCTGATTTGTTGCTTAGATCTGATAATCTGTGTTTGTTTGTATTAATTGATTGTTGTTTAAGTAGTTTCTAACTTAATAATTGTTGTTTGTTTGTTAGAATAATTAGCTATTTAACTTTTAGGTTTTACTGTCAAACTTAGCTTAAGAGTAATACTTGTGTCATTGTAAAAGTAATCTGTTTTCTAGTGCTTAAACATAGTCACCTAGTCATAATTAATCAGTTTGGATCAAGTTCATAAACCTTAGTAAGCCTTTGATTTGAAAAACTCAAGACAGACCCACATAAAGGTGTGTTTAGATTGGCAGATTTCACTTGTGATATCTGTGTTTCTCTGGTCTAAGTTGTTTTGAATAACTTTTATAAGTTCTCAGTATATCATCTTGAGTATAAAAACAAGGGTTGTTTGGTTAAAAAGTCAAAACCACAAAAAGCTAACCTTCACAGTTAACTGTGAAGGTTTTGTGTTTCCAAATCCATCTCATTGGTTAAAATAGTTGTTAATATAGTAGTAACTAGTTCAAACATAGCTTATAATTTAGTTTGTAATCAGTAAAAGCCTTTGGAAATCCACATAAGTCAAAGTTCTAGTTCAATCAAAAAGTCAAAATTTCATCTTCTCAGATTTTTGCTAAATTTCCAAGATTAATTGTGAGTTGTGTGATATGAGTTAAGGGTTGAAACTTGTTGTAGTTAGAGTCTATCAGCTGATCTTTAAGCCCTAATTTTTGCTTAATTTTTGTGGAAGCTTAAGTGGGTCCCACAGACCCTCAAAGTGAGTTGCAGGGCAAGAGCTTGCCCTGTGCACAACAGACCTCCACCACACCACCAACTTTGGTGGTGGTTGCAGACCACCTCAGTGGGCCCTAGGGGTTCCAGTTGACTTTTTCCAACCCCCTCCTACCAGGGAGTGTGGATTGACCATCTGTTTTACCTTAAACATTGTGGACCCCACCTGGAATTAGC
Organism: Artemisia argyi; assembly: GCA_030686995.1. Taxonomy (NCBI): domain Eukaryota; kingdom Viridiplantae; phylum Streptophyta; class Magnoliopsida; order Asterales; family Asteraceae; genus Artemisia; species Artemisia argyi. The sequence goes on from CM060676.1 coordinate 192,725,984, forward strand.
CATAAAGTCTGTCCCATAATCCGAGTGAAACTCAGATTTGCTAATTGCTTATTTGAACTTATTCAGCTTATTTGAGATCTAGTGTTGTTGTTTCTGGCTTATTTGTGATTATTAAGCTTGTTGATACTCATTTTCACCATTGTGGACCCCACCTTCACTCATTTGACCTCATTTGACCACACAGTCAACATAAGTCAACTGTGTAAGCCAAGGGGGTGCTTATAGCTTATTTATAAGCTATTTGAAAAGTGTTTTCACAAAAGTTCTTTATTTTCAGTAGTAAAACAAGTTTGTAAAAGAAAAATCCAAAAAATCCAAAGTTAAAATAAGTGATAGTTTCTATTTAATTTAACTTAATTTTAATTTTCATTTTTAAATTTTAATTAAGTACTTAGTGTTCTTATATTTTTATTAATTACCTTATATAGTAAAGTAATTTTGATAATTTTTTCAGATTTTTATTCTGTTATTTAGTATTAATTAGATTTAATTTTAGTTTTCTTGTTTATTAATTAATATTAAGTATTAAATCTCATATTTAGTTTTTATAAAGTAAAACTTAGTTTTTATATTTTTCCTAGCTCTTATATAGTATAATAGACTTTTAGAAAATATATTTTTAAATTCTACTATTCATTTTCCATTTTTCTTATTTTATTTGTTTAAATTATACTTAAGTTAATTAAAAGGTAAATAATTAGTGGTTTAATCTTAAAACATAATTTTTAGAGTTTTTATAATTTTTTAGGATTCCTGTGATGGTTAAGTAATTTTATAAATTTTCTTGTAATTTTCTAAGTTAATTCAGTATTAATATTAATTAAAAGTAGTTGAATTAGTTTAATTAAGTTAAATAGTTTTCAATTTATAAAAAACCCATAAAAAGACAAAAATATTTATTTTCATTTTTTATACTTTCTTCAAGTTCTAATTTAGGTTTAGAAAATATTTTTGCAACTTTTTAGTTTAATTTGTAATAGTTATAATTTTTAGTTAATTTAAATTAGATTTTAATTTAGATTTTAAATAGTTTAATTATTTAAATAATATTTAAATAGTATTTTAATCATTTTTATAATTTCATTTTCATTTTTAATTTTAAGTTTTAAAAAGTATCAAAAGCACCCCCTGTAGTTTGATAAAATACCAAAATCCCACTTTTTTCAGTCCGATTGCGTAAATCTGAATTGTGGATACGTGCATATATCTGATTTTTGTGAATATTATATCTGTGTACAAATACCAAAATAACAGTAGCAATATCATTCCCACATCATCTGGCTACTGTCCTCAGTGTCACTTTCTCATAAACGATTTCCAAAAACACCATTTCGATCTCGCTGGGACTTTAACGACCCGGGAAAACACTACACTATCACCGGAGTATTGATTCTAGGCTGTCTTTGACTTGTTGACCTTGGTCAATAACATCTGACGGTTTAGACCCAATCAAAATTTGGCGCCGCTGCCGGGGAGGTTGTTGCGTGTTTTATAAAATCGTTTTAAGTTTAGTGGTTTTCAAAACCCTCCCTGTACAAATTTCACACAAATTTGTAAAAAATTTTTTGTAAAAACTTAATCATATAAAAAAAACGTTCATTAACACTTCTCCTGAAGTGTTGAAAACACCAAAAAAAATTAAAAACAATCAAAAACAAACTGTGAAGTTAAATTACTTCGTGTTCTTTAAGATTACAACCTGAAACAGTTGGTTTAAGGTAAGTTCTGACATTAAATTGCGAACTGAAGAGGAAACCTATTTACTTCCTCCCGCCAGCCTGCGAGTAATCTTAAAGGGACGATTTCGGTTAACGAATCAGTTCCAAAAATATTTCCCAAGTTTTCTGCACACACACCCATAAGCCTAAAGTAGTTTTTCAAAAATTAATTAATAAACCCATAATAAGTTCCCAAACTTAAGATTAAAACTTGCCTTTATATCCCTGTGAGTGGTGTACCTTTTTCAAAGAAGCCATTCACTTGTGATTTCTGGTTTAAGTTCACTGTGGTTTTGCCTCAATCTTGTTTTGAAAAATTGTTTTTTAGTGCATGCGCACTCGGTCACAAACAAAACGTAAACATCAGAAAAACGTACACGAGCTACGTTCTGACACACAAGAACCAAAGACCGAAATGGCCGCTGGGCCACCACCACCTTTACCACCCCCTGACCCTCCCAGGGATGAGCCAGCTCCCGGTCTTCGAACGATGGAGGAGCTGTGCCAGCCTACCATGCAAGGGCGGGGTGGGCCTATTGCACCACTCACTATTGAGGCTACGGACTTTGGCCTCAAGCACCACATGATCCAACAAGTCCAGAATTCGTGTCAATTTCACGGATTACCGGGTGATGATGCCAATAAGCATCTTGACAAATATCTCACGGTCACCCAAAGCATGAAACAACATGGTGTCACGGATGATGCCCTTCGGCTGTACCTCTTCCCCTATTCTCTCACTCATCATGCCACTGCATGGTTTGACAGACTTCCAAAGAATTCTATTCGAACCTTTGATGAAATGGTTACCAAGTTTTTAGCAAAATATTTTCCACCATCCATGGTTACCAAGTTACGAAATGATATCAGCAACTTCCGGCAACGTTCCGATGAGTCTCTTTTTGAGGCTTGGGAACGTTATAAGCTAGCTATTGATCGGTGCCCTAATCACAATATGTTGCAAGTTACCATCATAGATACCTTCTATAATGGTCTGACATTGAGGCACCGAGACATTCTCAATGCTGCTGCTGGTGGGACCTTTATGAAAAGGCGTCCCGAGGAGTGCTATGACCTAATCGAGAACATAACTGCCCATCATAACTTTTGGGATTCCTCTGCCGAGAGGGATGCGTCATGTCATTCAGTTATTCCCTCATCATCATCTCCTGAAATAATTGCTCTTACCAAAAAGATGGATGATATTTCTACGGCTGTGTTGAGAATGAGCCAAACGATGCAAAATCAGGCTCAAAATCAACAAGTGAAAGCCGTGGCCCGAAGTTGTGAAACTTGTGGGGGCCCTCATCTGTATTCCGAGTGTCCAGCTACTGCTGGCTTTCCTCCAGAGAACGTATATGCTGCTCACGGTTCCTACAATACGGGGGGTAATTCTTACCAACCGCAAGGGGACCGTAATCTCTTAAGCTATCGTTCCAACAATTTTCTCGGACCTCCAGGTTTTAATCAAAATCAAAACCGTAACTCGAATCAGAATTTTAACCAAGGTCAAAACTCAAATTTCCAAAACCCGAATCAAAATCAAGGCCAGTTTAATCAAAACAATTTTCAAAATGGCAATCAAAACCAAGGTTTTCAAGGAAATTTTCAAAGAAACCAAAATCAAGGGAATTACAATCAGGGTAATTTCAATCAGAGAAACACTTTTCAGGGTAACAACAATCAAAATCAAGGGAATTTTCAAAACAACCGTGTTCAAAATCCTCCTGTTCAAAATCAAAACGTTGTTCAACCCTCGTCTTCCTCCGAAGAAGTGCTAAAACAATTCATGAAAGCACAAGAGGAAACAAATCGGTTATTGATCGGCAAGATCTCTGAATTTCAGAAGTCTTTAAATGATCGACCCTCGGGCTCGTGTACACTACCAAGCAACACGATCGCTAACCCGAGGGGCGATGTCAAAGCGATCACCACCCGAAGTGGGGCATTTTACAATGGACCCTCGATTCCTTCTACCTCTTCTTCTCCTCCTAAGGTAGCGGAACGTGAACCTGAGGTTACTACGAACAAGGTACTTCCTACTAATAACGGAGGTATCAACAACGTCCACCCTCAAGTTGTCCCGGTCCCGGCTCGTAAGCCAAAAGTTGTATTTGATCCCCCTGTGAGTTCTGATGAAATCCCAAAGAATGATCCTAAGCCGTCAATTCCATATCCTTCACGATTGAGTGAACAAAAGAACCGCGAGAAAGCTAACCATTAGATGGAAAAATTTTATCAAATTTTCCAAGAATTACACTTTGATATTAGCTTCGCGGACGCTCTTCTTCTCATGCCTAAATTTGCTTCAACAATCAAAAATCTGATAAGCAACAAAGAAAAACTTTGTGAGATGGCAAAAACTCCTCTTAATGAGCATTGCTCAGCAGTGCTCTTGAAAAAGCTTCCCGAGAAGCTTGGAGATCCCGGGAAATTTCTCATTCCTTGTATTTTCCCGAGGATGGTTGAATGGTTTGCCTTGGCCGATCTTGGCGCAAGCATTAACCTGATGCCTTACACAGTCTGGAAAAGACTCTCACTTCCTGCTCTCACTCCGACCTGCATGACACTCGAGCTTGCAGACGGTACTATATCCCGTCCTCTCGGCATTGCCGAAGATATCTTCGTGAAAGTAGGAAAGTTCCATTTTCCGGCAGATTTCGTGATTGTTGATTTCGATGCTGACCCACGAGTCCCTCTCATTCTCGGGAGGGGATTCTTAAGAACGGGTCGTGCTTTAATCGATGTATTCGAAGAAGAAATCACTCTACGTGTTGGTGGCGAGGCCATCACATTCAATCTTGATCAGACTTCAAGATACTCCTCCAACTATGACGCAGAAACGGTTAACCGAATTGACATCATCGATGTTGCGTCTGAGGAGTATTCTCAAGAGGTCCTTGGTTTCTCATCCAGTGGCAATCTTTCTACTGACCCTATCATCTCCGACCCTTCCCCTTCCCTCACTCCGTTTGAGGGAAGTGACTTCCTTCTGGAAGAGGTCGAGGCATTTCTTGCTCAAGATAGCTCAATCCCAAGTGGGGTTGATGAAAACTATCTTGACCCGGAGGGGGATATGCTTCTCCTTGAAAGATTGTTAAATGACGATCCTTCACCCTCTCCGTCTCCAAAAATACTTCATAAAGCGGAAGTAAAAAATGTTGAAATAACTGAAGACTTTCCCGAGGTTGAGCTCAAGGACTTGCCTCCTCATCTAGAATATGCATTTCTGGAGGGTGATGATAAATTGCCCGTCATTATTGCTAAAGACTTAAAAGTTGATGAGGCGAAAAATGATCCGTTTTTAGGGGGTCATTTAAGCCCGAATCCGACTTTATTTGATCAAATATTGCCCTAAATCGTTTCTTTTGTGATTTTAGGTACTTGGAGAGTGAATTCTGGAAAAGAAGCCATTTTGGACGTTTTTGGAGCATAAAAGTGAAGAAAACGGCAAAGTATCAATTTTCCATGCTGGAAGTACTAGGTGACGGCGTCAAGAGTTAAACCCTGACGGCGTCAGACATGAAGAATAAAATACCGTAGGTGGTGACGGCGTCACACAGGCCGTCATAAGGAGATCAAGGCCGTCACGTGTTAAAAACTTGCGCGCGGAGTAGCTGATATTGTTTTGGTCATAACTTTTGCATACGAACTCGGATTTAGGTGATTCAAAAGCCCACGCAAAGAGGACGAAGAGATCTACAATTTGGTGAAAAAGTGGTCTTGACGGCGTCAAGAGTACGGGCTGACGCCGTCACGAAGGGCCGACAGAAAACATGCCTATAAATATAACTTCATAACTTCACTTTTTGTAAGCCCTAAACCCTAAAGTCGATTCCTGGGTTTAGGTGGGTGTTTTTCCAGCAATTTAGAGGGTTTCAATCACTCTATAAACATCATGTATTGGTTTGATGATTCTATCTCAACTATGTCTTTCATTATTCTTGTTGATTGTCCTTCTTTGATTATGATTTGCTAATTCACCTTGTGTCTACTTATGATTATGTGAAACTTGTATATAATTGATTAGATCTTATTGATTCCTTGTTGATGTTTGTGTCTATCTTCATCAATTAGGGCGTGACACTTCGATAGATCTAATTGGTTTAGTTTATAATCCTTGTTTCCTATTGATTCTTGTTTTGATTGAATGATTTATATGTCAGGCTTAAGAAAACTGGCAGATCTCCAAATGGTAACATGCTTGAACGTCTTAAGAAACATGAACCGATGCGTACTAGGTCTTTATTGGTTGTATTTAATGCATGAGCCACTGTTTACAATCCCTATAGTTGTGCTGGGTCATGGTGTAGGAGGAGATAAGAGCTCATAGAGTTGGGGAGTTATGTATGCCACCCTGCGAATGGTATTAAGGAATACAACCCGTCAATTAAAACAAGGTTACAATTCAATAGGTAGGATTGGATAGCTAGCAAGGAGTAACATATCATGGGTAGACATGCTTCACTTATCTTGTAGAACCTTAGTTTAGTTTTCTTGTTAATTAGTTTAAACAGTAGCTTTTGGGTTAGTTGATTAGCAACTAATTCCGCCCACTCTCCCAATACCCGAGACTTTTACTTGCTTTTCATAAAATATAAAAATACAAAAAGAATTATCCTTCACCTTTAGACCTAGTTAGATTAATTTCAATCCTAACGACACTATTCCTAGCTGAACGATCAATCCCCCGGTACTTGTCACTATACTATACTACAACGATCAGGTACACTGCCTGGTGGGGGTTGTAAGCCTCGCGAGATCCCTCGAGAGGTAAAGCAAGGTGCGATTCCCACGCATCAAGTTTTTGGCGCCGCAGCCCGGGGAATAGTTATTGTTTAGGTTGAATTTGATTTTTATTAGGTCTACTCATTAGATTCCGTTTTAGTGAGATTTTTTTTTTTTCTTTTTATTAGCTTTCTTGTAGTCTATCTTTTTCTTTGTGCCCTTTGTTTGTGAAACCATTTTCATTTGTCTCCATGGCGGATGAATTTCCATTTAGATCATTAACTATAGAGGAACAATTAGTTTACTCGGATAGATTTGCCTCCTGTTGTTCCAATGAATTTTTAAGTGATCTTACATATATACAAGAGGAGATGGGTGTAAAGTTAGATGGGTTTGATGAATTTTATGCATGTGTGTTTTCTATTAGACGATCATTTTTAGGATCAATTCCTTTTAGTGAGACCCTTTGGATGAATTTTGAGAAAAGCTTCCTAACCATAACCCATGAGTTCAACGAATTGGTGGATTCGTGTGAGCGAGATGGCCTAATTTCTAAGAACATAAACTTAGAATCAAACCAAGATTATGAGATGGTTAGTGTTGAACTACCTAGTTGCATGAGCGGGATAGATTTCACCAAAACATACGATACACATGAGGTTAGAGTTGAGCCACCTAGTTGCATGTCATGGTTAGGTACTACCATAATACAAGATGAACACATAGGTGATATTGATGTGATGGAAGAGATAGTAGAAAACCCAAGCCCACTAAGTACCCCACAAGTCCTACCATCATTTGAGGCATATACACCGCCCGTGACTTACCCGGAAGAAGTAGAAGAAACTTCAGGAATTCCTATGGAGGTAGAACCCTTGGACCAGGCACCACTTGAGGATATAGGTTTGAACACTTGTAGTGATAACCTTACTCCTAGTTCTAGGGAATTTCCTAGTGTTGATGAACCGGAACCTCAACCTTTACACAACTTCCCATCCTTAGATTTATTTCTAGGAGACAAAAGAGGAACCAACCCACCCATCAACCAATATTATCCGGGTAGTTTTAGGATGAAGGAAGCCATTCACTCACCCCCTTCACCTCACGTGGCATATTCACACCCTAAGGGTGTGTATCGCTACTTTCACCCACACTTAATCCTAAGTGTAGGGAGAACCTCCCCTATTTCCATTAAATAAGGGTAGAGTCAGGCTCGTGACTCGAACAAAAACAAGCGCTTCTTGGGAGGCAACCCATGTTTTTAATTGTTTGATGTTTTTATTTTATTTATTTGTTTGTGTCATATATGCTTAATCATAGTTGTTTAATTTTCATGTTTCGAATAATTTGTGAAAATGCTTTATTTTGTTTTTAACCTCGTCTTAATTGCATATAAAGGTATTTTACAAAAAGATAAGTGTAGGGAAATTTATATCTTGTTAAAAAGAACTAAATTCGAACATGAAGACTTCACAATTCATGATTAGCATATATTTTATCTTGTTTGTGTGTCAATAATTGTGGATATGTTTTATGAGTTCCTATTTGTAATTCATTCCACAAGTATCCTATCCTTTTGTTGCTTTGTCTTGTTTCTATTTCTAAGTCTGGAATTACATCTAGTTGTGATTTTTGTTCGGTTTGATGCTTTGGTTGTTGTGTTTGTTGATTACAGGACAAGAAGATGATTTATATTTCTGGAGGGAAGCTTTCAACGTTCGTCTTCTTGGAGGTAGATTTTACCATGTTGTCACATTATCCACGGTGAACGAATCAGGGGAGTATTAGTTTCTTTCATTCTTATTTATTTACTTTTACATCTTTTATCTAGAACATTGGGGACAATGTTCGGTTTAAGTGTAGGGAGGGTATATTAGAAACTATTACTCCACTTGGTTTTTGTTTTGTTTAATAGTAAATGTGTAATAAAACTGAGAGAAATATTTGTTAGGGCAATTTTAGCACCAAATTTAAAAATTTTTGCAACATGTAGGAGTGAAACTTTAGTCTTAATAAGCGTCTCATGGATAGGAGTTGTATGACTAGCACAAAAACCATACCACTCAAAAATTTCCACCCCAAATATGTGAGGTTCGCCCTTAGATCTTTAGGAAAAAGCATTCATTGTTGGTGCTTATGAGTGTACCGGTAGTATTTAGATTCTAGAACTTGTGATAGCGATGCATCCCGAGACCGCTAGTGAGACTACATTCGTGTAGTTAGGATTTACTACATGATAAGAGGCATTAGGATAACTCTTGTTCTACACCTGTAATATAATTACATTGACTTCATAGGTCAAGTAATTCTCCCACACCTTTGCGTTGTACTCATTTTTAGTACACGATACCCCTAGTACACCCCTCCGAGCCTATCTTTTCGTTTCTAACTTTAAGCATTTTACTTAAAGGAAGAATTTGTTTACAATCCACCCCAAATGTGCAACCAAATCGCCTTAGCCTTCCTTGTATGCACTCTTCTTTAGTGCATTATTGTTAATTGTTTAAACCCTTTGTTAGTTGTCTAATTGATTACATGGTTGCTAAGTCGAGTCATATCTTGTACATATTGTTTTGGGATGATTGGGACTCATGGGTAAAGTACTATTGTAATGAAGTAATGGGGATGATGTCAATTATTACCCCCATATGTGCATTAATATTTAAAAGTACTCCAAGTGTTTTGATTATCTTGATTCGAGTCATTAGAATAGTTGATTGTAAAGTATGTAAAAGCTCAAGTGTAGGGAGGAAACGAGCTCCCTTTGATGTATTACTTTGGATGGTAGAGTAAGAGTGTATGAAAAAAAAAAAAAAAAAAAAAAAAAAAGAAAAAAAAATGAAAAAAAATAAAAAAATAAAAAATAAAAAAAGAAAAAAAAAAGAAAAAGAAAAGAGAAAAACATACGGGCTACCATCCATTTCTTTTATTTATGTTTAAGTCAAATAGTGTCTTAAAAATCCAAAAAGAGTCGTAGTTAGTTTAAGTTGAGTCGAGTCTTGGCTTAGCAACGCCTCATTGTACATGTAGTTAACTAAGACAATTGACTTGCCACCAGTAAAATATCCGTTTATCCAACAAAACCGTGTTTTTCATATCCCCTACACCTAACGTTATAACCCTTTAAAAGACCTCTTTGATAGTTTATCCTAGGTGCTTACGCCATGTGGTGGAGGTTTGATCCTTTCCCAAGCATATGGTAATCTATTTGCTATGACAGGTAGAAGAGTGATATTTCTCCATTTCCAATTATGACATATAAATTTTCAACACCTGAGAGATGAGAGTATCCAAATACTTAATGTGAGGTGCTAGTGTATAATTTCCGTGCTTGTTTTGACTAAGGTGGAACGATCATTTGTTGTAATTACTTTTATACTAGTGTTAAATGACCCCTAACTTATATTTTGATTGGTGGAAAAGCTCATTTGCTTGAGGACAAGCAAATCCCAAGTGTAGGGATATATGATGAGGCGAAAAATGATCCGTTTTTAGGGGGTCATTTAAGCCCGAATCCGACTTTATTTGATCAAATATTGCCCTAAATCGTTCCTTTTGTGATTTTAGGTACTTGGAGAGTGAATTCTGGAAAAGAAGCCATTTTGGACGTTTTTGGAGCATAAAAGTGAAGAAAACGGCAAAGTATCAATTTTCCATGCTGGAAGTACTAGGTGACGGCGTCAAGAGTTAAACCCTGACGGCGTCAGACATGAAGAATAAAATACCGTAGGTGGTGACGGCGTCACACAGGCCGTCATAAGGAGATCAAGGCCGTCACGTGTTAAAAACTTGCGCGCGGAGTAGCTGATATTGTTTTGGTCATAACTTTTGCATACGAACTCGGATTTAGGTGATTCAAAAGCCCACGCGAAGAGGACGAAGAGATCTACAATTTGGTGAAAAAGTGGTCTTGACGGCGTCAAGAGTACGGGCTGACGCCGTCACGAAGGGCCGACAGAAAACATGCCTATAAATATAACTTCATAACTTCACTTTTTGTAAGCCCTAAACCCTAAAGTCGATTCTTGGGTTTAGGTGGGTGTTTTTCCAGCAACTTAGAGGGTTTCAATCACTCCATAAACATCATGTATTGGTTTGATGATTCTATCTCAACTATGTCTTTCATTATTCTTGTTGATTGTCCTTCTTTGATTATGATTTGCTAATTCACCTTGTGTCTACTTATGATTATGTGAAACTTGTATATAATTGATTAGATCTTATTGATTCCTTGTTGATGTTTGTGTCTATCTTCATCAATTAGGGCGTGACACTTCGATAGATCTAATTGGTTTAGTTTATAATCCTTGTTTCCTATTGATTCTTGTTTTGATTGAATGATTTATATGTTAGGCTTAAGAAAACTGGCAGATCTCCAAATGGTAACATGCTTGAACGTCTTAAGAAACATGAACCGATGCGTACTAGGTCTTTATTGGTTGTATTTAATGCATGAGCCACTGTTTACAATCCCTATAGTTGTGCTGGGTCATGGTGTAGGAGGAGATAAGAGCTCATAGAGTTGGGGAGTTATGTATGCCACCCCACGAATGGTATTAAGGAATACAACCCGTCAATTAAAACAAGGTTACAATTCAATAGGTAGGATTGGATAGCTAGCAAGGAGTAACATATCATGGGTAGACATGCTTCACTTATCTTGTAGAACCTTAGTTTAGTTTTCTTGTTAATTAGTTTAAACAGTAGCTTTTGGGTTAGTTGATTAGCAACTAATTCCGCCCACTCTCCCAATACCCGAGACTTTTACTTGCTTTTCATAAAATATAAAAATACAAAAAGAATTATCCTTCACCTTTAGACCTAGTTAGATTAATTTCAATCCTAACGACACTATTCCTAGCTGAACGATCAATCACCCGGTACTTGTCACTATACTATACTACAACGATCAGGTACACTGCCTGGTGGGGGTTGTAAGCCTCGCGAGATCCCTCGAGAGGTAAAGCAAGGTGCGATTCCTACGCATCAAAAGTTGAGGAAAAGGCAGCACTCCTAAAGGTTCTAAAGTCACATAAACAAGCAATCGCTTGGAAACTCTCCGACATCAAGGGCATAAGCCCGAACTTTTGTACTCATAAAATCTTAATGGAGGATGACTTTAAGCCAGCAGTGCAACAACAGAGAAGGGTAAATCCAAAAATCCACGAAGTTATCAAACAAGAAGTTCTTAAACTTCTTGATGCGGGATTGATTTACCCTATATCTGACAGTCCTTGGGTTAGCCCAGTTCATTGTGTCCCTAAAAAGGGTGGCATTACCGTTGTCACCAACGAGGATAACGAGTTGATTCCAACTCGTTTGGTCACGGGTTGGCGAGTATGTATTGACTATCGAAAGTTAAATGAAGCCACCCGTAAAGACCATTTTCCTCTCCCTTTTATGGACCAGATGCTTGAAAGACTTGCGGGGAATGAATACTACTGCTTCCTCGATGGTTTTTCGGGTTACTTCCAAATCCCCATTGATCCCCAGGTTCAAGAGAAGACTACCTTCACATGCCCCTACGGAACTTTTGCTTACAGACGTATGCCTTTCGGCTTATGTAATGCACCAGGCACGTTCCAGAGGTGCATGATGTCTATTTTTTCGACATGATCGGGAAAACTATGGAGGTATTCATGGATGACTTTTCAGTCATCGGGGATTCATTCCAGACCTGTCTCTCCCACTTGGAACAAATGCTTAAACGTTGCAAAGAAACGAATTTAAGTCTCAACTGGGAGAAGAGTCACTTTATGGTTAAAGAGGGCATAGTCCTCGGCCATAAAATCTCAAAGAACGAGATTGAGGTTGACAAAGCCAAAATTGATGTCATTGCTAAATTGCCTCATCCCACCACCGTAAAAGGTGTTAGGAGCTTTTTGGGTCATGCCGGCTTCTACCGTAGGTTTATCCAAGATTTTTCTAAGATTGCCCGGCCTATGACCCATCTCCTCGAGAAGGATGCTCCTTTCATCTTCTCTCCTGAGTGCATCGAAGCTTTTGAAACATTAAAGAAAAAGCTTACCGAGGCACCGATTCTTGTTGCCCCCGATTGGGACCTACCTTTTGAGCTTATGTGCGATGCTAGTGATTTTGCCATAGGTGCGGTCTTTGTAACACCCCCAATTCATGGTTGCAGCGGAATTCGAACTGGGTGTTACTTGACGGCACAATAGACACAATAATAGAAAATGAACTCCAATTGAGTCGTTTTAAAAGATTTATCATTCAAATTGTATAAATATTAGAGATTACAAAATGAGGTCCCAGATGGTTCCATGTTTACAATTTACATTAAATGAGTTTTGAATGATAATAAAATTTATAGCCCTCTTGAGTATCCGTGCGCTTCCGTGCCATCCTTGATCGTCATGAACCTGAAATACATGCTTGAGAGGTCAACACAAAGGTTGAGTGGAATTCGTAGAGTTTAGTTAAATCGTTTGAACACAATAATCGTAATGTGAGGTAATTAATCACACATTCAAAGTTAGAAAACAAAAATCGTTATTTATTGCACTAAGCTCATACAACCAAAGCATTAACATCGAACCACAAATTGGCATTATAGAAGCCCTATCCAGGTACTTTTGCCATTATACCTCTAAATCTCAAATATAGTGCATTTGTGTGAACTCGTAGATGTTCAACACAAATGGGATCCGTCAATCCCAATAGATCTATTCACAATATTCGCGCTCACTATAGGTAGTGACTAATGGTTTATGATATAGGGACTTCGAACATGGCAATCGTTACTTAGTGACAATAAAACATCGTCGGGTAGCATACATTAGAAAGCATCGTGTTCGAGTAGAAAAATAATAGCATGTATTCCCCCCATGGGTTTGTAAAATAGTTAAACAATAGAAAGTGGGCTACGAACTCACCTTAAGTTATGCAGTGAGTAATGAATGTGATGGTCGAATCGTGAAGGTTTCTACAAGCAACCTATAATAGAATGTCGCGACTTAGGATCGGAGTGAAGAATATGAAGGAGTGCCTATATATATATCTTGCATTTAGTCCATGATGTGGTATGATGTATATTGTAAGTCTTAGAAAGAAAAGATTCATGAACATGTATGTTTTGTATATCGTTTACTACCGTTCGGGCCGACATAATTCAGAAGTCATGTTAGTAAGCGTTCGAGGAGCCAGGACACTTTAACTCGTAAATCCACAACTCAACTCGACGGCTTACATAATGAACTCCTCACATGAGGCTCCCTACTATTGTAGTAGTTGATGAAATATATAGATATAAGTTTTGATCCGAAAAGTTACATGTCCGATACTTGAATAAACTTAGGAAAGTTTATTTGTACATGAAGATTGTTATTAGGGGTAGTTTCATAAGTCTTGTATGACCATTTTCTCTTTGTATATCTCATGGTTTCCTTTTAAGTGAAGTAGATCCAAATTGCTTGTTCATGTTATCGCCTAATTCATTGTTTCATGTTTACGCCTATGTAAGTTGTTATGGTCATTTCGTCATGGCCTAGCCATGACCTTTGGTCCTTGTTCCAAGGTCATGAGACACAACCTTGGCTCTAGCCATGGTGGTGGTCTTGATTATAGGTCATAAGACCCCTTTTGTCTTCATAAACCATAATCTATATGTAATGACTTTGTCTAAAAATGGGCTGTTTAGAATTTGAAGAAATTTATCACTCGGAAAGCGTTTTCAGGGCTCGAGCTTCTTTGTTCCTGAACGAAAACGTCGTTCCGGACAACTTTCATGTTTTAACTTTTTGATGAATCGGACCAGAAGTGGGACTTTCAAAACCTAAATTTGATCAGAATGGTATTTGGCAGTTTGCCGAAAAGTTTTGGTAACTTCAAATGGGCGTAACTTTTGACTCGTATACTCGTTTTAGGTGGTTCAAATTGCTATGGTTTCCTTGTTAAGTCATCTACTGTAATATGTAATGATCCAATATCATAATTTTACTATTTTGGTCGTGGTTTTCCAAGAAAGTCACTAGTTTACTTGTTTTAGTAAATTGTTTTAACAATCAATAACAATAACTTGTTTTGGTCACTTTTATACATCATGGACATGATAACAAGACAATATATAGCACAAATAATATGTAAATAACATGAACATGATTATTTAACAAGAATCATGTTAGGGTTTGGCTTACAACTTTTGGCTTTCAAAGATGAAAGGAAGTTAACATGTAAGGATAGGACATTGATAGACTTGCTTCAACCCTCTTCTCTTCATGCAATCTTTCTACTCTTGTAATCTTGAAAGATGGATGATGAAGGTTGAGGTGACTTGAGTGGATTCAAACTCAAGAGAAATCACCAAGTATATGAGGTTATGGAAGTATTTGATGAATGATAACCTAACTAGAGTTTCTACCTTGAACTTGCACTTGAATCATGCATGAAACTAGAAGGAAATGAGCAAAGGATGGTGTGGTTTTGGTGTGTGATATCCCACGGCAACAAAGGGGATGGGAGGGAGTATTTATAGTCCAAAATGAGGAGGTTAGGAAAGTGCTAGGAAATTACTAAAACTTGGTGACCAAGTTGTAAATAAGTGTTGATTTAAGGGTAGTTTCATGAGATGAAGCCACATGGGTGTGACTCCCCCCTCCTAGGGCGGTTTGGTAACCTTGGGGAGCAAGGTTGGACTTGTGGTGATCTTATCCAAGATATCTAGTGTGTTTTGACTCCGTAAAATGCAAACCGTAAGTTGTTATGTCACAAAACGTAAAACCGGGTATCGTAAAAATACGAAACTTGGAGGAATGATTAAACTTGTCAAAATACTCCATAATAAAATATAAAATGGGTGGTAGGTTCCATTTGGGTGTAAAACCCTGCTAAAAGCTGGAAACACGGGTCTAAAACGCGTAATACGTAAAACGTACAAATATTGCGTAAAATTGAGAAAAGTAAAATGTTACTTTTCTAATGTGATAAAAATGATTTAAAATGACTTATAATGTCTAGACTGGGCTCAGTCTAGTGTCGGTTGGTATTAAATGTCTTTTAGACATCAAACCGTAAGCCTAAAAATCACGAAATGACTTATAACATCAAGGGATGATTTTTGGTCAATGGAGGAGGGAAAAATATGTTGACTTTTTCTAATAAGTTGAAAACTCAAATCGTCTTAGAAATGCGTTTCGTGGTCTAACGGTTAATCGCCCATACGGTTAAGCGTGCTCATGCGAGATTAGTACTGGCTTGGGTGACATGCCGGGAAGTCTTTGGTCATGTTTTTCTCAGTCACGATTAATTCTCAAATAAATCATGAGCGTGTCAAACATTTTTCCGATGTGGGGTCACCTGACGGGATCAAATTTCGTTGTGCGTAGAATTTCTGATTGACGTTTTACCCTAAAACGTGTAATTCCATGTAATCCCTTAATAACTTTCACGAAAATGATCTGACGGATGTCAAACATTTAATTTGCCATAGAAATGATTTATCACTCGAGAATATCAAATAAAAATCAACTTTCGGGAAAATTTCGGAAAGAAATGAATAGTAAAAAAATGAATAGTAACATGAATAGTAAAAGTGAATAGTGAATTTTCCGGGAATAGTAATTGACCTGAAATTGCGAATTGTTACAGTCTTGAGGCAATGAAAAGCAAAATACTTTCAGCCTATACACTGCGTAAGTTAAACTATGACCGAGGCTCAAGGTCATTACACCACCACTGAAAAAGAACTCCTAGCTGTGGTGTATGCCTTTGAGAAATTCCAGTCATACTTGATCCTGACCAAATGCGTGGTGTATCCGGATCACTCGGCTTTGAAGTACCTATTTGCAAAGCAAGATGCAAAGCCGAGGCTTCTCCGTTGGGTTCTCCTCCTTCAGGAATTTGATATCATTATTCCTGATAAAAAAGGAGCCGAGAACCTTGCTGCTGATCATCTCTCACGATTAGAAAACCCACATCAAGATGTGTCCGAGAAACAAGAAATAAATGAATCATTCCCTCTCGAGACACTCAGTTTGGTTACTTTTCGTGGTGACTCTACTACCCCATGGTTTGCCGACTTTGCAAACTACCGTTCGGGTAACTTCATCGTGAAGGGGATGACGTCCCAACAGAAAAACAAATTTTTTAAAGACGTCAAACATTATTTCTGGGACGACCCCTTCCTTTTTAAAATCTGTGCCGATCAAGTCATCAGGCAATGTGTATACGGACAGGAAGCCGCTGATATTCTCAAGGCTTGCCATGCTGGACCCACCGGGGGCCACCATAGTCCTAACTACACCGTCAAAAAGGTGTTTGATTCCGGTTTCTATTGGCCCGCGATCTATAAGGATGCCCACGAGTT
The DNA here is from genome assembly GCA_030686995.1 of Artemisia argyi. Taxonomy (NCBI): domain Eukaryota; kingdom Viridiplantae; phylum Streptophyta; class Magnoliopsida; order Asterales; family Asteraceae; genus Artemisia; species Artemisia argyi. The sequence goes on from CM060676.1 coordinate 192,742,751, forward strand.
AGTCAAAACCTGTGATGCTTGTCAGCGTCACGGGAATATTTCACAAAAGAACGAAATGCCACAAAATGCTATTCAAGTTTGTGAAATCTTTGACGTCTGGGGCATTGATTTTATGGGGCCATTCCCATCTTCTCGTGGAAACAAATACATACTCGTGGCTGTTGACTACCTGTCAAAATGGGTTGAGGCTAAGGCCTTACCCACTAATGATGCCCGAGTTGTTGTGAAATGCTTGAAATCCCTCTTTGCTCGTTTTGGAACCCCACGTGCTATCATTAGTGATCGCGGTACGCACTTTTGCAATGATCAGTTTGCAAAAGTCATGCTTAAGTACGGTGTTACTCATCGTCTTTCCACCGCATATCACCCCCAAACAAGTGGGCAGGTGGAGGTTTCAAACCGGGGTATTAAACGGATTCTTGATAGGACAGTAGGTGAAAACCGTGCTTCCTGGTCGGATAAACTAGATGATGCACTCTGGGCCTTCCGTACAGCTTACAAAACACCCATTGGGTGTACTCCATACAAGCTTGTATACGGGAAGGCGTGTCATTTACCGATCGAGCTCGAGCACAAAGCCTACTGGGCCTTGAAACATGCTAACTACGACCTTCATAAAGCGGGTGATCACCGTAAGGTTCAACTCAATGAATTAAACGAACTTCGTGATCAAGCCTACAAGAACTCTTTGATCTACAAAGAAAAGACAAAGAAGATTCACGACTCTAAGATTAAGAACCGAGTTTTCAACGTCGGTGACAGAGTCCTTCTTTTCAATTCAAGATTAAAGATCTTCTCGGGGAAATTAAAAACCCGATGGACCGGACCATTCACTATTGCTAAAGTATATCCATACGGGACTGTTGAATTATCTCAACCCGAAGGTCCCAACTTCAAAGTGAATGGTCACAAATTGAAGCATTATTTTGGAGAGGACATACCACCCATGGTTGTCCCGGATCTCCAAACTTTCCCCATGGACCAATGAATTCGGGGATCGAGTCAAGCTAGTGACTCGGTGAACAAAAATTAGCAACATATATGGTTTTTCACCCGTATTTCTGACTTCTTTCTACTTTCTACCACCCTAGTGTGGGGGAGTGGCCGTCCCCCACCATTTGAAAAGTAAACTTGTATATAAGTTTCCAATCAAAAAAAAAAAAAAAAATATTGTATGTACAGATAAATAAAGTGAAAAATAAAATCCAAATTTCCACAGTTAGCATCGAATATTAGCTTTTTCCATTCATAGATTCGGCATAATAGCCGGGACTTTGAATATTGAGGACAATATTCAGTTCTAGTGTGGGGGGGGGGGGGGGGGGGAAATTCTTACGAATTTTATCACAAAACTTTCTAAGTACCCCCATTTTTAGGCCTAAAATTTTTCAAAAATTTTTCACTTTATTTCAAAATTTTTTGTGGTAATCAGTCCGCCAAAGTCTAAATGACAAATGGATTGGCTAGTCCAGGAGCAAACGGCTCTTGGTAAAGACATCTCAAACCCGTTGATGGCTGGCAATTTGCCAAAAATTGTATGGTTCCTCAGCTCCCCCGTATCCTCATAAGCAAATGAGTTGACTAGCCCACAAGATTATGGCTTGTGGTAAAGGCCGTGGAAAATCCATAATTGGTAATCAGCTCACCAAGATGTTGACTTAGTCCATCAAGATGCTGGCTAGTCCAGAAGCAAACGGATTTTGGTAAAGACTAATCAAATCCGTTGACAGCTGGTGGTTTGCTCAAAATCACACGGTTATCAGGTGTGCCACAGTTCTTACACCTGGCTACTCCAGAAGTGATGGCTTTTGGTAAAGAAAATTTCAAATCCATCAAGTTTTTCTCAAAAGATTGCTAGGGACTAGCAATGTTTTAGTGTGGGGGATTGATGAGTGTGTAAATACTCATCATTTTTACCATTTCTGAGCTGCCAAAACATCCAAAAACACTCAATAATGAATCAAAATAGTGAAAATATCCCAGGAAAGTGTTTTACATGACTCAAATGCAAAAATACCAAAAACAGATGAAAAACGCATAAAGTTTGCATAATTGGCAGTTTCAGTCCCCCAACTTTCAAAAGTTGTCAAATCTAGTCCCTGGTCATTCTAAAAACTTGAAAAAGTCACCAAAGGTCCTTATAAATCAAAAAGTTACATAATTAGTCCTTTGGTGAAAAGTTTCACAAAATGTCAAGTTTAGTCCCTGAACTTTGGAAATTGTCAAAAATAGTCCCTGGGATATGAAAAACTTTGAGAAAAACAAATTTTGTCCTTGCACTAACCTTTTATGACAGGATTGGTCCTTGGTGGAAAGTTTGGTGAAAATTACACAAATGGTCCCTGAAGTTTGAAAGTTTGACGGTTTCAGTCCCTGGTGAAAATAATTGGAAAAATCAACAAAGGACCTTTTACTATTCACAATATGGCACAAAATACCCTTGGAAACAATTTGGAAAGATGCCAAAACCCACCCCCAAACTTTCGTTAAATGGCAAAATAGGTCCTTGTGTTAATACAAAAACCAAACCGGATCCAAAACAAATAATACTACTCCATTACCCAATCCCTTAATCCATAGCCCACCCATCCTATTGTCTTTGGGCCCAAGTGTTACCAGCCCACCACAAACCAAACTAAAACCCAGGGTCAACGTTGACCCTGGTCAAAACCAGTCAAACACAACCAAACCACCCATCTTCCCCATTTTCCCTCTCACCCCGAATACCACCAATCCACCCTGGTTTTGCAGCCTCCACCACCACTTGCAGAATAATCATCACACACCCACACCTCCCTACAGCTACCTCACATCACATTAAATGCACCACCCCCATTGCGTGTATCAGAGGAGCAAATTGCAAAAAGTCTTTTCCCGCCAAATTACGTGGCAGCTTGTGAGTGGACCAAATAATTCAGAAAGAGGTGGGAAGTGACCAGAGATGCTCAGGGAACCCTAATATTGGGCTATAAAAGGCAAAGAGATGCAAGATGAAGACTTGTCTAGTTTTTTTTAGTTTAATAGTAGTCGTTTAAATGTATTAAGGAGTTATAGTTTAGCTAAAAGCTTTTAAGCATTTCTTTAAGTCATTTCAGTGTATTACCACTCTTTTCAATTCAATAGAAGCAAGTTTCTTTAATCCTTTATGTTTGTGCAAATTTCAATTTCTAGTCATTAAGTTGGATCAAAATCTGCTAGTGTTTGAATTTGAATCATGGACTGAGTTAGGTTCACATAAGCTCCAACAAGCTTCTCAAAGCTTTAGAGACTCTAAAAACCAGATTCAATAGAAAACTTAAAAAAATACAAAAATAGTCAACTTTGGTCAACTGTGCTTGTTTGATTTTATTTTCAGGTTTGAAGAAGGACTTGTGATCAAGATTGGAGCTTAAATTGGCCTATCTAAAGATAGGCTTCTGTGGAGAAGCCCCTTGTTCAAGCTAGGGGTTTGGTTGTAAGCTTTTGCTAATTTCAAATTTCCACTAAAAATCTAGTTCCTAGTTAGTTTCTGATTTGTTGCTTAGATCTGATAATCTGTGTTTGTTTGTATTAATTGATTGTTGTTTAAGTAGTTTCTAACTTAATAATTGTTGTTTGTTTGTTAGAATAATTAGCTATTTAACTTTTAGGTTTTACTGTCAAACTTAGCTTAAGAGTAATACTTGTGTCATTGTAAAAGTAATCTGTTTTCTAGTGCTTAAACATAGTCACCTAGTCATAATTAATCAGTTTGGATCAAGTTCATAAACCTTAGTAAGCCTTTGATTTGAAAAACTCAAGACAGACCCACATAAAGGTGTGTTTAGATTGGTAGATTTCACTTGTGATATCTGTGTTTCTCTGGTCTAAGTTGTTTTGAATAACTTTTATAAGTTCTCAGTATATCATCTTGAGTATAAAAACAAGGGTTGTTTGGTTAAAAAGTCAAAACCACAAAAAGCTAACCTTCACAGTTAACTGTGAAGGTTTTGTGTTTCCAAATCCATCTCATTGGTTAAAATAGTTGTTAATATAGTAGTAACTAGTTCAAACATAGCTTATAATTTAGTTTGTAATCAGTAAAAGCCTTTGGAAATCCACATAAGTCAAAGTTCTAGTTCAATCAAAAAGTCAAAATTTCATCTTCTCAGATTTTTGCTAAATTTCCAAGATTAATTGTGGGTTGTGTGATGTGAGTTAAGGGTTGAAACTTGTTGTAGTTAGAGTCTATCAGCTGATCTTTAAGCCCTAATTTTTGCGTAATTTTTGTGGAAGCTTAAGTGGGTCCCACAGACCCTCAAAGTGAGTTGCAGGGCAAGAGCTTGCCCTGTGCACAACAGACCTCCACCACACCACCAACTTTGGTGGTGGTTGCAGACCACCTCAGTGGGCCCTAGGGGTTCCAGTTGACTTTTTCCAACCCCCTCCTACCAGGGAGTGTGGATTGACCATCTGTTTTAACTTAAACATTGTGGACCCCACCTGGAATTAGCCATAAAGTCTATCCCATAATCTGAGTGAAACTCAGATTTGCTAATTGCTTATTTGGACTTATTCAGCTTATTTGAGATCTAGTGTTGTTGTTTCTGGCTTATTTGTGATTATTAAGCTTGTTGATACTCATTTTCACCATTGTGGACCCCACCTTCACTCATTTGACCTCATTTGACCACACAGTCAACATAAGTCAACTGTGTAAGCCAAGGGGGTGCTTATAGCTTATTTATAAGCTATTTGAAAAGTGTTAACACAAAAGTTCTTTATTTTCAGTAGTAAAACAAGTTTGTAAAATAAAAATCCAAAAAATCCAAAGTTAAAATAAGTGATAGTTTCTATTTAATTTAACTTAATTTTAATTTTCATTTTTAAATTTTAATTAAGTACTTAGTGTTTTTATATTTTTATTAATTACTTTATATAGTAAAGTAATTTTGATAATTTTTTCAGATTTTTATTCTGTCATTTAGTATTAATTAGATTTAATTTTAGTTTTCTTGTTTATTAATTAATATTAAGTATTAAATCTCATATTTAGTTTTTATAAAGTAAAACTTAGTTTTTATATTTTTCCTAGCTCTTATATAGTATAATAGACATTTAGAAAATATATTTTTAAATTCTACTATTCATTTTCCATTTTTCTTATTTTATTTGTTTAAATTAGACTTAAGTTAATTAAAAGGTAAATAATTAGTGGTTTAATCTTAAACATAATTTTTAGAGTTTTCATAATTTTGTAGGATTCCTGTGATGGTTAAGTAATTTTATAAATTTTCTTGTAATTTTCTAAGTTAATTCAGTATTAATATTAATTAAAAGTAGTTTAATTAGTTTAATTAAGTTAAATAGTTTTCAATTTATAAAAAACCCATAAAAAGACAAAAATATTTATTTTCATTTTTTATACTTTCTTCAAGTTCTAATTTAGGTTTAGAAAATATTTTTGCAACTTTTTAGTTTAATTTGTAATAGTTATAATTTTTAGTTAATTTAAATTAGATTTTAATTTAGATTTTAAATAGTTTAATTATTTAAATAATATTTAAATAGTATTTTAATCATTTTTATAATTTCATTTTCATTTTTAATTTTAAGTTTTAAAAAGTGTCAAAAGCACCCCTTGTAGTTTGATAAATACCAAAATCCACTTTTTTTAGTCCGATTGCGTAAATCTGAATTGTGGATACGTGCATATATCTGTATATCTGATTTTTGTGAATATTATATCTGTGTACAAATACCAAAATAACAGTAGCAATATCATTCCCACATCATCTGGCTACTGTCCTCAGTGCCACTTTCTCATAAACGATTTTCAAAAACACCATTTCGATCTCGCTGAGACTTTAACGACCCGGGAAAACACTACACTATCACCGGAGTATTGATTCTAGGCTGTCTTTGACTTGTTGACCTTGGTCAATAACATCTGACGGTTTAGACCCAATCAGGGGGTAGTGAACTGCCTTCACATACAGGTATCTGTCACACTATATTGAGTACGTGTGACATCAATATGTAATAGCCAAAAGAACCTATAAATGACCGGGAATACTCATACAAACAGCTTCTTAGTATATATTCACTTTCAAACTTCTCTAAAATATTTTTGTTTCATTATTTGTTCATGGAGTCAAGGGGATTTGAATTTATTGGCCACAGACGGCCTGCTGATGTTACAAGACAATGTCGTTTTGTTTCATATTCTAACATAAGTTTCAGTTATAAATGACGACCAGTCTGAAATGAACAGGTAGGCCTTTTTGCATTAGACACTATTCATTTTATTTGGTTGGAATGCAGTAAAAACAAATGTTACTAAAAACTTCAGCCATGGTAAGAAACTTTTGAAACTAATTAATTCTTGAAGCCATATGATTAAAACTAATAGCATTCCACTTATGTCGTTAACATTAAGCTCGAGCTGACATTTTCACATCTTATAACATGTGCAGGTTTATGAAAGTTGCACCAAGCTGTAAACGACTATGCGTTTTTTTCGGTTCGTATAATCTTCTTACCCCCCATACTGTGTAATGCCGTAATTCATAGATTGCGTAAATTTCTTTTGTTGCACATGGTTTTCTTGAATGACAGTATTCTGTCTGTGCCTTTCAGGATATGAGGTACAAAGAAATGGCGACAGTCTATATCAAAGGAAACCAAAGATGGCGCCTTTTAGTAATAAACTGATACTCAAGCTTCCTATGGGATCAGCTGTTCCCACTAAGTAGAAGGTTTCAATGAAATCATCTCCTTAATAGGAACAATTGATTCTACAGGAACCTTAAATGTGACCTTACAGAAAGATAGTTACGTGATAATCACGACACAGCTGCTGATGTTACAAGATGTGACATCTCTAACGTAGAGGTAAATGCATCTCTATTTTGAAAAGAAAAATACCAACACACATTTAATGTCATGGTGAGTGCTTATTCACTTACTATTTTATGGCCAAAAACCGACCCAAATAGACTATTTTGCTAACTAAATGCCAAAGAAATATGTGTTTTATGTTTGTGAACGTGCAGGTACGGATATTACGCAAAATGACGAAAAACAAATGGAAATCAACAAAAACGGGCACGAGAGTGGAACGTGTGCAGATTAGTCGAGAAAAGTTACTTCAGAGCCTTAAAAGACCTCAGAGATTAGAGATTTGTCAGTTTTGATCCTTGGATAAAGTTTCATGAAATGACAATATTAGTCCTCCAAGTTTCAGTGATTGTCAGATTCAGTCCTTTGAAGACATTTTTCAAGATGTGATATGATTGGTCCTCCATATATTTGGATGTGTCATAAAAAGCCCTTGGGAAATATTTTGGGAGAATAACAGATTTGGTCCATGTAGTTTCAAAGTTTATATTTTTGGTCCTTGCTTAAAAATTAAAACCAAATCTGAAATCATATTCTACAAAGCCTAATCCAATAAATCACAAACCAAAATCCAGCCCAACCTCAATACCCAAAAGCCCAATCCTAAAGCCTTACCCAAGTCCATATACCACTCGGTCAACCCCAACTTTTGGTCAAAGGTCAAACAAATAATAATAAAATTAACCCCGTACCCTTTTTTCCCTCCAACCCTTTTCCCCAATTTACCCAGATAAGGAACAGTAACATGAACCCTAAATTGACTGTACAGTTCAATTACCGCAATTAAGGGTAATAATGTCCAATCATTGGCCTTCTAGAAGTAAGTGATGATGTCAGGACGTATCAGAACTCAAACTAATACACTTATGGGTACGTGGCAGCTTTGGATTGGGAGGAACGCGTCACAAATAGTGATCAAATGGCTGTAAACTGAGATGCAATGATGGATTAGTGATCAAGGGCTCAGATTGGCTATCAACAAACACAACCTCACACGGATTGCCAACATGGCAATCCGTGAGCTCACCTCCTCACACCTCCTATAAAAAGAGGTCATTTTAGGCTTAGGGAATGTGTAGTTTTTAGGTAAAGTTACTCTGTCAAATTTTATATTGAATGTATTCTAGCTTAGTTGATGTAATTTTTACTTGGAATTTTTAATAGAATTTCTTAATTTCATTAATTCTTAGCTTATTGTTCAATTTTTACTTTGCTTATTCTGTTTCAATATCTTATTATTCTGCTTATTCTAGTTGTATCCAGCCTAAATCATTACTTTTATCTAGTTTTTAATAATCAATTTCATAAAAAGAAAGAAAAAAAATAAAAAATATAAAAAATCAGAAAAATATATAGAAAATAAAAATAGTTACAAATAGTTTAGTAAGGCTCACAGTAGAGTTTAATTTCCTTTTATACATTTCATTTGAGCTTAATAGCTTATAGTGAAGTGTTTTGAGTCATTATTCATAAATATCAAAGAAGGTGAATCATAGTTACTGAGGTGTTTGGATAAGCTGATATAGAAGCAATGAAATCAGCCTATCTTAAAGATAGGCTACTGTGAACTCCCTCTGTTCTTGCTGAGGGAGAGTTGTGGTAAATTCTAGTTTTAAATTTTGATAAAATTTGTAGTTGTTAGTTAGTTTTTGATTCATTGTTATACTGTTTCATTGGATTGTTTGAATTCTGAGTTTTTGTCAATTTTGTGGTTTTGAGTATAGTGATTTGTAGATCTGAGTGTAGTATGAATGGGATCTGTATCACAGTTACATTAGAATTCATAACTATGCAAGTTGCATTATATTGAGTTTTGAAATTTTGATTGATATCTGATTTGAGTATTGATTGATCATCTGTCCATTTGTGGATCTAATATACTGAGTATCTTCTGGATGTAGTGAAACTGGTTGATTGATATTGCTTTTGATAGTTATTTGTTAGCTTAGAAGATCAGTTGTTTAGAGAATTGTAGAGTTAATAATTGATACTTGGTTGTTGGTAGTAATTAGGGGTGTTTGGATTTGCATATCAGTGAGTGGATTGTTGTTTGATTACTGTTACTTTAACACATTTAGGTTTAACTAGTATAGATATAGTAGTTAAAGCATAAAATAGTGAGTGTAGTTTATTAAAAGTAAAAAAATGGTTCACTGCATTTATTGAGAGTTATAGCATAAATCTGTTAGTGCTATTGTGTTGATAGTTACAACCTAATTAGATATAGCTTAAACTAGTTTAATTGTAGCTTAATACATATAGTTAGAAGTAGATTTGAGCTGCTTAAATTCATTTCAGTCAAAATAGGTTTGAAATCAAAAAGTCAAAAGGATTCTAATTACCTGAGTTAGACAGATTTTCAAAGTGTTGCATAGCTTTTAATTGTGACTAAAATCAGTTTAGGAAAGTTGATTTGAGCTGTATCTCAATGTGTTTACTAGTTTCAATAAGAACTTTTCATTTTAAAAGTCATTTAAGCATTTGAATCTGCTTGTGTAGTTGCTAGGTTGAGACAGTATTGACTGCATGATTATTTTGGCCTGCTGAGTTTAATTAGTTGCTATTTCTGAGTTTGAAGTGTTGTTCTGAGTTTTATTAGAGTAGAATCTGAATTGTGCATTGCTCAGTTTACCTCTGTCTTTACTTTAGCTTGTTATGCTTATTCTTTGTGTGCTTATATTGAGCTTATTGCTATCATATTTAGCATCTGTTGCTAATCAGAGTTTCTAATTGATCTTATTTTTAATTCACTGAATTTTGCATCATTTTCAACTTGAGTTTCAAGTTTCAGATTGATTGGATCTCAAGTGCTTAATAATAAGCACTTGAGATAAGCTGTTTTCCTTAAATAAGCAGTTCAACTTTTCAATTTTACTTCAAAATTTTATTCTAAGTTCTTTTTATTATTTTAGAATTTCTGGAATTTTTCCAGATTTTTCCAAGTTGTTTTGTTATTTTTCTTAATATTTCTTTGATTTTACTCATTTTTAAATACCTTTTAAATAGCAAAATTTATAAAAAAAATTAGAAAAAGCTCTAAAAAATACAAAAATATTTTTAGAAATTCTTTTATAATATTTTGAAATTTTTAGAATTTAATTTTCATTTTTCCAATTTGTTTTTCTATTTTTCTTTATTTTTAATTCATTTTTAATTCCAAAAATAGAAAATAAATTCTACAAAATAAATAAAAACTCAAAAAAATATTTTTCTTTTTCTTAAAATTCTTTTTATCAGTTTATGATTTTTAGAAAATATTTTCGAGTTCGTAGGATCATTTTTCGTTATACGTTACGTTTTAAATTTTGCGGTTGCGTTTCCGTTTTCACGTTTTTAACTTTGGTGCATAATTAGCCTGTACTTTCTGTATATTTCGTACTATTTTGTGAATACGTGAACTATTTGATTGCTATTTTCACTTTCTCACTTTTCAATTCACGATTTCACGAATCGATATTCTCGATTCCATTCGCCTTCGTTGGGAAACGACTCGGGTGATCCGTATTTTACGCGGATCACTTCGATACTAAACTATATATTATATATAATTGGTTTTCACACGAATCATGTCACAAATTATTTTTTATATATCTCGGCCATTTAAACAATACATGCGCTGGGGCTTACCTTATACTGTTATTCTGATAATTGCTGCTGCTTTGGGTATGAGCGACAGGCTGGAATCAATTTGTGGTGGTTTACATGGAAAGAATACACAGATAGATCGGCTTGGGTTTACTACATATATTCTTTTTTCGTGTTTGCTGAGTTGGAAAATAGGCCATGTGACGATCAGGTTAAGGCGACTGGGATTGTTTTTGGAGCTGCGTATCAGGTAAAGCTGATTTATCAATTTATATATCAAGATGATGGCCGGTCATAGTTTACTAAAGAATCTAAGTGGGTTCGCTTGGACTATGCTATGACCGGCCATCACCTTGCTATTTCATTCATAGTTTGGTAAAGATTTTAACCTTTTTAGTAGGTTCTATTTTTGATTTCTAACTTTTAAAATTTGTATATGACAGAGTAACAAAAGAACCATCATGGATGATCCCTTCATCAGAAATTACATTGAAGATGTTCTGAAAAACATTAGAACTCAATTGTTGCTGAAGTTGACCATACACAGAATAATCATGATCCATTTCATGTGAAAGGTAACATCACCGACATACATGTCGGCATGTACACATACATACGTATATGTCTTTACTGAAACTGTTATTATTCAGGAGGTTAATGTGCCAGCGGCTGATGTGGAACAACTATTGGTCTTATTGCTACTGGATAACCGAGTCGAGACCACATTCATCAAGTTAACTGGCTATTGGAGTGCGGTGACAGGTTAGATCTCATCTGCATAAGCTATTTTTGATGTTCAAAACCGAAAAATATTTTGTTATTATTGGGTTGCTTCAGTTTCCTGAGATTTTATCTTTTCATGAGCGTCTGTTATCTCACACTGGCATATTTTGTCCATTATGTCAACCTGGTAAACTTGGTATCTGAACACAAGGGTTGATGTGTTTTCAAGAGGGGTACATTGGTTGAATTGTGCATTTTGGCCTTTTGATGTTGATTTGGGGGTCTAGCTTTTAGTAGTCATGATGTGTTCTTGAGAAGTCATGCTCCTGCTGAGATTGCTGTTGGTGTTAAAGTTTTTTTCTGGCTGCACATACCTGTATGGCTAATTTAAATTTTGTCATGACCTTGCTAATAAATAGTTATGAATATTCCAATTTCGGTTTCTGGTGATGGGAAACATGTTTTAATGAAACGTATTTTACCTAAATTGTTTCTGAGATAAAAACGGCAATGCCATTTTAAATGATGTTTTCGTCAGTGTTTTGTTTTTAAAAGAGCCAATATCTGATTGCCTGAAATTAAACTTTAATGTGTAGGTTGACAATGTGCACTTCCATGTTACATTAACTTGCAGAAAGTTATCTCAGAGACAAGAGGAGATGGGGGGTTTGGAGTCATTTTGGAATTATGATTTTAACTTTCCCAGCAATGAGTGACATCCTAATTCAGTAATTTCTGATCCTGATGATGTGGCAATGGCTACACATACTGTTTCCATAACTACTGGGCCAGCGTGGAGGAAAGTCTCCAAATTGTTGAGCCAGAATTCTGAAAGAGAAACAAGCTGACAAGGTATATGTGCTTTTTACATACTCTTGAATTAAACTTTTTACATATATTGTTTCCTTTAAAATATATATATATATATATATATATATATATATATATATATATATATATATATATATATATATATATATATATATATATATATATATATATATATATATATATATATATAGAACAAATTACTGATATTATATAACATCTTATTCATTGTAATCTTGCTGAAATATAAATTATGAATGTTGGATAATGGATACTTCTATCCTACACCAACTGCTTCATATTGGCATCTTGCACAAGTTTTCAATAGCTGCACATATATTCAATAGTCTTGCTGTTAATATATTAATTAAACTATGGATTCGGACATATGTTTTGCGATTCAATATTGAAAAAGATAGGATACACTTATTTGGTTCAACATAAAATAAAAAAGTGGAATTAACAACGAAGTTAAACGATGCCCCGACGCAACGCGACGGCCCATCGCCCACCTCGTTTATATATACTCTTAGCTTTTTGCTAACCATACACGCATTTATTTATTTATTTTTTAATTTTTTTTAAGGCAACAAAATTTTGTAAATTAAGACTAGCAAGATGCTAAAAATTACATCAACTCAATTAACAGTGATCACAACGACCCTCACAAACTACAACCATAAACATGACCCTTGACAACGACTCTTACTAAACTACATCAGCCTGAAAGGCTTAAACAACTACGGTGACTCTAAAATCTCTATCCAAAAACGATCCTTCAATCGACAATGGAGATCTAACAATCAAAGGAGGACAACCCGCTTTCAAACTGTAGCACAACACCTAACTACTTAAGGGCATCACTCGATTTGGGAGCATAGAGATGGGTTTAAAACCCAACCACGACCTTGACAAACTTGCTGAAACCTCAACCATAAACTTTCAACCATGCAAACAAATCGAGTGGTGGCACAATGATATGTAAAATCCGTTGAGGAAGAAGAAACCTCATAATTGTAAATCCGCCACACATCAAAATTACCTGACGTTTGCTCACTTGGCCTAACACCTAGACCCTCCTAGAACTACATCAACTAGTTCACACCCACATGAAATTCTGAATAAACACAAGATCCGCACCACAAACTCTGCAACGACCAAGAAAAGCTAAACCAACCAACCAACCAACCACCAAGAAAAGCTAAACCAACCAACCAACCAACCACCAAGCATACTCAACTGATGAAAAACAACCAGATAAGATCCACAAAAATTGCCTCGACCTTGCTGACACTGAATCAAACCATCACTACCAGTCTACCACACAATCTGAACCATCTTACAACCTCACGATTTGACCCGTCTCACTTCTTCATTATTTGACCCATCTCCACGACCACAATCATAGCCCAAAACAATTTCATGACACTCTGAACTGTCTTCATGACCACAACCATCTCACGACCTCACGATTTAAACCCATCATACAACCTCACTAATGAACCATCTTCACGACCACCATCTCACGACCTCACGATTTGAACCCATCTCACAACTTAGCTAACTCAAGACCTTACCATATCAAATGTCTCATGACCTCATCATCACGACATCACACGACCTCACCATCACATTACCTCACAATCTAAACCACACAACTACTTCGACCCTAAAATAATTGATTTGAACCATCGAGCATACTGAACCAAAAAAACCTCTAACTACATCGATTATAAAAAAAATGATTTGAAAAAGTGGGCAAAAAGAACGATCTATAAACCTTATTTATTCGAAAACTGAAAAAAAAATAGAAAATGGTAAAGTATCTACAAAGAAGAGGGGTTGGAGCCGGACCGTCGGACTAAGCTGACGGCTGGAGAGACGATGGCGGTGGCGGGTTTAGGGTTAGGTTGGTTTCGTTTTTAGAGAGAGGTGGGAATCATTTTCCAATCACCATATGTCATATAAATTAGCTACCATGGCAATCAAATTGGACGGAATTGTAGGTTCACCCTCAGTGTTTCGTGCTATGGCTGCTCTCTACGAGAAGGATCTCGACTTCTAGTTTGTTTCCGTAGAGTTTCCTAACGGTGAACACAAGTCACCTAATTTCCTTCCTTTAAACGTACTATATAACAAGACCCTTTAAATATCATTTGAAAAAATATATAGTGTTCGCTTGAAATTAAATAAGCTTAAACAAACCCCCATAAGTAGCGTTTAAAATCCGCAAAAGCTAACTACTCGTTGTCAAACAAATTAACTTTGTATTGCAAATGCTAAATACACTTAAACCTTCAAGAAAAGCTCCATGTCAAACACTAACTAAAAACTAGAGCTATCTATAGACATTTGCATAGGACTATGCATTAGTAGATTCGATGTTAGTCCGTAATCATGAAATTTGGGCTAGCGATATAAGTACAATAAAAAATTGGCGTTAGATGAAATTGAAATGAGGCAAAGGGTATCGGCTGGTCATAGCCTAAAAAACTGAATCGTTTCGGATTGTCAGTTTTTTCATTTGTTAAACCATGATTCTAATACCCCTAGATTTTTTGCCTTCGGGTAAAACAACTTGGTCCATCAACAAAGACATGGATTCAACTTCTATTAGGTAATCTCAAAAGTATATACGAAAACATTAAAGTTTCGTAAATTATGTATAGACGATTTTTCCTAGTGCTCTAGCTAAAAGACATCATAAAGATTTGATTTAGCTGTACTACTCGTTCCACATCTTCACACCAAAACACAGTTACTTTATAATGCATGAGCTATGAGACTGATTATCGTAGCAAGTTATCTATCGATTAGTTGACACTTTGTGGGATACTTTTTCTAGGCCTGCTTGGGTACGGTTACGGCAATGGCTAACAAGTGAACGTGAAGGGTGGCTAAAATGACTTTGTGAGTTAAAAGTTGTGTGTTGCGATTAAAGTGATTGTTGTACTGTTATGTGTTTTTAATAAGTCAGGTAGAATTATTATTGCCTTTCAATAATAATTTTATGTAATGAAGTAATTAATATATCTTGGTTTCTTACCCAAATATATTTTTTTAACATTGTTTATTTAAGTGGTGTTTGCTTTAGGGGTGTGGGATTGAGGGAATACTTTGACTAATAAAATGAATGTTTGGTATAGGGGTATAGGATTGAGGGAATACTTTAACTAATAAAATTGATTCTATACAAAAATGAGAGGATTTGAGTGAAACCATTCTGACAATCTTTTTTCTCTATATAAGTGGTCATATTTTTTTTAGTTTTTTAATCACTTATTTGACTTTCTATTACAAACGAATGGCTGTGATGATCTTTTTATATATTTTACTTTAATTTTTATTTTATTTTACTTTAATATAATAAATATATTCTAACTTTTTTTATTCAAATTTATAAAACAAATAAACTTTTTAATTAATTGTATCTTTCTCTCACATCTTTTTCTGTTAAGCCTTTTTTCAAATTTAAATCTGATCCAATCCCATTTATAAACCAAACGCACCCTTAGTGTTCAACTTGATATGGAGTAGAATCTTGAGGCATATTGAAATCCAAAACACTATCGTTTCTAGGATTATATTGCAATTTGTGTACGGAACTAGAATATTAGCAGATCAATCGAATTGTTGGTATTTAGTTTCTTCTAATTAAAATCCTAATAATATTAGCGAAAAACGAGTTTAATTATTAGGAGTTTGGTATTTAGTTTCTTCTCGTAGACATTATAGTTATATAGTATTGTGTCGATCATCGTTAGGGCTGAGCTACTCCAGTACTTCCCCGCTAATCTCATTATATTGATGTCCATTGACCGTTGCATAAGTTTTTCTTGCCCTATGTGAGGTTGAAAGAAGGCACAAAAATCTACTTTTCTTTGTGATATTCATCGATCACTACAAATCAAGTCGAGCTCCCGCATTTTCGTTTTGATTTCACTTTTTAGCGTTTACATTAAATCAAAACCAAAACAAGAACCGATATACTCGTATTAGTTTCTTTAGTGTAGCTGTAGAATTTGTATATATATACTTTGATGTCTATCTACAGTTGAACTCTTCTTTCCTGATATTTTTTCTTTTTTTTTTAACGTTAGTGGAGTAAATTATAAAAAATCGTCCCTGTAATTTGACCAACGCAGTTGCGGAAGCTTCAAGTATAGACAACTGGCCTCCCTGTGAACGACTATAATGATGTGTGTTCTAAACAAAATTTAATGATACGACTATAATGAAACAGCATTATTTTTACGAGGCGATGATGATGAAAAAGATCAACAATCTGTAGTGAAAGATCGATGATAAACACCAAATATTTTTAGCTCGTTTTCCATGTGTCTAGTATTATATTGAGGGTACCAATTGTCGGGTATCTCTTTTCTAGACTAATCACTTTATTACACAGTATGAGGCAATCAGTGACTCAATAATCAAGCCTCACATCTTCATGCGATACATATATAATCCCTTTGCTACATATCTTTCAATCACATCTTCATTTCTGTAAATCCTCACCATTTCTACCAAATACTACTCATTCCATGGTGATTAAAGTTTACGGACTCGTAGGTTCTAACGCAACTTTTCGTGTTTGTGCTGCTCTTTTCGAGAAAGATCTCGACTTCGAGCTTGTTCGCACGCAGATTTTTGGTGTGAAGGAACAGAAGACACCTCAGTTTCTTGCTCGCAATGTAAGATAATCTATATAATTAGATTTGGAGTTATCCATAAGCTTAAATAAACTTTCACTATATATTTCATTTGCTTATGAACGTTACTAAGATATGTATGTATTCATATGCAGCCATTCGGTCAAATTCCGGTGTTAGAGGATGGCGATTTCACCTTATTTGGTAATGAATATTACAAGCTCAAGCTTTTGCAAGTTTATTCAAATTTACCCTGTATAAGCTTTTGATCTGTTTCAGTTTTCAACCTTCAACTTGTTAACGCGTGACATTACAAGTTTACAAAACATTATAAACTTTTACGAACATATGTTATAGTGGTTGCTCTTATACCACACATGTTAATATAATTAACCGTTTAGTAATATGATGCAGAATCAAGGGCAATCACTAAGTACTTAGCAGAGGCTTACGCGAATCAAGGAACACCTCTAATAACAAAAGATCTAAAGAAATCCGCTATACAAACAGTGTGGAGTGAAGTAGAGATTCAGAAATTCGATCCAGCATCTGCAAAGTTATATTATGAGCTAGTCATAAAACCAATGCTAGGACTAACGATCGACGAGGCCATAGTATCAGAATTTGAACCCAAACTAGCAAATGTCCTCGATGTTTATGAATCACGACTGACCACGAGCAAGTATTTGGGTGGAGATAGCTTCACGTTGGCGGATCTTAATCACTTACCGAACATTCATTATTTGATGTCGACTAAGGTCAAGAGGTTGTTTGACGCGCGTCCGCATGTCAGCGCATGGGTATCTGACATTCTTTCTAGGCCTGCTTGGGTTAAGGTTGCGTCCTTAAGTGTACGTGACTACGTACGAAAGTGAAACACGAAGGTTGACATACATAACCGGCTTTATAAGTTGTGTTGTCTTTTATATGAGTGTCGTGCTTTGTTTTTGTACATTGTTGTTGTACTATTGTGTTTTTTTATTTATTTATATTTCGATATTTTTCATTTGAACATGTCTTCATTTTATATTAGTATGAAACGGGATCTATAACTTCGTATGTATTTTGAGAATATAAATTAAAGATTAAAAAGAGTGCTTGTTTAAGTTATTAAATGAAACATTTTGAGTAGTTGATGACTTGATGCAATTGTAATAGTTTTCATACTTTTCTCAGAAAGCAGTGAAGAAATTTACAAATTATATTACACTAAACAAAGATAAACTTAAAATAATAGTTAAGCATGGGACTAGCTTCGTAATCAATGACGTTGCTATCGGCAGGTGACGAGTTGAATTTAATATACCCAATTTATTTTCTTTTCTTTTTTGTCATTCCCTAGGTTTTTCGATAAAAAAAGAAAACATAATTAAGTCCGTCGTAAACAGTAGAATAATTCAAGTTACGCTTGGCTTGGTCAATAAAATAATACCATTATTTGTGTTAAGTCATTGAGAATGTCATTTATATACACGTACTCTCGCTCTTTGCTAAACACATACACACTCATAATCCATTTTCCGATCACCATATATCATATTCATTAGCTATTATGGCAATCAAATTGTACGGAGTCGTAGGTTCGCCCTCAGTGTTTCGTGCTATGGCTGCTCTCTACGAGAAGGATCTCGACTTCGAGTTTGTTCCTGTTGATTTTGCTGCTCGTGAACACAAGTTACCACAGTTTCTCGCTGTTAATGTACTGTAACCAACCTAGCTTTATTGTTTGATTGAACAGTAATTAACTATAAGTACATTATTTGCTTGAAACTAATTGCTCAAGATTTCTTATAAAACTGCAGCCATTTGGTGAACTTCCAGCATTCGAGGATGGTGATCTCACCTTATTCGGTAATACTCGTGATAATAGATCAAATATTTGGGTGTTTTTAGATTATTCTTTGTCGTGTTAAGCTTCATTTTTGCCAATTTTGTTTTTTAACTCAAATTGAATAAAAAACTAGCAAAGAGCTAGAAAATTACAAGGGAAAGGTTTTATTATGAACAATGTTTTTCTTAAAATAATGTAGAAAATTTCATAGAAAGAAAGTAAACCATCTTAAATGTATAGAATTGTATATTCAACGAAGGTTACTACCTACATTTGGGGAACAAGTTCAAGTACTTAGTATATTTATAAAAAAAAATGTTGCAGAATCAAGGGCGATTACTAAGTACGTAGTTGAGGCATACGCCGACAAGGGGACAAATCTACTACTTAAGGATCCAAAGAAATCAACTATACAATCCGTGTGGATGGAAGTGGAGAATCAGAAATTTGATCACCCATCTTCTAAGCTTGGTTATGAGCTAATTTACAAACCTGTGTACTTAGGTCAAACAACTGACGAGGTAGCCGTGGGGGAGTTAGAAAAGAAATTAGAAGACTTGCTTGATGTGTACGAACAACGCTTGAAGGAGAGTAAGTATTTGGGCGGAGACACCTTCACATTGGCGGATCTCCACCACATCCCGAACATCCATAACTTGATGTCAACAAAGGTGGGGAAGTTGTTCGACGCACGACCTCATGTCAGTGCTTGGGTGTCTGATATCCTTTCGAGGCCTGCTTGGATCAAAGTCGCCTCCATGCTTCGCAAGTGAACGCGTTTGTCATTGTCATTGTTGTAGTTTTTGGCTCGTATTAATAAGTTAAGGCTGTATTTTGTTATAGATGTAACATTGTTGTCGTTATTATTACTTATCATCACAATATAAAGGACGCCATGTTTGGAATGACAATTGATTTCGAAAAATTGAGCAAACTATAATTAGTCAATTACAGCTAATTTATCATGTCCACTACTAGCAAGAGTGCAAGACCATTTGATTTATATTATACTCCCATTTGCTAAACAACTTTGGATCATTCACTTTTAATCATCATCATCATCATCATTTATTTATTTATTTATTTTTTAATCCTCTGCTGCTTTAGATTCCATCGATCAGCTATGGCGATGAAATTACACGGGGACCTAGGTTCACCCAGTGACGAAGCCAGGATTCTTCGCTCGGGTGGGCCGATACAAAAGTAGAACAAGAAAATAAATACATTAATCGTGAAACCTTATTACTAACATGTATTAAAATCTAAGAGTATAATAACCATTGATTTTTATAAATTACACTTCTTAGTCAATTTAACTTGTTGATCATAATGTTAAGAATTATTGTTAACAATAGAAAGTAGTACACCTTAACCAACTATAACTTTCAATACACAACAAGTAAAAAAATAGTGATATAATGTTATACAATCTTACATACTTGAAACCAAATAACATATCCAAAAATAAAAATAAAGGATGCAAATGAATAATTAGCAATGCTTAAATACTTAACTGCCTTTGTCAAGTTGAAAAGGGCCAAAACAGTTTGAATGAGGATTTTTATTTTTATTTTTTTTTCTCGGTTGGACCAAAAGTAAACAAGTTAGAGTAAATACGTTACAAAAATACAATTTATATGCATAATACTAGTAACCAAAAAACCTTTTAGGGTGAGCTTTGGCCAACGCAAAGCATAAGCTGGCTCTGTCCGTGGGCTCACCCATAGTGCTTCATGCTATGGTTGCTTTCTATGTAAATACGTTACAAATATACAATTTATACATCCTATTATTAAACCTTCATCATTTGATGATTGAATTATTACGGAGTACGAATTTATATTGTTTGCTTTAGATTTAGTTACTCTAGTTTTTTATCTTGTAAATGTAAATGCAACCGTTAGGTCAAGTTCCAGTATTTGAGGATGGTGATCTCACGTTATTCGGTGATAATAATTTCCCTATTGTATAAAAGAAGCTTTGAACCAAAAAGTTTCCCGGACTTATTGTTAAAAATAGTGAATTATATAAAAGAAGCTTTGTAAGAAATTGTCTTCATGAAAATTCTGAAAAATTGCCACGTGGAAACCTCAATTAATGCAGCCCTTCCTAATTCTTTTGCCCTAATACTTGGAGCTAACCCGGTTCGTCAAACACAAACCGAACCATTCAGAACCTTAACCAAAACCCCCCGAAATTGAATTGGCCAAAATGCTTTTTACTACCCTAAATTTGATCAAGTGGGACTCCTACTAGTACTACCCTAAAGTATTATTGGTACATTATAGTACCTCATATTTGGTTATGTGGTTCATATACTACCCTAGTTCTAATTAATATAGTCACATGACTTTCACATGTCATACTATCATTAGTTTTTAATGGAGGAAATTAGATGTGAAATTTAGCTAGTTACATTTGTTCCATACCTTTTTCGACGATTATTTTTCTTGTATGTCTTCAAATATTATTGCCCACTTCTTCAATATTGATCTTGGAACGGATTATTACTTTTTAAAAGGTGTTGCATAATTTTTTTATTATCACAAGTACTAAAGTGGCATTAGAAAAAAAAAATGTCAAAAAAAGTTACCGGAGATTGCAAATACAAAAAGAAATAAAATAACACAAAAAGAAATAAAATAACACAAAAATATTAACGGAGATTGCAAATACAAAAAGGAGACATTTTTCATAAATAAAAATTATAGTATATGGTGAAAATTTAGTTTAGCAAAAAAAAAAAATTTTTTTTTACCATTTTTTTAATGGTGTTACTTTAGTACTTGTGATAATAAAAAAATTATGCAACACTTTTCCAAAAGTAATAATCCGTTCCAGAATCAATATTGAAGAAGTGTGTAATAATCTTCGAAGACATACAAGAAAAAAATTGTCGAAAAAAGTAAGGAACAAATGTCACTAGTTAAATCTCACATCCAATTTTCTCGGTTAAAAACTAACAGTAATATGACATGTGAAAGTCATGTGACTATATTAATTAAGGTTAGGGTAGTATAAGAACCAAATAACCAGATATGAGGTACTATAAGGTACTAATAATATTTTAGGGTAGTTGGAGTTCCAGTTGATCAAATTTGGGGTAGTAAAAAATATTTTGGCCAATTGAATTCAATACCTAACAAAAGACAACTCTTCCCCACCCAAAAAAATGGATCTGGGATTAACCAAAAACACGCCACCATGTATGTTTGGATGAATCAACAAAGTATTTCAACATCAAAGATCCAACAGTTCTAAAGGTTAGTGTATGTAATCTTGTTTAATTTTATTGTAAATTTTTTTATTTTGATTCTAGGTTGAACAAGTGAAAATCAATTTGTAATGGTATGGATTCTTTATCATTAGTTTTGATACTTGAATGAATTATTTGGATTTGTATCGGTGTCTTTGTTTTATTACTTACTAACTATTAGGGCACGTTTAGTAGGGTGAAATTTAGAGAAATGAAATAAAGTGCAGAAATTAAATCACAGAAATGAATTCTCACAGAAATTCAATATAAATTCCAGTGTTTGGTAACACTAGAGAATTGACTCAAGAAATCAGTATTATTATTATTGTCATTATTATCATTAATATATTATTATTATTATTATTATTATTATATTATTAATATTTCATTTTTTTATTTCATTATTATTATTGTTATTATTATTATTATTTATTTTTATTATTATATTATTATTATTATTATTATTATTATTATTATTATTATTTTATTATTATTATTATTATTATGAAAGAATTCATTTTCATCATTTTGTGAAAGGAAATCAATTATCTACTTTTTCCAAAGGATCAATTTCCTAAGAGTTATAATTTTTCACTTTATTTTTTCATAATTGTACCAAACATTAGAAATCATTTCATTTCCATTTCTCTCATCTCAACTCCTTCTACCAAACATGCCCTTATGTGATTTGACATGTCAAAAGATTAATTTGGTTTGTTTTGTTTTGTTTTGTTTATCAAGCGCTAGCTAGAGGTTAATGTGGTACTTCTGCCACATTCTATTGTACTTCAAATTTTTCAGTAGTTAATATATTTTATCAGGGTAACCATTTACGAAAAAATTATTATGTGATTTTTTTAAGGGTTTTGTCCGTACAATAGCTCTATACTTTTCAAAATGTACCGATATGGTACGTGTACTTTTTTTATTGCCAATATGGTACGTGTACTTTAGGTTTTGTGTTAATATGGCCACTTTTTGACCGGATACTGGGTGCACCGGCTAGCAATGTCCCAACTTGTGACGTGGGTTTTATTTTGTCCATAAAATAGCTGTCTACTTTCTCAAATGTCCCGATATGGTACGTGTACTATTTTTCGTCACTTGTGATTTGTTTCTTTTGCAAAATAGGTCCTTTCTAATTTTGTTTCAAAAATGGTCCCTTGTGATTTGTTTCTTTTGCAAAATATGCCTTTGCGATTTTTTTTCAATCGTTTTCGTCCGTTTTCATCCGTTTTTATACATTTTGTTCGTTTTCATCCCGTTTCATCCGTTTTTATTCGTTTTCATCCGTTTTCGTCCGTTTTATCCGTTTTTAATCCTTTTCGTCTATTTTTATCCTTTTTTTTTTTTTTTTTTTTT
Source organism: Artemisia argyi (assembly GCA_030686995.1). Lineage (NCBI taxonomy): Eukaryota > Viridiplantae > Streptophyta > Magnoliopsida > Asterales > Asteraceae > Artemisia > Artemisia argyi. Next base: position 192,765,846 of record CM060676.1, read on the forward strand.
TTTTTTTTTTTTTTTTTTTATGTTTTCATCCGTTTTTATACTTTTTTATATGCTTTCATTTGTTTTCATCCGTTTTTATCCATTTTGTACGTTTTCATCCGTTTTTATACGTTTTCGTTCGTTTTCATCCGTTTTCATCTGTTTTTATCCGTTTTTATTCGTTTTCATCCATTTCATTCGTTTTCATCCGTTTTGAATCGTTTTTATCCATTTTTGTACGTTTTTATACGATTTCGTTCGTTTTTATCCATTTTCATCCGCTCTTATCCGGATGAAAACGATTGAAAACGTATAAAAACGGATGAAAATGAATGAAAACGGATGAAAACGTATTAAAATGGATGAAAACGATTGAAAACGTATTAAAACGGATGAAAACGATTGAAAACGTATAAAAACGGATGAAAATGAATGAAAAACGGATGAAAACGTATTAGAACGGATGAAAACGGATGAAAACAAATAAAAACGTATAAAACGGATGAAAACGAATAAAAATGGATGAAAACGAATAAAAACGGATGAAAACGAATGAAAACGTATTAAAACAGATGAAAATGAATGAAAACGAATGAAAATGTATAAAAACGGATTAAAACCAATGTTGCAAAAATCGTGAATCGGTACTGAGGCGGTCCGGGGCCGATTAGCGATTTTTTACCGATTAATCGGCCGATTTCCGTGGAATTCTCTCCAAGGTCCTGGGCCGATTACCGATTAATCGCCGATTAATCGGCCGATTCGGCCGATTTTTGCAACACTGATTAAAACGAATTAAAACGTACAAAAACGGATATAATCGTATAAAAATGGACGAAAACGGATGAAAACGTATAAAAATGGATGAAAACGAATGAAAACGGACAAAAAAGTACACGTACCATATCGGGACATTTGAAAAAGTAGGTGTCTATTGTTCGGACGAAACCCACGATAATATGCTGACTGGGCATGCCACGTCTGCAAAAACATTAGTAACAGGTAAAAAATTGAAAAAGTGGCCATATTGTCACAAAACTGAAAGTAGACGTACCATATTGGCAATAAAAAAAGTACACGTACCATATCAGAACATTTGGAAAAGTAGACTACTATTGTAGGGATAAAACCCTTTTTTTAATTAATGCAAGTAAGGTATTTTTATTTTTATTTTTATTTATTTTTTATTATTATTATTTTTTTTAATGCATACGATGTATATGATTTGGAGGTCAAATGTTCGTTGAATGTCTTAAAGATAAAGGTATTTTGGTTTTTTTTTTTTTTTTTTTTTCTCATAGTGTAAGCATTTGGGATTACTCGGTTTTTAAGCGGATAGGCGATTAGATCGTAGATTTTAATTGAATACTCGGTTTTCAATAAAGGTTTGTTTGTTTATAATCTTTAATGACAAAATCGATATAATAGTTCTCATAATTGGCTTAACATCAGATACTTTTACCCTTCAATTATTAATATGTTGTTAAAATTTATATATATTTGACATGGGGTTTTATGAGATAAAAATTGTTTCTTTATGCAAAATATTTGTTAGTGATGAAAAATGTGTGAATTTTTAATAGATTATTGGTTTTTTAAATGAGGAGTGCTACACCCACCTAAGATTTACAAAAATTCTTCCACTCGCTGACGTGGCAAAGTGGTGATTGGTTGGTTTTCTGTGGCCACAGAAAACCAACCAATCACCACTTTGCCACATCAGCGAGTGGAAGAATTTTTGTAAACCTTAGGTGGATGTAGTAATATTCTTTTTAAATTGGGTAGTAGTTGGATTGGATATTGATGTAGGGCTGAGCATCGGGCGAAAACCGGACCGGACCGACCAAGACCGGACCGGACCGAGGACCGAGAACCGGAAAAACCATAGACCGAGACCGGACCGAATATGGTCGGTCCGGTCTCGGTCCGGTCCGGTCCGGTCGGTCTTCGGTCGGTCCGGTCCAATTAGGCAAGTTTTTTCGGGTTTTTGGTCGGTCTGGACCGGACCGACCGGACCGAGGACCGAATTTGGCAAAAAGCTTAGACCGAGGACCGGACCGAATGTGGTCGGTCCGATCCGGTCAGTCTCGGTCCAGTCGGTTTTGTCGGTCGGTCCGGTCCATCCGGTTCGTTTGCTCAGCCCTATATTGATGGCATCATTGGGATATTTTTTAATTAGAATTAGTAGTTTATGGTTTTATGATTTTTTAATGGTTCAGTCATGGATATTACATAAACGTGGAATGATTAGTTTGTTTCTATGTTTTATACTTGCAATGAAGCATTGTTGGCAATTAATGACATATCAGAAAGCTTCCATGTAGCACTTGTGGTATATAATATCATTTATGAAAATTAACTTTTGACTTTTGAGTCTGGTCTTGGTTTATCTGCTTCGATCAGAGTTACCATTTATTATAGGTGAGAGTAGATGATGAAGATGAAAGGTTTACATTTCTCGAATGAGCTAATGACTTGCCTACAAGGCTACAATCATATGTCCCATGAACCTCAAAACCGTAGTTGTTACTTCTATCATGATAAATCCTGTATTTCCACTGTTTTGATATTGTGAGCTATATTTGGTTTTATTGCACTGACTTTAGATGTGAATTGGATTAGTACCATGATGAAGTCCATAATGGTAAGATTTCTTTGTAATAAGATCATTTTTGATAACCATCTATTCTTATTAGCATGGATTTGTAGGAATGATTTTAGTTCCAAATTTCTGAAAGTTATGTTTGGTATAAAGATTTATTAATTGTGGGATTTAAAGGAACACAATTTTGATTATATTTTGTCCCAAGAGACTTGATGCAAACTAAATTGAACAATAAAGAGACTTAATAGCATTCTTCTAACACAATTTTGTAAAATTTTAATCCCATTTCACAAGATGTCTCTTTATTCACAAGAATGCTATTATTTGGTAATTTATGTACTCGTTGACGATCAAAAGTTGCCAAATATTTACACAAATGATTATTATATCATTACAATTTGGAACCCGATAAATACATCAAATGCTATATGGTACATCCAATTATCACAAATAATAATCTAATTTTGATTATATTCGAAATACATAACCACTTTCAAAACAACATTTAAACACCTAAGCACTTTGTGTGTAGTCAAAGAACTTGAATTGGTGCTTGGGAAATGGAATCGGATGATTTTTTTTTTTTTTTTTTTTCTAATGAAAGAGGTTTGGTTTTATTAGTTACTAATTATTATGTGATTTATTAGAATTTATTTTAAGATTGTTATGATTATTTGAAACAATGTATATCTGTTTTGAGTGCATATTCGCTTGAATCTTAAAGACAAATGTACGTATTTTCATGTGTATCAAATAGTTCGAGTTACGACTTCTCAACATGATCAAGTTTGAGATTTTATAAACTATATGTAACTTTTTTACATGCTATACAATTACTCAGTTTATTGTTTAACAAGACTTGATGAGTATTTTATATTCTCTATTGAATTAAATGAATTTTGGAGCTAGCCCGTTCATCGGTCGAGCCTCGAAGCTAGTACGTACATATTTTTGTTTCTTGTTTACAAAGTGTTTTCATGTTTGTAATGTTTGTTTTAAACTGTATTTATCACGTAGGGAAAATGTCAAACTTGACAATATAACAAATAAATTAAACTAAGGTGTTAATTAGTTTTAGTACCTTAAATTACAGAATCAAGGGCAATTGCTAAGTATGTTGCAGAGGCATATGCCGATAAGGGGATAAGTTGATATTTAATACTATGCTTTCAAGATTAATTTAGAGAAGAAAGGAAAAGAAAAGGAAAGCAACTATAATTTTTTTTGTGTTCTCTAAAAAAATAAAAAAATGAATAGAAGATTTAGGAGAGAAAATGATAGCCTTTTTTTTACCCAAAAGTTTCCTCCCAAAATTGCGAGAATTGTGAAGTAAAATTATAAAAGTAAAAAATAAAAAAGATAATAGCAAAAAGAAATAAAAATGTATTTAACTTGTTAATATTTGTTGTTTCACGTAGTCAATTTTTATATTAAAACACAAACCTTATAAATTTATGCCTTTTTATGTCTTTGTTTACGTGCTAAACCTACTAGTCCTACATAGAGCCAGTTATTTGCTATATTAATTTCTATTTTTCTTTTTTTGTAAATCATAGTTTATTTGTAACACCCTCAAAATTTGGTACAGCGGAAGACTCAACAAGCTTTCAGGGTATTACGGGGATTGATATCCAACACAAGTCATAAAAAAACGCGATAAAGTAAACATAAGTAAAACACAACCAAAACGGGGTTTTAAAGATTACATTTATCCCAAATTTATCCAAAGTAAGACCCAAAAGAAATAAACGTATGTCCACAATTATATATCAGAGTTTTTGAAAATAGATCCATAAACCAGGTGCCAAAGTCAAGCCTCCAATCCAAGCATCCAAATCATCACTTAATTACCTGAGAAAACGCGCTAAAAGTCAGCTTTCGCTGGTGAGATCATAGGTTTAAGTTCATAACTAAAATCAAGTGGACATATACGCAAAATGCTTGCTAGCTAGACTAGGCCTCAATCATCCAACCAAAACTAACCAACCCTATAGGTGCACGCTATAACGCAAATCAATCAAATCAATAGCTTACCTAGTTCTTGACTAGGCCTCGCTCCATAACCAATTCAATAGCTTACCTAGTTCAGGACTAGGCCTCGCTCAACAACCAATCAATAGCTTACCTAGTTCGGCACTAGGCCTCGCTCAACAACCAATCAATAGCTTACCTAGTTCGGCACTAGACCTCGCTCTATAACCAAATCAATAGCTTACCTAGTTCGGGACTTGGCCTCGCTCTATAACCTACCTAGTTCTATAAGCATAGCAAGTTTTAAATAAACAAAGCGATAATAGTCCACATAAAACAATTTGTACGTTTCTCACCCCAAATATTGAAAACAAAGTTCAAGAGTAAAAGTGGGGCTATGACTCACCTCAAGTCCAGATATCAGCAAGATGAAAACGGTAGAATCAAGAAGTATAGCACTCAAAAGACAACAACTACAGACTCGGCACTTCCTAACAATATAAACTCGTTTCAGGATCATTTCCTCAAAATCAAATATTCCCAATCCCGAACGTATTCCTTTTTACTTTCCAAAAATCCATTTCTCGTATTATTCTCATATTAGTTTGGAGTTTGGTATCCATGCGGGTGGAGGGTCGACACAACTCAAAACAAGAAACCACAACGAAAAAGAGTAATAAAACCATCTATAGGTCTAATATTAGTCCAATATATTATTTAAATAAATCATCGAAGTTTATCAAATCCGTCGATTTGGTAATCTCTCATATTTATTTACTTAATATATCACTCTAAGATTATACCCAAAACCTAAGTCACATAGCACATAGAGTACTATATGGTAAGTATCAAGATTTAATAAATTCCTTAGATATATCGTCAAGCTTATCAAATTCGTCAATTTGGCAAACCTCGCGAGATATGTAGTAATTCATTATTCCTGTACACATACCACAACCTATGGGCGTCGTAGGATACAATGCCCATTAATATACTCATTTTATATAATTAAATAGATCCTATGTAATCCGTCGATCAAATAAGTTATGTAGTTATAGAAAATAGATGTATTAACGTCACGTATCCGTGACAACACAAAAAGTCATAAAATAAATAATATGACCCACTTGGACTCAAGTGACCACAATCCCGTATAACTCGTATGTTTCCTCATTTTATTATCCAAAAAGTATTTCATTTCGTATAATTATCTAACGTTATAATTATATCAGCATTTTTACTTGTTTTAATCATAATAGCGTTCCCGATATTTATTACACTACTTTCATAGTATATTATTTATCGTCACGTTATTATAGTATTACTCGTGATCGTTTTATTATTAATATACGCACTTGTATAAATATATATACGTTTTCACGTTTATATATTTATATAAACGTTTATATTATTAATAATATTATTACGAGTGTTTATTATTAATTTTGATTATAGTTTATATCGAGTTATATAAGATGGTCACATGTCCGAGTCATCACCCTCGGCTCATTGTCCAAGTCCAAATGTTAAGGCGTTTTGTCAAAATCAACCGTTGACTAGAGAGTCAACGTGACTTTGACACACACAACCAAACTCCAAGTAATAATAATAATCAATCTCAACCAAGTAATCCATCTCCGTCCAACAAGTCGCATATCACGTGCTACAACAATAGGGTCCGACTACGGCACCTGACTAACCTATCTCCGTCATACTAATGAACCGTCTCACAATTGGTTCCCATTTCAATATCGCCAACACAACTCCAAAATCAATATCACAAGTCCAAATACTTCCACTTTAAGCTCAAATATAACAATGAAACAATAATAATAAAATTAACAAACATTAATATCCGACAAGTATATACGACAACCAAATTAACTATAACACATACGGGTTGATTTACCAAGTCAAACCCGGGTCAATATTATACCACAAGAGTCGTGGGTCCCACCCGAGACCTCTAGGTCTCGGCTTGCTCTATACGAGCCAAACCAACCAAACGGACCACTTGGGTCGTCGGCCAAAAATCCAAACAACAACAACAACATGATGTTGCAAACTACCAAAAAATCATCAATAATCAAAAAATAAAATCCAAACACCCTCAAATCGAACACCAAGAATCATCAAGGACCAAGAAAATCCGAAAATGGCACAAATCGAGTGGTAGTGGGGGCGGCGGCTGTTGGTTGCTAGGGTTTGGTGATATTGAAGATAGTATAGAGAGAGAGAGAGAGAGACAGACAGAGAGAGAGAGAGAGAGAGAGAGAGAGAGAGAGAGAGAGAGAGACAGAGAGAGAGAGAGAGAGATGATAAAGTTGATATTTGGTGAGGGTGTTGGTGTGTGAGCAAGACCAGGAACACAAGGACGATTTTGTAGTCACTCTTTATTATATTTTTATTTTTCTTTCTTCCTTTCTTTGTAACAACAACAACAATAATAATAATGGTGTGGGGAGTAGATGGCCAGTTAAATAAACACAATGACCAAACCCGAAAACCTTTCAAAATATCTCAACATTCTCAAACCAAACTCGCTTCCAATAATTAAAATTCCAAGATACGTTCCATAAATATATAACCCAATCAGTAAATTCAAAATATTTAAATTTTGTTAGGTTATCCTAGTGCCGGAGTCAACATAGTGCCTAATAGACATCTCAAAATAAATCACCACAGATATTCCATACCAAATCAATAATTCAAATATCAACTTCCATAAATACCACGAAATTCAAAACCATGGTTCAACGTTTACAAGTTCAACGTGAATGAACTTTCAAATGTTCCAAAAATCATTAAATTTAAAGTAATGCGGGTTTCAAAATAGCTCCCTAATTTGCCAGTTGTCACATCCTCCCAGCCTTAGAAGAAACCCGTCCCGGGTTTCTCTCGGAACAATCCATCTACGAAGTGAAAAGCTTCGGATATCTCTTTCGAAACTCATCCTCACATTCCCACATAAATTCTGGTCCATGACGGGAATTCTAGCGAACCTTGATGAGTGGGATGCGACTTCGCTTGAGTTGCTTAATCTCTCGATCCAATATTTCAATCGGTTCTTCCACAAAGTTCAAATTCTCATCAACACGAATGTCCTTCATCGGTATAACCGGTGTTTCATCAGAGAGGCACTTCTTCAAATTACTCACATGAAATACATTGTGAACCTTATTCAATTCATGTGGTAATTCCAACCGATAAGCTACGGGCCCAATTCTCTTCAAAATTAGAAATGGTCCAATGTAGCGGGGGTTGAGTTTCCTACGTTTCTCGAAACGTATCACACCTTTCCAAGGCGAGACTTTAAGCATCACTTTATCTCCAACCTGGAACTCTAGGGGTTTACGTCTCTGATCGGCGTAACTTTTTTGCCTATCTCTAGCTGCTTGTAACCGATCACGAATTTGAGTCACTTTCTCAGTAGTCTCCAATATAAGCTCGGGGCCTGTGAGTTGGCTATCTCCAACTTCAGCCCAACCAATAGGCGAACGGCATTTACGACCATATAAAGCTTCGAATGGTGCAGCTTTAAGACTTGTGTGGTAGCTATTGTTATAGGAGAATTCCGCAAGGGGTAAATACTTCTCCCAGCCTTTAGCAAAGTCTATTATACATGCACGAAGCATATCTTCCAAAGTTTGAATAGTCCTCTCACTTTGACCGTCGGTTTGGGGATGATATGCAGTACTCATATCAAGTCTCGTCCCCAAAGCGGTTTGAAGTGATCGCCACAAAGCTGACGTGAAACGGCTGTCGCGATCAGAAATAATCGATATCGGAACACCGTGACAAGAAATAATTTCTTTCACATACAACCTCGCAAGTTTGTCGACACTATCATCTTCACTAATCGCCAGGAAATGAGCAGACTTAGTCAATCGATCCACAATTACCCAAATAGCGTGACAACCACTAGCTGTCTTCGGTAATTTGGTAATAAAGTCCATCGTAATTCGCTCCTACTTCCAAATCGGGAGTTCTGGCTGCGTCAATAATCCTGACGGTCTTTGATGTTCGGCCTTAACCTTCGAACATGTCAAGCACTTGCTAACGTACAATGCTATATCTGCCTTCGTGTTTGGCCACCAATATAACTTCTTCAGATCCTGGTACATCTTGTCAGACCCAGGATGAATAGAATACCTTGACTTATGCGACTCATGCATAATCAACTCTCGAATTCCTCCATACAATGGTACCCAACTTCGGTCTCCAAAAAACAACATTCCATCAGAACACTTAACAAATCCCTTCTCATTTTCTGCCATCCCAAATATATTCTCAGCAGGTCGGTTTTCTGCTTTCAACGCTTCCGTTTGAGCTTCTAATATTTGAGACGGTAACGGCGATACGATAGTCATTCCTAATGACCTAACTCGTAGCGGTGGTATTCTCTCCTTCCGACTAAGAGCATCAGCAACAACGTTCGCTTTACCTGGATGATAGCGGATTTCGCAATTATAATCGCTTAGCAGCTCAATCCAACGTCGCTGTCTCATGTTGAGCCCTTTCTGATTCAAGATGTGTTGTAGACTTTTGTAATCAGTGAATACAACACACTTGGTACCATACAAATAATGTCTCCATATCCTTAAGGCAAAAACCACAACACCTAACTCCAAATCATGGGTGGTGTAGTTCTTCTCGTGCTTCTTGAGCTGTCGGGAAGCATAAGCTATGACTTTCTCTCGTTGCATTAACACAGCTCCCAAACCTTTATGAGAAGCGTCACAATAGACGACAAAGTCTTCACTGCCTTCAGGCAATGCCAAGATAGGAGCACTACACAACATCTCCTTGAGTAATTGAGATGCTTCATCTTCCTTATCTCCTTATTTGTATTTAACATTCTTTTGAGTCAATTTGGTCAACGGCTTTGCTATCTTCGAAAATCCCTCAATGAACCTTCGATAGTACCCAGCTAAACCCAAAAATTGACGAACTTCCGTTGGGGTCGTCGGTGCAGCCCAATCTTTAATAGCTTCGATCTTAGCGGGATCTACATGAACTCCTTGTGTATCAATCACATGACCCAAAAATTGTACCGTCGGAATCCAAAATTCACATTTGGAAAACTTGGCATAAAGCTTCTCCCTCCTGAGCAATTCTAAGATAAGTCTTAGATGCTCCTCATGCTCTTTCTCACTCTTGGAGTAGATTAGAATATCGTCGATGAACACGATTACAAACTTGTCTAAGTAAGGCTTACACACCCGATTCATGAGATCCATGAATACCACCGGTGCGTTAGTCAACCCAAATGGCATCACTTGGAACTCGTAATGCCCGTAACGAGTTCTGAAAGCCGTTTTTGGAATATCTTCCTCGCGAACTCTAAGTTGATGATACCCCGATCTCAAATTGATCTTCGAATACACACTTGATCCTTGAAGCTAATCGAACAAGTCGTCGATCCTCGGTAACGGGTATCTATTCTTCACCGTTAACTTGTCATCTCTCGGTAATCAATACACATACGGAACGATCCATCCTTCTTCTTCACGAATAAAACTGGGGCTCTCCAAGGTGAAGAACTTGGTTGTGTAAATCCCTTTTCTGCTAACTCTGCCAATTGTTTCGACAACTCTTCCAGTTCAGTAGGTGCAAGTCGATAAGGTGCCCGTGCCACGGGTGCGGCACCAGGTATCAACTCAATCTGAAACTCCACTTGTCTAGTAGGAGGGATTCCCGGCAAATCATCGAGAAATGCATCCGGAAAGTCACGAACTATAGGCACATCTCCAATGCGCCTTTCTTTCTTCTCCTTCCCTCATTTCTCAGAGATTTGAGCTAAGAAAAGGCAACATCCTTTTTCCATTAGCTTCGGTAGCTTAGTGCAAGAAATGAACGATAAACTGGATGGGCTCCTCAAACCTTTTCGATCTCCTTGTATATTTAAAATCTCCTTGCCATAAGGCACACGCACGATTTTCTCATTGCAAAGTATGTGAGCACGATACTTCGACAACCAATCCATACCAATGATGACATCAAAACTTTCTAACGTGACGGGTAGAAGATATATGTTGAAAGGGTGATTCAATAAATTCAACGTGCAACCGCGAATGATAGTCTTAATCCTTCCTATGTTTTCGTTAGCTAACTCTACATCATATCCAATTCCTATGGCCATCAGGGGTTTTTCTAGTAAGGGTGCAAATGTAGTGGACACAAAACTTCTATCGGCACCAGTATCAAATAGTATGGAAGCATAACGATTATTGAGAAGAAACGTACCAGTAACGACGTTCGGGTCTTCTCCTCTCTCGTTCCCAATTGCATACACTCTCCCATGAGCAGATCATGCTTCCACACGTTGGTTCTCATTGTCTTGTCGTCCACAGTTTCCTCCAGCTCCACGGTTTCCATGATTGTACCCATTACCACTCGATCCTTGATTTCCTATGTTCCACGATTCTCTGCACTCATTCCTATAGTGTCCTTTTTTCCCACATCCAAAACAAGTAACATTCACCTTAATCATAGCTTTAGGAGTAGCTTGAACCATAGCAAGTGGTCGAGCTCTACAGTCCTTAGCTATATGCCCCATCCTTGAGCAATTCTTGCACACCACATTACATTGTCCAGAATGTTTTTTATAGCAACGAGCACACTTGGGTGCATCACCATTTTGGTTCTTCTTATTTCCATCCCCAATAGCATAAGCCTTAGCAACAGCTTGTCGCTTGTTTCGGTGATCATTACCCTTAGAGTGATGGTCTCTCTTTCTTTTCCCATTCTTATCCTTATCAGCTCCTTCCAATTTCAATGAATCCATCAATTGTTGAGCGATCGTGATAGCCTCATGTATATTTGCAGGCCTATCAGCAATCACATCGTTCCTTGTAGCCACTGGCAACCCATCAGTATACCGCTCAATCTTTTGAGTCTCAGTCTTAACCATATCTGGGCAAAGCAAGGCTAACTCTCGGTAACGACGATTGTAAGTCGCCATATCAGTACCCTTCACTTTGTGATTCCAAAACTCAATCTCCAACTTCTTAACCTCATTCCTTGGGCAGTAAGTCTGAATCAGCAAGGACTTGAGTTGCTCCCAAGTCATGGCATAGGCCACATCACTCCCAACCGAATTTCGGTAATTGTTCCTCCAAGTTAATGCTTCATCCTTGAAAGTAAAAGAAGCAAAGTTTACCTTGGCATTCTCCGCACAATTGATGACATTGAACACTGAATCAGTTTTCTCTATCCACTTGACCAAGTGGACCACTCCTTCAGTCCCACCAAACTCAATGGGTCCACAGATTCAGAACTCCTTATAGTTACATCCATTAGTACGAACAGGTGGAAAATTTCCAGCAGAGTTGTTGGAATGATTCGACTCAGCTAGTAGCTCAGCAACTCGTTGCTCCACAAGTTGATTGATCATGGCTTGATCCACAGTAGGTACATTCGGTGGCACATGATCATTGTCTCCCTGAACATCAACATTTTGATTCCTGTTGTTGCGATTGGTGGTGTCCAGGTTGTCAGGAGTAGGGGTTTCAACATTTCGAGTAGGACGGCGTCCTCGGTGACCAGGGGTAGTCGCGACAGTTCCAGTTCGGGTAGCTCTGACAGGGTTTCGTCGTACATCCATTGATCTAAAACATCATACAAGGTTCGTAAGTCTCCGACATCACTTATCATACGCTCAACAAGAATTCGATAGGTGAAAGTCGAAATACCAACATAATACTAATACGATATCAACCACGCAAATAGGAACACAAATCTCCATGTACGCCAAAAACCGTAGAATATCATACGAAATCACCATCGTCCATACAAGTAGCGATCGATACTTCGTTCAAAAATACCAAAAGACATAATAAATACTAATCGTTCCATAGGAGATGAACATAAAATCCGAATAACTTGACTTAAGAGATAAAATAACCAGCTCTCCTAACCAAGTACTCCCTGGCTTAGGAAGCAACACAACAACAGCACAAATCCAAATCGATCTAGCCATGATGCTGGCGTAGACTCCTTAACTCCGATCCCAAACCATCCAACTCCCTTCATAACGATCCCAACTCGACACTGTGAGTATCACTATCTCTCTTGAGGTTTGATACCTCCTTCTCCAACTCCGTGTTCCTCTGCCACAGCTTGCGATCTGCCTCACGAGCCGTGATGAAACCTCTCTGCAGACTCTCTATCTGCTCATGTATCTCCATCATGCCTCTCCTAATTGTTGTCGTCCTGCCCACGACAGTAGTCATATCAACTCTCAACTCAGCAATAAACTCTCCAATAACCATCTCAAGTCGATCAGCCATTTGCGAGATCCTCTAGCCTTGTGCAGTAATCCGAGTCCAAATCCTACCAGTCTCACCCAAATCTGCAGGCTAAGCAGATACCTCAGATGGCGCGTCTGACGCCACGAGACTACCAGGTGGTGAATCAAACAAAAACGGGTGATCAGGTGAAACCGGCTCTAACGGGTGTATCGGAGAATTAGGCTCCGCAGAATGAGCTGAATGTGCTGGCGAATGATGAGGCGAAAAATGAACCACTTTTAGGGGGTCATTTAAGCCCGGAATTGAATTTATTTGATCAAATATTACCCTAAATCGTTCCTTTTGTGATTTTAGGTACTTTGGGAGAGAAATCTGGAAAAGGAAGCAATTCAGACGTTTTTGGAGCATAAAAGTGAAGAAAACGCCAAATTCTTAATTTTCCTTGCTGGGAACAGTAGGTGACGGCGTCAAGAGTAATTTCTATGACGATCCAGTACAGATTTGAAGGCGTCACGAAGAAGGGCGTCAAGAGGAAAATGCATGACGGCCTGGAAACATATAACACTTGATGGCGTCAGATCTGGATCAAGGCAGTCCGAGATTTATTTTGGCGGCAAGATGACGGCGTCACAAAATTTGTCTTGACGCCGTCAGACCCTATTTCCTATATATAGTTTTCTAATTTTCACATTAAAAGGAGAGAAGTTTTGGAGAAACCCTAAGTACGAACTTGGTACAAATTTTACAGGTTTTTCAAGGGTTCTAAGCCCTTGATACCTTTCATGTGTAATTGAGATAAGTATTCTTTTAATTCAATCAATATGTCTATGTGTTGGTTGTCTATATCTTGTTCTTGTCTTAATTCCATCATGCTAGGCTAGATCTATCTTGTGTTTGCTTGGATCTAATGAAACCTAGATGTTAATTATGTGTTGATTACTTGTTTATAGTTGTATTGGATGAATGAATTCGATGTTAGGCTTAAGAAAACTGGCAGACTTCCAAATGGTAACATGCTTGAACGTCTTAGGAAACATGAACTGACGTGCACTAGGTTTTATTGGTTGTATTTAATGCATGAGTAAATTCTAATGATCCCATGTTAGGAGCTTCTTAGCCGGCTCGACATAGGAGTGAAGTAGGCACTCATAGGATTGGGGAATTAATTGCGCCACCCCGTGAATGGTATTAAGGAATACAATCCGTCATCCACGCAACTATAACAAGTAATTAACGTGTAAAAGATATCTAGGGAGTAGTGAAATCTAAGTAAACACATTTTCTCCACTTATTGCTCACAACCTTAGTTAATTTAGTTTATTTTCATTTCTAGTATTTTATTTTGATTGCATCTTTAGTATTGGGTTAGTTGACTAGCAACTAATTCCGCCCAAATCCTTCAAACCCGAGATTTTTACTTGCTTTCTAAAAAAAATATAAAAAATACAAAAAGAATCATCCCTCACCTTTAGAACTAGTATTTAGGTTTTCTAATCCTAGCGACACTATTCCTAGTTGAACGATCAATCCCCCGGTACTTGTCACTATACTATACTACAACGATCAGGTACACTGCCTGGTGGCGGTTGTAAGCTTCTCAAGATCCCTTGAGAGGTAAAGCCTGGTGCGATTCCCACGTATCAAGTTTTTGGCGCCGCAGCCCGGGGAATAGTTATTGTCTAGGTTAGAATCTCTTTTTATTAGGTCTACTTGCTAGATTCCTTTCTAGTGAGATTTTATTTTTATTTTTTAGGTTTTCTTTAGTCTATCTTATTTCTTTGTGTTTTTGTTCGTAACTCTTCACCACCTGCCATCATGGCAAACGACGAATCCTTTAACCTTAGGATCACTAGGAGTCGTAGTTCCACTAGAAACCTTGTCTTGCCTTATGCATCTAGCGTTGCCATCGATTTTGATGCACCCCTTTCTGAAGAAAATTCAGAAAATCATGTTACAACCCCCAGCTCCCGACCCAACGATGAAATGAGTACCCCCGCAACTCCCATTCCTAAGCGCCTTAAGGACTATTCCTCCCCAACCCCTCGTGGCTTCTCAAACACCATTGTCTACCCAAACGAACACACCAACGAGGTCTTGCATGCAAACGATGTTTAGCTTGTCCAAAGTGTGTGTAAGTTTTGTGGATTAGATAAGGAAGATCCAATCCAACACATTAAAGACTTCTTGAAAATAGTAGACACCCTCTATACGGATGGGGCTACTAGAGACACGTCCTGATTGCGATTCTTTCCTTTCACCCTATATGAAAAAGCCCAAGAATGGTATGATAAACTCCCTTCTGAATCTATTTTCACATGGGAGCAACTCATATCCAAGTTCTATGAGAAGTTCTTTCCACCTGGAAAGACCTCAGCGTTTAGAGACAGGATCCTCCGTTTCCGAAAAGGGAAGGACGAACCCTTCCATAAATCGTGGATTAGATTCAAAGATTTAATAAGACAAGTTCCCCATCATGGCATTGAGCTTTGGCTCTTGGTCCAAATCTTCTACGATAATATCTCCTCTAACGATCGAAACGGAATTAACCAATCTAGAAAAGGAAGATTGGCCAATCTTAGTGTCGAAGAAGGATGGGATAGGATTGAAGAATATGCTCAAGACCAGGATGACACTTGGGATGAACCTGAGTCGACTGTCAGCATTTTTGAAATCACTTCAGATCGGTTGAGAAAAATTCACAAAAGAGAGGAATACCTAGCTGGATCGCAGTTACCTAAAAAACTGTCGAATCCTTACTTAATCTGCGATTACTGTGGGGGCCCGCATGAGGTAGAAGAATGTGGAGGAGCAGCCACAACTGAACATGCATGCTTGTCAGGAGGGGACATTTATGCTGATCCCTCCATTTTGCCTTTTTACCAAAATGACGATTACACCCTCTAGGGAAATCTGGTAAAGAGAAAAGAAGGAGAGGAAGGCCCTGAATTCGAAATCAGGAGCACTTTTGAAGATGACCTTGGTCACTTCACTCAAGAAAAAGGCTTGCAAATGAAAGGTCTTAATGAGCTTTTCGACGAGCAGCAGGATGACATTGGAGAGTTTTTCAACAAGCTTAACTCAACCATAAATAATCTTGAAATGCCATCAGTAAGCAAAAAAGACCCCATGCTCGCGATAACCACTCGAGCTGGAACAGCAACCAAGGACCCACTTTACCCAAGCTCGTCCCCCATTGCCCCCGATCCAAACAAACTTGGTGGTGAGGAGGAGGATGTAGGCGGCAAGACCCCCGACCAACCTCCATTGACGACCCCTTCCCCATCAACCCTACCTAACCACCCTGTGAGAATCCCGTTTCCATCCCGATTAAGGAACCAGAAAACTGAGAATGATAACAAAAGATTCTTGTCATACCTAAAAGACTCGGTTGTCACCATACCCCTCCTTGATGCTTGCTATCACATGCCAAAGTATAGCGCATACTTTAAAAAACTACTTGCTAACCGAAAGAAACTCGAGGGTCTTGTGACCCTGGGGGAAGAATGCTTAGTGGTAACCCATCGAGGGCTACCGAAAAAGGTAGACGATCCAGGCAGCTTCACCCTGCCTTGCTCCATAGGATCTCTATCAATAAAGAATGCTCTTGCCGATCTGGGATCGAGTATCAATCTCATGCCTCACTCTATGTTCCTTAAATTAGGATACTCTGGATTAAAGCCTACCCATATGAACATCCAACTAGCCGATAGATCGGTCAAGTACCCCATAGGGATATGCGAGAATGTGCTAGTAAAAGTTGGGAAATTCAAATTCCCGGTCGACTTCGTAATCCTGGATATGGAGGAGGATGACTTGGTACCCATCATCTTAGGGAGACCATTTCTTGCTACCGCTCGTGCAGTCATTGATGTTTATGACGGAAAATTAACCTTACGAGTGGGAACCGATAGCACAACCTTCGACATTAAGGACTCTATGGACCTCTCCCTCGAAGCAGCCAACCGGCTCTATTTCATCGGGGAGGTCGATGAACTCACAGATGTCATTGATAGTTGTGTCGATGAATAGATCGAGGAAGGCTGGCTACGGGACGAGAGTTTTCTACCTTTGCTAGAGGTGGAAAAGATGGAGGATGTTGGTGCAGTCTCCTTCTACCCCAGACATGAAGCAACGGAGCATCTCGAGCTCCGAAAGCCCGAAAACAA
The DNA here is from genome assembly GCA_030686995.1 of Artemisia argyi. Lineage (NCBI taxonomy): Eukaryota > Viridiplantae > Streptophyta > Magnoliopsida > Asterales > Asteraceae > Artemisia > Artemisia argyi. The sequence continues at coordinate 192,782,819 of CM060676.1, forward strand.
GCTCAAACCTTCTATTATCGAACTTCCTGAGTTAGATCTTAAAGAGCTTCCTAACCATTTAGAGTATGCCTTCCTTCAGGGAGAGGACCAATTGCCGGTAATCATAAAATCTTCCTTGGAACATGAACAGAAAGGTAAACTCTTAGAGGTCCTAAAGAAATATAAAGGGGTGCTCGCATGGAGTGTAGCCGACATTAAAGGGATTGACTCAACTTTTTGCACACATAAGATTCTCATGGAAGAAGATTATAAACCTACCGTGCAACCCCAGAGGCGGGTGAACCCTAACATTAAGGAAGTAGTAAAGAAAGAAGTTATCAAACTTCTGGATGCAGGATTGATTTACCCGATCTCGGATAGCCCATGGGTCAGTCCTGTGCAGGTTGTACCTAAGAAGGGTGGAATGACTGTAGTTAAGAATGACAAGGGTGAGATGGTGCCCCAGAGAATGGTCACTGGATGGCGGGTATGCATTGACTATCGAAAGCTCAATGATGCCACGAGGAAAGATCACTTTCCCTTACCATTCATTGATCAAATGTTAGAGAGATTGTCTGGACACGAGTACTATTGCTTCTTGGATGGATTCTCTGGGTATTTTCAAATTCCCATAGCACCTAAGGACCAAGAAAAGACCACGTTTACTTGCCCTTATGGAACATTTGCCTACAAAAGGATGCCTTTTGGGCTATGTAATGCCCCCGCCACTTTCCAGCGATGCATGACCGCAATCTTTCACGAACTCATGGAAGACAGCATGGAAGTGTTCATGGATGACTTTTCGGTCTTCAGGAACTCCTTCGACCACTGTCTTGCTAATCTAGAAAAGATGCTTAAACGTTGTGAGGAAACCAACTTGGTGTTAAACTGGGAAAAATGTCATTTCATTGTAAAAGAAGGGATTGTGTTAGGGCATAAGATCTCAGGGAACGGAATAGAGGTGGACCAAGCTAAAGTTGAAGCTATATCTAAGTTACCATACCCCACGACTGTTAAAGCAATTCGTAGCTTCTTGGGGCACGCCGGGTTTTATCGGAGATTCATCAAAGACTTCTCCAAAATTGCTCGGCCAATGACTCAATTACTTGTGAAGGATGCTCCGTTCAATTTTTCCCAAGAATGCAAGGATGCATTCGATCTCTTAAAAAAGGAACTCACACAAGCTCCAATAATGATCACACCCAACTGGGAGTTACCATTTGAAATCATGTGTGACGCTAGCGATTTCGCTGTCGTGGCTGTATTGGGCCAACGGCGTGACAAGCTTTTCCAACCTATTTACTATGCTAGCAAATCCATGAATCCCGCTCAAGAGAATTACACCACCACCGAAAAAGAATTATTAGCCGTAGTGTTTGCGTTCGACAAATTCCGACAATATCTTGTCCTTTCAAAGACAGTCGTCTTCACCGATCACTCGGCTCTTCGATATCTTTTTGCGAAGCAGGATGCTAAGCCATGACTAATTCGGTGTTTCTTGTTGCTACAAGAATTCGATGTTGAGATTCGTGATAAGAGGGGGGCATAAAATCTGGCCGCAGATCATCTATCTCGTCTCGAAAACCCCTTGGATAAGCACGATAGAAGTGAGATTAGGGATTCATTCCCTGACGAACAACTCATGTTAATGATTGATTCGGAGCCGTGGTACGCCGATTTTGCTAATTACCTCGCAAGTAGACTTATTCCTGAACACCTGACTAGATACGAAAGAAAAGGTTCTTTTCTCAGCTAAAATACTACTTTTGGAATGAACCATTTTTATTCCGAAGGTGTCCAGACCAAATTATAAGACGCTGTGTTTCGGAAAGTGAGGCAGAAAAGATTATGAGGGAATGTCACTCTGGTCCCTCTGGCGGGCATCATGGGATAAAACTACCGCCCGAAAGGTTTTCGATGCGGGATTCTATTGGCCCGCAATTTTCAGTGATGTAAAAGAGATGGTGCAGGCATGCGATGCATGTCAACGGGCCGGGAGCATATCACATAGGGATGAAGCACCTCAGAACTTTATACAAGTTTGTGAGGTCTTCGATGTTTGGGGGATTGACTTCATGGGACCCTTTCCATCTTCAGGGGGGAACGAATACATATTAGTCGCCATTGACTATGTTTCAAAATGGGTTGAGGCACAAGCCCTTAGGACCAATGACGCCAGAGTAGTTATTCATTTCCTGAAAAAGCTTTTCACGAGATTCGGGATTCCTAAAGCTCTCATCAGTGATAGGGGGACCCATTTTTGCAATGCACAAATGGAAAAGGTCATGAAGAGGTATGTAGTATCCCATCGGTTCTCCACCTTCTATCATCCACAAACCAATGGCCAAGTCGAAAACACCAATAGGGCTATTAAAAGAATACTTGAAAAGACGGTTAGTCAAAATAGAAAGGACTGGTCATTTAAACTCGACGAAGCCTTATGGGCATTCCGAACCGCCTACAAAACACCTATTGGAACGACCCCGTTTCGCATGGTGTATGGTAAGGCATGTCACTTACCAGTGGAATTAGAACATAAGGCTTATTGGGCGCTTAAGACATGTAACTTAGATTACACAATTGCTTGAACTAATAGGTTCTTGCAATTACACGAGCTTGATGAGCTTAGGTTAGAAGCCTACGAATCTTCCATCACATATAAAGAGAGAGCAAAAAGATGGCATGACCAGAGGATTAAGAAACCCAAAGAATTTTCAGAGGGAGACAAAGTCCTATTGTACAATTCTCGGCTGAGATTATTTTCGGGAAAACTTAAGTCTAGATGGTATGGGCCGTTTACGGTAAAGACTTCCTCTAAAACTGGAGCCGTGGTGTTATTAGATGATGAAGGTAGGGAATTTACTGTTAACATACAACGTGTAAAACATTATCAAGAAAATAACAATGAAATGATTAGTGAGGAGGATGTGACGTTTGATGATGAGGTCACGTAGTAATCCATGACCTTGAGTCTAGCTACAAGACTCGTAAATAAAGAAAAGCGCTTCTTGGGAGGCAACCCATGTTTTGTGTGATTTTATTTTGTTTGTTTGTTATTTGCTTCCGTATGCATGCTTTATTTTTATTGTTGGTTGATCATGTTTCTAAACTAAATAGTGGAAATACTTTACTTTGTTGTTTTGGCCTAGTCTTAACTCCACCTAAAAGTATTTTTGGAAAAGATAAGTGTAAGGGGAAACCCCAAATATGTTTTTAAGAAATAAACTGATCATGATTCTCCACAATATTAAATGAACATGTATATTCGTATTTGCTAGAGTCAAATGCTTATATTGAGTCATAATGAAGTTTTGCAGGATTTTCCATGAAGTAGGACCAAGTTTTTTCAGAAATTTTCTGGAAACTTAACATAAGAATTTCTGCAGGTCACTTCTGACGGCGTCATGAATTAATTCTTGACGGCGTCACGTGTAAAAAATCTGGAAATTTTACCGGTTTTGTTTTTCTAACGGAGTCTTATGGTTTTTGTGAATTATTAAGTTTTATAATCTCCAGAAAATCTGCAAACTTCATTCCACAAGCATTATATCTTATCTTGTTTTCTAGGATTTAGTAACTTATATAGGATGCCGCCGATTTTACGCGAGGTTGTTTTGTCTGTTTTCTCAGGATTTACAGGTTATGTATGACAAGAAGATGATTTATATTCTAGAAGGGAAGCTTTGATTGTTCATTTTCTTGGAGGAAGATTTAACCTGGCCACCTTATTATCCATACCGAGCGAATCAGGGGAGTATTTGATTTCATTCTTTTTACTTTTTAACTTTTACATTCTTTACTTGAACATTGGGGACAATGTTCATCTTAAGTGTAAGGGGAGGGTAAAAAGATGATACCTTACATATGCACTTTCGCTTGAGTTTGTTTTGTTTAATGGTAGATGTGTAATAAAACTATGAGAAATACTTGTTAATGTAATTTTAGCGCCAAATTTAAAATTTTTTACAACATTTAGGAGTGAAACTTTAGCCATAGCAAGCGTCTCATGGATAGGAGATTGTATGACTAGCACATAACCGTATATTCAGAAAAATTTTCCACCCAAATATGTGAGGTTCGCCTTTAGATTTGATAGGAAAAGCATTTAGTATTAGTGCTTATGAGTGTACCGGTAGCATTTAGATTCTAGAACTTGCATTAGTGATGCATCCTGAGACCGCTAGTGAGACTACATTCGTGTAGTAGGATTTACTGCATGATAAGAGGCATTAGGATCACCCTTGTGTTAAACCTGTATCATAATTACTTGACCATTTAAGTCATATTACTTGACTATTTAAGTCAACTAATTTTTCCCACACCCTTAGCGTTGTACTCATTTTTAGTACACGAAACCCTTAGTACACCCCTCCGAGCCTATCTTTTCGTTTATAACTTTAAGCATTTTACTTAAAGGAAGAATTTGTTACACCCCACTTAAATGTACACCTAAATCGCCTTAGCCTTCCGTGTATGCGCTCATTTTTAGTGCATTATTGTTATTTGTTAAACCCTTAGTTAACTATCTAATTGATTACATGGTTGCTAAGTCGAGTCATATCCTTGTACATATTGTTTTGGGACGATTGGGACTCATGGGTAAGTACTTATTTTATGGAGTAATGGGGAAGAACATCATTTATTACCCCCGTATGTACGTTAATCTTAAAAGTACTCCAAGTGTTTTGATTTTCTTAATTCGAGTCATTAGATTAGTTTATTGTAAAGTATGTAAAAATTCAAGTGTAAGGGGAACGTTTATTCCCTATGATGTATTATTTTGGATGGTAGGGTAAGAGTGTATGCAAAAAAAAAAAAAAAAAAAAAAAAAAAAAAAAAAAAAACGGACTACCATCCCTTTTTATTCTATGTTCATTTTATGTTTTTGTTATTTTTCATTTATTAGCTTAAGTCGAGTCTAGTCTTGGCTTAGCAACGCCATATTGTACATGTAATTAACCAAGATTGTTAACTCGCCACCAGTAAAACTTCCCTTATCCAACAAAACCGTGTATTTCATATCCCTACACCTAACGTTACAACCCTTTAAAAAGACCTCTTTGATAGTTTATCCTAGGTGCTTACGCCATGTGGTGGAGGTTTGATCCTTTCCCAAGCCTATGGTAATCTATTTTGCTATGACAGGTAGTGAGAGATATCTTCCGTTTCCATATTGTAATTTATACTTTATTACACCCGAGAGATGTGAGTATCTAAACACTATTTGTGAGGTGCTATTGTATGACCTCCGTGCTTGTCTTTGGTCTTTAGTGGAACGATTATTTGTTGTAATTACTTTTATATTAGTGTTAAATGACCCCTAACTTGTATTTTGACTAGAATAAAAGCGCATTTGCTTGAGGACAAGCAAATCTCAAGTGTAAGGGTATATGATGAGGCGAAAAATGAACCACTTTTAGGGGGTCATTTAAGCCCGGAATTGAATTTATTTGATCAAATATTGCCCTAAATCGTTCCTTTTGTGATTTTAGGTACTTTGGGAGAGAAATCTGGAAAAGGAAGCAATTCGGACGTTTTTGGAGCATAAAAGTGAAGAAAACGCCAAAGTCTTAATTTTCCTTGCTGGGAACAGTAGGTGACGGCGTCAAGAAGAAAATCTTGACGGCGTCAAGAGTAATTTCCATGACGATCCAGTACAGATTTGAAGGCGTCACGAAGAAGGGTGTCAAGAGGAAAATGCATGACGGCCTGGAAACATATAACACTTGACGGCGTCAGATCTGGATCAAGGCAGTCCGAGATTTTTTTGGCGGCGAGATGACGGCGTCACAAAATTTGTCTTGACGCCGTCAGACCCTATTTCCTATATATAGTTTTCTAATTTTCACATTAAAAGGAGAGAAGTTTTGGAGAAACCCTAAGTACGAACTTGGTACGAATTTTACAGGTTTTTCAAGGGTTCTAAGCCCTTGATACCTTTCATGTGTAATTGAGATAAGTATTCTTTTAATTCAATCAATATGTCTATGTGTTGGTTGTCTATATCTTGTTCTTGTCTTAATTCCATCATGCTAGGCTAGATCTATCTTGTGTTTGCTCGGATCTAATGAAACCTAGATGTTAATTATGTGTTGATTACTTGTTTATAGTTGTATTGGATGAATGAATTCGATGTTAGGCTTAAGAAAACTGGCAGACTTCCAAATGGTAACATGCTTGAACGTCTTAGGAAACATGAACTGACGTGCACTAGGTTTTATTGGTTGTATTTAATGCATGAGTAAATTCTAATGATCCCATGTTAGGAGTTTCTTAGCCGGCTCGACATAGGAGTGAAGTAGGCACTCATAGGATTGGGGAATTAAGTGCGCCACCCCATGAATGGTATTAAGGAATACAATCCGTCATCCACGCAACTATAAAAAGTAATTAACATGTAAAAGATATCTAGGGAGTAGTGAAATCTAAGTAAACACATTTTCTCCACTTATTGCTCACAACCTTAGTTAATTTAGTTTATTTTCATTTCTAGAATTTTATTTTGATTGCATATTTAGTATTGGGTTAGTTGACTAGCAACTAATTCCGCCCAAATCCTTCAAACCCGAGATTTTTACTTGCTTTCTTAAAAAAATATAAAAAATACAAAAAGAATCATCCATCACCTTTAGAACTAGTATTTAGGTTTTCTAATCCTAGCGACACTATTCCTAGCTGAACGATGAATCCCCCGGTACTTGTCACTATACTATACTACAACGATCAGGTACACTGCCTGGTGGGGGGGGGGGGTGTAAGCTTCTCAAGATCCCTTGAGAAGTAAAGCCTGGTATGATTCCCACGTATCAGCGAACCATCATTATCAGGCATCTCCTCCTCCTGAGGATCATCCTCCTCCTCATCCTGAGGGTCATCATTCTCTTCCTCATCTTGAGGGTCATCATTCTCTTGCTCACCCTCGTACTCCTCCTCATACTCCTCGTCGGAGGGGTACTCCATCAATCGTTATCTCTGAGCAGGTGAACCATGAGGCGATAAAATCGGTGACTTAGGGCAACAATGGGACGATAAAGTAGTGGTTGAACGCATGACCATCACGTATGGGTCATCAGGGGCCATAGTGATCTGTGCTGAGCGACGCGTACCAGTAAGAACATTCTCAGTAACATCAAACGAATGGTAGGCCATGGTTTGTGACAACGGCTTAGGGTATGTGCAAGTGTTTCAAAACAACTAAACCGCGAAACTCAAAATACTGTATCAAACCATCATAAAGTTCAGATATTGAAAACAAAGTTCAAGAGTAAAAGTGAGGCTATGACTCACCTCAAGTCCAGATATCAGCAAGATGAAAATGGTAGAATCAAGAAGTATAGCACTCAAAAGACAGCAACTACAGACTCGGCACTTCCTAACAATATAAACTCCTTTCAGGATCATTTCCTCAAAATCAAATATTCCCAATCCCGAACGTATTCCTTTTTACTTTCCAAAAATCCATTTCTCGTATTATTCTCATATTAGTTTGGAGTTTGGTATCAATGCAGGTGGAGGGTCGACACAACTCAAAACAAGAAACCACAATTCAAAACAAGAAACCACAATGAAAAAGAGTAATAAAACCATCTATAGGTTTAATATTAGTCCAATATATTATTTTAATAAATCATCGAAGTTTATCAAATCCGTCGATTTCGTAATCTCCCATATTTATTTACTTAATATATCACTCTAAGATTATACCCAAAACCTAAGTCACGTAGCACGTAGAGTACTATATGGTAAGTATCAAGGTTTAATAAATTCCCTAGATATATCGTCAAGCTTACCAAATTCGTCAATTTGGCAAACCTCGTGAGATATGTAGTAATTCATTATTCCTGTACACATACCACAACCTATGGACGTCGTAGGATACAATGCCCATTAATATACTAATTTTATATAACTAAATAGATCCTATTTAATCCGTCGATCAAATAAGTTATGTAGTTATAGAAAATGGATGTATTAACGTCACATATCCGTGACAACACAAAAAGTCATAAAATAAATAATATGGCCCACTTGGACTCAAGTGACCACAATCCCGTATAGCTCGTAAGTTTCCTCGTTTTATTATCCAAAAAGTATTTCATTTCGTATAACTATCCAACATTATAATTATATCGGCATTTTTACTTGTTTTAATCATAATAGCATTCCCGATATTCATTACACTACTTTCATAGTATATTATATATCGTCACATTATTATAGTATTACTTGTGATTATTTTATTATTAATATACGCACTTGTATAAATATATATACGTTTTCACGTTTATATATTTATATAAACGTTTATATTATTAATAATATTATTACGAGTGTTTATTATTAATTTTGATTATAGCTTATATCGAGTTATATAAGATGGTCACATGTCCGAGTCATCACCCTCGGCTCATTGTCCAAGTCCCAATGTCAAGGCGTTTTGTCAAAATCAACCGTTGACTAGAGAGTCAACGTGACTTTGACATGCACAACCAAAGTCCAAGTAATAATAATAATCAATCTCAACCAAGTAATCCGTCTCCGTCCATCCAGTCCCATATCGCGTGCTACAACAATAGGGTCCGACTACGGCACCTGATTAACCTATCTCCGTCATACTAACGAACCATCTCACAATCGGTTCCCATTTCAATATCGCCAACACAACTCCAAAATCAATATCACAAGTCCAAATATGTAACCTCTCGTAAATTTCCCATACGATTAGTAAATGCCTACGAATAAATAAAACGATGTTACGATAAATTAACACCATTTTACGGGTAAGATTTTTTTTTTTTTTTTTTTTTTTTTTTTTTTTTTTTTTATGATATGGCTTGATAATGAACCACTACGATAACTGTGATTGACCGTTTACCCAGGAACGATGCTTACACACGACCTAGATAATCAATGATTATTGCGAACGATAAATATATATATATATAACACGTTTATATTTAAAACAATATGTTTCGTCTAAATAACGTATACTATTTTTATATTCCCCGAACCTACGAAACTTCTCGAGAACGCTCACTAATATTTTTGAACTTCAACACGATAATCGAGACACACCATGTGGGCCCCCAACACTCATTGGGCCACGGATCCAATTACAAACCAAACGGACTCCCTTTTTCTTTCTTTTCTTTTCTTTGGGCCGACACAACCCTGAGCCCAGTTACAAGCCCAAACGCACCCTTTAATTTTTGTTTTCTTTCTTTTGCACTAGCCGCGACACTCCCAAACGCACCCTATTACTAAACGATTTTTACACATAACGACTCAATATTACTGCACATCCTGATTTACCTAGTACCCAAGAAACACACGAGACCAAAACATTGCATACTCACCCTCGTTCACTACCCTAAACACGTCCAAAGCAAAGCTTGAACACTTCCATGGAGATATAGCCAAAACGTGTCATAAACCCTCTTCCATGCCTCCCCTCTTCCCCTATGACGAGTGAATGAACAGGAAATATGTCAGGAATGTATCTCATGAAATCTTGGCATGTACTCACACAATTGGACATGAGGAGAGGCGCTACTATTTGCTCAACATGAAATACAATCGTTCTTGTGATCTAGCGTATCTTTACATATCTTAAACTCTCTATATAACGTTCACATGCAAGCACAAACCAAAACCTACACTTATACGTACCACAAACTCAACAAAGGCAAAGAAGGAACTAGTTTGGAGGACATACGAATTGCTCAAGAGAACCACAACTCAAGAGAACCAAGAACGACTAGCAAGGTGCCTATTGAACCTTTGGAAGGACTTGAAGTAAACCACGAAGCGCTTGAACCATTCCACGAACCATACGCTTTGTTTTACTCCACCTTTTGAGGTGAGGTGAGACTTCAAATCACTATTTTCTTATATATATATACATGTACTATTTATTTTTGCACGAACACTTCACCTAGATAAAACCTAAAACTTGAACGCGACATATATATATATATTAACTATCGTATTACATGTTTACTAAGTCACAAACGAGACTCTATAAGTATTTCAAGCCTATATTTACGCATACATACTAAAAATCACACGTTCCTAAGTCGTATGGACTTATACGTTTTACTCTAAAACACTTAGTTTATTTTTCAAGTTTTGCAAGTTTTACGTATTGAGTTTTTAGCTACACTTTGGCCTCGCCATTTCTAAATTTGACAAACGACCCATCATTATTTTTGTACGATCTATTTGTTTACTTGGAACACTAACGAGAATGATAAATAATACGACTTGACAACTTCGTTTGATCACTTGGATGAGCCTAAAGCTAAACGAGTTTACTTAAGAATTTTCAGAAATTATAAACCTTACGTGGGCCGTAAAGCCCAATAAGTAGATTTCAGCTTATTACGATAAGCTAAGTGTACAAGCTCTTTTGAAATGTTTTTGTAACTTAAAAATATGGATTTTGGTAAAACAAGTGTACCCCCAAACCCCTTGGATCATAAAACCTTAACGGTCCCTTAATATGATTCGTTTAGGCCTAATTAGAGAAATAAGAAGAGATTAAGCAAATAAGCTGTGAAAATAAGCTGTTTAAGACCTTATGAGCTTATTGAAATAATAAAAATGTTAAATTTTAAGTTTGGAAAATTTTGGACTATTTTTGCAAATTATTACTAACGAAGGACTAAAAATGTAAAAATTATATAGAATCGGATGGAAACTGTCTTAACTATTTTTAAAGGTTAAAAACTGTAAATATTGAGAATTAAGGATAATAAATGTAAATATATGATATTTTGGACCTAAAATGTAATAATATATAAATTTGGACTAACGATGAAAATATAATCCGTTAAGGGTAAAAAGTGTAAAATTGAGAAACATAAAGGATTGAATAGCAATATTGATTTTTAATAATAATTTTATATTTATATATATATATTTTTTTGAATATATATTAAAACGATAAATAATTAAACGTAACTTATATATACGTAATAAATTTTATATAACGATAACTAAATTTAGACGAATAAAAAAATACGTAACTATTATCTATTTTATATACTACGTAACACATTGCTTATGCACTTTATGAATTATTCGTAATTACTAATTAATAATAAACGTTCGCAATAAAACGAGACTTAAAAACTGAAACTTGCCATATCTTATAGGTTGTGTGTGAAGCCGTTGCCTTGCATCGTTGAGATTACATTTGTTCTACTATCCACTAAGGTGAGTTCATAGCCCACATTTAACTTATTTTTGTGGGGGGGGGGGGGGGGGGGGGGGGGATACATGCTCAAAAATCAAACACAAGTCTTTTCCTGATATTATTATTGCTTAAGTAGCTATTGCCAAAAGTCCCTCGATCATGAACCTTAATCACTTGAAGGGTGAACGTAAATAATTGTGAATAGATCTATTAGGGATTGACAATCCCCATTTGGTTGCTAGAGGAAAGTCACCAAATGCACTTTATTTGAATATCATAGGTTACTGGCAAATACCTAACTTGAGGGCTATATATTTTACATCATTATTACGGATAATATTGATGTCTGTTGAATCGTTGAGTGTCATGAGCTTAAGGCAATAATGAATGCGATTTTTCTAACTTGTTTATTTGTATTTATATACAATAAGCACCTATCTCTTGTGTTCAAACTCTTAATTATAAACCTATGAATTTCACTCAACTTTTTGTTGACTTTTAGCATGTTTATCTCAGGTAACTAAATGAAATGGATGGCAAAGGCACGAAGTGGGCAAATAAAGAAATGTTTATTTCTCCTTGAATAAAAACTCGTTGTTGAATAATGAATTCTCTTGGAATTATGAATATTTGGTATTTTAAATAAAACTTAAAACGATCACTTGAATCGTTTTCTATAATTGTGACAAAGATCCACGATATAATACCCCAAAAGTCTTCCGCTGACATTTTAAGTCTTCCGCTGTATTGATCGATTTTGGGGGTGTTATAGATTGGCATCAGAGCCACGGTTATAGTGAACCAAGTGTTTTTGGAACATTGGACTATAACTACACTTTAAACGGGACAAAATTTTCATAAAATACCATCCTACGCCCTTCGTGCCTACGCATTCCAATAATTGGTAAAAAATATTATTTACCTTATAGCATTTTAAATTGATTATAATTATGCTTACATCTACTAATCGGGAAATTTATTACAGTGTTATGTCTTCGAACACCCACCCTATCAGCTTGTCCTCAAACTCAGGAACTGAAGATGTTACTTCAGCCTATGCTACCTCACCTATGCCTATGTCTCCTGCTACTGACAGATACATGCAAAGCCAGCAATTTCTGCCAGCATCTGACACAGAGGCTTCTCCTCTGGAAACATCTGGTCCGATTCGCCGATCTAGGCAAATTAGACAACTTCAGCCGTATGAAGCAAGTACTGCTGTACCAGCACCAGCTCTTGTCATACCACCTGAATCAGTTGTGCCATCACCACCTGCACCACCAGTGATACCATCACTACCAACTATCTTCTACAGCCAAACTACTACTGTGCCACTAACACCATCACCCATAGCATCACCTCCACTAGCATCACCACCTGCACCTTACCGAAGTGTCCCAATATCACCTCACCAAAGGACTTACCCGATCCGCCCAACCACCTCAGAATCTTGTGTTCAACGCAGACGCTGAAGGACCCACAAGCGAGTAGATGCTCGTAGATGGTCTTTCTTGTTGCCCATTATGCGATATTGGAGATCTCAAGAAGGAACACCAACAACAAGGGAACTTGGGGAAAGTTCTTACTCTACCTCCCAAATTCTGCCAGTCACTGGGGAACCCATACATCACACCATACCGTTGTTAGCTGCAAGAATGGTTCGCCACGAAGACCGACTTGATTCCATCGCTAGTATACTCAACAAGATTCCACATGAACTTCTAGAAACCTTTGAAGATGATATGAACAGCCTCATAATTGGTCATCTTGCAATAGAAGATAAGGTTGAAAAGTTGGATTCTCTATTTTGGGAATCAATGGAATTCGTAGGAGCACTATGTGGGGCTAACACTTCAACAGAAATAACATTGGGAACTTTAGACCGAGAAATTGAAAGGATCAACACTGAAAACCTACGCCTTAGGCAAGCCCTGCTAGAATCTCGAGAAAGGGAAAGGACTCGAGATCAAACCATGGAAACCATGTCCACTACCATTCAAGAACTCCAAAACCGCCTAGACAAAGCCTTAGGAAAACCATGAGACCATCACCTTGTTAAGAAAAATCAATGTCCTACAAATAAGAATATCTTGTCGTGTTTTGTAAACATTTGTACAAGTATCAATAAGTGTTGTAACACCTTGACATTGATTTATGGAAGTTTATTTTATCTTTATTTACGTTGCAAACTTTATACATTATATCGTAATATATTAGTTCATGCAGGTCAAACTTATTCGTAATGTGTGTCATTCCAACATACGATAATTACGATTTAAACCTTTTCAATGATCGAATCATTGTAACTACGACCTATATTTAACTATTTATTACTCGATATGTATTTTCGACGTGATAGGATTATTATAAAAATTCTAATAATATACCTTCTTTTATAATAGCAACATGGCTAGAACTAGGAGAACAACCACGAATGCCACACCAGCAAACCCCGAAGTTATGACCCTGTCAGCAATCCAGCAAGCAATTGCTGATGGCGTTAATGCCATTTTAGCTGGACAAGCCCGTAATAGAGATGGAAATGCACCGGCACCCCACTACTGCACGCACAAGGACTTCATAGCATGTCAACCAACGTATTTCAAAGGAACTGAAGGAGTGTCGGAATTAGCTCAATGGTTTGAAAGGAGTGAAACTGTTTTCCAAAGAAGTAGATGCTCGGAAAACAACAAGGTAAGCTTCGCAAAGGGAACACTGATGCAAGACGCTCTATCCTGGTGGAACTCTACCGTTCAAACACTAGGAGCAGAGGCCGCACATCAGCTTACTTGGATTGAATTCAAGGCTAAAATACTAAAGAAGTATTGTCCCCGTTCCGAACTGCGAAAACTCGAGGATGAGTTCCATGCCTTAATAGTGAAAGGAGTTGACTTGGGAAGTTACAACCGGAGATTCCAAGAACTCAGAATACTATGCCCTACCATGGTACCCGATCATGAGAAAACATTATAGAAATATGTTGAAGGACTCCCTAGGAGTATTGAAGGAAATGTCACCTCAGCAAACCCGCCAACCTTGGAAGCAGCAATGGAACTTGCTCAGAAACTTCTAGACCGAGAAGTGAAATGCAATGATCTTAAAAGGAAATTGGACGATAAGAGAACCACCCACCATCACAACAACAATCAACAAAGCTACAACAGTCATCACCGCAACAACAACCACCACAACAATAATCAGAACCACCAACAAAATCACAACAACCGAAACACTCAACAATAGAATCAAAGGCAAGAAAAACCCCGAGTCTCCACCGCCATGGAAGGCGTAGGGTACAACGGACAGAAACTCCAATGCCAGCGATGCAAACTTCATCATGAGGGTCGTTGTACCGTCCGATGTGACAAATGTCGTAAGATCGGTCATCAAACCAGAAACTGTAGGATTCCGGCTACAGGAAGCAACATACAGGTTATATCACCCACTTGTTACGGATGCGGAGAAGTAGGATACATCCGGAGGAACTGCCCAAAAGGAAACTAACCGGTTAACGCCAAGCTAGGGTATATTTACTCGGACATGGAAACGGACCCGATGTAGTCACCAGTACGTTTCTACTAAACCATCATAATGCTAGAGTATTGTTTGATTCGGGCGCTGATAAGAGTTTTATATCAGATACGTTTGCCCCTTTACTTAATGTTACCCCCTCTAAGCTAAACACCACCTACGAAGTCGAAATGGCTGATGGGAATTTAATAGATACCAATACTATCATGAAAGATTGCACCCTAACCTTATCCGAAAAACCTTTTGCCATTGATCTTATGCCGGTTCAACTTGGTAGTTGTTGGGAATAGACTTTATTATTTCAAGTGTCGGTCATTGAGTTTTGGTATAGGTTGCATTACTTAGTTATAACGTTAGTTATTTTATGAATTTTGTAAGAGTTTTGTAAGTTTTATGCTTGGTTTATAGGTTTGGATAAAGTCTAAGGGCTAAGTATGTCATATTGTCTAAGTTTAGAGAAGCCCTAATCCTTACCTATAAATAGCTATGTATAACCTCATTTTGAGGTTGGTTGGTTCACTAGTAAGGTTATTAGTCTCTTATTTTCATTAGGTGTTCTTTCCACTCTCTCTCTCTACTTACTTTCTCTCTCTAGAATTCTTAAGTGATTATGTTGTAGAAATGGTGACCTAACAAGTGGTATCATTCGCCAAGGGATAATATAGGTTGAGTTAGGTTTGATTTGGTAGTAAAAACTTGGTTTTGTTGTGACTTTAACAAGTGTTCCATTCTTTCGAGTTAGGTGTTTATTTACTTATCGAGTTTGAGATTTTGGCGAGTTAGCCTTCATTCCCTAATCGTTTATCGAGTTAGGTGTATTGTGACTTTAACTAAGGGGAAACTCTGCCCAACTCAAGTCTATCTACCGAGTTAGGAATCTTGATTAAACTTATCGAGTTTGAAACCAACTTGCAGATACCGAGTTTGAAACCAACTTGAACATATCGAGTTTGAAACCAACTTGAAGATACCGAGTTTGAAACCAACTTATCGAGTTTCATGACATACCGAGTTAGAATCCACACTTATCGAGTTAGAACCTAATATCATACCGAGTTAGAACACAAATTTTTTCAAGTTTTCAAATCAAATTAAAATTTATACCTTTATTTATCCTTAAAAGATCCAAATTTAACATAATCACATCATCTCATCTTTTCTAAGTTTCTCCTTCTTATCTCTCTTTTTGGCGGGAAAATTTGAGTAAAATTTATTTTCTACAGGAGACTAAACGTTCAATTTTTACGCGAAATTTAAATTTTGGTATAACGTTGAAAATTTTGGCCCAAAATTCAAATTTTTAGGCCAAAATTCAAATTTTTTCAGGTGAAATTTGGCGGCAAAATTTTTGAAACTCAAATTTTTCTTGCAGCCTTATAATTGCATTTCATAGTGATTTTCAAATTTTGGGAAAGAAAATTTTTTCAAATAATTTTTGGAGGGAAAATCAGAATTCACTATTTCGACCTTGCGTGTGACATTTTACTTGATTATTTCGATTACGTCGCAACAATCAAGGGGGAGAGCAATGTCATCTACAACGTCTCAATCACCTTCTTCCAACTACCTTCCTCACCAATATTCTCATCAGCAACGGTATCATCAACAACAAAGTCACAGCTCCCTCATTGATCATGTTCTGCTCTTTGGCAATGAATCAAGGCCTCCAATGTTGCTACCAGGAACATATACTGTTTGGAAACGGAGATTTCTACAATGGCTCACAGATCGTCCTGCTGCAGATCTCATGCTTAATTCCATTCAAGATGGTCCATACAAAATGATAATTCTTGCTGACTCAACAGGGATTATAAGGCTACAAAATACTGCAGACTTGAATGCTACTGAACTCGCTCAGTACGATGTTGACCATCAGGCTGCATGGTCCATGTCATTAGCCCTTCCCAATTCAATTTACATGAATATGGACTTTCAAAACAGTGCTTATGAAATGTGGAAATATCTTGAAGCTTTGCATCGTACCGAAGAACTTCATCACATCAGAATGAAGCAAATTCTGGAATCTTGTTTAAGCATGAATCCACTGAAGACCATTCTCTCGGCTCCACCATCTCCAGATGTTGACCATGGATCACTTATCTACACTCCAAATGGTCTCTTCTTCAATCCTCCGAATGCACCTGAGCCTTTCTTCATTCCTCAGTACCATCCTGCTACACTACATAATTATGTGCAATCTCTTCTGCAAAATCTAGTGAAGCTTTGTCAAGTATCTACAGAGAAAGGCAAAGGCGTAATGACGTCTAGTTCTGAATGGTTAAACACAATGGAAGATACTAATGATGAAGAAGATCTTATCGAACCAAGCATGGCATTCTTGGCATATACGGAAAATATTGCAGTTGAGGAAGCTCATGATTATGATTCAACCTCACTCTCTGACGATAATGTTGAATACAATGCCACACTTAGTCAAATGGAAGTTGAAGGGGGTAATCTCAATACAGAAAATTGCTTAGCTCATTTTGAATCAGTTAAGACTCAATGCAAGATTCTCTCAGATGCATGGTTTCCTACGGGGGGGGGGGGGGGGGTACCTTTAATGCATTCTTCGGAACTGGAATGGATCGTCTAACCTTCCAAAGGAAACTCCGAGAAAACATTGTTCAAATTGAAAAACAAATTGAACAGGGAAGCGATTGCATGGCAGGATTTAGAGCGCTCAAGGCTCAGTTCAAAGTATTCATAGCATTGCCTTTTAAAGCTCTCATACACTATAAATATGAAAGCAATGTATGGAGAGAGAACATCACAAGTATGGAGGTTGAAGATTTTAGAGATCAACTTGTTTCACGCCTAAACCGCTTAGAATTTATGCTTAATGAAAGATCACTTCATCTGAGTGCTATCAAAGAACAGAAGTTGCAGATTCAAGAAGAGCAAGTTCATAAAGTTGATACAATGGAAGATAATTTGGTTGCCATGGAATGCAAAGGGACAGAATCAGAAGTGCAGATGACAGCAGTAGATTAGGGAATGATACAGATGCAGACTGTGCAGAGATCAGACCCTCCTATGACTCAGAGCCCAACTTTGACAAAGAACAGATGGATGAGGAAGATGTCATACCCATCTATGACACAGAACCCAACTTTGACAAAGAGCACATGGATGAGGTACAATCTACTGTTGATCGCATTATGCCTGCTAATGAGAAACAACAATCTGAGCAACCTAACTTCAGTTATGAAGGAGAGGTTGACCAGGATGTTGTTCAATGTCTAGTAATACATTCTGAGTCTGAGTCCTTACCTGATAATCCAATTACTGAAACATCATACCAAACTCTTGAGTCTGAAAACCTTCTTCTCAAAAAGACCATTGCCCAGTGTCATAAAGATTTTTCAAAACTAGAGGCACGTTGCATCTCACTTGAACTTCAAATGCAAAACGAATCTATTAATTCGGGCAACAATGGTCAATTTTTGAATGAACAAAGAAAACGTGTTGATACATTAGTTAAAGAAAATGAGCTTTTAAAAGGTCAAATTTAAGAAAAGGTGTTTGCACATGCTGCATTGCAAAACAAATTAAGAAGACTGACTGGTCAGAGTGTGGATACTAGTTTTGCAAAACCATCAATCTTGGGGAAACCGACTTCTCAAAGAAACAGAAAACAATCAGTGGTTAGACTACCAACTGCATTTAAATCTGAACGACCTAAATTTTCAAAACCTCGGTTTGCCTCCCAAGTTGTTGAGAATAACAAGTTGTTGAGAATAACATCTGTGTCTGCCAAATCTCAACACGTGATTATACCTGGCTCTTCTAGGATTAGTTCGAAAACAATGTCTAAAACGAGCATTAAAAGTAAAGAGTTTTATGGAAAATATGACATGTACAAGAACTATGATCTAGAAAAGGCTAGGAAAAAGGCACTACTTCAAAAGGATGGAATTCTAGGTTCAAAACCTCATGTGATGCCTTCCACTGTAGTACAGAACACTGCTTGTAGTAGCATACCAAAACCTAAGAGTAATCAACAAACTAATAGGAATTGGATAGCTTCTAAGAGTAGTTGCATAAATAATCTTGTTGTTTGTGCTTTAAAATATCTTCAAAACGGAAATTCACTTGAAAAGGCTCAATCGACTAAGACAAAGAAACCCGTTGAACCAAAAGTCATAAGTCAGAAACCTAAGAAGATCAACATAGGACGTAGGTTTTCTCAAAGAAGTGATGCTCCCATATTTCATTCAACAGCATCTAAAAGGAAAACATCTCCTAGATCTAACACTAGGTGGGTACCCACGGGTAGAATTTTCAAATCAATTGGTCTTAGGTGGATTCCTACAGGAAAGATTTTAGACAGTTGCACCAAAACTAATGTGAAACCCACAACATCTATCCCTGAGGAGAGAAAAGAAATCGTTGATATAGTGTGTTCGAGTGTCAAGAAGATAGTTGACACTACATCTTTATGCTTCTAACACCTGGAACCCAGTTTCACTTGGGGCTCCTTGTTCTCTGTTTTTCCTGTCTCTTCTTTCTTTCTTTACAGATTCTTCAGGAATGGCTTCGGAACAAATCAGTTTCGGACCCGAGCTTAATGTAATGGCTTCTGAGCACTACAGCTTAGGACCCGCAGTCAACCGTTTTAAAAGATACTTCAGTAATGGCTTCTGAGCACAACAGCTTAGGACCCGCATCCAACCGTCTGAACTTTCCGGATTCTTCGGCTGAACCATTGTCTCTCACCCGTAAAGAAGTGGAAACCTTGTTTGCTCCATTGTTTGATGATACGATTGAAAACCGTCTTTCTGAGGTCTCACCAATTTCCGCTGCACATCTTGATCACCATCAAGTACCTGATTCACCTCAACAAACAACAACAACAACTGTTGGGAGAGACGGTCCTCAAATTGCATCTCCAACAACAGCATAACAAACCGTGTCCAACTCACGACAATCAGCTGAAGACTCCATACCTAAATCAGTTCCACAAACCGCATAGCATGACCCTGAGGCGTTCTTTAATCCGTTTGCACCGGCTCAACTCATTCCTGACATTACTGAGTCATCTACACGCAATTTGGATCCTGCTCACATGCGAGATAATTACCTCCATCAAGGTTTGTTGATTTAGTTCACCATTTTGGTATGCTGTGTTTGACTCCAGATGATTTACAAAATTTTCTTTAAAACTAAGTGAGTCAAACACCTAACTTTTTTCTTTTAATATTTAAAAAAAAAATCTTTCTTTGTGTACAAACTTCAAATCTTCAAAACTATGTTCCTCCATTTAAACAAATTTTGCTTTTCTCTGTCAAAATGGAACATGTTTTGAGGGGGAGAAAA
This sequence comes from Artemisia argyi, assembly GCA_030686995.1. NCBI lineage: Eukaryota > Viridiplantae > Streptophyta > Magnoliopsida > Asterales > Asteraceae > Artemisia > Artemisia argyi. The sequence continues at coordinate 192,802,845 of CM060676.1, forward strand.
CTTTTCACAATATCATGAAGTTTGCACACCTCATCATAATTCTTCAAAGATAAAATGTTTCTTCATCATTCGTATTAAAATCTCATTTTCAAAAACTTCTATGATCTCTCGAATTAAAATATACAAAAAGGTTTCACAAAATATATGCTAATTCGAGTGGGAGAAAGGAAATTCTTTCTGCAATGATTCCAAGTTAACCTTGTTTGGACTTCAAATGGATTCAGACTAACGATTTTTTTTCCTCGAATTTTCTCCATAATTGTGAGTTTCTAATTTCCTCATTGTTGTTGTCTAATCGTTCCCTAAATGTTTCAAGTGTTTTCAACGGTCAAAAAGGCATAATCAGAAACTAGGGTTATCAATCAGGGCTTTCATTTTTTATGTGTTTAGTCTAATTAACTAATTTATATAGCTTTAGAGAACTCTAAAGAATGCTCGATTGGTGTACTTGCTCGATTAGGAACAACATAGGATTAGAATCATGTGATTTAGGGTTTAAGATGTCGATGTCTTTGCTGCTATTACTAGGACGTTTGTTTGTTTAATATTCAGGCATTATGATGCTAACAAGTGTGCTTATACTCAAATCATAACCCCAAACCATAATCATAATTGGAAAATTTCGAGTGAAAGAATGAATCAATCTGTGATTTTGTGTGCTAATCTGAGAATTCTGAGCACTTAGGTTGATTTAGAATGAGATTTTTGATTCATATTATACTTGTTTGTGCCTGATGCATTTTCTCTGTGTGCAACTACATATCATCCCATTGAAAGTCAAAATTTCAACATTCAACAAAATGTTTCTTATGGAACATATTTTGAGGTCAAAGGACAAAATATGTTTAAAGGCTAAACTGGTAAATGGATTCAAATTGGTGAGAAACAAATTTTTCCAAACTCTACACTATTGTTTTACACCGGTAAAACAAGTGTGAAGACCAAAGCAAAGTTGTCCTAAATTTTTCAAATTTTCATAATCTGGAATGCTTTGGCTACGATTAAAGAATGACTCTGATTTGGGCATCCCAAATACCTGAAGTTTTCCTTTCATCACAAAAACTAATCTTCAAAAAGAACCCATGAGGTTCAACTTTCGATGGAAATCTTTTTTAGATTTTAAAAAACTCAAAAGAGAGACTCCGAGTCTCAAACAACTTTCAACTGTAAAAGAGTTTTTGAATTTCAAGCATTCTTTGTTGTATAATACTTGATTATGTTTTCTAAAACCTTGAGCAGAATCATCTCTCGAATTTTTCAAAAAGTATTTCTTTAATACGATTCTAAATTCTGCTCAAGAAGACTATCTCTCGAATAATGTTCATTATTTGAGGGGGGAGTGTTTTGTTTAAAAGAAAACTAATTTTGTATAAAAACAACGACTTGTGCACACATTTCATTGTACAACTCGGGTTTCAAAGAAAGGAAAGTGCCTTGCTAAACCGTTCTTTAAAACCAAACGCGCACTTATCCTTAAAAACCAGAAGAAGTTTTTCATGCGAAGCTTATCTAAAACTTCTTAATCTTGAGCAAAATTTATTCAAATTTTTTTCAAAAGGTTTTTCAAAACTTTTCAAAATTTTGCTCAAGATTTTTTTCAAACCTTTACTCCCCAATTCACTCCAAAGTTTAAAAAATGTCAAAACACATGCTCGTTTTGAGGGGGAGTATTCAAAATCAAAATGCTTTGTCAAAATCAGGTTTTGATGGTTTGTGCTCACATAACAGTGTACAACCCGTGCTTGTAATTAAAGGACCCTGAGGTACGCTTCAGTGCCTCAATCCTTATATAAGAAGCGAAGGCTTCTTACTTTTGAGTAGAATTAATCAAACATTTTCTGATTTTCATAATTCTGCTCAAAAGACAAGTATTTCACCTCAATGAGTATTCATTTGTTGAGGGGGAGCACTTGAAAACTCATCGTTTTTTTTAAAACAAAAGTTCTTGTTGATATCTCCCCGTAAGACTCAAAAAGCATATTTTAATCAAATGTTTATCAAAAACAACATCTTATATGCTATTTTTAAGGGGGAGAAAAGGAAAGTGATTAAAATATGAAAGTTAGAAGTTGCAGAAATGTCAAATCTCATGCGAACTAGACTCAGATTTACCCAGGAATTGACGAAACATAAAAGTTAGTCAATTCGAAAAGACTTTTCCTCGACGGGTAATAACATCAAGTTAGTTACTAGAGCTAGTTGTCACCTAAAAGCTGACAATGGAACTCTTTAACTAGCTACGTAAGCGTGTCTCAAAAAGGATTTGTCTGAGTAGAAATGTAATGTTTCGAGAAACTTTCTGTGGACTTGACCAGGCCGGGTAATAACTTCAAGCTAGTCTAACTAGTGATGTAAGCGTGTCTCGAATCGGTCTTGTTCACTGAAAGTGGATCAATTCAAAAAAGTGCTTGCTCCTCCCGCATGTGCAAATTTCTTAAATAATCATGAGCACATGTGAAGGGGGAGCCCTTCATAAGTAAAACATAAAAATCTCAAAGTGTTAAACAAAATGTTTGATAAACACAAACACTTTGAGAGATTTTCAAAGGTTTCAATGGCAATTATAGGATAGTCATGGAGTTATAAGGTGACTAAGGTTAGGAAATAACCGTCCTATGATCCGCCTAAGCCGGAGGGATCTACCCAAGGACATCACCAATAATTAGAACTGGTAGTCCTTAGGTATGATACGAAAAAGGAGTAAAGAATGAAAAGGAGAAAGAAGGGGTTGAAGAATTAAAAAGAAAAGTAATGAAAAGAGTGAAAAGAAATAGCCCTCCATGTGATTCAACCTTAGGGCAGACACCGGGTTCAACTCATATGCTACTGGTTGTTGCTAAGGCAACACCGGTATTGAAGACAAAGTCGTCATGGACCCAGTGATGCAATGCACTAAACCTTCTTAACCACTCAAGTTCTCTTAAAAGAGCTTGTTTCATTCTCACGGGGAACCAGTGTAATCTATCGACTTATCTCTTAGAGATAGTTGATATTGAAGCAGGAGACCCCTCCCTAGTCTCCGTATAGGAAACCTAAGTGAGCACTTATCGAGTCTAGAGCCATGAGATACATCAAAGATCTCTTAGGAACACTTAGTATTTCTACAACTGGTGTTCTACATCAATGGGTACCAGCTGTAAATTATCGAGTCCTTCGCAGATCATAGCAATCTGCCGAGAACGTTTATGAGAGAATTACTTATGTATTTCTCAATGATTGAATGGAAATTCCTGCCAGGGTCAACTTCAAACAGCCCTGACAGCAGGTCACTTCGGTAACCCCACAAGGGTTACGCTTAGTGATTCGTGGTGGTTCTTTAGATATCTACAGTCGTGGAGTGATCCCCAGCGACTCACCCAGTCATTGAGCTACCTAGTAGGTCTCATAAGCTCCTTCGGGAGTATCTGATATGGGAACGGCCTGGATAAGGATTAGAAGGAGTCTTCACAATATGCTGTTGACAAGCTCTAATTCCTTATCTGTAAGTACTGGTTGATTATTGCTAACTGTTTACTTGCAGGTACATCTCCTCCATGGTGGTACATTCCAGCATGCTTATACATACATCTTGAAGCAAATGAACGCTCCCCCAAAGATCTTAGCACCACAAAGTTCAAAGAAAGATTCTACGCCAAAAAGAAGAATCTGCAAAGTATAAAGACTAAAGATCTAAGTGTATGCAAAGGAACTTCGTGCTTTCATAAGTCAAAGTCCAAAGATGTATGAGCATGTTGGAATGGCGGATAACCACCACAGACACCGAAGGGACTATCGGCAGACAACTTCATAACATGATCACCATCACATCAACAAAGAACAAAGTACAAAGAACGATGAAAGATTTTTCTAACTATTTTTGAGGACGTCGACTACAAAGTCAAAGTATAGAAGATGACGACGTCAAGCAACCTTTGATGACCGACCCTTAGGGGGAGATTGTTGGGAATAGACTTTATTATTTCAAGTGTCGGTCATTGAGTTTTGGTATAGGTTGCATTACTTAGTTATAACGTTAGTTATTTTATGAATTTTGTAAGAGTTTTGTAAGTTTTATGCTTGGTTTATAGGTTTGGATAAAGTCTAAGGGCTAAGTATGTCATATTGTCTAAGTTTAGAGAAGCCCTAATCCTTACCTATAAATAGCTATGTATAACCTCATTTTGAGGTTGGTTGGTTCACTAGTAAGGTTATTAGTCTCTTATTTTCATTAGGTGTTCCTTTCACTCTCTCTCTCTACTTACTTTCTCTCTCTAGAATTCTTAAGTGATTATGTTGTAGAAATGGTGACCTAACAGTAGTTTCGACGCTATCGTCGGCATGGATTGGCTATCCCACCATCGTGCTAGGATTCACTGTGACGAAAAGGCCATCCATATACCACTCAAGGATGAAACACTCATTGTCCAGGGCGACAAAAGAAAACCTCGATATGGAATTATCTCATGTATGCAAGTGATAAAATACATGAAGGAAGGATGTCAAATATTCATGGCTCAAGTTACGGAAAACAAGTCATCCGAGAAGCAGCTTGATGACGTTCCTATCGTTAGGGATTTTCCTGAAGTATTCCCTGAAGAATTACCTGGTATTCCACCCGTACGTCAAGTAGAATTTCAGATTGAACTAGTGCCTGGAGCGGCACCAGTGGCTAAAGCACCTTATAGGCTAGCGCCATCTGAAATGGAAGAATTGTCAGAACAACTAAAGGAATTGTCGGACAAAGGATTTATTCGACCAAGCTCATCACCTTGGGGAGCTCTAATTTTATTTGTTAAGAAGAAGGATGGATCCTTTCGAATGTGCATCGATTACCGGGAGTTGAATAAACTTACGGTAAAGAATCGATACCCATTGCCTCGAATTGATGATCTGTTTGATCAATTGCAAGGATCGAGTGTGTACTCAAAAATTGATCTGAGGTCAGGATATCATCAGCTAAGAGTTCGAGAAGAGGATATCCCAAAAACTGCATTCAGAACGCGCTATGGTCACTATGAATTTCAAGTAATGTCGTTCGGTCTGACCAATGCACCAGCAGTTTTCATGGATTTAATGAATCGAGTATGCAAACCTTACTTGGATAAGCTTGTAATAGTATTCATCGACGATATTTTGATCTACAATCGCAATGAAGAAGAACACGCAGAACATTTACGAATCATTCTAGAACTGCTCAAGAAAAAAGAACTGTACGCTAATGATATGTGGGAATCGCACCAGGCTTTACCTCTCAAGGGATCTTGAGAAGCTTACAACCCCCACCTGGCAGTGTACCTGATCGTTGTAGTATAGTATAGTGACAAGTACCGGGGGATTGATCGTTCAGCTAGGAATAGTGTCGCTAGGATTAGAAAACCTAAATACTAGTTCTAAAGGTGAGGGATGATTCTTTTTGTATTTTTATATTTTTTAGAAAGCAAGTAAAAATCTCGGGTTTGAAGGATTTGGGCGGAATTAGTTGCTAGTCAACTAACCCAATGCTAAAGATGCAATCAAAATAAAACACTAGAAATGAAAATAAACTAAATTAACTAAGGTTGTGAGCTATAAGTGGAGAAAATGTGTTTACTTAGATTTCACTACTCCCTAGACATCTTTTACATGTTAATTACTTGTTATAGTTGCGTGGATGATGGATTGTATTCCTTAATACCATTCATGGGGTGGAGCACTTAACTCCCCAATCCTGTGAGCTCTTATCTCCTCCTATACCATGCCCAGCACAACCATAGGGATTATAAACAGTGGCTCATGCATTAAATACAACCAATAAAACCTAGTGCACATCAGTTCATGTTTCCTAAGACGTTCAAGCATGTTACCATTTGGAAGTCTGCCAGTTTTCTTAAGCCTAACATCGAATTCATTCATCCAATACAATTATAAACAAGTAATCAACACATAATTAACATCTAGGTTTCATTAGATCCAAGCAAACACAAGATAGATCTAGCCTAGCATGATGGAATTAAGACAAGAACAAGATATAGACAACCAACACATAGACATATTGATTGAATTAAAAGAATACTTATCTCAATTACACATGAAAGGTATCAAGGGCTTAGAACCCTTGAAAAACCTGTAAAATTCGCACCAAGTTCGTACTTAGGGTTTCTCCAAAACTTCTCTCCTTTTAATGTGAAAATTAGAAAACTATATATAGGAAATAGGGTCTGACGGCATCAAGACAAAGCTTGTGACGCCGTCACCTCGCCGCCAAAATAATTCTCGGACTGCCTTGATCTACTTTTGACGCCGTCATGTGTTAGCATTTTCCAGGCCGTCATGCATTTTACTCTTGACGCCCTACTTCGTGACGCCGTCAAATCTGTACTAGGTCGTCATGGAAATTACTCTTGACGCCGTTAGAAATTCCTTCTTGACGTCGTCACCTACTGTTCCCAGCAAGGAAAATTAAGACTTTGGCGTTTTCTTCACTTTTATGCTCCAAAAATGTCCAAATTGCTTCCTTTTCCAGATTTCACTCCCAAAGTACCTAAAATCACAAAAGGAACGATTTAGGGCAATATTTGATCAAATAAATTCAATTCCGGGCTTAAATGACCCCCTAAAAATGGTTCATTTTTCGCCTCATCAGCTAAGTTCTCCAAATGCGACTTTTGGATTCGCACCGTACAATTTTTAGGACACATCATCGATAGTCAAGGCATTCACGTAGACCCTGTAAAGATTGAGGCTGTTAAAGGTTGGTCATCTCCTACAAACCCCACGGAGATACGTCAATTTTTAGGTATCGCAGGTTACTATCGAAGATTTATAGAAGAATTCTCCAAGATTGCAAAACCTTTGACTAAGCTAACCCAAAAGAATGAGAAGTACATCTGGGAAGAAAAGGAAGAAGCAGCCTTCCAGTTGTTAAAATGAAAGCTTTGTAAAGCTCCAATATTAGCCCTCCCAGAAGGAAACGAGAACTTTATAGTATATTGCGACGCATCTTATCATGGACTAGGAGCAGTCTTGATGCAAAGAAGCAAAGTAATGGCTTATGTATCTCGGCAACTGAAGAAACATGAGGAAAACTACACGACTCATGACTTGGAATTAGGAGCTGTAGTGTTTGCACTCAAGTTATGGAGGCACTACTTATATGGCACCAAATGTACCGTGTACACAGACCACAAGAGTCTTCAACATATTTTGGATCAAAATGATTTGAATATTAGGCAACTTCGCTGGCTAGAACTGCTCGGCGATTATGATTGTGAGATCCGCTACCACCCAGGAAAGGCTAATGTAGTAGCAGATGCGTTAAGCCGAAAAGAACGATTGAAACCCCTTCGAGTTAGATCACTAGGGATGACTATTCACTCACCCCTTCCATCCCAAATCCTTACCACCCAAAATGAAGCACTTAAAGAAGAAAACCGACCCAGGGAAAAGATTTACAGTATGCCCGAGAATAAGAATGGTTTCGTGAAGAAATCCGATGGAACACTGTGTTTCAAGGACAGAAGTTGGATCCCTATGGTTGGAGGTATTCATGAGCTCATCATGTATGAGTCCCACAAGTCAAAATACTCCATTCACCCAGGTTCCGACAAGATGTATCAGGATTTAAAGAAACTATATTGGTGGCCAAACATGAAGGCTGACATCGCAGAATATGTCAGTAAATGTTTGATGTGTTCAAGAGTAAAAGCAGAACATCAGAAACCTTCAGGTTTACTTGTATAACTAGAACTTCCTATGTGGAAATGGGAACGAATCACTATGGACTTCATCACCAAACTCCTGAGAACCTCATCCTGATACGACACAATATGGGTTATTGTGGATCGTCTCACAAAATCCGCTCATTTTCTACCCATCAAAGAAACCGATGAGATGAATACACTAGCTCAACTGTATGTGAAGGAAATTGTCACTCGACATGGAGTACCAATTTCAATTATCTCGGATCGAGATAGTCGTTTCACCTCTCACTTTTGGAATTAAGACAAGAACAAGATATAGACAACCAACACATAGACATATTGATTGAATTAAAAGAATACTTATCTTAATTATACATGAAAGGTATCAAGGGCTTAGAACCCTTGAAAAACCTGTAAAATTCGCACCAAGTTCGTACTTAGGGTTTCTCCAAAACTTCTCTCCTTTTAATGTGAAAATTAGAAAACTATATATAGGAAATAGGGTCTGACGGCGTCAAGACAAAGCTTGTGACGCCGTCACCTCGCCACCAAAATAATTCTCGGACTGCCTTGATCTACTTTTGACGCCGTCATGTGTTAGCATTTTCCAGGCCGTCATGCATTTTACTCTTGACGCCCTACTTCGTGACGCCGTCAAATCTGTACTGGGTCGTCATGGAAATTACTCTTGACGCCGTCAGAAATTCCTTCTTGACGCCGTCACCTACTGTTCCCAGCAAGGAAAATTAAGACTTTGGCGTTTTCTTCACTTTTATGCTCCAAAAACGTCCGAATTGCTTCCTTTTCCAGATTTCACTCCCAAAGTACCTAAAATCACAAAAGGAACGATTTAGGGCAATATTTGATCAAATAAATTCAATTCCGGGCTTAAATGACCCCCTAAAAGTGGTTTATTTTTCGCCTCATCAGCTAAGTTCTCCAAATGCAACTTTTGGATTCACACCGTACAATTTTTAGGACACATCATCGATAGTCAAGGCATTCACGTAGACCCTGCAAAGATTGAGGCTGTTAAAGGTTGGTCATCTCCTACAAACCCCACGGAGATACGTCAATTTTTAGGTATCGCAGGTTACTACCGAAGATTTATAGAAGAATTCTCCAAGATTGCAAAACCTTTGACTAAGCTAACCCAAAAGAATGAGAAGTACATCTGGGAAGAAAAGGAAGAAGCAGCCTTCCAGTTGTTAAAACGAAAGCTTTGTAAAGCTCCAATATTAGCCCTCCCAGAAGGAAACGAGAACTTTATAGTATATTGCGACGCATCTTATCATGGACTAGGAGCAGTCTTAATGCAAAGAAGCAAAGTAATAGCTTATGCATCCCGGCAACTGAAGAAACATGAGGAAAACTACACGACTCATGACTTGGAATTAGGAGCTGTAGTGTTTGCACTCAAGTTATGGAGGCACTACTTATATGGCACCAAATGTACCGTGTACACAGACCACAAGAGTCTTCAACATATTTTGGATCAAAATGATTTGAATATTAGGCAATGTCGCTGGCTAGAACTGCTCAGCGATTATGATTGTGAGATCCGCTACCACCCAGGAAAGGCTAATGTAGTAGCAGATGCGCTAAGCCGAAAAGAACGATTGAAACCCCTTCAAGTTAGATCACTAAGGGTGACTATTCACTCACCCCTTCCATCCAAAATCCTTACCACAAAAAATGAAGCACTTAAAGAAGAAAACCGACCCAGGGAAAAGATTTACGGTATGCCAGAGATTAAGAATGGTTTTGTGAAGAAATCCGATGGAACACTGTGTTTCAAGGACAGAAGTTGGATCCCTATGGTTAGAGGTATTCGTGAGCTCATCATGTATGAGTCCCACAAGTCAAAATACTCCACTCACCCAGGTTCCGACAAGATGTATCAGGATTTAAAGAAACTATGTTGGTGGCCAAACATGAAGGATGACATCGCAGAATATGTCGGTAAATGTTTGACGTGTTCAAGAGTAAAAGCAGAACATCAGAAACCTTCAGGTTTACTTGTATAACCAGAACTTCCTATGTGGAAATGGGAACGAATCACTATAGACTTCATCACCAAACTCCTGAGAACCTCATCCGGATACGACACAATATGGGTTATTGTGGATCGTCTCACAAAATCCGCTCATTTTCTACCCATCAAAGAAACCGATGAGATGAATACACTAGCTCAGCTGTATGTGAAGGAAATTGTCACTCGACATGGAGTACCAATTTCAATTATCTCGGATCGAGATAGTTGTTTCACCTCTCACTTTTGGAAATCATTACAGAAAGCCTTAGGAACTAAACTAGATATGAGCACCGCATACCACCCTCAAACTGATGGTCAAAGTGAAAGAAATATCCAAACCTTGGAAGATATGCTCCGAGCATGCGTTATTGACTATGGAAAAGGTTGGGATAAGCACTTACCATTAGCAGAGTTTTCATACAACAATAGTTACCACGCCAGCATAAAAGCAGCACCATTCGAAGCACTGTATGGTAGAAAGTGCAGATCTCCCGTTTGTTAGGCAGAAGTTGGAGAAAGACAACTTATAGGACCTGACCTTGTTCGGGAAACAACCGAGAAAATCATTAAGATTAAGCAACGCTTACAAGCATCCCGAGACCGACAGAAAAGCTACGCAGACCTAAAAAGGAAACCCATGGAATTTCAAATAGGAGGCAGAGTCTTATTGAAAGTATCTCCCTGGAAGGGAATGGTACGATTTGGAAAGCATGGAAAGTTGAACCCCAGATACATCGGTCCATTCAAAATCCTGGAAAGGATAGGACCCGTGGCTTATAAACAAGAACTACCCGAAGAACTTAGTCGGATCCACGACACCTTTCATGTGTCAAACCTTAAGAAGTGTTTATCCGATGAATCTCTCGTGATTCCATTGAAAGAAATTCGACTAGATGATAACCTTGTCTTTACCGAGGAACCCATTGAAATCATGGATAGAGAAGTTAAACAACTCAAAAAAAACCGTATCCCTATTGTCAAAGTTCGTTGGGACTCCAAGCGAGGACCGGAATATACTTGGGAGCGCGAGGATCAGATTCGCTCCAAGTACCCACATCTCAGCACCTAAGACACCCTTGGCAACTATCTTAGACTAGAATTCCGGGACGGAATTTCCTGTAAGAGGTATGTAATGTCACCTCTCGTAAATTTCCCTTACGATTAGTAAATGCCTACGAATAAATAAAACGATGTTACGATAAATTAACACCATTTTATGGGTAACAAATTTTTTTTTTTATGATATGGCTTGATATTGAACCACTACGATAACTGTGATTGACCGTTTACCCAGGAACGATGCTTACACACGACCTAGATAATCAATGATTATTGCGAACGATAAATATATATATAACACGTTTATATTTAAAACAATACATTTCGTCTAAATAACGTATACTATTTTTATATTCCCCGAACCTACGAAACTTTCCGAGAACGCTCACTAATATTTTTGAACTTCGACACGATAATCGAGACACACCATGTGGGCCCCCAACACTCATTGGGCCACGGATCCAATTACAAACCAAATGGACTCCCTTTTTCTTTCTTTTCTTTTCTTTGGGCCGACACAACCCTGAGCCCAGTTACAAGCCCAAACGCACCCTTTAATTTTTGTTTTCTTTCTTTTTCACTAGCCGCGACACTCCCAAACGCACCCTATTACTAAACGATTTTTACACATAACGACTCAATATTATTGCACATCCTGGTTTACCTGTACCCAAGAAACACACGAGACCAAAACATTACATACTCACCCTCGTTCGCTACCCTAAAAACGTCCAAAGCAAAGCTTGAACACTTCCATGGAGATAAGGACAAAACATGTCATAAACCCTCTTCCATGCCTCCCCTCTTCCCCTATGACGAGTGAATGAACAGGAAATATGTCAGGAATGTATCTCATGAAATCTTGGCATGTACTCACACAATTGGACATGAGGAGAGGCGCTACTATTTGCTCAACATGAAATACAATCGTTCTTGTGATCTAGCGTATCTTTACATATCTTAAAATCCCTATATAACGTTCACATGCAAGCACAAACCAAAAACCTACACTTATACGTACCACAAACTCAACAAACGCAAAGAAGGAACTAGTTTGGAGGACATACGGATTGCTCAAGAGAACCACAACTCAAGAGAACCAAGAACGACTAGCAAGGTGCCTATTGAACCTTTGGAAGGACTTGAAGTGAACCACGAAGCGCTTGAACCATTCCACGAACAATACGCTTTGTTTTACTCCACCTTTTGAGATGAGGTGAGACTTCAAATCGCTATTTTCTTATATATATATATATATATATATATATATATATATATATATATATATATATATATATACACGTACTATTTTTGCATGAACACTTCACCTAGATAAAACCTAAAACTTGAACGCGACTTATATATTAACTATCGTATTACATGTTTACTAAGTCACAAACGAGACTCTATAAGTATTTCAAGCTTATATTTACGCATACATACTAAAAATCACACGTTCCTAAGTCGTATGGACTTATACGTTTTACTCTAAAACACTTAGTTTATTTTTCAAGTTTTGCAAGTTTTACGTATTGAGTTTTTAGCTACACTTTGGCCTCGCCATTTCTAAATTTGACACACGACCCATCATTATTTTTGTACGATCTATTTGTTTACTTGGAACACTAATGAGAATGATAAATAATACGACTTGACAACTTCGTTTGATCACTTGGATGAGCCTAAAGCTAAATGAGTTTACTTAACAATTTTTAGAAATTAAAAACCTTACGTGGGCCGTAAAGCCCAATAAGTTGATTTCAGCTTATTACGATAAGCTAAGCGTATAAGCTCTTTTGAAATGCTTTTTGTAACTTAAAAATATGGATTTTGATAAAACAAGTGTACCCGCAAACCCCTTGGATCATAAAACCTTAACGGGCCCTTAATATGATTCGTTAAGGCCCAATTAGAGAAATAAGAGATTAAGCAAATAAGCTGTGAATAAGCTGTTTAAGACCTTATGAGCTTATTGAAATAATAAAAATGTTAAATTTTAAGTTTGGAAATTTTTGGACTATTTTTGCAAATTATTACTAACGAGGGACTAAAAATGTAAAAATTATATAGAATCGGATGGAAACTGTCTTAACTATTTTTAAAGGTTAAAAACTGTAAATATTGAAAATTAAGGATAATAAATGTAAATATATTATATTTTGGACCTAAAATGTAATAATATATAAATTTGGAGTAACGATGAAAATATAATCCGTTAAGGGTAAAAAGTGTAAAATTGAGAAACATAAAGGATTGAATAGTAATATTGATTTTTAATAATAATTATATATATATATATATATATATATTAAAACGATAAATAATTAAACGTAACTTATATATACGTAATAAAATTTATATAACGATAACTAAATTTAGACGAATAAAACAATACGTAACTATTATCTATTTTATATACTACATAACACATCGCTTATGCACTTTATGAATTATTCGTAATTAATAATAAACGTTCGCAATAAAACGAGACTTAAAAACTGAAACTTGCCATATCTTATAAGTTGTGTGTGAAGCCGTTGCTTTGCATCGTTGAGATTACATTTGTTCTACTATCCTACTAAGGTGAGTTCATAGCCCACATTTAACTTATTTTTGTGGGGGGGATACATGCTCAAAAACCGAACACAAGTCTTTTCCTGATATTGTTATTGATTAAGTAGCTATTGCCAAAAGTCCCTCGATCATGAACCTTAATCACTTGAAGGGTGAACATAAATGGCACAAACCGAGAGCATTTGCTCTCGGGTACGCCTCGACCAAACAAGAACAAACAAGAACCCGGATACCAAACTCATCATTTAACCCATTTTATCAAAACCCACTTGAGTCTCACATTTTTAACCATAAACCCGAATGGAAAACATCAAATTCGTGACCCTTGGTCACGTTTTCACCAAAAATACGAGTTAAACTCGTCTCACCTTCGATTTCCAAGACCAAAACGTGATGAATTTCCAAAAACAAGAAAGATGGTGGCGGTTTTTATGATAAAACGTGGTGAAATAAGGTGTTTTAGGGCGCGTGTTTGAGTAGATTGATGAGTGCTCAAACACTCATCATTTTTGGTCGAATCTGAGCTGCAAAACATTTAAAACACTCAATAATGCATCAAAATACTGAAAATATTCCAAAATTGTGTTTTATATGTTTTAGATGCAAAATGAGTAAAAATAGGTGAAAAACATATAAAGTTTGCATAATTGGCAGTTTCAGTCCCCCAACTTTCAAAATTTGGCAAAAATAGTCCCTAAATACTTATTTTAAAAGAAAAGTCACCAAAGGTCCTTTTAAATCATAAGTTGTCAAAATTAGCCCTTTGGTGAAAAATTTCAAAGTTTTGAGAAATTACAAGTTTAGCCCCTGAAACTTCATAATTTGGCAGATTTGGTCCCTGGTGGGAAATTTTTGAATGAAAAATCAAGTTTGGTCCTTGTGCTATAAATTTTTGGCAGGAATGTTCCTTGGGTGGCAAGTTTAGTGAAATTACATGTTTGGTCCCTGGAGTTTGCAAGTTTGGCAGAATTGGTCCCTGGAAATTTTAAAATGGAAAATGGGAATGATTGTCCTTGGATTATTGGAGTTTGGCAAGATAAGACCTTGTGAATACTTTGGGAATATTACAAAATCAGTCCCTTGAATTTCAGATTTTACATGCTTGGTCTTTGTGAAATTTAAATAAACCAAATGGACCCTAAGATATTATTTCACCCAATCCAATCCATATTCCAAATACCCCAGCCCAGCCAACACCTCCGAAGCCCACTACCCACAAGGCCCAACCTTACCCCGTTTTTTATATAAACCAGGTCAACAAGTCAAAGAGTCAAACCCACTGTTCATCACCCCTAATCCCTGATTACCCGCTCCCTGGTTCCCTCCATCTTCCCCCTCCTCCATGACTTTTCTTCACCAACCTCACCTACACCACTCCTCATGTCCCCTCCTCATTAATTACCACCAACCTCCTCACCAAACCCACTCAAACTTGTCAAATTACTTTTTCCCGCCAAAACAAAATTAAGGGCCAGGATCACACTTATGCCATCCAACGGCAGGAAATAAAGTGGGAAAGATAGAGAGATGTGCCAGGGTCTATAAAAGAAAAGAAGAAAGAAGAATAGATTAGTTAGAGTAGTTAGTAGAGTAGTGTAGTTTGATGTCCACTTAGTGTAATTTTAGATTTTCATTGTACTTTTCAATTTTAATAGTTTGTAATCAACCTTTCTAATGTATCTGAACCTTACTTAAATCTTAATTTCAAGTTCTCTTATTCAAGTTCAATTTTTGCATTTTCATGAGAAATCTTCTTTTCAGTTTAATCCTGTTGAAACTTGTGTTTTACTGTCTCATAAGCTACATTTAAGTTACTTAGAAGCTTTGGAAAGCTCAGTAAACTTTAAAACTAGCTCTAATTCAAAAGTTCAAAAATTCTCAAAAATACAAATAAATAGTTGAAAAATAAAATAAAAAATCAAGAAAGAAGAAGAAGAAAGCATAGCAGGGTAGTATTTTGGATTGCAATGGGTTTAGAACTCCATGGGGAGTCTTAGGGTTGTGATTTTGGTTCCTATTATCTCCATTCTTAGCTTGGACCATTTGTAAGCTAACTTCCATTTTTAAGCATAGCTACTGTAGCATTGTTTATTGTCTGCTTTTCTGTTATATTTGTGCTTAATTGATGAGTTGGAGTTGATTTTTGCTTAAGTTACTTCATATTTGTCCTTGGAATCTTACATTACTTAGTTTCAATAATTTCCTCAGTCAAATTGCATTTTATGGGTAGGCCTTTGTTTTGTTGTTCATCCCTGTGTCTTTGTGTTTAAATAAACTTATCTCAGTTAGTTGATAGCTTAGTTCAAGATTTTATGGCTTAAATCACTTATTTGCTTTGAAAAGTCAATAATTAGTGCATATACGGGAGTGTTTGGGTCAGGGGTGTGCAAAGAGCCCCATTGTGTTTCAGTGTAAGTTTTTGGTTTAAACATGCTAAATTAGGTCATAGTAGGTTAGTCAACTCATAGAATCTCAGTACTCTTTAATTAAAAGTCAAAATGTTCTTTCCAATTTCATCACAGTTAACTGTTGGATTTTTCACCTTGCATAATCATAGATATAGGTTTATAAGTGTTTCATTCAGCTTTATCCACTCTCATTGCAGATTATCATAACATGTTCAGTAGATTAGAAGTGCTCAAAGTTAGTAAAAGTCAAAATTACATGTTCATGCAAAAAGTCAAAAGTTGCATTTCCTCAGTTTTTTCAAAACTTGCACGAATTTTCATGATTTTTGTAGATAATGTCAGCTTATGAGCTTTTGGATTTTCAAAATCTAGAAGCTCATCTTTATATTTGTCTTGTTTGCTTATTTTTGTGATTTTTCTACACTGCTTACTTTGTGGCTTACTTTGACCTGTTTTCATGTAAACCTCCCCTGCACCAGGGTAAACACACCATTTTCAAAGGTTCAAAACTAGTTCATTAGTGGGCCCCACCATATGCTTTTTAGCTTTTTGGAAAGCCCTTAAGCCCATCTTGAAAGTACAGGGCTTATTTCTTAGTTTGTAGCTTATTTGGTAGGGTTGCTAACCCCTTTTTGTTTGTCCAAATCCACCCTTCATACTGATACATCAGCATAAATCATCCTCCTTCCTCCCACACAGGTCTACTTATTGGCCTATACCACCCAGGGATTATTAGTGGGCCCCATTGCATGGTTCTTGGCTTTTTGAGAAGCACTCCAGGTTGGCTTATTGGATCAAAAGCCCTTTTTGACCCCTGACCTTGTTTGTGGGCCCCACAGAGGTCTGTATTTGGCCTATTTTGGCCTAATTGGCCTGACAAGCGAGCCTAGTGCTTATTTGTGAATTGTGGCTTATTGAATGAGCTTATTTGGTTCCCTGGTACTCATATCTGATTTTTATCATTAATAGTTGTGTTAAGTTTGATCTGTGGCTCAGTAGTTAGCTTATTCAAGTTCATAAAGTCCTAATAAGCTTTTTACCCCAACCTCTTAAGCATCTCAGTTTCCAAAGTGCTTGTTTTTCATTACCAGCCAAAGTATCTTTATTAAAGTTGGTTATTTATTAGTATAAAATAGTATTGTAAAAGAAAATTCCAAAAAAGTCAAAAATAAATAAAGTGATAGTTTCTATTTAAGCTTTTTAGCTTATTTTCAGCTTTTTACAAAAGCAATTCTTATTTTTATAATTTTCCTAAGTTCCTGTAGTTATAAAGTAATTTTAGAAAAAGTTTTAGATTTTTTTACTGTTCATTTGCTATTTTTCTTAGTTTTAATTAGTTTAAATTAATTAATAATTAATTTTGAATTAATAATAATTATTTAAAAAGTCTAAAAAATATATTTTCTGTTTTAAAATTAGTTTTATATTATTTTAGATTTTTCCAAGTTTAAATTTTATTTTTCTAAGTTAATTTCATAATTATTTGTAATTTAGTAGAATTTAAATAATTAAAAGTAATTAGGAAATTAGTAATTAATTAATAATAATTATATAAATAGTGCAAAAATTAATTTTAATTTTCCAAAAAATTTCTTTTATTATTTGGATTGTAAAAATATAATTTTCATATCCGTAGGTATTTTATTTCACCAAAACTCGCGTTTTATTTCGTACGTTCACGTAACTTTAAACTGAACGTACACGTTTTTAGGTTTAAAACGTTTATGGTTTTTCCAATTTTACAATCTTGTTAATATAGCTTATTTAAGGTATTTCCTTGTAGATTTCAATAGTATAATCATTCACACTCCTTTTCTGTCCAAATTCACCCGATCTCAAACCCGTTTGAATACAATTCACACCTCGTCGGGACATAACGACCCGGGGAAACCCTGTACTTCCACGGAGATTGACTCTAGGCAGTCTGACCTTGTTGACCATTTACCTGGTCAATTTAGGTTGACCGTTTAGGGCCAATCAAAATTTTGGCTCCGCTGCCGGGGAGGTTGTGCGCGTTATTCTAAACGGTTTGCAGATTAGTGAATCTGGATATACACCCATTGTATATTTACCATCCTTGTTCATATTTTCACATTATCATATAAAAACAAAACGGTTCCCGAAAACATTTTAAAAACAATTTTCAACGAACACAAAAATCCAAAAAGATTTTCTTTCTTATTTGTATATAAAATGTCTTTCTAAAAATCCAAAAATATTCATCTTTACCCTCCTACCCTTTTGATTCATCATTCCTTACCCTCCCAAACCTTTTGATTCTTTCTTTGTCTCATCCACACCTTCTGATTTGTCAATGGTGTGGTAATCCTCATAATGATGGTAATTGCCCCAGTTGTGGCATGGTAGAGACAGGAAACGGGTCTGTCTATAACTAAGATCCCTATTCCTACCATGACACGACTGATTTATTCCATCAGCTACCACACCATGAGACTCAGCAGTTTTACTATTGTGAGTACTGTTGTGGTTCACACTACAGTTCTGTTTGTCAATTGGGAAACACGCTTGTCTATGAGCAGTTTCCTGATAATGATTATGACTCTAGCACATTGATGTGCTATTTGTTAATGCAAGTTTTAAATTTATAAGGATGAGTTACGAAATCTAGAAACAACACATACGAGCAAGTGTACTCGTCCGTTATAGCAAGATATGATGGTAAGTCGGGATCGTTCGCAGGGATTTGTGAGTGAATCGAAATATAAGTCTAAAAGTAAATCTCTAATGTACGCAAATAAGATAATAAGCAAATTCAATAATTTCAAAACTACACTTGTTTAGACTAGTTTTCTACTTAATGACACACATGATTGTGATAACTTTTGATAACATGTTGGTTGAGATAATTAGATGGTGATCTAATCTATTGTTTCTACAAGTTAAACCTTCGTCAAGATTTTAGTTCATAAAAACAAGCTTTAGGTGTAAACCAATCAATTCAAGATCTATCCAAGGTTCATAAGGTATGGTGGATATCTTAAACACAAGACAAACTTTTATTACAAATCAAATACTCTTAGGAAATGGTCAATACAAAAGGTAACCTCTTCATAGACAAAATGGTCACAATTGTTTATAAACATTTAAACTTTCGTCCTACTAAAAGTTTACAAACAATCCGATTTGAGGTTATAAAAGCATTCTCATTACAATCATACTTCTTGTTTCTTTATTTAGTCAAGAATAATTATGGTGAAAACAATCATTCATAGACAAATGATTATAACTAGTTGAGTAATAACAAATCTTTCGACCTTTGAAACTATTATCAATTAGTTAACCTTGGCTCAACAAATGTCACTATGAAACTTAAGGTACAATTGGTTCTTAGGATTGACTTGAAATTGAATTAAAACATGTTATCACAATCATAACTATCACTAAGTATAAAACATCATCAAAACAAGTGTAAAAAGATTACTAGCCACTCATAGCAAACATGCAAATAAACTCAGAATATTTAACATTGGAATCCATGATTATAAGTCTTACAATGCTTTGAAATTGATAACAAGTGACAAGGTATTGATAACCTAAGTGTTGGTGATGATTTCTTGAGATTTTCGGACTCCAAATGTTGCTTCCTTGGTCCTCCAAAGTTCCTGGTTCTTTCTGCACGAATTTTCCTCCTTAGAAAGCTAGAAGATGATAATAATTGTGTGTAGTAATGAGAGTAAATGGTATCTTCAATGGTGTCTTGAATGGTGTCTTAAATGGTGTACTTTTGAGGTCCTTATAGGCTTGTCCAACACTCTTGGTAATGAATAGGGACTTAAATGCTTGAACTTGGACAGTAAGATACTAAGAAGGGCCTAGAACCATGGGACAAAAGACCAAGATTCGTGCACAAAAGTTGGCAAAAACATGCAGAAGTGACCATCCGATCGGTTGCGGGTTGATACCGATCGGATGGAAAATGGTCATAATGGCAATCCGATCGGTTAAACTCCAACAGATCGGA